>CM051237.1:296103849-298503849 GCA_027917425.1 Gastrophryne carolinensis | reverse complement strand
ACCTGCGGTTAAAGGGGCAATAAAGAACAAAAAAAGAGCATTTAAACATTACAAGGCTGAACTCTCAGCTGTAACACTTGAGAAGTATAAACTAGTAAATAAAATGTGTAATAAAGAAATCAGGTTGTCAAAAGCACAAAATGAAAGAGATGTGGCCAAAGAAAGCAAAACAAACCCTAAACGATTTTTTAAATATATTAATTCGAAGAAAACTAAATCAGAACAGGTAGGTGCCCTAATTAATGATGACGGGGAAATGGTCACTCGGGATGAAGATAAGGCGGAGCTGCTAAATGGATTCTTTAGCTCTGTGTACACAAGAGAAGAGCAAGGAGCCAACACAAGAGATGCCACTGATAGCAATAGCCCAAGTATAATAATTAACAAGCTAAACGTGGATATCACCCTAGAAAAACTAAATAATTTAAATGTGAATAAGACTGCAGGACCAGATGGACTTTACGCAAGGGTTCTCAAAGAACTAAGTTCTGTTATCTCGTCACCTCTGTTGTTGATCTTTAAAAACTCACTAGCAACTGGTATAGTGCCAAGGGACTGGCGCAAGGCAAATGTGGTGCCTATTTTTAAAAAGGGCTCTAGGTCTTCTCTGGCAAATTACAGACCTGTTAGCTTAACATCCATTGTGGGGAAATTGCTTGAGGGACTATTAAGGGACAACATACACGAATATGTAACCATAATATTATAAGTGACAACCAACACGGTTTTACTAAGGACAGAAGCTGCCAGACTAACCTGATTGGCTTCTATGAGGAGGTGAGTAGAAGCCTGGACAAAGGGGCAGCTGTGGATATAGTTTTTCTGGATTTTGCAAAAGCATTTGACACTGTCCCCCATAGACGCTTATTTGGGAAATTGAGATCTTCAGGATTAGAAAACGCAGTTTGTAACTGGATTGAAAACTGGCTGAAGGATCATGTGCAGAGAGTTGTGGTTAATGATACCTACTCTGAATGGTTACCGGTTGTAAGTGGCATACCCCAGGGTTCAGTGCTGGGCCCACTATTATTCAACTTGTTTATAAACGACATAGAAGATGGAATTAAAAGCACTGTCTCTATTTTTGCAGATGACACAAAGATATGTAGCACAGTGCAGTCTATTGAAGATGTTCACAAGCTTCAGGCTGACTTGGACACATTGAGTGTCTGGGCATCCACTTGGTAAATGAAGTTCAATGTGGAAAAATGCAAAGTCATGCACTTGGGGTCGAATAACCTGAAGGCCACATATGTCCTCGGGGGAGTAAAACTGGGAGAGTCACTTGTTGAGAAGGATCTGGGGGTACTGGTAGATCACAGGTTAAATAACAGCATGCAATGCCAAGCAGCTGCTTCCAAGGCTACCAAGATACTATCATGCATTAAAAGAGGCATGGAATCACGGGATAGAGATGTAATTTTGCCTCTTTACAAGGCACTGGTGCGCCCTCACCTAGAATATGCCGCCCAGTTCTGGGCGCCCATTCATAGAAAGGACGCTCTGACTCTGGAAAGGGTGCAGGGGAGAGCCACAAAACTAATAAAGGGAATGAAAGATCTTAGTTATGAGGAAAGATTACGAGAATTAAATCTGTTTAGTCTTGAGAGGAGGCGATTGAGGGGGGACATGATTAACTTGTATAAATATATAAATGGACCATACAAAAAATATGGGGGAACACTGTTTCATGTAAAATCCTCTCTAAGGACAAGGGGGCACTGCCTTCGATTGGAAAAAAAGAAATTTAGTCTCCGGAGGCGACAATCGTTTTTTACCATAGGAACTATAAATCTATGGAATAGCCTCCCACAGAAGCTTGTTATGGCATCAACTGCTGACAGCTTCAAAAAAGGATTAGATGCTTATTTAGAAGAAAATAACATTAACAGTTAATATTAGCGGTTATCAGTAAAAAAAATAAAAAATAAAAACAAAAAATAAAATAGCTTCCCCTATAAAATAAAAAATAACTTCCCCTACCCCAACACCCGTGGTTGAACTTGATGGACATATGTCTTTTTTTCAACCGTATTAACTATGTAACTATCACATCAGCAAGGTGGGTAAGTGAGCTGCAAGCTCTATTGATGAAGGAACCCTACTGCACAATTTTTCCAGATAAGATCATGCTGAGACTCGATCCTTGCCAAAGATTGCTACATCTCACAATAGGTCCCCAGACATGGTGCTCCTGACATTACCTGCTATGGTAGGAAAAGAAGATGATCTCTCATTATTAAATGTGAGATGATCTCTAATCATTTATTTAGAAAGATTTAGAGAGTGGAGCAGCTTTTAATAGTTTTCAGTGGCATGAGAAGAGGCTTAAATCCACTGTTGCCAGATGGATAAAACAGACTATTTTGCAAGCTTACACATCCGTAGGAGTTCCTTCTCCACAGGTTTCAGCGCATTCAAAAAGAGCCATGTCAGCTTCATGGGAAGAGAGGACGGGTGCCTCTATAGAAGAGGTCTATAGAAGAGAAAACCCCAAAGTGGTCTCCACCCCACACCTTACTCAAGCACTATAGACTAAATCTCCTTTCTGCAAAGCATCAGTCCTTTGGTAGAAGGGTCCATAAGGTAAAATTTTTTGCTAATACTCTCCATGGGTCATCCTGAAGGACTAAGGGAGAAAATCCCTGTTAGCATTACTGGTAACTGTTTTTTTTTCTACGAGTCCTTCAGGAAGACCGCTTAGTTCCTTCCCTTTATCCTACGGTGTACTTTATTATGACTGAGGAAGAGAGAAAGGGGTGTGGTTTTAACCTCTGTTTCACCTCCCAGGTGGTGGAGCCGCTCTCTCAGTGGGTCGTCCTGGGGATTTTTCCAGTTTAAGGGTTGAAGTTACCCTTTGTGACAGACGCTCTGCCTTTTGGATGTCATCACTATTCGCTGGCCTTTTCTTAATTAGGTTCCAGACAATGTAATTGTATTTTGATACTGTTACAGGCAATGTCATTGTATTTTGGATTGTATTACAAGACTGCCATTGTGTATTGTTGATTACGTCACAGTCAATGGCATTGTCCTGATTGATTGTATTACAGCCTGCTATTGTTCTACTGATTGCGTCACCGGCAGAGTTGAGGGATTGTGTGCCCTGCTCCCATTGGTCTGTGTATTTGTCATGAGGTCCACGGGGGAGGTCCCCTTGCATGGAGCCTTGCATATAAGGCACAGTGTGGCACTAATAAAGTACACTTCACCTTCACCCTCAATACTGAAGTTCTGTCTCTTATTGGGGGAAACGCTATATTACAATTTACTAGCCCTTGTAAGGGCTGTTCCTGTTTCCTCACGGACGACTCTGGAATTCCAGCAGCACCTCTTACGATTGGGAAAAGGACGTCTCGGGCGGTGAAGCCCTCCGGCGATAAGGGTTATCGCTACAATTGGTGGCAAGCGGTCGGATGGTCCTTCCTACCCAGAGAGAGTGCTACCCTGATGGAGAGTCAGTTGACAAGTTGAAAAGGCTGACCCTGAAGGATCTTCTCGAGAGCCGGGGAAGGTCAGCTAGCAACCGCCCACGTCGGGAACTGATAGCCGAGCTGATCGAAATGGATCGTGCAGCAGTGAGGACCGAAACCAATATAGAGATCGATGAAGACGCTGCTCTCGTTCAAGCGGTTCGGAACAGATTGTCGGTCTATGGCCGAATCCATCACAAGAACTGATCGACCAAGTCTTCGCCGCAGCGGAGGCAGAGGCCAGTAAGCGAAGGGAAGATCGACGACTCGCAACCCAGCAGCCTCTCAGCGCCCCTGTGTCTCCGAGCCTCAGTTACACTGGGGGGAAAAAGATTCCATTTGCAGCATTTAAGTCCATCCAGGAAAGGGACAATGAGATTGATGGATTTTTGGCCGATTTTGAACGGCAGTGCGCTTTACACCGGGTACCCACGGAGGAATGGGTCACCATATTATCAGGGAAACTATCTGGGAAAGCTTCCGATGCTTTCCGGGCCATCCCTGATGCGGACATACCACACTACCATCTGGTAAAGGAGGCTTTGTTAGCCCGGCACGCTGTCACCCCGGAAGCCTACAGTTGTTTTTTACTAGAACATTTTCGCAATGCCTTGCAACCAGAGCTAAGAGAGTGTGTACAAGACCAGCACCCTGTGAGTACATGTGTGTGTACAAGACCAGCACCCTGTGAGTACATGTGTGTGTACAAGACCAGCACCCTGTGAGTACATGTGTGTGTACAAGACCAGCACCCTGTGAGTACATGTGTGTGTACAAGACCAGCACCCTGTGAGTACAACTGTATGTGTGTGTGTGTGTGCGTATCATCACCCTCAATACTGAGTTCTGTCTCTTATTGGGGGGAAATGACAAGACCAGCACCCTGTGAGTACAACTGTATGTGTGTACAAGACTAGCACCCTGTGAGTACATGTGTGTGTACAAGACCAGCACCCTGTGAGTACAACTGTATGTGTGTACAAGACCAGCACCCTGTGAGTACAACTGTATGTGTGTACAAGACCAGCACCCTGTGAGTACAACTGTATGTGTGTACAAGACCAGCACCCTGTGAGTACAACTGTGTGTGTACAAGACCAGCACCCTGTGAGTACAACTGCATGTGTGTGTGTGTGGGTATCATCTTCACCCTCAATACTGAGTTCTGTCTCTTATTGGGGGGAAACGACAAGACCAGCACCCTGTGAGTACAACTGTGTGTGTGTGTGTGTGTGTGTGTATACAGGCCCTGTAGACAAACCAGTAATGCAGATGGATTATCCTGGCAAACCGAACTCTGCCCATAACAAGAGTCCGGACAGCCCCACGTTAACCCGAACAGGGTCAATCCGGGTCTGCCGGGTGTTCCACAAAAAGGGGGCATTGTGACAGACGCTCTGCCTTTTGGATGTCATCACTATTCGATTGCCCACCGGGTCATTCACTGGCCTTTTCTTAATTAGGTTCCAGACAATGTCATTGTATTTTGATACTGTTACAGGCAATGTCATTGTATTTTGGATTGTATTACAAGACTGCCATTGTGTATTGTTGATTACGTCACAGTCAATGGCATTGTCCTGATTGATTGTATTACAGCCTGCTATTGTTCTACTGATTGCGTCACCGGCAGAGTTGAGGGATTGTGTGCCCTGCTCCCATTGGTCTGTGTATTTGTCATGAGGTCCACGGGGGAGGTCCCCTTGCATGGAGCCTTGCATATAAGGCACAGTGTGGCACTAATAAAGTACACTTCACCTTCACCCTCAATACTGAAGTTCTGTCTCTTATTGGGGGAAACGCTATATTACAATTTACTAGCCCTTGTAAGGGCTGTTCCTGTTTCCTCACGGACGACTCTGGAATTCCAGCAGCACCTCTTACGATTGGGAAAAGGACGTCTCGGGCGGTGAAGCCCTCCGGCGATAAGGGTTATCGCTACAATTGGTGGCAAGCGGTCGGATGGTCCTTCCTACCCAGAGAGAGTGCTACCCTGATGGAGAGTCAGTTGACAAGTTGAAAAGGCTGACCCTGAAGGATCTTCTCGAGAGCCGGGGAAGGTCAGCTAGCAACCGCCCACGTCGGGAACTGATAGCCGAGCTGATCGAAATGGATCGTGCAGCAGTGAGGACCGAAACCAATATAGAGATCGATGAAGACGCTGCTCTCGTTCAAGCGGATCGGAACAGATTGTCGGTCTATGGCCGAATCCATCACAAGAACTGATCGACCAAGTCTTCGCCGCAGCGGAGGCAGAGGCCAGTAAGCGAAGGGAAGATCGACGACTCGCAACCCAGCAGCCTCTCAGCGCCCCTGTGTCTCCGAGCCTCAGTTACACTGGGGGGAAAAAGATTCCATTTGCAGCATTTAAGTCCATCCAGGAAAGTGACAATGAGATTGATGGATTTTTGGCCGATTTTGAACGGCAGTGCGCTTTACACCGGGTACCCACGGAGGAATGGGTCACCATATTATCAGGGAAACTATCTGGGAAAGCTTCCGATGCTTTCCGGGCCATCCCTGATGCGGACATACCACACTACCATCTGGTAAAGGAGGCTTTGTTAGCCCGGCACGCTGTCACCCCGGAAGCCTACAGTTGTTTTTTACTAGAACATTTTCGCAATGCCTTGCAACCAGAGCTAAGAGAGTGTGTACAAGACCAGCACCCTGTGAGTACATGTGTGTGTACAAGACCAGCACCCTGTGAGTACAACTGTATGTGTGTACAAGACCAGCACCCTGTGAGTACAACTGTATGTGTGTACAAGACCAGCACCCTGTGAGTACAACTGTATGTGTGTACAAGACCAGCACCCTGTGAGTACAACTGTGTGTGTACAAGACCAGCACCCTGTGAGTACAACTGCATGTGTGTGTGTGTGGGTATCATCTTCACCCTCAATACTGAGTTCTGTCTCTTATTGGGGGGAAACGACAAGACCAGCACCCTGTGAGTACAACTGTGTGTGTGTGTGTGTATACAGGCCCTGTAGACAAACCAGTAATGCAGATGGATTATCCTGGCAAACCGAACTCTGCCCATAACAAGAGTCCGGACAGCCCCACGTTAACCCGAACAGGGTCAATCCGGGTCTGCCGGGTGTTCCACAAAAAGGGGGCATTGTGACAGACGCTCTGCCTTTTGGATGTCATCACTATTCGATTGCCCACCGGGTCATTCACTGGCCTTTTCTTAATTAGGTTCCAGACAATGTCATTGTATTTTGATACTGTTACAGGCAATGTCATTGTATTTTGGATTGTATTACAAGACTGCCATTGTGTATTGTTGATTACGTCACAGTCAATGGCATTGTCCTGATTGATTGTATTACAGCCTGCTATTCTACTGATTGCGTCACCGGCAGAGTTGAGGAATTGTGTGCCCTGCTCCCATTGGTCTGTGTATTTGTCATGAGGTCCACGGGGGAGGTCCCCTTGCATGGAGCCTTGCATATAAGGCACAGTGTGGCACTAATAAAGTACACTTCACCTTCACCCTCAATACTGAAGTTCTGTCTCTTATTGGGGGAAACGCTATATTACAATTCACTAGCCCTTGTAAGGGCTGTTCCTGTTTCCTCACGGACGACTCTGGAATTCCAGCAGCACCTCTTACGATTGGGAAAAGGACGTCTCGGGCGGTGAAGCCCTCCGGCGATAAGGGTTATCGCTACACCCCTATTCACTCAAAGCACTGTAGCAGTTTTGTCTCCTAGGGGTTTCATGCAGGATGGCCCTGACCGTCCTAAGGGATGGAGGCATACCCTGAAGGACAAGACTAGAAGGCAGTAAGAATGAATATGCAGTTTGTATTGTAACCCTAAACAAACCGTAAACCAAATTAAGAGTTTACAGAATAATTTGACTGTTTTTACTTTTACTATTTTTTATAGTTAAAGATCTGCCTCTTCCAAGATTTCTGGTGTCAAAGAATGAACAGGATTCAAGACATCCAGTTGGCCACAGCACAGATGGGGACAACTCCTCGTCTTACTCTGGGGTCATCCCACCTCCTCCTGGAAGAATACAAGCAAAAAAAGGTTCGGTTAGTCATGATGTGATCCAGCCACGTGCTCCTACAGAACAACAGGTAATGGGAATGTTATAGACTGACATGAATACAAGATGACTATGCTATCAAAGGGGGTGGCCTAATTACTGTTTACAAAATGGGTTTTGATCGCCGTCTAGCTGGGTGTAGGGGGCATCATTCCTCTGCAAATACACCACTGCATGTAGAAGATATTCTTATCTATTTCTATTTACACCGGCAAAATGCTGTATGGGCCATGTGACTGCGGACAGCTAATAAATAGGACTGCATTTTTTTCCGTAGTGAGCAGGTGAGATTATTTTGTGCTGGCAGTGGGAATGTTCGGGGGGAGGGGGCTTTGGTTGGGCATTCGCAACAGTGTTGGTCCTCTTTTAAAGCAGAACAAAACCCCAGGTTTCTGCCTATGCCTATGTCTGCTTTACACGGGATGCCCCCTCTAATGTTAAACCCCTGGTGTCACCTTGTAGTCCTTTCAGAATTAAATGAATACAAGGTGCCCCCTGCTTGGTGCGCCGCATCCCCCCCCCATGATGTGGTGCGTAACCCTCACATGAGCTAATGGATCACCAGATGGGTTAGTGTACAGGGTGAACCAGGTTGTTTTTATGAAGCAGGAACCCCTAATCATGATGCCCCCAAGACTGCCATCTCCCTGGCCCTAGAGTCTTTTTAAATGCCTCAGATACAAAAAAAAAAGGTCGAATTTGGTGGACATAGACCCCACACCTGAGGGTAGAACTTGACAGATCCCCTATTGGCATTAATGTAGGACACCAATACCAGTCCACTTGGCTTTTACGCAGCATTCATTTTATGTTGACCTTGAACTAAATATAGTGTTCCTTTAGCATCACTGATTGCTCTTTGCGAGAACAGAGGCTTTTTGTAGTTTCCTGTCACTTGGCATAAAACATGTGACCATCTTGTTAAGACACAACAGAACTGCTTTCTTTTTGGTACTGTGATTAGACTCTTCTGTTTTGGCCTGTTTTCATCCTCTGTGAAAGAAAGCTCCCGGGTATTACTATTTTTGGTGTGTTTTGCATGTGTCAAAATGTTATTCGACAGACCAATAGGTCATTTGTAGTTTAAATGAATTATGTTGGAACCATTTAGTGTCTGCCATGTTCAAAAGGTAGACATCAGTGAAGGACATTTTATTTACGCAATTTGTGACGCAATTTCTGCTCTCTCAAATACTAGCGAGATTACTTAGGAAGATGTTAAATGTATAGGATAATGTAAGTCTGCTTCTATAGCGTCGCTGCTTTTTCCTGGCTGGTGAGTGGGGCAGTTGCAGCCTGTTGTTGCGAGAGGGGCAGCTTAGCATAGCACATTTAAAAGGACATATGCAATGTCCGCTCCTTTCTGTAGGCCAGGAAAGGATCCCCTTCCTATTGGGATTATTAACTATTGAAGACAAAAACCTGTGTGCTGTAATCACTCTTAATTCCCACGGGGGGTGGGGGTTGTACTGACCCTGTAATTTGGGGTATACAATCTGTTGAATTTTATAAACGGTCAATACAAAAGGAGTAAGACACATTATTGACTTGCTAATCATAGACCTGCATTAAGATTCAGCTATGTCATACATCATAACATTGTTCTCTTGATAATACAAGTAACCCAACCCAGTAATTTAATATATACCCATTGAATAGCCTAAAGCAGGGGTGTTAAAGTGATTTTCACCGAGGGCCACATCCACATTCTGGTTGCCTTCAAAGGGCTGGTTAATGACGAACACAAAACAAAATGCAAACCGACCAATCATCACCATCAAATGCTTGGTTACAGACACATTTCATGTTGTCTCAGGACTGATGTAGATGCAGAATTATATTTCCCAGGAAAGATGCATACACTGCACTATTTTGCCCATGCCATGTTTTCCCACATTACCTGGCAATAGCCAGCAATAACCCCTGCAGCAGATGTGGAGTGGGTTATGTGGGCTCCCATTATTTGGAGAGATGTTTGCGCCTATATACAAAACCATTGCAGACATTACTCTTACAACCATTTGTTAGGCACTGCACCTTGGGGTAGGATTGAAGATGGTACTTTGCTCCACAATGGAACGTCACATACACTGCTGGTGACAGAAACCTAGTAGTATCTGGGCTTTCTAGAAGGGGAGCCACCCAGCTGCTGCCATCTGGCACCTGACAGGGGGGCACATAAAAGCGTTTGGAGGGCCGCAAGTTTGATACTTATGGCCTAAAGCACATGTGCTCCTACAGAACAGCAGATACTTATGGCCTAAAGCACATGTGCTCCTACAGAACAGCAGATACTTATGGCCTAAAGCACATGTGCTCCTACAGAACAGCAGATACTTATGGCCTAAAGCACATGTGCTCCTACAGAACAGCAGATACTTATGGCCTAAAGCACATGTGCTCCTACAGAACAGCAGATACTTATGGCCTAAAGCACATGTGCTCCTACAGAACAGCAGATACTTATGGCCTAAAGCACATGTGCTCCTACAGAACAGCAGATACTTATGGCCTAAAGCACATGTGCTCCTACAGAACAGCAGATACTTATGGCCTAAAGCACATGTGCTCCTACAGAACAGCAGATACTTATGGCCTAAAGCACATGTGCTCCTACAGAACAGCAGATACTTATGGCCTAAAGCACATGTGCTCCTACAGAACAGCAGATACTTATGGCCTAAAGCATATGTGCTCCTACAGAATCAGCAGTTCAGAACAGCAATGCTCACTGGTTACTGTATAGACAGTCACATACATTACTGCACAGTAAAATATGTCTAGTTAAAAAATGCCATATTGGTGACGCTATTATATAGCGTATAACCATTAACGTGCTCAATCATTTCTTTCTCTTTTTTCCTGTAAGGAATCCACGTCGCCTGTTGTATCCCCTCAGCAGTCGCCTCCATCATCTCCTAACTCGTGGAGAAAGCACAGCCGACATGCCAGTGGAGGAAACAGTGAACGACCTGTGACAGCTTCTGGACCCTTCTGGCCACCTTACAATGAAGCACAAACAGGTTTTGATTCTTGATTTCTCAATCTGTTTGCCATTGTTTAATGTCTGATAACCTATTACAGCGGACCAGTAACGTTGTTTATTCATATTGATAAGCTTTATTTACATAGTGCCAACATATTGTGCAGCGCTTTACAATTAGAGGGTTCGTATGCACACAAGGTAATTAATTACAAGCCAATTAAACAAAAGGAATGTGGGCCCAGCTTGCAAACTTAGAATCTACATTCATTCTAATTTATTCAATCATTGCCCTACCTACCACAAGGCCAGGCTCATAGCAGAGCTGCTTATCTGTGTGTGTATGTACATATATATAAACAGTGTTTGTAATTTTTGTAGGCAAATATATTTCTAAAGATGCTCCCTGATATTCTCACCAGATGTCCTTAACAGCCCATCTCCAATCCACACATGCAAATCAGTCAAGCCATTGATGTCCATAAATTATGTGTAATAGTGAACCTATTGAACACCCTTACTGAATACTTCATACAAAAGCCTTTCTTGGTCAAGAACCCTCCGTTATGGAGAAACTACTCACATGCATCACTTGGGTGAGATTTTAGCCCATTCTTCCACACTCTTCAAATCCTGAAGGTTCTGTGAGCTCCTTCTGTGAACTGTGAGCTCTAGTTCCTTTCATAGATTTTCTGTTGGATTTAGGTTCACCCTAATTTCATCTTTATGATTTTGGTCAATGGCAGCAGATGTTTATCAAGAATGTCTTAGTAAATTTGTCCATTCATCCTTCCCTCAATTACATAAAGCGTGCCAGTGCCGTATGCTAAAAATGGCGCCACACCATGTTGTACGGTTTGGATTGTGTTATTGAGGTGATATTGAGCTCCAAACAATGTGTGTATCATGGCATCCAAAGAATTCACTTTTGGTCTCATCTGATCAGACTGTATTCTCCCAGTATTTCACAGGCTTGTCTAAATGTTATCAAGCAAACTTTAAACATGCTTCAACATGCGTTTTCTTCAGCATTGGAGAATTGCATGGTGAGTGTGTATACAGCCATGGAGGTTGGGTGCATTACCTGCTGATTCCAGGTCTTTTTCTAGCTCTCCACGAGGTTGATATTTTTTTCACTGCTCTGTCTGAAACCTTGCATGGAGCACCTGGTCATTGATGGTTTACTGTGAAATAATGATCTTTCCACTTCTGGATTATGGCCCTAAAAGTGCACACTGGAACCTTCAGTAATTTAGAAATTCTTCTGTAACCAATGTCATTAGTATGTTTTGCAAATATAAGGTTGAAAAGGTTTTGAGAAGGATCACTGGTTAACAATCATAACTTTCTTGTGTGGCACCTTGGTCTTGGCTTTTTTTTTTGCAATAAAATTTTTATTGAAGTTTTAATATTTTAAGAAAAAACAACATGAAATGAGACATTCGAGGTGAGTGCTGCAACACAGGAAAAATCTAGACAACATCTTAGGATCATCAAGGCATTCCCTACCCCCACCTAGTGCCTGGGAAAGATCCCTGGCCCAGGGGGGGGGGGGGGGGGGGGTAATGTCGGCCATACCAAATAAAGTACACTAACTACATTCAGTGCCTGGCATAAGATGTTTTTCTTGTTTCCAGCCAGCCCTGAATCACAGCCCTTTAACATCTGCACCGTCCCACTCATCCCACCCGCCCCTCCCAAACACAAACTGTAGAGGGGAGGGCAGGGAAGCAAAAGAAGAAAGAAAGACAAGATAAGTTAACGAAAAAAGAGAGAAAAAAAATCAGACACACGAAAGCGACAAAGGAAAGAAATGAAAGGGTCCCGAAGCACCGAACTTCACCCCCCGGCCTTGACTCGTCCCCTGATCCTACTCCAGGAGTTCTTGGAAGTCCAGGGCTTCCTGCGAGACCTCCCACAAGGCCCAAGTTCCAGAGTACCTCTGAGCCACCCCCTTCACCCTCTCCAGCACCAAATCTTCCATCCTCCTAATGTTCTCCACTTCCCCCATCTATTCCACTAAGGAGGGAACAACATTGGTGCGCCAGTGTTGAGGGATCACTGACTTGGCCGCGTTGAGCAGGTGCCTAAGCAGGCTCCTTTTGCCCGCCACCACCGACCCGGAATCATAAAAGAGAGTCACCTGAGGTGAGTTAGGTATGATGTTTACCATCGTCAGACAATCAGACTCCCAACACCCCTCTCCAAAAAGTCTTCACCGCTGGGCATTTCCACCAGATGTGTACCTTAATCCCAGCTGCCCCTCCGCACAGAGGGCTCATTTTATAGGCAGTCAGTTGAACCAGCTGATATTGATTTACAAGAAGTGCAGGGCTGCTTTCTGATATTTCAGTTGGTGGCATGACTTTTTTTTTTTGTTTTCTTTGCCTTTCTGCATGTGTTTATTATTTTCCCTTTGTGGGGCGGGAGTCATGCTAAAGATTTGGTAAATCAAGTTAACCTTGGGGTTTGCTCTTGTGTGTGAATTAAAACTCATACCTGAGTATGCATCACGCCCTGCTCCAATAATAATCAAGTCTGGGATATAGTCCACAAGAGGGCGCTTTACTGCAGAGATGGCAAAAAATAGGCCCCTCCCGGTCCATATATACCCGGACCTCCCACTCATTCCCCAGTTTAGTCTCTGCAGTCGGCAGCGAAGGTCAAGATGATGGCTCTCTCTCCTTGCAGGTAAGCCGGGCTGCACAGCCCCAGCCCTATGTCCTATTCCCACCCGTGTCACTATTACCTGCCTCCCAGCTTTGGCTGCATGGTCCGGGTGATGGTAGGCAGCACCTATTAGAGGTGCTTTTATTGGAGGGGGGGGGGCGGTGGTCAGTGTTAATGCTCTGTATATTTTGTGTGCTGTTTTACCGGTGTGTGTGTGTGTGCGACTGTGCTGGCACATGGCTCAGCGATCTTCTGCCTTCCCTCCTCTGTTCTGACATTCATTTGAACGGCCCGCGCGCTCTGCGGCGGGCCGGTGACGTCAGCGGCCGGCTCGGCCGCTATTGGTTCAATAGCGCGGTTTGCATTGTGTCCCCGCGTCCTCCTGCCTCTCTTCCCTTCTTAGCGCCATCTTGTCCGTGCCAGTTAACCCTCTGGTGTGCGTGAGTGCCCTTGCGGGCTGTATATATATTTTATATATTTATTGATATGTATGTATTCTTATGATTGCATTGCCATACTGATGGGGGTTTCCTCTTTTGTGTCTTTCAAGGGGACAACCTAAATTAGAGGTTTTCTCCCGGTCCTGTGTCTTTTCCCCCATATTGCAAGGGGCTTGATTATTAAAAGTGTATATTCTTGGTATACAGTACATCCTGCTCCAGATAGATTACTTACACTTGGGTTATCCTCTGCCAGATGGCGCTGCACTGCAGAGACATGCAAAACAGGCTCCTCCCAGCCCCTCAAATACCCGAGGACCTCCCACAAATCCCCAGATTTCTCTGCAGTGCTTACTGCGAAGACATGAAATTATCACTCTCCCGCAGGTGAGCGGGGCTATTAGCCCTGTTGGACTATTCCCACCCGTTCCTCGTGTGATGTGCCTCCCAGCCTGGGCTGCGCTGGTCGGGTGAAGGTAGGCAGCACCATGTGTGCTTAAGGAGCGCTGCTCCACCGCAATCCCCCGTAAGTGCCCCCGCTGGCGGCTTTATGTTCATTCTATACAGTATATGGTTTTGACGCCCCTTCTTCTCATTGTGTCTTTCAGACGGGTGAATCCAGTGGCTTCTCCCGGCCCGGTGTAATTGATAGTTGGGCCTAGTATAATTCTCCCACTTCCCTAGCGGGTCATTGGGGCATCCAGGGTTGCTTTACAGCGTCAATCCCTACTAGCCCAGCAGGCACTAACGTTGCAACCCGCCCCTCCTGTGGCTGGGCCTGCACCTCGTCTCACTTCACCTACTCCCCCAAGCTTGAGTCTCACCCCCATTGCATCGCATACAAGCGGGGATTCTCAACCTGATGTGGCTGCTAGACTGGCCAGTGTTGAAAAATTGATTGCTAGTACTTTAGCGCGTAAGGCCACCACTAAAAAGCGTCACTTAACCCCTGATGCCACTCTTTTCCCTATGGAGTCTGATGAGTTTTTGCATTTATGTGGCTATACCCCCTCGGACGAAGGGGAGCTGTTCTCTGATTCAGGGTCATCTGAGGAGAGACCCAGGGGTCATGGCAGTCTCGGCCATTTCGGGGCCAGGGCTCCCTCTCACTCCCCTACCGTGGTGCTAAGCAGGGAAAACGGGTGATTCCTGGCATAGGAGCAGAGGAAGACGTCCTGGCTCCTCATGGGGGTCTAAACCCAAATCCTCTCCCAAGCCCCCTCAGGCATGATGGGGCGCCCTCGCCCGTCTGGGTGGGGGGACGTCTACAGCACTTTGCTCACGTCTGGAGGCACCACGTCTCAGACCGGTGGATTCAGGAGGTAGTGTCCTCTGGTTACAAAATAGTTTCAGCTCAGCTCACCTGTCTCAGCTCAGGTTTTGATGCAGGCCGTGCAAGGACTCCTGGATCTGGGGGTCATTTTCAGGGTCCCCTTAAGAGAAAGAGGCAAGGGGTTCTATTCCAACCTTTTCACAGTTCCCAAAAAAGATGGGTCAGTCAGGCCCATTCTGGATTTAAAGATCCTCAACAAGTTTGTCAAGAACAGGCGCTTTCGCATGGAAACTCTGCACTCGGCCATCAGCTCCCTGCACCCAGGGGATTTCATGACGACTGTGGACATCAAAGACGCTTACCTTCACATCCCTGTGTTCTCAGGACACCAAAGGTTTCTCAGATTCGCGTTGGAAGATCAACATTACCAATTTGTGGCCTTGCCATTTGGCCTCACTTCAGCTCCCAGAGTGTTCACCAAGGTGCTGGCGGGAGTGATGTCTCTGATCAGGTCAAGGGGCATACGCGTGCTGCCCTTACCTGGACGACATATTCATCACCTCTCAGTCTCTACTGCAGGCTGAGTTGGACACTCAGCTGGTGGTGTCCACCCTGGAGTCCTTCGGCTGGGTGATCAATCACCCCAAGTCCTCTCTGTCCCCTTCCTCGGTGACCCCGTTCCTGGGAATGATTCTGGATACGGTTCAGTCAAGGATATTCCTTCCTCAACAGAAGGTGGAAGCTCTAACTGCGCAGGTGAGGTTCCTGCTGTCTTGTCCCCAGCCCTCCCTCATGCAGGGAATGCAGTTGGTGGGCCTGATGGTGGCGTGCTTCGAGGCGGTGCCTTTTGTTCAGTTCCATTTGAGGCCTCTACAACTTCACCTTCTGTCAGTATGGGACAAGGACCCAACGTCCTTGGACGGGGTCTGTGTGCTCCCCCCCCCCCCCCCCCCTTGGTCAGGCGGTCCCTTTCGTGGTGGCTGGATCCCAGGAACTTGCTGGGGGGGGGCAGGTCCTTTCTGGCCCCCTCCTGGGAGACGGTCACCACGGATGCCAGTCTGTCAGGTTGGGGGAGATTCTGGAAGTCCCTGCGGTTCCAGGGGAGGTGGGGCCCTCAGGAGTTCCACTTGCCTATCAACATTCTGGAACTACGGGCGATCAGGTTGGTACTGGAGCAGTTGACCAATCACCTGAGGGGTCTGGGTGTGCAGGTGCGCTCAGACAACAGGACGGCGGCTGCCTACATCAACCATCAGGGAGGGACCCGGAGCAGGGTGGCCCTCCAGGAGTTGTCGCGGATTCTGACATGGGCGGAGGCCAATGTTCAATGCATTTCGGCTGTGTACATTCCGGGGGTAGAGAATCTACTGGCAGACTCTCTGAGCAGGGGGACCTCTCGTCAGGGAGAGTTGTCCCTCTGCAACAGGGTGTCCCAGTCCCTGTGTCACCGTTGGGGTGTACCGGATGTGCATCTGTTTGCATCCCGTCACAAGCTCCCGGCCTTTGTCTCCCTGTCTCAGGATCCTCTGGCCTTGGCCACAGATGCTCTGTCCATGTCATGGCAGGAATTTCGGCTCCTGTATGTCTTTCCTCCATTCCCCGTGCTGGGCAGGGTCCTGCGCAAGATTGCTCTGGAAGGGGTGCCAGTGATTCTGGTGGCCCCCAGGTGGCCAAGAAGAGTGTGGTTCGCAGACGTGGTGCAGATGGCAGTAGACCAGTACATTCTGCCAGGAGTGCCAGATCTGCTTACTCAGGGCCCCTTACGCCATCCGAATTTACAAACTCTGGCTTTGACGGCCTGGCTGCTGAAACCTCCATCTTGATGGAGAAAGGCTTGTCTGTGGTTGAGACCATGGTGAAGGCCAGGAAGAAAACTTCTTCTTCCATCTATTATAGGGTATGGCGTACCTACATTGATTGGTGTGAGTCTAGGTCTCTTCCCTGTATGGTCTTCTCAGTCCCTAGGGTTCTGGAGTTTTTACAGCATGGGTTGGAGTCAGGTCTACAACTCAGTACTCTGAAGGGTCAGGTTTCTGCCCTGTCTGTCTTCTTTCAGAAGTCTTTTGCTCAGCATTCTTTGGTTAAGACTTTCTTTCAGGGGGTTACTCATATGCGTCCCCCACGTAAACCTATGGTCCCTGTTTGGAATTTGAACTTTGTTTTGTCTGCCTTGCAGGGTGCTCCCTTTGAGCCTATTCAGGATGCTGCTCTGGCTGTACTTACCCTCAAGGTTGTCTTTCTGGTGGCTATTACTTCGGTCAGGCGTGTGTGCCTGAGCTGGCGGCTCTGTCTATCCAGCCCCCATACTTTGAGAGACACCAGGATAAGGTGGTGTTCCGCTTTAAGCCGGACTTTCTGCCTAAGGTGGTGTCTGCTTTTCATTTGAATCAAGATATTGTTCTTCCTTCATTGTGCCCTAATCCTAGCAACGCTAAGGAAAGGGTTCTGCATTCCTTGGATGTGGTCAGGTGTCTGAAGTATTACCTGGTAGTCACTGCGTCCTTCAGGAAAACTGATGCACTTTTTGTGGTCCCTTCTGGTCCTAGGAAGGGTTTGGCTCCTGCCAAGTCTACTATCAGCAAATGGATCCGTCAGGCTGTGATTCAGGCCTATTCTGCTAAGGGGAAGAGTCCTCCCTTCCGCCTTACTGCTCATTCTACTCCTGCTATTGGTGCCTCTTGGGCCTTCCAGCACCAGGCTTCTGTTGAACAAGTTTGCAAGGCCGCTACTTGGTCTTCTGTTCATACCTTTTCAAAGTTTTACAAGGTTGATGTTAGGGCCCCAGCTGATGCTGCTTTTGGCCGCAAGGTTTTGCAGGCGGCAGTGGTTTAAACTGCCTGCTGTTACCTTTTTGTTGGGGATCCCACCCTACTTTATGGACACTGCTATTGGATGTACCAAGTGTAAGTAATCTATCTGGAGCAGGACGTACTGTATACTAAGAATAATACAATTCTGTGAAATACTCACCTGTAGAATTGATATTATAAGTATACAGTACGTCCTGCTCCACCCCACCCTGGTTTTTGCATTATTCTGGATCCCCTGTATGGTGATTGTTAAAATTTTTATAGTTACCAGTTTTGTGGTGGTTGAATTCTCCCGGCTTCTTGTTCACTGCTTTTCAATGCTGGGGATTTGTGGGAGGTCCCCGGGTATTTGAGGGGCCGGGAGGAGCCTGTTTTGCATGTCTCTGCAGTGCAGCGCCATCTGGCGAGGATAACCCAAGTGTAAGTAATCTATCTGGAGCAGGACGTACTGTACACTTTTATACCAATTCTACAGTTGAGTATTTCACAGAATTGTATTATTAAATCCTCCCACTAGCGGACATTTAAGGGGCATCCTGGGTAGCTGCACAGCGTAATTCCTATTGGCCATTGCGACTAATAATTCACCATATGGAGGCTTCCCAGGATATTGTGCTCGGGGTCCCTTCGGGGCAAGCCTGGCTATGTGTGGTGTGCGGGGCATCCCTTATGGGCGATGATGTGCGGGTTTGTGTACTCTGTGCCCAGCAAGCTATTGCGCTGCAATCTGGGCCCCGTGCGGCTGGATCAGCACCCTCGGTGTCATCTCCCAAACCCCCCGCGCCTGGTCATGAACCCTAGTGATACTAACGCTAGCGGGGAGTCGCAATCTAATGTTTCTGCCAGATTGGCCAACATTGAGAGGTTGATTGCTAGCTCTGCAGCCCGTAAGGCTCCAGCTAAAAGACGGCATGTGGCGCCTGCTGCGCTGGCCTTTACCTTTTGGACAAGATGATTTCCTTGATTTGTTTGACTACCTTGTTTCCACTACCTTGAAGGAGGACCGGCGTATTGATCAACTGGCTTCCCACACTTTTGCCTGTGTGGGTTCGGCCTTGCGCCCGGTGTGTGCTTCGCTATTACGGCCGTGGCTATTAGGACCTTGATCAGGGGCCTTCTGGACGGCTCCCATGAGGACCCTTCTAGTGCTGAATTTAGAGCTTTGTCACAATGTGAGATGTTCATCACCTATGTTCTCTCTGCCTTAGATGACACCATTCTGATGTTTAGCAGGAACTCAGCCTTGGTAGTCTCTATCCGCCGCTCGGTCTGGTTGCGCAGTGGGCAGCTGACAATGTTGCCAAGAAGGCTCTCACGGGGCTTCCCTTTAAAGCATTGCGCTTGTTTGGTGATCGTCTGGATCTTTTTGCTAAGGGAGGTAAGTTACCCCAATGCTAAAAGCAGCCGCGGCCCTTTCGGGGTTCGGGCTCCTTCACTCCCTCTATTCGTGGGCCTAGGTCAGGCAGGGGTATTTCTGGGGCAAGGGCAGAGGTCGTGCCCGCCCCGGATCCTCCTGGGGGTGCCAAACCCAAATCCACTGCTAAGCCCGCTGAGCAATGAGGGGGCGCCCTCACCCTTACGGGTGGGGGGATGGCTGCGGCTCTTTGCTCAGGTCTGGGTTCAACAAGTCTCAGACAAATGGATTCTGCAGGTTGTCTCCTCCGGATACAAGCTGGAGTTCGCGGACCGGCCTCCTCCCAGATGCCTCAGGTCACGGGTTCCTACGGACCCTCGGGCAGCTCAGGGCCTGTTGTTGGTGGTTCAAAACCTTCTGGCCATGAGGGTCGTTTGTCGGGTTCCCCCGGGAGAGAGAGGTCAGTGTTACTATTCCAATCTCTTTACAGTGCCCAAAAAGGATGGTTCCATCAGACCCATTCTGGACCTAAAGCTTCTCAACAAATTCATCAGAACCAAACATTTTCGCATGGAGATGCTGCGCTCCGCTATCAGCTCTCTGCGCCCGGGGGACTTTGACTTCAATAGACATCAAGGATGCTTACCTTCATGTGCCGGTCTTCCCAGGGCACCAGCGGTTTCTCACGTTTGCGGTAGGGGAACAACACTACCAATTTGTAGCACTCCCCTTCGGGCTCACCTCTGCCCACAGGGTGTTCACCGAGGTGTTGGCAGGCGTGATGGCCCTTCTCAGAGCCCGGGGTATTTGCATTCTTCCTTATCTGGACGACCTTCTCATTATGTCTCCTTCACTCCAACAAGCGGTGCTGGACACCCGGACGGTGGTGGCTACACTGGAGGGGTTTGGGTGGGTGATCAATTACCCCAAGTCTTCACCCTCCCCGTCACGGGTGACCGCCTTCCTGGGTATGACTCTGGATAGCATTCAGGCCCGGATTTTCCTCCCTCAGCAGAAGGTGGACTTTCTTCAAGCGCTGATTCATGTCTTGGTGTCCAACCCTCATCCATCCATCCGGCAAGGGATGCAACTGGTGGGACAGATGGTGGCCTGCTTCGAGGCAGTTCCCTATGCTCAATTTCACATGAGGCCTCTTCAGCTCCATCTTCTTTCAGCCTGGGACAAGTGTCCCCTGTCTCTGGATCAGGCTTTTGCTCTGTCCCTTCTGGTCCGGCGGTCCCTCCTTTGGTGGCTGGACTCGAGGAATCTTCTGGGGGGCAGATCGTTCCTGACACCGTGCTGGGAGATGGTCACTACGGATGCCAGTCTGTCAGGTTGGGGGGGGGGCTACTGGAGAGCCCACCAATTCCAGGGGCTGTGGGGCCCTCAGGAGTTTTCTGGAGCTGAGGGCGATTCGGTTGGAGCTGGCGCAGCCGACGCATCACCTACGGGGGCTACCGGTTCAGGTTCGCTCCGACAACAGGACTGCGGTCGCTTACATCAATCCTCAGGGAGGGACTCGGAGTAAGAGTGCCCTCCGGGAGGTGTCGTTGATTCTCTCTTGGGCCTAGAACAACGTCCCGTGCATCTCGGCGGTTTACATTCCGGGAGCGGAGAACCTGGAAGCAGTTCCTCTGAGCAGGGGGGCCTCTCGGCGGGGAAAATGGTCCCTCAACAGCAAGGTCTTTCTATCCCTCTGTCACAGGTGGGGGAGGCTGGATGTGGATCTGTTTGCCTCTCGTCACAATCACAAGCTTCCAGCTTTTGTCTCACTGTCCCAAGATCCTCTGGCTCTGGCGGTGGATGCCATGTCTCTGTCTTGGCAGGGGTTCGGTCTCCTGTACCTTTTCCCTCTGTTTTCCCTTCTGGGCAGGGTCCACGCAAGCTGATTCAAGGAGTGCCAGCTGTTCTGGTGGCCCCCAGGTGGCTAAGACAGGTGTGGTTCGCAGACGTCGTGCAGCTGGCAGTCGATCAGTACCCTTTGCCCCTGGTTCCGGATCTTCTCACTCAAGGACGGCTTTGTTACCCTAATTTACAAACGCTGGCTTTGACGGCATGGCTGCTGAAACCTCCATCCTAAAGAAAAAGGGTCTGTCTGATGCGGTTGTTCAGACTCTGGTTAGAGCTAGGAAGAAATCCTCTTCTACTATCTACTACAGGACCTGGCGGACCTACATTGACTGGTGTGAGGCTAGGGCCTTCCCTTGTCGGGTGTTCTCCATACCTCGGATACTGGAGTTCTTCAACATGGTCTGGATATGGGGTTTCAGTTCAGCACTCTGAAGGGGCATGTTTCCGCCGCAGCGATTTTCTTTCAGCGGTCTTTCGCTCTTCATCCTTTGGTCAAGACTTTCTTCCAGGGGGTCACTCATGTGCGCCCTCCCCGCAAACCTTTATTACCGGTCTGGGATTTGAATTTGATATTGTCTGCCTTTCAGGGTCCTCCATTTGAGCCTGTGCATGAGGCGGCACTGTCTATTCTCACTTGGAAAGTTGCCTTTTTGGTTCACCTCTGTCCGGCGTGTTTCTGAGTTAGCGGCTCTGTCCATTCAGGCCCCCTACTTTGAGAGACACCAGGACAAGGTGGTTTTCCGCTTTAAACTAGACTTCTTGTCTAAGGTTGTCTCTGCCTTTCACCTCAGTCAGGACATTGTGATTCCTTCCTTATGCCCTAATCCTGGTAATGACAAGGAGAGGGCCTTGCATTCTCTGGACGTTGTCAGAAACTTGAAAACTACCTGGTGGCTACAGCGCCTTTCAGGAAGACGAACGCCTTGTTTGTGGTACCCTCTGGTCCAAAGAAGGGTTTGGCGCCGGTCAAGTCTACCATTAGCAAATGGATTCGTCAGGCCATTGTTAGGGCCTATTCTGCTAAAGGGAGGGATCCCCCTTTCCGAATTACTGCTCATTCTACCCGCGCTGTTGGGGCCTCTTGGGCCTTTCAGCACCAGGCTTCTGTTGAACAAGTTTGTAAGGCTGCTATCTGGATTTTCTGTTCATACCTTTTCCAAGTTTTACAAGGTTGATGTGTGGGCCTCAGCGGATGCTGTTTTTGGCCGCAAAGTTCTGCAGGCTGCAGTGGTTTGAACTGCGCATTGTTGCTCTTTTTGGGATCCCCACCCGTTGTTGGACACTGCTACTGGATGTCCCAGACGTAATGATTATTATTGGAGCAGGGCGTGATGCATACTTGGAATAATACCATTCTGTGAATACTCACCTTGTAGAATGGATATTATAAGTATGCATCGTGCCCTGCTCCATCCCACCCTGAGTTTTTATTCTTGGATCCTCTATATGGTGAAGTTTTCCTTGTTGATTATTGTTAATCTTGTTATTGGCTTCTCCTGGTTCTCTTACTGCTTAATTATCTGGGGAATGAGTGGGAGGTCCCGGGTATATATGGACCGGGAGGGGCCTCTTTTTTGCCATCTCTGCAGTAAAGCGCCCTCTTGTGGACTATATCCCAGATGTAATGATTATTATTGGAGCAGGTCGTGATGCATACTTATAATATCCATTCTACAAGGTGAGTATTCACAGAATGGTATTATTTCTAACTTGTACACATTAATAATCTATAAAAAATATTTTGTCCTAACTAATGCCAGTAAATCACATACCCCTGTGATGGGGCATTTTTACAAGTGAGGTGCATAATTTCTCTGATGATGTAAAAATAGTTTTTTTTAAGGGAAACAAAACCCCAGGAACTTGACTTTTCTGGGTTTTGTGCTGTTCCCCCGAATTGGGATGCCCCACAGAGCAATGTTTTTTACTTGCCTCCTGGTCACACCACCGGGGGTATAGGGTTAGCGTTAGTGCACCCACCCCCCCCCCCCCTCACGACAAGAGCTGTTTACTAAATCAAAATAGTCACTGGACGAAAGCCCCGCTTGCGCTGTAAGAGCAGGGAAAGGTGTTTACGGGTGCCCTGAGGGTTTCAGACAGTGGGGCATCCCAATTCGCCCTGGGGGAAGGACAGTGGCCAACCCTGGACTCTGAAAGACCTGGGTGGGTTTTGTTCCACTTTCAAGTTTGGATGCAGCACTCTATGGATTATGCAGAATGATTTTGCAAATTCTTTAGCATAACTTATAGGTTGCTGTTACCAGAACAAAAACTTGTAAAAATTCCCCATAGCAGGGGTATGGGATTTATTAGGATAAATTAGAACAAAACATTTTTTTAGATATGTTTAGTGTGTACGAGTTAAAAAGCTCACTCAGGTGTAAACTTCAGTTCACACCCAAAGTATTAACTTGATTTACCATATCTTAAGCATGACCCTCATTGTTACACATAACGTAATTTATGAACATCTATGTTTTGATTTCTTTGCATGTTTGGATTGGATGGGCTATTAATAACATCAGGTTTCAGTTTATGCTAGTAGTCCCTTTTTTTTGTTTTTGGCTGAAAATTTACTTTACTACCTTTTTAGTTGGTTCCCATGTACTAACTTGTATAGTATGTGCAGGTGACTCATTACGATTTGCCATAGTACCTTAGATTTCTGCAATAAATGACAAAAAGCAGACCCTGGCTTATCTGGTCTAGCACCAAGTCTTACCTTTGATCTCAAGTCTGGCTTTAGCACAAACCTAGTTATACAATTTGTCCAACAAGGTGTCCAAAACACCGTCCAAAAAAACATCCCATTGGTACCCAAATGCTTCATAACATATCATATTAACCCACAAAGTACATTAGCCCCAAGTCCATGATGGGTGTAATATTGTCCTAATTTCCATTATTTGATTGTCTCTTCTGTTGCAGTTGGCTCGTCTGGAGAAGGAGTATGGCCGGCACACTCGCCTCTTCCCCATCAGGAAAACTGGGTCAGTTTTGCAGATACTCCACCAAGCAATTCTATTTTATCCATGCATCCCGCATCTGTCCAGGTGTGACATTTTAGTTTGGTTCATTTGCTTCATTTTTGTTAATTTGCTTCACTGGAATGGCTTTTCCCCATTAACTGTTTTTTTTTATTTTTTGCTGCTCGTTTTATCAAAAAATTTGCTTTTTATTTTATAGCTAAAGCTATAAGCACTATTGTGTTTATAGCTGCTAAGCATATAATTTGGCTGTTTTTAATTTGATCCTTTTCACCTCTGACATTTGCATATATACAATTTTTTTGTGCTTTAAAAAAACAAATCTCACAAAATTGTAATTATTTTAAATATGTCATTAAAACCTGCTGCTGTGTGGGGGGAGTGGGCTGTATTTCATAACGCCACAAATGAATTGTAAGTGGGCAGTGATCCAAATCGCCACGTCAACCCAGAACCTGTGACATAACACCTGTATGCACTTAGCAAATATCTCATAATCAGTGGTGTATCTCCTTTGTATCTTCCACTTTTTCTTGAATATAATGATTGTATGTCCTTAACTCTCAACAAGTGTGACCCTGAAAGGAAAAAAATACACCCCACCCTCAAAATCTTTTATTTAAAGGCAACTCGTGTTGAATTCAAAAAGCAACATAGACCACATCTCTTGAAGAGCACGTCTGCCTGCTCGTTATAGAGATTCTGTCTCTCAGTATTGGCTTGCTGCACATAAAATTTTTTTTTCTAACTACTGCGGTGATAAATTTTAAAAACAAAATGACAGATCATGCATCTGCAGGCCTCCTGCAAACAGGAAGTGTGGCTGGGCTTCCTGTTACTGTGCATTGTCAGTTATGTCCGTTAAATCCAGGCAGCAGCATGGCTGCATGGCTGCGATTCTGGGAACGGAAGCTCTAAAATGGCCGCTACCAGCAAATGTAAGTGCTGACAATGATTCAGTATCACGCATGCAGATGGGGCAAGTAAGTTTTGGGGAGTTTTCTTTTCCAAGTATACAGCACGTCCTGTTTCACTAAATTCTTTACGCTTGGGATAACGGCCACAAGGTGGCGCAGTGGACTGCAGAAAAGACTTGTGGCACCTCCCGACCCTATAAAAGGACAGGAACCTCCCACAAATTTCCAGTGTTACAAAGCAGTTAGACAAGAAGCCAGGAGAATAAAAATAAATGCAAACTCCAACCAACATTTGAACAAATCACCATACAGAGGTAACCAAGAATAATAACAAGGGGGGGTGAAATGGGACGTGCTGTATACTACAAAAACAATTCTACAGGT
The DNA here is from genome assembly GCA_027917425.1 of Gastrophryne carolinensis. NCBI lineage: Eukaryota > Metazoa > Chordata > Amphibia > Anura > Microhylidae > Gastrophryne > Gastrophryne carolinensis. Next base: position 298,478,642 of record CM051237.1, on the reverse strand, counting down.
GAGTACTCACAGAATTGTATTTTTCCAAGTATACAGCACGTCCTGTTTCACTAAATTCTTTATGCTTGGGACGTCCAAAAGCAGTGTCCGTAAAGTAGGGTGGGACCCCCAACAACAACAGCAGGCAAATCAAACCACTCCTGCCTGAAGAACTTTGCTGCCAAAAGCAGCATCAGCTGAGGCCCTAACATCAACCTTGTAAAACTTAGAAAAAGTATGAACAGAAGACCAAGTTGCAAACCTGTTCAACAGAAGCCTGGTGCTGAAAAGCCCAAGAGGCACCAATAGCACGAGTGGAATGAGCAGTAAGGCGGAAAGGAGGTTCCTTCCCCTTAGCAGAATAGGCTTGCACCACTGCCTGACGAATCCACTTGCTGATAGTGGACTTAGCCGGAGGCAAACCCTTCCTAGGACCAGAAGGAAGAACAAAAAGAGCATCAGACTTTTGAAAGATTCAGTAGCCACCAAGTAGAACTTGAGAACCAAGACCACATCTAAGGAATGCAGTGAGTCCGCTCCTTGGAATTAGCAGGATTAGGACACAAGGAAGGTAAGACAATGTCCTGATTGAGATGAAAATCAGACACAACCTTAGGTAAGAAATCTGGCTTAAACCGAAACACCACCTTCTCCTGGTGTCGCTCAAAATAAGGAGGTTTGATGGAAACACGCCTGACACAAGTGATAGCCACCAAAAAGGCTAAGAGTCAAAATGGGCAAAGCGGCCTTACGGAGAGGCTCAAAGGGATGACCCTGCAGAGCAGATAACACCAGATTCAAATCCCAAACTGGTAACATAGGCTTACGTGGCGGACGCACGTGAGAAACCCCCTGGAAAAAGGTCCTAACCAAACGATTACAGGCAAAAGATCTTTGGAAAAAAATTGCCAGAGCTGAAACGTGACCCTTGAGAGTACTGAGCTGAAGGCCCAAATCCAAACCATGTTGCAAGAATTCCAGAATCCTGGGAATAGAAAACACCCGACAGGGAAAGGACTTGGGCTCACACCAGGCAATGTAAGCATGCCAGACCCTGTAGTAGATAAAGGACGAGGACTTCTTTCTAGCCCTAATCATGGTATCAACAACAGAGGCAGGCAACCCCTTTTCCATCAAGATGGAGGTTTCAGCAGCCAAGCCGTCAAAGCCAGCGTTTGTAAATTGGGATGGCACAGCTGCCCCTAAGTGAGTAGATCTGGATCCTTGGGCAGGACGTACTGATCTACTGCCAACTGCACGATGTCTGCGAACCACACCCTTCTTGGCCAACAGGGGGCCACCAGAATGGTTGGCACCCCTTCCTGACCTACCTTGCACAACACCCTGCTCAACAGAGGAAACGGGGGGGAACACATAGAGGAGCCGAAATCCCTTCCAAGGCATTGCTAGCGCATCCGTGGCAAAGGCCAGAGGATCCTGTGACAGAGAGACAAAGATTGGAAGTTTGTGATTGTGACGTGAAGCAAACAGGCCCACATCCGGCAGACCCCAGCGGTGGCACAGGGAGTGAAATACCCTGTTGCTCAGGGACCACTCCCCCAGCCGAGACATCCCCCTGCTCAAGGAGTCTGCCTCCAGGTTCTCCACTCCCGGGATGTAAACTGCCGATATGCAGGGGACATTCTCCTCTGCCCAGGACAGTATCAGGGACACTTCCTTGAGGGCTCGCTTGCTCCGAGTCCCTCCCTGATGATTGATGTAGGCAACCGCCGTCTGGTTGTCCGAGCGGATCTGAACAGCCCGACCCTGAAAGTGTGGGGTCAACTGGGAAAGAACCAACCTTATCGCCCGTAGCTCCAGAATGTTGATGGGGGCATGGACCTCCTGAGGGCCCCACTGACCCTGGAACTTCAGAGACTTCCAAAAGCCCCCCCAACCTGTCAGACTAGCATCTGTGGTGACAGTCTCCCAGCACGGGGGGCAGAAAGGTCCAGCCACCAGGAGAGGGACTGACTGACCAGAGGGGACAGAGCAAATACCTGATCCAGGGACACAGGGTCCCGATCCTAAACTGACAAGAGGTGCAACTGAAGAGGTCTCATGTGAAACTGAGCATAGGGGACCGCCTCGAAGCATGACACCATCAGGCCCACCAACTGCATCCCCTGCCGATTGGAGGGATGAGGGCAAGAAAGTCGAAACCTTGCCTGCGTCTGCAGGCTCTCCACCTTCTGCTGAGGCAGAAAAACCTTGACCTGAGATGTATCCAGAGTCATGCCCAGAAAGGACCTCACCAAGGTCGGAGACGGTGAACACTTGGGAAAGTTGATCACCCAACCGAAGGCCTCGAGTGTGGAAACCACCATCTGGGTATCCAGCTCGGCTTGATGAAAGGACTAAGACGCAATCAGAATGTCGTCTAGATAAGGAAGGATTCGAATGCCCTGAGATCGCAACAGAGCCATCACCCCCGCCAGCACCTTGGTGAAGACCCGAGGGGCTGAGGTAAGACCGAACGGTAAGGCCACAAATTGGTAGTGCTGATCCTCCAGAGCAAACCTGAGAAATTTCTGATGACCTGGAAAAATTGGAACATGAAGGTAAGCATCTTTGATGTCCACCGAAGTCATGAAGTCGCCCAGACGCAGGGTACTGACTGCCAAGCGCAGAGTCTCCATGTGAAAATGTTTGAACCTGACAAACTTGTTGAGACGCTTCAAATCCAGGATGGGCCTCAGGGACCCATCCCTTTTTTGGAACGGTGAACAGATTGGAGTAAAAGCCTATGCCCCTTTCCTGGAAGGGCACCAGGCAGATGACACCCAAATCCAAAAGGCTTTGGACCGCAAGCCCTGAGCTGACAAGGGGTTTTGAACCATCCGAGATCTGATGAATCTTGGGGGCGGCCAGGCTGCAAACTCTATCTTGTACCCAGAGGACACTACCTCCTGAATCCACTGGTCTGAGACGCGTAGCCTCCAGACGTGAGCAAATAGCCGAAGCCATCCCCTCACCCGGATGGGTGAGGGCGCCTCCTCATGCCTGAGGGGGCTTGGGGGAAGATTTGGACTTGGGAACCCAGGAGAGAACGGGGCGGGCATGGCCTCTACCCCTGCCCCAAGGTTCTCTACGTGTTCCCGCAAAAGGCGCACCCCGGGAAGAACCAGCCCCCCGAAAGGGCTGCTTCCTGCGCTGAGGCAGCCTACCATCCTTAGCAAACAGATCCAGGCGCTCACCAAAGAGCCGTAGCCCCATAAAGGGGAACCCAGTGAGAGCCTTCTTAGCAGCATTATCAGCAGCCCACTGACGCAGCCAAACAGAATGGCGTATAGCCACCAAAAGGGCAGAAGTTCTACCACACATCCTGCCCACATCATCCATAGCAGCAAAAGAATATATGCAACAAATTCATAGCAAAGCAGGAGGGATCTATACTCCTCCCCCCTGTTGGCATCCGAGGCATTATCCAAAAGGCACTTAAGCAGGCCTTTAATAGCAATAGCCGTGATAGCAGAAGCGCACACAGGGCGCAGCGCAGTCCCCGCACAAGCAAATGCATGACGGGCCAGCTGAGCACGGCACGGGAGCATCCACCTCGGGGGGACACGACCAGCGCCTAACCACATCAGCAGGGAAGGGATACCTATTGTCCCAAATCTTGGGCACCGCGGGCAATCTGCTAGGACGTTCCCACTCCTTGAGCACCAAATCATTAAAGTGGGCCTGCTCAGGGAACCCCAAGCATTGTTTAACAGTGTGGAAAAGCTCCCCCTGCTGCTTTTTAGCCGGCACAGGAGGGGCAATAGATAGCACTATTAGTATCATCATGCGACCATGAATCGTCACTGAAAGGAGACTCAGTACCGCCATAAATCTCCTGCTGTTCCTCGGAGGAATCAGAAAAAAGCTCCCCCTCTTCTAGGGGGTAAAGGCCAGGGAAAGAATAATGTCCCTCATCCTCCTCAGGCCCCACATGGCCCCACCGACAAATGACAGCGCTGAAAGAAGCTGTCTCCCCCCCCCCCCCCCGAGAGCTCCCCAGGGAGAGAGCGGGGCAGGGAAGAGTAGCAGCGGGCGCATAAAAGCAAGCACTAGGTATAGGGGGAGGGGGGCAGCGGAGGGGGGTTGAGGAAGACCAAGAAACAGGCAGGAAGGGGCATCCCATAAGGCTCACCATAAGCCCGGACCGCCTACCCAAATCAATGCAGGGATTGCGGTAGAAGCAGTACTCCTCAAGCAACTGACCCTGGTGCTGTCCTACCTTCACCCGAACCAGTCAGCCGAGGCTGGGAGGCAGTGGGTCCAGAACAGGTGGGAATAGTCCTGCAGGGCCACAGGCTTGTAAGCCCCGCTCACCTGCGCAGTATAGAGAGCCATCATCTATCTTCGCAGTCCGGACTGCAGATGAAAACTGGGAATTTGTGGGAGGTTCCTGTGCTTTTATAGGGCCGGGAGGTGCCACAAGTCTTTTCTGCAGTCCACTGCGCCACCTTGTGGCGGATATCCCAAGCGTAAAGAATTTAGTGAAACAGGACGTGCTGTATACTACAAAAACAAATTTTTCCAACTCTGCCAGGCTGTTGGTCCGGTTTAAGGAGCATCCAGTGTTTCCTCCATGCCTCAGCAGCTACACGGTGTAGTACAGAAACTGGATAACACTACTTTAAAGGTGGTTGATCTTAAAGTGGACCAAAAGTCAAAAATCACTTAAACCGGACCAACAGAACAAAAGGTGCTCATATGCAGTCCTCCCCAGGGCAATTTACATTGCTGCACATAAAAATTAATTTACATTTTTCTAATGCTCTAGTGAATTTTAGAAACAAAATGTCAGCTCATGCATCTGCAGGCCACCTGCAAACAGGAAGTGCTGCTGGCCTTCCTGTTACTGTGCATTATCAGTTATGTCTGTAGAATCACGGCAGCAGCATGGCTGAGATGCTGGAAGAGGAAGCTCCAAAATGGCCGCTACCTTTCTTTTCCAACTGTGCCAGGCTGTTGGTCCGGTTAAAATCGGTCTCACAGCATACATGCTGAGCAACTATTTATGATCGATTAAGCTAAAAAAGAAAAAACTAAAGAACAAAAGATTTTTTTTTTATATTCTAAGTATGTCACACACCCCGCTTCAAGACATTCATTACATGTGGGTATACTGACCTGTAGATGGCGATCTTGCAGAGATGTCAATAAAAAAAGTAAGACCCTCCCGGTCCATAAATACCAGGGACCTCCCACTCATTCCCCAGTCTTTCATCTCTGCAGACGGCGAGCAAGTCAGAAGATGGATGTCTCCTCCTTGCAGGTAGCCGGGATGACTCCCGGCCCTCTATTTGATCTATTCCTGCCCGAATTCTTTTATTGATTTTACTTTCCTCCCAGCCTAGGCTGCTGGTCCGGGCAAGGGTAGATGGCACCCTAGGTGCTCAGGAGCTCCGCTCCGCCGTGAGACCCCATAACAAGGGGTAGGCGGCTAACCGGGTTGGTGACCCCGGTTTGGGATGCCCTGTCCCATAGCCTTCCACCCTAGCGTGGATTCCCCCTCTCCCGGATACCCTTAGAGGGGGGGGGGGCTGGTCCCTTATAGATTCAATCCTTTATTGTAATGTGTGTGTGTTTGGTGACTGTGGCTTATACACTCATTTACATGTACATTCGCGGTACGAACCGCGCCGGCCCACCCTCCTTCTTCCTCTGCCTACGCGCCTTTTTCCTTCCCTGCCAGGCGTGCGTGTGTGACGGTCGGTGAGGGGCCTGTGGCCCCATTAGTTTTTCTCTGTAAAAGTTATTCATGCCCCTCCTTGAGGTTGTTTGGCAACGCTTCTGTTATTAACCCCTTTGGACATTTGCTATGTGGTCTGATTGCTGTGTTTGTGTGTTCCAGGTGGACCATTGTTCCTATTAAAAGGGGGTTCGCCCGGTCCTAGGGTCCCTGGTCAAATTTAGGGGTCTGTAAATTCCTCCCACGCGGGACTTAAAGGGGCATCCCGCCTCGGGCATTGTGCCCGAGCCAAAATGGAAGGAGTGTCAAGGAACACCCCCACAGCCTGATCGCCAGTGGCACCAACCAATTGCTGGTCTGCAGGCTCGTCCGACTCCTCAAGGAGTTCCCCCTCCTCAGCAGGGGGACAATCGGACCAATCCAATATTTCAAACACCTCATCCTCCGTAACAGGCGATGCTGGGGAAAGGTGCTACCGCTTAGCCGTAGCCTTCTGAGCCACTGCGGCGGAAATTATTTTCCCGAGGTTGGCCAATCGTGCAAACACCTCGGATTGCGAATCCCCACCCTTGACAACGTCACGCGGGGTCCGGAATAGGTGAGGGGGGGTAGAAGATGACGGAAGTTGCGAGGAGCCAGGTACCGGAATGCCGGACTGGCGCGCAATATTCTGCTGTGCACATGAAATACATATTATGACATCATCACCTGGGAGCAGAGCCCCACAACCCCCACACAGCCTGGATAGCCCCGAAGAGCCATTTCCGGTAATGTCGGAAGCCTCCATATGGTGAAATTAAGGTATTCGCAATAACCCAGGGATTTACGCATTAAGCAACCCGGGATGCCCCTTTTATAATTAAAGTCCCGGGAGTGGGAGGATTTTTAAAGCCTAGGAGAATCCCAATTTGGAGACTAAGACTAGCCAGGTATATCAGACCGGGGAGACCCACAGCAGTGAGGGGATCCCAGGATCTGTAAGGGAAAAGAGACCACAATCAGTCCCAAAGCAAGTTAGCCAGCAAGTCCACACACATACACTAAACAGACAAAAGGCAAAATATATAAACCATACATATATATACATATCCTGGCCCATGAAAATGCAAAGTATGTGCCTCCAGGAAGGGGTTAAGCAAAATGAAACCCCAAGTGACAAATACAAACTCAAACCTGTTTAAAAGCCAGCGCCTCCAGGGACCACTGGCCTGTTGCCGAGCGCCTCTATGTAGTGAGGCTGCGAGAGAGTGAGAGACAGGAAGGCGGGCCGGGCTCAGTGAGCGTCGCGCTCCGGCCCCGCCGGCGCCGTACCACATGGGCCGAGAAGGAGCGCGGCCCCGCCCCTAAGACGCGAGCAGCGCGGCCCGCCAAATGGCGGCGCCGCATGCAAACGGGCACCAGCAGGCGCTCTCAGCCATAAAGGGAAAGTCTTAAAAACCTACTCCAAGGAGCCCCAGCAGTTCAGGGTACGCGCACGCCGAGGCGCTGACCCCGCGGCTGCCAGTGCTCCCCCTAAACACAAGAATCACACAGTAAAAAGGCACCCCATACACCCCCCCCCCCCCCCCACGTGAAGGGAGAAGGGACCAAGCGGGAGAAGGTGGCCAAGGGGAACATCGGGACAGGGGCATCCCAAATCCGGATCACCAAGCCGGATAGCCGCATTGCCCCACGTGTGGGGACGAGCGGAGGAGATAAGCTCCTAGGCACCATATAGTGCCATCTACCTTTGCCCAGCCAGCAGCCTAGGCTGGGAGGCTTCTGTTAATTATCTAGGCAAAAACACAATTTTGACTGGGCAGAAATAGACCAAAAGGGGATGCCGGGGTCTGACCCCGGCTACCTGCAAGCAGGAGACCTCTTTCTTCTGTCTTGTCGCATCTTGCAGAGAGAAAACACTGGGTTTTAAGTGGGAGGTCCCAGGTATATGTAGGCCGGAAGGGGCTCGTTTTCAAGACTTCTCTCTGCAACGTCGCCACCTGCTGGTGGAGTAACCCGATCGTAAGAATTAAAGGGGAAGTGGGGTGTGTGACACACTGAGAATATATTGGAATATACAGGTAAGCATCCTTGATGTCTATGGACGTCATGAAGTCCCCCTGACGAAGTGAGTGGATGGCTGAGCGCAGAGTTTCCATACGGAACTTCCGGGGACGGCCGAACCTGTTGAGCAACTTCAGATCCAGAATGGGACGAACGGATCCGTCCTTCTTGGGCACCGTGAACAAATTGGAATAGAAGCCCAGGCCCGGGTCTGAGGGGGGCACCGGACAGATGACAGCCATGTCCAAGAGACTTGCTACTGCCGCCCGAAGCCCCTGAGCGGCCAGAGGATCTGACGGCACCCGAGACCTGAAGAATCTGGGAGGGGGCCGGAACTCGAACTCCAGCTTGTAACCGGAAGACACCACTTCCTGAATCCACCTGTCCGAGAGCTCTTGGACCCAGACCCGGGAGAAGAGATGCAGCCGTCCCCCCACCCGCAAGGGTGAGGGCGCCCCCTCATTGCTGAGCCGGCTTGGCAGCGGCTTTAGGCTTAGAGCCCCAACTGTGTCCTGGACGGGTCCGACCCCTGCCCCTAGGCCAGGAATCGCCTCTGGACGAAGGGAAGGCCGAACCCCTGCCAACTCTAGCCCAACGAAAGGACTGAGTGAAGGAAGCCGCCCCCCGAAAGGGGCAACGCTGCTTCTTACGCTGAGGCAACTTACCTCCCTTTGCCACCGAATCCAATTTTTCTCCAAAGAGCCGCAACCCCACAAAGGGAAGGGCCGTAAGCGACTTTTTGGACACAAAATCAGCCGCCCACTGGCGTAACCAAACCGACCGCCGGATAGCCACAAGCAAGGCCGAAGCTCTGCTACACATCACCAATGTGTCATCCAAGGCGGTCAGCACAAAGGACAAAAACAACTCACATCGCTTAAGGTCGGTAAACTCCTCACTAGCCGGGTCAAGCCCGGAAGAGGTCAACAGTCCTCTAACAACCGACCTGGCAGCTACCAATAAAAGCGCTGAAGCACAAACCGGCCGCAAGGCCGACCCAACACTGGCAAAACCATGACAAGCCACGTCAATGCGTTTATCCTCACCATCCTTGAGAGTAGTGCACTCCGGAGAATGCAGGATTGAGGTGCTGGACAACCCCAAAACAGGAGCATCCACCTCGGGGGGGGGGGGGGGGGGGGGGGGCGACCAGTGCTTCACCGCGTCCACCGGAAAGGTATATTTCTTGTCCCAACCCGGAGGGACCTCAAACATATGAGCCAGGACCCTAGAGGTATCCAAGGAATCCCCCTGGATCTGCTCGGTATCAGCACCCACAAACTGCTGGTCATCGGAGCCCACAGACTCCTCAAACAGCTCCCCTTCCTCCAGCGGGGAACAATCAGACCAATCCAGGGAGTCAAACTCCTCCATATCAAAGGCCTGCGTGGCTGTATACAAATGTTTTCGCTTTGCCGTGGCCTTTTTGGCAACAGCACTGGAAAACAATTTTTCAAGATTAGCCAATCTGGCACACACCTCAGATTGCGACTCCCCACCAATGACCACATCACATGGGGTACGTGTCAAGCGAGGGGGTGACGGAAAGGAGACTGGCGGAGCAGAACCAGACGCCTGAGATCCGGACTGCCGCGTAATAGACCGTTGTGCACAGGGTACACAAAGAAATACATCATCCCCCAAAAGGGATACCCCACACCCCAAACACAGCCTGGATTGCCCCGAGGGGGGAACAAGCCCAGTATCCGGGGAAGCCTCCATATGGTGATTTTTTATATTTAGGCACAATGCCCGAGGCGGGATGCCCCTTTAAGTCCCGCGTGGGAGGAATTTACAGACCCCTAAATTTGACCAGGGACCCTAGGACCGGGAGAACCTCCCTTTAATAGGAACAATGGTCCACCTGGAACACACAAACACAGCAATCAGACCACATAGCAAATGTCCAACGTGATGTGGTCATTGGTGGGGAGTCGCAATCTGAGGTGTGTGCCAGATTGGCCAATCTTGACAAATTGTTTTCCAGTGCTGTTGCCAAAAAGGCCACGGCAAAGCGAAAACATTTGTATACAGCCACGCAGGCCTTTGATATGGAGGAGTTGGACTCCCTGGATTGGTCGGATTGTTCCCCGCTGGAGGAAGGGGAGCTGTTTGAGGAGTCTGTGGGCTCTGATGACCAGCAGTTTGTGGGTGCTGATACCGAGCAGATCCAGGGGGATTCCTTGGATACCTCTAGGGTCCTGGCTCATATGTTTGAGGTCCTGGCTATTTCTCCCCCTGAGGCGGCTCCTCCGCTGAAGGGGGAGTTCTTTGAGGTGACCAAGCCGCGCTTGGAATTTCCTTATCAAAAGCATTTTGATGGTATCATTCTCAAGGAATGGGAGAGGCCGACTCGGCTTCCGGGTGTCCCCTCCGGGTTGGGACAAGAAATATACCTTTCCGGTGCACGCGGTGAAGCACTGGTCTATCCCCCCCCCCCCTCCCCCCCCCCCGAGGTGGATGCTCCTGTTTTGGGGTTGTCCAGCACCTCAATCCTGCATTCTCCGGAATGCACTACTCTCAAGGATGGTGAGGATAAACGCATTGACGTGGCTTGTCATGGTTTTGCCAGTGTTGGGTCGGCCTTGCGGCCGGTTTGTGCTTCAGCGCTTTTATTGGTAGCTGCCAGGTCGGTTGTTAAAGGATTGCTGACCTCTTCCGGGCTTGACCCGGCTAGTGAGGAGTTTACCGACCTTAAGCGATGTGAGTTGTTTTTGTCCTTTGTGCTGACCGCCTTGGATGACACATTGGTGATGTGTAGCAGAGCTTCGGCCTTGCTTGTGGCTATCCGGCGGTCGGTTTGGTTACGCCAGTGGGCGGCTGATTTTGTGTCCAAAAAGTCGCTTACGGCCCTTCCCTTTGTGGGGTTGCGGCTCTTTGGAGAAAAATTGGATTCGGTGGCAAAGGGAGGTAAGTTGCTTCCTTCACTCAGTCCTTTCGTGGGGCTAGAGTTGGCAGGGGTTCGGCTTTCCCTTCATCCAGAGGTGATTCCTGGTCCGGGGGCAGGGGTCGGACCCGTCCAGGACACAGTTGGGGCTCTAAGCCTAAAGCCGCTGCCAAGCCGGCTCAGCAATGAGGGGGCGCCCTCACCCTTGCGGGTGGGGGGGGACGGCTGCATCTCTTCTCCCGGGTCTGGGTCCAAGAGGTCTCGGACAGGTGGATTCAGGAAGTGGTGTCTTCCGGTTACAAGCTGGAGTTCGAGTTCCGGCCCCCTCCCAGATTCTTCAGGTCTCGGGTGCCGTCAGATCCTCTGGCCGCTCAGGGGCTTCGGGCGGCAGTAGCAAGTCTCTTGGACATGGCTGTCATCTGTTTGGTGCCCCCCTCAGACCCGGGCCTGGGCTTCTATTCCAATTTGTTCACGGTGCCCAAGAAGGACGGATCCGTTCGTCCCATTCTGGATCTGAAGTTGCTCAACAGGTTCGGCCGTCCCCGGAAGTTCCGTATGGAAACTCTGCGCTCAGCCATCCACTCACTTCGTCAGGGGGACTTCATGACGTCCATAGACATCAAGGATGCTTACCTGCATATTCCAATATATTCTCAGTGTGTCACACACCCCGCTTCCCCTTTAATTCTTAGGATCGGGTTACTCCACCAGCAGGTGGCGACGTTGCAGAGAGAAGTCTTGAAAACGAGCCCCTTCCGGCCTACATATACCTGGGACCTCCCACTTAAAACCCAGTGTTTTCTCTCTGCAAGATGCGACAAGACAGAAGAAAGAAGTCTCCTGCTTGCAGGTAGCCGGGGTCAGACCCCGGCATCCCCTTTTGGTCTATTTCTGCCCAGTCAAAATTGTGTTTTTGCCTAGATAATTAACGGAAGCCTCCCAGCCTAGGCTGCTGGCTGGGCAAAGGTAGATGGCACTATATGGTGCCTAGGAGCTTATCTCCTCCGCTCGTCCCCACGCGTGGGGCAATGCGGCTATCCGGCTTGGTGATCCGGATTTGGGATGCCCCTGTCCCGATGTTCCCCTTGGCCACCTTCTCCCGCTTGGTCCCTTCTCCCTTCACGTGGGGGGGGGGTGTATGGGGTGCCTTTTTACTGTGTGATTCTTGTGTTTAGGGGGAGCACTGGCAGCCGCGGGGTCAGCGCCTCGGCGTGCGCGTACCCTGATCTGCTGGGGCTCCTTGGAGTAGGTTTTTAAGACTTTCCCTTTATGGCTGAGAGCACCTGCTGGTGCCCGTTTGCATGCGGCGCCGCCATTTGGCGGGCCGCGCTGCTCGCGTCTTAGGGGCGGGGCCGCGCTCCTTCTCGGCCCACGTGGTACGCGCCGGCGGGGCCGGAGCGCAACGCTCACTGAGCCCGACCCGCCTTCCTGTCTCTCCCTCTCTCGCAGCCTCACTACATAGAGGCGCTCGGCAACAGGCCAGCGGTCCCTGGAGGCGCTGGCTTTTAAACAGGTTTGAGTTTGTATTTGTCACTTGGGGTTTCATTTTGCTTAACCCCTTCCTGGAGGCACATACTTTGCATTTTCATGGGCCAGGATATGTATATATATGTATGGTTTATATATTTTGCCTTTTGTCTGTTTAGTGTATGTGTGTGGACTTGCTGGCTAACTTGCTTTGGGACTGATTGTGGTCTCTTTTCCCTTACAGATCCTGGGATCCCCTCACTGCTGTGGGTCTCCCCGGTCTGATATACCTGGCTAGTCTTAGTCTCCAAATTGGGATTCTCCTAGGCTTTAAAAATCCTCCCACTCCCGGGACTTTAATTATAAAAGGGGCATCCCGGGTTGCTTAATGCGTAAATCCCTGGGTTATTGCGAATACCTTAATTTCACCATATGGAGGCTTCCGACATTACCGGAAATGGCTCTTCGGGGCTATCCAGGCTGTGTGGGGGTTGTGGGGCTCTGCTCCCAGGTGATGATGTCATAATATGTATTTCATGTGCACAGCAGAATATTGCGCGCCAGTCCGGCATTCCGGTACCTGGCTCCTCGCAACTTCCGTCATCTCCTACCCCCCCTCACCTATTCCGGACCCCGCGTGACGTTGTCAAGGGTGGAGATTCACAATCCGAGGTGTTTGCACGATTGGCCAACCTCGGGAAAATAATTTCCGCCGCGGTGGCTCAGAAGGCTACGGCTAAGCGGAAGCACCTTTCCCCAGCATCGCCTGTTACGGAGGATGAGGTGTTTGAAATATTGGATTGGTCCGATTGTCCCCCTGCTGAGGAGGGGGAACTCCTTGAGGAGTCGGACGAGCCTGCAGACCAGCAATTGGTTGGTGCCACTGGCGATCAGGCTGTGGGGGTGTTCCTTGACACTCCTTCCATTTTGGCTCAAATGTTTGAAATTTTGGCTTTGGATCCACCTGAGGCGGTCCCCCCGCCTAAGGGTGAGTTGTTTGATGTGCCCCAGCTGCGTTTGGTGTTTCCCAGGCAACAACACTTTGTGACGGTTTTCCTTAAGGAATGGGAACAACCTACGCGTCTTGTTGGAGGTCCTCCTAGTTGGGATAAGCGTTATCCCTTTCCGGAGGATTTGGTGAAGCTTTGGTCTGTCCCCCCTGACGTCGATGCCCCTGTGTTGGGGCTGTCTAACACGGCTGTGTTGCACTCCCCTGACACTACTACCATTAAGGATGATGAGGATCGTCGGATTGATCAATTGGCTCGCCATGGTTTTATCAGTGCTGGATCGGCACTGCGGCCGGTGTGTGCTTCGGCGCTTCTTCTGATGGCAGTTAGATCCATTGTTAGAGATTTGTGCGCAGATCTTGATCCCACTTGTGATGAGTTCGCTTCTCTCAAGCAGTGTGAATCGTTTATTTCCTTTGTTATGTCCGCCAAGGACGATGCGCTTGCAATGTGTAGCAGGACCACGGCCCTGTTGGTTGCTATTCGTCGGTCGGTGTGGCTGCGCCAGTGGACGGCGGACTTTAACTCTAAGAAGTCGCTTACAGCTCTTCCGTTTGTAGGTTTGCGCCTGTTTGGCGATAAATTGGATTCAGTTACCAAAGGTGGTAAGTTGCCTCAACGCAAGAGGCCTCGTCGTTCCTTTCGGGGAGCGACTTCCTTTAGTCCCTCCTTTCGGGGAGTCAGAGCGGGCAGAGGGCCCTCCTTTCCCGCTACCAGGGGTGCAGGTTGGACGCAGGGGAGGGGTCGTGGCTGTCCCAGTCAGTCCTGGGGCACCAAGCCCAAGCCTGCTGGCAAGCCCGCTCAGCAATGAGGGGGTGCCCTCACCCGTGCGGGTGGGGGGACGATTGTGACACTTCTCCCTGGTTTGGGACCAGGAGGTTCCGGACAGATGGATCCGGGAGGTGGTGTCATCCGGTTACAAGCTGGAGTTCGAGTCTCACCCTCCTTCACGTTTTTTCCGGTCTCGGGTGCCCACCGATCCTTTGGCCGCGCAGGGGCTCCTGGCGTCGGTAAAGAATCTTCTGGAAATGGCGGTCGTCCGGCCGGTGCCGCACTTGGAGGTGGGCCTCGGGTTTTACTCCAATCTTTTCACAGTTCCCAAGAATGACGAGTCGGTTCGCCCCGTTCTGGATCTGAAGTTCCTCAACAGGTTCATCCGTACTCGGAAGTTTCGCATGGAAACTCTGCGATCGGCCATCGGTTCTCTTCGGCAGGGGGACTTCATGACGTCCATAGACATCAAGGATGCTTACCTTCATGTTCCCATCTGCCAGGCTCATCAACGTTTTCTTCGGTTCGTGATGAAGGATCGGCATTTTCAATTCGTGGCACTTCCGTTTGGCCTTACCTCGGCTCCAAGAGTGTTCACCAAGGTGCTGGCAGGGGTGATGGCCATTCTCAGATCTCAAGGCATTCGCGTCGTACCTTATCTGGACGACCTTCTTATCATGGCTCCTTCTCTCAATCAATCGGAGACGGACACCAGGATGGTGGTCTCCACGCTGGAAAGCTTCGGTTGGGTGATCAACTTTCCCAAGTCCTCCCTCGCTCCGGCCAGGGTGGTGTCCTTTCTGGGAATGCGGTTGGATTCTTGTCAACACAGGGTGTTCCTGCCTCAGTCCAAGATTTGTCTGATTCAGGAGTTGGCTCAGGTCCTTCTTTCCAATCCTCGACCGTCCATCCGTTTGGGGATGAGACTGGTAGGGTTGATGGTTGCCTCATTTGATGCAGTTCCTTTTGCTCAATTTTACACGAGGACGCTTCAGCTTCATCTGTTGGCGTCTTGGGACCGGCGACCACGGTCGTTGGATCGGCCCTTCCAGTTGTCCTCCCGGGTCCGGCAGTCCCTTCAATGGTGGTTGGTCTCGACCAATCTCTTGAGGGGCAGGTCTTTCCTGACTCCTCTTTGGGAAATTGTCACCACGGACGCCAGTCTTTCGGGATGGGGGGGATTCTGGAAGGATCTTCAGTTTCGGGGGCAGTGGGGGCCTCGAGAGGCCCACTTTCCCATCAATGTTCTGGAACTGAGAGCCATCCGTCTGGTTCTTGTTCTCTTGACTCAACATGTTCTGGGCCTTCCGGTTCAGGTTCGCTCGGACAATCGAACAGCGGTTGCTTACATCAATCATCAGGGAGGGACTCGCAGTCTGGGTGCCCTCAGAGAGGTGTCCCTGATCCTGACTTGGGCGGAGGCCCATGTTCCTTGTCTCTCGGCAGTTTACATTCCGGGTGTGGAAAACAGGGAAGTGGATCTGTTGAGCAGGGGCTCTTCCCGTCTGGGAGAATGGGCTCTACATCCTCAAGTTTTTCGGTCACTGTGTCTCCAGTGGGGGACACCGGAGGTGGACCTGTTTGCCTCTCGTCACAATTGCAGGCTTCCGACCTTCGTGTCGCTCTCCCAGGATCCTCTGGCGGTGGACGCCATGTCCCTGAGCTGGGGGGATCTGGGGTTCCTGTACCTTTTTACGCCGATACCCATGCTGGGCAAGGTGGTACGGAAGCTGGCTCTGGAAAGGGTGTCCGCCATTCTCGTGGCTCCAAGATGGCCAAGACGAGTATGGTTCGCAGACATCGTTCGGCTGGCGGTGGATCAGAACGTTCTGCCTCTTCGGCCCGATCTGCTCACTCAGGGTCGGCTGTGTTACCCCAATTTACCAACGCTGGGTTTGACGGCCTGGCTGCTGAGACCTCCATCTTGAAGGAGGAGGGTCTTTCTGATTCGGTTGTTAAGACTCTGATCTGTGCCCGGAAGAGGTCTTCTTCTACCATCTACTATAGGACTTGGAAGGCCTATATCGCTTGGTGTGAGGTTAGATCTTTGCCCTGTAGGGTCTTTTCGGTTTCCAGGATTCTGGAGTTTTTGCAATCAGGGCTGGACTCTGGTCTCCAGCTGAGTACTTTGAAAGGGCAGGTTTCTGCCTTGTCTATCTTTTTTCAGAAGCATTTTGCGCTTCATCCTTTAGTTAAAACTTTTTTCCAAGGGGTTACGCATGTGCGGCCTCCCAGGAAACCATTACTCCCTGTTTGGGACTTGAACTTGGTTCTTTCTGCTCTTCAGGCTCCTCCCTTTGAGCCCTTGCAGGATATTGCTCTGTCTACCTTGACTCAGAAGACTGCCTTCTTGTTGGCTATCACTTCGGTTCGGCGTGTCTCGGAGTTGGCGGCCTTGTCGATTCAGGCGCCCTACTTTGAGAGGCATCAGGACAAGGTGGTCTTTCGTTTCAAACCGGACTTTCTTACTATGGTTGTTTCGGCTTTTCATTTGAATCAGGATATTGTTCTTCCCTCCTTGTGTCCTAAGCCTAAGAATGACAAGAAGAGGGTTTTGCATTGTTTGGATGTAGTGCGCTGTGTTAAGTACTATTTGATTACTACTTCTCCTTTTTGTAAGACTGATGCCTTTTTTGTTGTGCCCTGTGGGCCTAGGAAGGGTTTGGCTCCGGCCAAGTCTTCCATTAGCAAATGGATACGTCAGGCCATTATTGGGGCCTATTCTGCTAAGGGGAAAGTTCCCCCTTTTCGTATCACTGCTCATTCTACTCGTTCCGTTGGAGCGTCTTGGGCTTGTCAGCACCAAGCTTCTGTTGAACAAGTTTGTAAGGCTGCTACGTGGTCTTCTGTTCATACTTTTTCTAAGTTTTACAAGGTTGATGTGCGGGCCTCAGCGGATGCTGTGTTTGGCCGCAAGGTTCTGCAGACTGCAGTCATTTAAGTTATGCTTCATTTTGCCTTCAGATACCCATCCCTTGTGGACACTGCTTTTGGATGTCCCGATCGTAAGAATTAAAGGGGAAGCGGGGTGTGTGACACACTGAGAATAATACCATTTTGTGAGTACTCACCTGTAAAATGGATATTGTCAGTGTGTCACACACCCCGCTTCCCCCGCCCTTTTTGGTATCCGGGATCCTCTATATGGTGAAGCTTTTCCTTTGTTTTATTTTGAGGTTACCATTGGATTCCTGGTACCTTGTCTTACTGCTGTTTGAATTCACTGGGTTTTAAGTGGGAGGTCCCAGGTATATGTAGGCCGGAAGGGGCTCGTTTTCAAGACTTCTCTCTGCAATGTCGCCACCTGCTGGTGGAGTAACCCGATCGTAAGAATTAAAGGGGAAGCGGGGTGTGTGACACACTGACAATATCCATTTTACAGGTGAGTACTCACAAAATGGTATTTTCCGGCACACCAGAGATTTCTCAGGTTTGTCGTGGAAAATCGACATTTTCAGTTTGTAGCTCTTCCATTTGGCCTTACCTCGGCTCCAAGGGTTTTCACCAAGGTGTTAGCAGGAGTGATGGCCATCCTCAGAGCCCGGGGTATCTGCATCGTGCCATATCTGGACGACCTCATCATGGCGTCTTCCCTCAGTCAGGCGCAGCTGGATACCAGGACCGTGGTGTCCACTCTGGAGAGTTTCGGTTGGGTGATAAACTATCCCAAGTCCTGCCTCTCTCCCTCCAGGGTGGTGGAGTTCCTGGGAATGTCTCTGGATACTTCTCAGGCCAGGGTGTTCCTCCCCCGGGCCAAGGTTCTTCTGATTCAGGAATTGACTCAGCGTCTCCTATCTATCCCCTGCCGTCCATCCGGCTGGGGATGCGACTGGTGGGATTGATGGTGGCATCATTTGAGGCGGTTCCCTTTGCCCAGTTTCACACAAGGATGCTCCAGCTCCATCTCTTGGCAGCCTGGGACGGGTCCCCGCTGTCATTGGATCAGTCTTTTCTGATGTCCCCCCGGGTGCGGTGTTCCCTTCAGTGGTGGCTGAAACCAAGCAATCTGACGAGGGGCAGATCCTTTCTGACCCCTCGTTGGGCGACGGTCACCACGGATGCCAGCCTGTCAGGTTGGGGGGGATTTTGGAAGGATTTTCAGTTTCAGGGACTGTGGGGGCCTCTGGAGGCTCACGATCCCATCAGTGTTCTGGAGTTGAGAGCCATCAGGTTGGTTCTGGCTCACTTGACTTGACGGTTCAAGTTCGGTCGGACAATCGAACGGCGGTCGCCTACATCAATCACCAGGGAGGGACTCGTAGCAGGCGTGCCCTCAGGGAAGTGTCTTTGATCCTGGCTTTGGCAGAGGGCAATGTCCCATGCATCTCGGCAGTGTACATTCTGGGAGTGGAGAACACGTAGGCGGACTCCCTGAGCAGGGGGTCATCTCGCCGTGGGGAATGGTCGCTCAGCCCCAAGGTGTTTCGGTCGCTTTGCCACTGGTGGGGGACTCCGGAGGTGGACCTCTTTGCCTCTCGTCACAATCACAAGCTTCTGGCATTTGTGTCTCTCTCGTGGGATCCACTGGCTCTGGCAACGGATACCATGTCTCTGAACTGGAGGGATCTGGGGTTTCTGTACCTGTTTCCGCCGTTTCCCATGGTGGGCAAAGTAGTGCGCAAGCTGGCCCTAGAGAGCGTGTCAGCAATCCTGGTGGCTCCAAGATGGCCAAAACAGGTTTGGTTCGCAGACGTGGTAAGGTTGGCAGAGGATCAGTTAGATCTGCCCCTTCTGCCGGATCTGCTCACTCAGGGTCCACTGCTCTACCCCAATTTACCAACGCTGGCTTTGACGGCGTGGCTGCTGAAACCTCCATCTTGAAGGAGGAAGGTCTTTCTGATGCTGTCATTCAGACAGGGCTAGAAAGAAGTCTATTCTTGGTGTGCCACACACCCCGCTTCACTTCTTAAATATTCATCCATTATTGGGTTAATGCACCGCAGGTGACGTAGTGCAGAGAGGAAGTCTTGTAACGAGCCCCCTTCCGGCCTATATATACCTGGTACCTCCCTCCAATCACCAGTATTTTTTCTCTCTGCTTGCTGACAAGTCAGAAGATGGAAGTCTCCTGCTTACAGGTAGGCCGGGGTATTCTTACCCCACCACCCCCCTTTTGGTCTATTTCTGAGTTTGTATACCTTTATGGTGAAATGGAAGCCTCCCAGCCTAGGCTGCTCACCGGGCAAATGGTAGATGGCACTTTAAGTGCCTAGGAGCTTATCTCCTACCGCTCGACCTCATGCGTGGGGCAATGCGGCTAACCGGCATGGTGATCCGGAAATGGGATGCCCCTGTCCCGAGGGTCCCCGTAGCCCCTTACTCTCCCGTTACGGTCTCTTCTCCCTTCACTATGGGGGGGGGGGGGGTGTGTGAGGGTGTGCTTTTAGTATGTGTGTTTCACTTGTATCACTGCATGTTAACATATGTGTCATGTTTATACATTCACTGTAGCATGTGTATATTTTGGGTCTGCTTTAAGGGCAGGTTGCGCTGGGTAAAGGCTGGCCACTTCTCTGGCAGTTTGTTGCTTTGTGGCCCCCTACCCCCTCCCCCCTCTCCCCTCTCCTCGCCTGGCATTCATTTAGCATTATACAGCACCATGCGGTTTTTTCCCTCCCCCCTCCGCCGCCTGGGCGCACGTGCTGTGGCCCAGCTGTAAGTGTTTCCAGCTGATCGGCGTAGGGGGGGGGCGGGTCCCGCTGACGCGGCGTCATACGGCGTCTGCGGCGGGCCCAGCGTCCTTGCTTCCTTCAAAACACAGGAAGTCACGTGGGCGCACGGCCGCACTTTGTCTTCATGTCTGCTCATGACTGCTGGCTGCAGGTTTACCGGCTGATTGCTGTCCAGGTAAGCGGCCCCTCCCGTTAGGGCCGTTAAATGGGGAATACTTTTTAACAATGCAGTGAGAAGTCACTGTTATTAAGGGGGCGTCATTTAAGGGCACTTGGTGCCATACTTATGTTATACACATGTGAAGGATCTGATGGTTGTTTCTTTGCCTTGCAGATCCTGGGATCCCTGCTTATGCTGGCCCTCCGGCTCTATGTGCCTGGCTAATTATTGGGATTGCTTTGAATGTTTATATACATAGACTATATATAAATATATATATATATAGTTTCTATTAAAGGGGACCTAAACTCAAAAAAAAAAAAAAAAAAAAAATTTTATAAAAATCCTCCCTTCCGGGACATTACTAATAAAGGGGGCATCCCGGGTCGGCTTATGCCTTAAAAGTCCCATTATTGCGAATACCATAAATCACCATATGGAGGCTTCCGTAAATTCCGGAAACGGTTCTGCTGAGCCGTTTGGGGGGTGCGTAGGTTGTGGGGTTCCACTCCCAGCTGATATCATCTTTATTTGCATCCCTTGTGCAAAACAGACTATTGCGCGCCAGTCCGTTGCTTCGGCTGCGGGGCCATCGCATCCTTCATCATCTCCTACCTCTCCCTCCCTATTCCGGACCCTGCATGACACTGTCAAAAGTGGGGATTCGCATACCGAGGCGGCAGCACAGCCCTGCCCCCGGAAAATGATGCCCGTTAAAGCAGCGTTGAAGGCCGCTGCAAAACGAAGGCACCTGACTCCGGTACCTTCGGCTCCACAGGACCAGTTTTGTGAACCTGTATAATGGTCCGATGGATCCCCGGACGAGGATGAACTCCCGTCGGAGTCAGATGAGCCGACAGGTCAGCGTGTGGCTGATGAGATCGGCGATTGGTCAGAGGGGGTTGTTTTTGACACCCCCTCCATTCTGGCTCAAATGTTTAAAATTGTGAGTTTAGATACGCCTGAGGCGGCTGCACCGCCAAAGGGTCAGTTGTTTAAAGAGCCTCAGCCGAGTTTGGTTTTTCCCAGACAGCACCACTTTGAGAGGGTGGTTCTTAAGGAATGGGAACATCCCACACGGTTATCTGGAATTCCTTCCAGTTGGGAAAAGCGTTATCCTTTTCCACCAGAATTGGTGAAGCTTTGGTCTGTCCCTCCGGACGTCGATACCCCTGTACTAGGACTCTCCAGCTCGGCTATGGTACAATCTGCTGAGACCACTGTCCCCAAAGATGGGGAAGATCGTCGGATTGACCAATACGCTCGACATGGTTTTATCTATTCCGGGTCGGCATTGCGCCCGGTATGTGCTTCAGCCCTTCTTCTATTGGCAATTAAGTCCCTAATTCAGGGGCTATATGAGGATCTTGATCCCGCTTGCAAACAGTTCACTGCACTTAAGCAGTGTGAATATTTTGTGGCTTATGTCCTGGCCGCTCAGGACGATGCGCTGACTATGAGTAGCAAGGCGGCAGCTATGCTGGTGGCTATTCGCAGGTCAGTATGGCTACGTCAGTGGTCAGCAGACACGGCTTCCAAAAAGGTACTCACAGCTCTCCCCTTTTTGGGGTTGCGTCTGTTTGGGGAGAAAATTGATTCAGTCGCAAAAGGTGGTAAGATGCCACAACGCAAAAGGCCTCGTGGTCCCTTCAGGGGGACAAGTTCCGGTAGGCCTTCCTTTCAAAGGTTCAGAACGGGCAAAGGTACGTCCTTTCCCGCTACCAGTGGCGCAGGTTGGACTCGGGGGAGGGGCCGTGGCCGGCCCACTCAGTCCTGGGACACCAAGCCCAAACCTGCTGATAAGCTCACTCAGCAATGAGGGGCTGCCCTCACCCGTGCGGGTGGGGGGACTATTGCGACACTTCTACCATTGGAACCATGTGGTTCCAGGCAGATGGATCCAGGGGGTAGTGTCGCCCGGTTACAACCTGGAATTCGAGTCTCACCCTCCCTCTCGGTCCATTCATGGGTCGGTTCATCCCGGCCTGAACTCTCATCAAGATGGAGTGTGTCTTTTTTTTTGCCCAAATTCACACAAGAACGCTTAAGCTATTTCTTCTAGCGTGTTGGGACCAGCAACCTCTGTTGTTGGATCAGTCCTTCCAGTTGTCCTCCCGTGTACGGCAGTCCCTCCTGTGGTGATTGGTCTCGACCAATCTTGTATAGGGCAGGTCTTTCCTGACCCCCCTTTGGAAAGGTGTTACCACGGACACCAGTCTGTCGGGATGGGACAGGTTCTGGAAGGAGCTGCGGTTTCAGGGGCAGTGGAGGCCCCACTTACCCATCAGTATTCTGAATCCGAGAACCCTTTGTCAGGTGTTTGCTCTCCTGACTCAGTACGTTCTGGGCCTTCGGGTCCAGATGTGTTAAGACAATCGATCAGCGGTTGCTTACGTTGGTCTTCAGGGAAGGACACGCAGTCTGAGTACTCTCAGAGAAATGTCCCTGATCCGGACATGGGCAGTGTTCCATGTTCCCTGTCTCTCGGCGGTTTACATTCCAGAGGTGATGGAACAGGTAGCGGACCGGTTGAGCAAGTGCTCTCCCCGTCTGGAAGAATAAGTTCTCCATCCTAGGGTGGTTCACTTATTGTGTCTCCAATGGGAGACTCCGGAGGTGGACCTGTTGGCCCCTCATCACTATCACAGGCTCCCGAGCTTCGTGTCACTCTCCCGGGATCCTCTGGCTCTGACAGTGGACGTCAGGTCCCTGAACTGAGGAGCTCTGGGATTTCTATACCTGTTTCCTCCGTTGCCCTTGCTGGGCAGGGTTCTTCAGAAGTTGGCTCTGGAAAAGGTGTACGCCGTTCTCATGGCCCCAAGGTGGCCAAGACGAGTAAGGTTCGCAGACATCGTTTGGCTGGCAGTGGACCAGTTCGTTCTGCCTCTTCGGCCCGATCTGCTCACTCAGGGTCAATTGTGTTACCCCAATTTACCAGCGCTGGGTTTGATGGCCTGGCTGCTGAAACCTCCATCCTGAAGGAGGAGGGTCTTTCTGATTCAGTCGTTAAGACTCTGATCAGTGCCCGGAAGAAGTCTTCTTCCATCACCTACTATAGGACTTGGAAAGCCTATATCACTTGGTGTGAGATAAGATCTTTTCCTTGTAGGGTCCTTTCGGTCCCCAGGATTCTGGAGTTTTTACAATCAGGGCTGGACTCTGGTCTCCAGCTAAGTACGTTGAAAGGGCAGGTCTCTGCCTTATCTGTCTTTTTTCAGAAGCGTGTTGTGCTTAAACCTTTAGTTAAAACTTTTTTCCAGGGGGTTACGCATGTGCGGCCTCCCAGGAAACCATTACTCCCTGTTTGGGATTTGAATTTGGTTCTTTCGGCTCTTCAGGCTCCTCCTTTTGAGCCTTTGCAAGATATTGCTTTGTCTACCCTGACTCAGAAGATTGTCTTCTTGGTAGCGATCACTTCTGTCCGGCGTGTCTCAGAATTGGCGGCCTTAACTATCCAGGCACCTTACTTCGAGAGGCATCAGGATAAAGTGGTCTTTCGGTTCAAGCCAGACTTTCTTCCTAAGGTTGTTTCTGCTTTTCATTTGAACCAAGATATTGTTCTTCCCTCCTTGTGTCCTAATCCTAAGAATGACAAAGAGAGGGTTTTGCATTGTTTGGATGGAGTACGCTGTGTTAAGTACTACTTGATTGTCACGTCTCCTTTCCGTAGGACGGATTCCTTTTTTGTTGTGCCCCATGGGCCTAAGAAGGGTTTGGCACCAGCCAAATCTGCCATTAGCAAGTGGATACGTCAGGCCGTTACTGCGGCCTATTCTGCTAAGGGAAGAGTTCCCCCTTTTCGTATTACTGCTCATTCCACTCGCGCTGTTGGGGCGTCTTGGGCTTTTCAGCACCAAGCTTCTGTTGAACAGGTTTGTAAGGCCACCACCTGGTCTTCTGTTCACACTTTTTCTAAGTTTTACAAAGTTGATGTGCGGGCCTCAGCGGATGCTGTTTTTGGCCGGAAAGTTCTGCAGACTGCAGTCATTTAAGTTATGCTTCACCTGGCCTTGAGATGCCCTTCCCTTGTGGACACTGCTTTTGGATGTCCCAATAATGGATGAATATTTAAGAAGTGAAGCGGGGTGTGTGGCACACCCAAGAATAATACCATTTTGTGAGTACTCACCTGAAAAATGGATATTGTTGGTGTGCCACACACCCCGCTTCACACCCGCCCTTTTCGGTATTACCGAAGCATTTATATGGTGAAGCCCTTTTTTATTTATATCAAAATTGATTTTGGAGGTTATCGGTGGAATACTGGTACCTTGTCTTTCTGCTTTTTAAATATACTGGTGATTGGAGGAAGGTACCAGGTATATATAGGCCGGAAGGGGGCTCGTTACAAGACTTCCTCTCTGCACTACGTCACCTGCGGTGGATTAACCCAATAATGGATGAATATTTAAGAAGTGAAGCGGGGTGTGTGGCACACCAACAATATCCATTTTTCAGGTGAGTACTGACAAAATGGTATTTCCTCTGCCATCTACTATAGGATTTGGAGGTCTTATATTGATTGGTGTGAGGTCCGGGCCTTGCCTTGCAGGGCGTTTTCTATCCCTAGGGTTTTGGAATTTCTGCAACATGGTCTGGACCTAGGTTTGCAGCTTAGTACGCTGAAAGGGCATGTTTCTGCCCTGGCGGTTTTCTTTTGCTCTTCATCCTCTGGTTAAGACCTTTTTCCAGGGGGTTACGCATGTGCGGCCTCCTAGGAAGCCTTTGCTCCCAGTTTGGGATTTGAATTTGGTTCTTTCTGCCTTGCAGGGTCCTCCTTTTGAACCTTTGCAGGATATTGCACTTTCTACGCTTACTCAGAAGGTTGTTTTTCTGGTTGCCATCACTTCCGTTCGGCGTGTATCGGAGTTGGCGGCCTTGTCCATTAAGGCCCCTTACTTTGAGAGGCATCAGGACAAGGTTGTTTTTCGCTTCAAGCCAGATTTCCTTCCTAAGGTGGTCTCTGCTTTTCATCTTAATCAGGACATTGTTCTACCCTCCTTGTGTCCTAAGCCCAGCAATGACAACAAGAGGGTTTTGCATTCTTTGGATGTGGTTCGCTGTGTGAAGTGCTATTTGGTGGCTACTTCCTCTTTTCGTAGAACTGGCGCCCTTTTTGTGGTGCCCTCTGGGCCTAGGAAAGGTTTGGCTCCCGCCAAGTCTTCCATTAGTAAATGGATTCGCCAGGCAATTGTTGGGGCCTATTCTGCTAAGGGGAAGATTCACCCTTTTCGTGTTACTGCTCATTCTACTCGTGCTTTTGGGGCGTCTCTGTTGAGCAAGTTTGTAAGGCTGCTACGTGGTCTTCAGTTCACACTTTTTCCAAGTTTTACAAGGTTGATGTGCGGGCCTCAGCGGATGCTGTTTTTGACCGCAAGATTCTGCAAGCTGCAGTGGTTTAAGTTTGTGCCTTGTTGCCTTGTTTTTGGATCCCCGCCCTTTATGGACACTGCTATTGGATGTTCCAAGTGTAATGAATGTCTTGAAGCGGGGTGTGTGACATGCTTAGAATAATACCATTTTGTGATTACTCAACTGTAAAATGGGTATTATAAGTATGTCACACACCCCGCTTCACCCTGCCCTTTGGTATTCTGGATCCTTTATATGGTGAACCTTTGTTAGTTTTAATTGGCTTTCCTGGTCCCTTTACCTTAACTATCTTTATACTGGGGAATGAGTGGGAGGTCCCAGGTATTTATGGACCGGGAGGATCTTACTTTTTTTATTGACCTCTCTGCAAGATCGCCATCTACAGGTCAGTATACCCACATGTAATGAATGTCTTGAAGCGGTGAGTAATCACAAAATGGTATTTTTTTTGACTGTTTAAGTCATGAGCTTATCAGTTTTCTTTGTTATGCTATTTATCAATTTATCGGCTCAGACCTTACGTTGCAGGTAGAATAAAGGAGTCCCGCGATTGGCTGCCGGGCCATAGCCGCATCTTCTGCGCCGGCCACCGGCAGAGCCTCCCCACCTGACTGCCCAATCAAGGGACTCCTTTCCCGGAGCTGGTTCGTAATGAAGGTGATTATTACAAGCGGTCTGGGAGGTTATCTGCAAGGGGGATTTCCAGTATTCTGGATCCCCCCCCCGAGCTTGTGGTAATGAACAGACAGCGGGACCAAGTTAAAGAAAAAACGGGTGTTGGTCCGGTTTAATGCACAAAGGATCATATACAATACAGTACATTTTAGTGTAGTACTGCACAATGTACACTATGGTGTTACTTCCAGTACTGTTAAAGAAACTTACAGTACAGGGTACTGCACAGTACTGCATTAACTGTCAGACATAATAATCCACTTAAAGTGGACCAAAACCTTGCCCCGGGGCACTTCAATCGGAGGTGCCCCGCGCTGCGAAACTCCCCAAGTCGCCCAAAAAGCTCAACTCTTCCCGGTCCTACGATGCATGCGCAGCCGCTCCTACGATGCATGCGCAGCCGCTCCTCCAGTCCGTGCTCTCGGATCTGCTCGAGCCCCTTTGTCTAGGAGCTCATCTAGTATGAGCGGATCAGAGTGCCACATCCCCCGCTACCCTCTAACAGGGAGCACGCCAGCGCAGGCCATTCAGAAATGCCTGCACTCTTGATACTGAATCTTTGTCAGCATTTACATTTGCTCCTGCATACACTCAAAGCTGAAATGCCATCTCGCCGCTTTTACAGTGGTAGCAGCCATTTTGGAGTTTCCTCTCTCAGCGTGTCAGCCATGCTGCTGCCTGGATTCAACTGACATAACTGTCAATGCACAGTAATAGGAAATCCAGCAGCACTTGCTGTTTGCAGGTGGCCTGCAGATCCACGAGCTGCCATTTTGTTTTTAAAATTTACCATAGCACAAAAAAGCTAAATTATGTGTAGTAATCTGAATTGCCCTGGGGGGGGGGGAGGGAGGCATATGAGCACCGTTTGTTGGTCCACTTTAAGAAAATGTTCAGTACAGGGTACTGCACAGTGCTGCATTAACTGCCAGGCATAATGATCCACCTAAGGTCAAGAATAAAGGGATCATTAGGTATGACAGTTTATTACAGTGTACTGTACTATACAGTACTGTATTGTATTTACTTTTAATGGCAATGTAAAGTACTGTACATACTGTGACAAATTCATCCATGTATAAAAAAATCCATAAACTGTAAATATGTTGAAAAGAGAGTTACCTACACTTGAAAGAAATCTGCTAAGCCTGTGGTTATTTTAAATATACAGTACGTCCTGCTCCAGATATAATACTTACAAGTGGGTAATCCTCCGCCAGAGGGCGCTGTGCACTGCAGACATGCAAAAAACAGGCTCCTCCCGGCCCTACACATACCAGGGACCTCCCACAAATCCCCAGATTTCTCTGCAGTGCTGACTGTGAAGACATGAAGTATCACTCTCTCGCAGGTGAGCGGGGCTATTACAGCCTGCGGCCCTGTGGGATTATTCCCACCCGTCCTCCTTGTGATGATGTGCCTCCCAGCCTGGGCTGCGCTGGTCGGGTGAAGGTTGGCAGCACCATGCGTGCTTAACGGAGCCATGCTCCACCGCAGTCCCCCACCATAGGGTAGGCGGTTTAGGCTGATGATGAGCCTTATAGTGGATGTCCCTCCCGCATTCTTCTCCCATGCCCCGTGTAGCGGTGGACCCTGTGCCATGCCCCGTGTAGCGCCGTCCTCCCTCGTTTCCCCCCGTACTTCGGGGGAAAGGAAGGGGGGTGTGTGTGTGTGTGTAGTCCGTTGGCGGTCTCAGTGTACAGTACTGTCACGCTTATGACCGTGCCCTTGCCCCTGATCTACAACTGGGTGTCAGAGCCGCGCTGCCCTTCTAGTTTGTCCCTTTCAGATTTACTTGCAATAGTCTACCGCACGTCCTGCGTTATTATGCTACATCTCGGGCAGGAAACTGATTTTTCGTGCGTCTACGGTGTGTTAGAATGGTGGCGGTGTTTTGAGACTGCATGAGTATCACTAACAGATGTCCTTATTGGCACACTCTATGCTTAGCTTGCCGAGCCTCTACACGGCTGCTTCAGAGTTTCGCACTCTTTGGGGGAGGCGGGGACCCGGCGTGCTGCGCTCCGCGTCACGCCCAGTGAGATCCGCCCTCCAAAGTTCGGCTGGCGCCATTTTGTTTATCACCGTGTGCGCGTGTGTTGGCGGTCTCCCTCCCCGGGTCGGTGAGTGCCCTCCTTTTGTGGCGCATGGCCCTGACACCCCTTGTTCCCCTTATGTCTTTCAGACCTTGAAGACTCCGGTGGCCTCTCCCGGCCTAACATATATTGTAGCGGCCTAATAAATTCTCCCACATTAACCTACCGGGTCTTGGGACATCCAGGGTGGCCTATTGCGTAAATCCCTACTGGTATATTGCATTTAACAATCACCATATGGAGGCATCTCAGAATTATGTGACCGGGGTCCCTCCGGGACAAGACCGGCTGTGTGCAGCGTGTGGACTGTCCCATGCTGATGCGGACAGAGCACGGGTCTGCGGACTGTGTGCTGAACAAGCACTCGCCCTGCAATCAGGGTTGCCAGTGGCTGCGCCTCGTTTCAATACACCTCTCTCCCCGTGCTTAAATCTCACCCCTGATGAGTCGCACTCAAGCGGGAATGAACAGCAAGTCGTGCCGCGCAGACTGCCTACGGCCGAGCAGGTGATTTCGAGGTTGGCAGAGCGCTTGGGCCCTGGTAAGAAGCGGTCCCTGATGCCTCCGGTTTCGCCCATTCCTTCTGAATCTGAAAAGCTATTCTCTGACTCAGGCTCCTCGGACGAGGGGCTGAGGAGTCATGATGACCCGGGCCCCGGTTCCTAGGGCCTGTGTGACACCGACGAATTACTGATAAAGATCTTCGAGGTCTTGTCTATTTCTATCCCTGGTGAGGCCTCCAGGCCTAGCAAGGAGAGTTTCCATACAGCGCCGCCGCGTTTGGAATTTCTGGAGCAGGATCACTTCCAAGCTCTTGTACTCAAAGAATGGCAATGCCCTAGCAAACTTCCAGGGGTTCCAGGGGACTGGGATTGGAAATACCCTTTTCCCCCTGAGGTGGTTAACTGCTGGTCATCACCTCCAGTGGTGGATGCACCGATCATTGGGGTTCTTAACCCCCCCTTCATTGCGGGCCCTAGTTATCGTACCCTTCGGGATGCTGAGGACCGGCGCATTGATAGACTGGCTTCCCACGCCTTTTCTTGTGCAGGGACGACTCTGCGCCCGGTCTGTGCCGCGGCCATTGCTAGGACCCTCATCAGAAAGCTGATTGATCATCAACCGGAGGATCTCCCCTGGGAGGTGTTTAATGCACTCTCCAGTTGTGATGTTTTTGTAAGATTTATCCTTTTGGCGCTGGATGACACCATCAGCATGTGCGCTAGAACTTCCGCCCTTGCCGTGGCTATACTATATATACGGTCTGGCTGCGGCAGTGGGGTGTTGATGATGCTACAAAAAAGATTCTTACTGGGCTTCCCTTTAGAGGGCGACGCCTATTTGGGGACCGTCTGGATCTGTTTGAAAAAAAGGGCAAAACTCCCCTTTACAGAAGGCGGCCCCGGCCTTCTCGAGGTAGGTGCACCCCTCCGCCCCCCTATGTTAGCGTCAAAACAGAACCAGTGGTGTCCTTCCAGCTTTTTGGTATAGATCCCTGTCCCAGGAGCGGCAGACAACGCCCTGGTCCCTCTGGCAGGACTAAGTCCAAGCCTGTTACAAAAACCCCCCAAGCATGATGGGGCCGAGCGGGCGAGGGGATGGCCGCAGCACCTGACCCCTATCAGGAGGCTGCATGCCTCGTTCAGATGGAGTCAGGAGGAAGTTTTCTCTGGATGCAGGATTCTGTCTGCTGGGCGGCCCCTTCCAGAGATATTCAGGATGCTTCTGGTCCCTGCCTCTCTTCTTGTGTTGGAGCAGGTCACGTGCGATCTGCGAAGTCTGGGGTCACCTGCCGGTTGCCCTTAACAGACAGAGACAGGGGCCTCTACACTAACCTTTCCACATTCCTCCAAACGGATGAGACAATCTGTCTATTATGGCCTTCCATAGGTGAGGCAACTTACATACACAGGCGGATTACTGCATGGTTCTTCTGCGTTGGGCCGCCAGTGCCCAGGGACCTCTTGCCGTCGGTAGGGACCTAAAACGCTTATCTCATGGCCATTGTGCCTTCCGGGCTCCAAGGACTTTACAGGTTAGTTGTTGGCGCCCCAGCACTGCTGCGGCGACCTTATTATCTGGCCTTGATTCCGCTCCCGGAGTGATCGACTAGGCGATGAACGGGGGGTGATATCTCTACTGAGAACTAGGGGGCGTCCGCGCGAGGAACTGCCGGGCTGTCCCTCTTTGCTCCCCAATTCCTGCGTCAGACCGAGTTGTTTCTCGGTTGGGGTGTCATTTGGGAGTCTTTGGACGGGTGCCCAATCACCTCAATTCCTCCTTTTCCCTAGGGGTATCTCCGTTCCTATGGTTGGTCTTGGATTCGGTTCCGACAGGAGCCTGCCTCCTTGCCTATACTTGGACAACCTGGTTCCGCGAGCTCGGTTCCTCTTGCTGTTTCCGTCTATTCACCAGCCTGGATTGTAGCTGGTGGGCCCGTTGGTGGCTGTTCTAAGGTTGTCCCTAGTGCTCAGAGCCCCTTGGCTCTTCTGCTACTCTTATCGTAAATGCTGGACTGGGCTCCAGCTTCCCTGGAGATGGGTCTGTGTACCCTTCCACCTTGGCATGGTGGTTTTCCCATGAGACTGTTTGTACTAGGGGTACCAGTCTGGAGGTCCCCCCCTTCCATTGCTTCTTCCTGCATTTGAATTTCAAATCTATCAGGTCTGAGGAAGGGGGGATTTTTTTCTTCTACATCCCCCTGTGGTTTAGGGGGAGGTGGGACCTTTAGGGTCTCATCCACCTGTCTACTTTGAAGCAGCAGGCCTTCAGGTTGGCTCTATATTGCTGGACTCCTCCCTTTCGGGATCAGGCTATTTGGGGGCCCTTTGGTCTGCCTGACGACAGTGGCCCGTATTACTTATCTGTGTGGGCTAGGAAGCAGGATGATCCCCCTGGAGGGTATCTGATCCTGATCCGGTGTAGGACAGCGTTCCTGGGCCCGTCCCTATTTTGGGTCCTAGGCCCTTGTTCCCTGTCTCAGATTGTTCTGACCTTGGTCTCGAGGCTTCATAACTTCATGCTGAATTTTCTGTTCCATATGTCTTACCTCCTTCACCCTGCTTGACAGGCTTCGGTACAGGTGGCTTTGGAAGGGGAAACCTGTGATACTGTCGGCCCTTGGGTGGCCTAGTGCAGTGTGGTTGCAGATGTGGTTCTGTGGACAGCGGACCTGTACGTCCTGTCAGGAGTGTTGGCCTGTTCACTCGGGCCCCCCGTCTCTATTTCAGACGGTTGGTTCATTCACCTTGATGGAAGTGGGTGTACCTTTTTGAGTGTAGGTGCCTTTTGGATGACGGGCCTTTGGCTTCTTTTGCCTCTTCTTCCATCTATTGTGGGGTATTGATTACCCATATTGATTGGGTTGAGTTTTTGGCTCTCCCCTGTGGGCGAGCTCTGTGTCCAGGGTCTTTAAGTTATTACAGCATGGGTTGGAGTTGGCTCTCCTACTCGGTGCCCTGGTGGTTCAGGTTCTGCCCTGTCCGTCTTCTGTAGAAGTCTTCCTCTGTCCCTTGCCTGGGTTGACTTTTCCTTCAGGGATTGCTCGGTGACATCCCCCTCGTAGTTCTAGGGTTCTTGTAGGGATTGACTTCTGTTAGTTTTGCCTTGTGGGGTGTTCCCCTTTGGTTCTACTGCTGTCTGTCTGTCTGGCTATTCTTATCCTTAAGATTGCCCTTACGGGGCTGTTGTCTCAGTCGGCTGTGTGCCTGAGCCAGTGGTTCTGTTTAGCTAACCCTCGTTTCCTTACTGTATATCCACTGAGTTGAGGCGGTGTTCTGCCTTACGTCGGTGCCTAGGCTGGTGTCTTAGGCTCAGGTATTAAGTCATTATCCTTCACTGGGATTCGTTCCTTGTAATACTAAGGCACGGTAACCTATTTCCCTCACTGGGTGTGGGTATTTTCTTCCCGGTCTGTCTCTTGTCCTTTAGGGGACTGTTGCTCATGGGCACCTACATCTGGATGTGCCTGATCTCATCCGCCTCCAGGGGTTAGGCGGACTTGGGCCTAGTCTTTACTTGAATAAGATATCCCTTCTGGTCCTGGGGGGGAAAAGCTTGGCTTCTTCCTGGGCTACTTTTATTTCTGGCTCTTGTTAGGCTTCCACTCAAGCCTTCTCCTTAAAGCGGACCTTCACTCTAAATAAGAGTCTATCTTATATGTTTCCCACACCCTGTACATACAGATTGCTCACATTAAAAATCATCCTACCTGCATCTACTGCATTTTATAAGCCTTTAAACATCCAAGATGGCGGCTTATGGAAGCTGCCATTTTTGCAGGCAGCCTGCAAACAGGAAGTGCCTGCAAACAGGAAGTGACTGTGCTGCTCTGCATTCTGGGACTGCTGACCTTTCCCTGACCCCAGCTCTGCTCTGTCTGAGCAAAGCACAGCTATAACCCGCCCCCCTGTACCTTATCCCACTCTCCTCTCCTCAGTAAGTGTGATGCTTCTGAGTCAAGATGGCGGCGCCCGTATCCTAAATTCCCGAACAGAGTTGCAGCCCAGTGGGGGAAAGTATAATAAATTAGTGACTAAACATGTAAAATATATTAATTTTAGATGCTGAGGAATTGTTTTTTAAGAGTTTGGGCTTTTCATTAAATCAGGGTGAAGGTCCGGTTTAAGGGGAAGAGTTCTTCTCATTATATTCTGATATATTGGTGCCTTGGTATTTTTGGGCCTTTCTGCACCAAGTCTTGTGAACAGGTTGCTTGAACGCTACTTGTTTTTTCTTGTTCGTACCCTTCAAGGGTTGTTATAATGTTGACATTAGAGCTTTTGCTCGTGTCGCTCTTGGTAGTGAGGTGTTGCAGGTGACAGTGCTTTCAACTGTCTGCTGTTGCCTTTTTTGTTGGGGATCCCACCCTTTTCTATGGACACTGCTATTGGATGTCCCACTTGTAAGTATTATATCTGGAGCAGGACGTACTGTATACTTAGAATAATACAATTCTGTGAAGTACTCACCTGTAGAATTGGTATTATACGTATACAGTACATCCTGCTCCACCCCACCCTGGTTTGCATTATTCTGGATCCCTGTACGGTGATTATTACTTATTGTTATCATTACCAGTTGTTTTGGTGGTTGGTTTCCCCCGGCTTCTGGTTCACTGCTTTTCAATGCTGGGGATTTGTGGGAGGTCCCTGGTATGTGTAGGGCCGGGAGGAGCCTGTGTTTTGCATGTCTGCAGTGCACAGCGCCCTCTGGCGGAGGATTACCCACTTGTAAGTATTATATCTGGAGCAGGACGTACTGTATACGTATAATACCAATTCTACAGGTGAGTACTTCACAGAATTGTATTTTCTTCTACTGGTAGGTATACATTAATACCAACTTTCACTGAGAGGCTCCTCCCCCTGCATAAGAAACACAAATGGGGACAAGTTTTAAAGCCACACCCTTTCCTCAATTTTGTTTTTCCTCTCCAGGAAACCTCTGGGACCCAAATCGTCCATTTTACCGTGTACATGTACGATTTCTTCTCCAGCGCTACACCTGCTGTTCCTCGTCATGCGCGTGGATTCTGGTTCCCGGAGGATCCAATCCTTCTCTGGAGTCAGCCATGCTCTCGTTTACGCAGGGCCATGTTTGCAGTTTTCGTGCAGCTGCGCTTACGGTCACGGCCATGCTAGGGGCATCCTGGGGGGTGCGTTGCACTTCTGGGCACCACGTCCCTTCCAGTGGAGCATCTCGGGGAGAGAGGAGACTAGAGACCTCCATCTAGGTCTCTTCCGGTGCGACTGAATATAGCAGCGCAGCGTGCCTGAGGGGGCCCCGGGATTTCTCTTGCAGCGGTAACCAATTATTCAGAGGGGGCATGTGAAAAGACGCAGCAGACAAGATGCCTCCTAAGGATAAGCCAGTGAGATGTAGTTATTCCCGCATATGATTACCAGCCCTTATCTATGGTTCTCTATTTTTATAATTGTTAACCTAGATATTTCTGGTCTCTCTAGCCGGGTACTTGTTAAAGACAAGGAATGGAAGGATTTGTTGGAATCCTGGAGCAGACCTTTTTGTAGGGCCTGTATAGATACTAAATTGGGGGGTGAAGCAACCTCATATCTTCTGTCTGACATGTCCCCCACCTTACATTTGCCGGAATGAACTTCTTTTTGCTATGTGCATTTGAATTAATTTGGCTTACTGAAAGCTTATCTGGGAATATAAGTTTAGCACATGGAGCATTTTTTGTTTGTTACTCTGGCATCATCTCTTGCCTGTTTGTACAAGCCGTTTCTCTTGCCTACACCTGTATGGATACACCACCTCCATACATAGCAGCACACTCCACTACAGCAGTTTCTACTTCCTGGGCAGAAAGGACAGGTGTCTCCCTGGATGAGATTTGCAAGGCAGCCACCTGGTTCTCACCACACAGCTATCTTAAACATTACCAGTTGGCCCTTTTATCAGAGAAACAACAATCCTTTGGTAAAAGAGTACTGCAGTCGGTATCCCATCCATAGACAACATATTTCTTGTTCATCATCTGTGTCCGCCCTGAAGGATGTAGGGAGAAAATCCCTGTTAGACTTAATGGCAACATTTTTTCTACGAGTCCTTCAGGGCGGCCCTAGCTAACCCTCCCTTGATTAGTCCGCCGGTTTATTGGTTTCTTGTTTAAATACTGAGGAATGGGAGGAAGGGGTGGGGTTTTTAAACTTGTACCAGTTTGTGTTTTCTATGCAGCTGGAGGAGCCTCTCTCTCAGTGGGCGTCTTGAAGGACTCAAAGGAAAATCATTACCGGTAAGTCTAACAGGGATTTTTGGGCGCTCAATGCCACTTTTACAGGGAAGAACTGCTAACCTCCAACTAACTTATAAATTATAGTTGTACAGTACATTGCTGTAGTGGCCACTTATCACTTATACACTGTCAAACATAGTGTTACCCCCTAGGGGCAGCACAGTAGAAACTGGCTACTGAAATCTGAGCTGGCCAAGGCTCCCAGGAAAAAGCATAAAGGCTCTCTAAAGAATTTAATAATAAACAGAGTGGCTGCACAATTTAGGAACTGCTTTGGACTGCTTGCTGACTGAAAAGCAAGTGAAGTAGCCAGCTCACCTTATCCACATGAAGGCACAGAAGAGGGAATCCACTCAGCAGTCCTCCCAAATTGCAGCAAACGTCAGTGTTTATCCTCCCAGTAAACTTAACTTTCAATATATCTTGTTAAAAGATAGGAAGAAAAAGGCCATGGGGGCCCTTAATCATACCTGATAGGTGGACAGTAGAGCACAGTGCTCTAGTGGCCACGTATCACTTGTACACTGTCAAAATGTGTTTTGCTCCCTAAGGGCAGCCAGTAGTAAGTGCTCAAATGAACTGTCTGACCTAATGGCCAGAAGTGAAGGAGTGGGTCCTGCTGCAATGGTAGTAATGAAGCCTTATTCAAACATTGGCAGTGAATCATCAAGATTTAAGTACTCTTGGTCACGAACAGATTTAGTCTTGGGTGCCAGAGTAGGAGAAAAAGATGCTGCCACCTCACTGGTGTCAGGTGTAGATGGGATGGATGTGTAGGGGATTCCGTTGTGCATACAGTAAAAGACAGCTGAAACTTTGAGCGCATGCACGCAGCCCCTTGCCCTCCCGAGCACATGCACGCAGCCCCTTGCCCTCCCGAGCACATGCACGCAGCCCCTTGCCCTCCCGAGCACATGCACGCAGCCCCTTGCCCTCCCGAGCACATGCACGCAGCCCCTTGCCCTCCCGAGCACATGCACGCAGCCCCTTGCCCTCCCGAGCACATGCACGCAGCCCCTTGCCCTCCCGAGCACATGCACGCAGCCCCTTGCCTTCCCGAGCGCATGCAAGCAGACAGGAGGGAGGGAAGTGGTGGCTCAGGGCGAACTGTGGCCTACCTGCAGATGGCTTTGACTATTGATGGGTGCGTCTGTCGGCGGCTAACCTTCCAGGGGCCGGGGTCGTCGGCGGCAGCAGACATCTTGGGTAGCAGGGCTCCTCCAGCAGCGGACGGCTTATTTCGTATGGTAATGAAGTCTCGGTTATGAAATTCTGCCACTGACCATTTTAGTTTCATACTTATGATCGGTCTTTGACCACCATGGCTCCAAAGTGAGAAGTAAACTAGGTTTTGAAAACCTACTGGGGAAACAGGTGCTCCTGCCTTCAGTTCTTTTCTCAGCATAACCTGTAAACTGATCACCGAAAATACTTTTACCTCCTCTCTACGTGTGCCTGTTCAGAAAATCATTTATCTCTTAATTCCAGGACCAGACAACTGTGCGAACTGTGGCATCTTCCACCACTACAAATGAAATTCGTAGACAATCCAGTAGTTATGATGATCCCTGGAAAATTACTGATGAGCAAAGGCAGTATTATGTAAATCAGTTCAAAAACATTCAGCCTGATCTAAATGGGTTTATCCCAGGTAAGCAGCTTGATTTTCCCAATTTTGCTTGTGTTCAGGAGTTTGACTTATACTTTCATATAATGCCTTTAGTAACCATAAAGGGAAGTATGGCTGGGTCTCCATATTCATCAAAACTTATTGAATTGGTTATTGCCTTATCCCTCTTTATCCAGCTTTGCCAAGTTTTTTCTCCTTCCATATACCTGTATGTTATGGATGTTTGCTGTCTAATTGTATTGCACATGTTATGTTAATAATAAGGCTCCAATCTATATAATAATAGAATTATCAAAATAATATAGATGAGCTCTTTCATAGATGAAAACTGTCTTTCTATGTCTTTTTTTTTTTTCTTTTTAGGGTCTGCAGCAAAAGAATTCTTTACAAAATCTAAACTTCCTATTCCTGAACTTTCTCACATATGGTAAGTCTTGATTTATAATATACATGTATAGGCTTGAAACCTTTTACTTACCTCATATGCAGCTGATCTCTCAAAAGTTATAGTTGCTGAGTTCTAGCTTACTTTCCCAGCCTATATACTGTCTGCATCAGCCTATCAGCAATTTTATTCGCAGTGTAGGGCAGGGTCCTCTACATATGCTGGTTAGCTCCAGAGTTCTACACTGTTCACTGCCAGTAAGAAAAGGTAGTCCTGTTGAGTACAGGTGCTACGGGCAGTGAACTGTGCAGACGTCTTGAGTAAACTGGTAGGAGCAGAAATATTGCTTTAGAATGTGATCTAGAAGTTTGCATCTTCTTAGCATTTTGAGAGAGGGAGACCAGGGGTTTAATGCTTTAATTTTACACTGTTTTATCTGTTGCAGATCTGCTTTTTATCAAAGCTTTACAAATGTGTTTTTTTTAAATACATGAATCCTTCATATCCATTTTCTGTTCCACGACTGGCCCCTTGAATGAGCTCCTCCCCACCCTCCAGGACTCAAATGCACCATGATTTTTCACAAAGATTATGGTGGAGGTCTTAGTGACATTTTGTCTTACTTGGACGACCTTTTACCAATTGCTACCTAGAAGCTAAATTTAGAAATCCAAATTCCAAAGTTAAATTCGCTGTTTAAATTAAAGGCAATCTCCACATCTTCTGTAGCAAAGGGGTTAGCCGTTAGCTGGAGGTATTAAGGCACACCCCACAATATCTCACCTAGTTGGCTTCGGCTTCGATTGACAAGATTTGTAAAGCAACCTCATGGTCAATTTTGAAAGGCTTATAGAATGGAGTTTTGGGTCTTTTTTCATTGGTGCATCTCAGAATACTTCCTGTCTTGGAGGATGGGGAGGTCACCAGAGATAAGTCATGTCATTCTCGGTAGGTGTAATTGAAGCCTCATTTACTCATGAAAATGAAAACACACTGTTGTCAATAACACCACAGCTACAGCAGCTACTCACCGAGCTCCTTGGGATTTTTATTTTATTCTAAGTATGTCACACACCCCACTTCAAGACATTCATTACATGTGGGTATACTGACCTGTAGATGGCGATCTTGCAGAGATAACAAAAAAAAGAAAGGACCCTCCCGGCCCATAAATACCTGGGACCTCCCACTCATTCCCCAGTCTTTCATCTCTGCAGTGGCGAGCAAGTCAGAAGATGTCTCCTCCTTGCAGGTAGCCGGGATGACTCCCGGTCTTCTATTCTTCTATTCCTGCCCGGATCCCCTTTTAAATTTCCTGCCTCCCAGCCTAGACTGCTGGTCCGGGCAAAGGTAGTTGGCACCCCTGGTGCTTAGGAGCCGTGAGACCCCATAACAAGGGGTAGACGGCTATCCGTTTGGTGATCCCGGTTTGGGATGCCCCGTCCCTTGGCCCTACCCTGGCATGGATTCCCCCTCTCCCGGATACCCTTAGAGGGGGGGGGGGGGGGGTCCTTTATATTTTCCTATCATTTATGTGTGTGTGTGCTTTTACTTTCACTTTGACTGGCGCCGGCGCTCCCGCG
Source organism: Gastrophryne carolinensis (assembly GCA_027917425.1). Classification (NCBI taxonomy): domain Eukaryota; kingdom Metazoa; phylum Chordata; class Amphibia; order Anura; family Microhylidae; genus Gastrophryne; species Gastrophryne carolinensis. Next base: position 298,440,468 of record CM051237.1, on the reverse strand, counting down.
GCGCCGGCCTCCGGGAGCTATATGGCCCATGAGGGCTTCTTCTCCTCTGGGCGGGGGGGGGGGGGGGGTTCCGCGCCTACGGCCTGCCCCCGTGCTGCGGGCCCGTCTTTCATGTCCCGGCTTCTGGCCGGGAGAGACGGGGAGGGGCGGGGCAGGGCACGAACCCGCCCTCCCTCCTACTGCACACTGCGCCTTCCCTGTGCCTGGCATGCGGTACTGAAGGTCGGGTGAGTGGCCTGATGGCCATTTGATTCATCTGTTGTTAACTATTTCTAGCATGAGCGTGTGCTTGTTTTTTGTGTTCCAGGTGGACCATTGATCATATTAAAGGGGGGTTCTCCCGGTCCAGGGTCCCCTGGTTAAATTTTAGCTGGCTTCCCGGGTTGCATTATTGCGTAATTCCCCAAAAAAGAGATATATTTATATAATATATATATATATTTATATAATATATATATATATATATATATATATAATATATTATTAAAAAATCACCATATGGAGGCTTCCCCGGATACTGGGCTTGTGCCCCCCTCGGGGTAATCCAGGCTGTGTTTGGGGTGTGGGGTATCCCTTTTGGGGGATGATGTATTTCTATGTGTACCCTGTGCGCAGCGGACTATTACGCGGCAGACCGGATCTCAGGCGTCCGGTTCTGCTCCGCCAGTCTCCTCTCCGTCTCCCCCTCGCTTGACACGTACGTGTGATGTGGTCATTGGCGGGGAGTCGCAATCTGAGGTGTGTGCCAGATTGGCCAATCTTGAAAAATTGTTTTCCAGTGCCGTTGCAAAAAAGGCCACGGCAAAGAGAAAACATTTGTTTACGGCTGCGCAGGCCTTTGATAGGGAGGATTTTGACTCCCTGGATTGGTCTGATTGTTCCCCGCGTGAGGAAGGGGAGCTGTATGAGGAGTCTGATGGCTCCGATGATCAGCAGTTTGTGGGCGCTGATACCGAGCAGGGCCAGAGGGATTCTTTGGATACCTCTAGGGTCCTGGCTCATGTGTTTGAGGTCCTGGCTATTTTTCCCCCCCGAGGCGGCTCCTCCGCTGAAGGGGGAGTTCTTTGAAGTGACCAAGTCGCGCTTGGAATTTCTTTATCAAAAGCATTTTGATGGTATCATTCTCAAGGAATGGGAGAGGCCGACGTGGCTTCCGGGTGTCCCACCAACCCGGACAAGAAATATCCCTTTCCGGCGGACGCGGTGAAGCACTGGTTGTCTCCCTCCGAGGTGGATGTTCCTGTTTTGGGGTTGTCCAGTTCCTCAGTCCTCCATTCTCCGGAGTGCACTACTCTCAAGGATGGTGAGGATAAACGCATTGACCAGATGGCTTGTCATGGTTTTGTCAGTGTTGGGTCGGCCTTGCGGCCGGTTTGTGCTTCTGCGCTTGTATTGGTAGCTGCCAGGTCGGTTGTTAAAGGATTGCTGACTTCTTCCGGGCTTGACCCGGCTAGTGAGGAGTTTGCCGACCTTAAGCGCTGTGAGTTATTTTTGTACTTTGTGCTGTCCGCCCTGGATGACACATTGGTGATGTGTAGCAGAGCTGCGGCCCTGCTTGTGGCTATCCGGCGGTTGGTTTGGTTACGCCAGTGGGCGGCTGATTTTGTGTCCAAAAAGTCGCTCACTGCCCTTCCCTTCGTAGGGTTGTGGCTCTTTGGAGAAAAATTGGATTCGGTGGCAAAGGGAGGTAAGTTGCCTCAGCGTAAGAAGCAGCGTTGCCCCTTTCGGGGGGCGGCTTCCTTCAGTCAGTCCTTTCGTGGGGCTAGAGTTGGCAGGGGTTCGGCCTTCCCTTCGTCCAGAGGTGATTCCTGGCCTAGGGGCAGGGGTCAGGCCCGTCCTAGACACAGTTGGGGCTCCAAGCCTAGAGCCGCTGCCAAGCCGGCTCAGCAATGAGGGGGCGCCCTCACCCTTGTGGGTGGGGGGACGGTTGCAACTTTTCTCCCAGGTCTGGGTCCAAGAGGTCTCGGACAGGTGGATTCAGGAAGTGGTGTCTTCCGGTTACAAGCTGGAGTTCGAGTTCCGGCCCCCTCCCAGATTCTTCAGGTCTCGGGTGCCGTCAGATCCTCTGGCCGCCCAGGGGCTTCGGGCGGCAGTAGCAAGTCTCGTGGACATGGCTGTCATCTGTCCGGTGCTCCTCTCAGACTGGGGCCTGGGCTTCTATTCCAATTTGTTCACGGTGCCCAAGAAGGACGGTTCCGTTCGTCCCATTCTGGATCTGAAGTTGCTCAACAGGTTCGTCCGTCCCTGGAAGTTCCGTATGGAAACTCTGCGCTCAGCCATCCACTCACTTCGTCAGGGGGACTTCATGACGTCCATAGACATCAAGGATGCTTACCTGCATATTCCAATATTTCCGGCACACCAGAGATTCCTCAGGTTTGTCGTGGACAATCAACATTTTCAGTTTGTGTCTCTTCCGTTTGGCCTTACCTCGGCTCCACGGGTTTTTACCAAGGTGTTGGCAGGAGTAATGGCCATTCTCAGAGCCAGGGGTATCCACATCGTGCCCTATCTGGACGATCTTCTCATCATGGCGTCTTCCCTCAGTCAGGCGCAGCTGGATACCGGGAACGTGGTGTCCACTCTGGAGAGTTTCATTGGATCAGTCCTTTCTGATGTCTCCGCAGGTGCGGCGTTCCCTTCGGTGGTGGCTGAAACTAAGCAATCTGACGAGGGGCAGGGGATTTTGGAAGGATCTTCAGTTTCAGGGGCTGTGGGGGCCTCGGGGGGCTCACGATCCCGTCAATGTTCTGAAGCTGATAGCCTTCAGGTTGGTTCTGTCTCACTTGACTCATCAGTTACGGGGACTACCGGTTCAAGTTCAGTCGGACAATCGGACGGCGGTCGCCTACATCAATCACCAGGGAGGGACTCGCAGCAGGCATGCCTTCAGGGAAGTGTCTTTGATTCTGGCTTTGGCAGAGGGCAATGTCCCATGCATCTCGGCAGTGTACATTCTGGGAGTGGAGAACACGGAGGCGGACTCCCTGAGCAGGGGGTCATCTCGCCGGGGGGAATGGTCGCTCTGCCCCTAGGTGTTTCAGTCGCTTTGCCACTGGTGGGGGACTCCGGAGGGGGACCTCTTTGCCTTTTGTCACAATCACAAGCTTCCAGCATTTGTGTCTCTCTCGCGGGATCCGGTGTCTCTGGCAGCGGATGCCATGTCTCTGAACTGGAGGGATCTGGGGTTTCTGTACCTGTTCCCTCCGTTTCCCATGGTGGGCAGAGTGGTGCGCAAGCTGGCCCTAGAGGGCACGTCAGCAATCCTGGTGGCTCCAAGGTGGCCAAGACAGGTTTGGTTCGCAGACGTGGTAAGGTTGGCAGAGGATCAGTTAGACCTGCCCCTTCTGCCGGATCTGCTTACTCAGGGTCCACTGCTCTACCCCAATTTACCAACGCTGGCTTTGACGGCGTGGTTGCTGAAACCTCCATCTTGAGGGAGGAAGGTCTTTCTGATGCTGTCATTCAGACTCTGGTTAGGGCTAGAAAGCAGTCTTCCTCTGCCATCTATTATAGGACTTGGAGGTCTTATATTGATAGGTGTGAGGTCAGGGCCTTGCCTTGCAGAGCGTTTTCTATTCCTAGGGTCTTGGAATTTCTGCAACATGGTCTGGACCAAGGTTTGCAGCTTAGTACGCTGAAGGGCAGGTTTCTGCCCTAGCGGTTTTCTTTCAAAAGTCTTTTGCTTTTCATCCTCTGGTTAAGACTTTTTTGAAGGGAGTTACTCGTGTGCGGCCTCCTAGGAAGCCTTTGCTCCCAGTTTGGGATTTGAATTTGGTTTTGTCTGCCTTGCAGGGTCCTCCGTTTGAACCAATGCAGGATATTGTTTTTCTGGTTGCCATCACTTCTGTTCGGCGTGTTTCGGAGTTGGCAGCCTTGTCTATTAAGGCTCCTTACTTTGAGAGGCATCAGGACAAGGTTGTTTTCCGCTTCAAGCCAGATTTCCTTCCTAAGGTGGTCTCAGCTTTTCATTTGAATCAGGATATTGTTCTTCCCTCCTTGTGTCCTAAGCCCAGCAATGACAAGGAGAGGGTTTTGCATTCTTTGGATGTGGTTCGCTGTGTGAAGTACTATTTGGTGGCTACTTCTCCTTTTCGTAGGACTGACACCCTTTTTGTGGTGCCCTCTGGGCCTAGGAAGGGTTTGGCTTCTGCCAAGTTTTCCATTAGTAAATGGATTCGCCAGGCCATTGTTGAGGCCTATTCTGCCAAGGGGAAGGTTCCCCCTTTTCGTGTTACTGCTCATTCTACTCGTGCTGTTGGGGCATCCTAGGCCTTCCAGCACCAGGCTTCTGTTGAGCAGGTTTGTAAGGCTGCTACTTTGTCTTCGGTTCACATTTTTTAGTTTTACAAGTTTTACAAGGTTTATGTTCGGGCCTCAGCGGATGCTGTTTTTGGCCGCAAAGTTCTGCAAGCTGCAGTGGTTTAAGTTTTTGTGCCTTGTTGCCTTGTTTTTTGGATCCCCGCCCTTTATGGACACTGCTATTGGATGTCCCAAGTGTAATGAATGTCTTGAAGCGGGGTGTGTGACATACTTAGAATAATACCATTTTGTGAATACTCGCCTGTAAAATGGGTATTATAAGTATGTCACACACCCCGCTTCACCCTGCCCTTTTGTATTCTGGATCCTTTATATGGTGAACCTTTGTTAGTTTTAATTGGCTTTCCTGGTCCCTTGATCTTACTGCTATCTTTATACTGGGGAATGAGTGGGAGGTCCCAGGTATTTATGGGCCGGGAGGGTCCTTCCTTTTTTTTATCATCTCTGCAAGATCGCCATCTACAGGTCAGTATACCCACATGTAATGAATGTCTTGAAGCGGGGTGTGTGACATACTTATAATACCCATTTTACAGGTGAGTATTCACAAAATGGTATTTTTTTATTCTTCCTTTTTTTTTGTTTGGTGTTTCTGATTATTTAGGATTGTCAGGAGGAAGCTGGGAAGATCACTCTAGATGATGGCAGAAGTATTCCATGAGTTAAGCAACCATTTAGCAACTGTGATCGGAAGCCATGTAGGCAGACTGGACGCAAATGGTTATAGAAGTCAGTGTAGCAGAAGGACATATTTGCATCTGCTGGACAGGTCATATATGCTCAGGTGTCCCAATTTTCAATCTTTGATGGCCTGGCTATTGAGGCCTAGGTCCTACATGACGAAGGCTTTTACGTAATCTATGAAGGCATGGCCAAGGCCTGACACCCCTCCCCTCTCCATTGCTGTGACACAGTCGCCTTGTGGGTGGGTGTTCTTTACAGAGGCAGACAGGGTTAAGTGAGGCCTGACGGCAATCGATGAGTTTGCAAGTGGTAGAATAGGAGTGATCTGCTGTAGATGAAAAATAGTAATGCTTTTTAGTTTTTCCCTATATCCAGTCCAGGTTGTCCCAGTGATGACATGTGGGTAGTTCGCCCCTAGGGGGCGCCGACTGCAAGATCAAAGATGTAGCACCTCCCGTCCCCCTATAAAGGCAGGTGTCCCTCTATCATTCTCCGGTTGTTCATCTTGCAGTCTTGGCTGCAGAAGACACTCTCTGATGATGACAGCAGAGCGGGGCCACCTAGCCCGTCGGCCGCTGTGGGCACTATTTCCACGGATCCCTCCTGACCCACTCCTGCCTCCCAGCCTCGGGCTGCTACGGGATCGTGACGGTAGGGTGAACGCCGGGGTCTGTTGGCGTTCGGCAGGGCCTAGGCTCTTTGCCGCAGACCCTGTGCTAAAGCCACAGGCTTATGGTGAGCCTGGGAGGGGAATCACTATGAATGGTCATTAGTGCATTGTACCCTCCATGCCCACAAGCTTTATTGGTTGTATTTTATGACCAATTGCATCTCTTTTTTATTCTGATCATGGGCATTTCTCCCCTTCTCTTGTATAGGTTGTGGGCTTTGAGGTTGAGGGTTGTGATTCCTCCTGGTCCCCCTTTTTATTAAGAGGGATCACCTTATAGGTTTGGGCCATTAGTGTCTTGTAACCTTACGGATTTTAACCATTTTAATCACCATAATGGAGGCATCAGGGGATAGTGAGCTGGGGGCCCCATTTGGGCAGGAAAGGCTCTGCCCCTTGTGCAGTAGGAATCCTCTGGTGCAGATTCAGCACTGTTTGTACCACTTGCACCAGAGGCATTATTTTGGACTATGATCGGGCGGGCGTCTGCGGTCTCTCCGGACCCTCCGCTGCTTCACTCAGCCCCCCGTGAGGGGGGAGCCAGCAGGGGGTCTCATGCTGACTTGGCGCATAGGCTGGCCAGTCTCAAAAGAGACAGATCCTGCCATGCGCTGCCTGCGGTCTCTCCGGACCCTCCGCTGCTTCACTCAGCCCCCAGTGAGGGGGGAGCCAGCAGGGGGTCTCATGCTGACTTGGCGCATAGGCTGGCCAGTCTCGAGAGACAGATCTCGCGGACGGCTCCTAAGAAAGCCACGAGTAGGAAACGGCACCTCGAGCCCGTTTACTCGGATAATGACAATCTCTTTGATCTGGGCTCTGTGGAGGAAGGTGAGTTGCCTGATGATTGGTGAATTTTTCGGCTGGCAATGACAGTATGTCTGGTTCTTCCTCAGATGAGGATGCGTGGCTCCCGGATGATATGGAGAAATGGCTTACTTCAGTGTTTGAGACACTGCACATTGTCCCTCCCAGAGCGGCTAAGAGGAAGCAGGGAGATTTGTTTAGGCCCGAGAGGCAAAGGCGGGTTTTCCCGGAGCAGGCCCATTTTTTTAACATGATTTTCAAGGAATGGGAGAGGCCTAACAAAATTACCGTCGGTTCCTAAGGGACTGGACAGACGGTACCCCTTCCCTGATGAGCTGGTTCGGCTATGGTTTCGCCCTCCCGAAGTGAATCCCCCTGTGTCGGGTTGTCCAACACTACTGTTATGCCGTCACCCGATACTGCTTCATTACGTGACTCGGCTAACAAGCGCATGGATCAGTTGGTCTGCCATGCGTTCACTTTTGCTGGTGCCCTTTTTCGCCCTGTGTGTGTGCCTCGGCGATTGTCTCCCTAGCCATCAGAAAGAAGGTGAGACGCCTTGTGGATAGAGCTAAGGCTCGCAAGTGGGCGGAGGAGTATAAAGAACTCAAGGCCTGCTTGGATTTCATTGACTTTGTTGCTACTGCCATGGACGATGGGGTCCGACTCTGTGCCAGGATTTCGGCCCTGCTTGTTGCTCTCTGCCGCTCGCTCTGGCTGCGGCAATAATCGGCTGATGCGGCTGACAAGAAGTCTCTTACGAGTATTCCCTTTGTGGAGCACAGGCTGTTTGAGGAGCGGCTGGACCTCTTGGTCAAGGACGGTAGACTCCCTCAGAGATGGAAGCCTGCTCGGTCCTTTCGGAATCCCTCTGCCTTTCGTTCCTTTCGAGGAGGAAGAGGCTCTACCTCCAGATACCTGGGGTAGAGGTAGGTCCCGCGGCCGACCTAATCCCTCCTGGGGAGCCAAATCCAAGCCCCCTGCCAAGTACCCTCAGGCATGAGGGGGCGCCCTCACCCATCCGGGTGGGGGGACGGCTTCTGCTGTTTGCTCAGATCTGGAGGTGGCACGTCTTGGATCGGTGGATTCAGGAGGTAGTGTCTTCCGGTTACAAAATAGAGCTGGCCAAAACCCACTGAAGGCACAGTGCTTGAGAATGGCTGTGCAACACCTCCTGCGGTTAGGTGTGATTTACCCTGTACTTCGGCAGGAACAGGGTCAGGGTTTTGACTTCATGACCACGGTGGACATCAGGGATACTTATCTGCATATCCCGATTTTCCAGGGGCATCAGAAGTTCCTGAGGTTTGCTCTGGAGGATCAGCATTACCAGTTTGTGGCACTGCCATTCGGGATATCCTCAGCCCCCCATGTCTTCACCAAGGTGCTGGCGGGCATCATGGCTATCCTGAGGAACCAGGGCATTCGTGTGCTGCCCTATCTGGACGACTTGCTGGTTGCGGCCCAGTCCCTTCAGCATGCCGAGAGCGATACTCGGACGGTGTTGTCAACCCTAGAGCCCTTCGACTGGGTAATCAATTTCCCAAAGTCATTTATCACTCCCTCAACAGTGAGATCCTTCCTGGGAATGGCGACAGACACCGCTCAGGTCAAGGTCTTTCTGCCACAGCAGAAGGTTTTGGGTCTCCAGACGCAGGTGCAGGCCTTACTGTCCTGTCGGCAACCATCGGTGCGTCTGGGGATGAGATTGGTGGGCCTAATGGTGTCCTGCTTCGAGGCAGTGCCCTTCGCCCAATTTCACATGAGACCTCTGCAATTGAACCTGCTGGAATCGGATGCAGGATTCGCTGGAACGAGGCAGTCCCTCTTGTGGTGGTTGGACTCCTGGAACCTGCTGGTGGGCAAGTCCTTTCTGACTCCCAATTGGGAGATGGTTACCACGGATGCCAGTCTGACAGGCTGGGGAAGCGTTTGGCAGACTCAGAAGATCCAGGGTCAGTGGGGTCCGCAGGAGAACCGCTTACCCATAAACCTTTTGGAGCTGAGACCGATCCGGTTGGTGCTTCTCTGTTTGACTTCCCACTTAAGGAATCATGCAATCTAGGTTCGCTCGGACAATCAGACGGCTGTTGCCTACATCAATCACCAGGGCGGGAGAGCAAGAGAGCCCTCAAGGAGGTGACACAGATTCTGACTTGGGCAGAGGAGAATGTTCCCTGTATCTCGGCGGTTTACATTCCCGGGGTAGAAAACCTGGAGCAGACTCCCTGTGCAGGAGAGCCTCGCGCCTGGGGGAATGGTCTCTCAGCAGAAAGACCTTTCACGCTCTGTGTCTCCGCTGGGGTCAACCGGACGTGGGCCTGTTTGCGTCCAGACACAATCACAAGCTTCCAAGGTTCGTCTCTCAAGAGATCCTCTGGCCATTGCCACAGATGCTCTGGTGATTCCTTGGACGGAGTTCAATTTTCTTCATGCATTCCCTCCGTTTCCACTCCTGGGCAGAGATCCATTGCCAACCATAGGTTGATCAAGACCTTTTTCCAGCGAGTCACCCATGTCCGGCCACTGCGTAAGTCAGTATTACCGGTGTGGGACTTGAATTTAGTTCTTTCTGCTCTTTATGGTCCTCCCTTTGAACCATTGTGCAATACTGCATTGTCTATTTTGACTCTCAATGTGGTCTTTTTGGTGGCAATCACCTCGGTGCGTCGCGCTTTGTATGAAACCTCCCTATTTTGAGTGGCATAGGGATTAGGTGGTTTTTCGCTTTAAACCTGATTTTTTGCCTAAGGTCGTTTCTCCCTTTCACCTTAATGAGGAAGTTGTCTTACCTTCCTTGTGTCCAGCACCGACTAATTCCAAGGAAAGGGCCCTCCATGCCTTGGATGTGGTCAGAGCCATAAAGTATTACCTGGCTGCGACTGAATCCTTCAGGAAATCGGATTTGCTCTTTGTCCTAAAGGGGGCTCTATGAAAGGTTTGCCACCAGCCAAGTCCACTCTCAGTAAGTGGATCAGACAGGCGGTGGTGCAAGCATATTCTGCCAAGGGGAAGGAACCCCCTTTTCGGATCACAGCTCATTCTACCAGAGCTATTGGTGCCTCTTGGGCTTTTCAGCACCAGGCATCGGTTGAACAAGTTTGTAAGGCCGCCACTTGGTCTTCAGTTCATACTTTTACAAAGTTTTTCAAGGTGGATGTTAGGGCCTCAGCTGACGCTGTTTTTGGCCGAAAAGGTGCTTCAGGCGGTAGTGAAATGAATTACATGCTGCTCCTCACTGGGGATCCCGCCCAAATGGACACTGATTTTGGATGTTCCACATGTCATCACTGGGACGACCTGGACTGGATATAGGGAAAAATACATTTCTGTGAAACTTACCTGTAGAATTGTTTTTGATTTTTTGAATTTTGATTATATCCAGTCCAGGTCGTCCCACCCCGCCCTTGTTGTTCATTGTTTTCTGTTTGCCCGTTATGGTGATCACCATTTTTATTCATTGGACTTTGTTTTTTTTCTTAAATCTTGTTAGAGAGAGTACAAGCTGAAGCTATGTGAAGTAACATGGTTTCTTGGGCCTCCCAGCCTGTCCTCTTTTTGTCTACTGCTTTTTAACCACTGGAGAATGATAGAGGGACACCTGCCTTTATAGGGGTCCGGGAGGTGCTACATCTTTGATCTTGCAGTCGGCACCCCCTAGGGGTGAACTACCCACATGTCATCACTGGGACGACCTGGACTGGATATAATCAAAAACAATTCTACAGGTGAGTTTCACAGAATTGTATTTTTTGTGCCTGGACAATCACAATTGCTGTTGGCCTTGTTGATCCAGTATTCTTTTCATACCTTCATGTTCTGCAGCCAATCTTTCTCTTTTCCGTTTTACTTTGTGGCATACCTCCTAATGTTAGTGTTTTAGCTGTTGGTACTTGTTTGTTGATATTGTTGGACTGGTATTCTCTGCTCAATGCTGCTTTTTACAAACCTTTATGGGCAGGTGGACTGTTCAAGGGGTATGCCCAAGGGGCAGAGTTTTTGAAATGGTGTTCTCATATATGTACATGAATAAATGATTCCTAGAGTGATATTAGTACTAAAATATTTTTCCCCCCCTTTAGGGAGTTGTCAGATTTTGACAAGGATGGGGCATTGACCTTAGATGAGTTTTGTGCTGCTTTTCACCTTGTAGTGGCAAGAAAAAATGGATATGACCTTCCAGAAAAACTACCCGAAAGCTTAATGCCCAAACTTATAGATTTAGAGGATGCTGCAGGTAAGTGAGGAGTTCTGTAAGATTCACAGCAATTTAGTAAGTAAGCCTCATGGGAACTGAAGCGAATATTGTAGTTTTCATTGTTCACTTATCAAAACTAAGCCACACCGCTGCATTAAAAAGCCCAGCCTTGCAGGATACTTCTAACTACACTATATTTAACATGTTACTTTAATCCATTTTCCCATTGCATGTCACGGCCTGCTTCAAGAAGTCCTTACATATGGGATATTCTGCCACAAGGTGGCGCAGTGCACTGCAGAAGAGTTGTGGATCCTCCCGGTACCATGGTGAGCCTACTAGGGATGCGGAGTTCCTGTTCTAGCTTCTGAGAGGGTGAGTGTTTTGGGGACTGTGTGACTTGTTTTCTGGTGTTTGGGGTCCCCCCCCCCATCCCTGGCCTGGGCTCTCGCCGCTGCCTGCTCGCTCTTGCGGGTGGTAGCGGTGAGTGTTTTTAGTCTGTTTTTTTAAACTGTTTTCACCGCCGTCGCCGCTTTGTGCTCCGCGACGGGCGGCGCTATAACTGTGAGGCGTTTTTTTGCTGTGTGATGACGCCAGCGCGGTCACGTGAGCGCCGTTTTTCGCGCTCTTCGGGGGGGGGGGGGCAGGGCCGGGGGATGACGCGTATTGCGTCGTCCTCCCACGGCCCGCCCCTCAAGGTTCCTCTGCCAGCGCCATTTTGGATTCTGCTGTGCGTCTGGGGCCCTCTTCCTCCCTGAGCTGCGGCGGTGATCTCTGCCTGTGTCGCTTCCCCCTGTGGTCTGGCGGCTTGGTGATTTTGGCCTGCTTGGTCCGTGAGTCCCCTTTGGGGTTTTTTTTTTTGTTTCCTTGGGGCATGACCTGCGGGGTGCTTATGTGTTTTTGTTTTATGTCTTTCAGTCGGAACAACTGTGGGTTGTGGTTTCTCCCGGTCCTGCCCCTTACCCTCCCTCATCTCCCCTTTCTGGCTTCTGGGGGCATCCCTTGGGGGGCATCCCGGGTGGCTTTTATTAGCCCTTACCCTGTGCTGGCCTATTGCACCTGTCTTAATCACCATATGGAGGCTTCTTGGGATAGCGTGCTAGGGGGTCCTTTGGAGCAATCCCGGCTGTGTGCCATGTGCAGGGCATCCCCTCTGAGTAACAGTACCGCTGTGTGCGTGCCGTGTGCCCAGGGTAACGTTGCGGCCCAGGCTGGGCTACCCGCTTCGCTTCCCAGCTCTGCGCCCCCTTTGCCATCACCTACCCCTCCATGCCTGCATTTAGCCCCCAGTGAGGGGGTTACTGGGGGCGGGGTCACAGTCTGATCTGGCACTGCGTGTGGCCAGTATTGAAAGGCAGCTTGCCAGGCCTGTTCCACGAAAGGCCTCTGGCAAGAAGCGGCACCTGGCTCCCACGCACTTTCACTTTCCTGAGGAGGAATTTGATGCTTTTGGTGGCAGTTACCTCCTAGAGAACCAGCAGGAGGGTTACGACAGTGACCCCGGGTCTGCGTATGGAGAGGACTCATGGTTCCCTGAGGACACTGATAACCTGTTGGCTCAGATTTTTGAAATCTTACACATTGTTCCCCCTGAGGTGGCAAAGAAGAAGCGGGGTGAGCTCTTTCGTCCTGATAAACAGCGTCTGGAGTTCCCTGAGCAGAGCTATTTCACTAATATGGTGCTCAAGGAGTGGGAACGTCCTAGTAGATTGCCCGCGGTGCCCAAAGGGTTGAATAAGAGGTATCTTTTTTCTGCTGACCTGGTCAAGCATTGGTCGTGTCTCCCTGAGGTGGACGCTCTCACTCTAGGGCTGTCCAACACCTTGGTCATGCCTTCCCCTGACACTACTACACTGTGGGACAGCGAGGACCGGGGCATGGATCAGCTGGCCTGCCATGCTTTTATATTTGTGGGGGCTGGGCTGCGTTCGGTCTGCGCCGCTGCCATTACAGTTATTGCCCTTAAGAATCTGCTCAAGCGTCTTCTTGATGGAGCTACGGCAGGGGGGAGGATTATAGGGCCCTCTTGCTTTGCTCTGATATTCTAAGTATGTCACACACCCCGCTTCAGATAGTCATTACACTTGGGTTATACCGACCTGTAGAGGGCGAACTTGCAGAGATGTCATGAAAAAAAGGGAGCCCCTCCCGGTCCATAAATACCTGGTACCTCCCACTCATTCCCCATTCTGTCATCTCTGCAGACGGCGAGCAAGTCAGAAGATGGATGTCTCCTCCTTGCAGGTAGTCGGGGTAACTCCCGGCCCGCTTGTTAGCTCCACCGTGAGACCCCATATTAAGGGGTAGGCGGTTTTGCCGGTTTGGTGATCCCAGTTCGGGATGCCCTGTCCCTTGCCCTTCCACCTTCCAGCGTGGATTCCCCCTCTCCCGGTTTGCCCCTGCTCCTTAGAGAGGGGGGGGGGCTTTCTCCCTTAGGGTTAGCGTCTTATTGTGTGTTGTCACTTTTTGTCACCTTGTGTATGTGTGTGATGTGTGTGTGATTCACTCGGCATTTGTAATGGTAATTCGTCCGGCGCCGGCCGTTGCTGCAGCTTCGGCGGGGGAGCTTCTTCCCCTCAGGCGCAGTTGGTAGGGGGGCGGGGTCGGGCGCTCGGCACGATCGCCTACGGCCCGCTCCTGGCGCCGCTGCGGAGCCCGGCCACTGGCCGGGAGTGGCGTGTTGTCAGGGGAGGGGGCGGGGCCGGGCGCGTCGCGAGAACCGCACCGGCCCGCCCTTCTTCTCCCTCTGCTTCCCGTGTCTCTGGCAGGACGGACGCCATCTTCCTCCGTGAGTGTCCCTTGGGGCCTCATTACTCTCACATGCAAATATTTATATATGTGTATGTGTATGTATATATATATATAATATATATATATATATATATAATATATATATATATATATATATATATATATATATATATATATATATATATATATATATATTATATTTCTTAAGTTATGCTTATCAGTATGTCTGCATATGTGTGCTTGGGCATGATTGAGGTGCTGAATAGCCCTGTATTCTGTCTTCCAGGTGGACCCTTGTCGGATCCTAAAGGGTCCTCCCGGTCCTAGGGTCCCTTTAATTTTTAGAACTTCCCATTAATCCTCCCAGTCGGGACACAGAAGGGGCATCCCGAGTCGCTTATATTACGTAATTCCCTTGGGTATTGTGACTACCAATAAAATCACCATAAGGAGGCTTTCCAGGATACCGGGCTCGGGCTCCCCTCGGGGCAACCCTGGCAGTGTTTGGGGCATCCCTTAAAGGGGATGATGTTTTCCTTTGCATACCATGTGCGCAGCAGACTATTACGCGGCAGTCCGGCTCCCATGCGTCTGGTTCTGCACCGCAGGTCCCTTCTCCTATCCCTCCCCGCCTGACCCGTACCCCGTGTGATGTTGTCACGAGTGGGGAGTCGCAATCTGAGGTGTGTGCCAGATTGTCCAATTTGGAAAAATTATTTTCTAGCGCTGTGGCCAGAAAGGTCCCAGCTAAGAGAAAGCACTTGTCCCCAGCCACGTAGGCTTCTGATTTTGAGGAGTTTGATTCACTGGACTGGTCTGATTACCCCTGCTAGAGGAAGGGGAGCTTTTCGAGGAGTCGGATGATTCTGACGATCAGCAGTTTGTTGGCGCTGATGCAGAGCGGTGTCAGGGGGATTCTTTGGATACCCCTAAGGTCCTGGCTCATATGTTTGAGGTTCTGGCAATCTCTCCTCCTGAAGTGACTCTTCCGCAGAAGGGGGAGTTCTTTGAGGAGGCTAAGCCGCGCTTAGAATTCCCTAATCAAAGGCATTTCGACGGCATTATTCTTAAGGAATGGGAGAGGCCTACTCGGCTTCCGGGTGTCCCTCCGGGTTGGGATAAGAAATATCCCTTTCCGGTGGACGCCCCTGTTTTGGGGTTGTCTAGCACCTCTGTCTTGCATTCTCCTGAACTGTTCTACTCTCAAGGACGGTGAGGACAAACTCATTGACCAGATGGCTTGTCACGGTTTTGCCAGTGTCGGGTCGGCCTTGTGGCCTGTTTGTGCTTCAGCGCTTTTAATAGTGGCTTCTAGGTCGGTTGTCAGGGACCTGTTGTCTACCTCCAGGCTTGACCCGGCTAGTGATGAGTTCACCGCCCTTAAGCGGTGCGAATTGTTTTTGTCATTTGTGCTAGCCGCCCTGGATGACACCTTGGTGATGTGTAGTAGAACTTCGGCCTTGCTGGTGGCTATTCGGCGCGGTCGGTTTGGTTGCGCCAGTGGGCGGCTGATTTTGTGTCCAAAAAGTCTCTTACGGCTCTTCCCTTTCTGGGCTTGCGGCTCTTTGAAGAAAAATTGGATTCGGTCGCAAAAGGAGGTAGGTTACCTCAGCGGAAGAAGCAACGTTGTCGCTTTCGGGGGGGGGGGGGGGCGGCTTCATTTACTCCTTCCTTTCGTGGGGCCAGAGCTGGACGGGGATCGGCTGTCTTTCCCTCCAGAGGTGATTCCTGGCACAGGGGAAGAGGACATGCCCGTCCAGGTCACAGCTGGGGCCCAAAGCCATTGCTAAGCCGGCTCAGCAATGAGGGGGCACCCTCACCCTCGCGGGTGGGGGGACGGCTGCAACACTTCTCCCAGGTCTGGGACCAGGAGGTCTCGGACAGATGGATTCGGGAAGTGGTGTCTTCCGGTTACAAATCCTCCCAGATTCTTGTCTTGCGTGTCCTTGGATCCTCTGGCCGCGCAGATCTCCTGGACATGGCTGTCATCTGCCCGGTGCCTCCCTCGGACCGGGGCTTGGGATACTGATACTATTCCAATCTGTTTACGGTGCCCAAGAAGGATGGCTCCATTCGTCCCATCCTGGATCTGAAGTTTCTCAACAGGTTTTTCCGTCCCAGGAAGTTCCGCATGGAAACTCTGCGCTCTGCCATAAATTCACTTCGGCAGGAGGACTTCATGACGTCCATAGACATCAAGAATGCTTATCTGCATGTTCCAATCTTCCCGGTGCATCAGAGATTTCTCAGGTTCGTAGTGGAAGATCGGCATTTTCAGTTTGTGGCCCTTCCGTTTGGCCTTACCTCGGCTCCAAGGGTCTTCACCAAGGTGCTAGCGGGGGTGATGGCCCTCCTCAGAGCCCAGGGAATCCGCATTGTGCCTTATCTGGACGATCTTCTTATTATGGCATCCTCTCTCAGCCAGGCGGAGCTAGATACCAGGACTGTGGTAGCCACCCTGGAGAGATTCGGCTGGGTGATAAACTATCCCAAGTCCCGCCTCTCTCCGTCCAGGGTGGTGGCGTTCCTGGGAATGTCTCTGGATACCTCTCAGTCCAGGGTGTTCCTCCCCCGGCCCAAGGTTCTTTTGATTCAGGAATTGACTCAGCTTCTCCTATCCATCCCTCGCCCGTCCATCTGGCTGGGGATGCGACTGGTGGGATTGATGGTTGCCTCGTTCGAGGCGGTTCCTTTTGCCCAGTTTCACACAAGGACGCTCCAGCCCCATCTCTTGGCGGCCTGGGACTGGTCCCCGCTGTCATTGGATCAGTCTTTTCTGATGTCCCCCCGGGTTCGGCATTCCCTTCAGTGGTGGCTGGAACCGAGCAATCTGATGAGGGGCAGATCCGTTCTGACCCCTCGTTGGGAGACGCTCACCACGGATGCCAGCCTGTCAGGTTGGGGGGGATTTTGGAAGGATCTTTAGGTTCAGGGACTGTGGGGGCCTCAGGAGGCTCACGATCCTATCAATGTTGAGCTGAGAGCCATCAGGTTGGTTCTGGCTCACTTGACTCATCAGTTACAGGGCTTACCGGTCCAAGTTCGGTCGGACAATCAGACGGCTGTCTCCTACATCAATCACCAGGGAGGGACTTGCAGCAGGCGTGCCCTCAGGGAAGTGTCTTTGATCCTGGCTTGGGCAGAGAGCAATGTCCCATGCATCTCGGCGGTGTACATTCCGGGAGTGGAGAACACGGAGGCGGACTCCCTGAGCAGGTGCTCATCTCGCCGGGGGGAATGGACTCTCAGCCCAAGGTGTTTCGGTCGCTTTTTCACCGGTGGGGGACTCCGAAGGTGGACCTCTTTGCCTCTCGTCACAATCACAAGCTTCCGGCGTTTGTGTCTCTCTCGCGGGATCGCTGGATCTGGCAGCGGATGCCTTGTTTCTGAACTGGAGGGATCTGGGGTTTCTGTACCTGTTCCCTCCGTTTCCCATGGTGGGCAAAGTGGTGCGCAAGCTGGCCCTAGAGGGTGCGTCAGCAATCCTGGTGGCTCCAAGATGGCCAAGACAGGTTTGGTTCGCAGATGTGGTAAGGTTGGCAGCGGATCAGTTAGATCTGCCCCTTCTGCCGGATCTGCTGACTCAGGGTCCACTGTTCTACCCCAATTTACAAACGCTGGCTTTGACGGCGTGGCTGCTGAATCCTCCATCCTGAAAGAGGAAGGTCTTTCTGATGCTGTCATTCAGACTCTGGTTCGGGCTAGAAAGAAGTCTTCCTCTGCCATCTACTATAGGATTTGGAGGTCTTATATTGATTGGTGTGAGGTCCGGGCCTTGCCTTGCAGGGTGTTTTCTATCCCTAGGGTTTTGGAATTTCTGCAACATGGTCTGGACCTGGGGTTGCAGCTTAGTACGCTGAAAGGGCATGTTTCTGCCCTGATGGTTTTCTTTCAAAAGTCTTTTGCTCTTCATCCTCTGGTTAGGACCTTTTTCCAGGGGGTTACGCATGTGCGGCCTCCTAGGAAGCCTTTGCTCCCAGTTTGAGATTTGAATTTGGTTCTTTCTGCTTTTCAGGGTCCTCCTTTTGAACCTTTGCAGGATATTGCTCTTTCTACGCTTACTCAGAAGGTTGCGTTTCTGGTTGCCATCACTTCCGTTCGGCGTGTATCGGAGTTGGCGGCCTTGTCCATCAAGGCTCCTTACTTTGAGAGGCATCAGGACAAGGTTGTTTTTCGCTTCAAGACAGATTTCCTTCCTAAGGTGGTTTCTGCCTTCCATCTTAATCAGGACATTGTTCAACCCTCCTTGTGTCCTAAGCCCAGCAATGACAAGGAGAGGGTTTTGCATTCTCTGGATGTGGTTCGCTGTGTGAAGTACTATTTGGTGGCTACTTCTTCTTTTCGTAGGACTGACGCCCTTTTGGTGGTGCCCTCTGGGCCTAGGAAAGGTTTGGCTCCCGCCAAGTCTTCCATTAGTAAATGGATTCGCCAGGCCATTGTTGGGGCCTATTCTGCCAAGGGGAAGGTTCCCCCTTTTTGGGTTACTGGTCATTCTACTCGTGCCGTTGGGGCGTCCTGGGCCTTCCAGCATCAGGCCTCTGTTGAGCAAGTTTGTAAGACTGCTACTTGGTCTTCTGTTCACACTTTTTCCAAGTTTTACAAGGTTGATGTGTGGGCCTCAGCGGATGCTGTTTTTGGCCGCAAAGTTCTGCAAGCTGCAGTGGTTTAAGTCTGTGCATTGTTGCCTTGTTTTGGATCCCCATCCTTTATGGACACTGCTATTGGATGTCCCAAGTGTAATGACTGATCTGAAGCGGGGTGTGTGACATACTTAGAATAATACTATTTTGTGAATACTCACCTGTAAAATGGGTATTATAAGTATGTCACACACCCCGCTTCACCCCGCCCTTTGGTATTTTTGATCCTTTATATGGTGAACCTTTCTTACTGTTACTGGTTATTTTGGCTCTTCCTGGTCCCTTTGTTTCCTTACTGCTGTCTTAATACTGGGGAATGAGTGGGAGGTACCAAGTATTTATGACATCTCTGCAAGATCGCCCTCTACAGGTCGGTATAACCCAAGTGTAATGACTATTCGGGTGGGGGGGGGGCGGCTTAGGTTCTTTGCTCACGTCTGGAGGCTCCACGTCTCAGACCGGTGGATTCAGGAGGGGGTGTCCTCCGGTTACAAGATAGTTTGCAACCTGGCCGCCCCCAAGATTCATCAGATCCCGGATGTCTCTAAACCCTCTGTCAGCTCAGGATTTGCGCTTTGCGGTTCAGCGTCTGTTTGAGTCAGGGGTTATTTGCCTGGTGCCTTCCCAGGAACGGGGTCAGGGTTTCTACTCCAATCTGTTCACGGTCCCCAAAAAAGACGGGTCCTTGAGGCCCATCCTGGACTTGAAGGGTCTCAACAAGTTTGTCAGGTTCGAGCACTTTCTCATGGAGACGCTACGCTCGGCTGTCAGTACCCTGCACCCAGGCGACTTCATGACTTCCATGGACATCAAGGATGCCTATCTTCACGTGCCAATCTTTCCAGGTCATCCAATATTTCTCAGGTTCGCTCTAGAGGATCAGCATTACCAGTTTGTGGCTTTACCGTTCGGTATCACCTCGGCGCCTCGGGTGTTCACCAAGGTGCTGGCGGGCGTGATGGTTCTGCTGCGGAATCAGGGCATTCGCATCCTTCCTTACCTGGACGACATTCTGATTGCAGCTCAGTCTCTTCATCAGGCCGAGAAGGATACTCAGGTGGTGACCTCCACTCTCGAATCCTTCGGCTGGGTGATCAACTACCCCAAGTCTTCACTGTCTCCGTCTTTGGTGAGGCCCTTTCTGGGCATGACTCTGGATACCTTTCAGGTCAAGGTATTCCTGCCTCAGCAGAAAGTGGAGGACCTTCATAAGCAGGCTCAGTTTCACATGAGACCTCTTCAGTTGCACCTCTTGTCCATTTGGGATCGGGACCCTGTGTCCCTGGATCAGGAATTTGTTCTGTCCCCCCTGGCCAGACAGTCCCTCTCGTGGTGGCTGGACTCTGGGAACCTTCTAGTGGGCAGGACCTTTCTGCTCCCAGAACGTCCTGTTCCCGTAATTCCTTACAGTTGGGTTTTTCCGCCACAAGGTGGTGCATTGCACTGCAGAAAGACTTGTCGCGACTCCCGGCCCCATAAATAGCCAGGAACCTCCCACCAATTTCCATTGTTTCTCTGCAGTCTGGACTGCGAAGATAGAAGATGGCTCTCTATTGCGCAGGGAGCGGGGCTTATCAAGCCTAGGGCCCTGCAGGCTTATTTCTGCCTCCCAGCCTCAGCTGACGGTTCGGGTGAAAGTAGGACAGCACTAGCGTCAGGTGCTGAAGGAGCGCTGCTCCGGGCCGCAAGACCCTGTACCAAAGGGGAGCCGGCGACAGGCCTTCTATGGTGAGCCTCATTGGGATGCCCCAGCCTCAAATCTTGGGTCCTTGTTCCCTCTCCCTCACCCTGTCTCCCCTCCCCTCTAGAAGGTTGTGTGCGACCCCCTTGCTGTGGCCCGCTCGGCTGGCAGGGGGCGCTCCAGGGGGTCTGTGATTTGTTGTTTTTTTTTTATTATTTGTGTGTGTGGGCCATTGTAAGGCGCTCCGCGGTGGTTGGCGCTATGTATTTTTTTGGTTCTGTCATGGCGCCGGCGTCTCACGTGATCAGTTTCGCGCTCTTCGGGGGGGGGGGGGGGGGGGGGGCGCGGTTTGAGGCGTTCTGCTTCATGCGCTCGCGGTCCGCCCCTCTAGGTACTGCTGCCGGCGCCATATTCTAAGCATACCGCACGTCCTGCTCCCGAATAGTAATAACACGTGGGTAATCCTCCGCCTCAGGCGCCGTGCACTGCAGACATGTAGAAAACAAGCTCCTCCCGCCCCTACATATACCGAGGGACCTCCCACAAATCCCCAGATTTCTCTGCAGTGCTGGAACTGCGAAGACATGAAGTATCACGCTCTCGCAGGCGAGCTGGCCTTACGGCCCAAGGTCCTGTGGGACTATTTCCACCCGTCCTCTTCAAGAAGAAATATGCCTCCCAGCCTAGGCTGGTCGGGTGAAGGTAGGTAGCACCTGGTGTGCTGAATGGAGCCATGCTCCACCGCAATCCCGCTCCATAGGGTAGGCGGTCAGGCCGATGGTGAGCCTCTAGAGGATGCCCCTCCTGCGATTTTGCCCGTGCCCCCCACATACTTAGTCTATGGACACCGTCAGCTTCCCCCTCGCTTCCTCCCGTAACTCGGGGGGGGAAAAGAAGGGGGGGGGGTGTGTGGCAGCCCTAGTGCTAATTCGCCTTAGACCTTGGTCCTTCAATCATGGGGTCGGTGTCGCGCCTCACTGTACAGTGTGAGCTGTCTTTTTTACTAACAGTCTGCTTCGGCAG
Organism: Gastrophryne carolinensis; assembly: GCA_027917425.1. Taxonomy (NCBI): domain Eukaryota; kingdom Metazoa; phylum Chordata; class Amphibia; order Anura; family Microhylidae; genus Gastrophryne; species Gastrophryne carolinensis. The sequence continues at coordinate 298,419,694 of CM051237.1, read as the reverse complement.
ATTCATTACAGCGTGTCAGCATTAGAGGTTGCTTATTTTCCGCTGTTCTACTTTGCCGTTGGTTAGAGCTTCGCGCTCTTTGGGGGAGGCGGAGACTCGGCATGACGCGCCTCGCGTCACAGCCTGGCCCTCCCCTCGAGGTTCGCTTGCGCCATTTTCTCTATCTTCGCGCGTGGTGTGGCTCGCCTCCTCCCTTGGTCATGTAAGTGCCCTCCGGGGCGGTATGGTTTCTATGTTTTTCAGACAGCGCATGGCACTGACTCCACTCCCCTTGTCCCATTATGTTTTTCAGACGCCAGGAATTTGCTGCCGTCCCCGGCCTAACTTATATTACAACGGGTCCTCTTTACAAATTCTCCCACATTACTAGCGGGTTTGGGGCATCCAGGGTTGCCTATTGCATAAATCCCTGCGTCATACTGCTTAAAAATCACCATATGGAGGCATTTCAGAATTATGGAACCGGGGTCCCTCCGGGACGTGACCGGCTGTGTGCAGTGTGTGGCCAGCCCCTGGCTGAGGCTGACAGGGCACAGGTCTGCGGACAGTGTGCAGAACAGGCAGGTTTTCTAACAGAGGAACCTCCCTTCCTCACCCCCGTCTCCCCGCTCCCAAATATCACTCATGACGAGTCCCACTCGAGCGGGGATGACCTGCAATCGGTGCCGCGAGCGTTGCCCACGGTGGAGCAGGTGCTTTCTGGATTGGCAGAGCGTATGGGCCCTGGTAAAAAGCGGTCCCTGACGCCTCCAGGCTCCCCGGTTCCTGACGATACCGATGATTCTGCTGATATGCAGGACCCTGATCCTTCTGAGGAAGGTGAGCTATTTTCAGACTCGGGCTCCTCCCATGGGATGTCCGTGGGCCGTGATGAATCTGAGCCTGGTTCCTGGGGTCTGTGTGACACAGATGAAATACTTATCAAGATTTTTGAGGTTTTGTCAATCTCCCCTCCTGGGGAGATCCCCAAGCCGAAAAGGGAGAGTTTCCATACAGCGCCACCGTGCTTGGAGTTCCTAGAACAGGAACATTTCCAGAATCTTATATCCCAGGAATGAGAATCGCCTTGTAAGCTTAAAGGGATTCCAGGGGCCTGGGAATGGAAGTACCCTTTTCCCCCTGATGTGGTTAATTTATGGTCAGCTCCCCTGGTGGTGGACGCGCCGGTTATAGGGGTCACAAACCCCCCTTTTATGACTGCTCCCTTTTACCGTACCCTTCGGGATGCTGAGGACCGGCGCATTGACAGACTGGCCTCACACGCCTTCTCGTGTGCTGGGACGGCCCTGCGCCCGGTTTGTGCCATCACCGGCGGTGGCCGCCAGGACTCTTGTCAGAAAGATACTAGATCACCGCCCTGAGGACCTCCCCTGGGGGGTGTTTAGTGCACTATCAGACTGCGAAGCATTTGTGAAGTTTATTCTATTGGCACTGGATGACACCATTAAGATGTGTGCTAGGAACTCAGCACTTGCGGTAGCCATTCGCCGCCTGGTCTGGCTGCGACAGTGGGGCGCCGATGGAGCTACAAAAAAGGCTCTCACTAGCCTTCCATTCAGAGGACGGCGGTTATTCGGGGCCCGCTTGGACCTTTTTGGGAAAAAGGCTATAGCACCCTTCCGCAGGACGACTGCCACAGCTGTCTCACATCCAGGAATATGCCTTCTCCTTCTGGTGGTTCCGGGATGTAATCCCCCTAGGCTCAGGATGGGTTCTTGCTGGGCAGCCCCCCCTCCGTGACCGTCAGGGTGTTTCTAGCACCTGCCCTTCCCTTCTGAAATTGGCGCAGGCCGGACTGGGCCTACAGTAGTTGGGCGCACTTGTTAATTGCCTTAACGGTATGGGGCTTTGGCCTCTATATTTTCCTTCCTCCCCCCTCAACAGTATGAGGTAGTCTGGACCGCGTTGGCCTATGGCAGGCTTAGCATTTCTACCTTCACAGGTAGTTCATATATGACAACTCTGCCTCAGGTCACGGCCCCCTGCGCGGGGGGGGGGGGGGGCTTTCGGCCTCTTGCGAAGCTCTAGATGTTCTTAGTCTCCCTGGGGTCTGCTGGGCGCCAAGACTATGTCTAGACAGTGTCGCAGGATCAACCCTGCGGATGGAGGCATTACTTGGGGCCTCTCTTTCGTGCCCAGGCTACTAGCCTGGCGCGACTGGGGACACGCCTGAGGTGGGGCGTCTGCGTTGGGACCTACTGGGTCGTCTTCCTTACTCCCCAGTCTCTGCATCAGACCAAAGCGGGTCGGTTGGCTGACAGTGTCCCCTGGGAGCTACTGGTTGATTGCTCAACCACCTCATCCCCTCATGGTCTCTTATCCGCTATCCCCCGTTCCTGGGAAATCGGTTCAGGCTTGCAGCCTTCTTCTCTGGCATTAGGGGACCCCTGGTTACGGGGGCACTGCCCCCCTTTACTGGCGCCTTACCTTCATCAGGCGGGATGGCGACTGGTGGGCCCGTTGGCTTCACATCAAGATGATGTCACTTATATACCGTGCCCTTGGGCTCTTCGGCACAGTAAGTTACTGAACCTTACATATGTCCCAGCACCCCGGTGCTTGGTCTGTGCTCATGCGTTATTGGTAAGGTGGTTCCTCTTGAGCTTCCCATATGCGAGGGCCCCGTCAGGGGGGCACTCCCCTTCCTTACCAGCATCTCCTAGCGAATGGTCACCCTGGGTACCAAGTCTCGCAGGTTTGGCGGGAGAATGGGAAAATCCTTCCACAACCCCCGGTGATTCTAGGTTGAGCCCCCTAGAGGGTCCATCTTACCTGCTAGGCTTGTTGAAACGGTGGGCCCCCGTTTACTCTATATGGCTGGCCTTCTCCTTTGTCAGGATCGGTCGGTGTATGGGGGACTCCTGGTCTGTTGAAAGACAATGGCCTGTTTTTAATGCTGGTCTAAAGTTTGTGACAGGTTGCTACCTCTGGGGGTCCCTGATCCTGTCTTAGGCGGGGGTCTACCCCCCCTGCTTCTCAGCGGTATTCGCTTCAATGGATGCCCTTAGCGTCAGGTTATGCTATCCCGGTGTTGCCCGGGGAGCCTAGCGTGGCTCTGTGGGGTCTCCCTCCTGACACAGGGCCTCTGCCCTTGTTCCTACTGCCCCAGAATATTCTGACACCGGTCAGGGGGGCTGAGTATTTAGGCATAACCTTGTTAATCCATATGCCTTCTCTTCATCACCCTACTGGTGGGTTCTGCGCACGGTTGGCCTGATAGAGAGTCCCATGGGATCTATGGCCTAGGCGGCCTTGGGAGTAATGGTTCGCAGACGCCTCTGCTGAAGGCTGCTGAATTGTGATATCTCTTTTAGGAGTGCGGTTCTGCCCTTATCAGGTCTCTTCCTGTTTCCAATATAAGGTCTCCTGGGATTGACTGCCGATTCATTCGCCCCTTGGGGACGGGCCTCATCTTCTGGGTGCCTTTAGTATGAGAGGGGGTCGGGAGCTAGCTCCCCAGCTCCCCCTTACTACGTCTATAACGGCTTGTGGTATGCCATATTGATTGACATGGGCCTTAGTCTCTTCCCTGTTAGGCGTTTTCGGTTCCCAGGGCCTTTAAAGTCATTACAGCGTAAATTGGGGTTGGCTCGCCATCTGGGGACTCTGAAGGTGTAGGTTTTGTCCTGGCCTTCCTGCAGGAGTCTGGTTCTGTCACCCTTGTAGGGAATTCCTTTGGGGATTGCCTAGCTGCATTTCCCCAGTAGTTCCATAGTCCCTGTGGGGATCATTTTTCATTTTTTACCCTGCGGACTTCCTGGGGACCCTGCTTGGATGCTGTCTCAGCTGCCCTGTAGTCCAGCCGCTTCTCTGGGGCCTCCTGACTCCGTCAGACATGTGCCTGAGACGATGGATCTGGTTGCTTAACCCTGACTCGAAGTATACATACATATACATGTACAGATATATACAGCTACAGGCACCCCATGCCTGGGGGCGTTCCTTTTACGCTGGGCCTCCGATCCAGGTGGTCAGTTGGACCTTTGTTTCAGTCCCTTAGTCTAGCCATGGGCTTGTTCTTAATAATACTAATATGAGGGCCTACATCCCTCTACAGGTTTTTTGCACTTCTCACCATGCCGGCTTTCTTGGCCTTTAGGGGGACTGCTGTTCTTGGAATCTACAGGCACCTCCTTAGGTATGCGCCTGATATCTATTCTAGCGCCATTGCGCCTTTGGATCAATCCTTCTGGATGCCCCCTGATCCTGAGGAAGCCTTGGCTTCCTGATAATTAAGAGTCTGTATTCCCGCCTTGGTCGGGTGACCTGTTTCTGTTTCCATTTGGGGGGTGTTACAAGTGTTGCCACAAGGCTTCCTTGCCTGTGAGCTGGTTGGGTCACTACACTGACCTATGTTCCTTCAGGGGAGTGTTTCTTCCCTTTTTGCTGTTTACTCCGTTATCTGGGTGCTTGGGTACCACTGGCCCTTCAGCACCAGGGCTTTTTCTCTGTTAGTTCAATTACTAGACTTATGGCCTGTCTCTGTTCATACCTTCATGGTCCTGTTATGAGACTGACGTTGGAGCCTTTGCTCATGTCATGCCTGTTGCAAGTTTGCAGGTGACAGCGCCTTTACTGTCCGCTGTGCCTTGCTTTTTCTGGGGATCCCACCCTGCTTATGGACATTGCTATTGGATGTCCCACATGTTATTACTATTCGGGAGCAGGACGTGCTGTATGCTTAGAATAATAAAACTCTGTGAAGTACTCACCTGTAGAGTTGGTATTATACGCATACAGCACGTCCTGCTCCACTCCACCCTGGTTTCACTTATTCTGGATCCCCTGTATGGTGATTGTTATCATTAAGATATTGTTACCAGTTATTCTGGGTGGTTTTGTTTCCTCCTGGCTTCTCTTCTCACTGCTTTTCAATGCTGGGGATTTGTGGGAGGTCCCTCGGTATATGTAGGGCCGGGAGGAGCTTGTTTTCTACATGTCTGCAGTGCACGGCGCCTGAGGCGGAGGATTACCCACATGTTATTACTATTCAGGAGCAGGACGTGCTGTATGCGTATAATACCAACTCTACAGGTGAGTACTTCACAAAGTTGTATTTTTGTGGCCTCGTCTTTGCGGTGCTGCGACGCGGCCTGGCTGTGCTTTACCTCTCTGGACGATCTGTCCATTTGTTCAGTGAGTCCCTTACGGGGTTTTTATATTGCTTTACTCTATATGCGCTGGGGATGCTTATTTTGTACTTTGTGTCTTGCAGGTGGGTCACCTTTGACTGTGGTTCTCCCGGCCCTGCCCCTTACCAATCTCCCACCTTCCCTAGCAGGCTTTGGGGGGAATCCCAAAAAGGGTGGCTATTGCTAGCTGTGTCCCTGTACTGGCCGTTGTGCCTGTATCTAAAATCACCATATGGAGGCTTCCGGGGATAATGTGCTTGGGGTTCCTTCGGGACAAGCCCAGCTGTGTGTTGCGTGTGGGGTATCCCCTGTGAGTGACTGTGTCAAGGTATGTTTGCCCTGCACCCAGAATGTACTTGCGCTGCAGCCTGGGTCGTCTGCTACGGGTCCCGGTGCTGCGCCCCCTTCTGCTTCGCCTACCCCCCCACGCTTGCATCTGACTCCCAGTGAGGGGCACCCTAGCGGGGAGTCTCAATATGACTTGGCTTAATGGGTGGCCAGCATTGAAAAGCATATTGCTGGGTCAGCCCCGCGTAAGGCTTCTGCCAAGAAGCGGCATTTATCTCCCGCTGCTTCCCTCTTTCCTGTGGAGGATGAGGGACTTTACTCCTTTTCTGGCCTTTACCCCCTCGAGGAGGGGGAATTATTCTCTGATTCAGAATCCTCTGAGGAACAACCTAAGTTATATGGTGGTACCGGGTCTCCTTTTGGAGAAGACCCATGGTCTTCAGATGACACTGACAGGTTACTGACTCACATTTTTGAAGTGCTTTGTATTTCCCCTCCTGCCGTGGCTTCACAGCAGTAGGGTGAGCTTTTTCATACTGTTAAACCACGCTTGGAGTTCCCTGAGCAGAATCATTTCTGCCATGGATGATGCCATAAGAATGTGTGGTAGGACTTCTGCCCTTTTGGTGGCTATACGACGCTCTGTCTGGCTACGTCAGTGGGTAGCAGATAATGCTGCTAAGAAGGCTCTCACTGGTTTTCCTTTTAAGGGGCTACGGCTCTTTGGTGAACGCTTGGACCGGTTTGCCAGGGGCGGTAGGCTGCCTCAACGTAGAAGGCCGACTCGGCCTTTTCGGGGGACTGGTGCCTCTCTCCCTTCCTTCCGCGCTTCCAGGGCTGGTCGAGGGGTGTCCTTTGCTGGGGCACGTGGAGACTATTGGGGCAGGGGTAGAGGACGTGGCCGTCCCAGTCTCTCATGGGGTCCCTAACCCAAATCCTCCCCCAAGGCCCCTCAGGCATGAAGAGGCGCCCTCACCCATGCGGGTGGGGGGACGGCTTCGGCTCTTTGCTCACATCTGGAGGCTACGTGTAGCAGACAGGTGGATTCAAGAGGTGGTTTCCTCCTCAAGATAGTTTGCAGCCTGGCCGCCCCCAAGATTCCTCAGATCCCGGATGGCTCAAAACCCCCTGTCAGCTCAGGGCTAGCATCTCGCGGTCCGAAACCTTCTGAAAGTGGGGGTCTTCTGCCCTGTGCCTCTCAGGGAAGGGGGCAGAGGCTTCTACTCCAATCTATTCACGGTTCCCAAAAAGGATGGGTCCCTCAGGCCCATCCTGGATTTAAAGCGCCTCAACAAGTTTGTCAGATTCAAGCATTTTTGCATAGAGACCCTACGCTCAGCAGTCAATACACTGCGCCCGGGCGACTTTATGACCTCTATAGACATCAAGGACGCTTACCTTCATGTACCAATCTTCCGAGGTCATCAGAAATTTCTCAGGTTTGCTCTGGAGGATCAGTACTACCAATTTGTGGCCTTACCTTTCGGTATCACCTCGGCTCCCAGGGTATTCACTAAGGTGCTGGCGGGCGTGATGGCTCTGTTGAGATCTCAGGGCATTCACATCCTTCCTTATTTGGATGACATTCTGATCACGTCTCAGTCCTTCCATCAGGCAGAACTGGATACCCAGATGGTGGTGTCCACACTAGAGTCCTTCGGCTGGGTGATCAACCATCCCAAGTCTTTTCTGTCCCCGTCCACTGGTGAGGTCCTTTCTGGGCATGACTCTGGATACATCTCAGGTCAAGGTTTTTCTCCCTCAACAGAAGGTGGAAAGTCTTGAAGCTCAGGCCCAGTTTCTTCTTTCTTGTCCTCATCCCTCCATCCGGCAGGGGATGCAACTGGTGGGCCCGATGGTGTCTTGCTTCGAGGCGGTACCCTATGCTCAGTTTCACATGAGACCTCTTTAGCTACACCTCTTATCAGTGTGGGATCGGGACCCTGTGTCCCTGGATCAGCTGTCCCCCCTGGCCAGACGGTCCCTCTCGTGGTGGCTGGACTCAAGGAACCTCTTGGTGGGCAGAACCTTTCTGTCCCCTTGCTGGGAGACTGTCACCACAGATGCCAGTCTGACAGGTTTGGGGGGGGGATTCTGGAAGTACTTGAAATTGAGGCAAGAGGGCCCTCAAGGAAGTGGCTCTGATACTGTCCTGGGCAGAGGAGAATGTTCCATGCATCTCGGCAGTGTACATCCCGGGGTTGGAAAATCTGGAGGCAGACTCCCTGAGCAGGGGGACTTCTCGTCTGGGAGAATGGTCCCTCAGCAGCAGGGTGTTTCGCTCCCTGTGCCACCTCTGGGTTCAGCCGTCACAATCACAAGCTTCCAGTCTTTGTCTCTCTGTCCCAGGACCCTCTGGCCTTAGCCATGGATGCACTAGCAATGTTTTGGAAGAGCTTTCGGCTCCTCTATGTGTTCCCTCCGTTTCCTCTGCTGGGCAGGGTGCTGCGCAAGATAGCCCAGGAAGGGGTGCCAGCCATCCTGGTGGCCCCCTGTTGGCCAAGAAGGGTGTGGTTCGCTGACATCGTGCAGTTGGCAGTAGATCAATACGCTCTGCCTAAGGTTCCAGACCTGCTCACTCAGGGGCAGCTATGCCATCCCAATTTACAAATGCTGGCTTTAACGGCCTGGCTGCTGAGACCCCCATCTTGATGGAAAAGGGGCTGCCTGCCTCTGTTACTACCATGATTCGGGCTAGGAAGAAGTCCTCGTCCTTTATCTACTATAGAGTATGGCATGCTTACATTGCCTGGTGGGAGTCTAAGTCTCTTCCCTGTCGGGTGTTTTTATTCCCAGGATCCTGGAATTCTTCCAGCATGGTTTGGATTTGGGCCTTCAACTTAGTACCCTCAAGGGACAGGTGTCGGCTCTGGCAATTTTTTTCCAAAGATCCTTTGCCAATCACCGGTTGGTTAAGACTTTTTTCCAGGGAGTTACTCATGTGCGTCTGCCATGCAAGCCTATGCTACCGGTTTGGGACCTGAATCTGGTGTTGTCTGCTCTGCAGGGTCCTCCCTTTGAGCCTATCCGTGGGGCTGCTTTGCCCATTCAGACTCTTAAGGTGGCCTTTTTGGTGGCCATTACTTCGGTCAGGCGAGTTTCTGAGCTGGCGGCGCTCTCCATCAAACCTCCTTATTTTGAGCGGCATCAGGATAAGGTTGTGTCTACTTTTCATCTCAATCAGGGCATTGTCTTACCTTCCTTGTGTCCTAACCCTGCTAATTCCAAGGAGCGGACCTTTCATTCTTTGGATGTTGTCAGGGCTCTGAAGTTTTATTTGGTTGCTACTGAGTCTTTTAGGAAATCTGACACTCTTTTTGTTCTTCCTGCTGGACCTAGGAAGGGTTTGCCTCCGACTAAATCCACTATCAGCAAGTGGATCCGTCAGGCGGTGGAGCAGGCCTACTCTGCCAGGGGGAAGGTTCCTCCTTTTAGGGTTACTGCTCATTCCACTCCTGCTGTTGGTGCATCTTGGGCCTTTCACCACCAAGCTTCTGTTGAACAAGTTTGTAAGGCCGCAACTTGGTCTTCTGTTCATACTTTTTCCAAGTTTTACAAGGTTGATGTTAAGGCCTCAGATGATGCTGCTTTTGGCCGCAAGGTACTTCAGGCGGTAGTGGTTTGAACTGCCTCTTGTTTTCTCTTTGGGGATCCCACCCTACCTTACAGACACTGCTGTTGGACGTCCCATACGTAAGGACTTCTTGAAGCAGGCCGTGCCATGCAATAGGAAAAAGACAATTCTGTGAGTACTCGCCTGTAGAATTGCTTTTACTATGCATGGCACGGCCTGCTTCAGCCCACCCTTGTTATTGTTATTCTTGATTGCCTCTTTATGGTGATTGTTCCAAGTTAGTTGCGGTATGTTACCTTTTTACCTTTATTATCTACCGGTTTCTTGAATAACTGCTTATATGGTACCGGGAGAAGCCACAACTCTTCTGCAGTGCACTGCGCACCTTGTACCACGTATATCCTATACGTAAGGACTTCTTGAAGCAGGCCGTGCCATGCATAGTAAAAGCAATTCTACAGGTGAGTACTCACAAAATTGTCTTTTTATTGTTACTGCTCAGTAATTATAATCAGACAGTAAATGCTGCTAAAAAAATGTGGAGACACTGCTGCTTCTTCCTTCTGCTTCTATAGTGGTCTCCCCCCTAGTTGGACAGCACACGATTCAAAGTTGTTCACCAATATGGGTGCCTATATCTACCCGTCAGACAGGAAGTGAATACAGCCTGGTCGTATCCAGGAAGGAGATGGACATTTGCAGGTTGACAACCGTTTAATATAAAAATTGTTGCAGGATCACAGCTTATCTGCACAGTGTGGTAGACTGGCATTCATGTAGCCTAATACTGTAGTTGTGTAGCAACCTAGTCCAAACAACAAACCTGTTTGCAGGCTGGTACAATCCCAACAGCTCCCTGGCATTTATCATTCACCAAGTGTCTACTCATTTTCTTTTGACTGAGCGAAGAGATCAGCTTAAGTCCCAATTTGATGAGTCAACTAAAAAATGTTTCTAGACTCTACTGCTTTAGGCCTAGGCGGTTAGTAACAGGGTTGACCAAGCTGGGGTGCTTACTGCTGTCTATTGTCTCTAATGGAAGGCACTGTACATGGCAGTCCTGAAAAAGCTTATGATGGCAGAGAACTGTTGACAAAACCTAATTAGGAAGTCTTCATAGAATTTGTACACATTATCAGGCCTTGCCTGATTTGCTTAGGAAGCATAAGTGAAAGAGGAACTCTGGTCATTCTGGTCGGACTCCCTCTTTATTATGCAGCAGTGGGGCTTCTGTGCATAGCTGCCACTAAAATAAGGATTGGCACCATCCAGGTACTCGCCTCTTCTGACATCCTTCTACAACAGCCGTGGAGCAGCTGCACTGTATTCTGGTCACCCACTAGCCACGCTGACAGGCTGCTCGCAGTCACGTGGGATGTGCAACCCGGAAGAGGGCAGTATCCAGGTGGTAGCGATGCATAGCAGGGCAACCTGACCTGGGCTGATCTGATTAAGGGTCTTTTTGCCATTACTGTACCCAGATTTTAGCTGTCCCAAAGATGTCCAAATAGCTGTTCTAGTTTTCTCAGATGAGGAGCTGTCCTAAATTTCAAGATTGCTGCTACTGTGTCTCTTATCGATAAGGTATATATAAACTCTCTGGGGGTAAACAACCTCTTGGTTTTTCCCTTAGCTGGGGATGAATCTCATGAAGTGGGGTTTACAAGTTCTCCTGCAGATCCTCCTCCTAGCAAATCTCCTTCAATGCCCTCTTTGAACCAGACATGGCCGGAGATGAACCAAAGCAGTGAGGTGAGAGTTATATGATTATTTGACAAAAATGTACATGGGAATGTATTTCTGCTTTTAATTATGTCCAGTTCTGTAAGGATCATTTTTTTTTTCCTCCATCATATTTGCCAAAGGTATTGACCAGTCATGATGCAGTGTCAGACCCACACTGTCATGTTACGCAAGTCACATAAAGGAAGCAGAATTTCTTCTTCCTCTTTCTCTGCCTCCAGCGCCTCCCCCCTGATCTGGACCACCAATTAAGTCCTGAGGATTGTCTCGTTGAGGCCCCCTTGGTAGTGATATGCTATTAGTGATATGTACGCCACACTCCTAGCACAGTTTAATGCAATATACATTATGTTGTGTGACTCTGCTGCTCAGATGATATGAAGAAACTTTGTAAAATGAAGGACTTTAAAAAGTGATACTGCAGACAAAGGTCATTATTCTTAGTATACAGTACGTCCTGCTCCAAAATATAATACTTACAAGTGGGATATACTCCGCCAGATGGCGCTGGACTGCAGAGACATCAAAAATGGGCTCCTCCCGGCCCCTCAAATACCCGGGGACCTCCCACAAATCCCCAGAATTTCTCTGCAGTCTGGCTGCAAAGGACGAGAAATTGGCTCTCTACTCGCAGGTGAGCGGGGCTATTAGCCTGCGGCCCTGTAGGACTATTCCCACTCGTTCCACTAGTAATATGCCTACAGCCTTGGCTGCGCTGGTCGAGTGAGGGTAGGCAGCACCGCTGTTAGGTGCTTAGGAGCGCTGCTCCACCGCAATCCCCCACCAAAGGGCAGGCTTATGGTGAGCCTCTATGGGATGCCCCTCCCGCACTATTGCCCCTTGCCCCTACCTATCGGTGGGCCCTATTTAAGTGGCCGCCGTCCTCCCTCATCCTCCTTGTAGTCTTCGGGGGGGAAAAGAGGGGGGGGGTGTATGTGTATAGTTTATTTTCTGTTTGTTACTCTGTCTTTTCACATGCCTTTATTCTTGTGCCAGCCGCCACGCTGACTTGTCTTTACTGTATTCTAAATTTGCCGCCGCCACGCGCTGACTTGGCTCCGCACTTGGCGGTGGCATTACCTCTGGCACGCCATCATTGGCTGCTTGCCGTGCTGGCGGGGCTCGTCTTTGGCGCGTTCCGCGTCATCGCTGTTACTGGCCCGCCCCTCGAGGTATACCGATGCCATCTTTCCTGCCTGGTTGGCCTATGCGCGACGGACTCCTACCTACCGCGGTCCGTAAGTGCCCTCGCGGGCGGCTTTATTTCCTTCACTTGGGTTACGATGTACTTAAGGTCTTGTCTGCTTATGTCTTTCAGGCGGGACAAACCCTTCCTGGCTTTTCCTGGCCCTGTTTTAATATATTCTTAGTATACGGTACGTCCTGCTCCAGATAGATTACTTACACTTGGTTATCCTCCGCCAGATGGCGCTGCACTGCAGAGACATGTAAAACAGGCTCCTCCCGGCCCCTAAATTCCCGGGACCTCCCACAAATCCCCAGATTTCTCTGCAGTGCTTACTGCGAAGACATGAAATTATCACTCTCTCGCAGGTGAGCGGGGCTATTAGCCTGCGGCCCTGTTGGACTATTCCCCCCCCCCCCCCCCCCCGTTCCTCGTGTGATGTGCCTCCCAGCCTGGGCTGCGCTGGTCGGGTGAAGGTAGGCAGCATTATATGTGCTTAAGGAGTGCTGCTCCACCGCAATCCCCCACCAAAGGGTAGGCGGTATAGGCTGATGGTGAGCCTTTATGGGATGCCCCTCCCGCATTATTGCCCCATGCCCCGTGTAGCGGTGGGTCCTGTACAGAGGGCCGCCATCCTCCCTCATTCTCCCTGTAGCCTTTGGGAGGGATAGAAGCGGGGGGGGGGGGTGTGGGTGAGCGTGTAGCGTGATTCGTGCATACGGCATTTTGTCATGTCTTTTGACTAGTATATGTGGTGTCTGCCGCCGCGCTGACTTGTCTTTTTTTACTATTGCAAATGCCGCCGCTGTGCGTCTTTTCCTTCATTTGGATGTTCCGTGCTGGGCGGCGGCGTTACCTCAGACGCTTCTGCGTTATCATTGGCTGCTTGTCTGTCTCTTCGGGGGGGGGGGGGGGGGGGTCGGGGCCTGGCTTGGCGTGCCCTGCGTCACGGCCCGCCCCTTCGAGGTACTCTCGGCGCCATTTTGTCAGGTCGCGCGGGCGTGTGGCGGTTAGACTTACCGCGGTCCTTAAGTCCCCTCGCGGGCGGTTTTATACTCATTGTAGTGTGTTTGGTTCTGACACCCCTTCTTCCCACTGTGTCTTTCAGACGGGTGAAGCCCGGCCCGGTGTAATTGATAGTTGGGCCTTGTATAATTACTCCCACTTCCCTAGCGGGTCATTGGGGCATCCAGGGTTGCTTATAGCGTAAATCCCTACTGGCATATAGTGCCTAATAATCACCATATGGAGGCATCCCAGGATAAGGTTACCGGGGTCCCTTTGGGAAAAGACCGGCTGTGTGTAGCGTGTGGGCAGCCTCATGCTGACGCTGACAAGTCACGAGTCTGTGTACCCTGCTTGCATTGCAATCTGGCCTGCCAGTGGCTGCACCTCGTTTCAGTTCACCTACCCCCCAAGCTTAAATCTCACTCCTGTTGAGTTGCATACTAGTGGGGATTCTCAGCCTGATGTGTCTTCTAGACTGGCTACCGTTGAACAGATTATTGCGAGGTCTTTAGCGCGTAAGGGCCCTGGTAAGAAGCGGCACTTGACGCCTAATGTTACTGTTTTCCCTATGGGAACTGAGGAGTTTATGAATCTGTGTGGCTATACCCCGTCTGATGATGGGGAGCTCTTTTCTGATTCAGGCTCATCTGATGAGAGACCAAGGGGTCATGACTATTCTGGCTCTGACCCCTGGGCCCCGGATGATACTGACAGATTATTGACCTAGACCTTGAGGTTCTGTCTATCTCTATCCCTGTTGAGGCTCACAGGCAAACAGGGGAGCTTTTCCATACAGCAAAATCACGTTTGGAATTTCCAGAGCAGGCACATTTCCATAACCTTGTGCTCAAGGAATGGGAGCGCCCCAGTAAACTGCCCGGGGCGCCAAAGAGTTGGGATAGAAGATATCCCTTTCCTGCTGAGGAGGTTAAATGTTGGTCATCCCCCCCCCCCCCCCCTTGAGGTGGATGCCCCGATCCTAGGGCTATCTAGCACCTCTGTCATGCATTCCCCTGATTCTAGTACCCTGCGGGATGCTGAAGACCGGCGCATTGACCAGCTGGCTTCCCACGCCTTTACATGTGCGGGGACGGCGCTGCGCCTGGTCTGTGCTTCTGCCATTACGCCGTGCCACTAGAACCCTTATCAAGAATATGCTTGGTAGTTCCCCTGATGATTTGCCTTGTGAGGTGTTTAATGCACTCTCCAGTTGTGATGTTTTTGTGAATTTTGTTCTATCAGCATTGGATGACACCATCAGAATGTGTGCCAGAACTTCTGCCCTTGTGGTGGCTATACGCCGCTCGGTTTGGCTGCGCCAGTGGGCTGCTGACAACGCTGCCAAGAAGCCCTCACTGGGTTTCGCTTTAAAGGATTGCGCCTGTTTGGGGACTGCCTGGGCCTTTTTGCTAAGGGAGGCAAGTTGCCCCAGCGCAGGCGGCAATCTCTGCCCTTTCGGGGACAGGGTTCCTTCTCCTCCCCTTTCCGTGGTGCAAGACAGGGAAGGGGGGTTTCTTTCCCTGGGGCCCGGGGAGATTTCTGGGGTAGAGGCAGAGGACGTGGACGTCCTGGTGCCTCCTGGGGTCCCAAAGCTAAATCCTCTCCCAAGCCCCCTCAGGCATGATGGGGCGCCCTCACCCATCCGGGTGGGGGGACTGCGGCAGCACTTTGCTCATGTCTGCAGGCTTCATGTCTCAGACTGGTGAATTCAGGAGTTAGTGTCCTCCGGTTACAAGTTGGAGTTTGCTGCTGATCCCCCTTCAAGATTCATCAGATCCCGGATTCCTCAGGACCCTGTGTCAGCTCAGGAGCTAGTGCAAGCAGTGCAAGGCCTCCTGGACCTGGGGGTCATCTGCCAGGTGCCTTTAAGGGAAAAAGGCAAGGGTTTTGTATTCCAACCTATTCACAGTACCCAAAAAGGATGGTTCTGTCAGGCCCATCCTGGACTTAAAGATCCTCAACAAGTTTGTCAGGGGCAGGCGCTTTCGCATGGAAACTCTGCGCTCTGCCATAAGTTCCCTGCGCCCAGGGGATTTCATGACTTCTGTGGACATCAAAGATGCTTACCTTCATATTCCTGTGTTCCCAGGTCATCAAAGGTTCCTCAGGTTCGCTCTGATGGATCAACACTACCAGTTTGTGGCCTTGCCCTTCGGCCTCACTTCAGCTCCCAGGGTGTTCACCAAGGTGCTGGCGAGCGTGATGTCTCTGCTCAGATGTCAGGGCGTCCGCGTGCTTCCATACCTGGATGACATCCTCATCACCTCCCAGTCTCTACATCAGGCAGAGTTGGATACTCAGCTGGTGGTGTCCACTCTGGAGTCATTTGGATGGGTGATCAACCACGCCAAGTCCTCACTGTCCCCTTCCTTGGTAACTCCATTCCTAGGAATGAATCTGGATACAGTTCAGGCAAGGATCTTCCTTCCTCAGCAAAAGGTGGACAGTCTGATTGCACAGGCTCAGTCCCTTCTAGCCTGTCCCCATCCCTCCATCAGGCAGAGGATGCAGCTGGTGGGCCTGATGGCGTGCTTCGAAGCGATCCCTTATGCTCAGTTCGACTTGAGGCCTCTGTAACTTCACCTATTGTCAGTATGGGACAAGGACCCAGTGTCCCTGGACAGGGTCTGTGTGCTCTCCCCCCTGGTCAGGAGGTCCCTCTTGTGGTGGATGGACCCAAGGAACCTGTTGGGGGGCAGATCCTTTCTTGCCCCTTCCTGGGAGACGGTCACCACGGATGCCAGTCTGTCAGGTTGGCGGGTTTCTGGAAGTCCCTGTGGTTCCAGGGGAGGTGGGGCCCTCAGGAGGCCCACACACCTATCAATGTCTTGGAGCTGCGGGCGATCAGGTTAGTTCTGGCTCGCTTGACTACTCATCTTCGGGGCCTGCCTGTTCAGGTGCGCTCGGACAACCAGACGGCAGTTGCCTACATCAATCATCAGGGAGGGACCCGGAGCAAGGGGGCCCTCCAGGAAGCGTCTCTGATCCTGACTTGTCGGAGGCCAATGTCCCCTGCATTTCAGCTGTGTACATCTGGGGGGTGGAAAATCGCCTGGCGGACTCTCTGAGCAGGGGGTCCCTATGCAGCAGGGTGTTTCAATCTCTGTGTCACCGTTGGGGCCAACCAGATGTGGATCTGTTTGCGTCCCGTCACAATCACAAGCTCCCAGCTTTTGTGTCTCTGTCCAGGGATCCTCTGGCCCTGACCTCGGATGCGCTAGCAATGTCATGGAAGGACTTTCAGTTCCTGTATGTCTTCCCCCCAATTCCCCTGCTGGGCAGGGTTCTGCGCAAGATTGCTCTGGAAGGGGTGCCAGCATTTCTGGTGGCCCCCAGGTGGCCAAGAAGAGTGTGGTTCGCAGACGTGGTACAGCTGGCAGTAGATCAGTACGCTCTGCCCTTGGTGCCAGATCTGCTCACTCAGGGCTCACTGCGCCATCCCAATTTACAAACTCTGGCTTTGACGGCTTGGCTGCTGATGGAGAAGGGGCTGTCTTCCTCGGTTGTGGATACTTTGATTAAAGCTAGGAAGAAGTCTTCCTCTTCCATTTATTACAGGGTTTGACATGCCTACATTGACTGGTGTGAGTCTAAGTCTCTTCCCTGTCGTGTGTTCTCTATTCCCAGGATTCTGGAGTTCCTGCAGCATGGGTTGGAGATGGGGCTCCATCTCAGTACTCTGAAGGGTCAGGTTTCTGCCCTGGCCATTTTTTTCCAGAAGTCCTTTGCTCAGCACCCTCTGATCAGGACTTTTTTCCAGGGGGTCACTCATGTGCGTCCCCCACGTAAACCTATGGTGCCTGTTTGGGATTTGAACTTGGTTCTGTCAGCCTTGCAGGGTGCTCCCTTTGAACCTGTGCAGGATGCTGCCTTTGCCATTGTTACGCTCAAGGTTGTGTTTCTGGTGGCTATCACTTCTGTCAGGCGTGTCTGAGTTGGTGGCGCTGTCCATTCAGCCCCCTACTATGAGAGACACCAGGACAAGGTGGTGTTTCGCTTCAAACCTGACTTAGGTAGTGTCTGCCTTTCATTTGAATCAGGATATTGTTCTTCCTTCTTTGTGCCCTAATCCTAGCAATGCTAAGGAGAGGGTTTTGCACTCTTTGGATGTGGTTAGGTGTCTGAAGTACTATCTGGTGGCTACTGCACCTTTCAGAAAAACTGATGCTCTTTTTGTGGGTCCTTCTGGTCCTAGGAAGGGTTTGGCTCCTGCCAAGTCTACTATCAGCAAGTGGATTTGTCAGGCTGTGATTCAGGCCTACTCTGCTAAGGGGAAGAGTCCTCCCTTCCGCCTTACTGCTCATTCCACTTGTGGTATTGGTGCCTCTTGGGCTTTTCATCACCAGGCTTCTGTTGAACAAGTTTGCAAGGCCGCTACTTGGTCTTCTGTTCATACCTTTTCAAAGTTTTACAAGGTTTATGTTAGGGCCTCAGCTGATGCTGTTTTTGGCCGAAAGGTTCTGCAGGCGGCAGTGGTTTAAACTGCCTGCTGTTGCCTTTTTTCTTGGGGATCCCACCCTACTTTATGGACACTGGTATTGGATGTCCCACTTGTAAGTATTATATTTTGGAGCAGGACGTACTGTATACTAAGAATAATACAATTCTGTGATTACTCACCTGTAGAATTGGTATTATGAGTATACAGTACGTCCTGCTCCAACCCACCCTTGGTTTGCATTATTTTGGATCCCCTGTGTGGTGATTGTTATCATTGTTATAGTTGATAGTTGGGTTGTTTAATTCTCCCGGCTTCTCGTTAACTGCTTTTCAATGCTGGGGATTTGTGGGAGGTCCCCTGGTATTTGAGGGGCCGGGAGGAGCCTATTTTCGATGTCTCTGCAGTCCAGCGCCATCTGGCGGAGTATATCCCACTTGTAAGTATTATATTTTGGAGCAGGACGTACTGTATACTCATAATACCAATTCTACAGGTGAGTAATCACAGAATTGTATTATTATACCATTGCGTCGAGCTACATTTGGCATAGTCTTTAACTGCTTTCCATTTTCAAATTGAAGCAGAAATGGGAGAGGTTTACGGGTTCAGCCAATGACATTTTCTATTTTAAGTATACAGTACGTCCTGCTCCAGATACAATACTTACACTTGGGGTTATCCTCCGCCAGATGGCGCTGTGCACTGCAGACATGCAGAAACGGGCTCCTCCCGGCCCTTCTTATACCCAGGGACCTCCCACAAATCCCCAGATTTCTCTGCAGTGCTGACTGCGAAGACATGAAGTATCACTCTCTCGCAGGTGAGCGGGGCTATTACAGCCTGCGGCCCTGTTGGACTACTCTCACCCGTCCTATTTGTGATGTGCCTCCCAGCCTGGGCTGCGCTGGTCGGGTGAAGGTAGGCAGCACCATGCGTGCTTATCGGAGCCATGCTCCACCGCAGTCCCCCACCAAAGGGTAGGCGGTTTAGGCTGATGGTGAGCCTCTAGTGGATGTCCCTCCCGCATTATTGCCCCATGCCCCGTGTAGCGGTGGACCCTGTGTAAAGGGTCGCCATCCTCCCTCGTTTCCCCCCGTATTCGGGGGGAAAGAAGGCGGGGGGGTGTTGCGGTCTCAGTGTACTGGATTGTTATACTTATGGCCGTAGTTTTGCCCTTGGTGGCAACCGGGTGTCAGCCGCGCTGCTTGCTTTTTTTGTTTGGCCGCCACCGTCTTTGCCTTTTTCATTAAACTTTACTGTGCTGGGTGGCGGTGTCATCACACTACTAGTATCTATTATCTGATGCTTTGAACTGGCATATCCTACGCTTGGCTTGTAAAGCCTGGGCGGCTGACTCAGAGCTTCACGCTCTTTGGGGGAGGCGGGGACCCGGCGTTCACGCTCCGCGTCACGCCCAGATTGAGCCCGCCGTTCGAGGTTCGGTTGGCGCCATTTTGTTGCTCTTCGCGCGCGCGCGTGTTTGCGGTCCTTCTCCTCCCCAGGTCGGTAAGTGCCCTCGCGGGCGATTTCATCTTTAGTATTTTTTCTGCTGCGCATGGCCCTGACACCTCTTATTCCCCTTCTGTCTTTCAGACGTCAAAGATTCCGGTGGCTTCTCCCGGCCTAACATATACTATAGCGGGCTTACAAAATTCTCCCACTTTCCTAGCGGGTCTTTGGGACATCCAGGGTTGCCTATTGCGTAAATCCCTACTGGTATATATCACATTAATAATCACCATATGGAGGCATCTCAGAATTATGTGACCGGGGTCCCTCTGGGACAAGACCGGCTGTGTACAGCGTGTGGACAACCCCATGCTGATGCGGACAGAGCACGGGTCTGCGGACCCTGTGCTGAACAAGTACTGGCCCTGCAGTCAGGGTTGCCAGTGGCTGCGCCTCGTTTCTATTCACCTCTCTCCCCGTGCTTAAATCTCACTCCTGATGAGTCGCACTCGAGCGGGAATGACCAGCAATTCGTGCCACGCAGACTGCCTACGGCCGATCAGGTGATTTCGAGGTTGGCAGTGCGCTTGGGCCCTAGTAAGAAGCGGTCCCTGACGCCTCCGGTTTCGCCCATTCCTTCTGAATCTGAGGAGTTCACTGTTGAACAGGGTTTTGCCCTTTTTGATGAAGGTCGGCTATTCTCTGACGAGGGCTCATCTGACGAGGGGCTGAGGAGTCATGATGATTCGGGCCCCGGTTCTTGGGGCCTGTGTGACACCGATGAATTACTGATAAAGATCTTCGAGGTCTTGTCTATCTCTCTTCCTGGTGAGGCTTCCAGGCCTAGAAGGGAGAGTTTCCATACAGCGCCGCCGTGTTTGGAATTTCTGGAGCAGGATCACTTCCAGGCTCTTGTACTCAAAGAATGGCAATGCCCTAGTAAACTTCCAGGGGACTGGGATTGGAAATACCCTTTTCCCCCTGATGTGGTTAACTGCTGGTCATCACCTCCCGTGGTGGATGCACTGATCATTGGGGTTCTTAACCGAGTGGTCTGGCTGCGACAGTGGGGTGTTGACGATGCTACAAAAAAGATTCTTACTGGGCTTCCCTTTAGAGGGCAACGCCTATTCGGGGCCCGTCTGGACCTGTTTGGAAAAAAGGGCAAAATACCCCTTTGCAGAAGGCGGTCTCGGCCTTCTCGGGGCAGGGGCACCCCTCCACCCTCCTATGTTAGTGTCAATCCCGAACCAAGGGTGTCCTTCGAACTTTTTGGGATAGATCCCTGCCCCAGGAGTGGCAGACAACGCCCTGGTCCCTCCGGCAGGACTAAGTCCAAATCTTTTACCAAAACCCCCCAAGCATGATGGGGTGCCCTTGCCCGCCTGGGCGAGGGGATGGCTGCAGCACCTTGCCCCTATCAGGAGGCGTCATGCCTCGTTCTGATGGAGTCAGGAGGAAGTTTCCTCTGGATGCAGGATAGTGTCTGCTGGGCGGCCCCTTCCCGAGATTGTCAGGATGCTTCTGGTCCCTGCCTCTCTTCTGGTGTTGGCGCAGGCCACGCGCGGCCTGCGAGGTCTGGGGTCATCTGCAGGTTGCCCTTAACAGACAGAGGCAGGGGCCTCTACACCAACCTTTCCACATTCCTCCAAAAGGATGAGACACTCTGCCCATTATGGCCTTCCATAGGTGAGGCAATTTACATTCACAGGCGGTTTTCTGCATGGTTTCTCTGAGTTGGGCCGCCAGTGCCCTGTGTCCAGGGACCTCTTGCCATCTGTGGGGACCTAAGACGCTTATTTCCTTGCCATTGTGCCTTCCGGGCACCAAGGACCTTACAGGTTAGTGTTGATGCTCCAACACTGCTGATTGTGGCCTTGTTATCTGGCCTCGGTTCTGCTCCCAGGGTGATCGCCTAGGCGATGATAGGGGTGATGTCTCTGATGAGACCAAGGGGGCATCCGCGCAAGGAACTGCCTGGTCGTCCCTCTTTCCTTCCCAATCTCTACGTCAGGCCGAGTTTGTTACTCGGCTGGTGGTGTCCTTTGGGAGTCTTTGGATGGGTGCTCAATCACCTCAATTCCTCTTTTTCCCCTTATTGGTATCTCCATTCCTAGGGTTGAACTTGGATTCGGTTCAGACGGGAACCTGCTTCCTTGACTATAAATGGACAATCTGGTTGCATGGGCTCGGTCCCTCTTGCTGTTCCCGTCTCTTCACCAGGCTGGATTGCAGCTGGTGGGCCTGTTGGTGGCTGTTCAAAGGTTGTCCCTTATGCTCAGTGCCCTTGCTTCTGCTACTCATATTGTAAATGCTGGACTGGTTCCAGCTTCCCTGGAGCTGGGTATGTGTACCCTTCCACCTTGGTACGGTGGTTACCCCTTAGACTGTTGTACTAGAGGTACCAGTCAGGGGGCACCCCCTTCCTTGCGACTTCCTGTAGTTGGATACCAAATCTATCAGGTTGACGGAGGGGGGACTTTTTTCTTCTAAATTCCCCTGTGGTTCCGGGGGAGGTGGGACCTTTAGGGGTCCTTTCACCTGTCTATTTTTGAAGCGGTAGGCTTTCAGGTTGGCTCTATCTCGCTGGACTTCTCCCTTGCGGGATCTGGCTATTTGGGGGCCCCTTGGTCTGTCTGACGACAGTGGCCTGTATTACTTATCTGTGTGGACTCGGAAGCAGGATGATCCCCAAGGAAGGTATCTGACCCTGATCTGGGTGGAGGACAGCGTTCCCTGCATATCTGCGATATTCGCTCCGGTGGATGTCCTTCTGCGACAGGATGTGCTAATTCTTGGGTCTCTATGTGATCCGTCTAGTGTGGATCTTTCTGGGCCCGTCACTATCATGGGTTCTAGGCCCTTGTTTCCCTGTCTCAGATTGTTCTGACTTTGGCATGAGGCTTCGTAACTTTATGCTGGACATTCTGTTCTATATGTCTTATCTTCATTCACCCTGCTTAACAGGGTTCTGTGCAAGTTTGCTCTGGAAGGGGGAACCAGTGATACTGGCGGCCCTTGGGTGGCTTAGTGGAGTGTGGTTTGCAGCTGGGTTCTGTGGACAGAGGACCTGTACGTCCTGTCAGGAGTGCTGACCTGCTCACTCAGGCCCCCCTTTTCTATTTCACCCCAATCTACAGACTCTGGTCTGGATGGTCTGACGGTTGATTCATCCACCTTGATGGAGATGGGCGTACCTTCTGGGTGTCTGTGACTTCTGGAAGCCTAGGAGTTGGCTTCTTCTTCCTCCTCTTCCGTCTATTGTGGGGTATTGTTTATCCATATTGATTGGTGTGAGTTTTGGTCTCTCCCCTGTGGGCACGCTCTTTTCCCAGGGTTATATAGTTATTACAGCATGGTTGGAGTTGGCTCTCCTACTCTGTGCCCTGGTGGTTCAGGCTCTGTCCTGTCCGTCTTCTGCTCAAGTCTTTACTCAGTTCCATGCCTGGGTTGACTTTTCTTTCAGGAATTGCTCAGCGGCATCCCCCACCATCCCTTCTGGTCCTGGGGAAGTTTTGGCTTCTTCCTGGGCTACTATTAGCTTTTGCTCTTGTTAGGCTGTTACTCGAGCTTATTCCTTAAGGGGAAGAGTTCTGCTCACTCTATTCTGATTACACTGGTGCCTTGGTATCTTTGGGCCTTTCAGCACCAGGTTTTGTTGAACAGGTTTGCTTGAATGCTACTTGTTTTTTGTTCATACCCTTTCAAAGGTTGTTTTGATGTTGACGTTAGAGCCTTTGCTCGTGTCGCTCTTGGTAGCGAGGTTTGCAGGTGACAGTGCTTTCAACTGTCTGCTGTTGGCTTTTTTGTTGGGGATCCCACCCTATTCTATGGACACTGCTATTGGATGTCCCAAGTGTAAGTATTATATCTGGAGCAGGACGTACTGTATACTTAGAATAATACAATTCTGTGAAATACTCACCTGTAGAATTGGTATTATACGTATACAGTACGTCCTGCTCCACCCCACCCTGGTTTTTGCATTATTCTGGATCCCCTGTATGGTGATTGTTGTTATTGTTATCATTACCAGTTGTTTTTGGTGGTTGGATTCTCCCGGCTTCTGGTTCACTGCTTTTCAATGCTGGGGATTTGTGGGAGGTCCCTGGGTATATGAAGGGCTGGGAGGAGCCTGTTTTTGCATGTCTGCAGTGCACAGCGCCATCTGAAGGAGGATAACCCCAAGTGTAAGTATTATATCTGGAGCAGGACGTACTGTATACGTATAATACCAATTCTACAGGTGTGTATTTCACAGAATTGTATTTTTTCATCCCGTCCCTCCAATCTGAGCAGGACAGGATTGCTGGTCCCTCCCTCCGCCTCCTCCATATTAATCACATTGCTGTCAGTGCAGAGAACCCACATGGCTCAGCGGGGATGTCAGCAGGGCATGTTTTTTCTCACAGCAGGGAGAGAAGAAAACTGCATACCTCACCACTTGCTTGGGGGGGATGACACTGTTACGGAGGATGCGGGCGTGCACTTTGGGAGCTTAGCTAAAGGGGGAGAGGGGAGAACCCCAGCCAGGGTGTCTTATTCAAGTTTTGGGAATCTTACAGACCCCACCCATTATGTTGATTATTATGCAGCATCACAGATTCAAGGGCCACTTTCTTCAGAATAGAATTCATGAGGTGAACCGGTAAACCTCAATATCTCGGCCATTTCTTCTTCAATTTAAAAACGAAACCGTTAAGGACAGTGCCAAATGTAGCCCGACACAGTGGTGTAACAACTGCCTGTGGCTGCTGTAGCATTTTAATTTGTGTTTTTGGTTTTTTTTTTGTACTTTTTTCACCTTGAACTATTAAGGGGCCCAAGTCTTAATCAGGGCATTTCTGCTAGGTGCAATTCATGTGTCAAACACTTTTAGATATCACTAATTGTGTCTTGGAATAGGCCCATTAAGTGTATGGTGGAGGCCCACCTGCTTCCTTCTGTAACAGATGGTGTCTTTCTTTGTTGCTATTATGCCAGGGTGCTTCAAAGCTTGCAGCTCTGTAACCAAAGTCACCTAAGCTTGTGATCCACAAGTGTTGATGTGGCCTCAATGTTTTTCATGTAAACCGTATGCATGTACTTCCAAAACTGATGATGTGTTTGGTTTCTGAGGTTAGCAAAAGTTTCGGGCAAAGCAAAAGTTTCGGGCAACATCCAAAGCTGCCATTAGCAAGTGTCTTAGATCCTTGGTGCCTTACTTTTTAAGTGGGAGTGCATTGGAGTGCAGTTAAAAAATAAATATCAATAGCTTACCTTGCATTGAGTCCCTCCAGCACTCTCCTTCCTGCTATGTCTGTCTACTTAGTGAGGAAATCACTTCCTCATTCAACTTTCAGTCTCTACCCCGCTGACCTGGTCCATCAATCAACGTTCAGTGGCCAAGAACGTAAAAAAAACCTGACTTCTTCCCCAGACAACCTGGGGACGTTCTTAGACTGAAGCATCTTTCACCCCTTTTTCTGGTTACACTATGTGCTGGCAGTAATAACTAGAGGCACGACAATGCACTTACTATTTTACTGTGATATATGTAAAGCACACAGTGGGCTTACATTACATTGCTGTTGCCACACCCATTGTTTTTCCTATTTTTTGTCTCTGCATCTCCAATGCTCTAATACTTTTACAAATAACTTAGGAACTACGGGGTCTTTTTCAAAACGGACTGAATGTGTTCAGTATGGGGGGGGGTGTTTGTTTTTTCTACATGTATGTTTTTTTTTTCTTTGTCTCCCTCCTAATGAATCACTCTGTATATTGCACAAAAGCAATCGAAGTGTGTTTTTGCTGTTCTTAAATGAAAAGCCAGAGTGTTTTCAAATATGAATGAAAGACAGGGTAAAAAGGTCTCCTTACTTTAAAGTGCTATTGCAGGCAAAGGTAATTGTTACACCATTGCTTTGGGCTACATTTACCACTGGCCTAAACTGTTTTCCGTTTTTAAATGGAAGAAATGGCAGAGATATTGGATCTGTGATGCTGCATAATAATCGGCTCTCTGCGCTGACCAAATGTGATAAATCTGGAGGAGGCGGAAGGAGGAAGGTACCAGCAATCATGTCCCGCTCTGTTGAGCTGATTAGGGGATGGGATGAAAAAGCGAATGTCATTGGCTGACCATGTAAACCCCGATATCTGTCATTTCTGCTTCAATTTAAAAATGGAAAACTGTTTAGGACAGTGTCAAATGTAGCCTGACGCAATGGTGTAACAGTTACCTTTGCCTGCTATAGCACTTTAACACCACCTTATACTATAAAAAAAATACTTGACCCTTCCAATCTTTCAGCTCCCCATTATAGTAAAATTTGAATGTTTCAAACGCCTTGAAATTTGTAAGTAAAAGCCTTTGTATCCACATATGACTCAATACGTAACCAAACGGCCCATCCATGTTTTGTTTCTCAGCTTGGTGATGTGAGCTCCTTTGCTTGCTTGGCTTGGCTGTGCCTGCTTGGCTTGGAGCTCTCACCACCACAGCTAATTGCTCCTGAGCTTGTTCCCATGATTATAAAGGTTGCCTAATTGCTTTACATTTTTTGTTGAAAAGCATGTTTTTATATTTAACAACCTATCTGGTGTTCTTTTGTAATGGAGCAAGACTAAAGCATCTTATTGCATGAGTCTCTTAGAATTAGTAGATACTCTTTCTCAGAGAAATGCATTGTGAAAAGTGCACTATTTGACTGTAACTTTACATATGCATTCTTATTTAATCGTACTATTTTTACTTATTATATTAATCAATATGATACTGGCCAATTTATTTTCTGTGCGGACAGTTGG
The DNA here is from genome assembly GCA_027917425.1 of Gastrophryne carolinensis. NCBI lineage: Eukaryota > Metazoa > Chordata > Amphibia > Anura > Microhylidae > Gastrophryne > Gastrophryne carolinensis. The sequence goes on along the minus strand of CM051237.1, from coordinate 298,394,081 downwards.
TTGCAATGACAAGTTTTGACCACTCTGTGGAGGAAAACAAAATGATATAAGATGCTAAAATAAGTAACTGGAGAAATTCAAATTCTCTGTGTTGCTTTACCGGGGGGAAAATCTCCCCCTAGTTCTAGCTAACCTTGAATACTGTATTAAATTATAAAATATCCATGTCTGGTCTGCCAAATGAGGGTTACCGCAGTTGCTGCGCTGTTAGGACCATGAGTGACGCTTTCATTTCCCAATTACTGCAGGAGCTGGGTGACAAGTGTCCCTTATGATCCTGAGAATGCAGCACCAGGCCTCCTACAGTCATCCTGTAGTGATCTAAAAATCACAAAATAGTACCATTATCCACATTCAGCATAGGAAACATAATAAAATTCTTCTATAACTCCACTTTTATTTCTGGGGAGATGGTGCAACTTGCAGTGCAACCTCTGTTGTGGGTTTATTTCTGCTTGGATCTTTTCTTTTCTTATATCGTGCTGACTTGTCTCTCCTCTGTCTGTTCAGCAGTGGGAGACATTTAGCGAACGCTCTTCAAGCTCACAAACTCTGACCCAATTTGATTCTAACATTGCACCAGCTGATCCTGTAAGTCAATCACTTAGCTTGCTTGATGGAATTAATCATTGTATTAACACTGGTTTCCTTACATTGTAAAAGCTCTGTAATTCTTTACTGCATGGTGGCTTCCAAAGGGGGACAGGCCTTCATTTCACAAGCTAGTTAAGGGTTCTATATGGTTAACTATTCCTCAGGGTGGGAGTAGTATAATGTTATCCAATAAGAGCAGATCTATAGTCAGACACATAAAAACAAAATAAAATAACTTTAAATGTGCAGATGAGACCAGCATTTCTAACCTGTATGTAAATGTTTGGCAGCTGGAAGAGTAGCAAGACCGCTAGGTAGATTTTTTGTTTTCATTGAGTAATGACAGCCCTGCACTTCACTCACTTTCTCACTGCAGTTTAGAAGGAAAGAAGCCACATTAATTCTTTTGATGGCTTCCTCTGTTTTGTGCTTTTTTTATGTTTAAAAATGTGTGGCCCGTTCTTAGGTAAATATTTAAATGTGAAAGTTGGGCTTGACTCCTTAAACCGGACTAAAATTGCCCCATGGCGAGAATCACTGCCTAACCCCTGCCCAACCCCCTGTACTTACCAAGCCGCTGGAGGACTATAGAGAACGTGCACAGCAGGGGAGGAGGTGATGCAGCTATGCGCACTTTCCTGTACCACATTCGAATACAACAATGGATCCCTGCTTGGTGAGTACAGCCTTGGCTGGGGTGATTGGCAGTGATTCCGAGCATGGAGTCTCCCAAGTGGGAATGCCCCTTGGAAATCATAGTGACCAGACCAAAAGTCAGTGTGACCTTCCTTCGGTTTAAGCATCAGAAATGGTCTTTGTGAGTGAGAAATGGTAGCATGACAAACTGTATTAAATGGCCATTCAAGACATGTAATATTTTTTGTTTATAACTGCATACACCAACTGACTGTTAATAGGTTTATTATGGTGTCCCCTTTTCTTTACAGGACACCGCCATAGTTCATCCTGTCCCAATAAGAATGACTCCAAGTAAAATTCACATGCAAGAAATGGAACTAAAAAGAACTGGAAGTGGTGAGTCTAAATCTGCTAATATATATATATATATATATATATATATATATACCATAAAGAAAGGCCTGGCGCGGGTACACGCCAAAGCTAGAGGTATTCTGGTGATGTGGCAGGGGCTGTGGAAGAAGTTACAAGATTGGGCGATCAGACCCAATTTTGGATGCCCAAGGGAGTGGACTCAAAATGACCCTGGAGTATTTTAGACTCCAAGGCCTCCGATGTTCCTCCTTCAAGGAACACCACCACGCTAAAGGAGTTGCTTGTGAGAAATAGTCACATGACCAAACTAACTGGATTATTTTGTCCAGTAGGCGCCAATAGTTACATAATTGGACATTTTTACATGCAGGGAACAAGTAGTCCCACAGAGAGGTAATCCCAGAGGGAGTCCCTTGCTCCTCCACCGCCTTGCTGTCAGTGCAGAGATCTGATTATTATGCAGTATCACAGATCCACACACTCCTTTTTTTCTGAAGAAAAAACATAAGCTAAACCTGTAAATCTAGGCCATTTCTTCAATTTAGGACAGTGCCCAATGTAGGCCTGACACAATGGTGTAATTAAGCACTTTATGCCTAACATGGGTATCTCCCTAAAGTGGCCTGTACTCCCTTTGTCCTGCAGAATCAATGGGTATTTAGGCGGGTAAGGGTCTGATCCCCCTATATAATTGGCTCTACTGAACTGCTGTATCTCATACAGTTGGTTGCTTTGGGGCCACCTTCAGCCATGTGTGAGTGAGTAAGGCCCTGAGCATTACTTACATGTCATAAAATACTTTGAATGCCTAAAATACAAATAAATGTCTGCTCGAAACTATCTTTCGTGGTGTTGTAAATGTTCCTAATGTCTATAATGTTATAAGACAAACATGTTTTACAGATACAGCCAATCCTACAAGCCCTCTGCTCGTAAAGCAGCAAGAGCTGCCAGAGGAAACCTCTGTGAAATTTGGTGCTGGGAACTCTGTTTGTAAGTAAAAAGACTTTGTATCCTCTTATGACTAGTTAAATATGGATGTGCAGTTTGGTTATTTAGGTTTCTTTACTGCATACAAAACATTACAAGATATGGATATGGTGTGTGTAGCTGAATGCTGGCCGTCTTCCTGTCACTAGTCCACAGCAGCAGTGAAAAGCACTGATAAGCCACTGGACACGTCCTCCCCCATCTCATTCCTCTGTGGGACATTTATCTTGGTTCCACTTTCCTAGGCCTTTTACACATTCTGCCTCTACCACACGGAGCTCTGCAAAAACGTCTGTATCACAATATAAATATGGGGAGGAAAAAAAAAGGAAACAATTATGATAAAAACATGAAACTGCCAATGATGATCCACTTCTTTTTAATTACTTAAGGCATAGCTGTCTTTCTGGGCCTCCAAGCTGCAGTAATTTGAGGACTAGAGGCTCGATTCAGAGACACATTCGTAGCTGTCTGTGAAAGTTTTGGTGGGTGTTTGTCATTTTTTTGCTTTTTTTCGTTCATTTTTCATTCGTACGAACGTTCGGGAATGCGTTTTCGATGAACGGAAGCAAATCGGAACATTTCCGTTAGTTCGGATCATTTTCCACACAAAATCGGAAATTTTCCGTTCGTTCAGAAAACTTCCGTTGTTGGGATGGGTTTCCGTCTGATTCAGAGAGCTGATTTCTGACGGACCACCACCCTATAAATCCGTTTAATTTCCGATCCACTTACGGGACCTTTGAGGGCTCGGATCGCTATTGTTGAACATGTTTTGCGGCTATGTGGAGGAGTCTGTGCGCCTTTAGCACCAAGGCATTGCATGTATCAGCATGGCCGCGGCCATAAATTGTATAGCAATGCATACCTGAATCAATACATTTCATGTATGCCTTATAGATGCATTTTAATGCTGACTTAAATTAGTCCTTAGCATGTAAACTTATTTTCCCACACATCCATATAATTGCTATATTTTTTTAGACTTATGTCCTTTGTGAATTATATTTGGATTGTTGAACTTGAATCTGAATTTGTTGTAGGAGTTATTGTTTTAGTTGGTTACCTTTGCTTTGTGTAATTATTTTATATTTGGTTGCAGGAGCTGCAAGATGTGCCACTCGCCCTTGCTCCTGATGCCCGTTCTTTGCCTGCTGAATGCGGGCCAGGGGTTCTCTAATCAGGCACTATGCAAAACCCGGCCCGTGGCGAGGGCTGGCTTTTGAAGTCAAGATTTAGGTGTTTGGACCATACAGGGGCCGGGGGGGGGGGGGGTGCACTGCAGTATGACCCCAACAAGGTTATACCAATATTTTAATTTACCTTTTTTAACAGGGACCACACGTGCCAGAGTGGCACAACTGAGTGTCAGGGTTCTTCAGTTGGTAGTTGGTGGGCGAGATGCAGGAGCTGCACAACTCGTTGGGGACCACAGATGAAGAATAATGTTCTGTGGCCTGCCATTGCTATGTATTGTGTTTTTTATAGTTGTAAAAATGTGAAATTTTCAAAATTTTAAAAAATGTTATATTTTATGATGGAATAAAAAAAAAAAATGTTATATTGTCATTTCATTTACAAAATACATTAACACAAAACTAATGGGCCCAGAAATATTTAAAGATGAATATTCACATGGCCGAGAAGTGGTTTGGGTGAGCTTTAAGGGACCAAAAGGGAAGATGGAGGATAGTGTTAAGTGGTTTGGGTGAGCTTTAAAGTGGACCAACACCCTGAGTTGATCGGCCCGGGAATCTATAACATTCCTGGGCCGATCACCTCACACACCGCGGGACATCCGAGATCGGGATGTCCCGCGGGGTTTAAACCCCCCCCCAAACCCCCGAAAAACCTTACCTCTCCAGCCGCTGCTTCCGCCGCCTCACTCACGCTCCTCTAGACGTGCCCGCGCCGGCCGTCTCTGAATGGCCGGCACGGGCGCGCACACGTCAAGAGTGACGCGCGGGAGGCGCCGACGGGCAAGCTGCTTGTCCGTCGCTGTCAATCAGCTTGTCCGTTGGCGCCGATTGGACGGCGCGGCCACGTGGGAGCGTGGAGAGGTGAGTTTTCGGGGTGTTTGGGGGGGTTTCAGGCAGCGGGGCACCCCAAATCGGGGTGCCCCGGGGAAGTGGACCAATACCCAGGATAGTCAAAATCCTGGGTGTTGGTCCACTTTAAGGGTCCAAAAGGGAAGATGGAGGACAGTGCTAAATGATTTAGCTAAACATTGTAGTAGAAGTGAGGGTGACAAATATGTAGGTGAGCCCTTTAATGAGTTAAGTTTGTAGTGCGCAGGCGCAAGATCGTAAGGATTTCCGTCTGGACGATTATTTATTGAAAAAGGGAAACAGAAACTAACGGGAAACGTAAAGGATTCGTTGGAGGATACGATGGGAAAAGGGCAAAAACGAAAGCCTACGTTGTAACATGTGAAAATGAAACGGAAAAGTCTGGATGGAAAATGACATCCTCGTATTCGTAATCTGCCGTACGAACGGACGGAAACTTTACAGAAGGTTTTCAATGCATGCATAGAATCGCTCGTACACTCATATGAGAACGGAAACATTTCCAAAAAAAAACGGATCGGAACTAAAATGGAAGTTTTTTTTTTTTTGTCTCTCTGAATCGAGCCTTAGGTCTTCAACCGAGTCAAGGGACATGGAAGAACTTCACACAAGCAACTGCTCCCATATGGTCCATAATGTGCCACATTGCCAGGTCAACAAGCTGCAGGACTAAAGCATCTTGGGATGACTGTAAACTAGGAGAAAAGCTTGCACTTTTGGGCCAGTATAGGACCTCCACCCTCCCGAGGAAGTCTGTATTAGTGTTTCTGGATGTCTATTCTATATCTGTAGCTGTTACTATAGAATTGTTTCTCCCTTTTTGCTGCTGAAGCCACTTCCCATTTAGCAAGGCTTTCCACAAGATTTTTTGTTTATCCTGAGGATTCTTAGTGAATTCAGACACTGATGTTGGGCGAGAGGGCTGGCTCCCAATCTCGGAAGGTTTTGGATGGGGTTGAGGTCAGGGATCTGTGTGGCTCAAGGGGCCTTCCATAAACAGTTTATTCTCAGTGTGCCACACACCCCGCTTCACCTTTAAATTCTTCACGATTGGGTTACTCACCGCCAGGTGACGCTGTTGCAGAGAGGAAGTCTTGTAACGAGCCCCCTTCCGGCCTATATATACCTGGTACCTCCCATTTATCACCAGTGTTTTTCTCTCTGCATGACGACAAGAAGATTGAAGTCTCCTGCTTGCAGGTAGCCGGGGTCTTACCCCGGCACCCCCTTTGGTCTATTTCTGCCCGGTTTTGATTGTTTGTTACCTTTATGGTTAAATGGAAGCCTCCCAGCCTAGGCTGCTCACTGGGCAATTGGTAGATGGCACTATAGGTGCCTAGGAGCTTATCGCCTCCGCTCGACCCCCTGTTTTGGGGGCAATGCGGCTGTCCGGCATGGTGATCCGGATTTGGGATGCCCCTGTCCCGAGGTTCCCCTTGGCCCCTCGCTCTCCCGTTACGGTCCCTTCTCCCTTCACTATGGGGGGGGGGGGGGGGGGAGTGGAGGGATGTGTATATGCATGTGTGTTTTACTTGTATGTTTTTACTTGTATGTTTTTTACTTGTTTAACACTTGTCAGGCTGCACCGCAAGCAAGGGTGCACTTGGCCTGGCTGATTCTTCCTCACATGGCACGTTGTTTATCCTCACTGGCAGTTCTGCCATTTTGGCGGGCTGCTGCTGGCCTGAATGGCCAGAGTTTGGGTCAGCTTTAGGGCGGCCGGGGCGGGCCGCGCTGTGGCAGGCATGCCTGATGCTGCCTGCGTCCTTTCTTAGGTGCTCGCAGCTCCCCTCCCCCTCCCCCTTGTCTCCTCTTTGAATCGGCACCGCCGTTCGGCGGTCCACGTTGTCAGCACTGTCGGTTGGGCAGCGCAGGCTGCCTAGCAAGCTTTCGTCTCCCCCCCCCCCCCCCCCATCTACTGAGGGCATCGTCTTGTTTTTGCGGCACCGCCGTCTGGCGGGCCGCACGGTTTGAATCTGGAGGGGGGCGGGGCCCGGATGACATCAGAGGGGGGCGTGGTTGCGGCGGCGGCGTCATTCAACCCGGCCCCAGCCGCACTTCCTTCCTTTCATTAGGAGTACAGGTGCGGGGCACTCAGCCGCATATGTGTTTTTGTCTCTGCTGCTGCTGCTACTGCTGCCATTGCTATATATATATTGGTAAAAAAAAAAAATATTAAATTATTTAAAAGGGGATCATTATTATAAATTAAATCCTCCCTCCCGGGACATTAACATAAAGGGGCATCCCGGGTGGCTTATGCCTTAAACCCATGGTTATGCGAATACCATAAATCACCATATGGAGGCTTCCGATAATACCGGAAATGGTTCTTCTGGGCCATCCAGGCTGTGTGGGGGCTGCGGGACTCCGCTCCCAGGCGATGATGTTATATTATGCATTCCTTGTGCAAAGCAGAATATTGCGCGTCAGTCCGTCGCTCCGGCTGCTGGCTCTTCGCAACTTCCATCATCCCCTACCCCTCCCTCCCTGTTCCGGACCCCGTGTGACATTGTCAAAGGTGGGGATTCGCAATCCGAGGTGTCTGCACGATTATCCAACCTCGAGAAGATAATTTCTGTCAAAGCAGGGTTGAAGGCCACTGCGAAACGGAAGCACCTTTCTCCTGTACCTCCGGCTTCACAGGATGAGGTATGTGAGCCTGTGGATTGGTCCGATTGCTCCCTGGATGAGGAGGGGGAATTCCTGGTGGAGTCAGATGAGCCTGCAGATCAGCTTGAGGTTGATGCTATTGGCGATTTGGCTGCAGGGGTTTCCCTTGACACCCCCTCCATTCTGGCTCAAATGTTTGAAATTTTGAATTTAGATCCGCCTGAGGCCGTCACCCTGCCAAAGGGTCAGTTGTTTAATGTGCCTCGGCCGCGTTTGGTTTTTCCCAGACAACAACACTTTGAGAAGGTTGTGCTTAAGGAATGGGAACCTCCCACGCGGTTAACTGGAATTCCTTCCAGTTGGGAGAAACGTTATCCTTTTCCGCCAGAATTGGTGAAGCTTTGGTCGGTTCCCCCTGACGTCGATACCCCTGTGCTAGGGCTCTCTAGCACGGCTATGGTGCAGTCTTCTGAGACCACTGCCCTTAAGGATGGTGAGGATCGTTGGATTGACCAGTACGCTCGCCATGGTTTTATTAGTCCCGGATCAACGATGCGCCCGGTGTGTGCTTCGGCGCTTCTTCTATTGCCGGTTAGGTCTGTTATTCAGGATCTGTGTGTGGATCTTGATCCCACTTGTAAGGAGTTTACTGCTCTCAAGCAGTGTGAGTCTTTTGTTTCCTATGTTCTGACCGCTCAGGACGATGCGCTGGCTATGAGTAGCAGGACAGCGGCAATGCTGGTGGCTATTCGTCGGGCAGTGTGGCTGCGCCAGTGGTCGGCGGACTTAGTTTCTAAAAAGGTGCTCACAGCTCTCCCCTTTTTGGGCTTGCGACTGTTTGGTGATAAAATTGATTCAGTTGAAAAGGTGGTAAAATGCCGCAACGCAAGAGGCCTCGTCGTCCCTTTCGGGGGGCAAGTACTGTTAGGCCTTCCTTTCGGGGATTCAGAGCGGGTAGGGGGCCTTCCTTTCCCGCTACCAGAGGTGCAGGTTGGACTCGGGGGAGGGGCCTTGGCCGTCCCACTCAGTCCTGGGGCACCAAGCCCAAGCCTGCTGGTAAGCCCGCTCAGCAATGAGGGGCTGCCCTCACCCGAGCGGGTGGGGGGACGATTGCGACACTTCTCCCAGGTTTGGGACCAGGAGGTTCCGGACAGATGGATCCGTGGTGTCGTCCGGTTACAAACTGGAATTCGAGTCTCTCCCTCCTTCACGGTTCTTTCGGTCTCGGGTGCCCATCGATCCTTTGGCCGCACAGGGGCTCCTGGCGTCGATAAAGAATCTGTTAGAAATGGCGGTCATCCGGCCAGTACCGCGCTTAGAGATGGGCCTCGGTTTCTACTCCAATCTTTTCGCAGTCCCCAAAAAGGACGGGTCGGTTCGTCCCGTCCTGGACCTGAAATTACTCAACAAGTTCATCCGTATTCGGAAGTTTCGCATGGAAACTTACTTGCGTACGGCCGTCGGTTCCCTTCAGCAGGGGGAATTCATGACGTCCATAGACATCAAGGATGCTTATCTTCATGTTCCCATCTGCCAGGCTCATCAACGTTTTCTTCGATTTGTGATGAAAGATCAGCATTTTCAATTCGTGGCACTGCCCGTTTGGCCTTACCAAGGTGCTGGCAGGGGTGATAGCCATTTTCAGATCTCGGGGCATTCGTGTCGTACCTTATTTGGACAACCTTCTCATCATGGCTCCGTCACTCAATCAATCGGAGACAGACACCAGGATGGTGGTCTCCACGCTGGAAAGCTTTGGTTGGGTGATCAACTTCCCCAAGTCTTCCCTCGCTCCGGCCAGGGTGGTGTCCTTTCTGGGGATGCAGTTGGACTCTCATCAACACAGAGTGTTTCTCCCCCAGTCCAAAATTCATCTGATTCAGGAGTTGGCTCGGGTCCTTCTTTCCAATCCTCGGGTCCATCCGTCTGGGGATGAGGCTGGTAGGGTTGATGGTCGCCTCTTTCGAGGCAGTTCCTTTTGCTCAATTTCACACGTGGACGCTTCAGCTTTATCTATTGGCGTCCTGGGACCAGCAGCCTCGGTCGCTGGATCGGCCCTTCCAGTTGTCCTCCCGGGTCCGGCAGTCCCTCCAGTGGTGGTTGGTCTCGGCCAATCTCGTGAGGGGCAGGTCTTTCCTGACCCCTCTTTGGGAAATTGTCACCACGGACGCCAGTCTTTCGGGATGGGGCGGATTCTGGAAGGAGCTTCAGTTCCAGGGGCAGTGGGGACCTCAAGAGGCCCACTTACCCATCAATGTTCTGGAACTGAGAGCCATCCGTCGGGTGCTTGCTCTCCTGACTCAACACATTCTGGGCCTTCCGGTCCAGGTGCGTTCAGACAATCGAACAGCGGTTGCTTACATCAATCATCAGGGAGGGACTCGCAGTCTGAGTGCTCTGAGAGGTGTCCCTGATCCTGACCTGGGCAGAGGCCCATGTTTCTTGTCTCTCGGCAGTATACATTCCAGGAGTGGAGAACCAGGAAGCGGACCGGTTGAGCAGGGGCTCTCCCCGTCTGGGAGAATGGGCTCTCCATCCTCAGGTTTTTCGCTCACTGTGTCTCCGATGGGGGACACCGGAGGTGGGCCTGTTTGCCTCTCGTCACAATCACAGGCTCCCGAACTTCGTGTCGCTCTCCCAGGATCCTCTGGCTCTGGCAGTGGACGCCATGTCCTTGAGCTGGGGGGATCTGGGATTTCTATACCTGTTTCCTCCGATACCCATGCTGGGCAGGGTGGTTCGAAAGTTGGCTCTGGAAAGGGTGTCCGCCGTTCTCGTGGCCCCAAGGTGGCCAAGGCGAGTGTGGTTCGCAGATATCGTTCGGCTGGCAGTGGACCAGTTCGTTCTGCCTCTTCGGCCCGATCTGCTCGCTCAGGGTCGGTTGTGTTACCCCAATTTACCAGCGCTGGGTTTGACGGCCTGGCTGCTGAAACCTCCATCTTGAAGGAGGAGGGTCTTTCTGACTCAGTCGTTAAGACTCTGATCAGTGCCCGGAAGAGGTCTTCTTCTATCATCTACTATAGGACTTGGAAAGCCTATATCGCTTGGTGTGAGATGAGATCTTTATCTTGTAGGGTCTTTTCGGTCTCCAGGATTCTGGAGTTTTTACAATCTGGGCTGGACTCTGGTCTTCAGCTAAGTACTTTTAAAGGGCAAGTTTCGGCCTTATCTATCTTTTTTCAGAAGCGTTTTGCGCTTCATCCTTTAGTTAAAACTTTTTTCCAGGGGGTTACGCATGTGCGGCCTCCCAGGAAACCATTACTCCCGGTTTGGGATTTGAATTTGGTTCTTTCTGCTCTGCAGGCTCCTCCTTTTAAGCCTCTGCAAGATATTGCTTTGTCTACCCTGACTCAGAAGATTGTCTTCTTGGTAGCTATCACTTCGGTCCGGCATGTCTCGGAGTTGGCGGCCTTGTCTATCCCGGCGCCTTACTTTGAGAGGCATCAGGATAAAGTGGTCTTTCGGTTCAAACCAGACTTTCTTCCTAAGGTTGTTTCTGCTTTTCATTTGAATCAGGATATTGTTCTTCCCTCCTTGTTTCCTAATCCTACGAATGACAAAGAGAGGGTTTTGCATTGTTTGGATGTAGTACGCTGTGTTAAGTACTACTTGATTATCACGTCTCCTTTTCGTAAAACGGATGCCTTTTTTTGTTGTGCCCTGTGGGCCTAAGAAGGGTTTGGCACCGGCCAAATCTTCCATTAGCAAATGGATACGTCAGGCCGTTATTGCGGCCTATGCTGCTAAGGGGAAAGTTCCCCCTTTTCGTATGACTGCTCATTCTACTCGCGCCGTTGGAGCGTCTTGGGCTTTTCAGCACCAAGCTTCTGTTGAACAAGTTTGTAAGGCCGCCACTTGGTCTTCTGTTCATACTTTTTCTAAGTTTTACAAAGTTGATGTGCAAGCCTCAGCGGATGCTGTTTTTGGCCGCAAAGTACTGCAGACTGCAGTCATTTAAAGTTATGCTTCACCTTGCCTTTGGATACCCATCCCTTGTGGACACTGCTTTTGGATGTCCCAATCGTGAAGAATTTAAAGGTGAAGCGGGGTGTGTGGCACACTGAGAATAATACCATTTTGTGAGTACTCACCTGAAAAATGGATATTGTCAGGGTGCCACACACCCCGCTTCACTCCCACCCTTTTCGGTATCCCGAATCCTTCATATGGTGAAGCTTTTATTTATTTTGAGGTTGCCGGTAGATTACTGGTACCTTGTCTTTCTGCTTTTTAAATCACTGGTGATAAATGGGAGGTACCAGGTATATATAGGCCGGAAGGGGGCTCGTTACAAGACTTCCTCTCTGCAACAGCGTCACCTGGCGGTGAGTAACCTAATCGTGAAGAATTTAAAGGTGAAGCGGGGTGTGTGGCACACTGACAATATCCATTTTTCAGGTGAGTACTCACAAAATGGTATTTTTTCTAATCAGGTGAATATAATTGTCCATAATGTCTTTGCTCCAGTAAAGAAAATTTCCAATGCTGCTTAAAGTGAATGCAGACTAAACTTTTGGTCTAGTATTATAATCCTTAGGGGGCATCCCAATTTACCATGCCCCACAGTGTAAATCTCTAAAGAGGTGCCGCAAGCTATTAAATGCAACATCAGTAGTCCTGCAGAGCAGCTGCCTATTGTCTCTCTTGCTTTGCAAGTCACTGCTGGGCACACGGAGCGGAAAGGGCAGAAACGCAGCTGGGTCTGTTTTCTTCTATGTTCTTTTCTGTTTGAAGTCGCAGTAAAGGATGAAAAAAGTTCCAATGGGGTTGCAGCTGTTGCATTTCAGCTTTGATGACTTCTGGGCATGCACTCTGCTGCTAGTCACAAGGGAGAAGGTTCCCTCATTTATTGGCAGCAGGGGGCACATAAGGTGAACATCCTCTGCTAATATGCCTTCTGCAGTGGTTCTGGTCAGGAGCGTGCAGGATCGAGTCTGTGGACAGGGAGGTGAATGATGCTGTATCATCTTATTTTAATTAACTGGATGTGTATTTTGAGACCTTTGTTTGTGGTGTTCAGGCATACTGGAATGCAGTTTGGGCTTGTACGCATGCACTCGCTGTGTTTCAGCAATGATTATTTATAGCACTGTTCTAATTACCATTTTTATAAACCTTGTGCAGCTGACGGGTACAGCAGTTCAGACTCCTTCAATTCTGATCCTGGGGAGATTGGAAATGTGGTTACTAGACAAAGGTAAGTGTATTCCAATAATTGTTAGGCTTATTATTGCATTGGGTAAATATTTGTGTACGCTGCCGTTCAGACTGATTTACTTGGCATTTAGGCTGGATTCACATCAAGCAATGGCAGTTTCTGTTTCAGTATGGCTCCCTTCTCATCTGTTCAGATACCCTACATGAACTGCAACTGCTTAGGTGTGAACCCAGCCTGACATTTCCGGTTGAGGTTTTTTTTTTTAGCTGCCTTCTGGCTAAGGGCTAACAGTTTCCCTTCCATTTTCTGATTTTGCTGCCAAGTTTGAAACAAATGATATCCTAACATGAATAAGTGAGGTGGTCACTGCCCTGTTAATGGGTCTGCACCAGAATTGGGACTCCCCTTATCCTGTGCAGTCCTTGGCTGTGCAAATGTTCTAATGCTGCCTGGGCCACATGCAGTGGGTCTTTTGTTGCTCTGACAACCCCCGGTATTGAAATGGAAGGCATCACCTAAGGTGAAAAAGATGCCGCTTTTTTGTGTGTCAGCAGCTATAATATGGAACTACACTAGAACATTTTCTCTCATATTCCACTCCAGTGCATCACAATTCAGATATGAATGGGTTAACACTCTCGACCGAAGGGCGTGACTGCAAGATAAAAAGGGTCGGTGCCTGGGTCCATATGGCGTGGGTCCCCTCCCCCACTACCTATATACCTCCCATTGGCTTGCATGCATGAACAATTTCATTTATTGTGTGTGTTTTGTTTATCCCCCCCTCTGAGTGGGCAAGGGGGAGTGGGAGACACTGAGGAGGAGAATGCTTGCAGCACAGCAGGAGGGACCAGAAGCATCCTGACATATGGCGGCAGCACTGGATTCGGAAGGTGCGGAGCCGTGCCAGCATATGCTGCCCGGTTGCTCTCCAGACAGCTCCTGAGTCTCCTGCGGCGCCGCTGCCTTCTCCTGCACAGCTACAGCAGGGACACTGGAAGCTACTGATCATTCTTATGTTTCCATAGAATTGCTTGGGATGTTGATTAAAGGTGGTGGTCCATCCCGTAGAATCTTGGAGGAATCACACTTGTGATTATCGTTTCTCTTATATATATATATATATATATATATATATATATATATATATATATTATTCTCTCTCCCCTTTGCATGGCCTCCCGAACAGGCTGGTCCTATATGTACCGATTGTGCTGCCGTTGTTTTATCTAGGCTCAAAAGGCCAATGCCTGCTGAATCAGGCTCATGTCAATCGGGACTGGTGGACTGGTAGCTGTTACGGTTAAGTCTTGTTCTGAGCCTACCCTCTTACCCTCCACTTAGTTATTAGAAAGACTGGCTAGGTTGTAGAGTTAATTCTTTCACTCATGTGTAGGGTATTTAAAGTGGACCAACACCCAGGATTTTCACTATCCTGGGTGTTGGTCCACTTCCGTGGGGCACCCCAACCTTTGTAGGCGACGGACAAGCGACGGATAAGCCGCCGCCACCTCCCGCGCGTCCCTCTTACAGGGTGCGCGCCGGCCATTCACAAATGGCAGGCGCGGGAGCGCTCCCTGCTAGAGGGACACGCGGGCGGCGGCGGCTTATCCGTCGCATAAAAGGTAAGATTTTAGGGGCTTTCTGGGATGCCCCGCGGGGAGGGAGCTGATCGGCGGGCCGATCAGGGGTGGGTGTTGGTCCACTTTAAACAAGCTGCCTAATCCTAGGTCCCTCAAGGCAACCTAAAAGCGCAAGCGTTTGGTTTCCTCTGAGGATCTTTATGCGGTTTTGGATTCTCAGGAGTAATAAGGAGAAATATTTTCTAGCTGGGGGGAGGAATCTGACTGACTCCCCAGATGGTAGAACTCACCTTATCAGCATATGGATAAGCTTACTTACCGCTATCTTACTGACTTTGGATATTCCTACCCCGGTTCCTCCTAAAACGTCCAGGGGACATCCTTACAAAACTAAGAAGCAGAGACCTCTTTTCCCTGAGCTGTCTAGGATTACCTACGATTTCGGATATCAAGTATCCTTTTTCCACTGACTTTTTTTAAGCAATGGTCATATCCTTCAGAGGTAAATGATCCAGTTTGCGAACTGTCTAGACAAACTGTCATTTCTACCTCTTATTACCAGCTGGCCTTGCTGCTTTCTCAGCGCTGCTCTCTATGGTTAAAACAATGGTCTGCCGATGTCGCTTTAAAGAAGACTTACTGGGATTCCCTTTCTATGGAATAGACTTTTTTTGGGAGCGTCTTGGATCATTAGGAAGGCTACTGGTGGTAAATCTGCTTACTTACCTCAAAAGAAGCCGCCTAATCCTTCTTTTCGTAGGTCTAACCCCCCGCCCCTTTCAATGACGTGGGGGGCGGGTCCTATTCCAGACGTCGGGATGACTTCTGGCCTAAGCATAAGTCCCAGAATAAGGCCAAGCCTTTCTGGCGAACAAACCCAAGTCTCCCCAGGGGCGAAGGGTTGCCCTCACCCTGCCAGGTGGGGGGGCATCTTCAGCTCTTGGCCCCCCTTTTGAGGGACTAGGCGTCAGATGCTTCAATCCATGAGGTTGTATCCTTGGGCTACAACTCAGAGCTAGCTGCCAATCCTCCTCACAGATTTTTTCCATCAAGACTTTCACAGAACCCAGTGAGAGCAGAAGCGCTGCAGGCAGCGATAGAGGGCCTAATTCAAAAGGGGAGTAGTTACCCCTGTACCTTATTCCAAAAGAGGATGTGCTTTCTACTCAAATCTTTTAGTAATCCCCAAGGAGGACAGTTCAGTGCGCCCTATTCTAGACCTCAAGCGTGTCAACTCTTTGTTGATCCCCCTAGGATCCACAATAGCAACCTTACAGCAGGGAGTCTTCATGACATCAGAGATGCTTATCGGCACATACCAATATTCTCGGATCATCACAGATTTCTACGCTTTTCAGTAAACAATCACTTCCAGTTTATGGCCCTGCCCTTAGGCCTTTCTACAGTCCCACGGTCTTTACAAAGATACTAGCAAGGCTCATGGCCAGCTTAAAGGGTAAAAGGGTTGCATATTACACCATATCTGGACGATCTCCTAATCCACACACCTTCCTTTTTGGAAGCCTGAGAAGACACCCAGACAATTCTGGCCACTGTGGAAAAAATTTGGGGGCATAATATATCCCAAATCCCATTTGTATCCTTCATGGATAAGATACTTCCTAGTAATGATCTTGGATACGGAGCAAGCCAAGGTATATTCTAAGTGTGCCATACACTCCACTTCGATCATCATGACATCTGGGATATATCCTCTAGAGGGCGAACCTCTGCAGAGATGAATATGCAAAAAAGAGAGCCCCTCCTGGCCCATATATACCCTCCCACCAATTTCCCAGAGTCTTCTCTGCAGGCGGACAAGACAGAAGATGAAGACTTCTCTCTCTTGCAGGTAAGCCGGGCTCACGGCCGGCGCCCTTTTTTTATCCCTATTGCTGCCAGGATTCTTTCCAAATTGTCCCCCATTGAGCCTCCCAGCTTAGGCTGCGGGTCCTGGCAAGGGTAGGAGCACCCAGTGGGTGCATTGGGAGCCTTTGCTCCACCGTGAGACCTCAAATTGGGGCAGGCGGTACAACCAGGTTGTGGTGATCCTGGTATAGGATGCCCCCAGTCCAGGGTGGATAAAAATCAATGTTTTTTTAAAAAAAAATAAAAAAAATCTGATTTTTTTGATTTAAATCAGATTTTTTTGAATTAAATCAGATTTTTTTGAATTAAATCAGATTTTTTTGAATTAAATCAGATTTTTTTGATTTAAATCAGATTTTTTGATTTAAATCGGATTTTTTTTATTTAAATCGGATTTTTTTTCAATAAACTGCTTTTTGAGGAAAATATTTTACCATCCAAAGATTCTTCCATCATGAGATAAAGCTGAGTTGTTTAACTCAGTAGAATAAAGGCTGTATATGTGTAACATTCACAATGCCATGCTCTTCCAGAGGTTTCTGTAGGATTAATGGGCAGTTTCTCTCCTATATTATCACAGACGCTCGCTTTACTTACGCAGTTCTCAACACTGAATTTGACTCCGCAGAGGTCCCAGCCTCTTCTTCACAGCAAAAATGTTACAACATGAACAGAGTTGAGAAAAAGACCTTAATTCTATTGTTCTACAAACCTATGACTAGTGAGCTACAGAGGACAGCAGGGACAGTAGTATTTAAGTTTTTCATGTGTCGGCTGGGCTGACAGTCTAAGTTTCTTAAAATATATATATATATTTTGTTTAGCCAAATTAGTTAACAAAACATGGATGTTTGTTTAAGCAAAAAAATGCTGTAATGTTGTTATTGTTTCAGTTGAATAAATCTATTTAAATTGTTATTAAGGTCAGGATTATTTTTCTCCTTCCTAAGTACAACAGAACAGTGGTGTCCAAATATGAATGATTAACCCATTAAACTGGGGAGAAAAAAGTAATATAAAAAGGGATTCTAAAAATCTTCATCTACTAGCATGTTAAAATAGGAAGAACTAGTTTAGGTAGAAACTTTGATTTAAATCACTGATTTAAATCAAGCCTTACTGACTAGTGATTTAAATCGTGATTTAAATCAGTTAGATTTAAATAAAATCCACCCTGCCCCAGTCCCTGCTGAATATGGCCTTATTACGGGCCGGGGTTCCCCCTTTTCCCCTCCGGGGTCCCTTACTCCCATGGGGGGGGGGGGGGGATGGGGGGGCTCGCGCGTCCTAAGCTGGCCTCTTCTTGCTTTTTTTTTTTTTTAGTTTTAATCTAATGGATGTGTGTGTGTTTAGGTGTTTCACACTTTGTTTTTGGTTGATGTGGCTCATCTGGAAGTGATCCCTCGATGAATTGGTGCAATATGGCTTCCTTCAGCCTGAGTGAAGTCACTCAGGCTGTGTGTCTGGGTGGAGAAGGGGGCGGGGCCGGGCGCTCGCCGCGGTAGCCCCGCCCCCTCGTCGGCGTGATTTGTGCAGGCCTCCCTCTGGCCAGATCCGCGCTGCAGGGAGGGGGGCGTGGCCTGGATAGCGCGCCTTCGGCGCTGGCACGCCCCCCTTCTTCTTCTCCCTTGGAAACCTGGTCTGGTTTCCTCCTGGTCAGGGGCCATCTTGAAGATCTCCTGCACTGCCGTGCTGCTCTTGGGGATCAGGTAGGGGCCTGATGGCCTGTTTGTGCGTTGGGGGTCACTCTCTGGTGGGGTGGTGGGCCCCTGGTGGTGTATATATTCTCAGTGTGCCACACACCCCGCTTCCCCTTTAATTCCTCACGAATGGGTTACTCACCGCCAGGTGACGCAGTTGCAGAGAGGAAGTCTTGTAACGAGCCCCCTTCCGGCCCATATATACCTGGTACCTCCCACTTAACACCAGTGTTTTTCTCTCTGCATGACGACAAGACAGAAGAAAGAAGTCTCCTTATATATATAGTGTGTTGTGTATAGATATATATTTGTATGGGCATGTATTCATACCGGTATGTACTTTTTTTTTTTTTTTTTTGCACTTTTGGCTTTGCCTTGAAATTGCATGTGTCATGTGTATTTATTCAAGATGTTTAAGCTAGCCGTATATGTTTGCCTTATTGGTTATGTATGATTGTGGTGCATTCTGGCTGGGGGACTGACTGTGGTCTCTTTTTCCCCACAGATTCTGGGATTCCCTCACTGCAGGCTCTCCCAGTTCTATTATACCTGGCTAGCCTTATTACTCTAAATTGGGTTTTGTCCTAAAGGTTTTGAAAAAAAAAAATTTTTAAATCCTCCCTTTCCCGGGACATTAATTTAAAGGGGCATCCCGGGTGGCTTTATGCGTAAAACCCACGGTTGTTGCGAATACCATAAAATCACCATATGGAGGCTTCCGACAATACCGGAAATGGCTCTTCGGGGCCATCTAGGCTGTGTGGGGGTTATGGGACTCCGCTCCCAGGCGATGATGTTATATTATGCATTCCTTGTGCAAAGCAGAATATTGTGCGTCAGTCCGTCGCTCCGGCTTCTGGCTCCTCGCAACTTCCGTCATCTCCTACCCCCCCTCCCTATTCCGGACCCCGTGTGACATTGTCAAAAGTGGGGATTCACAATCCGAGGTGTGTGCGCGTTTGACCAACCTCGAGAAGATAATTTCCGCCAAAGTAGCTCAGAAGGCTACAGCGAAGCAGAAACACCTTTCTCCGGCAGCTCCTGCTTCGGAGGATGAGAGGTGCAAAGTTGTGGATTGGTCCGATTATTCCCTGGACGAGGAGGGGGAACTCCTTGTGGAGTCGGATGAGCCTGCAGACCAGCTAGAGATTGATGCTGTTGGCGATCAGGCTACTGGGGTATCCCTTGACACCCCCTCCATTTTGGCTCAAATGTTTGAAATTTTGAATTTAGATCCACCTGAGGCAGTCGCCCTGCCAAAGGGTGAGTTGTTTGATGTGCCTCAGCTGCGTTTGGTGTTTCCCAGGCAACAACACTTGGATAGGGTTGTGCTTAAGGAATGGGAACAACCCACGCAACTGGCTGGAATCCCTCCTAGTTGGGATAAACGCTATCCCTTTCCGGAGGATTTGGTGAAGCTTTGGTCAGTTCCCCCTGACGTCGATACCCCTGTGTTAGGGCTGTGTAGCACGGCTGTGGTACATTCTTCTGACACCACTGCCATTATGGATGGTGAGGATCGTCGGATTGATCAATTTGCTCGCCATGGTTTTATCAGTGCCGGATCGACGCTGCGGCCAGTGTGTGCTTCGGCGCTTCTTCTGTTGGCAGTTAGATCCATTATTAGGGATCTGTGCGCAGATCTTGATCCCGCTTGTGAGAGTTTAGTTCTCTTAAAACAGTGTGAGTCATTTATTTCCTTTGTCTTGACCGCTCAGGACGATGCTCTGGCGATGAGTAGCAGGACAGCGGCAATGCTGGTGGCTATTCGTCGGTCAGTGTGGCTGCGCGGTGGTAAAATGCCTCAACGCAAGACGCCTCGTCGCCCCTTTCGGGGTGCAAGTGCCTTTATACCTTCCTTTCGGGGATTTAGAGCGGGTAGGGGGGTTTCCTTTCCCGCTACCAAAGGTGCAGGTTGGACCCGGGGGAGGGGCCGTGGCCGTCCCGCTCAGTCCTGGGGCGCCAAGCCCAAACCTGCTGGTAAGCCCGCTCAGCAATGAGGGGCTGCCCTCACCTGTGCGGGTGGGGGGACGATTGCGACACTTCTCCCAGGTTTGGGACCAGGAGGTTCCGGACAGATGGATCCAGGAGGTGGTGTCATCCGGTTACAAACTGGAGTTCGAGTCTCGCCCTCCTTCACAGTTCTTTCGGTCTCGGGTGCCCTTCGATCCTTTGGCCGCACAGGGGCTCCTGGCGTTAAGGAATCTTTTAGAAATGGCGGTCATCCGCGCTTAGAGATGGGCCTCGGTTTCTACTCCAATCTTTTCGCAGTCCCCAAAAAGGACGGGTCGGTTCCTCCCGTCCTGGACCTGAAATTACTCAACAAGTTCATCCGTAGTCGGAAGTTTCGCATGGAAACTTTGCGTACGGCCATCGGTTCTCTTCGGCAGGGGGACGTCATGACGTCCATAGACATCAAGGATGCTTATCTTCATGTTCCCATCTGCCAGGCTCATCAACGTTTTCTTCGATTCGTGATGAAAGATCAGCATTTTCAATTCGTGGCACTTCCGTTTGGCCTTACCTCGGCCCCAAGAGTGTTCACCAAGGTGCTGGCAGGGGTGATGGCCATTTTCAGATCTCGGAGCATTCGTGTCGTACCTTATCTGGACGACCTTCTCATCATGGCTCCGTCCCTCAATCAATCAGAGACAGACACCAGGATGGTGGTCTCCACGCTGGAAAGCTTTGGTTGGGTGATCAACTTTCCCAAGTCCTGCCTCGCTCCGGCCAGGGTGGTGTCTTTTCTGGGGATGCAGTTGGACTCTTGTCAACACAGGGTGTTTCTCCCTCAGTCCAAAATTTATCTGATCTGTTGGCGTCCTGGTACCGGCGGCCTCGGTCGCTGGATCGGCCCTTCCAGTTGTCGTCCCGGGTCCGGCAGTCCCTCCAATGGTGGTTGGTCTCGGCCAATCTCGTGAAGGGCAGGTCTTTCCTGACCCCTCTTTGGGAAATTGTCACCACGGACGCCAGTCTTTCGGGATGGGGGGGATTCTGGAAGGAGCTTCAGTTCCAGGGGCAGTGGGGACCTCAAGAGGCCCACTTACCCATCAATGTTCTGGAACTGAGAGCCATCCGTCGGGTTCTTGCCCTTCTGACTCAACACGTTCTGGGCCTTCCGGTCCAGGTTCGTTCAGACAACCGAACAGCGGTTGCTTACATCAATCATCAGGGAGGGACTCGCAGTCCGGGTGCTCTCAGGGAGGTGTCCCTGATCCTGAACTGGGCGGAGGCCCATGTTCCTTGTCTCTCGGCGGTGTACATTCCAGGGGTGGAAAACCAGGAAGCGGACCGGTTGAGCAGGGGCTCTCCCCGTCTGGGAGAATGGTCTCTCCATCCTCAGGTTTTTCACTCACTGTGTCTCCGATGGGGGACGCCGGAGGTGGACCTGTTTGCCTCTCGTCGCAATTGCAGGCTCCCGAACTTCGTGTCGCTCTCCCAGGATCCTCTGGCTCTGGCAGTGGACGCCATGTCCCTGAGCTGAGGGGATCTGGGGTTTCTGTACGTGTTTCCTCCGATACCCATGCTGGGCAGGGTGGTTCGGAAGCTGGCTCTGGAAAGGGTGTCCGCCATTCTCGTGGCCCCAAAGTGGCCAAGGCGAGTGTGGTTCGCAGACATCGTTCGGCTGGCAGTGGACCAGTTTGTTCTGCCTCTTCGGCCCGATCTGCTCACTCAGGGTCGGCTGTGTTACCCCAATTTACCAACGCTGGGTTTGACGGCTTGGCTGCTGAAACCTCCATCTTGAAGGAGGAGGGTCTTTCTGACTCAGTCGTTAAGACTCTGATCAGTGCCCGGAAGAGGTCTTCTTCTATCATCTACTATAGGACTTGGAAAGCCTATATCGCTTGGTGTGAGATGAGATCTTTATCTTGTAGGGTCTTTTCGGTCTCCAGGATTCTGGAGTTTTTACAATCAGGGCAGGACTCTGGTCTTCAGCTAAGTGCTTTGAAAGGGCAAGTTTCTGCCTTATCTATCTTTTTTTCAGAAGCGTTTTGCGCTTCATCCTTTAGTTAAAACTTTTTTCCAGGGGGTTACGCATGTGCGGCCCCCCAGGAAACCATTGCTCTCTGTTTGGGACTTGAATTTGGTTCTTTCTGCTCTTCAGGCTCCTCCTTTTGAGCCTTTGCAAGAATATTGCTTTGTCTACCCTGACTCAGAAGGTTGTCTTCTTGGTAGCTATCACTTCGGTCCGGCGTGTCTCGGAGTTGGCGGCCTTGTCTATCCCGGCGCCTTACTTTGAGAGGCATCAGGATAAAGTGGTCTTTCGGTTCAAACCAGACTTTCTTCCTAAGGTTGTTTCTGCTTTTCATTTGAATCAGGATATTGTTCTTCCCTCCTTGTGTCCTAATCCTAAGAATGACAAAGAGTGGGTTTTGCATTGTTTGGATGTAGTACGCTGTACTAGTACTATTTGATTATTACGTCTCCTTTTCGTAAAAAAAATGGATGCCTTTTTTGTTGTGCCCTGTGGGCCTAAGAAGGGTTTGGCACCAGTCAAATCTTCCATTAGCAAATGGATACGTCAGGCCGTTATTGGGGCCTATTCTGCCAAGGGGAAAGTTCCCCCTTTTCGTATCACTGCTCATTCTACTCGCGCCGTTGGAGCGTCTTGGGCTTTTCAGCACCAAGCTTCTGTTGAACAAGTTTGTAAGGCCGCTACTTGGTCTTCTGTTCATACTTTTTCTAAGTTTTACAAAGTTGATGTGCGGGCCTCAGCGGATGCTGTTTTTGGCTGCAAAGTTCTGCAGACTGCAGTCATTTAAGTTATGCTTCATTTTTTGCCTTCGGATACCCATCCCTTGTGGACACTGCTTTTGGATGTCCCAATCGTGAAGAATTAAAGGGGAAGCGGGGTGTGTGGCACACTGAGAATAATACCATTTTGTGAGTACTCACCTGAAAAATGGATATTGTCAGTGTGCCACACACCCCGCTTCACCCCTCCCTTTTCGGTATCCCGGATCCTTTATATGGTGAAGCTTTTCTTTATTTTGAGGTTACCTTTAAATTACTGGTACCTTGTCTTTCTGCTTTTTAAATCACTGGTGTTAAGTGGGAGGTACCAGGTATATATGGGCCGGAAGGGGGCTCGTTACAAGACTTCCTCTCTGCAACTGCGTCACCTGGCGGTGAGTAACCCAATCGTGAAGAATTAAAGGTGAAGCAGGGTGTGTGGCACACTGACAATATCCATTTTTCAGGTGAGTACTCACAAAATGGTATTTTTTACCATTTATTGCAGTATACCTGTATATTTATATGTATATAGTATGTGTGGTATGCTTGTGATTTTATTAATACAGATGCCTTAATAGTAATTATATGCCTATTGTGTGTTGCAGATTGCTTCATATTGTGCATATTAAGGGGTTCCTCCTGGTCCTGGGGTCCCTAGTTTTAAAAATTACTCTCCTCTAAATCCTCCCACCGGGACTTTTAAGGGGCATCCTGGGTTGCTTAAGCGTAATTCCCTTCGGTCTTGCGACTGACCACTAAAAAAATCACCATATGGAGGCTCCGCAGGATACTGGGCTCGGGCTCTCATTGGGGCAAGCTCGCCCATGCGTGGGGTGTGGGGCATCCCTTACGGGAGAGGATGTACCGATCTGTACTCCATGCGCTCATAAGGCCATAACGCGGAAGTCTGTTTCCCAGCCTTCTGGGTCGGCTCCTCCCGCTTCATGCCTTCCCCTCCCTGCTTGATCCGTACCCCGAGTGACATTGGTGCCAGCGGGGAGTCGCAGTCGGATGTTGCTGCCAGGTTGGCCAGCATTGAAAAGTTTGTTAGCTCGGTGGGCAAGAAGGCCCAAGCTAAAAAGAGACATTTGTCGTCGGCCCAGCCCGTGTGG
Organism: Gastrophryne carolinensis; assembly: GCA_027917425.1. Classification (NCBI taxonomy): domain Eukaryota; kingdom Metazoa; phylum Chordata; class Amphibia; order Anura; family Microhylidae; genus Gastrophryne; species Gastrophryne carolinensis. The sequence continues at coordinate 298,370,642 of CM051237.1, read as the reverse complement.
GACGCGGACGATGACTCTATGGATTTGTCTGATTATTCCCCTTCAAAGGAGGGGGAAGTGTTTGAGGAGACAGAGTCTGATTTTGTACAGTCTGGTGATGCTTTTGTGGGGCAGGCGCCTGGGGATGCTGTAGATACGGCTGCTGTTTTGTCGCATATGCTGGAGGTGTTGGATATTGATCCCTCGGTAGCGCCTCCTTTAAAGAAGGGGGAATTTTTTGGGATCCGTAAGCCCCGTCTAGAATTCCCTACGCAGGATCATTTTGATGCTCTGATCCAGAAAGAATGGGAGAGGCCCTGTCGGCTGCCGGGTGCTCCCCAGGGATGGGACAAGAAGTCCCTTCCCGGTGGAGGCGGTCAAGCGATGGTCCTCTCCCCCTGAGGTTGATGTCTTGGGCTTGACCAATTCTTCTGTGTTAAACACCCCTGACGCTACCTCCCTTAAGGATGGCGAGGATAGGCGCCTGGATCAGATGGCCTGTCATGCTTTTGCCTGTGTGGGATCGGCCCTGCGGCCAGCTTGTTCATCTGCTCTAGTGTCGCTTGCTACCAGGTCTCTTATTAGGGACTGGCTTAATGACTGTCAGTTTGATCCGGCTAGCGCTGAGTTCGCTACTCTTAAGAGGTGTGAACTATTCATGGATTTTGTGTTGTCTGCTATGGAGGATTCCATTGTCATGTGTGTGGACTTCGGCTCTATTGGTGGCCATGCGCAGGTTGGTCTGGCTGCGTCAGTGGACAGCGGATTTTGGGGCTAAGAAGTCCCTTACAGCTCTTCCCTACATGGGTACGCGGCTGTTTGGTGATAGATTGGATGCTGTTGCTAAGGGAGGTAAGTTACCTCAGCGGAAGAAACAGCGCCGTCCCTTTCGGGGGGGCGGTTCTTTCACCCCGTCCTTTCGTGGAGCCAGAGCAACTAGGGGTCTGCCTGTCTCTGGTGTCAGGGGCTCGTCCTGGCACATGGGTAGAGGTCCGGCGCGCCCGACGGCTTCCTGGGGTTCCAAGCCTAAGCCCACCGGTAAGCCTGCTCGGCAATGAAGGGGCGCCCTCTTCTTCCAGGTCTGGGCCCGGGAGATCACAGACAATTGGATCCTGGAAGTGGTCTTGTCCGGGTACAAACTGGCGTTCGAGTACTGGCCACCTCCAAGGTTCTTAAGGTCTCGGGTGCCCTCGGACCCTCAGGCTGCGCAGGGGCTCCTGTTAGCAGTAAGAAATCTTCTGGACATGGGAGTTATTTGCCCGGTGCCTAAATCGGAGAGAGGCAGGGGTTACTACTTTTCACGGTACCCAAAAAGGAGGGTTCGGGGAGACCCATTCTAGATCTCAAGGTTCTGAACAGGTTTATCAGAACCAAAAAGTTCCGTATGGAGACTCTGCGCTCCGCTATCAATTCCCTTCACCAGGGGGATTTCATCACGTCCATAGACATCAAGGATGCGTATCCAGCGCATCAAAGATTCCTCCGGTTTGCGGTGGAGGATCAACACTTTGTAGCTCTTCCCTTCGGGCTGACCTCGGCACCGCGGGTCTTCACCAAGGTCTTGGCGGGAATAATGGCCCTGCTCAGAGCTCAGGGAATTCGCATTGTGCCTTATCTGGATGACCTGTTGATCTCAGCTTCTTCCCTCAGTCAGGCGGAGCTGGACACCCACCAGGTGGTGTAGGCTTTGGAGAAGTTCGGGTGGGTGATCAACCACCCCAAGTCCTCTCTTTCTCCATCACGCGTGATTTCCTTTCTGGGCATGAATCTGGATACCATTCAGGCCAGAGTGTTTCTGCCCCAGACCAAGGTGCTGGGGATTCAGGATCTGATCCGCCTTCTTCGGGCCAACCCTTGTCCCTCTATCCGACAGGGGAGGAAACTGGTGGGCCTGATGGTGTCTTCCTTCGAGGCGGTACCGTTTGCAAAGTTTCACATGAGATCTCTTCAACTTCACCTATTGACGCATTGGGACAGGTGTCCCCAGTCTTTGGATCAATCTTTCAGGATGTCTCCCAGGGTTCGGCAGTCCCTTCGGTGGTGGCTGAAGTCGAGCAACCTGTTGAAGGGCAGGTCCTTTCTGGTCCCCTGTTGGGAGACGGTTACCACGGATGCCAGCATGTCGGGCTGGGGAGGTTTTTGGAAAAGTCATCAGTTCAGCGGAGTGTGGAGCCCTCAGGAGGCTCACAACCCCATCAATGTCTTGGAGCTCAGGGCCATCCGGCTTGTTCTGCAACGGCTGACGTCGCAGTTACGGGGTGTACCGGTTCAGGTTCGGTCAGACAATCGAACGGCGGTGGCCTACATCAATCACCAAGGAGGGATTCTCAGCAGGGGTGCCCTCAAGGAAGTCTTTCTGATTCTGCACTGGGTGGAGAACATTGTTCCTTGCATTTTGGCAGTTTACATTCCGCGAGTGGAAAACACAGAGGCGGATTCCCTGAGCAGGGGATTCTGTCGCCAAGGAGAGTGGTCTCTCCACCCCGAGGTTTTTCTGGATCTTTGCCGCAAGTGGGGGACTCTGGAGGTGGATCTCTTTGCCTCGAGGCACAATCACAACCTTCCGGCCTTTGTGGCTCTTTCCCAGGATCCTCTAGCATTGGCAGTGGATGCCTTGTCCCTTGCCTGGAAGGATCTGGGGTTTCTGTACCTGTTTCCGCCCTTCGACATGCTGGGCAAGGTAGTTCGCAAGTTGATTCTGGAAGGCTCTGGTGGCTCCAAGGTGGCTAAAAAAGGTTTGGTACGCAGACGTGGTAAGGCTGGAGGTAGATCATTACCGGCTTCCCGTGTTGCCGGATCTATTGTCTCAGGGTTAACTTCTTTACCCCAATTTACAAACACTGGCTTTGACGGCTTGGCTGCTGAAACCTTCATTCTGAAGGAGGAAGGATTGTCTGAGGCCGTGGTCCAGACCTTGATTAGAGCTAGGAGGCGGTCCTCTTCTGGCATTTACTATAGGACTTGGAGGTCCTACATTGTTTGGTGTGAAGCTAGGGCCTTGCCTTGTAGGGTGTTTTCTAGTCCTAGGATTCTGGAGTTTCTTCAGCATAATCTGGATCTTGGTTTCCAGCTTAGTACCTTGAAAGGACAGGTTTCGGCTCTGTCTGTTTTTTTCCAGAAGTCTTTTGCCTTGCACCCGCTGGTTAAGACTTTTTTCCAAGGAGTCGTGCATGTGCGGCCTCCTAGGAAGGCGGTGGTTCCTGTTTGGGATTTGAATTTGGTTCTGTCGGCTCTACAAGGTCCTCCTTTTGAGCCACTACAGGATACTGCTCTTTCTATTCTCACTCAGAAGGTTGCCTTTTTGGTGGCTATTACCTCTGTTCGGCGTGTCTCTGAGTTGGCGGCTCTGTCGATTCAGGCCCCTTATTTTGAGAGACATCAGGATAAGGTGGGTTTTCGTTTTAAGCCAGATTTCCTTCCTAAGGTGGTGTCTGCTTTCCACCTCAATCAGGATATTGTTCTCCCTTCCTTGTGTCCTAAGCCTAACAATGACAAGGAGAGGGTTCTGCACAATTTGGATGTTGTTCGCTGTGTGAAGTATTATTTGGTGACCACGCCTTCCTTCCGCAAGACGGACGCTTTTTTCGTGGTGCCCTGCGGGCCCAGGAAAGGTTTGGCGCCGGCTAAGTCTACGATTAGCAAATGGATTCGTCAGGCCTATTCGTCTAAGGGGAGGACTCCCCCTTTTAGGGTCACTGCGCATTCTACTCGTGCTGTTGGTGCATCCTGGGCTTTTCAGCACCAGGCTTCTGTTGAACAAGTTTGTAAGGCTGCTACTTGGTCTTCTGTTCATACTTTTTCCAAGTTTTACAAGGTTGATGTGCGGGCTTCAGCGGATGCTGTTTTTGGCCGCAAGGTTCTGCAAGCTGCAGTGGTTTGAGTTGGTACATTCTTTACTGTTTCTGGTTCCCACCCATGACGGACACTGCTATTGGATGTCCCAGATGTCATGATGATCGAAGTGGAGTGTATGGCCCACTTAGAATTATACCGTTTTGTGAGTACTCACCTTTAAAACAGGTATTATGAGTGTGCCATACACTCCACTTCGCCCCACCCTTTTTTCAGGTATTCTGGGGCTTTTATATGGTGAACCATTGGTTTTGATTGTTTAGGTTATAATTGGTTCTTCCTGGTCCCCTTACTGCTTTTTTACACTGGGAAATTGGTTGGAGGTCCCAGGTATATATGGGCCAGGAGGGGTTTCTTTTTTGCATATTCATCTCTGCAGAAGTTCGCCCTCTAGAGGCTATAACCCAGATGTCATGATGATCGAAGTGGAGTGTATGGCACACTCATAATACCCGTTTTAAAGGTGAGTACTCACAAAACGGTATTTTCTTCCAGAGCAGAAGCAGAGTTTCAGGAGTAAGGACAATGCTTTCAAGCAAGTGCTCGTCCATCCGTCGGGTAATGCAATGGTCTCCTCCTTAGGCAGTCCCATTTGCCAAATTTCATGAGACTCCTACAGACGGATCTTTCCTTCTCCCTGTCCAATCCAGGGAGACAAGCCTTATCATGGTGGCTAGATCATTTTCTGATGAGCAGGTCGTTTGCTCCAATCCATTGGATAATCTCCACCGATGCGAGCCTGGCGGGTTGGAGTGTGATAAGATATCTGAATGTTCAATGGAACGAGCAGGAATGCAGGTTATCTATCGATGTTCTGTTCTGAGGGCAATATTGCTGGCCCGAACTCATTGGGCCACCCTCTTGATGGGCCTTCCCGTCAGGACTTGGACAAACAATGCCACGGCTGTGGCTTATATCGGTCATCAAGGAGGCACCCGGAGCAGGTTAGCTCTTTGTGGAAAGTATCCCGGATATGGCTTCGGGTGGAGAACAGTGTCCTCTGCACCTCATCTGTAGAATTGTTCTCTCCTCTTCCACTCCAGGCCATCACACCTGCCCTCTGCTGTGTTTACCATATCTAGTCCTTAAGGCCTTAGTCATGGAGAACCTAAAGTTGATTATTTAAACAAAAAAAATATCTTAATAAAAAGGTTGACCTGATTAAGCCTCTTCCTACCTAGAGGAGGGTAATGTTCTTGAGAACTTTCTTCTTAGCGGTTGGCTGTGTCTTACTGCTATATAATTACTGGAGATGGGAGGGCAGCTGCAGGTATATATAGACTGGGAGGGGCAACCCTTTTTATCTTGCAGTCACGCCATTCGGTTGAGGGTTTTAACACATTTGTATATGAATTGTGACGCCTTTGGAGTGGAAGAGAACAGAGAACAATTCTACAGGTGAGAAACACAGAATTGTATTTTTACATGCTTTTAGGTAACAATTTCCTGTCTACCGGTATACGTTAAGCTATATGACAACTTTATACATAAGAGTATTATATAGTAGAGTATTGTTCACAAAGAGTGGCATTGGAATTTTTGTTGTTTCATGACAGATTGTCATGTACATGTTCTACATGGTCTGCTTACCATCAACACAAACAGTGGTAGTAATAAAAAAAGCCACTTACTAGTCAGTAAATAGAGGTGTTGCCTCATACTGGAATGTTGAAATGATTTATCTACCTGTGTCCTATCTGATATAGAACCAACGCCCTTTTCTACGCTTGTTTCTATGGCAACTTGGCTCTTTTAAAAGCTGTTCCATCTACTCTGTAGTTTTACTAGATGGCTTGAGTGATAAAGGGTGAGCGGCAGTTTGCTAATGCTGCAGCATATAACCTCCCAGCTTTCATGGTTTGTTAGTAGGGAAGGAGGCAAAGATGTTTTTAAGGCATGACTTCCAGGATATTCGGGGGGAGCATTCTTGCATAAGTACTAATTTAATTGGTAAGTATCTGGTGTAAATACTTGCTAAAAAAAAAAGTTTCTGAATAGAATTGCCTATGTTGCAGGTCACAATCTGGTACATCTCCGGACAATGCAGCACCTCCACCTCCTCCACCAAGACCTCATGCCTCACATTCACGCTCCTCATCCTTAGACATGAACAGAACATTTGCAGCCACAGCAGGTAAGAGATTTAACTGCTGTCAAATCCGATCATACGGAGTAGCTTCTGTTTGCTGGTAGGAGACTTAATTTACTGTAAACTAGATTTCTTAAAGTGGACCAGTCAAAAATGCCTGTTTGCCCGCTTGGTCCGGGGGGCAAACCTACTCCTTGTGGGCTTGGAAACAGTTAAGTTTGCTCATTTTGATTGATTCATAATTGCGGTGTATGAAAGGTCTGTACATCCTGTTTGAAATTAATTTGTAAAGCAGCACATGACAGTTCAAAAGAAATTTTTTGGGGTTATTAATGTTTCCCTGAAAATAAGCCCATTTTCACAAATGATTTATAATATAAGCCCTACCCCCAAAAATAAGCACTAGTTACAGACTGCTGCAGAGAGATTGGGATGGCTGGGCTGCCCCCCGCTCGACACTAGCTGCGGAGGGGTGCGGGTTGGCTATCTATCACTCTCTCTATCTTGCCCTCTGCATATCTGTCCCTCTGCCCAGTTATCTATTCATCTATCTGTCCCTCTGCCCTGCTATCTAACCATCTGCCTATCTATCTCTTATCCATCCCTCTGTCCATTTATTTGTAGTTTATGGCAAAAAATAAGACATCCCCTGAAAATAATCCACATCATCCCATAACAGGCAGCATGCAGAATCCCCCCCCCCTAACTGTATAATGGGCAGTATGCAGTCACCCCCTCCCCAATCGCCCCATAACAGAGAGCATGCGGAATCCCATCCAATCACTCCATAACAGGCAGCATGCAGAATCCCCCATCCACCCCATAATGGCAGCATGCTGTCACCCCCCCAATCACCCCTTAGCTGTCAGCATGCAGGATCTCCCCAACCCGGTCACCCCATAACAGGCAGGGTGCAGAATCCCCCACAATCAACCAATAACGGGCAATGAGCAGAATCCCTACACTTGCCCTACACAGGACATGCCCAGCGTAACCAGGGCTGCAGGAGCACAATAAGTGTTGCAGGACCACCAGTAAGGTAAGTGGCCCTTTCAGTTACCAGCTCCCCCCTCCACATGTGCTCCATAAGACGCACAGACCATTATGCCACTTGGGGGTTGGATGTGTCTTATGTAGTGAAAAGTACGGTAATCGTTAGCTGTGACCTCATCCTCCTGGACATTAATGATTGGGCATTAATGATCACAAATCAAACTGAGAGAAAATCTCTGTGGCATTGCAGTCCTGGATAGAATTCTTCTTAAAGTGGACCAACACCCAGGGGTGATCGGCCCGGAAATCTATAAGATTCCCGGGCCGATCACCTCCCACCCCGCGGGACATCCCGATCTCGGATGTCCCATGGGGTGGGAGGTGATCGGCCCCCAGAAACCCCAAAAACATCTTACCTGATCCGCCGCCGCTTCCGCTGCCGCCGCCTCCCGCGCGCCCCTCCAGACGTGCCCGCGCCGGCCCTCTGTGAATGGCCGGCGGGGGCGCGCGCGCGCCGAGAGTGACGCGCGGGAGGCGGCGGCTTGGACGTTCCTGATCCCCGCCTGGACGTTGGCGGGGATTGGCTGCGGCGTTCACGTGGGAGCGTTGAGAGGTGAGTTTTTTGGGGTTTCTGGGGGGTTTCAAACAGTCAAAATCCTGGGTGTTGGTCCACTTTAATCTTAAGCAAAGCCACATGTGTGTTCTAAACATTAATCATTTTGCATCAATGTAACCTTTTGCATACTACTTAAAATGTCACTAAATGTTTACTTGATATACTTATACTATACTAATGGAATATTGTAATGGGAATTTGCCTTTACAGGACAGCCCCAGGCTGCGGCAGTTCCCCACCCTCCCGCTGTTCCTCCTCGTCCACTACCTACACAGGTATAGTGACTGTTCAATGTGAACTGTTGGTCAAGTTTGTATCTGCTTCTAATGTGCTCTTCGTTTCCAGACTTCAGGCTCTCATGTTCACCGCTCCATGGACTCAGAGGGGCTCGTCTCTCTTCCCAGTACGTCACCACAACAAATTCCAGAGCAACCAAATTTTGCAGACTTCAGCCAATTCGAAGCATTTGCGTCTTGTGTAACAGAAAAACAAGTAGAGGAGCCAGAGAAGCATGCTGAAGCTGTTCAGGTAGACTATGACTGGAGTCCAAAAGACCTTTTCTATTTTGATGCTCCAGAACTCATGTATATTTTTTTATATATACTGTTGGCAACGTTTTGTTCTTCCATGTCTTATTGGGGCAGTCTTTATATACCTCCATTCGAATACTAGATCCTACCAGCATTGGAGGCTGTTCTAAATTGAATACTTTAATGGAGTGGTGCACAACTTTTTTTGGTCCAGGGGCTGCATTGTTTTTAATATTTCACTTTAAGGGTCTGCAATTAAATGGAAGCAGAGAAAACATTTTACTTCAGGAGAGATGCAAGCTTAATGCATTATTTCTCATTTATGTATTTGGAGGTGAGATGGAATGAGGAAGTGGGCAAGGTGTAAAGTAGGAAAAGGGGAGGTGATCAGAAGTGGTAAGAGGTGAAGCAGAAAGAGGTCTGTAGAGGTAGGCAGATGTGAGATGGGTAAAGGTGAGGATGGCCAGCACTGATGAGGTGGGATGAGTAAAAGGGAAGCAGGCAGAGGTGGGAAGAGATGACGCAAGCATAAGTGAGGTGGGAAGTGGTGGATAGAGGTAGGCAAGGGTGAGGTGTGACAAAGACGATGTGAAAAGCGAAGCAGAGGTGAGGTGGGGAGAGTTAACAATAAGTAAACAGGTGAGGTGGGCAGTGGTGAGGCAGAAGTGGTAAGAAGTAGCAGAGGGGAGGGGAGCAGAGGAAGAGCTGAGTTGGTCACGGTTTCATGAATTGGCACTACACTGTCTCTAGTTGCCAGTTGCGTGCATTGCAGACAAGGCAATGCCAGCTTTACAAATATTATAGGGGTGGAGTGCACAATTGAGGACATTGCAGGCCACATGTGGCGCATCTCTGCTATAATGGAATCCAGCCACTTATTAATTATCTTGCAAACAAAGACAGCATTGTGTTATGTCAAGAATGCATTTTCTCTGCTTAACATGGTAGGAAGCCCTTATGCACCAAAAAGATCAAGGTGCTTCGCAGTGGCCAGTAACATTTCCAAGAGAGTAGTTTTTCCTAAGAAAAAGAGAGCTAGTTATGCTGAAATGCTGGCTGCCTGGATGATCCGATTTTAGACTTCTCATCCCCAATGTAAGCTAGACTGGGGGTGATGATGGACATATAGAAATACAAAACCCTAACTGTTTTTTAGTAGGTAGTCCCACATAGCCTGACAGCGCACTAGTTGTGCAATGTCCCCTTTAAATTCCGTTCAATTCGGCAGCGGTTGTGCGTGCCTTTGGGGACCCCTTGGGTACTCACCAGAGCCTCTGGTGTGGTGGTCCTAGGTTTTCATACTCTGTGTGTGGCTCACCCGGAAGTAAAGGCAGCACTTGCTCCCAGCCAGCACGGAGCAGTGGTGGTGACCTAGCAGCCCACAGCAGTGGCAGGACTTTAGCCCAGTAAGGATCAAGGATCCTGGGCTGAAACATACATGGTGCAGGCCCCTCACACCTTGTGCAAAAGTGCTTCAGGAGCCCGTAATATATTAATGACCTAATGATAACCTATATTTATATAGATTATATCCGGCTTTACATTGGGCTGTTCTGAATGACCCATTTAAACCATCTGAATTGCCTAGGAAGGTCTACTAAGAACCTTGGGCTGGGTTGTCAGTTTAGAAAAAATAAGTCTTATACCCAGTCATCCTTACAGATTCCTCAAGTATGATAAAGACAGCATCCTTCAAGGGATTCTGTCTCCACAAAAAATGATACAGAGGATTGTGACAATGACCCAAATATTCATCATTATTCCTCAGTTTTCTCTACAAGAAATAAGGAACCTGCTGTCTCAGGAGGGCAGCAATCTCGGCAGTCCTGTGGGCTCAGCTCCATATGAGAACCTGGCAGAGATTCCTCCTATCTCGTTGGACAGGTGCCCAGACTCACTAGATCATGAGATCAGGATAGAGACAGATATTCTAGAGGGTCTCCCCTGGTGGCCATTTCCAGTAATCCTAAAAGGAGGAAAAAGGAATATCCTGGTTCTCAAAGCTGAAAAGGATGGTAAAGAAGGGGCCATGGCTTCTACCAGATATTTCGTAATCGCTCATCGGGGTTCCACTCTGCGGCCAAAGCCAGCAAAGCTTCAGCTGACAACATGGATCTGAGAGGGCCATCTTAGAAAGGATAGTCTGCTCGGCCAGAGTGATGAGATTTTCCTGGTAAGTCAAGAACTGACCACCAGACACATCTATGCAAGGGTTTGGAAATGTTTTCTTTTGTTTTGTTAAGCCAACAAACTGAATAAAGACGACATTCCAGCAGTCCTCAAATTCCTACAGGACAAATTCGAAAAAGGATTAGTAGAAGGACTCAGACTTTAGCCTTATCAGTTCTTCTAGACTGCCAGTAAGGACAGCATCAAGAAATCAACTGCCTGTAAAAAGCCAGCACCCATTGATTGATTGATTTTTTTGTCAGAGATGCTACATCTAATGACAGCAAGTCAGGGGTACTAAATCTTGGGGCCTAAGGCAAGATCAGCCAGGGAATGGCTGTTAGCAGAATAACTTTTTATAACTAACAAATAAAAGATGCCTACATGCCTCAAAATGGCAAATGAATAAAACAGACCATGTACAGGCTTATTAACCCAGAAGACTCCTACTCCTCAGGTTTGTGTGCATTCAACCAGAATCAGTTCAGCTTCCTGGGCAGAGAGATCAGGGGGCATCAATTTGGCATAATGCACTATAAACCTGCACAAAACAGACTATTGTACAATCATAAACATCCAGATGAGTTATCTTCCTCCACAGGTTTCTGTGCATTCAATCCAGAGATAGGTCTGCTTACTTGGCAGAGAAGAGAAGATGCCTCTATAGAAGAGATCTGTAAAACAATAATGGGGTCTTCGCCCCACATAACACTAGACTCTCTTTCTGTGATAAATCAGGCTTTTGGTAGAAGGGTCTTACTAGCGGCTTCCCACCCCTAAGGTATAGTTACTTGCCAATCCTCTCCATGGGTCGTCGTCAAGGATGAAGGGAGAAAATCTCCATTAGACTTACCAGTAACTCCTTTATTCCAAGTATACAGCACGTCCTGTTCCAGAATATTCCTTACGCATGGGTAATACATTCACAAGATGGCGCTGGACTGCAGAAATCAACTTGTGGCTCCTCCCGGCCCCATATAAGCCAGGGACCTCCCACAAATTCCCCAGTTCTTATCTGCAGTCCGGGCTGCGAAGATAGAAGATGGCTCTCTATGTTGCGCAGGTGAGCGGGGCTTATATGCCTGCAGCCCTGCAGGACTATTCCCACCAGTTCCGATCCATACCATTGCCTCCCAGCCTCGGCTGACAAGGTTCGGGTGAAGGTAGGTCCGTAAGCACCAGGTAGGTGCTGAGGAGCACTGCTCCTACCGCAGTCCTTGCTCTGACAGGGTAGGCGGTTTAGGCTGATGGTGAGCCTTTTGGGATGCCCCCCCCCCTGCACCTTGGGTTTGCCATTCTCCCTATGCTGTTAACCCTTATCCCCATACGTGTCCCCCTCCTCTCTCCAGCCTTCCCTTTTTTCTCTTGGGCGCTGCTTTACCCTGGAATGTCTTATATTCCTTGCCTTGCTCTCCCTCTGGGAGATCTCTGGGGGGAGTTCTATGGTTGGTGATTTATACTTTTATTTTGTCACTTTGTACGCCGCCGCGTGCTTGTACAGCACTCCATGGACGACGGCGACATTTACCTCAGAGCTGCGGGGCCGCTATTGGCCGGCCGGGTCATGTGTGGCGCGATTCACGCTCTTCGGGGGGGGGGGAATGACGATTTTGACATCACGGCCCGCCCCCCGGGATCTCTGCGGCGCCATTTTACCCTGGCAGTAGCTGCGTGCGCTGCTGGTTCCCTGCGGTCCGTGAGTAACCCCTGCTGGGTGGTTTTTTTTCTGGCTATGTTCGCTAATGTATTTTCTTATGGGGATACTAGCGGGGAGTCTCAACCTGATTCGGCTGCACGGGTGACCTAGTAAGCTCCCTGGGGTGCCCAAGAGTTGGGACAAGAGGTATCCCTTTCCTGCTGATGTGATTAAGCGTTGGTCATGCCCTCCCGAGGTGGACGCGCCCGTTCTGGGGCTGTCAAATACATCTGTCATGCATTCTCCTGACACTGCTACTCTGCGGGATGGTGAGGACCGGCGCATGGACCAGCTGGCTTGTTATGCTTTTGCCTGTGTGGGGACCGCGCTGCGCCCGGTTTGCTATTACAGCTATTGCTATTAAAGGGCTGCTTAAGAGTCTCTTAGATGGGGCCTCTGATGATGCGGGAGGAGAAGAGTATAGATCTCTCCTGCTTTGCTATGAATTTGTTGCATATGTTCTTTCTGCCATGGATGATACATTAGAATGTGTGGAAGGACATATGCCCTTTTGGTGGCTATACGCCACTCTGTTTGGCTGCGTCAGTGGGTAGCTGATAATGCTGCTAAGAAGGCTCTCACTGGTTTTCCCTTTAAGGGGCAGTGCTGTGCGTGGGGAACGCTTGGACTTGTTTGCCAGGGACTGTAGGTTACCTCAACGTAGGAGGCCTTTGCGGTCCTTTCGGGGGACGGGTGCCTTTCTCCCTTCCTTCCGTGGTTCCAGAACTGGTCGAGGAGTCTCCTTTACTGGGGCTCGCGGAGACCATTGGGGCAGGGGCAGGGGACGTGGCAGCCCTGGCCCCTCCTGGGGTCCCAAGCCAAAGTCCTCCGCCCAAGCCCCCTCAGGCATGAAGGGGCGCCCTCACCCATCCGGGTGGGGGGACGGCTTTGGCTCTTTGCTCACGTCTGGAGGCTTCACGTCTCAGACCGGTGGATTCAGGAGGTAGTGTTCTCCGGTTACAAGACAGAGTTTGCAGCCTGGCCACCCCCAAGATTCATCAAATCCAGGATGGCTCAAAACCCCCTTTCAGCTCAGGTTCTGTGCCTTGCTGTTCAAAACCTTCTGGGGGTCATCTGCCCGGTGCCTTTCAGGGAAAGGGGCAGAGGCTTCTATTCCAATCTTTTCACTGTCCCCAAAAAGGACGGGTTCCTCAGACCCATCCTGGATTTAAAGCGTCTCAACAAGTTTGTCAGATTCAAGCATTTTCACATGGAAACCCTGTGCTCTGCAGTCAATTCTCTGCGCCCGGGCGACTTCATGACATCTGTAGACATCAAGGACGCTTACCTTCATGTACCAATCTTCCCAGGTCATCAGAGATTCCTCAGGTTCGCTCTGGCAGATCAGCACTACCAATTTGTGGCCTTGCCTTTCGGTATCGCCTCGGCTTCCCAGGGTATTCACCAAGGTTCTGGCGGGCGTAGTGGCTCTGCTGAAATCTCAGGGCATTCGCATCCTTCCTTACTTGGATGACATTCTCATCACGTCTGTCCTTCCAGCAGACCGAGCTGGATACCCGGTTGGTGGTATCCACACTGGAGTCCTTCGGCTGGGTGATCAATCACCCCAAGTCTTACCTGTCCCCGTCACTGGTGAGGTACTTTCTGGGCATGACTCTGGATACATCTCGGGTCAAGATTCTTCTCCCTCAGCAGAAGGTGGAGAGTCTTCAAGCTCAAGCCAGACTTCTTCTGTCTTGCCCTCATCCCTGCATCCGGCAGGGGATGCAGCTGGTGGGCCTGATGGTGTCTTGCTTCGAGGCGGTTCCATACGCTCAGTTTCACATGAGACCTCTCCAACTTCACCTCTTGTCGGTATGGAATCGGGATCCTGTGTCCCTGGATCAGGTGTTTGTTCTGTCCCCTCTGGCCAGGCGGTCTCTTTCGGATGGAAATAGATTTGCAGGGCCGCTGGCATGGTTGCCCCGCCCACCTGTGCATAGAGAGAGCACCATCTATCTTCGCAGTAAGCACTGCAGAGAACAACTGGATAAGTCTATGGTGATTCAGTTTTTATATGGTACCGGGCGGAGCCACAACTCTTCTGCAGTGCACTGCGCCACCTTGTGGCGGAAAACCCAGATGTAATGACTTTGTGAAGACGGGCGTGCAAAATACAATTCTGTGATTACTCACCTGTAGAATTGGTATTATAAGTATACAGCACGTCCTGTTCCAGAATATTCCTTACACATGGGTACCAAAGGGTAGCCGGCGACAGGCTTTTTATGGTGAGCCTCATTGGGATGCCCCCAGCTCTTTATCTCGGGATCTTTTTCCCTCCTTTCTCCCCCTCCCTCCCTGTTCACACTAATAGTTGTGCGGGACCCTCTCACTGCAGCCCGCGTGACCGGCAGGGGACGCCCGGGAAGTCCGCTCTTGCGCCCGTGGCCCGCCCCTCTAGGTACTGCTGCCGGCGCCATTTTGTGGCCCTTGCCTTGCGGTGCTGCGACGCGGTTTGCTGATCGGCTTATTGGTGCGCCTTGTCGGCTTGGTCCGTGAGTCCCTTACGGGGGTTTTTATCTTGGCTTTCTATTGTATGGTTAGGGATGCTTATGTTGTATATTATTGTGTCTTGCAGGCGGGTCCCTTGACTGTGGTTCTCCAGGCCCTGCCTATTGCCAATCTCCCACTTCCCTAGCGGGTTTCGGGGGGGGGGGCATCCCAAATAGGGTGGCTGTTTAGCTGTGTCCCTGTTCTGACGATTGTGCATTTTTGTAAAATCACCATATGGAGGCTTCCAGGGATAATGTGTTTGGGGTTCCTCCAGGACAAGCCCGGCTGTGTGTGGCGTGTGGGGTTTCCCCTATAAGTGACGATGTCAGGGTATGTGTAACCTGCGCCCAGCAGGTACTTGCGCTGCAGTCTGGGTCTTCTGCTACAGGCCCTGGTGCGGCGCCCCTTCTGGCTTCACCTACCCCCCCACGCCTGCATTTGACCCCCAGTGAGGGGCATACTAGCGGAGAGTCTCAATCGGATTTGGCTGCATGGGTGGCCAGCATTGAAAAGCATATTGCTGGGTTGGGCCAGCGTAAGGCTTCTGCCAAGAAGCGGCATTTATCCCCCGCTGCTTCCCTGTTGAGGCTGAGGCATTTTTTGCCCTTTCTGGTTTTTGCCCCCTCGAGGAGGGGGAATTGTTCTCTGTTTCAGAATCCTCTGAGGAACAGCCTAAGACTTATGGTGGTACCGGGTCTCCCTTTGGAGAAGACCCATGGTCCTCAGATGACTCTGACAGGTTATTATCTTACATATTTGAAGTGCTTTGTATTTCCCCTCCTGCAGTGGCTCCGCAGCAGCAGGGTGAGCTTTTTCATACGGTTAAACCACGCTTGGAGTTCCCTGAGCAGACTCACTTTAATAATCTGGTGCTCAAAGTAGGAACGGCCTAGCAAGCTACCTGGGGTGCCCAAGAGTTGGGACAAGAGGTATCCCTTTCCTGCTGATGTGATTAAGCGTTGGTCATGTCCTCCCCGAGGTGGACGCGCCCGCTTTGGGGTTGTCTAATACATCTGTCATGCATTTTGCTGAGACTACTACCCTGCGGGATGGTTAGGACCGGCGCATGGACCAGCTGGCTTGTCATGCTTTTGCCTGTGTAGGGACCGCACTGTGCCCGGTTTGTGCCTCTGCCATTGCAGCTATTGCTATTAAAGGGCTGCTTAAGAGCCTCTTAGATGGGGCCTCTGATGACGCGGGAAGAGAAGAGTATAGATCTGCTTTGCTATGAGTTTGTTGCATATATTCTATCTGCCATGGATGATGCCATTAGAATGTGTGGGAGGACATCTGCCCTTTTGGTGGCTATACGCCGCTCTGTCTGGCTGCGTCAGTGGGTTGCTGATAATGCTGCTAAGAAGGCTCTCACTGGTTTTCCCTTTAAGGGGCTGCGCCTCTTTGGTGAACGCTTGAACTTGTTTGCCAGGGGCGGTAGGTTACCTCAACGTAGGAGGCCGTCTCGGCCCTTTCGGGGGGACTGGTGCCTCTTTCCCCTCCTTTCACGCTTCCAGGGCTGGTCGAGGAGTTTCCTTTGCTGGAGCACGTCCTAGGGTCCCAAGCCCAAATCCTCCCCTAAGCCCCCTCAGGCATGAGGAGGATCCCTCACTCATCCAGGTGGGGGGACGGCTTCGGCTCTTTGCTCACGTCTGGAGGCGACGTGTAACAGACAGATGGATTCAGGAGGCGGTTTCCTCCGGTTACAAGATAGTTTGCAGCCTGGCCACCCCCAAGATTCATCAGATCCCGGATGGCTCAAAATCCCCTGTCAGCTCAGGGATTGTGTCTTGATGACCAAAATCTTCTGGAGTTGGGGGTCATCTGCCCGGTACCTTTTCAGGGAAAGGGGCAGAGGCTTCTATTCCAATCTATTCACGGTCCCCAAAAAGGATGGGTCCCTCAGCCCATCTTGGATTTAAAGTGTCTCAACAGGTTTGTCAGATTCAAGCAGTTTCGCATGGAGACACTACGATCAGCAGTCACTTCACTGCACCCAGGCGGCTTCATGACCTCTGTGGACATCAAGGAAGCTTACCTTCATGTACCAATCTATTCTAAGTGTGCCATACACTCCACTTTGATCTTCACCTCCAATAGATGTGACAAAACAGTGGCCGTATCTACGGCGTCCCCCAGTGCCTGCTCGACATCGGCATCCCCAGACTGAACATAATCAGCCTCTGTTTCCTCATACAATTCCCCCTAACTCCTCTAACGGGGAATAATCCGACAAATCAATGGAATCGTCGTCCACATCCCACAAGGGCTGGGCCGACGACAAATGTCTCTTTTTAGCCTGGGCCTTCTTACCCACCGTGCTAGTAATACATTTCTCGATGCTGGCCAACCTAGCACAAACATCAGAACTTCCCCGCGGGTCATTGGGGCATCCAGGGTTGCTTTATAGCATCAATCCCTACTGGCTTATTGTGCTCAATAATCACCATATGGAGGCATCTCAGGATATTGTGAACGGGTTTCCTTCGGGACAAGCCCGTCTGTGTGTAGCTTGTGGGGTCTTGCCTAGCAGCGGTGACAAGACAATGCACGGGTCTGCGTTCCTTGTGCACAGCAGGCGCTAGCCGGTCTTCCCGCCTCTTCTGAGGCTGGGCCTGCGCCTCGCCTCACTTCACCTACTCCCCCAAGTCTGAGTCTAACCCCCAATACCAGTGGGGAGTCTCATCCTGATTTTGCCACTAGACTGGCTAGTGTTGAAAACTTGATTGCTGGCTCCTTAGTGCGTAAGGCCACTGCCAAGAGGCGGCATTTAAATCCTGAATCGACTATCTTTCCTATAGAATCTGACGATTTACTGCTTTCTTATGCACATCCCCCTTCAGACGAAGGGGAGCTGTTCTCTGACTCAGGGTCATATAACGACGAGTCCAGGGGACAGGAGGAGTCTGGTTCTGAACATTGGTCCTTGGATGACATTGATAGACTGTTGGCCCAGATCTTTGATGTATTGTCCCTCTCTCCCCCTGCCGCGGCTCCCCGGCAAAGGGGTGATCTGTTTCACACCGCTAGGGCGCGGTTGGAATTTCCTGAACAAACCCATTTTAATAGCCTCGTGCTGAAAGAATGGGAACACCCCAGCAAACTTCATGGGGTTCCTAAAAGTGTGGATAAGAAATATCCATTCCCTGCTGACCTAGTCAAGTGCTGGACATCGCCACCCGAGGTCGATGCCCCAATTTTAAGTCTGTCCAACACCTCTATTATGCACTCCCCCGACACTACTACGCTGCGGGATTCTGAGGACCGGCGTGTTGACCAATTGGCATGTCATCCGCCCGGTTTGCACCTTAGCCATTACGGTGGTGGCGCTCAGGACTGTGGTTAGGAATGCTCTTGAAGGCGCGGATGACTTGCCCTCTGATGCTGCCAATGCTCTGTCCACCTGTGAGACTTTTGTTAACTTTATCCTATCTGCATCGGACGATGCTATTAAGCTGAGCGCTAGATCTTCTGCTCTGGTGGTAGCCATACGCCGGGCGGTCTGGTTGCGCCAGTGGGCTGCTGATAACGCCGCCAAGAAGGCCCTTACGGGGCTTCCATTTAAGGGACTGCACCTGTTTGGAGAAAGGTTAGACATCTTCGCCAAGGGTGGCAAGTTGCCCCAGCGCAGGCGTCATACTCGGCCCTTTCGTGGCCCGAGCTCCCAATCGACCCCCTACCGTGGGGCTAAGCAAGGCAGAGGAGTGTCCTTTGCTGGGTCTCGCGCAGATTCCTGGAACAAGAACAGAGGACGCCGTCCCGGTTCCTCCTGGGGGCCCAAGCCCAAAGCCCCTCCCAAGACCCCCCAGGCATGAAGGGGCGCCCTCGCCCGTCAGGGTGGGGGGACGTCTACAGCACTTCGAGCATGTTTGGAGACGCCACGTCTCAGACCGGTGGATTCAGGAGGTAGTGTCCTCCGGTTACAAGATAGAATTTGCTGTACGCCCCCCTACCAGGTTCGTTGGGTCCCGGATCCCACAGGACCCTGCCTCAGCTCGGGTCTTGATGCTGGCTGTGCAGGACCTTCTGGATCTAGGGGTCATTTGCAAGGTCCCCTTAAGAGACAGGGGCATGGGGTTCTATTCCAACCTTTTCACAGTGCCCAAAAAGGACAGGTCAGTCAGACCCATTCTGGATTTTAAAATCCTCAACAAATTTGTCAGAAACAAACATTTTCGTATGGAAACCTTGCGCTCGGCCATCGCCTCGCTGCGCCCAGGGGACTTTATGACGTCCGTGGACATCAAGGATGCTTACCTTCACGTTCCGGTGTTTCCAGGACACCAAAGGTTTCTCAGATTTGCGCTGCTGGATCAGCATTACCACTTCGGGGCCTTGCCATTTGGCCTCACGTCGGCTCCCAGGGTATTCACCAAGGTGCTGGCAGGGGTGATGTCCCTGTTAAGGCTAAGGGGCATACGTGTGTTGCCCTACCTGGACGATATACTCATCACCTCCTGGTCTCTGCGGCAGGCAGAGCTGGACACTCGGTTGGTAGTGTCCACCCTGGAGTCCTTCGGCCGGGTGATCAATTACCCCAAGTCCTCTCTGTCCCCCTCCTCGGTGACCCCGTTCCTGGGGATGATTCTGGATACAGTTCAGTCAAGGATATTCCTTCCTCCACAGAAGGTGGAAGCTCTTACAACGCAGGCGAGGTCCCTGCTTTCGAGCCCTCATCCCTCCATCCGGCAGGGAATGCAGTTGGTGGGCTCGATGGTGGCAAGCTTCGAGGCGGTGCCCTTTGCCCAGTTCCATTTGAGAACTCTGCAGCTTCACCTTCTGTCAGTCTGGAACAAGAACCCAGCGTCCTTGGACGAGGTCTGGGTGCTCCCCCCCTCGGTCAGACAATCCCTTGCGTGGTGGTGGTGGCTGGACCACAGGAATTTGACAAGCGGCAGATTTTTCCTGGCCCCCTCCTGGGAGACGGTCACAACGGATGCCAGTCTGTCGGGTTGGGGGGGATTCTGGAAGTCCCTGCATTTCCAGGGGAGGTGGGGCCCTCAGGAGGCCCATCTGCCCATCAATGTCTTGGAACTCAGGGCAGTCAGGTTGGTGCTGGAACAATTGACCAATCACCTGAAGGGTCTGGCGGTTCAGGTACGCTCGGACAACAGAACGGCGGTTGCCTACATCAACCATCAGGGAGGTACCCGGAGCAAGGGGGCCCTCCAGGAAGTATCTCTGATTCTAACATGGGCGGAGGCCAATGTCCAATGCATCTCGGCTGTCTACATTCCGGGGGCAGAGAACCTGCTGGCAGATGCTCTGAGCAGGGGGTCGTCCCGTCAGGAGGGAGTGGTCCCTCTGCAACAGGGTATTCCAGTCCCTGTGTCACCGTTGGGGTGTGCCGGATGTGGATCTGTTTGCGTCTCGTCACAATCGCAAGCTCCCGAGCTTTGTATCCCTGTCTCAGGATCCTCTGGCTCTGGCCATGGATGCCCTGTCCATGTCTTGGAGGGAGTTTCAACTCCTTTACGTGTTTCCACCATTTCCCCTTCTGGGCAGAGTTCTGCGAAAGATTGCTTTGGAAGGGGTACCCGCGATTCTGGTGGCCCCAAGGTGACCAAGAAGAGTGTGGTTCGCGGACATAGTTCAAATAGCAGTAGATCAGTACGATCTGCCAAGGTTGCCAGATCTTCTAACTCAGGGCTCTCTACGCCATCCCAATTTACTAACTCTGGCTTTGACGGCTTGGCTATTGAAGCCTCCATCCTGATGGAGAAGGGTTTGTCTGCATCTGTAGTGGCTACTATGGTGCAAGCCAGCAAAAAGACTTCTTCTATCTATTATAGAGTATGGCGTTCTTACATTGACTGGTGTGAGTCCAGGTCTCTTCCCTGCTGGGAATTCTTAGTCTCTAGGGTGCTGGAGTTTTTACAACATGGTCTAGACTTAGGTCTCAAGCTTAGTACTCTGAAGGGTCATGTCTCGGCCCTGTCTATCTTCTTTCAGAAGACCTTTGCCCAGCATCCCCTGATCAAGACCTTCTTTCAGGGGGTCACTCATGTGCGTCCCCCTCGAAAACCTGTGGTACCTGTTTGGGATTTAAACTTTGTTTTGTCTGCCCTGCAGGGTGCTCCCTTTGAGCCTATTCAGGAGGCTGCTCTCGCTGTTCTCAAGGTTGTTTTTCTTGTAGCTATCATTTCTGTTAGGCTTGTGTCTGAGTTGGCTGCTTTATCTATTCAGCCTCCCTACTATGAGAGACACCAGGATAAGGTGGTTTTCCGCTTCAAACCAGACTTTCTGCCTAAAGTGGTGTCTGCATTTCATTTGAATCAGGATATTGTCCTTCCTTCTTTGTGCCCTAATCCTAGTAACCCCAAGGAGAGGGATTTGCATTCCTTGGATGTGGTTAGGTGCGTTAAGTATTACCTAGTTATCACTAAGGCTTTCAGAAAGACTGATGCTCTCTTCGTTGTGCCTCATGGGCCTAGGAAGGGTTTGGCTCCCGCCAAATCTACCATCAGTAAATGGATTCGTCAGGCTGTGGTTCAGGCCTATTCTACTAAGGGGAAGACTCCCCCTTTCAGTCTTACTGCTCATTCTACTAGGGCTGTTGGGGCTTCTTGGGCTTTCCAGCACCAGGCCTCTGTTGAACAAGTTTGCAAGGCCGCTACTTGGTCTTCTGTTCATACCTTTACAAAGTTTTACAAGGTTGATGTTAGGGCCTCAGCTGATGCTGTGTTTGGCTGCAAGGTTTTGCAGGCGGCAGTAGTTTAAACTGCTTGCTGGTGCCTTTTCTGTTGGGGATCCCCACCCTACCTTACGGACACTGCTATTGGATGTCCCATGTGTAAGGATTATAAGATGGAGCAGGACGTGCTGTATGCTTAGAATAATACAATTCTGTGAAATACTCACCTGTAGAATTGGTATTATACGCATACAGCACGTCCTGCTCCAACCCACCCTGGTTTTCACTTTGTTCTGGATCCCCTGTATGGTGATTGTTATCATTGTTATTATTGCCAGTTTCTGGGTGGTTGGTTTCTCCCGGCTTCTCCTTCTCACTGCTTTTCACTGCTGGGGATTTGTGGGATGTCCCTCGGTTTATGTAGGGCCGGGAGGAGCCTGTTTTTGCATGTCTGCAGTGAACAGCGCCCTCAGGCGGAGGATTACCCATGTGTAAGGATTATAAGATGGAGCAGGACGTGCTGTATGCGTATAATACCAATTCTACAGGTGAGTATTTCACAGAATTGTATTTTTTCTAAGTTTTACAAGGTTGATGTTAGGGCCTCAGCCAGGGTGGATTTGATTTAAATCTAACTGATTTAAATAACGATTTAAATCACTAGTCAGTAAGGCTTGATTTAAATCAGTGATTTAAATCAAAGTTTCTACCTAAACTAGTTCTTGCTATTTTAACATGCAAGTAGATGAAGATTTTTAGAATCACTTTTTATATTACTTTTTTCTCCCCAGTTTAATGGGTTAATCATTCATATTTGGATACCACTGTTCTGTTGTACTTAGGAAGGAGAAAAATAATCCTGACCTTAATAACAATTTAAATAGATTTATTCAACTGAAACAATAACAACATTACAGCATAAGTTATTTGCTTAAACAAACATCCATGTTTTGTTAACTAATTTGGCTAAACAAAATATATATATTTTTTAAGAAACTTAGACTGTCAGCCCAGCCGACACATGAAATACTACTGTCCCTGCTGTCCTCTGTAGCTCACTAGTCATAGGTTTGTAGAACAATAGGATTAAGTTCTTTTTCTCAACTCTGTTCATGTTGTAACATTTTTGCTGTGAAGAAGAGGCTGGGACCTCTGCGGAGTCAAATTCAGTTTTGAGAACTGCGTAAGTAAAGCGAGCGTCTGTGATAATATAGGAGAGAAACTGCCCACTAATCCTACAGAAACCTCTGGAAGAGCATGGCATTGTGAATGTTACACATATACAGCCTTTATTCTACTGAGTTAAACAACTCAGCTTTATCTCATGATGGAAGAACCTTTGGATGGTAAAATATTTTCCTCAAAAAGCAGTTTATTGAAAAAAAATCCGATTTAAATAAAAAAAATCCGATTTCTTTTTTTTTTTATTTTTTTTAAAAAAAACATTGATTTTTATCCACCCTGGCCTCAGCTGACGTTGCTTTTGGCCGCAAAGTTCTGCAGGCGGCAGTGGTTTAGACTGTCCGCTGTTACTTTTTGGGGATCCCACCCTACCTTACGGACACTGCTATTGGATGTCCCATGTGTAAGTAATACTCTGGAACAGGACATGCTGTATACTTGGAATAATACAATTCTGTGAGTACTCACCTGTAGAATTGGTATTAAAAGTATACAGCACGTCCTTTTCCATCCCACCCTTGTTATCATTGTTCTTGGTTACCTCTGTATGGTGATTGTTCTTTTTATGTTTATTGATTCTCCTGGCTTCTTGTATAACTGCTTTTCATCACTGGGAATTAGTGGGAGGTTCCTGGCTATTTAAGGGTCCGGGAGTGGCCACGAGTCTTTTTCTGCAGTCCAGTGCCATCTTGTGGATGTATAACCCATGTGTAAGGAATACTCTGGAACAGGACGTGCTGTATACTTATAATACCAATTCTACAGGTGAGTACTCACAGAATTGTATTTTTAGACTGTTTTTGTATACTTTTGCTGCCGCTTTGTACTGCGCTCCGTGGCGGGCGGCACTATATCTGTGAGGCGTTTTTACTTTGTGTGAATGACGTCGGCGAGGTCACGTGAGCGCCGTTTTTCGCGCTCTTCAGGGGGGGCGGGGGCAACGGATGACTCGTATCGCGCCGTTATCCCGCGGCCCGCCCCTTAAGGTTCCTCTGTCGGCGCCATCTTGCTTTTGCTGCGTGTCTGGGGCCCTCTTCATCCCTGGGCTGCGGCGGTAAATTCTGCCTGTGTCGCTTCCTCCGGTGGTCTGACGGCTGGCGGTCCTTGTCCTGCTTGGCCCGTGAGTCCCCTCTGGGCCTTTTTTGTTGTCCTTGGGGCATGTGCTGTGGGATACTTATGTATTTTGTTTTATGTCTTTCAGGGGGGACACCCGTGGGTCGTGATTTCTCCCGGTCCTGCTCCTTACTCCCCCCTTCTTCTCCCCTTACTGATTCTGGGGGCATCCCTTGGGGGGGGGGGGCATCCCGGGTGGCTTTTATTAGCCGTTACCCTGTGCTGGCATATTGCTGGCATTATTTAGCCCCCAGTGAGGGGGATACTAGCAGGGGGTCACAATCTGATCTGGCACTTCGTGTGGCCAGCATTGAAAGACAGCTTGCCAGGCCTGTTCCACGTAAGGCCTCTAGCAAGAAGCGGCACCTGGCTTCCACGCCTGCCCTGTTTGCTGGGGAACAGGAGGAATTTGATCTTTTTGATGACCGTTACTCCCTAGAGGAAGGGGAACTTTTCCCGGGCTCTGATTCCTCTGGGGACCAGCAGGTGGGCGGCGACAGTGACCCTGGGTCTGAGTCTGAGGATTCCTGGTTCCTTGAGGATACTGCTAATTTGTTGTCTCACATTTTTGAGGTTTTGCACATTGCCCCCCCCCCCCCCCCCCCCCAAGGTGGGTAAGAGGAAACAGGGTGAGCTTTTTTGTACTGTTAAGCAGCGTCTGGAGTTCCCTGAGCAGTCTCATTTCACTAATATGGTGCTCATGGAGTGGGAATGTCCTAGTAGATTGCCCGCGGTGCCCAAAGGGTTGGATAAGAAGTATCCCTTTCCTGCTGACCTGGTTAAGCGATGGTCGGGTCCCCCTGAGGTGGAAGATCCCGTTCTAGGGTTGTCCAACACCTCAGTCATGCCTTCCCCTGACACTACTACACTGCAGGACAGCGAGGACCGGCGTATGGATCAGCTGGCCTGCCATGTCTTTGCATTTGTGGGGGCTGGGTTGCGTCCGGCCTGTGCCGCTGCCATAACTGCTATTGCTCTTAAGAGACAGATCAATCGTCATCTTGATGGTGCTACAGCTGGGAGGGATGAGTATAGGACCCTCTTGCTGTGCTCTGAATTTTTTGCCTTTATACTTACTGCCATGGATGATGTAGTACGGCTGAGTGGTAGGGCCTCTGCCCTCTTGGTGGCTATGCGCCGCTCTGTTTGGTTGCGTCAGTGGGCAGCTGACGCTGCTGCTATGAAGGCTCTCACGGGGCTCTCCTTTGTGGGGCTGCGGCTCTTTGGTGAGCGCCTGGATGTTTTAGCCAGGGATGGTAGGCTGCCTCAGCGTAGGAGGCACCCTCAGCTTTTTTGGGGGCCATCCGCTTCAGTCTCCTCCTTTCGTGCCCCCAGAGGAGGTCAAGGGCCCCTCTTTTCAGGTACCTGCAGGGGTTCTTGGGGCCCGTGGCAGATCCCGTGGTCGTCCCGGTCTCTCATGGGATCCCAAGCCCAAATCTTCTCCCAAGCCCCCTCAGGCACGAGGAGGCGCCCTCACCCATCCGGGTGGGGGGACGGCTTCGGCTCTTTGCCCACGTCTGGAGGCTCCGTGTCTCAGACCGGTGGATTCAGGAGGTAGTGTCCTCCGGTTACAAGATACAGTTTGCAGCCTGGCCGCTCACAACCCTCTGTCAGCTCAGGGGTTGCGCCTTGCGGTTCAATGTCTTCTGGAGTCAGGAGTCATTTGCCTGGTGCCTTCCCAGGCACTTCTTTCTACTCCAATCTGTTCACGGTCCCCAAAAAGGACGGGTCCCTGAGGCCCATCCTGGACTTGAAGGGTCTCAACAGGTTTGTCAGGTGCAAGCACTTTTGCATGGAGACCCTTCGCTCGGCTGTCAGGACTCTTCACCCGGGCGACTTCATGACCTCTGTGGACATCAAGGATGCTTATCTTCATGTGCCAGTCTTCCCAGGTCATCAGAGATTTCTCAGGTTTGCTCTAGAGGATCAGCATTAACAGTTTGTGGCCTTACCGTTCGGTATCACCTCGGCGCCCCGGGTGTTCACCAAGGTGCTGGCGGGCGTGATGGCTCTGCTGCGGCATCAGGGCATTCGCATTTTTTCCTTACCTGGACGACACTCTCGAGTCCTTCGGCTGGGTGATCAACTATCCCAAGTCTTCACTGTCTGTTTTTGGTGAGGTCCTTTCTGGGCATGACTCTGGATACCTCTCAGGTCAA
This sequence comes from Gastrophryne carolinensis, assembly GCA_027917425.1. Classification (NCBI taxonomy): domain Eukaryota; kingdom Metazoa; phylum Chordata; class Amphibia; order Anura; family Microhylidae; genus Gastrophryne; species Gastrophryne carolinensis. Next base: position 298,345,140 of record CM051237.1, on the reverse strand, counting down.
GGTATTACTGCCTCAGCAGAAGGTGGTGGGCCTTCAGCAACAGGCACGGGCTCTGCTCTTGTGTCCCCATCCCTCATCCGGCAAGGGATGCAGATGGTGTCCTGCTTTGAGGCGGTCCCCTTTGCTCAGTTTTCACATAAGGCCTCTTCAGTTGCACCTTCTGTCGGTTTGGAATCGGGACCCTGTTTCCCTGGATCAGGAATTTGCTCTGTCCCCCCTGGCCAGACAGTCCCTCTCGTGGTGGCTGGACTCAAGGAACCTTCTAGTGGGCAGGACATTTCTGCCCCAGTGTTGGGAGACTGTCACCACAGATGCCAGTCTGACCGGTTTGGGGGGGCTTTTGGAAGTCTCTGCAGTTCCAGGGTCAATGGGGCCACCAGGAGGCCCATGCTCCCATCAATGTCCTGGAACTGAGGGCGATCAGGTTGGTTCTTGCTCAGCTGACTTCACATCTTCGGGGTCGGGCTGTTTAGATCCGCTTGGACAACCAGACGGCGGTTGCCTACATCAATCATCAGAGGGAGGGACTCGGAGCAAGCGAGTCTTCAAGGAAGTGTCCCTGATGCTGTCTTGGGCGAAAGAGAATGTGCCTTGCATCTCGGCGATTTACATTCCGGGGGGGGAGAACCTGGAGGCAGACTCCCTGAGCAGGGGGATGTCTCGGCTGGGGGAATGGTCCCTCAGCATCAAGGTGTTTCACTCCCTGTGTCCCCGCTGGGGTCAGCCGGATGTGGATCTGTTTGCATCACGCCACAACCACAAGCTTCCCAGGTTTGTCTACCTGTCTCAGGACCCTCTGGCCTTCACAAGATAGCCCAGGAAGGGGTACCAGCCATTCTGGTGGCCCCCTGTTGGCCAAGGAGGGTGTGATTCGCAGACATCGTGCAGTTGGCAGTAGATCAGTATGTCCTGCCCAAGGATTCAGCTCACTCAGGGACGGCTGTGCCATCCCAATTTACAAACGCTGGCTTTAACGGCTTGGCTGCTGAAACCTCCATCTTGATGGATAAGGGGTTGCCGGCCTCTGTTGTTGATACCATGATTAGGGCTAGGAAGAAGTCCTCGTCCTTTACTATAGTATTTGGCATGCTTACATTGCCTGGTGTGAGTCTAGGTCTCTGCCTTTTTGGGTGTTTTCTATTCCCAGGATTCTGGATTTTTTGCAATATGGCTTGGATTCGGGCCTTCAACTTAGTACCCTCAAGGGACAGGTGTCAGCCCTGGCAATTTTCTTCCAAAGACCTTTCCAGTCACCGGTTGGTCAAGACTTTCTTTCAGGGAGTTACTCTTGTGCGTCCACCACGTAAACCTATGCTGCTGGTTTGGGATTTAAATCTGGCGTTGTCTGCTCTGCAGGGTCCTCCTTTTGAGCCTATAAGTGGGGCTGCCCTCAATCAGGACATTGTTTTGCCTTCTCTGTGTCCTATTTCTGCTAATTCCAAGGAGCGGACATTTTACTCTCTGGATGTTGTCGGGCCCTGAAGTTTTATTTGGTTGCTACTGAGTCTTTCAGGAAATCTGACACTTTTTGTTCTTCCTGCTGGACCTAGGAAGGGTCTGCCTCCGGCTAAATCCACTATCAGCAAGTGGATCCGTCAGGCGGTGGAGCAGGCCTATACTGCTAAGGGGAAGTTTCCCCCTTTTAGGGTTACTGCTCATTCCACTCGTGCTATTGGTGCGTCTTGGGCCTTTTAGCACCAAGCTTCTGTTGAACAAGTTTGTAAGGCCGCAACTTGGTCTTCTGTTCATACTTTTTCCAAGTTTTACAAGGTTGATGTTAACGCCTCTGCTGATGCTGTCTTTTGCTGCAAGGTACCTCAGGCAGTGGTGGTTTGAACTGCCTGCTGTTACTCTTTGGGGATCCCACCCTACTTTATGGACACTGCTTTTGGATGTCCCAGATGTAATGACGTGAAGCAGGCCGTGCCATGCATTGGAAAAAAGACAATTCTGTGAGTACTCACCTGTAGAATTGCTTTTAGCATGCATGGCACAGCCTGCTTCACCCCACCCTTGTTACGTTGTTCTTGGTTTCCTCTTTAAGGTGATTGTTCCAAATTAGTTGGGGTTGTTATCTTTAGTTCCCGGTTCTTGTATCACTGCTTGTCAACTACTGGATAAGTCTATGGTGATTCCGTTTTTATATGGTCCCGGGCGGAGCCACACTCTTCTGCAGTGCACTGCGCCACCTTGTGGTGGAATCCCAGATGTTATGACTTTGTGAAGCAGGCCGTGCCATGCATGGTACAAGCAATTCTACAGGTGAGTACTCACAGAATTGTCTTTCTATGAATTTTACAATGACCCCTTAGTTCCCTCCCATAGTATGTTACTTTACTAAGACTGAGCTGGACAGGAAGGGGTGGGGTTTTACCCTCTGTTCAGTTTGTGTTAGCGGATTTATAGAAAGGCCGCTACCAGTAAGTCTAACGGGGACTTTTTTTTCTCCAGTTGCTTGTAAGTTTACTCCTTAACTAGTCTGTCCTTTTTATTTTTGTCTAACCTTCATTTTTGTCGTTTAGGTGGAAAAGCCACCTGCAGATAGTATTCGAGGTGCAAAGCTAAATGGACGGGTTGAAGATAAGCCGATTCCTGCTGCTACAGCAAACCCGGTATGCAGAAAAAAAATGGTGATGTCCACAATGGCTTAAACCCTAAAGGCTTTAGTAAGCGGAGGGTTAGAGGACCTAAAGCTAATTTTTCCTCCCCAGGCTCAGCATCAATCTGTTAAACAACCAACATGACTGTTGGTTCCCTGAGCCCTGTTCCTCTTACCAATAGGGGAAGCATGATCCCTGGTCCCCATATTTACCTACTTCTCCAATCTTTCAATATGGCTACTGGATCTCGACCCTACATGACCTCCCAGGCTGCCAGCAGTAAGTTGGGGCTGAAAAGCTTTGTGGGAACAAGAGGCAGGGATTTTGGCTTTCCCTGACAATATGTGGCAGGTCTCTGAGGACTGTTTGTTCCTTTTTAGGAAAGCAAAATCAAAAAACCTGACTTTTTACCCATGGTGGATGGGGGGCTCTCTACATTATCTTCTGCTGCCTGATATCGTAAGTTAGTCTCATCAGCCATTCACTGCCGCTGCAGCGCTATTAAAGCGGACCAACACCCAGGTCTCTGCTGCAATAGGACGCCCCCCCCCCCCGCCCCACGCCTTCTTATTGTGGCTGGGACCAACACCCGCATGGCTGTTGGTACACTTTAATGCTGTGATTGTGTGACAAGGGCCTTAACATTCTCCAGCATCATGGAAGACCAGAAGCCCGTACTGCAGCATCAACCTCTTAGGTGGAGGGGTTAGACAGGAGGGGTTAGCTTCAAACTTTGTGTCTGTTTTTGTTAAAAAAAAAAATTCCAAACTTTTGCAGTGTTTAACTTTACTCTTGTGGTTTTAGGGTAAGATTGGAACACTTGTTGCTCCACCTCCCAAGCCTGTCCGTAGGCGGTTAAAATCAGAAGATGAGCTTCGACCTGAAACAGAAGACTCCAATCAAAAGCCAAATGCTACGGCAGCTGCTGCTGCACCACAACCTTCTATACCCCGGTACTTCCAAAAATTTTGCTTGGTTGTCAGAAAATGTCCACATTTTTTTCAAGGGCCAGTCCAGTCTAAGCTCTTGTGGTTCATGGGACCAGCCATTATTGGATTATTGTGTCATGCCTCCCCCATTGTCTTCCATTAAGATGTATGAGATAAAGCGCTTACCCCCCCCCCCTTCTCTCAGTTGAACTCAGGGGGGCAGCATGCTGCAGTAATCCCGTCATGGCTGCTCCCATGAGTCCAAGAGTTATTTAGACTGAACTGTCCCTTTTAAGTATCTGACACGGATACGAAGTGGCCAAAAAGCCAATGACATTTGCTAACTCAGTCTAGTCCATGTAGGTGGTTTACAGGTTGTGACACCAGCTTAGACTAGCTTTCAGGACACTTTGGCCTTATTTGATCTGCTGTGCACACTTTCATAATGCGCAAAGTTGCCCATATTGGAAATAAATAGGCACACAAATAGGCAAGATAAATACATGCCAACAATGGCCAGTGGTGTGAAATACTTAAAGTCCACTTCCAGTTGCATTATTGAAAGTATATATTCTTAGTATACAGTACGTCCTGCTCCAAATACAGTGTTTCCCCGAAAATAAGACCTACCCCGAAAATAAGGCCTACTGTGCTTTTAGCATGAAGGCTAAATATAAGGCCTTCCCCGAAAATAAGACCCCCCCCCGAAATAAGACCTCCCCCCAAAATACCGTATTTACCGGCGTTCGGGTGACATACCTGCAGGCAGGGGCGGACTGGCCATCGGGCGCACCAGGAGAAGCTCAGGTCGGTGAGCAGCTGAAACAGGCTGGTTGCGGGTGAGTGGCGATGGGCAGGAGGGCGGTAGAGGTACCGGTAGCAGCCAACATGCGTGGGGGAGGGAAGCGGAGTTAGCGGCCGACAAGCTGAAAGGCGGGAGCGAGGAGGGAGGCCGATGTGAGTGCCGCAGGGTTGTAGCTGCCGTCATGCGGGAGGGCGGCGAATGAGCATCCGATGTGCAGGAGGGCGGGTGGTGACACTGGCCAATCAACGTTCTGACGTTTGCATACGGTACCTCGCAACTGGGCAGGACAATCACGAATTGGTTGTTATGTCCCGCTGCCCCGCCCCCTCAGGAAATGTCCCGGAATGCCATTGGAGCAGAGTGCAGGGCCGCAGGAGGCATAAGGCCATGTGAGGCCGCAGCGGCGGCGCCTGTCTCTTTCGCCTGACAGAGCGGAGCCGGCTAGCTGCGGGAGTTGGGGGGGGGTGTGGTCCCAGCAGCTGATCCACCAATGAATCAGGCGGCACAGGCTGAGGGCCTTCTGATCACCCGCCCCAAAGTCTGATCGCTCACTGGACGCCTGCTGCTTCAACAATACCGTAGGTGAGTGTTTGCTGGAGAGGATGAGGTAAGCCTTTCCTTTAATAGATGTAAGCATACCTCCCAAGTGTCCCTATTTGGAGGCCGTGTCCCCCTGTCCCTCGTTGTTCTCATTTGTCTGTCTTTGAAGTGTAACATGCAGATCTGCAGCAATGGTTCATTTGTAAAAATTTGTAAAAATGTAAGACATCCCCTGAAAATAAGACCTAGCGCATCCTTGGGAGCAAAAATTAATATAAGACAGTGTCTTATTTTCAGGGAAACAGGGTATAATACTTACAAGTGGGATATACTCCGACAGATGGTGCTGGACTGCAGAGACATCGAAAATAGGCTCCTCCCGGCCCCTCAAATACCCGGGGACCTCCCACAAATCCCCAGAATTTCTCTGCAGTCTGGCTCCGAAGGACGAGAAATTGGCTCTCTACTCGCAGGTGAGCGGGGCTATTAGCCTGCGGCCCTGTAGGACTATTCCCACCCGTTCCACTAGTAATATGCCTCCCAGCCTTGGCTGCGCTGGTCGGGTGAGGGTAGGCAGCACCGCTGTTAGGTGCTTAGGAGCGCTGCTCCACCGCAATCCCCCACCAAAGGGTAGGCGGTTCAGGCTTATGGTGAGCCTCTATGGGATGCCCCTCCCGCACTATTGCCCCTTGCCCCTGCCTATCGGTGGGCCCTATTTAAAGAGGACCAACACCGAGAGGTGATCGGCCCGGAAATCTATAAGATTCCCGGGCCGATCACCTCCCACCCCGCGGGACATCCGAGATCGGGATGTCCCGCGGGGTGAAACCCCCCAAAAAACCCCCAAACACCTTACCTGATCTTCGGCGGCGGCCGGCCGCCGCCGCCTCCCTCGCGCCCCTGTAGGCGTGCTCGCGCCCGCGCCGGCCGTCTGCGAATGGCCGGCGGGGGCGCGCGCGCGCCGAAAGCGACGCGAGGGAGGCGGCGGCAGCCGCTTGGACGTTCCTGATCCCCGCCTGGACGTTGGCGGGGATTGGACCGTCCAGTCACGTGGGAGCGGGGACAGGTAAGATTTTGGGGCTTTCTGGGGGGTTTCACACAGCGGGGCACCCCCGATCGGGGTGCCCCGCCGAAGTGGACCAAAACCCAGGATAGTCAAAATCCTGGGTGTTGGTCCACTTTAAGTGGCCGCCGTCCTCCCTCATCCTCCTTGTAGTCTTCAGTGGAAAAGGGGGGGGGGGGGGTATGTGTATAGATATGTATGTTATGCATTCTGGGTTTTTTTACACTCTCTTTTCACATGCCTTTATTCTTGTGTCAGCCGCCGCGCTGACTTGTCTTTACTGCATTTAAAATTTGCCGCCGCCGTGCGCTGACTTGGCTCCGCGCTTGGCGGCGGCATTACCTCAGGCGCTGGTGGGCCATCATTGGCTGCTTGCCGTTCTGGCTTCGCGCTCTTCGGGGAGGGGGGGGATTGCGGGGCCCGTCTTTGGCGCGTTCCGCGTCATTGCTGTTACTGGCCCCCTCGAGGTATACCGACGCCATCTTTCCTGCTTGGTTGGCCTATGCGCGACAGACTCCTACCTACCGCGGTCCGTAAGTTCCCTCGCGGGCGGCTTTATTTCCTTTGCTTTGGTTACGATGTACTTAAGGTCTTGTCTGCTGATGTCTTTCAGGTGGGATGAACCCTTCCTGGCTTCTCCCGGCCCTGTTTTAATATATTACTTATAGGCCTTGTAAAAATTATACTCCCACTTCCCTAGCGGGTTATTGGGGCATCCAGGGTTGCTTCATAGCGTTATTCCCTATCGGCGTATAGCGCCGCTATAATCACCATATGGAGGCATCCCAGGATAATGTGACCGGCTGTGTGTAGCGTGTGGGCAGCCTCATGCTGACGCTGACAAGGCGCGGGTCTGTGTACCCTGCACTGAGCAGGTGCCTGCATTGCAATCTGGCCTGCCAGTGGCTGCACCTCGTTTCACTTCACCTACTCCCCCAAGCTTAAATCTCACTCCTGCTGAGTTGCATACTAGTGGGGATTCTCAGCCTGATGTGTCTTCTAGACTGGCTACTGTTGAACAGATTGTTGAACAGATTATTGCGAAGTCCTTAGCGCGTAAGGCCCCTGTATTCTAAGCATACAGCACATCCTGCTCCATCTATAATAATTACACATGGGGTAATACTCCGCCAGAGGGCGCCGTTCACTGCAGACATGCAAAAACAGGCTCCTCCCGGCCCTTCACATACCCAGGGACCTCCCACAAATCCCCAGATTTCTCTGCAGTGCTGAACTGCGAAGACATGAAGATATCACGCTCTCGCAGGCGAGCGGGGCTTTACAGCCCGAGGCCCTGCGGGACTATTTCCACCCGTCCTCTTTGAGAAGAATATGCCTCCCAGCCTGGGCTGCGTGGGTCGGGTGAAGGTAGGCAGCACCTTGTGTGCTGAACGGAGCCACGCTCCACCGCAATCCCCCACCATAGGGTAGGCGTTTAGGCCGATGGTGAGCCTCTAGTGGATGCCCCTCCCGCATTGTTGCCCGTGCCCCTCACAGATTTAGTCCACTGGACGCTGGTCCGCTTCTCCCTCGCTTCCTCCTGTAACTCGGGGGAAAAGAAAGGGGGGGTGTATGTGTGGCAGTCCTAGTGCAATATTTCACGTTAAGGCCTATGATTTTATTATACTGGGGTGTCAGTGTCGCGCTCCTTGCTATACAGTTGCGAGCCGTTTGTCCTTTCATTAACAACTGCCCAGATGGCAGCATCATTTCCAGCGTGACAGCATCTTTATGCTTGCGCCTTCTATCCGATACTGTCCTTCTTATTTCTGTTGGTCAGAGCTTCGCGCTCTTTGGGGGAGGCGGGGACTTGGCATGACGCGCTCCGCGTCACAGCCTGGTCTGGCCCGCCCCTCGAGGTTCGCTTGGCGCCATTTTGACAATCTTTGCGCATGGTGCGGTCCATCTCCTCCCTTGGTCATGTAAGTGCCCTCCGGGGCGGCATTGTTCTATGGTTTATTCGGCTGCGCATGGCACTGACACCACCCCTCTTGTCCCATTATGTCTTTCAGACGCCAGGACTTCGGTGGCTTCTCTCGGCCTAACATATATTACAAGCGGGTCCACATAACAAATTCTCCCACTTCCTAGCGGGTCTTGGGGCATCCAGGGTTGCCTATTGCGTAAATCCCTGCCGGCATACTGCTCAAGATAATCACCATATGGAGGCATCTCAGAATTATGTACCCGGGGTCCCTCTGGGACATGACCGGCTGTGTGCAGTGTGTGGTCAGCCCCAGGCTGAGGCTGACAGAGCACGGGTCTGCTGACCGTGTGCTGAACAGGCAGGTCTGCCAGTGGCTGCACCTCCCTTCAATACACCCATCTCCCCGGACCTAAACCTCACTCCTGAGGAGTCCCACTCGAGCGGGGATGACCTGCAAGCCGAGCCGCGCGGGCTGCCTACGGCCAGTGCTGTCTGGATTGGCGGAGCATATGGGCCCTGGTAAGAAGCGGTCCCTGACGCCTCCTGGCTCTCCGGTTCCTAACGATACCGATGACTCTGCTGATATGCAGGACCTTGATCCTTCTGAGGAAGGTGAGCTATTCTCAGATTCAGGCTCCTCGGATGAGATGCCCGGGAGCTGTGATGATTCTGGGCCCGGTTCTTGGGGCCTGTGTGACACAGATGAAATTCTTATTAAGATCTTTTGAAGTTTTGTCAATCTCCCCTCCTGGAGACACTCCCAAGCCTAAGAAGGAGAGTTTCCACACAGCGCCGCCGCGCTTGGAGTTCCTGGAACAGGATCATTTCCAGAATCTTATATCCCAAGAATGGGAATCGCCCTGTAAACTTAAAGGGGTCCCAGGGGTCTGGGATTGGAAGTACCCCTTCCCTCCTGATGTGTTTAATTTCTGGTCGACACCTCTTGTGGTGGATGCACCGATTATAGGGATTACTAACCCCCCCCCTACATGACGGCTCCTTATTACCGTACCCTTCGGGATGCTGAGGACCGGCGCATTGACAGACTGGCTTCCCACGCCTTCTCGTGTGCAGGGACGGCTCTGTGCCCGGTCTGTGCCGCGGCCAACACTGCAGTGGCCGCCAGGACTCTTGTCAGAAAAGTACCAGATCACCGTCCTGAGGACCTCCCTTGGAGGGTATTTAATTCCGACCTCCTGTGGAGTTCTAGATCTTCTTCGTTCCCCCTGTGTCTGCTGGACACTAAGACCGTTACTAGGCAACCCTGCGGCTTGAGGCATTGTTGGTGGCCTCTCTTTCGCTCCCAGGCTACTCGCCATGGCGCGAATGGGGGTGATGTCTTGGGGGGCGTCCGCATTAGGACCTACTGGGGGCGTCTTTCCTTACTCCCCAGTCTCTACGTCAGGCCGAGTGGATTGGTCGGCCAGCGGTGTCCCCTGGGAGTTACTGGATGGGTGCTCAGTCCCCTCAATCCCTCTTGGTCCCTTATCTGCTATCTCCATTCCTTGGATTCGGTTCAGGTTTGAGCCTTCTTCCTTGGCAACAAGTGGACTCCTTGCAGCTGGTGGGCCCGTTGGTGGCGTATAAGATGATGTCCCCTATATACCGAGCCCTTGGGCTCTTCGACACAGTAGGTTATTGATCCTACATGGGGTTCCAGCACCCCTGGGGCTTGGTGTGTGCTCATTCCCCCTTGGTAAGGTGGTTCCTCTTGAGCTGATCATATTCAAGGGCCCTGTCAGGGGGCACCCCCTTCTTTGCTTGCATCTTCCTGTGAATGGTCACTTTTGGTACCAAGTCTCGCAGGTAGGCGGGGGGGGGGGGGGACTTTCTTCCAAATCCCCCTGTGGTTTCTAGGTAGGGTCCCTTAGAGCAGTGGTTCTCAACCCTGTCCTCAAGGCCCACCAACAGGCCAGGTTTTGCAGATCTCCACAAAGATACACAGGTGGAGTGATTAGTGCAGCTGCAGAGCAATAGAGCTGGCTATTTGGAGATCCAAAAACATGACATGTTGGTGGGCCTTGAGGACAGGGTTGAGGACCACTGCCTTAGAGGGTCCATCTTACCTACTGGTTGTTGCAACAGTGAGCCTTCCGTTGACTCTATACGGCTGGACTTCTCCTCTTTTAGGACCTGTCTATTTGGGGACTCTTGTTCTGTTGGAAGACAACGGTCTGTTTTATTATTGGTCTGGAGCTTGAAGCAGGATGATCCCTCTGGAGGGTTCCTGATCCCGATCTGGGCGGGGGTCTACGCCCCCTGCTCCTCAGCGGTATTCGCTCCAATAGATGCCTTTCAGGGGCAGGTTATGCTATCCTGGTGGCGCTCTAAGAACCAACTAGGGTGGCTAAGTTGGGTCTCGCTTATACCACAGGGGCTCCGCCCTTGTTTTTACTGTCCCAGAATATTCTGACTCTGGTCATGGGGGCTTAGTAAAATTATGCAGACTTCTATCTTATATGCCTTCTCTTCGTTCACCCTACTATGTGGGGTTCTGCGCACAGTTGTGCTGATAGAGAGACCCGTGAGATTGATGGCCTGGGTGGCCTTGTGAACTGTGGTTCGCAGATGCTTCTGCTCTCTCAGGAGTGCGGTTCTGCCCTTGTCAGGCCCCTTCTTTTGTCGTCTCGCTCTACAGACTCTTGTCTGGGGCTTGACAGCTGATTCATTCACCCCTTGGAGACGGGCTTATCTTCTGTGGTTCATGGTGTACCCATACTGATTGGCATGAGTTTTGGTCTCTTACCTGTTGGACGTTCTTGGTTCCCAGGGTTCTAGAGTCTTTACAACATAGGTTGGGGTTGGCTCCCCATCTAGGTACTCTGAAGGTCCAGGTTCTGTCCTGGCTGTCTTCCTGTAGGAGTCTGGTTGTGTCTTCCTTGTGAGGAATTCTCTTGGGGTTTGCTCATGGGCATCTCCCAAGTAGTTTCTGTGGTTCCTGTTGGGATCCATTTTTCATTCTGTTTGCCCTGCGGATTTTCCCTTGGGACTTATGCTGGATGCTGTCTGAGCTGCTTTGTATTCCAAGTCGCTTCTCTGGGGGCTCCTGCCTCAGTCAGACGTGTGCCTGAGAAGGTGGATCCGATTATTTAGCCTTGGCCCGATTGTGCTGCCTTTTCAGGCTAGTTCAGTTATAATTGCTTTTAGGAGTGTATTACTTATAGTTGTGTAGTGCACCACTGCCATCTACTGGCAGAAGTTCGGTATAACGGTTCTACCTTTATCATTAGTATTCAGTGAATCCCTTAGACAGGAAGTAAACCTTTGCTACAGGAAGTTCTCTTCAGCCATTTTAGATTTTCATTCTCTATGGATGCAGCAGATATTTTCCTCTCCCAGAAGGTTTGAGACATCATCACCTGTAAGTGCCTTTCTGTTATGTTATTATCATCTATGCTGACTAGTGTTTCATGTGTACTGATATGCTGTTATTTGATTGTATTGCAGTTTCACAAATTTAATGTATACTGAAGAACGTATAAGTATATACTAATAAAACCGTATAAAGTTGGATTCATTTGGTGAAGAATACAAGCATGGGCTTCTGTTTACTGAGATCTCCGAAAAGTGTTTAGCTGTCCGTTTAGAATCACACACAGTCAGTGCTTTGAGAGTTGAACACCGATATATATATATATATATATATATCTATATGCACACCATGCCGTGGTGGTATTCTGTCTTATGCCGGACCTCTGTGCCCAAGTGGTGTTTTATGATCATTGTTAAGTCCTTTTAGTCTAACTACGGACCTTATTCTTGATAATGCTAATGTTAAGGGTCTACATTCCCTCAACAGGTGTTGCAATTTTTCCTGATGGTTTCTTGTCCCTTAGGGGGACTGATGCCCTTGGGGTCTGCGGGCGCCTCCTTATGTATGCGCCTGATATCGCTTGCTTCCAGGGCCACTGCGCCCTTTGGATTGATCTTACTTGGATGCCTTCTGGTCCTGAGTAAAGCTTTCGGCTTCTTGCTAATGAAGGAGTCAGTATTCCCGCCTTTTGACGGGTGACCAGTTCTCATTCCCCTTGGGAGAGTTCTAAGTTTTCCACGAGGCTTCTGTTGCCTGTGGGCTGGTTGGGCCGTTACACTGGCCTATTCCTTTAAGGGGGAAGAATCTCCCTTTTTCATTTTATTCCGTTATATTGGTGTTTGGGTACCATTGGCCCTTCAGCACCAGGTTTTTTCTGTTGAATAAGTTACTAGACTGTTGCTTGTCTCTGTTCATACCTTTCAAAGGTCTTGTTATGAGATTGACGTTGGCGCCTCTGCTCATGTCATACCTGGTTGCAAAGTTTTGCAGGTGACAGCGCCTTTACTGTCCGCTGTGCCTTGTTTTTGGGGATCCCACCCTACTTTATGGAAACTGCTAGTGGATGTCCCATGTGTAATTATTATAGATGGAGCAGGACGTGCTGTATGCTTAGAATAATACAATTCTGTGAGGTACTCACCTGTAGAATTGGTATTACCGTATTTTTCGGCCTATAAGACGCACCTGCCCATAAGACGCACCCAAGATTGGGAGGAGGAAAATAAGAAAAAAATATTCTGAACCAAATGGTGTACTGCCTGAGTGGCTGGGTGCAGCAGCATGCCTCAGCTGAACAGACGGAGAGTGCGGCCCCTGTGAAAGGTGATTGTTTATGGGTGATCTAGGTAAGTTTTAGACTAAGCCAAATGGGTTGCCCCATGGGTAGTAAATTGGCTGGCCATGCAGGCTTTTAGACTCCAGGGCCAGCCATTCAGGTGGTAGGTACTTAATAAAGTGGCCGAACACCCAGCATTTTCACTATCCCGGGTTCCTGGTTAGTCTCCCTGGGGCACTGTGGTTTGGATATCCTGTTGTGTAACCTTTGATTGCCAGTAAAGCTCACCTTTTCCCAGTCCTACAACACAACATCACTTACATCATTCGGCAGTGTGTGGCCATGGCAGCAATTCAGAAAGGGATGCAAGTGATGCAGACACTGGCCACGCATGCACTGTGGGCTTGTTTGACAGCTAAGAACACAGGCAAGGGGTTTCACACATCAGGACATCCCAATTTGGGATGCCCCAAGGGAAAGGGCATCAGCCAACTCAAAGACTCCAGGTCAGTTTGGTCCACTTGTACAGTTATTAAAGTGGACCAACACCCAGATTGCCAGGCCGATCAAATCCCTCCCCGCGGGGCATCCAAAATTGGGATGCCCTGCTGTGTGAAACCCCCCAGGACGCCCGCTAACCTTACATTACTCCCGGTCCAATGGCACATGCGTGGGACGCATCTTGCGCTTCTCTCCAGCAGGGCGCGTGCCCATGCCAGCCATTTGTGAATGGCCAGCACGGGTGCGCTCCCTGTTAGAGGGAAGCACGAGATGCGGCTGCCATTGTGCTCAGAGCCGCTGAGCTTTGACGCGCATACCTCAGCGGCTCCGAGCGCGCAGATTGGATGAGCGCCCGCGCATGCACCATAGGAGCGGGGTGAGGTGAGTTGAATCAGGCGATCTGGGGGGTTTCACATAGCAGGGCACCCTGATCCAACATTAAAAGCTAAGATTACAACTACCTGCTTTTCCTTTAAAACTGAGGAAGAAGACTGCAGCCTGCTATGGAAGATTCTAAGATTCACACTGCTGACAGGACTCTCAGCACGTTGTCAGTGTCTCTCCTCTCTTCTCATCTCCCTCCTCTCCTCTCCCCCCTCCCCTCTGTTCCTCTCCTCTCTGGTATGAGTCAGCCAATGAGAAGTGTCTTGGCCGGCTAGGAGTGACGTCAGCTCTTCACAGACACAGCTCGCTCGTTCTGGACAGCACAGCCGTGATTCCAGCATGTCTCCCTCACTGAGAGACATAGCTATGCGCCCACCCTCCCTCCCTCCTCTATCCCGAGGCCACTGACATGGGAACCCACACAGCGGCCAGACACCAGGTAGGATCAGCTCCTGTTGGTGACTTTGCTGGCGCCCCCCCCCCCCCCCAAACCTGCCTGTGTAACAGATCGTATGTTTCTAATGGCGTCCAGCCACCTATACCCGGCGGCCCCGCATGCTCCAGCGCTCATTTACTCGTGCACCCCTGCCCCACAGTTGGTAAAAAAAAAGTGCATTCGCCCTATAAGGCGCATGGCCATTTTCCCCCTCTTTTTGGGGGAAAATTAGTGCGTCTTATAGGGCGAAAAATACGGTATACGCATACAGCACGTCCTGCTGCACCCCACCCTGGTTTTACATTTTTCTGGATCCCCTGTATGGTGATTGTTATCATTACTATTGTTACCAGTTGGTGGTTGGTTCTCCCAGCTTCTTTTCTCACTGCTTTTCAATACTGGGGATTTGTGGGAGGTCCCTGGGTATGTGAAGGGCCGGGAGGAGCCTGTTTTTGCATGTGTCTGCTGTGAACGGCGCCCTCTGGCGGAGTATTACCCCATGTGTTATTATAGATGGAGCAGGACGTGCTGTATGCGTATAATACCAATTCTACAGGTGAGTACCTCACAGAATTGTATTTTTCCCTATGGGAACTGAGGAGTTTTGGAATCTGTGTGGCTATACCCCGTCTGATGTAGGGGAGCTCTTTTCTGATTCAGGCTCATCTGATGAGAGACCAAGGGTTCATGACGATTCTGGCTCTGACCCCTGGGCCCCAGATGCCACTGACAGATTATTGACCAAGATTTTTGAAGTTCTGTCTATCTCTCTCCCTGTTGAGGCTCCCAGCCAAACAGGGGAGCTTTTCCATACAGCAAAATCATGTCTGGAATTTCCAGAGCAGGCACATTTCCATAAACTTGTGCTCAAGGAATGGGAGCGCCCCAGTAAACTTCCCGGGGTTCCAAAAAGTTGGGATAGGAAGTATCCCTTTCCCGCTGAGGTGGTTAAATGTTGGTCATTCTCCCCCCCCCCCCCCTGAGGTGGTTGCACCGATCCTAGGGCTATCTAACACCTCTGTCATGCATTCCCCTGATTCTACTACCCTGCGGGATGCTGAAGACCGGCGTATTGATCAGCTGGCATCCCACACCTTTGCATGTGCGGGGGCGGCGCTGCGCCCAGTCTGTGCCTCTGCCATTACTGCTTTGGCCACTAGAACCCTTATCAGAAATATGCTTGATAGTGCCCCTGATGATTTGCCTTGTGAGGTGTTTAATGCACTCTCCAGTTGTGACGTTTTTGTAAATTTTGTCCTATCAGCATTGGATGACACCATCAGAATGTGTGCCAGAACTTCTGCCCTCGTGGTGGCTATACGCCGCTCGGTTTGGCTGCGCCAGTGGGCTGCTGACAACGCTGCCAAGAAGGCCCTCACTGGTTTTCCCTTTAAAGGACTGCGCCTGTTTGGGGACCGCCTGGACCTTTTTGCTAAGGGAGGCAGGTTACCCCAGCGCAAGCGGCAATCTCGGCCCTTTCGGGGTCAGGGTTCCTTCTCCTCCCCTTTCCGTGGTGCAAGACAGGGAAGGGGGGTATCTTTCCCTGGGGCACGGGGAGATTTCTTGGGTAGAGGCAGAGGACGTGGACGTCCTGGCTCCTCCTGGGGTCCCAAAGCTAAATCCTCTCCCAACCCCCCTCAGGCATGATGGGGCGCCCTCACCCATCCGGCTGGGGGGGACGGCTGCAGCACTTCGATCACGTCTGGAGGCTTCATGTCTCAGACCGGTGGATTCAGGAGGTAGTGTCCTCCGGTTACAAGTTGGAGTTTGCTGCTGATCCCCCTTCAAGATTCATCAGATCCCGGATTCCTCAGCTAGTGCAAGCAGTGCAAGGCCGCCTGGAGCTGGGGGTCATCTGCCAGGTCCCTTTAAGAGAAAAAGGCAAGGGCTTTTATTCCAACCTATTCACAGTACCCGAAAAGGATGGTTCTGTCAGGCCCATCCTGGACTTAAAGATCCTCAACAAGTTTGTCAGGAGCAGGCGCTTTCGCATGGAAACTCTGCGCTCTGCCATCAGTTCCCTGCGCCAAGGGGATTTCATGACTTCTGTGGACATCAAAGATGCTTACCTTCATATTCCTGTGTTCCCAGGTCATCAAAGGTGCCTCAGGTTCGCTCTGATGGATCAACACTACCAGTTTGTGGCCTTGCCCTTCGGCCTCACTTCAGCTCCCAGGGTGTTCAGCAAGGTGCTGGCTGGCGTGATGTCTCTGCTCAGTTGTCAGGGCGTCCGCGTGCTTCCCTATCTGGACGACATCCTCATCACTTCCCAGTCTTTACATCAGGCAGAGTTGGATACTCAGCTGGTGGTGTCCACTCTGGAGTCATTTGGATGGGTGATCAACCACCCCAAGTCCTCACTGTCCCCTTCCTTGGTAACTCCATTCCTAGGAATGAATCTGGATACAGTTCAGGCAAGGATCTTCCTTCCTCAGCAGAAGGTGGACAATCTGATTGCACAGGCTCAGTCCCTCCTAGCTTGTCCCCATCCCTCCATCAGGCAGGGGATGCAACTGGTGGGCCTGATGGTGGCCTGCTTCGAAGCGGTCCCTTATGCTCAGTTCCACTTGAGGCCTCTGCAACTTCACCTATTGTCAGTATGGGATAAGGATCCGGCGTCCCTGGACAGGGTCTGTGTGCTCTCCCCCCTGGTCAGGAGGTCCTTCTTGTGGTGGATGGAGTCAAGGAACCTGTTGGGGGGCAGATCCTTTCTTGCCCCTTCCTGGGAGACGGTCACCACGGATGCCAGTCTGTCAGGTTGGGGGGGGCATTGGGTTCTGGAAGTCCCTGCGGTTCCAGGGGAGGTGGGGCCCTCAGGAGGCCCACACGCCTATCAATGTCTTGGAGCTGCGGGTGATCTGTTTAGTTCTGGCTCGCTTGACTACTCATCTGCGTGGGCCTGCCTGTTCAGGTGCGCTCGGACAACCAGACGGCAGTTGCCTACATCAAACATCAGGGAGGGACCCGGAGCAAGGGGGCCCTCCAGGAAGCGTCTCTGATCCTGACTTGGGCGGAGGCCAATGTCCCCTGCATATTAGCTGTGTACATACCGGGGGTGGAAAATCGCCTGGCGGACTCTCTGAGCAGGGGGACCTCTCGCCAGGGAGAATGGTCCCTATGCAGCAGGGTGTTTCAATCTCTGTGTCACCGTTGGGGCCAACCAGATGTGGATCTGTTTGCGTCCCGCCACAATCACAAGCTCCCAGCTTTTGTCTCTCTGTCGAGGGATCCTCTGGCCCTGACCTCGGATGCGCTAGCAATGTCATGGAAGGACTTTCAGTTCCTGTATGTCTTCCCTCCAATCCCCCTGCTGGGCAGGGTTCTGCGCAAGATTGCTCTGGAAGGGGTGCCAGCAATTCTGGTGGCCCCCAGGTGGCCAAGAAGAGTGTAGTTCGCAGACGTGGTACAGCTGGCAGTAGATCAATACGCTCTGCCCTTGGTGCCAGATCTGCTCACTCAGGGCTCACTACGCCATCCCAATTTACAAACTCTGGCTTTGACTGCTTGGCTGCTGAAACCTCCATCTTGATGGAGAAGGGGCTGTCTTCCTCGGTTGTGGATACTTTGATTAAAGCTAAGAAGAAGTCTTCCTCTTTCATTTATTACAGGGTTTGGCATGCCTGGTGTGAGTCTAAGTCTCTTCCCTGTCGTGTGTTCTCTATTCCCAGGATTCTGGAGTTCCTGCAGCATGGGTTAGAGATGGGGCTCCAACTCAGTACTCTGAAGGGTCAGGTTTCTGCCCTGGCTATTTTCTTCCAGAAGTCCTTTGCTCAGCACCCTCTGATCAGGACTTTTTTCCAGGGGGTCAATCATGTGCGTCCCCCACGTAAGCCTGTGGTGCCTGTTTGGGATCTGTACTTGGGCCTGTCAGCCTTGCAGGGTGCTCCCTTTGAACCTGTGCAGGATGCTGCCTTGGCCATTCTTACGCTCAAGGTTGTGTTTCTGGTGGCTATCACTTCTGTCAGGCGTATGTCTGAGTTGGCGGCGCTGTCCATTCAGCCCCCCTACTATGAGACACCAGGACAAGGTGGTGTTTCGTTTCAAACCTGACTTTCTGCCTAAGGTAGTGTCTGCTTTTCATTTGAATCAGGATATTGTTCTTCCTTCTTTGTGCCCTAATCCTAGCAATGCTACGGAGAGGGTTTTGCATTCTTTGGATGTGGTTAGGTGTCTGAAGTACTATCTGGTGGCTACTGCACCTTTCAGGAAAACTGATGCTCTTTTTGTGGTCCCTTCTGGTCCTAGGAAGGGTTTGGCTCCTGCCAAGTCTACTATCAGCAAGTGGATTCGTCAGGCTGTGATTCAGGCCTACTCTGCTAAGGGGAAGAATCCTCCCTTCCGCCTTACTGCTCATTCCACTCGTGCTATTGGTGCCTCTTGGGCTTTTCAGCACCAGGCTTCTGTTGAACAAGTTTGCAAGGCCGCTACTTGGTCTTCTGTTCATACCTTTTCAAAGTTTTACAAGGTTGATGTTAGGGCCTCAGCTGATGCTGTTTTTGGCCGAAAGGTTCTGCAGACAGCAGTGGTTTAAACTGTCTGCTGCTGCCTTTTTTCTAGGGGATCCCACCCTACTTTATGGACACTGCTATTGGATGTCCCACTTGTAAGCATTATATTTGGAGCAGGACGTACTGTATACTAAGAATAATACAATTCTGTGATTACTCACCTGTAGAATTGTGTAGAATTATGAGTATACAGTACGTCCTGCTCCAACCCACCCTTAGTTTTTCATTGTCTTGGATCCCCTGTATGGTGATGGTAACATTGTTATAGTTGATAGTTGGGTTGTTTAATTCTCCCGGCTTCTTGTTAACTGCTTTTCAATGCTGGGGATTTGTGGGAGGTCCCCGGGTATTTGAGACGCCATGTGGCGGAGTATATCCCACTTGTAAGTATTATATTTGGAGCAGGACGTACTGTATAACAGAATTGTATTTTTTCCTTTTGTGAAGCAGTTTTCTCTACCTGAAATCTATTGCTATCAGCAACTGTACACCAAGATCTACAAAAAGAGAAGGGAGTTGTGTACTCACAGAACACTGCATTCTGCATTGGTGTACAGTTGCCAGTAGCAACAAGATTACAGGTAGTGGAAAAGTTCAATCAAACTCATATTTGCAAAAATAGGTACACCTCAACATCTTGAGGACATCCTTTTGCCATCAAAAGTGGACTTTACAAGAGGGAGTCCTCATCCGTAGAGGGGAGGCTTGTGTTTATAGTTTGCCCATAACCTCTGCTATTTATGATCAGCTGTTTAACAGGTCTTGTTTGACTTGTTCTGTGTAGAAGATATTGTCCCTGTGATTAGCACCAATATCTTGAGTTGCCTGCTTGAGTTAGCAAAAGTAAGTTAATGTCATTCTTCATTTTAATTTTATGATTAAAATTATTTTTTTCAGGTCTGCTGGAAAAGACAAGAAAGCCATTCAGGCTTCGATTCGACGCAATAAAGAGACAAACACAGTTCTTGCACGACTTAATAGTGAACTACAGCAACAGTTAAAGGTAACATTTTGTCATTAGTCCCTTTTCAAGACCCTGGTGTTTGATCAGTCACTGTACCTAGAGCATGTTCACTCCATTCACTGTAATGGAAGGGTCATTCCGAGGCTCTGCTGCAAGCTGCAGATTAATTAGTTGGGTTCCACCATAACTCTGAAACAGAAATACCAGGGGAACGGGAACTTTACTGCTATTTACAAAGATGTGAAGTAAAAGGAAGCTCTCTTACCATCTCCAATACACAGAAAAAGTTTGAGAATTGTGTAAGTGGCAATTACTCTTCCAACCAGGACTGCATGATTGTCTAGTGTGCTCAACACTGCTGCTAGGGAAACTATGTGGACAAATGATATAAAAGCTTTGGGAAATTACCCCTAACAATCTGTTTACGCAAATCTACTTGCACTGGGTTGGTTGCAGTCAAAATGCAAGGACAAATTCTGCCTATTATTTTCAGTGGGCCAGTTCACTTGTATGTGCTGCATTGCATAATGGGCAGTCTCAAAGTCCACCCTTATGCAAATTATCACATTCATCAGGATGGGCTATTGCAGTGCCCCAGCTAGTGTACTCATAAAACAACCCCCCCCCCCTTCTTTTTATTTATTTATTTTTTAGCTATCAGCCGGCACACTTATGTATAGGGGCTGAGTTCCCCATGCCTAGACACCGGTGTGGTGCCTCCCCAGGGGTGGACACTGGCTAGCACTAATGGGGACCATGCTCTTCTGTACCCCCCGGCTTTTGGATATACGGGTGCTGGGGTGGGGAGCTAGCGACACTCACTCTCTTCTTTCCAGACACTGGCAGACTGCTCATTTTGAGGCATAGTGTCATTAGATGGACTGTCCAATTTAAACATTTCTTCAGGGATTTAATCGCAGGTGGCCATAGGGTGCACTTGGCTATACATTAAGAAATATTTGGAACAAAAACTAGCAAATGAAAGCTCCTTCTGTTCTGAGTTGGGCCTGTACAAGCCATTTGTTTGTAAAAAAAAAAAAAACCTTGCTTAATATTTTGACTAATATACATGTTGAAGTGTCTAATGGTCGAATATTAAAGCTGTAAATGTTCAGCCCTTTACAGTAGCTCTGCCTTTTGGTGATCATATTGAAATGCTTGTCAATGTCTTCATTCCAATGCAGGATGTTCTGGAAGAAAGGATATCTTTGGAAGTTCAGCTAGAACAACTGCGGCCATTCTCCCACCTATGAAGCGACTACTGCTATCTGTGAAAACAGACCAGTTCTGAGCAAGCCCCAGATTACCAGCTCCGCGTGATCCTTACAATGTTACAATGATGTGCCTCTGTTCCTTTGCCATATTCATATGACCTTGCACTGCCCCCTCTCTTTCCTCTTTTGGCACAGACTGAGATCCCTACTTATTTTTCATGTATGGACACTTTAAGGCTTATTTAATTAGATGGTGCTAAGAGCACTTACCGTAACCCACAGCAACCAATCATATATTAGCTTTAAGCAGTCTTCTTTTAAGTTAGACTAACCAAAACAAACCTAACCTCTGTGGGTTATCGAACATAAATGTTGGCGCTATATGATTTGGTAGGCCTGCCATTTGCCTCATTGGTTCCACAATCAATTTTAGACGACTCTTTGTACATGACTGTTTTGTCTTGTTTTAGTATTGTATGAAATTCTCATTTCAGGAAAGAACCCACAAGAGCCGTATATAGCCTTTTGGAAGAATAAAAAGTAATATGTGTAACGGTGATTGACAATCACTGCCAAAACCTTATTTATAAAATATTAGTTCTATTTGGGTATTTGCACGACTGAATGTTTTATTAACTGCAGAAAAAGTTCCCTTTTCCTATGGATATGGCGCGTTTAGTAGGACCCGTCTCTCTCCATGTCACCCATGAGCAATCATTCCTTTCCAAAGCCGTGTGTTACAATGTCTGGGTGTATTTTCCACCTTGCCCGAAGGCCTTATTCCTCTGACCTATCGAAAGGCTTTACTAATAGCAACAATCTCCCCGAGTATCTCCTGCTCCTCGGGTTGATGTACTGTATTAGGGTTTTGTTCTATATTGTATGATAAAACACCTTTTGATCTCATATGTAAATTTGCATCTGAAGCTGACTAACAGCATTTATTGTATTTAATAGCTTATTCTGGCTGTGGGATCATAGATGTTAAACTGCACGGATGTATCTCAGCAGAATCAGCAAACTAGCAAACGTGTGATTTCTACACCAATAAAACAGTACATTATTTTAAATGTCGTGAGCCACCCTTTTTTATGCACTCCTCTTAACCTCTTTGAAAGGGCAACTGTGGAAATGTGAACCTATGCAAATAATTAACCCTTCCTTCTATTACCTGATCCTGTGGTCACTTGTAATGGAACTTAACTGCCACTCCCAGAGGCTGGACCCCACAACGTCCTGCAGGCTCCTCTCCTCCGGTTTCTGTGCTGTTTTTTGTGACGCCGAGTGATGCACTGATTAGAATTTTGGCATAGGACCGAGTGAGGCCTGGAAGAAAACATGCTGCCAGCATTGGAGCTTGTTTTTTTTGGCAAGCAGAACTACCCAGTAGAATCCCTTTTATGCTTGGTAACCACTAAGACATTTACAGCCCATTAAATATATAGAGCAATTCCCTGATTAGATCATGAACCTTTTTGGTTTGTGGTACATTTACAATAATACACAATGTCAATGTCTATTAGAGCTATAACCAATCATAAATAGGTAAGTGTGTTTTTATTTATTTCTTCTCTAGTACTGTAAGTGAGAGACATTTTGGTGTGCCTGGCATCCTGATTTAATTTTTAGTATCCATGTAAGAATACGAGTACCACTGATGATACTCAGCCAGGTCGCACACTTTTCACTTTCATTTTACTTCAGGAATTCAGTCACGTTTGGGTTAACTCCTTGGGCGTGCACTGCAAGAACAAAGGCGTGGTTCCTCCCGGGCTATATATACTTCCGGCTGACTTCCTACCATCCAGTTTAATTCTTGCAGTTGGAACTGGACTGCAAGATGTGCTGTGAACTTCTCTCTCTCTCTGTTTATTTCTTTGTTTTTATGTTGGAAGCACTGTCTTCCTGGCCCTTATGTCCCTCTGATCTGGATGGACCCACAATGCCTCCTCAGCTATGCTGTATACAGGATCAGGATGGTAAGGGTAAGCGCCAGGGTCTTGCGGCGCTTCGGGGGTGTCACATTGCCACTAGAGAAGTGCACAAGCTAGAGATCAACCCCCGCTCAAACTGGTCACAAATATACCTAATCTCAAAGTTTGTCTTCCTATACAGCGGGGCAGCTTTTCTCATCAGACCCTTGATAAAATGTATCTGTAACAGTCTAAATGTGTCAGAAAGGGCAGAAAGTTCTCACTCAATGTGAAGATATGGACTTCATTCCCTTGGGTGTGCAAAACGTATTCACCACTGTGAGCCTATTGTTAGTATACAGTACGTCCTGCTCCAGATATAATACTTACACTTGGGTTATTTTCCGCCAGATGGCGCTGCACTGCAGAGACATGGAAAAACAGGCTTCTCCCGGTCCTTCAAATACCCAGGGACCTCCCACAAATCCCCAGATTTCTCTGCAGTGCTGACTGCGAAGACATGATGTATTACTCTCTCGCAGGTGAGCGGTCCTGTTGAACTATTCCCACCCGTCCTCCCTGTGATGTGCCTCCCAGCCTGGGCTGCGCTGGTCGGGTGAAGGTAGGCAGCACCATTGCTTAACGGAGCCATGCTCCACCGCAGTCCTCCACCAAAGGGTAGGTGGTTTAGGGCTGATGGTGAGCCTCTAGGGGATGCCCCTCCCGCACTATTGCCCCGTGTAGCGGTGGGCCCTGTACAAAGGGTCGCCATTCCTCCCTCAAAGAAAGGGGGGGGGGGGGGTGTAGTGGTCTTAGTGTATGTTTTACACGTTATGGCCTTAGCCTTGCCCCGGACTAGTATTCCTGGGGTCAGAGCCGCGCTGTTTGTTCTTTACTGTGTAATTGTCGCCGAAGCGCGCACTTCTTCCTTTACTGGATGTGCTGCGCCAGGCGGCGACGTCGCCTCAGACGTTGCTGCGTCTTCATTGGCAAATGTAGCATTCACTTCGCTCCTCATGACAGTTGTAACTACCTCAGAGCTTCGCGCTCTTCGGGGGGGGCGGGGACCTAGGTTGCCGCGCTCCGCGTCACTGCCCGCTCTGGCCCGCCGTTTGAGGTTCGCTTGGCGCCATTTTGATGCTGGTCGCACGCACGCGTGGTAGCGGTCCTCCTCCTCCCTTGGTCTGTAAGTGCCCTCGCGGGCGATTTTCATGATCCTTGTTTACTGCGCATGGTTCTGACACCCTTTATTCCCATTATGTCTTTCAGACTGGTGAACACCATTGGCTTCTCCCGGCCGGTGTAAAATTATAGCGGGCCTTGTTAAATTCTCCCACTTCCATAGCGGGTCTTTGGGGCATCCAGGGTTACTTGTGTAAATCCCTACTGGCATATTGTGCCTTGATTAATCACCATATGGAGGCATCTGAGAATTATGTGACCGGGGTCCCTCTGGGACAAGACCGGCGGTGTATAGCGTGTGGACAACCCCATGCTGATGCTGACAGGGCCGAGCAAGCCCTGGCCCTGCAATCTGGTCGGCCAGTGGCTACACCTAGCTTCAATTCACCTATCTCCCCAGGCTTAAATCTCTCTCCTGCTGAGTCGCCTACAAGTGGGGAATTGCAGCCTGCCGGCCCTTCCAGACTGCCTACGGCTGAACAGATTATTGCTAGGTTGTCAGAGCGAATGGGCCCTGGTAGAAAGCAGCACCTGTCGCCCCATGTTTCTGTATGCTCTATGAGAACTGAGGGGTTTGCTACTCCATGTGACTATACCCCTTTTGATGAAGGGGAGTTGTTCTCTGACTCAGGCTCTTCTGATGAGAGGCCGAGGAGTCATGACGATTCTGGCCCGGGATACTGGGGCCAGTGTGACACTGACGACCTGTTTAAGGCACTGTCTATCTCTCCCCCCGGTCAGGTCCCCAAGCCTAGAGGGGAGCGTTTCCATACTGCGACTGCACGTTTGGAATTTTTAGAGCAGGCTCATTTCCATGCCCTTGTGCTCAAGGAATGGGAATGCCCCAGTAAACTTCCAGGGGTTCCAGGGGACTGGGATAGGAAATACCCTTTTCCCCCTGAGGTGGTTAATTGCTGGTCATCACCCCCCGTGGTGGATGCGCCGATCATAGGGGTCCCTAACCCCCCCCCCCCCTTTATTACAACCCCTGCTTATAGTACCCTTTGGGATGCTGAGGACCGGCGCATTGAGCTGCTGGCCTCCCATGCCTTTTCTTGTGCCGGGACTGCGCTGCGCCCGGTCTGTGCCGCAGCCATTACTGCAGTGGCCGCTAGAACCCTCATCAAAAAATTGCTCGATCATCACCCCGAGGATCTCCCTTGGGAGGTGTTTAATGCACTCTCCAATTGTGATGTATTTGTGAAGTTTATTCTATTAGTGCTAGCTGAGACCATTAGAATGTGTGCAAGAACTTCCGCCCTTGCGGTGGCTATTCGTCGCTTGGTCTGGCTGCGACAGTGGGGTGCTGATGATGCTACTAAAAAGACTCTTACTGGGCTCCCCTTTAGAGGGCAACGCCTATTTGGGGCCCGTCTAGACCTGTTCGGTAAAAAGGGCAAATCACCCCTTCGCAGACGGCCGTCTCGGCCCCCTCGAGGCAGGGGCACCCCTCCTCCCCCCTACCTTAGTGTTAAACAGGAACCAGGGGTGTCTTTCCGGATTTTTTGTGCAGACTCCTGCCCCACGAGCAGCAGACAACGCTCTGGCCCCTCCGGCGGGGCTAAGCCCAAATCTTCCACCAAACCCCCTCAAGCATGATGGGGCGCCCTCGCCCGGCTGGGTGAGGGGATGGCTGCAGCACCTTGCTCTTATCAGGAGGCATCTCGCCTCATTCTGGTGGATTCAGGAGGTTGTGTCCTCCAGATACAGGATAGCGTTTGCTGCACGGCCTTCCCCAGTTTTTATCAGGCTCCTGGTCCCTGCCCCTGTTCAGTTGCTGGCACAGGCCATGCTAGGCCTGCAAGGTCTGAGGGTCTCTTGCAGATTGCCCGTAATAGGCAGAGGCAAGGGCCGCTATACCACCTTCCACAGCCCTCCAAAGGATGGGTCGGGTGGCCCATTCTGGCTTCACAGCAATTCTCTAATTACAGGCAGTTTCCTGCATGGAAACTCTTGAGTTGGGCCATCAGCACCTTGCGCCCCGTGGGCGTCTTGCTGTCTGGGGAACTCTTCAATGCTTATGTTTACATTCCTGTGCCCTCAGATCTCTGAGGCTCTACAGGTTCGTGTTGTAAGTCCAACACTGTTAATTGTGGCCCTGTTATCTGGCCTCTCTTCAACTCCCAGTGTGTTCACTCAGGTGCTGTCGATGGTGATGTCTCTGATGAGACCAAGGGACGTCCGCGCGATGTCTACCCGGACGCCTTCCCTCACTCCCCTGTCTCTGCGTCAGGATAGTTGGATACCCGGCTGGTGGGCCCATTGGGAGTCATTTGGATGGGTGTTCAATCACCTCGAGTCCTCGCTGTTCCCTAAAGTGGTAACTCCATTAATAGGAATGATTCTGGATCAGGTTCAAACCAGATTCTCCCCCTCTCAGCAATTGAGTGGGCATTCTGGTCTCATGGGCCCAGTCCCTCACTACTGTCCCGGTTTCTTAAAGTGGACCAACACCCAGGATTTTGACTATCCTGGGTTTTGGTCCACTTCAGGGGGGCACCCCGGTTAGGGGTGCCCCGCTGTGTAAAACCCCCCAGAAAGCCCCCAAAACTCACCTCACCACGCTCCCACGTAGCCACGGACAAGCGGGTGACAGCGGCGGACAAGACAGCGGGGGCGCGCACGCCTAGAGGGGCGCGCGGGAGGCGGCGGCCGCCGCTGCCGATGAGGTGGGGGTTTTGGGGGGGGGTCCCTCACCGCGGGACATCCCGATCTCGGATGTCCCGCGGTGAGGGAGGTGATCACCCCTGGGTGACAGTCCACTTTAACACCAGGCAGGGATGCAACTGGTGGGCCGTTAACTTGCTCGGCAGGAGCCCGAGTAGCTAAAGAGGTCCCTTATGCTCAGTTCCCCTTGAGCCCGTCTGTGACTTGTATTGGTAACATATGACAGGGATCCAGCACCCCTGGAGCAGGGCCTGTGGGCCTTCCCACCTGTATGACGGTTTTCTCTTGAAAGTGGATGAACTCGAGGGACCTGTCTGGGGGCAGTTCCCCCTTGCCCCTTTCTGGAAACGGCCACCATGGATGCCAACCTTTCAGGTTGAGGGGGATGGTTTCTCCCGAACCCCCCTGCGATTCTGGTGTTGGTGGGGCCCTTAGAGGGTCCTTACGCCTATTGAAGTCTAAACGGTGAGCGTTTTTCAGTTGGCTCTTTCTCGCTTGACCGCTCCCCTTCTGGATTTGCCAGGCTGGGGGTGCTCGGTCCGTCTGACGACAGACTTACTACATTAACCATTGGAAGGGGCCTGGAGCTGGCGGACCTTCCAGGGAGTGTCTATGTTCCCTTCTGGGCGGAGACAATGCCCCTCTGCGACAGGATGTGCTAATCCCCGGGTCGTTGTGGAGTCCAACCAGTCATGGATCTGTTGGGTTGCGTCACCTTCACAGGCTATCGGCCCTTGTTTCCCTGTCCCAGGATCCTATGTCAGTGGTCCAGATGCCTTTAGTACCGTCTTGACAGGACGTTTGGTTCTGTATGTCCTTCTCCATTCCCTCTGCTAGGCAGGGTTATGTGGAAGATTACTCTGGTAAGGGGACCAGTGATTCTGGTGGCCCCCAGTTGACCTAGTATAGTGTGGTTGCAGACATGGTACTGTGGTCAGTAGTTCTGCACCTTGCCAGGAGTGCCAGTTTATCACTCGGGGCCCCCTTTACGTCAGTATAATTCATGGTCCCTGGCCTAGTCGATCTGACTGCTGAAACATACATCTTGATGGAGACAAGTTTTAGATGTCTCGGTGTTTGTGACTATGGGAAGGCTAGGAGTAAGCTTCTTTCTCGTCTTCTTCTATTGTTGTAGGCTATGGCATACCCACATTTATTGGGGTGAGTCTAGTTCTCTTGTTGGACGTTCTCTGTTCCCAGGTTTCCAGTGTGGCTTTCAGCATGAATTGGAGTTGGTTCCCCAGCTCAGTTCTCTGATGGGTCAGGCTCTGCCCTGTCCACCTTGCCTTAGCAGTCTCTGGTTCAGTCTTTCTTGGTTAAGACTTCCTTCAGGGGTTGCTCATGTGTGTCCTCCATGTACTCCTATGGTCCCTGTTGGGATTGAAATTGAATTCATTCCGTCTGCTTGCAGGATTGTCCCTTGGTCCTATTCAGGACGCTGTCTGGATGTCCTTACCCTCAAGGTTGTCCTTCTGGTGACTGTTACCTTGGTCAGGCGTGTGTTAGCGGGCGGTTCGGTCTAGCCCTCATTCCTTGAGATACACCAGGATAAGGTGGAGTTCCGCCTGAAGCCAGATTCTCTACATCTGAAGGTGTCTTATGTTCAATTATTCGAGATATTGTTTTCCACGACTCTCCCCCTTCCTAGCGACGCTGAGGAAGTGGTTCTGCATTCCTTATACAGGTGTTGGCAGTTTTTTCCTTAGGAGTCACTGTGTCCTTTAGGGGAACTGAGGTTCCTTGGGGCTTGTGGTCATTACATCCTGAATGTGCCCGATCTCGTCTGCTCTCGGGAGTTGGGCGGTTGGTCCTGGTTGTTACCTTAATGTATGTTACTCCTGGTACCATGTTTCGGCCTTTGGCTTCTGCCAAATTTATTAGCAATCGGATTGTCAGGCTGTTACTCAGGCCTATTCAGGCAAGGGGAAGAATCTCCCCTGTTGCCTTGATTCCTTTTCTACGCGTGCTTGATGCCTCTTGGGCCTTTCAGCACCGGTTTTGCTGTTGAACTGGTTGGTTAGGCCACTACCATTGGCCTTCTGCTCATACCCTTTGCAAGGTTTTTACAATGTTGATGTTAGGGCCTCAGCTCATGCTGTCTTGGCTGTATGGTTCTGCAGGTGACAGTGCTTTAAACTGTCTGCTGTTGTCGTTTTTTGTTGGGGATCCCACCCTACTTTATGGACACTACTTTTGGATGTCCCAAGTGTAAGTATTACATTTGGAGCAGGACGTACTGTATACTAAGAATAATACAATTCTGTGAAATACTCACCTGTAGAATTGATATTATTTGTATACAGTACGTCCTGCTCCACCCCACCCTGGTTTTTGCATTTTTCTGGATCCCCTGTATGGTGATTGTTATCTTGTTATCATTACCAGTTGTTCTGGGTGGTTTTAAATTCTCCCGGCTTCTTGTTCACTGCTTTTCAATGCTGGGGATTTGTGGGAGGTCCCTGGGTATTTGAAGGGCCGGGAGGAGCCTGTTTTTCCATGTCTCTGCAGTGCAGCGCCATCTGGAGGAGGATAACCCAAGTGTAAGTATTATATCTGGAGCAGGACGTACTGTATACAAATAATATCAATTCTACAGGTGAGTATTTCACAGAATTGTATTTTTTTGTGTCCACCATCTATAACTAGCAGGATATAGGATCCCC
Organism: Gastrophryne carolinensis; assembly: GCA_027917425.1. Lineage (NCBI taxonomy): Eukaryota > Metazoa > Chordata > Amphibia > Anura > Microhylidae > Gastrophryne > Gastrophryne carolinensis. The sequence continues at coordinate 298,316,255 of CM051237.1, read as the reverse complement.
AGGGGAAACATTGGGTTACCAGCTAGAGTAGAGGCTGGCAGGAAGGGTGACATGAATTTATGCTTCACTTTGTTTTGGCCTGAGGGTTTTAGGGATCCATAGCAGTAAGGTTGTGCCACAGATGGCTACGTCGTTTGTTACCCATATAGGTATATGCCTAGGTGTGCTGCAGGACCAGCGGCGCGATTTTGGCTGCTACATAATACTTATGGAGAGAGGGGAAAGCTAGGCCTCCCTGTTCCTTTTTACAAAACAATGTGGTTTTGACTTGTTCCACAGAAAAGACAAGATCTTCTGTTGGCAGGAATGTCATATAAGAAACTGCTATCCGGCCTAGCCAGGAGAGCTTTATGAACTGCCAGGATTTGAGTAGGATGTCTAAAGATCTGTATGCTTCTGGGTAATTGGCATTGTATAGCTTGTTGTAACTAGCCGTCAACCTAATCCCTAAATATGGTAGTCTCTGTGTCCAGGACCATGCAAAGTTGTGAGATGTCTGTCTCGTTCTGTTGGAGAGGGAGATGTCAAGGGCCATGGATTTGGAAACATTCAGTTTTAAGCCTGAAATTTGGCTGAAAGTGAGTAATTTGATGGTGTTTGGGGCTGATGTGTGTGGGGATGTGAACATTAGGAGCATGTCCTCAACAAACAGGGAAATATTCTTAGTATACAGTACGTCCTGCTCCAAATGTAATACTTACACTAGGGTTATCCTCCGCCAGATGGCGCTGCACTGCAGAGACATGCAAAATAGGCTCCTCCCGGCCCCTCAAATACCCGGGGACCTCCCACAAATCCCCAGATTTCTCTGCAGTTCTTACTGCGAAGACATAAAATTATCACTCTCTCGCAGGTGAGCGGGGCTATTAGCCTGCGGCCCTGTTGGACTATTCCCACCCGTCCTTCGTGTGATGTGCCTCCCAGCCTGGGCTGCGCTGGTCGGGTGAAGGTAGGCAGCACCATGTGTGCTTAAGAAGCGCTGCTCCACCGCAATCCCCCACCAAAGGGTAGGCGGTATAGGCTGATGGTGAGCCTTTATGGGATGCCCCTCCCGCATTATTGCCCCATGCCCCGTCTAGCGGTGGGTCCTGTACAGAGGGCCGCCATCCTCCCTCATTCTCCCTGTAGCCTTCGGGGGGGAAAGAAGGGGGGGTGTGGGTGAGTGTGTATCGTGATTCGTGCATACGGCGTATATAAATATGAAATAGGATATTTACCGTTCCTCACAGCTATTCCAAAACATCCTGGTCATATCCCGACTTCACTACTGCAACACCCTCCTTTGTGTTTTACTAACAGACTGGCACCCCTCCAATCTATTCTAAACTCTTCTTCTTGCCTCATCCATCTCTCCTCTCGCTTCTCTCCTCTGTGTCAATCCCTCCGCTGGTTACCTGTCTCTCAGTTCAGTTCAAACAAACCTGCAAAGTTCTCTCCTGCCAGGTTCCTCTCTACATTACATCTCTGATCCAGCTATACTAACCCAAGCATAACCTCCGCTCTGCCTCTGACATTCTCCTGTCCTCCTCCTTGGTCATCTCCTCGCACTCCCGTGCCTCCCCACTTCTCTGTTGTGCACTGCCCCTCTCAATCCATCACTCTCCAACGCTCCAAGCCTTTAAAAGTGCCCTCAAAACTCATCTCTTCAGACAAGAGTTCCTCATCTCTTCAGACTTCTCTTTAGACTGTAAACTTGCAAGGACAGGGCTCTTGAATTTTATAGCATCTAGTTTGTATTGGTCCCTGTACTATAAGTTTTACCTTGTCTGTAATTATACCTTGTAAAGCAATACGGAAGATGATGGTGCTATATAAACAAACAATAATGATAATCTGCATGGGTTTAAGCCACTGATCATCAGAGGGACGCTTCAGTTGAGCAAATTTTAAAAATGAATTCTGTTAATACATTTCCACCACTGTTTGGCTAGTCTGTGTTAATGTGCTACAGCAGGCAAAGGCAATTGCCATTGTGTCGGGCTACGTTTGGCACTGTCCTAAACCGATTTCAGTGTGTAAATTGAGGAAAAAATGGCTGAGATATTGAGGTTTACAGTTTCATCTTATGATCTCACTTCTAAAGCAAGTGGGCATGATGCATAATGGGCGGGGTCTGTAATATTCCCAAAACTTGCTTCAGACACCCTGGGCAACTCCCAAATGCTAGTTAGTAGTTACTCCCAAAGTACATGTACACACTCCCAAACGTCCATTCGCACACTTCCGAAGCACGTATGCTAGGTAGGTAGATGGACTAATTGGTGGGTAGGTAGATTTAGTGGGTGGGTAGGCAAGGGGGGGGGACTGGGCAGCTGTTGGCAAACCCCAGCAGTGGGTGCAGCCCCCCCTTAACCTCGCCTATTGACAGGCTCTCCTGGAACCACTCGGGAGAAGAGAGAAGGTAGTGGGGGGCGGTTCCCTTGTTTCGGGGACGGGAAGAGGGGGCCACCACACTGCTCTCTCCTGGCATTGGACTGGAAGAGAAAGGCGGAAGGGGGGGCTCTCTCATTCTCCATGCCACTGCTGCCACTGTCCCTGCTCTTGCAGGCTGTCAGCGCTGGAGGTAGGAGGAGGCGGGGGGAGGTAATTCATATATCGGCCACCAATTCTGGCCCTGCTTTGACAATCTTATTGGGGGCGGGATGAAAAGGAAGGTTCAGTCTGCCCAGAAAATAGATGACGAGTGCAACACTACATTGACGTTCAGAAGCTGAATGCCAGCACTGTGACCACAGCCAGAAGATAAAAGCTGCATTCAGCTAGGGAAACTGTTTGGGTGCAGAAAAGCTTTAAAGGAGCACTATCGTGAAATTGTGTAATATTAATAAACCATTATAAACATGTGGATAATGAGGAGGGGTCACTTATACACCCTAACTGAATAAAACTCCCGCCAAGCTTGTGATCTTCTTTCACTAGTAGGAATACAATCCAGGGATGACAGGTTTAGTGTATCAGGCGTGACCCGATTTTCTCTTCCTTGCATTAAAAAAAAAAAAGCCTGGCTGGATATTTCTTGATGCTGAATGTATAAGAAACCTCTCTTCCTGCCATCCAGCATATTTTTATGTAGATTTTTATCATTGGGCCATTTATTTGCGATAGTGCTGCTTTACTGTTAATAGCTCCAAACACTGTTTTACACCTATCCTTAGTCACAATGCAATGTAAAACACTGCCTTATTTTTTACAGGCTAGTTCACATGAGCTGAAAAATGCCAGGTAAGCGTTGCATGTAGCATTTTCGAAGTATAATTCAGTGTTCTTGTGTTGCCAAAGACATTTATTTAATATGCTTTATATTTTTAACAGCAAAAGTGCAGCTTAGTTTTTGATATGCCGTTCCTCTGGCATTGTTAAAATTGATAATGAAATGCATGCGCTTATTGCAGTGGATAAGTGTGAACATGGCCTAATTGTACTTAAAGCGGACCTTCACTCTGAATAAGAGTCTATCTTATATGTTTCCCACACACTGTACATACAGATTGCTCACATTAAAAATCATCCTACCTGCATCTACTGCATGTTATGAGCCTTTAAACATCCAAGATGGCGGCTTATGGAAGCCGCCATTTTATCAGGCAGCCTGCAAACAGGAAGTGCCTGCAAACAGGAAGTGACTATGCTGCTCTGCATTCTGGGACTGCTGACCTTTTCCTGACCCCAGCTCGGCTCTGTCTGTGCAAAGCACAGCTATAACCCGCCCCCCTGTACCTTATCCCACTCTCCTCTCCTCAGTAAGTGTGATGCTTCTGAGTCAAGATGGCGGCGCCCGTATCCTAAATTCCTGAACAGAGTTGCAGCCCAGTGGGGGAAAGAATAATAAGTTACTGACTAAAAATGTAAAATATATTAATTTTAGATGCTGGGGAATAGTTTTTTAAGAGTTTGGGCTTTTCATTAAATCATGGTGAAGGTCCGGTTTAAGATAAAACATAATGTCATCACTGAAATAAATGAGAACTCAAGTTTTTGTTTTACAAACTTTACAAAGATATGTTAATAGTCTCCTGCAGGCAGTAACCGGCCTAACATCATATTACAATAACAGCCCTGGAGAATTAGCATGACAGGCTGGCCTATTAGTGTTCCCTTTGTATGCATAAATCGGAGGAAGATGGTTGCTCTGCAATTGGCATCTCACATTTAGATTATTTTTGTTTTTAGAATAGTCTCTGGAAAGCTGTAATTGCTCCAAAGTCTACATTTTGGCATAAGAGGATGATTTGATTATCTCTTTTCAATGCTGGCATGAATAGCACGCTGACACCCAGAAAGCCAGGTAAGCTTCTCTTCTTCAGTTAGTGTAGAACAGATCCACCTTCGCTTTGGGCCTTGCATGACAATGGCATTCTGTACATCTGCAGATTAAAGAGCACATATGAAATAGCATTGGATGTAATGAACTTTTAGAATTTGAAAACATTTTTCTACCTATGTCCTGCAGGATGGCCATGGAGGAAGCGGCTCCTCCCCCTAGAGAGGAAACGCAAACCAGAACAGTTTTCCCCCCAGTCCGCAGTATTGTGTTTCCAGGCCCTATCGTCTCCTGCTTATTTTTTTAATTATTTTCTGTGCTTTCTGACAATATTGCTACACACAGAGCGGCCTCTCATTTAACCATTTAAACTTTAAAAAAAAAAAAGGAACTTTAGAATACTTTTATTTTGTTTTTAAAGACCCTCTGCTCCAGACTGACAAACCTTGGCCCAAGATCCTGATGGGAGGCAGGCTCTCCCTCTTTCTGGTATGGTGGCAGGGGATTTCGCATTTGTTTTACAGGTGATTCAGTCAGGTACCACCTGGAGTTTCTTCGGAAACCCTCTGGATATCTTTCTCTTGACTCCCAAGGGACCAGGAAAAGGGAACAGCCTTCCCGCTTGTCGTCCGTGAACTCCACCAAAAGAGGGTCATAGACAGAGTTCCGTAGAGCAGGGAAGGGGTTTTTATTCCCAAGTATTTTTAGTTCAAATGTCCTCGGGAGCTTTCTGGATCATTTTGAACATAAAACAACTAAACCCTTTTTTATGGTACAAGAGGTTTTGTATGAAGTCCATATTTATGGTAAGAAACCTCTTGATGCCCCTAGATTTCATGGTCACGATAGACCTGCAGGATGCATACCTGCATATTTCCATTGCCAAGGAGGATCGCAGATTCCTGAGGTTTGCATCTTGGAGAAGGAGATCCTGCACTGCCAATACAGAGCCCTACTGTTTGGGATCTCGTCTGCCCTGAGGATTTTTACAAAAGTCCTGGCAGGACCCATGTGCTGCCTGAGATCAAGGGGGACTTCTAAAAACCCGTTCCTGGACAACCTTTCACTTACAAACAGCACCAGTCAGGCCTTCTCCGGGATCTTTCTCAAATGCTCTCCCTCCTGCAAACTCTGGGCTGGATCATATACAAAATCCAACCTAGTACCTTCAAGAAAATGCCTTTTTCCCAATGCATGGCACGGCCTGCTTCGCAAGTCATTACATCTGGGTATTCCGCCACAAGGTGGCGCAGTGCACCGCAGAAGAGTTGTGGCTCCGCCCGGGACCATATAAAAACGGAATCACCATAGACTTATCCAGTTGTTCTCTGCAGTGCTTACTGCGAAGATAGAAGATGGCTCTTATATACTTTGCGCAGGTGTGCGGGGCAACCATGCCTGCGGCCCTGCATATCTATTTCCACCCATTTCCGGACCCTCTGTGCCTCCCAGCCTCGGCTGACGGATCGGGTGAAGGTAGCAGAGCACTAGGGTCAAGTGCTCAAGGAGCGCTGCTCCAAGCCGCAGACCCTGTACCACAAAGGGTAGCCGGCCATAGGCTTTATGGTGATCCTACTAGGGAGTTCCTGTCCTAGCTGCTGAGGGGGTGTTTTGGGGAGTTTTTGGTATGTTTTCTGGGTCCCCCCCCCCACTGGCCTGGGCTTCGCCTCTGCCTGCTCGCTCTCCTCTCCTCCGCCCCCCCCCCCCCCGGAACACCCGTCGGGGGGGCGGGTGGTAGTTTGTGTGTTTTAAACTGTTTTTGTATACTTTTACCGCCGCCGCTTCGTTCTGCGCTCCGTGGCAGACGGCGCTATATCTGTGAGGCGTTTTTTTTACTGTGTGGATGACGTAGCCGAGGTCACATGAGCGCCGTTTTTGTGCTCTTCGGGGGGGAGCGGGGCCGGCGGATAACACGTATCGCATCGTTCTCCCGCGGCTCGCCCCTCAAGGTTCCTCTGCCGGCGCCATCTTGCCTTTGCTGCGTGTCTGGGGCCCTCTTCATCTCTGGGCTGCGGCGGTGATTTCTGACTGTGTCGCGTCCTCCGGTGGTTTGGTGGCTGGCGATCCCAGCAGTTGGGCTGCGACAGTGACCCTGGGTCCGAGTCTGAGGATTCCTGGTTCCCTGAGAACACTGCTAATCTGTTGTCTCACATTTTTGAAATCTTGCACATTGTCTCCCCTGAGGTGGCTAAGAGGAAACAGGGTGAGCTTTTTTTGTACTGTTAAGCAGCGTCTGGAGTTCCCTGAGCAGAGTCATTTCACTAATTTGGTGCTCAAGCAGTGGGAACATCCTAGTAGATTGCCCGCGTTGCCCAAAGGGTTGGATAAGAAATACCCATTTCCTGCTGACCTGGTTAAGCGATGGTCGGGTCCCCCCGAGGTGGACGCTTCCGTTCTAGGGCTGTCCAACACCTCAGTCATGCCTTCCCCTGACACTAGTACACTGAGGGACAGCGAGGACCGGCGTATGGATCAGCTGGCCTGCCATGCTTTTACATTTGTGGGGGCTGGGCTGCGTCCGGCCTGTGCCTCTGCCATTACAGCCATTGCTCTTAAGAGACAGATCAATCGTCTCCTTGATGGCGCTACAGCTGGTAGGGAGGAGTATAGGGCCCTCTTGCTTTGCTCTGATTTTGTTGCCTTTATCCTTACTGCTATGGATTATGTGGTACGGCTGAGTAGTAGGGCCTCTGCCCTTTTGGTGGCTATGCGCCGCTCTGTTTGGTTGCATCAGTGGGCAGCTGACGCTTGGGCTCCCCTTTGTGGGTCTGCGGCTCTTTGGTGAGCGTCTGGATGTTTTAGCCAAGGATGGTAGGCTGCCTCAGTGTAGGAGGCAGCCTCGGCCTTTTCGGGGGCCCTCCGCATCCTTCACCTCCTTTCGTGCCCCTAGAGGAGGTCGAGGCCCCCTCTTTTCAGGTATCCGCAGGGGTTCTTGGGGCTGTGGCAGATCCCGTGGCCGTCCAGGGCTCTCATGGGAACCCAAGCCCAAAACTTCTCCCAAGCCCCCTCAGGCATGAGGACGCACCCTAACCCATGCTCATGTCTGGAGGCCAGACCGGTGGATTCAGGAGGTGGTGTCCTCCAGTTACAAGATAGTTTGCAGCCTGGCCGCCCCCCAGATTCATCAGATCCCAGATGTCTCACAACCCTCTGTCAGCTCAGGGGTTGCGCCTTGCGGTTTAACATCTGTCGGAGTCAGGAGTCATTTGCCTGGTGCCTCCCCAGGAACGGGGTCAGGGTTTCTATTCCACAAGAAGCAAAGAAAACGAGCACTCCATATATGCGATGAAGGTGAGTCGAATTATATTCGTGCAAACTGCACAATAACAAACAGCGAGCCCCCTTCATCATGTAACCCCCGAAACGTTGGATTGTTTGTTCCTGTTTGTTATTGTGCAGTTTGCACGAATATAATTCTACTCACCTTCATCGCATATATGGAGTGCTGGTTTTCTTTGCTTCTTGTGGATTTGTGGCGTCACCGCTAACCGTGCACCCCCTTTCAACACTTGGTAGGTGTGCGACGGCAAACGAGATTGTTAGGGTTTCTATTCCAATCTGTTCACGGTCCCCAAAAAGGACGGGTCCTTGAGGCCCATCTTGGACCTGAAGGGTCTCAACAGGTTTGTCAGGCTCAAGCACTTTCGCATGGAGACCCTTCGCTCGGCTGCTTATCTCCAAGTGCCAATCTTCCCAGGTCATCAGAGATTTCGCAGGTTTGCTCTGGAGGATCAGCATTACCAGTTTGTGGCCTTACCATTCGGTATCACCTCGGGTGTTCACCAAGGTGCTGGCGGGCATGATGGCTCTGCTGCGGCATCAGGGCATTCTCATTCTTCCTTACCTGGACGACATTCTGATTGCAGCTCAGTCTCTTTCTCAGGCCGCGAGGGATACTCAGGTGGTGACCTCCACTCTCGAGTCCTTTGGCTGGGTGATCAACTATCCCAAGTCTTCACTGTCTCCGTCTTTGGTGAAGTCTTTTCCGGGCATGACTCTGGATACTTCTCAGGTCAAGGTATTCCTGCCTCAGCAGAAGGTGGAGGGCCTTCAGAACTGGCACGGGCTCTGCTCTTGTGTCTCCATCCCTCCATCCGGCAAGGGGTGCAGCTGGTGGGCCTGATGGTGTCCTGCTTCGAGGCGGTCCCCTTTGCTCAGTTTCACATGAGACCTCTTCAGTTGCACCTCTTGTCAGTTTGGGATCGGGACCCTGTGTCCCCGGATCAGGATTTTGCTTTGTCCCCCCTGGCCAGACAGTCCCTCTCGTGGTGGCTGGACTTAAGGAACCTCCTTGTGGGCAGGATATTTCTGCCCCAGTGTTGGGAGACTGTCACCACAGATGCCAGTCTGACCGGTTGGGGGGGCTTTTGGAAGTCTCTGCAGTTCCAGGGTCAGTGGGGCCCCCAGGAGGCCCATGCTCCCATCAATGTCCTGGAACTGAGGGCAATCAGGTTGGTTCTTTCTCAGCTGACCTCACACCTTCGGGGTCGGGCTGTTCAGATCCGTTCGGACAACCAGACGGCGGTTGCCTACATCAATCATCAGGGAGGGACTCGGAGCAAGCAAGCCCTCGAGGAAGTGTCTCTGATACTGTCTTGGGCGGAAGAGAATGTCCCTTGCATCTCGGCGGTTTACATTCCGGGAGTGGAGAACCAGGAGGCAGACTCCCTGAGCAGGGGGACGTCTCGGCTGGGGGAATGGTCCCTCAGCAACAAGGTTTTTCACTCCCTGTGTCACCGCTGGGGTTAGCCGGATGTGGACCTGTTCGAGTCCCGCCACAACCACAAGCTTTCCAGGTTTGTCTCTCTGTCACAAGACCCTCTGGCCTTCGCCACGGATGCGCTAGCAATGTCTTGGATGGAGTTTCGGCTTCTCTATGTGTTCCCTCCGTTCCCTTTGCTGGGCAGGGTGCTGCGCAAGATAGCCCAGGAAGGGGTACCAGCCATTCTGGTGGCCTCCTGTTGGCCAAGGAGAGTGTGGTTTGCAGACGTCGTGCAGTTGGCAGTAGATCAGTATGCCCTGCCCAAGGATCCAGATCTGCTCACTCAGGGACAACTGTGCCATCCCAATTTACAAACGCTTGCTTTAACGGCTTGGCTGCTGAAACCTCCATCTTGATGGATAAGGGGTTGCCTGCTTCTGTTGTTGATACCATGATTAGAGCTAGGAAGAAGTCCTCGTCCTTTATCTACTACAGGATATGGCATGCTTTCATTGCCTGGTGTGATTCCAACTCTCTTCCTTGTCGGGTGTTTTCTATCCCCAGGATTCTGGAATTTTTGCGACATGGTTTGGATTCAGGCCTTCAACTTAGTACCCTCAAGGGACAGGTGTCAGCTCTGGCAATTTTTTTCCAAAGATCCTTTGCCAATCACCGGTTGGTTAAGACTTTTTTCCAGGGAGTTACTCATGTGTGTCCGCCACGTAAGCCTATGCTACATGTTTGGGACCTGAATCTGGTGAATCTGCAGGGTCCTCCTTTTGAGCCTATACGTGGGGCTGTCTTGCCCATTCTAACTCTTAAGGTGGCCTTTTTGGCGGCCATTACTTCTGTCAGGAGAGTTTCTGAGCTGGCAGCGTTTTCCATCAAACCTCCTTATTTTGAAAGGCATCAGGATAAGGTGGTGTTTCGGCTTAAGCCGGATTTCTTGCCTAAGGTTGTGTCTGCTTTTCATCTCAATCAGGACATTGTTTTGCCTTATTTGTGTCCTAAGCCTGCTAATGCCAAGAAGCAGACCCTTCATTCTCTGGATGTTGTTAGGGCTCTGAAGTTTTATTTGGTTATTTGGCTATTGAGTCAGGAAATCTTACGCTCTTTTTGCTCTTCCTTGTGAACCTAGGAAGGGTTTGCCTCCGGCTAAATCCACTATCAGCAAGTAGATCCATCAGGCGGTGGAGCAGGCCTACTCTGCCAGGGGGAAGGTTCCTCCTTTTAGGGTTACTGCTCATTCCACTCATGCTGTTGGGCCTTTCAGCACCAAGCTTCTGTTGAACAAGTTTGTAAGGCCGCAACTTGGTCTTCTGTTCATACTTTTTCCAAGTTTTCCAAGGTTGATGTTAAGGCCTCAGCTAATGCTGCTTTTGGCCGCAAGGTACTTCAAGCAGTGGTGGTTTAAACTGCCTGCTGTTACTCTTTGGGGATCCCACCCTACTTATGGACACTGCTTTTGGATGTCCCAGATGTAATGACTTCGTGAAGCAGGCCGTGCCATGCATTGGGAAAAAGACAATTCTGTGAGTACTCACCTGTAGAATTGCTTTTACCATGCATGGCACGGCCTGCTTCACCCCACCCTTGTTACGTTGTTCTTGGTTTCCTCTTTATGGTGATTGTTCCAAATTGGTATGGTTGTTATCTTTATTAGTTCCCGGTTATTGTATCACTGCTTGTCAACTACTGGATAAGTCTATGGTGATTCTGTTTTTATATGGTACCGGGTGGAACCACAACTCTTCTGCAGTGCACTGTGCCACCTTGTGGCGGAATACCCAGATGTAATGACTTCGTGAAGCAGGCCGTGCCATGCAATTCTACAGGTGAGTACTCACAGAATTGTCTTTTTTCTAGGTTACCTGTTAGACAACATGCTACCAAAGATTCTGTTACCACCAGAGAAACTGGTCAAGTTAATGCTAGAGATCCAGGATCTACTTCTGACAAGGTGTGTTTCATTCAGAAGGATTATGAGAATCCTTGGACTCATGACATCAGCCATTCCAGCAGTTCCCATAGCTCCATTCCAGGCCACTGCAAACTTTTCTTCTCCAGACCTGGAATCACACTCAAGAAACGAACACTCAAGATTACCACCATCCTTCCAGAAAATGTGAAGCTATCTTAATGGTGTTGGATAGATCCGGGGATCTTAAGGGAAGGCAGAACTTGGAGACACATCAGATCACAACAGATGCCAGTGTGTGGGGCTGGGGAGCCCATCTAGGCTCACTAGGGGGAACTGGTTGAATGCGTCATCAAATTTCAGAGAACTCAAGGCAGTACAGGAAGCCTTGAGACATTTCTGTTAATCAACAGAGATGTGCAGATAATATCAGACAATGTGAGGATGGAGGCATATTTAAACCACCAGGGCGGCACAAGGTCCGAGTGTCTCCAAAACCTGGCCCTCTCGATCCTCAATCCACTTCAACACACAATAAAGTCCCTTTTGGCAGTTCACCTAAAAGGATCTCTTAATAGGGTGCCAGATTTTTTGAGCAGGACACCTCTGTTCCCCTCAGAATGGTGCCACAACTCAGGTCTTCCGTGTAATTGTGGCAAAGTGGGGTCTTCAATGCATATACCTCTTGTGGTAAATGCAAAAAGTTTTTCCCTATGCTGTGGTGATGGGGCCCTGGGGTGGATGTCCTGGCACACAGTTGGCAGTTTGATCTAGCATACGCCTACCCTCCACTGCAGATTCTTCCCCAGGTGGTAAGAAATATCGCCTCAGAACCAGCAAAGGTCATTCTGATAGCCCCGATTTAGCCCAGAAGAAGCTGGTTTGCTGCCATAAAAATGTTGTTGGAAGATCCATGGGAGCTCCCTCTACTTCAAAAATCTACTAACTCAAGGGCCAGTCTAACACTCAGGCCTTCTGAACTTGGACCCAGCGGCCTGGATACTGAAGCGACAATCCTAAAGAGAAAAGGACTGTCACCTAGAGCTTTCAAAACGTGCCTGGATAACAGTCTACCCCAGCGGTACTTGAATTTCTGCAGGAAGAGTTTGAGTTAGGTCTTGCCGTAAATACTTTGAGAACTCAAGCTTCGGCTTTATCAGTTTTTCTGGACAGAAAGCTAAGGGAAAAAAATTGGACAATACACTTTTTATAGCTATAGGGTGCAAGAAACCGGTGCACCGTATCCGCTGCCCTTTTTTGGATTTAGTGTTGGTTCGTAAGGGACTCTGTAAACACCCTTTTGAACCCATGGAAGCCAAGAAGCATCCACTAAGATTTTTTGCCTTAAAATTTTTGATTGCGATATTTTCTGTTAGAAGAGTGAGTGACCTACAAGTCCTCTCGGTAAGATCTCCCTACTTCATTTTTTTTGCAAGACAGGGTCGTTTTGAAGCCCGATTAGATATATTTGCCACAAATAGCGTCAGCCTTCCATCTCTCGCAGGAGGTCATTCTTCCAACCCTTTTGCCTGATCCTGGGGTTCCTGGTGACACCTCTCATCTAGATGTGCGAAGAGCCCCAATGCTCTACTTAGAGCACACCAACGATTTTCGCAAAGCTGATAACCTGTTTGTATCCTTCTCAGGAAAGCAGAGAGGCCTGACCGCCTCAAAATCTACTATTGCTAGATGGATTAGGCCGGTTATTTCGCTCGCCTATTCTTGAATGTTCCCTCTCCTGACATTAGGGCTCACTCCACCAGAGAGGTGGCCGCCCTCTGGACAGAAAGAGCTGGGGCATCCATAGAAGAGCTTTGCAAAGAGGCTACCTGGTCTTCTCCACATACCTTTTTAAAACACTATAGGTTAGATCTCCTATCTAACTCCCAACAATCCTTAGAAAGGTGTTGCAGGCAGTTTCCCACCCTTAAACTGAACTTTTTGCTCATCCTCTCCATGGCCATCCTGAAGAACGTAGGGAGAAAATCCCCATCAGTCTTACCGGTAATGGTTTTTATACAAGTCCTTCAGGATGGCCCATACAACCCTCCATATTAGGTGCTTCGGTTTTATTGAGTTACTTGTATTATACTGAGGACTGGGGGGAAGGGGTGGGGCTTTTAACTTGTCCCAGTTTGTGTTTCCCCTCTAGGGAGAGGAGCTGCTCTCTCCGTGGCTATCCTGAAGGACTCATAGAAATACCATTACCCGTAAGACGTTTGTTTTTTTTTTAAAGCTAAATACCAGGTACCGATTTCTGCAATGATAATATTATAAGACCTTTCTGCAAGTGGGTGCAACACTCTGCCATGTTACATCCACTCAAAGGGCTATACTGTACATTGTGGATAATGTCCGCACAAACTATGGGGTTTCTGAGCCAGTACCTCTCTTCTAATTTAGGTTATGGCATAGAACCACCTGATTCTTCATTGGGCAGAAAGTCATGATCCAGCTCTTATTGATGCACATTCCTGGAATGGTCTGCATGATGGCAGACTACCTGAGCAGGCATGGTGCTTTTCAGTTAAAACCATTTCTTTCATAAGGTCCTCTATCAATCAGAAAATGTAAATTCGTTCCCATTGTCCAGTTCCCTCGCATCCCATAGAAAGGCATCTACACCTTCTGATTATGGTAAGGGTGCTCAAGTTTTTTGTGGCCAGGAGAAAAGGATTTGGCCCTGTATGATGTCAGCAGCGGGCTTCTCTACAATAATCAGATGAATCTGCAAGGTTGTTGTGGAAACCTAAGTCGAACAGTAAGACTTCCTCTTTTAAGAGGAACAGTAGGGTCCCTGTGGGCTTTCTGCCACCAGGCTTTGGTACATTAGGTTTGTAAGACTGCAACCTGGTTCCCTGTTCATACCTTGCATAGTTCTGTAAGTTCAAAATGTTTGCATTGGCTGATGCAGATTTAACAAATGTTTCAGTTGTCTCCTACTTTTATTTTTTTTTATTCTATATTCCCTTACCTCTTGGTGAGTTTTTTTTTTTTTGGTTCGTGTTATGCTTCCATGGTTTTATACATTTATGCTCCTTACCGACCCTGTCTAGTACCACTTTAGGGCATCCTAGAACTAAGATCCTCCAACAGGACAATAAAGAGTTCCCTGTAGTAGGGTCCATCCCCCACATCTGCATGCTTTTGCAGTTGGGTAAGTACTACAGTAAGTACTAAAATTTCGTTTTCAGTGGTCTCTGTGTATACTAATGTAAAAGTGCCACTAAAGCAGAAGACCAGTCAAAAATTGACTTAAGCTCTGATGACTATTCTAAGATTGTCACACTTTGGATAATATAAAGTCTTATCTCTGACTGCAATTGGTGTTGTTTGACCACAGATAATCTCTCTCATGGTCATTGACTTCTATTGAAACTACAAGTGATTTTTCCCTTCTCCCTTCAGGCTGCTTCTGTTTCCAGGCTGGGAGAGGGGAAATCTCCCAGCAAGTATGACTATGTTAATGTATGCTGGAGCTTCACAATTTCAGTATAAGAACATGGCACTGGCAAGAGCATAGCACATTCTACATTAATTGCAGACATAGATATGTTTTATATTATGTAAAATGTGTTTTTGTAGTATTGCTGTGGCTGGATTTGCTTCCTGTATGGGGTCTATAAAGGCTCATCAGTGGTAAACAGCTTCGATTGGTGTCCATTTTCCTGGCAGACGGGTCTGTAATCCAGATGTTTTTTTTTCTAGAAGCAGAGACATATACTGTAATTTAATATTATGCCAACCAGAATGAAGTGAACTTACATTTGGTATCTGAAATATCTTCCACTAGTAGTCTTGGCAAAGCAACAGATGCTAAAAATTGGTAGGTGGTTGTTGGCACGCGCTTGAATGGACTAAATGCCACCTGTCGTCTGCTTATCACCAATGCATCGTTGAAGAGGAAAAGGGTTAGGTCACTGACCTGTTCATAAATCCTGTGTAAGAAATTAATTGTCCAATGAGATATGATTATAAGTGATCTCTAGAAATCTATTGTTTTCTTTTAAATGATCACACCTATGCAATTACCATATAGCACTAGTATTGCTGTAGAATGGTTTTATCCCACAATACTCCCAAGAAAGTGTCTTTCATAGTGGACCCAGTTTCCTATGCAATAAGACACTGGTAACTGTGTACATATAGCCATATTTATGTCCTAAACTGCATATCAGTCTCAATTTACCTGAGGGAAGCATTTATTTCCTCATTGGCACATTTCAGCAGAGCCATGTCTTGTCTTTGAAGAAGGTGTCTATTGGCTTCAACTAGGTCCTAAAAAAATATAGGTAGACTATTACCGTAAAAAGCTGCTCCCTCATGGCCTCAGCCATAATTGCAAAACTGCATGACTGTGTCCCACCAAACCAAACACTCCCTATATTCGTCTGAGATGGCAAAGCTTGACTTTTTTAGAATTTATGTGGCCAGTTGACCCAGCCCAGATCAGACATGAAGGACAACCAGATCTGCAAAACTAGGGCTGTATGTGAAAGGAGGGAGCTGGAGATCAAAGCAAGGTATTTATTTGCGCAAAATCGGATAAAACATGAGGCTTTTTTTCTGTTAATTACATTTTTGTATGTGATTTGTTTGATTAAATAAATTGATGGAGGTTGCAAAAGTAAATGCTAACCCATCTTTGACCCATACTTCAGGAACCATTCTCACAGGGAAAATGTAATGCATCAAAAATTGTGTTTACAAATTCGTGTCTACAAAATTTGGGTTAAATCGGATGTGATTGTACCTTTAAAGTTAAAGGACAATAAGTAACAAGGACACAAATTGGCCCAATAAAGTGGTCCTGATCCTCTCCAAAATACAATAAATAAAGAAAAGCTTCTGGCTATGATTAAAGTTATACTAAAGGCAAGCCCGATAGTTGTTCTATTGTTTTAGGCTACATGTTGCACTGTCCCAAACTTCAATCTGTAGTATTAGAGCACTGGCGATGCAGGGAAATAGTGGTTGTGGCAACAGCGATGTGATGTAAGCACACTGTGTGCTTTACATATTCATTATGGACGGTCTCTAACACATGTGCCCGAGACCGCTCTATATCAAAGTAAAGAAAATTACTGCATTGTTGTGCTTCTAGTTAGAGTGATGCTGCAGGAGATAAGAAAGGAGGAAGGGGGACTGGGTTTCATAGCTGCAGAGAGAGGCAGCCACTCAGGACATTTTGGGACGGATTGGGGGTGTTTCCATTCTTAGTCCCCCAAAGGTTTATTGGTGGACCACATTGACGGGATGGGGAAGTAACCAGGATGATTAAGTGATTTTCCTCACTACAGCCAGACAGGAGATGAAAGGTGAGCTACTGATTGACGTGCCAATGTACATTACAGTGTTTGCTTACAGGACAGCCATGGATGGTCTTTTGCAGCTGGGTCAACTCTGTGTCTTTTTCTAGGTTGTCTTTCACCTGTCAGGCAAAATACATTAGCATTTTAATATGAAAAAAATTATGAGATGTGATTAGTTAAAAACTATAAATTTCCATTAAGCACTAAATTATCAGCAAATAATTGTAATATCAATAATATAATCAAAATCATATTTTATATTTGTTTAATATTTTTTGTATTACATTGTATGTAATAAATATAATAATAATAAAATAAAAAAAATCCCAGCACTAAACTTCTGGGGCAAGGGCAGATGCCGTGCCCGTCCCGGATCCTCCTGGGGCTCCAAGTCCAAATCTGTCATCCATCCCGCTCAGCCATGAAGGGGCGCCCTCACCCTTACAGGTGGGGTGACGGCTGCGGCTCTTCGCTCATGTCTGGGGGCAACAGGTCTCAGGTGGATTCTGGAGGTTGTGTCCTCCGGCTACAAGCTAGAGTTCGCTGCATGGCCCCCTCCAAGATTCCTCAGGTCTCGGATTCCTCTAGACCCCCTGGCAGCTCAGGGTCTGTGTCTGGCTGTACAGAACCTATTGGATATGGGGGTCATCTGTCCGGTCCCTCCGGGGGAGAGAGGTCAAGGTTATTATTCCAATCTATTCACAGTACCCAAAAAGGATGGTTCCATCAGGCCCATCCTGGACTTAAAGCTTCTCAACAAGTCAATCAGAACCAGATGCTTTCGCATGGAGACCCTGCGCTCTGCGATCAGCTCTTTGCTCCCGGGGGACTTCATGACCTCCATAGACATCAAGGATGCTTACCTTCATGTGCCAGTCTTCCCAGGGCATCAGCGTTTCACCGTGGAGGACCAGCACTACCAATTTGTGGCACTTCCCTTCGGTCTCACCTCAGCCCCCAGAGTGTTCACCAAGGTGCTGGCGGGGGTGATGGCCCTCCTCAGAGCCGGGGGCATTCGCATTCTCCCTTATCTGGATGACCTTCTCATTACATCTCATTCTCTCCAGCAGGCAGAATTGGATACCCAGACGGTGGTAACTGCCCTGGAAACGTTTGGATGGGTGATCAATTATCCCAAGTCCTCCCTCTCCCCATCCCGGGTGACCCCCTTCCTGGGCATGAATCTGGATACCAGGCCAGGATTTTTCTTCCTCAGCAGAAGGTGGATTCTCTTCAAGCTCTGGTTCATTTCATGCTGTCCAGTCCTCGTCCTTCCATCCGGCAAGGGATGCAATTGGTGGGACAGATGGTGGCCTGCTTCGAGGCAGTCCCTTACGCTCAATTTCACATGAGACCCCTTCAGCTCCATCTCCTTTCAGTCTGGGACAAGAGTCTCCTGTCTCTGGATCAGGCCTTTGTTCTCTCTCCTCTGGTCCGGCGGTCCCTCCTGTGATGGCTGGACTCGAGGAATCTTCTGGAGGGCAGATCATTTCTGACACCATGTTGGGAGACGGTCACTACGGATGCCAGTCTGTCAGGTTGGGGGGGCTACTGGAGAGCTCTCCAATTCCAGGGGCTGTGGGGCCCTCAGGAGGCTCACGCTCCTATTAACGTCCTGGATCTAAGGGCGCAGTTGACTCCTCACCTTCAGGGCCTGCCGGTACAGGTTCGCTGCGACAACCAGACGACGGTCGCCTATATCAATCATCAGGGAGGGACTCGGAGGAAGAGTGCCCTCAAGGAGGTGTCGTTGATTCTGTCCTGGGCCGAGGACAATGTCCCGTGCATCTCAGCAGTTTTCATTCCGGGAGCAGGGAATCTGGAGGCGGATTCCCTGAGCAGGGGGACCTCTCACTGGGGGGGGAATGGTCCCTCAACAGCGAGGTCTTCCTATCCCTTTGTCACCATTGGGGGATGCCGGGTGTGGATCTGTTTGCTTCTTGCCATATTCACAAGCTGCCAGCATTTGTCTGGCGGTGGATGCTCTGTCTCTGCCCTGGCAGGGACTCGGTCTCCTGTACCTCTTCCCCCCGTTTCCTCTTCTGAGCAAGGTTCTGTTCAAGTTGGTACAGGAGAGGGTGCCAGCCATTCTGGTGGCCCCCAGGTGGCCAAGACAGGTGTGGTTCGCAGACATTGTGCTGCTGGCAGTGGATCAGTACACTCTACCCTTGGTTCTGGACCTTCTCACTCAAGGACGGCTCTGTTATCCCAATTTACCAATGCTGGCTTTGACGGCCTGGCTGCTGAAACCTCCATCCTAAAGGAGAAAGGACTGTCTGATTTGGTTGTTCATACTCTTGTCAGGGCCAGGAGGAAATCCTCCTCTACTATCTACTATAGGACCTGGCGGACCTACATTGACTGGTGTAAGTCTAGGGCCTTTCCCTGTCATGTGTTTTCCATTCCTAGGATCCTGGAGTTCCTTCAACATGGTTTGGATATGGGTTTTCAGCTCAGCACTTTGAAGGGTCATGTGTCCGCCTTGGCTGTTTTCTTCCAGAGGTGCTTCGCTCTACATCCTCTGGTCAGGACCTTCTTCCAGGGGGTCGCTCATGTGCGCCCTCCCCACAAACCCATGTTACCGGTCTGGATTTGAATTTGGTATTGTCTGTCCTTCAGGGTCTTCCGTTTGAACCTGTGCATGAGGCTGCCTTGTCTATCCTTACCCTGAAGGTTGCCTTTTTGGTGGCTATCACCTCTGTCCGGCGTGTTTCTGAGTTGGCAGCTCTGTCTATTCAGGCCCCCTACTTTGAGGGACACCAGGACAAGGTGGTTTTCCGCTTTAAACCAGACTTCTTGCCTAAGGTTGTCTCTGCCTTCCATCTCAATCAGGACATTGTGCTTCCTTCTTTGTGCCCTAATCCTGGTAATTCCAAGGAGAGGGCCTTGCATTCTCTGGATGTTGTCAGGAATTTGAAATACTACCTGGTGGCTACTGTGCCTTTCAGAAAGACGGACGCCTTGTTTGTGGTTCCCTTGGGTCCCAAGAAGGGTTTGGCTCCTGCTAAGTCTACTATTAGCAAATGGATTCGTCAGGCTATTGTTAGGGCCTATTCTACTAGGGGGAAGGATCCTCCTTTCCGTGTTACTGCTCATTCTACCCGTGCTGTTGGGGCCTCCTGGACATTCCAGCACCAGGCTTCTGTTGAACAAGTTTGTAAGGCTGCTACGTGGTCTTCTGTTCATACTTTTTCTAAGTTTTACAAGGTTGATGTTCGGCCTTAGCGGATGCTGTTTTTGGCCGTAAGGTTCTGCAGGCGGCAGTGGTTTGAACTGCGCGTTGTTGCCTTTTTGGGATCCCCACCCCTTTATGGACACTGCTATTGGATGTCCCAGATGTTATCTGTGATTACTCACCTTGTAGAATTGGTATTATAAGTATGCAGCACATCCTGCTCCATCCCACCCTGATTGCTTTATTCTTGGATCCTCTATATGGTGATTGTTTTCCTTGTTAACGTTGTTGAATTTGTTATTGGCTTCTCCTGGTTCCCTTACTGCTTTTCTATACCGGGTCCCGGGTATATATGGACCGGGAGGGGCCTCTTTTTGCCATCTCTGCAGTAAAGCGCCCTCTTGTGGAGGTATATCCCAGATGTTATGAATCATTATCTGGAGCAGGACGTGCTGCATAATTGTAATACCAATTCTACAAGGTGAGTAATCACAGAATTGTATTTTTCTGTAAGTGGTGGATAGCTGAGGAATGGTGAGTACTAGCAGCCTTCATCATCCAGGTATCTGAGACTGGAACTCAAGCAGATCAGCCATTGGGATGGCAACAACTGAAGATTTCCCTGATGATAAAAGTTAAAATTATCCACCTAAGCCCACCCAAGCTGTTTAATACTGGCTCTCTGGGTTGGTGACCAGGCAGATCAGCTGCTTTTCATTGTGCCGACCATGGCTAGGGCAACTTGGTGCCATCTGAGGTGACACTTCATTTAGGAAAGCTGTCCAGCCAAGGGTTATATATTTCCCTACAGCTCCTATTGAGATGCTGTGGGCTGAGTGCAATGTTTGTTCTCACTGACAGCCAATGCTCTGGGCATCATTTAGCAGTTTTTCCTTTCCTTCCGCTGCCCTTCATCCTTCAATTGTGTTCCTTGTCCTAGTTAATGGACTGCCTCTTCATGCTCATTTGTTTTGCTCCCCTCCTCTCTCAGTCCCTTCCTTCTCTCACTCCCAGCGTGATCTCAGGCTGAACAAGCACTGTCCATATGGGACATGTGTGTGATGACAGCCTGCTGCTCTCCCTATTATCCTGGCATCGGAGCACACGAAAAAAACACTGGATATAGACTGCCACTATGGTGACTTAAGAGTACTATGGTGGAGAAAACTGCCACGCCCACTGCCCAGGAGATATAAGAAAAAAACAGGTGACATAAATAGTTTTTCAGCTTTGGAGCAATCGTTTTAAAAAATGTAAAAAGCTAGAGAGGAACTTTAGGGCTAACTGACATTTACTTGCCTGGACAATGACGTTAAAGTGATGTAAAGTCTGTTGTCCTCAGCACTGCAAAAAACATTTGATGGTTGGTCTATGACACTAGTAGCACTGGACATTAGTTACAGAGGTTGTGGGTGGGCAGAAGACTTCCAATTTTTTTTTTTTTTAAATGTGGAAAACATTTTAAGGCATTTTAATACCAAATGTATGCACACTTATTTATGGGTATAAACTATGACTAAAATGTGTGTCTGAAACATTAGACGTTTTAAATGACCTACCTTCAAAATAAAATCCTTGTACTTTTTCATTTCAGAAATAGCAGCATTTAAGTCTTTACGGTCCGGATGCTCTGGAGGGGTGTGAAGACGAAGTGCATATAAAAGAGACAGGTACTCTTCAAATCGTGTTGATGGGTATAGTAATAGTTCTTGTAAACTGCAGGTACACACAAAAGCACATCAGGCCCACAAGGTTTGGCCTATTTAAACCAGACCAATACAACAAGCAGTGCTCATATGCACCCCTCCCCAGGGCAATTTAGATTGCGGCACATAAAAATTCATTTACCTTTTCCAAAACCTGCTGTGGTTCCAAAACAAAATGATGGATCATGGATTTACAGGCCACTTGCAAACAGGAAGTGCTGCTGGGCTTCCTGTTACTCTGCATTGCCTATTATGTCAGTTGAATCCAGGCAGCAGCATGGCTGAGATGTTGGGAGAGGAAGCTCCAAAACGGCCGCTACCTTTCTTTTGCAACTGTGACAGGCTGTTGTTCTGGTTTAAGCCTATGTGCCCTTTAAGACAAGTAATCGCGACTGCACTGCGATCAGCAGCAATTTTGGAATCGAGCAATTGTGATTCAAATCCATGGAGTCACAATTGTTTACAAATCACAGAACACATTGTTGTATCTCCTTAAAAATCGCAGAGTAATGCAGTGGTGTCAACACAGCCTTAGGCTGTGTCACACATTATGCTTCTGGCTGCTGACTTTCCTGCTGGGGCATCCTGAATTGGGATGCCCTGCTGTGTGAGACCACTCTAGGGTGTTGGTAATCACCCATCTTTCCCTGCTCCAACGGAGTGCGGCTCTTGTCCAATGAGAGCTGTCTGAATATGTCATTCAGCAAATAGCCCTCATTGTTTTGAATAGGGAGAACGTGCTGATGCATTCCCTGTATCCCCAAGTGGTGTGTGCGCACTCCAATCCCAGCCATTTAGATAGGCCGGGGCAGGAGTGCGCACGCTACTGGGGATGCGGCAGTACACGCTCTCCATTGAATTCCATGAGAGACATTTGCCAAAGGATGTAAACACGGCAAACAACATAAGAATGAAGAAGAGGTACGTTTTATACTGAGCGTTCTGGGGGGATTCTCACAGTGGGGCATCCCTATTCAGGATGCCCTGGGGGAACAGAACAAAACCCAGGATAGTCAACTTCCCGGGATTTGGTCCGCTTTAAGCGATACATGTTCTGTATATACAAATAAAAAGCATTAATAAGTACATCTCTCCTTTAGGAAAGAAATACTGCTTACCTCATCATCTTAGTAAAAACAGTGTGATCATGTCTTCTCAAGAAAGCTCGAAAAGTGGGCATAGCTTCTCTGCACTGCAAGAAAGTATAGTTGCAAACTGCTATTCTCTCACAAGAATCACAGATAACACAGGGGAATAAACAGTGACATAACTTAATGTGATGGGGCCCTTTCAAGGCTCATACAGTGCACTTTTGGCTCAGGAAGCCACAATTGTCTTTAGTTGTCTAGCTGCATCTACCTTTCTCTAAATGATGGCAAGTGAGAACAAATATGATAAATAAGGTGGAGCAGCAACAATGATGGGCCCCCTAACGACCTAGGCTCCAGTGCCCTAGGCTCCTATGGTGATAAAACAGCAGTAAAAGATGACCGCATCCTCCAGACGTGATTAAACATGCAATGCAAAGATTTTGGATGCCGCTTGCTTTAGCACATACTACAGATGACTAGATACTTTGGACAAAAAAAACCTTTCATCTGTAATCCCTTAACTATTTTCTACATGGACAGAGTCAGTCAAACACCTTACTAAGCCGATCGTGAACTTTCAGACCAGTATCTCAAATACTGTCATTTAATTCTTTATAGGAGCACTATCGCGGAATTGTATAATGTTAAACATCTATTTAAACACATCAGCTAATGCACTGAATACAACTCCCGCTCTCACATGGTGGGAATAAACTCCAGGGGTGGCAGGTTTAGTCTGAGGGGTGACAGAACCCGTCACCCCTGATTTCCTCTTCCATCCATTAAAATAAAAGAAACAAGTCTGGCTGGATATTTCTTAATGTCATGTCTATAAGTGACCCCCTCCTCCTGCCATCCAGCATATTTATATGGATTTTTATCTTTTGGCCATTTTTTCACGATAGTTCTCTTTGAATTAGCACTTCCCAATGGGGTGGTGATATGGCTGCATCAGATAAATCTAAACTTTTTAGAACCCACATGACCAGTAGGGTTCACTGGATTTCGCACTGTGCAGAAGGGTGAGTTTCCTGACCTTTTCAGGCCCATGGACCAGCTATATCAAGATACCCAACGAGTGAGTGAGTGAGTGAGTGAGTGGGGGGGGGGGGGGGGGGGGGGTGAGACTCTAACCCTCTGGGTTTAGGTTTGCATTACCTGCTTGTTTTCTTATATCTGTATAGTTTGCAAGATCATGGTTCATCAGTGTGATTAAATATTGTAGTATTAAAAGGTGTCTCACTGCTATGTCAGAGTCTGAGACACTTTTGTCCACATTTACTCTGTTGGATAGGGCAGGTGCTTACTAGTCTGAAGATGTTCAACCTACCAGTTCAGCTAGAAGAGCAGAAAACGAGGGTATATAATGTCATCCCATTCCTATAAGATGTTCCCAAAGATGGCACCTCTTACCTTGTCAATTGTTTTTAGAATCACAGTGTAGTTGTTGAAAAAGTTTGTGTAAATTTTTAGCTGACCTCCAAACTTCAAAAAAACATCCCCCAGACACTGTGCAGGCCCCCATTCTTGGAGTCTTTCCATCAAGTTAGTGAACAGCTGCCTGGATTAGAAGGAGCAAAACATTTTTATTAGACATTTAATATGCCATTGTAATGTTCTAAAACAGGAGCATATGGCTAAAAGGACTGTTTGATGGCCTAAAGTGAGCCTGACATAACAGAAAGCTGAAGGACACTATTCAAAATATATACTGCTCCTCCTCCCTTACGAATGAGGGAAGAGAGTAAATAACACTTTGGGTCAAATGACAAACAGAAATTGGACATGTGACCTATAGACACCAAACAAGTATCCATTATAACAAATGTTTATTTTACATGCACATACTTGTTGAGCTGTAGGATACTGAGAATATCTGAGAAGATGATCTGCACGTTGGAGATGCTCAGGATGGCACGGTTTGAAGCCAGGGCCGATTTCAGTGGAGCAGCATAAACATCTCGTATGATCTCCAGGACCTGCACATAATGGCGTTCACTTCTTAGGACTTCACGAGCAAATCTGGAGCGTTTGTCCCCTAGATCTGCCAGTAGTTTATTATCCTGCATTCAAAATAAAGATTCCAGTCGCTAATATACGCGTGAGTGATAACGATCAAACAAACACTTGCTAGGTTAAGTATAGGTTAGCACAGTTTAAACCGGACCAACAGCCTAGCACAGTTGGAAAAGAAAGGTAGCGGCCATTTTGGAGCTTCCTCTCCCAGCTCTTCAGCCATGCTGCTGCCTGAATTCAACTGACAATGCACAGTAACAGGAAGCCCAGCGGCACTTCCTGTTTGCAGGTAGCCTGCAAATGCATGAGCCACCATTTTGTTTTTAAAATTTACCAGTTTAGAAAAAGTTAAATTAATTTTTATGTGCAGCAATCTAAATTTCCCTGGGGAGGGATGCATATGAGCGCTGTTGTTGTTGGCCTGGTATAAGTCTTTTTTTTTTTATTCTTTATTTATCAAGGAGTAGCAGCATTACATAATAGTCCGCCTTGCAAGGCGGAAATGAACAGTCACAAAGTTACAATAATACACATGGAGAGGGAAGTCAAAATGTAACAAGGGATCATTAACAGAAAATTCTGGGTTACAGATATGCATCGTTGCCTACCCAAATTGCCCTCAGGGATGACTTGCAGTCGCCTTCTGCCCCCATCACCCCAAAGGGGTGGGGGGGTGTTCTCCAATAGCCTGGGGTGCCCACCAGCAAAACTATCAGGCCACCCCCCAGCAACCCGGCTAACAAACTGAGTCATCTCCAGACTGCAACTCGAGCCCTCTATCATATTGCAGTCGACTTTATTTCACCTTTCGCTGTACTCCAAATATAGGTATGTCAGAAAGAAAGAGGGGGAAAGGCAACAGAAAGAAAAGGGGAGAGGAGGGGAGGAAAAGAGGGAGAGGAGAGAAGGGGGGGGGGTGTGCGCAGAGTGCGTTCTCCCGGGCCCCCCAGGGGGCTCCCACATCAGGGAAAAGAACCCTCTAACCATCACATCTAACTGCGTCCTCACTGTAGGACCCCAGTCAAGGCCATCAGACACTACCCGACTACCCGGAAGCTAATTGCTTATTTCTTGCTGTGTCTCTGAATAAGTACCAGGGAGTCCAAGTGAGCAGAAACTGCGAAGTTCTCTCGTGAAGGGTTGCCGTGAGCTCCTCCATTTCCATGATGCAATGGATTTCATTGACCCAGTCCATCAAGGAAGGGGCAGCCCTCGATTTCCACAGTCTGGGGATGACCGACTTAGCAGCACTGACCAGGTGTCTCAGCAATGGGTTTAAGTCATTTTTGACAGTTGGTCCGTTTTAAACACAGGTTCCCTATCCATGAAGATTTGCAAAAAAAAGGTTGCTTTCCTAAAACAAAGTTTTTACACAGCACCAACACAATGAATTATAGATTTACCCATCACTCCTTGCAGTGGGCAGAGCCATGCAAATCATCTTTACATGTCGGTGCAATCCAGTGCATTCATAAAGCTGCAATGCCAAGGATTAGCCTAAAATGTACACCTTCCAATTGTGAACACGTGTTTCAAGCTTGTGGTTTTCACCAGTACAAGGCTGGAAGTGGTTGGCTGTATGGGGGTGAGACTTAGTACCAAAACATGGATAGACCCATGTTGGGCTTAAAGAGATTTTTCATGCAAAAGTAATCAATACAGGCAGCAGCTTATCTTTCCAAGCTGGCACGTGAATGAATAAATACACTTCCTCATCTGCCCCTCCAGTGCCACCTTGCTGATATGGGCCAACAATACTAGTTCAAAAAGCTAGTCCAGACCACTCCCCCCTCTCTCTATTGATACCTTGAATGGCATTCTCAGAGCTACTATTCAAGCCCAGCTAACCCCTCCCTCCTCTCTACCCAACCTCCTCCTAGGAAGCCCTATCTCTTCCAGAATCAGCAGCTGCCCATCCTGAGCCAAAGCCAGCTCCAAGGGCCACATGCTTCAGAAAAGAAATCATAAGGTAAAACTGTAAACCTAAAACAGTTTGAGGCAGTGCCAAATGTATCCCGATGCAATGGTCTAACAATTGCCTATGTCTGAAATATCACTTTAATATAGGGGGGCTAAAGAGACCAAAAAACCCTCTACTGAGAGGCAAAGAGGTGCTTAACTGGAATGTATTAGCATAGTGCCCAATACAAGGAATAACAGATTTTTTGTAAAATAAACTCAGTATCTGGTGTAACCAAAAGTAAGTATGGATACAGTTACAGGGACTGCATACAATATTTTTTTCACTGGAGTTAGGCATTGAAGCAGAACAAAACCGAGGATTTTCACTATCCTGGGCTTTATTCTGTGCCCTGGGGGCATCCAGAAGTGGGAAACCCCCTAGAAAAACTCACCTCTTCCTGATCCAGCGGCGCCTGCGTGGGCTCTCGTCCAATCAGAGCTGTTTCCTGCGCTCTGTTTACACGCAGGGCTTCTGCAATCAGAAGAGCAGAAACGCGTGTGCTCATAGCCCAAAGATGCAGGGGATGCGTCCGGGGACGCCAGGAAGAGGGTGAGTTCTGTAGCGCCCTTGGGGGGTTCACACAGCGGGGAATCCTCTTTCAGCATGCCCCCAGGGAAGAACAGTGGCCAGCCATAGTGGGTTTTGTTCCTCTCGAAATACAGAAGAAGAAGAAGATACTTTAATACTTTTCCTCAATCATTTTAGAAGGAGGCCTTAAAAGTTAAGCAAAAGTTATAAAAGCTGAAATGAGTTTTGGCAAGCCTTTGATGTTTTCCATTTGAATGTACAGGAAATGAATGTGTTATCTGATGCCAGCCTGAGTTGGGTCTCGTGCATCATAATAACTAAATAATTTTTCCAAGCACCGTAGCGAAACTTACCAGCAAAGTGAACTGTCTGAACCTAGATTCTGAGTCACCTACAGATTGCACAGGCGTGTTGGATGTAGAGTAACTGTTATTATGATCTTCCTTCTGCAAAAAAAAACACCCATGCTAGGCATGTTTCTGCTTGTGTTTCAGTCATGCAGTTGGCCGGGAGTTCATTGCGTAGTTTAAAACATTATAAAACCTCTGCTTACTGCTGCTGTATACTGCCTTATATAATAGAAAAAAGTCGATTACTAGAGATGCCAGCACCTTGGTCGGGTGGTGTGGCACTTACATTAACTTAGCATTTCCCACAAAAAAAACACACAGCCTTATAGTAGATTCTAGGAGGATGGATGACCATGTGATGGAAATAGCAGCGGAAGAAAGAAAACAGAAAGACAATATCCCTGCCTCAGGGCGGATGCCGATCTCCCTCCTGCCACCCCTAGACCAGCATTCAAAGATGATACATTTTTCCTTTTGCTGTTCTGTCCAGTGGGAGGTCCATAGATGGTTGTGTCCTGGTTCCCCATGCCAAAATGCAGCTCCCTAGGGCACAGTTGTCAGGGAGAGTGTAGATCCGCTTAAAAGCCATCAGCTTTGTTGCCAGAATGCCACAGCTTACTTGCAAGAAGCCTATAGCCATGGACCTACACAATAACCTAAAAGCAAGTAGAGTTTCAGATGCATATCTCACCTTTAGAAATGCTGACAGTGTGTCACCATCACTTTCTTCTAGTTGCAACAACTGGTTTCTTAGCTCTTTACCTTTCTTACATTTTTTCAAAAGGAAGAGGGATATGAACTCCAGTGAGTCGTCCTGCAGGATAAAGATAATGATAATATAAGGGTAATGCAATGTCAGTATACACATACATTATTATTTATGATTTAAAACCTTTCATGTATGTATGTATGATAGGACTGATTGTAACTCACCAGACTGCAATGCAGGGCTAGCTCCGTACAGTCTCTTCCCCTTGACCAAAACCTGATGTTCCACACCCCCTAGAGGTTAGAGCAGGCACAGTTGTACATAGATGCTCCCTTGTCCACACAGACTCAGGGCAGCATGGAGAGTGAGAGAATGTGGTCCAAGCGGCTGCTGGCGGGCACCGAACGCTCTCACAACCCTGACAGGCTGAGGGGCCCTTTCACTAGCACCAGTGAACAGAGCTCTGCCAGCCCGGTAGGCATGCCACCACTTTAGTTTGAGATAGCCTGTGTCTGTTAATGGGGTTATATCGTACCAGAGGCTAGCCCCAGTAGCATATGTGAGTTTGTGGATCGAGATTAAATTGTATATTTAATCACCTTACAGGCACACTAGGCAAACACAAGTGGTAACTACAATTAGAATGGAGCAGATTAAGTGGCAGTTACCTTTAGCTTTTGGTACAAATGGCCTTAGGGAGATAAAAAGGTGTCCTGCTTGTTGCTGGCCCCTTCTCACACTACCATTCCCTAAACATTTGAACACCTGGCTGGTTACTCCCTCCTCCCCCTGGGATGGGCCTCCACCCCTTGGCAGTTGCCAGATACAAGATTCTAAAACTAATATGGGTCCTAACTTGCTGTCAGTAGTCATAGGAAGCTGGTTCTGGTGTCAAAGGAAGCAGGGTTCTGGTCACCCTGACACGGCTGATCTACGTTGCTTAAAGTGGACCAAACCCCACGACTATTGGCCCGGGAATCTATAAGATCAACTCCCACCCCCCGGGGCATCCAAAATTGGGATGCCCCACTGTGTGAAACCCCCTAGGTCTGCCATACACTTACCTTCTTTCCTGGTCCAACGGCGCATGCGCGAGCTGCGGCCGCATCCCCGCTATTTCTCTAGAAGGGTGCGTGCCCGTGTCAGGAATTTGTGAAGGGTCAGCGCAGGCACGCTCCCTGTTAGAGGGAAGCGGGGGATGGAGCCGCCAGCGCGGACCTCAGCGTGGCGAGAGACTGACACAGACATGCCTTGTGATCTCTAGATCTAGAGTAAAAAGGGAGAGAAGTGATTTATGCAGAAAAAGCAGATGGGTAATTTCTGCCAAGCTACCCCTCCAACCAGGGTTGTAGGAGACAATCTTGTCCACAACTGTAAGCTGAAGTAGCATGTGTAGCCCAGTAGTCATTCTGATAGCAGGATAGTTTCTGACTGTAAAATACCTGTCAGTTTCTATATAACAGTTGTCACTTTCTATTTCGCTGGTCACCTTCTATGGTTCCACAGACAAATTGCTGGTAGCAGTCAATGTGAATGCAAAGGAACAGAGAACTTACAGTATACCACTGCAGTAATCTTCCTTTTCTTTACTGACCAGGAGTAGTGGTCCTCTCCAACATCAGACAGATGATAAATTGAGAAGGTAAAAAAGAAAACCACCCTGTGACGTATGCATACAAGCCACATTTTCAGGACAGCCCCGTACACCTTGGAGAATCTGCTTCTTCATGTCATATATAAGACAATGCTGACGGTAATGAGAGATTATATATGGAGAGTCATGTAGTTTAAATCATAGTTACTTTATTTAATGCACTTACACGTTTCTCCTTAGTAAGCTCCACCAAAGCTTCACTTAATGCCTCGGCAATTTCTTGGTTGCTCTGTACCTTCACCATGGACATTGTATCAAACATGAACTGCCCTGTGTACAAGGTGAGAACAGATAAGGTCACATTTTTAAGGCAATTAAGTAAACCAATCGTGGACAGCTCCACATTAAGTGCTCTTTCACAACTACTGGCTTTCCCCGAAAATAAGAAAGGTCTTAATCATTAATAATTATACTTAATATTCATTTTTGCTCCAAAATAGGTGGTATAGCTTATTTGTAGGGGGTGTCTTATAACCTGCTGGCAGCAGGCAAGATGGTGGCAGCAGTACAGCAGCTCGAGTACAGTACGTGCACAGAACCGGCTGACAGCTGGTGGATGCAGGAGGATTCGTTCATGTGCCCGGCATGGCGGCAGGCTGGGGTAAAGCAAACATGATCGGACATTTCACTCCCGCCAGACAAGCTAACTTGTGTGACTTGATGTTTACTCACCCTCTTTTACAGCCTTGATGTATACTTGCCCCCCTTTACAGCCAGTCCCATACATACCACTGCTGAAGCCCAGCAGCTAGATTATTTAGTTGTAACTAAGGCTTATTTTCAGGGAAACAAGGTAGTTGCTTGTTTTGTGTTGGAGTAAAAATGACCCAGTGCAACAAAGATGAAAACAAATTCAGCACATCCTTTTCTAATGGTAGTTGCACATCTCGGCATTATGTTGTGCGGGGCAGAGGAAGCACACTGCATTGTGGTTCTTCTGTCAGACCTCCGTGCCTTCACCTATGAGCAGCCCCTGGACCCTCAATGCTGAAAGGATTGTATAAAAAGAAAGATATTCCAGGTGGTCAGTCAAATGAGAACTTGTGGATCAGAAGTAGGACAAAAGGCACCCACAAGTTGGTCATGCAGACCCTGTTAATAAGCTCCACCATTTATGGAGAATGGTAGCATGCAATCAAGGCATACAAGGGTGAAGACATAGTCTTAATACACGGGGACAGAAAAGGTTCAATATCTGCTGGTTTGCATGCACAGAAAGCTACCTCCTACCACTTGTGGACATCAATATCTTCTGGCTGGAGCTTTAGTCTATCTGTGGAGCCAGATGAACTGCCACAATTAGTAAGGAAGTGATTAGCTGAAGGAGTGTATACCCCTCCCCTTTTTCTATGTAGTCTTATGCAGTCGACTAGAGTCTGCCGACAAGACAAGGTCTGTACCTACCCCTGTGCAAGCTGCCTTCTGCCCCACTAAAAGAGTGCAAGCCCCCTGTTAGCCTCCAAAATCAGCTAAACTGTATCAAAGGCCTCTCAGAGTGCACTGAGGAGCACTACTGGATAATACAGTTGGGGTTCGTACAGAAACTCTAAGTGATAAAAGTGTATCAGAATTGAAAGCCACAAAAATCTGTCCCATGATCTATATATTCCCCAGACTGTAACCACGACCCAAGGGCATCCGCTAAGGTTAGAGCAAAGGCACTTCCCCCACCGACATAGGAGGAGATTCTTCTCTGTAAGAGCAGTGAGACTATGAATCTCTCTGACAGAGGAGGTAGTTATGAATGATACACTAAAAGAGTTTAGAAGTGGCCTGGATGCCTTCCTTGCATGTAACATTACTAGCTATGGGTACTAGACCACTAATAAACAGGCTGAACTGGATGGACTATATTCAGCCTTACATACTATGTAACTCTGTATACTTGTCTTATACTTTCAGACCTGTGTCAATAAACAATTAGGATTTTAGTTTGCAAAATACTGAACAATACGCCCATATGATAATGTGCTGATCCCTGTTCTTTGCACCTGCTGATTATGTAGCACAGGGAAGGCCAAAGAAACTCTCCACAATGGTTTCACAACCTCACACTGCATTTAGGTGCTGTCCTTTGGTGTGATTTAGGTCCCTATTGCAGACCCTAAACAGTTCCATGCGTCCATAGGGCAGAGGGAGGGAGCTCCAGGCCTGTGGCACCAGGAGATCATCTGCTCACTACACAAGGTCTCAACAGCATAAACTTTCCCTAGCAATTCATTTCTGATATAAAAATCTCCATCTCCCCTTGTCCATATCAAAGCTTATGGGAAAACTTCATAGGTCCCAAAACACAACCTACTACACTCCTGATTTTAACTTTGTTCACGTCGCCTGACAAAAGCTCAAAAAAGAGAGTCTAAAACAAACATGGGATAAACCAATAAAAGCTTTAGAAAGTGTGGAACAGCATTTAAAACAGTATGTTTTAGTTGCATTGTTAGAACTATGGAGATTGATTTATTAGCGGGCGAAAGAGTGCGCTATTTGTTTTGCAGTAAAAAGAGTGGATTCAGCACAAGGTGTAAATGAGCACTTTTATTTAATTTTTCACCTGAAGTGAATTTTGCTGAATCAGCTCCAATATGTACAGGTTATGACTTGTGTAAATGTACAGTTTCTCTAATAATTATCTCATGTTTTTGGTTTACCGTAACACTGTGGAGGAAATATTACCTATTATTCTCCCAGAGACCGTCCTTTGGAGATCACTGATATAAAGCTTCATCTGCTTCCTGATCACATACAGAGCCTCCTCCATTACACTGGCAAATCTACACCAAGCCTCCATTTTCACTTCTGTGAAGTATAAACTTGGGGGGAATTCACTTATTTCCGACGGCTTCAGCCATTCACTGAGAACTGAAAGCAACACCACATATGTATTATACACCCTATAAAAGCAATTCATAACATATTTTATTACCAAACTCATGAGGTATTGTGATATAGCTGTAAAATTTTACCTCACTTAACTCATTTTTACAGCACTACATAGGATGACAATCATTGAAAATGGATTCCCGATTGGTTGTTTTCTTGGCTGGCGTGGGCACACCACTGCCCATTTAATTATTTAATGCAGAAAGTGGCAGCACAATGTAGTATATGGATATTCGTTTGAGATAAATTGGCGTCAGACCAGATTATACAGAAGTACACTGTAGGTGAACTGTAGAAAGAAGTGTCTAATAGTGTCACCTCCTCCCTATGGTCGGGAGCAGCTTTGATTCACTGCAGGGGGTACTGGGATATTTAATAATAATAAAGATAATAATAACAGCAGGTCCAACACAATTGCTGCCTCCCATGGTCTCATTACAGGTGCAGCCCTGAGTACAAACAAGTAATAAAAAGATGTTCTGTTGGTGGAAACGGGGGGCTGTCATTTCTGTGGTATTTTAAAGATGTTGGGGACCTAGTTGTCTTGCCCCCCTATAGCCACAACAGTCACAGAACCACTTGGAAACAAGTATGCAGTTTGGTGAAAAAGAAGCCCTTGCCCCAGAAAGAAGAGGATTGGACTAAACTAGGGGCAACTTTGGTGTTTCTTACATTGTAGGTTGGGATTAAAGGAGAACCGATAGGTCAGTAGTTTCATTCATATAAAAGAACAAAATACAGAGGTGAAGGGCTGCCTTGAAGGTCTGTAATCAGTAAAACAGCCACTAAAAATAATGAGAGGGCATAATTTTGCAGTCTGTAAGCAGGAGTGACCATTGTCAGGTCCATTGTCTGCATATTGGGCTTACCTAGACTAGGCTGTTGGGAACTCCCTCCAACTTGATGGTTTTAAGAAGCTGATTAAATGAAAGCAATAATGTATCTAGCTGTACTTACTATGCTGATAAGACCCCGAGGCTATGCCTGATGGCGAACAAAACATGATTCCAGCAAGTTTAGACAGATTTTCAAGGATTTCCATTCCAGGCTCTAGAATACAGGATGGGAGACATATAATTATTTGCTACTCTAACCTTTCAGTTTGACAGAACCATTTAATGTTTAGTTAGCTTGGCATGTATTCTATATACAGTTTACATTAGATCTTCAGCTAGCTGTGGACCTACTAGTTCTTGGCCATGGTTATATGGCTACACAGAACATGTTACCATGACACTTCTAACCTATCCCTTAAAAAAAAACAAAATGATAAAAAAATATATACCATGCTTTACCTGAAGCTGCAAAGGGCACAAACAGGTCTATGTGACCGCCATCTTTCTGGGACACCACACAGCTTGAAAGTTTTTCCCAAAACTCTCGAATGGCAGGGCTCAGGACACTTTGAGAATCAATTCTCATACCTAAAAGTAGAGAGTATGTGTGATTAAAGAGGTAAGCTATCTTTAGAACGTCTATTCTGGCAACTGTGCACCAGGGAAGGTACTGATCTGCAGAGAATCTAGACCACCATCTCCTATCATCCACGAGGCCCAAAGCATAGAGATACTTACCTTTTGTTCTGGCAGGTGACCTATTGCTTTATTTTTTCCATGTATTTTTCTACTTTTTTTGTTTAAAGTGGACCAAAACCCTTCTCAACTTGCCCTAGAGCTTTAAGGCGGCTGTATACTCAAGCCATCACTTCCTCATTTATGGTGTATTGCACCGAATGGCAGTTAATCAGGTGACCATTCAGGTTTGATGTGCAAGCCCAATGGAAAATCCAGATTGGTCACTGGCAGTCACGTGATTTCCAGCCACTCATGAATGAGGAAATGGGTAAAGACTCCAAAGGTTAATGAAATGCCTCCCCAGGGGTATTATCTTCTCGGTGAAACCCCCGTGGATCACCCGTAATCTTGCATGGGCCTCTGGAAGTAACCCTAGCATCCCTCCATCTGATGCACAAACCTCGTCAGGCATTGCTCAATGGCTGTTGGCAGGTCTGCGCAACTGGACATTAAAAAGCACAACAATAAATGCTGATGAGAGGTAGGAATTTGTACAGTCCCGGGGTTATACACAGTGGGGCATGCCAAATAAGACCATAACCCAGGCATGCCCCCTCCATTGCAATGACTGGAGCAGATGTGGTCAATCACTAAATGGTGGGGGTAGTTGTTCATCATGGTGCTCACTGGTGAGTAGGGACACTGCATGACTTGATCTTGAGAGCGGATAGAAAGCTGTGGGGGAGGATAGGTGAGTACATATTTTTATTTTAGCCTAGACAGGAACTTCCAGGCTAAAGTATAAGCATCAGCAGTACAGACAGAATATTTCTAGGGACAACTGTACAATTATTACTGCTTCAATCACTGAAGTAGCAAAAATATCTAAAAGAATTGCATACCTTATATACCAGCATACTAGAAGAGGAACCCCTAAGTAAGAGCCTCAATCACTCGGCACAAGAAAACAAATAGAATAAAATAAATGACATGTCGTTACTGAAGAAAATGTAAAATAAACTGAAACTAAATTAACAAGGAAACTTAAAAACAATCACTGTGGAGGAAATTGTAGTCCGGGCCCATGTTTGCCATAGTATCAAGGTGGTAGGAAGACACAGTCCCAGCACAAAGCCGGGCTTTGATTGGTGGTCAAGTTTGGGGGTGGAGATACCAGAGGCCAGGGAAATCCTTACACAAGGATACTCACTCTGAAGTAAATCGAGGTGCTGAGAATCCCCATCTGCAATAACTCCAATGCTCTGTGCTGTGCGTCCACCCAAAGCTTTTTCCACACAAAAGATTAAACTTTCCAGAGTCATGCTGCTGAAGTCATATACAACAGGAACCACAGTGGGCTTCACACTGTCAAGAATAACCTACAAAAACAAAATAGGACATGTCTGGAACCATTACAGCTAATAAAAGGTCCACATAAATGTATGGTGAAAGAATCAACCTCATAGGCCAATATGTGGGATGATATCAAAATAAGGTGAAGAGGATCTGTGGCGCCCCTCTGTACTGACTGACCGCGAAGGCTGCTGCTTTGCTTTGTGGATATATTAGGGTAGGAGCTAAATCCAGCCATAGTTTGCCTGGGAATGACAAAAGAAAGTCACTGTAAATCTCAGACATAATACCTTAAAAGCCATATCCCTAGTAGTCATAAAGGTATATACACAATGGCTCAGAATGTCTTGGCATATGCAATGCTTTTCAATGGCTCCTGTGATGTGTTAGCTTGGTGCAGCATCAGGCTAAACTTTGCTACAGCTGTAACTATATTCAAATGCTATACATTGGTTTAGTTTCAGAGCCAGGTGAGAATTCTCACTCCTTTTTTTAGCAGAGAAAACTGACACTGAGGTGTAAATTTTCACCTGGCTCTGAATCGGCCCCCAAGGTAGACAGTGGAAGTCAATGGCAATTTGCTAGAATTCTCATCTGGTTCTGATTTTACCTTATTGGCAATGAGTCTATCGATTGTTTCACAAGGTTTTTTTCCAAAGCCAGTGTGAAACTAGGTGTGTGATTATCTTCTTCTAAAAGCCGACCTGTCACACTCTTTTGGGAGCCTTTATCTTGACCCTGAAACAAATGCAACAATGTAAATTCAATGGAATCCTTTTAAAAAGACAAGGAGAAAATGCTGATACATTAGCTTATTCCCATGAAGCACAAGTAGAAGCAAATGTACATAAACATGGCCACGTAACTAGTTACAACAAGGAACATGATGTTCCACACCAATGGTAGGTGAGAGTCTATCAGGTGGTGCTCGGAGAGGCTGCAGACTGACCTGTACCCTATCGAAACTTTTCATACAAAACTGCTATAAAAACCATATATGGGCATTTTTAAACTGTAAAGCAAAACAAACACCTGGATTATGACTGTCCTGGGTTTTGCTTCGTGCCCTGAGACATCCCAGATTGGGATGCCCTTCTGTGTGAAACCCCCAGAATGCCCAGAAAACTCACCTCTTCCCAGTCCAATGGGACATGTGCAGACTCTCATTAATCAGAGCTGTTGCAATGCATATGTAATGCTCAGCAATCATATCTGTTTACATGAAGGGCAATCACACATCCAGCCCCATCTCCTGCAACACATGCTCCCATCCCCGGCCTATCTAAATGGCTGGGCGTGGAAGCATGATGCAGGGATGCGGCTGTCAGTGTTTACATCAGCGAGGGAGCCCCAAAAGCAGGCGATTGTTGTGGTCGCCCTGGGGGGTTTCAGTGGGGCATCCCGATCTCATATGCCCCGGGGGAAAGCTAGCGGTGCTATTCTAGTCAATGAGACACATTTGAAATAGTCGGCACTGGATAGGAGCCTGCAGATGCGCCGTCAGAACCAGGAAGTGGTGCTTAAAAAAGTGGTTTACACAGCAGGGCATCCCAATCCAGGATGCCGCTCAGTTATGTTTAGTTTTTATACCGCTTTTAATGACTATATGTGTCGCCTAGAAGGTACATAGGAAAATTCGAAAATTGGTACTCTAGAATAAATTAAATCTCTGAAATAAGACCTACAGTCTAAAATAGAAAAACCTAGTGGGCTGTCTGCTAAAATGCCTCTGTAGTGAAACTATAACATCCAAGATGGTGCTGAGTATATGCTGAAGGCTCCCTGTAGGGAAATCATTTTCTCTTTAATTCATTTCTTCCAGCTTTTGCCCTGGATTTGATAGCGCTGTACTGGAGAACTAGTGATGGTAGCCAAGAGCCGTATTGTGAAAAGATGAATCCTTACCCTGATGGACATTGTGGCTATGTGGAGGGTAGATGGCAAATGGGCAGCACATGAGGGTGACCTTTCCTCGCTGGAGGGCTGTGTGTGGAGTTGGACTATGGCCTTTCTGCCCCACTTGTTCCCTACCCTCTTGCACAGATGTAGGTGAAGTGGGTCAGTGGACCTTTCATCCCTGCATTGCCTGCCCTCCCTGTGTGTACCCTGGAGCTGAGGGTGAGTGGAGGTGTACTGATGATGGCAGCTAGTGTGCTTTGGTGGTGGATCAGAACAGTGCAGTGGGAAGAGGAGATGCTGCTGAAGGCCTGCAGTGTAGCCAGAGACCTGAAGGAAAAAAATGGGGACTTGCACTATATGAGAACATTTTTATATTAGCATTGGTGCACACCTTATTAGAACAAGGTAAGTAAAAATACAAGAATCGGGTGCATTAACTCGTCATGGGGCTTCCCTCCTATTTTGTCCCTTGTAACACTTAAAAAATAGAAAATTATTAAGAAATTGCACACCAAGAAGCCATGGAATTGGATGCAATTTTTTTTTGTGTATTAAAAAGTGCACAAGATAGTTCGATATACAGTCTCCTATACAGGGTTTGTTTCAGATGACAAATACATAAGTATAAGGTATACAGTGTGTATAACCTTCTGAATCAAAGCAAATCAGTTCCACTGTGATATAACTTCTGAATGAAAGCAAATCAGTTCCACCGTGATATAACTTCTGAATCAAAGCAAATCAGTTCCACCGTGATATAACTTCTGAGCCAATACAAATCAGTTCCACAGTGATATAACTTCTGAATCAAAGCAAATCAGTTCCACAGTGATATAACTTCTGAATCAAAGCAAATCAGTTCCACAGTGATATAACTTCTGAATCAAAGCAAATCAGTTCCACCATGATATAACTTCTGAATCAAAGCAAATCAGTTACATAGTAATAACAAGGTTGTGCGCCAGATGGCGCTCTAATTGTTATTTATAACCAGAAGTCACACTCACATTAGCCATAAACAAGTGAGTTTGCATCAGATATTCAGGCAATTGCATTAACAAGGTATAAAAAGTAACATACATTACAACAGCAGGCAGAATATGGACCCGACTATCGTTTCTGACCCGGAAAGGGTCCTTCCTCAGGGGTAGAAGGCGAGCGGAATATTAATTCTTAATTGATTGTTTGACGAGTAGCACTTGCACTTTATAAATGTGTGGATTTTATAGTGATCTGGATCATAGGCAGGATTTGCACATGCTCAGTTGCACTGTTGGAACACTTTGAGGACTGATTTAGCACATATATCTAGGCATTTGATGTGAATTAGTGTGGTGAGACTCTCCCCATCGCCTACACACCTTCATGTTGGTTTGTCCTGTGTGTTATTGTCCCATTTATGTGTTTTTTAAGGGATTTTAATATGTTGAGTGTATTGTATGTAGTGATTATAAATATGTAAATAATAAAAATGTATTTTTTTAATCAATTTATGAGTTGAGAGTGCCTCCCTACATGCTTTATTTTGTAGCCAGAGACCTGGGAGGTGGTCAGGTTTTTTGTGGGTAGTGCTGTGTTGGCAAAACGGCTTAAGAACAGAGACTGTCGGCCTAGCGCTTGTCAGCTCTGCTATGTGGGGTGAGATCAGATGTGTGAGCTGCTACAGGGGTTGTGAAGGAAAGAAGAGGCGGGTGAAATCTAGGGAAAGGTTATGTTTGGCTATAATAAGTTCTACATAAATTGGTCCCCTCCTTCCTGGCATCCGTGTTGCATCTCCCTTTACTGCCCTTGCAGACTCTATCTATACTCTGTGGTTATCTTACTCTTTTCTCTTTCTCTTTACTTTACTCTTTTGCACAACCCCCCCAGCCCCCAACCTCCAATTACCCTATGTAGCCCTCACACACCTGGTGTTTGATGAGGACTGCAGGGAGCAGGTTCTTCTGGGCCCAGGGTGCTCCAAGTGTGTCTGTGTGGGTGGGGTGCTGGGGCTCTACCTAAGGGGATGTTAGTACTCACTGTGTCGCTCATAAGGATGATAGACAGTGCAATAGATAAAAGCAGAGTTCCTCTTTATTCATTCCAACGGTAAACATCAAAACATGGCACAGCTTCATACATCCTTTCAGTTATATTCCCTCCTGTCACATCCACAGCCATAGATCAGCCAGCTGGTCTTACTCCCCTAGAAGGATTCCAAGGACTTCCTCCACTGAGTTCCCTCCAGTGGCCACTGCTGTCTTTCTGGATCTCTACCTCACGCTCTCTGACAGGGACTGGTCTCAGATCTGCTCCTAAACAATTCAAGTGGTTTAGAACTGTGCTCTGGAACTGTGGTATAGGACACTAGTACAGGGTCTCTCTTCCCTATATAACCTCTCGCTACTTTCTAGAACCTTCCATCACATGTTTGTCCACATGCCAGATGTGATAGGCTGTTCCCTCAGACCTTCCAACCAATCACTATCCTCCTGGTTGTTGCTATGTCTCCACCAAGCATCCTGCTCTGACTATTCACTCTATCTACCTTACCTTCTAGAACAGTGTCTATTTAAGTCTATGGCCCAGTGATTGCCTATGGCCTGATCTCACTGCTGCCATCTTGAGTCTAATTAAGGGTACTACAACCACTATACACTTTCACGACTAAAAACCATAAAAGGGTTTAATATCTTATTAACTCTATGTACAAAGGCTTCTTATTACCTAACTGGTATGTTCCTATTTACACCTAGGCCCCTACACCTACCCTGACTCCTGTCTAGGGACACCTCTGTAACCTGGAATTCTACAAACTCACTTGACACACCCATGTTGGGTGTTGTTTTTAGGAACTGGTGAGAAGAACATAGCAGGGAAGTGATGGCGGTGGAAAATTCCCCTTTTGCAAAGATAGCCTCAATAAACAATAATGATATTGCTTCACAACACAAGGTATGCTATTTCTTTCTGGGAACCTTACCTATAGGACTTTCCCATCCCTAACCATAACTTGCCCATATCCATACTCTTCCCATTTCCTTGATTTCCCTGATTATTTATAGTTTTACCTCTATTGCCATTTTCTGATGCTTTATCTGTAATGTCTTTCCATCCCCTATACAGTATTTCTTGTATGAATGTATAGTATATACTAATAAAACTGATTCTAATGATCTCCGCACATAAAGCACCCAGTTTCTGACAAAAGAAATGACCATGTATTTTCTAGTGGTGCATCTTTTACACAAACCACATGACCCATATATGAGTAAGGGCTCGTTGAAGCCTGAAACGCGTCACGTTTGTTGGTGAGGGATAGGGGTGACACCGTTGCTGCCATGACATTCTGCTTGAATTTCTTTGGATTACTATTTTATATTATATCAAGTAAAAGTTATGTTTTAACCTGGGAGCTGGACACATCTTGGTTCACATGACCCATATAGCCTAGTAAAACTTGACACTAACAGAAAAACAACAATATAGGGCCTGCCAGACAGTGCCACATCAGTGCAAATTAGATTAGTAAAATCAAATATTTTATTTTCACAATTGTGCATGTTGCTGCACTACAAGAAGCATAATTACTAAAACATTAGCAGCACAGGGACATGTTGAAAAATGTATAAATCATATTTTGCACTACTCTAATTTGCACTGAAATGGCAGAATTGCTTAATAAACGGTGCTTAATAAATTAGGCCCATAATAAAACCACAATAGACACCCAAGGTCACCCGAATGTATTTGCCGTATCCATATTTAATCAGACCATGTAATCCATCCTTCCCGGGACTGGTATTATGCCACACAAGTTATGACCTTACCTTAATAAACCATAGTGCAGCTTGCAGCGAGGTTTGGTCACACAGACTCATAGACTGTGTTAGCCTCAGTTTAGATTTTACAGCTGACTTCCAGGTTCCACTCATCCAAGGTGGTCTGCTTTTAAAGAGCTCTTCTAAAAAAGATAAAACATTAAAAGATTAAAAGATAAAACAAAATAAATACTACCCATAAATGTGAAGATGCAACAAAATCTCAACTTTCAAATTACATTTTCATAACATAAATTTTCCCCAATAATCAGATTTTCTCAAGATACAGTTCCACCCTAAAGTGCTTCTTTATCCAAATAAGTGGAAAAACCCTATGCCATTGCCATTGCACTCTCCGGAATTCTATACCAAGAAACCAAACACCTCAGCCACTGACAACTGAGGCCAGGAAGAGATAGGGTGCCATGTGGAGGGTACTCTGCCAGTGCATGAATCTCACCCCACACATGCTAAAGATTAGAATTGCTCTGCTGTTGGAGAAGTGATTTCCCCTGGTGGACACAAGGGCCTCGATTCAGTAGACTTGCCATAAAATAATATCTTGAAGATAAGGACTATTTCATTCTTTAAGGCATGATGTCAAATAAGGTGTGTTTCAGTAAAAAGAAAAAGAGTGGGATTGCACCTAAAATGTTCACTGGAGCATAGTTACAATTTATTTCTTTTACTTTTTAAATTAAATATTAGGTAAATCTTTACAGACAATAATAGGACCAGGTCTTATATGTGGCATCACCCCTCCCATTCCCATAGGCAGTGTGGCATCCCCCCTCCCATTTCCATAGGCAGTGCGGCATCCCTTTCCGATTCCCATAGGCAGAGTGGTATCCCCCCATCCTATTCCCATAGGCAGTGTGGCATTCCCCCTCCCATTCCTCATAGGAAGTGTGGCGTCCCCCCCACATTCACTATATGCAAAAGAAAAAAAGTAAATCACCTTTACATTGTACCAATGCTGCTGGCCAGGCCGCCATAGCCACAGGAGGCCAGAAGATGGAGGAGCGTCAGACAGGCCTCCGTCACCGCCGCTTCTTCTCCGCGGCGCTTGCACACACGGCTCTGTACAGAAGGTGGGCGTGGCCCACACTTGCGCATCAGCCATGCCCAACCGCTGTATGGAGTCAGGTGTTCGATCTGTGTGTGCAAGCGCCTTGGAGAAGTAGCAGCGGCGGCAGATACAGCAAGGATGATGGGGACAGGGATTGGTCGCCCTACCCGCCTGCCTGTCCGCCTGCTTGCTGCTCCTCCATCTTCTGGCCTCCAGTAGCTGTGGTGGCCTGGCCAGCAGCATGGGAATGATGAAAAGGTGAGTTTCCATTTTTCCTTTTTTTATTTTCACATTCGCCTGATAAGATGCCACAACATTCCCCCCCCCCACCCACTTTTGAGGCAAAATAAGTGCATCTTATAGATCGAAAAAATATGGTACATTTATTTTAGAGGTATTTACATTGCTTCACAAACCTGGTTTCAGAGTGAAGGTATAGCTCTCTTTTATTTATTGCATGGCACGGCCCGCTTCGGTATTCATAACAGTTGGGCTATTCCGCCACAAGGTGGCGCAGTGGTACTGCAGAAAAGCTGTGGCTTGTCCCGGCTCCCTATAAAAACGGGCTTAACCATAGAGTTCCCCAGTGTTTCCTCTGCAGTGGACTGCGTAGTTAGCAGATGGCTCTCTCTCTTGCGCAGGTGAGCGGGGCAACCAAACCTGCGGCCCTGCAAGTCTATTTCCATCCATTTCTGGACCCTCACTGCCTCCCAACCTTGGCTGACAGATCGGGTGAAGGTAGAAGAGCACTAGGGTCAAGTGCTCCTGGAGCGCAGCTCCAAGCCCCAGACCCTGTAACACAAAGGGTAGCCGGCCATAGGCTTTATGGTGAGACTATTTGGGATGCGGATTAACTTCTGGGGGCATCCCGTGGGAGGGCATCCCGGGTGGCTTTTGTATTAAGCCTGTACCCACTGCTGGCCTATTGCGCCTGTGCTAATCACCATATGGAGGCTTCTGGGGATAGCGCACTTGGGGGCCCTTCGGGGCAAGCACGGCTGTGTTCCATGTGTGGGGTATCCCCTGTGAGTAACAGCGTCACAGTGTGTGTGCCGTGCACTGAAAGTGTCCTTGTGCTTCAAGCTGGTTTGCCTGCTTCGCTTTCCAGCTCTGCGCCTCACTCGGCTTCACCTACTCCCCCGCTCCTGCAATTGGGAATGTTGGCAGGGAGTCACATTCTGATTTGGCTCTGTGGGTGGCTAACATTGAAAAGCAGCTTGCCAGGAATGCTCCTAGGAAGGCCTCTGG
Organism: Gastrophryne carolinensis; assembly: GCA_027917425.1. Lineage (NCBI taxonomy): Eukaryota > Metazoa > Chordata > Amphibia > Anura > Microhylidae > Gastrophryne > Gastrophryne carolinensis. The sequence continues at coordinate 298,273,104 of CM051237.1, read as the reverse complement.
CAAGAAGAGAAGCCTGGACCCCAGGCCTGCTCCCCTTACTGAGATGTATGTGGGGATTGATGAGCTTGGTTACTGTCACCCCCTTGAGATGGGGGAGCTCTCCCAGGATTCTGACTCCTCTGGGAACCGGCAGGAGGGTTGCGATAGTGACCCTGGGTCTGCGTCCGGAGAGGAATCATGGTACCCTGAGGACACCGATAATCTGCTGTCACATATTTTTGAAATTTTGCACATTGCTCCCCCTGAGGTAGCTAAAAGAAAGCAGGGGGAGCTTTATCGCCCTGGTAAACAGCGTCTAGAATTCCCTGAGCAGGAACATTTTACCACCTTGGTGCTTAAAGAATGGGAACGTCCTAACAAGTTGCCTGCGGTGCCCGTTGATCTTGTTAAGAGGTGGTCATTTCCCCCTGAAGTGGACGCTCCCGTGCTAGGCTTGTCCAATACTTCGGAGAGAACCGGCGCATGGATCAAGTGGCCTGCCATGCTTTTACCTGTGTGGGGGCTGGCTTGCGCCCTGTATGTGCTGCCACCATTACTGCTATTGCCCTCAAGAAACTGCTTAAGCGTCTCATTGATGGCACAACAGCTAGTAGTGTGGGGGAGGAATAAAGGACTTTTACTTTGCACTGATTTTGTGGCCTTTATCCTTACTGCTATGGATGATGCTGTGCGGCTGTGTGGAAGGACCTCTGCGCTCTTGGTGGCTATGCGCTGCTCTGTCTGGTTGCACCAGTGGGCAGCTGACGCTTCGGCTAAGAAAGCTCTCACTAGCCTCCCCTTCATGGGGCTGCGGCTGTTTGGGGAACGTATTAATGTTCTAGCCAAAGATGGGAGGCTGCCTCAGCGTGGGAGGCAGTCTCGGCCCTTTCGGGGTCCTCTGCCCCCCTCCCTTCCTTTCGCATTCCCAGAGGGGGCCGTGGCTCCCTCCTCTCCAGTGGTCGCAGAGATTATTGGGGCCGTGGCAAAACCCGTGGTCATCCCGGTCTCTCCTGGAATCCTAAGTCCAAACCCTCTCCCAAGCCCCCCTCAGGCATGAAGGGGTCGCCCTCACCCATCCAGGTGGGGGGACGGCTTCGGCTATTTGCTCACGTCTGGAGGCTTCATGTCTCAGACCGGTGCATTCAGGAGGTAGTCTCCTCCGGTTACAAGATAGAGTTTTCAGCCTGGACACCCCCCCCCCCCCAGGATTCATCAGATCCCGGATGTCTTTAAACCCACTGTCCGCTCAGGGATTGCATCAAGAACAGGGTCAGGGGTACTATTCCAATCTTTTCATGGTCCCCAAAAAGGACGGGTCTCTGAGGCCCATTCGGGACCTGAAGGGCCTCAACAAATTTGTCAAATTCAAGCATTTTCGCATGGAGACGCTGCACTCTGCTGTCAGTACCCTTCGCCCAGGCAACTTCATGACCACTGTGGGCATCAAGGATGCTTATCTTCATGTGCCTATCTTCCCAGGTTATCAGAGATTTCTAAGGTTCGAGCTGCAGGATCAGCATTACCAGTTTGTGGCTCTACCCTTCGGGTGTTCACCAAGGTGCTGGCGGGAGTGATGGCTCTGCTAAGGAATCAGGGCATCCGCATCATTCCTTACCTGGACGACATCCTGATTGTGGCCGAGTCTTTTCCTCAGGCCGAGTGGGACACTCAAATGGTGACATCCACTCTGGAGTCTTTCGGCTGGGTGATCAACTATCCCAAGTCTTCTCTGTCCCCGTCATTGGTGAGGAACTTTCGGGGCATGACGCTGGATACCTCTCAGGTCAAGGTTCCTTCCTCAGCAGAAGGTGGAGGGTCTTCAGCTGCAGGCTCGGGATCTGCTGTCGTGTCCTCCTCCCTCCATCCATCAGGGGATGCAGTTGGTGGGCCTGATGGTGTCCTGCTTCGAGGCAGTCCCCTTTGCTCAGTTTCACATGAGACCTCTTCAGTTGCACCTCTTGTCAGTTTGGGATCGGGACCCTGTGTCCCTGGATCAGGAATTTGTTCTGTCTCCCCTGGCCAGACGGTCTTTCTCATGGTGGCTGGACTCAAGGAACCTTCTGGGGGGCAGGTCCTTCCTGCCCCCGTGCTGGGAAACGGTCACCACGGATGCCAGTCTGACCAGCTGGGGAGGCTTCTGGAAGTCCCTGAGGTTCCAGGGTCGGTGGGGCCCACAAGAGGCCCATGCTTCCATCAACGTCCTGGAACTGAGGGAGATCAGGTTGGTTCTTTCTCGCCTATCCACTCACCTCCGGGGTCGGGCTGTTCAGATTCGCTCAGACAACCAGACGGTGGTTGCCTACATCAACCATCAGGGAGGGACTCGGAGCAAGCGAGCCTTCAAGGAAGTGTCCCTGATTCTGTCTTGGGCGGAACAGCATGTTCCCTGCATCTCAGCGGTCTACATCCCAGGGGTGGAGAACCAGGTGGCGGACTCCCTAAACAGGGGGACGTCTCGTCTGGGGGAGTGGTCTCTCCACAACCAGTCGTTTTTCTCCCTCTGTCACCGCTGGGGTCAGCCGGATGTGGACCTGTTTGCGTCCCGTCACAATCACAAACTTCCCAGAATTGTCTCTCTGTCTCAGGATCCTCTGGCCTTCGCCATGGATGCCTTGGCAATGCCTTGGACGGAGTTTCAGCTTCTCTATGTGTTCCCTCCGTTTCCTCTCCTGGGCAGGGTCATGCGCAAGATAGCCCAGGAGCGGGTACCAGCCATACTGGTGGCCCCTTGTTGGCCAAGAAGAGTTTGGTTCGCAGACGTCGTGCGGTTGGCAGTAGACCGGCACGTCTTGCCCAAGGCTCCAGATCTTCTCACCCAGGGGCAGCTATGCCATCCCAATTTACAAACTCTGGCTTTAACGGCTTGGCTGCTGAAAACTCCATATTGATGGAAAAGGGGTTGCCTGTTGTTGATACCATGATTCAGGCTAGGAAGGAGTCCTTGTCCTTTATTTATTACAGGGTCTGGCATGCTTACATTGCCTGGTGTGAGTCCAAGTCTCTTCCCTGTCGGGTGTTTTCTATTCCCAGGATTCTGGAATTCTTGCAACATGGTTTGGATCAGGGCCTTCAACTTAGTACCCTAAAAGGCCATGTTTCAGCTCTGGCAATTTATTTCCAAAGATCTTTTGCCAGTCACTGGTTGGTTAAAACCTTTTTTCAGGGTGTTTCTCATGTGCGTCCACCCCGTAAGCCTTTGCTACCAGTCTGGGATATGAATCTGGTGTTGTCTGCTCTACAAGGGCCTCCCTTTGAGCCTATCCGTGAAACTACCTTGTCTATTCTGACCCTTAAGGTAGCCTTTCTGGTCGCTATCACTTCTGTAAGGCGAGTTTCTGAACTAGCGCCACTTTCTATCAAACCTCCTTATTTTGAGAGACATCAGGATAAGGTGGTGTTCCGGCTCAAGATGGACTTCCTGCCAAAGGTTGTGTCTGCCTTTCATCTTAATCGGGACATTGTCTTGCCTTCATTGTGTCCTAACCCTGCTAATTCCAAGGAGCGGACTCTGCATTCCCTAGATGTGGTCAGGGCTCTGAAGTTTTATTTGGTCGCCACTGAGCCTTTCAGGAAGTCTGATGCTCTTTTTGTTCTCACTTCTGGACCTAGAAAGGATTTGCCTCCGGCTAAATCCACTATCAGCAAGTGGATCCGTCAGGCGGTGGTTCAAGCCTATTCTGCTAAGGGGAAGGAACCTCCCTTTGGGATTACTGCTCATTCCACTCGTGCTATTGGGGCCCTTTGGGGTTTTCAGCACCAAGCTTCTGTTGAACAAGTTTGCAAGGCCACTACTTGGTCTTCTGTTCATACTTTTTCAAAGTTTTACAAGGTTGATGTTAAGGCCTCAGCGGATGCTGCTTTTAGCCGCAAGTTGCTTCAGGCGGTAGTGAATTGAACTACTGGCCGTTACTCTTTGGGGATCCCACCCTACTCTGGACACTGCTTTTGGATGTCCCAACTGTTATGAATACCGAAGCGGGCCGTGCCATGCAATAAGAAAAAAGCAATTCTGTGAGTACTCACCTGTAGAATTGTTTTTGTTCTTGCATGGCACGGCCCGCTTTGCCCCACCCTTGTTATCGTTATTCTTGATTGCCTCTTTATGGTGATTGTTCCAAGCCAATTGGGTTTTTATTTACCTTTTTCACATTTTTTACTTATTCTCTCCCGGCTTCTTGTCTCACTGCTTGTGTACGCTGGGGAACTCTATGGTTAAGCCCGTTTTTATGGTTAAGCCCGTTTTTATAGGGAGCCGGGACAAGCCACAGCTTTTCTGCAGTACCCCTGCGCCACCTTGTGGCGGAATAACCCAACTGTTATGAATACCGAAGCGGGCCGTGCCATGCAGGAACAAAAACAATTCTACAGGTGAATACTCACAGAATTGCTTTTTTTGCCTGCAGTTACCCTTGTTCACATTGGTTAATTCATTTGTTTGGGCAATACACACTTACTCTTCTGCAGCGCCAATCTTTCTCGGAGCATTCTGCGCAGCTGATCCTCCTGTTCTTTTTCCTGCTGCAACTCATCTCCTTCTTTGGGCTCATTTAAAGTGCCATATGTCTCTGCAGCTACTCTTGGCGTGAGATAGTCCAGGCTAGAGGCGCAGGAGATATAATGCCGCTTCCATGCACCATACTCATTGTCTACTGGGGCGTAGGGCAAAAACCAGCCAAACTTGGTGCACTTGGGCATCCACAGACAATCCTAGATCATTGATATCAGGAAACACAGAGGAAATGTGTCAGTCTGTTCTGAGATACAAATATATGCATTTCTGTTGGTGACTGTAACTAATATGACTTTAGAGCAATGGTCCCCAAGCATGCCTCAGGTACTAGGGTTGAGGGGATACCACAGCTGGTGAGTGCAGTGTGGGAGCACTGGAACAGGTGAGTGAATTTGGGGTGACCTGGGGGACTCCCACAACTGGGCATCCCGAATTGCCCCAAGGTTAATTGATTGGCTCTAAGTGTTCTTCAAACAAATCTTTTTTTCAATTTGTTGCCATTTTAAAACAATAGGGCAAGAACACAAAGCAACATTGGCATTATCTGGTGTGAAGCATCATTTTTGTTACAACTTTACCCAATGTAACATGCAGCTATATATTTTTTTTTGTTGGGTAATGACTGACAGAAATCGGTTTCTCCCTAAAACTAAGTTTCCCTTTACTCAGCATAGTGTAAACAGTCTTCTTAGGCCACAGTTTTTGTCACCTAATTGTTAACATTAAGATTTAAAAAATATTTTTCACTGCTCTTTAGTTTACAATAAATTCTCTGTTTCCTTCTTTTTCTGCTTGCACTTGGCAATTTTGCAATTTTGCATTGCACAAATAGCCATGCTCAACTCTGTTAGCCACACATAAGAAACTTGGATCAGTCTTGACAAAAAAAGATACAGTCGGGTTGTCTTTTGCCAGGGTGACCGACCATGGTTCAAGAGATCAAAAGTAAGCAAACAGGTAAAAATTAAAACACTGATGAAAAAGCAGAGAAATAGCCGGACCGTCGGCGGGGCCGGGACTTGTCCCTCCCGTTTTTCTCCCTGTTGTGTGTGTGTGAGTGTTTCTTTACTTTTGGCCGGGCCGGCGACCGCTCCTTGCTATTGCGGCGCCGGCCGGCTCTGAGCACATTTCCCTGAGGTGATTTCACAGTTGCCATGTCTCTCCTCACGCAGACTGGGGGGGGGGCGGGGCCGGAGTGACGACGCGTCACCGCTCCCCGCCTCCTGCCTTCGCTGGTGCCACTGCGGAGCTCTGTGGAGGGGAGAGGGGGGGCGTGGCCCGGCCTCGCGCGCGTCCCGCGCTGGCCACGCCCCCTTCTCCCTCTCTGACTGCAGCCCTGCCTGTTGCTGTGGAGCGTCTGGAAATTCCCTCACGGTCGCCATTTTGGTCGTTGGTTCTGTAAGTGGCCTCTGGCCATTCTTCCTTTTCCTGTATGCTTGATGGTTTCTTCATTAGCCTTATCTAAAACAGTCCCTCTGTTCTGTTTTTCAGATGGTGGTTCAGGAGGTTCGCCAGTAGCATTTAGGGGGTCCCTCCTGATCCTTATCACTGGGTTAATTGTTTGCCATAAATCCTCCCACTCGGGACATTAAAGGGGCATCCCGGGTTGTCTAACGGCGTAATTCCCTGGGTCATAGCGACTATTCCTAAACAAAGTTCACCTTATGGAGGCATCCCCGGATACTGGGCTCGGGGCTCCTTCGGGGCATCCCCGAAAGTGTATGTTATGTGGGGTATCCATTTCTGGGGACGATGTACTTCTGTGTATACCATGTGCACAGCAGACCATCACGCGGCAGTCCGAACCACAGGCGTCTGGGTCAGCACCGCCGGTCGCTTCATCTCCACTTCCCGCTTTGACACGCGCCCCGTGCGACGTCGTCATGGGCAGGGAGCTGCAATCTGAGATGTGCGCCAGATTGGCTAACCTTGAAAAAATTATCTCTGGCTCGGTTGCCCGTAAGGCTCCGACTAAGAGAAAGCATTTGTCGCCGGCTCCGCTGGCGGAGGACCTGGAGGATGTTAATAATCTGGATTGGTCTGACTATTCCCAGCTAGAAGAAGGGGAAGTTTATGAGGATTCTGATTTTTCGGACGATGAGCAGTCCTTTGGCACTGATGCCGAGCTGGGGGATTTGGGGAGATCCTCTGATACTCCCCACGCTCTGGCTCTGATGTTGGAGGTATTGAATATTTCCCCTCCTGAGGAGGTGTCACGGCAGAAGGGTGAATTGTTTGAGGAATCCAAGCCGCGCTTGGAATTCCCTACACAAAGGCATTTTGACAAAATTATTGCCAAAGAATGGGACAGGCCGGCTCGGCTCCCTGGCATCCCTCAGGGATGGGATAGGAAATATCCCTTCCCTTCGGAGGCAGTTAAGCGCTGGGCATCTCCCCCCGAGGTGGATGCGCCGGTTTTGGGGTTGTCCAATTCCTCGGTTTTAAATAGACCTGATTGTTCTATTCTCAAGGATGGAGAGGATAAACGTATTGACCAGATGGCTTGTCATGGTTTTGCTAGCGTTGGGTCAGCCATGCGGCCTGTTTGCGCATCGGCGCTAATGGTGTTGGCTGCCAGGTCCGTGGTTAGGGACCTGTTGACCTCTTCCGGGCTGCGTCCCGGTAGTGCTGAGTTCCTTAGCCTCAAACGGTGTGAGCTGTTTTTATCTTTTGTGTTGACAGCCTTGGATGACACTTTGATGATGTGTGGTAGAACGTCGGCGCTGCTGGTCACTATTCAGCGTTCGGTGTGGCTGCGCCAGTGGGCGGCAGATTTTATGTCCAAAAAGTCACTAACGGCTCTACCCTTTGTTGGATTACGGCTTTTTGGAGAGACATTGGACTCTGTCACCAAGGGTGGTAGGTTACCTCAACGCAAGAAACAACGCCGCCCCTTTCGGGGGGCCCCTTCCTTTACCCCCTCCTTTCGTGGGGCCAGATCTGGCAGGGGATTTGCATTCCCTTCTTCCAGAGGAGATTCTGGGAGCAGGGGCAGAGGTCGTGCCCGTCCAGGATTCAGTTGGGGCTCTAAGCCCAAGCCGGCTGCCAAGCCGGCTCAGCAATGAGGGGGCGCCCTCACCCTTGCGGGTGGGGGGACGGCTGCGACTCTTTTCCCAGGTTTGGGATCAAGAGGTCTCGGACCGATGGATCCGGGAAGTGGTGTCTTCCGGTTACAAGCTGGAGTTCGAGCTCCGCCCCCCTTCCAGATTTTTCAGGTCTCGGATGCCTTCAGAACCTCTAGCGGCGCAGGGGCTTCTGTTGGCAGTGCAGAACCTTCTGGACATGGCTGTCATTTGCCCAGTGCCTCCTTCGGATCAGGGCAGGGGTTTTTATTCCAATCTGTTCACGGTACCCAAGAAGGACGGATCGGTCCGACCCATCTTGGATCTGAAGTTTCTCAACAGGTTCATCCGGCCACGGAAATTCCGCATGGAAACACTACGTTCGGCCATTCACTCTCTTCGTCAGGGAGACTTTCTGACGTCCATAGACATCAAGGATGCTTATCTACACGTTCCAATTTTTCCAGCACACCAGAGGTTTCTCAGGTTCGTGGTGGAGGATCGGCATTTTCAGTTTGTAGCACTCCCTTTCGGCCTCACCTCCGCCCCTCGGGTGTTCACCAAGGTGCTAGCGGGGGTGATGGCTCTGCTAAGGGTTCAGGGCATCCGCATTGTGCCCTATTTGGACGATCTTCTGATCATGGCCCCCTCCTTCAACCAAGCGGAGTTGGACACCAGAATGGTGGTGTCCACCCTGGAGAGGTTTGGTTGGGTGGTCAACCACCCCAAGTCTTCTCTCTCTCCGTCCAGAGTAGTGACCTTTCTGGGAATGTCTCTGGACACTTCGCAGGCCAGGGTGTTTCTGCCACAGGCCAAGATTCTTTTGATTCAGGAATTAGCTCGGCTTCTCTTGTCGGCCCCTCGTCCGTCCATCCGGCTAGGGATGAGGCTGGTGGGGTTAATGGTGGCCTCATTCGAGGCAGTTCCCTTTGCGCAGTTTCATACAAGGACGCTTCAGCTTCATCTGTTGAAAGTTTGGGACAAGTCTCCTCTATCGTTGGATCAGTCCTTCCTGATGACTCCCCGAGTTCGTCGATCCCTGCAATGGTGGCTGGGGTTGGCCAATCTGTCGCAGGGCAGATCTTTTCTGGCCCCGTGCTGGGAAACAGTCACCACGGATGCCAGTCTGTCAGGTTGGGGGGGTGTTTGGAAGGACCTCCAGTTTCAGGGTCTGTGGAGTCCGCAGGAGGCTCACGAGCCCATCAATGTTCTGGAGTTGAGAGCCATCAGGTTGGTTCTGTTTCGCTTGACTCATCAGTTGAGAGGCCTGCCAGTTCAGGTCCGGTCGGACAACAGGACGGCGGTTGCTTACATCAATCACCAAGGGGGGACTCGCAGCAGGAGTGCCCTCAGGGAAGTGTCTTTGATTCTGGACTGGGCGGAGAGTCACGTCCCGTGTATCTCAGCAGTCTACATTCCGGGAGTGGAGAACACGGAGGCGGACTTGCTGAGCAGAGCCTCCTCTCGTCAGGGGGAGTGGTCTCTCAGTCCCACGGTGTTTCGTTCGATATGTCTCAGGTGGGGGTTCCCAGCGGTGGACCTCTTTGCTTCTCGTCACAATCACAAGCTTCCAGTCTTTGTGTCTCTCTCGCAGGATCCTCTGGCTCTGGCAGTGGATGCCATGTCTCTGAACTGGAGGGATCTGGGGTTCCTTTACCTGTTCCCTCCGTTTCCAATGGTAGCCAGAGTGGTGCGCAAGCTGACTCTGGAGGGCGTGTCGGCGATTCTAGTGGCACCAAGGTGGCCAAGGCAGGTTTGGTTCGCAGACCTGGTAAGACTGGCAGAGGATCAGTTCGTTCTGCCTCTTCTGCCGGACCTGCTAACCCAGGGTCGGCTGCGCTATCCCAATTTACCTTCGCTGGCTTTGACGGCGTGGCTGCTGAAACCGCCATCTTAAAGGAAGAAGGTCTTTCTGACGCGGTGGTTCAGACTCTCATTAGCGCCAGGAAGCGCTCTTCCTCTACTATTTACTATAGGACTTGGAGGTCTTATATTGACTGGTGTGAAAGTAGGTCTTTCTCTTGTCGGGAGTTTTCCATTTCCAGAATCCTGGAGTTTCTTCAACATGGTCTGGATTTGGGGCTTCAACTTAGTACCTTGAAGGGGCAGGTTTCTGCCCTGGCGTTGTTTTTTCAAAGGTCATTTGCTCTTCATCCCTTAGTCAAGACCTTTTTCCAAGGAGTTACGCATGTACGGCCTCCTAGGAAGCCCTTTGTTCCAGTTTGGGATTTGAACCTGGTCCTTTCTGCTCTTCAGGGTCCCCCGTTTGAGCCCTTGAATGAGATTGCTTTGTCTTCACTTACCCAAAAGGTGGCCTTTTTGGTGGCCATCACTTCGGTTAGGCGTGTTTCTGAGTTGGCAGCTTTATCCATTAAAGTTCCATACTTCGAAAGGCATCAGGACAAGGTTGTCTTTCGTTTCAAGCCGGATTTTCTTCCTAAGGTGGTCTCTGCCTTTCATCTGAATCAGGACATTGTTCTGCCTTCTCTATGTCCTCATCCCAGCAACGACAAGGAAAGGGCGCTGCATTCCTTGGATGTAGTCCGTGTTGTGAAATATTATCTGGTGGTTACGTCTTCTTTTCGTAAGACTGGTGCTTTTTTTGTGGTGCCCTTTGGGCCTAGGAAAGGTTTGGCTCCTGCCAAATCTTCCATTTGTAAATGGATTCGTCAGGCCATCATTGGGGCCTATTCTGCCAAGGGGAGGAGTCCCCCTTTTCGTGTTACTGCTCATTCTACTCATGCGGTTGGAGCGTCCTGGGCTTTCCAGCACCAGGCCTCTGTTGAGCAAGTTTGTAAGGCCGCTACTTGGTCCTCTGTTCACACTTTTTCCAAGTTTTACAAGGTTGATGTTCGGGCCTCAGCGGATGCTGTTTTTGGCCGCAAAGTTCTGCAAGCTGTTGTGGTTTAAGTTGTGCATTGTTGCCTTGTTTTGGATCCCCGCCCTTTTTATGGACACTGCTATTGGATGTCCCACGTGTTATGGTTATCTTGAAGCGGGGTGTGTGACATACTTAGAATAATACCATTTTGTGAAATACTCACCTGTAAAATGGGTATTATAAGTATGTCACACACCCCGCTTCACCCGCCCTTCTTGTATTCGGGATCCTTTATATTGTGAACTTTGCGTTATTTTGATTTATATTTGCCTCTTCCTGGTCCCTTACCTTACTGCTTCTATATACTGGGTGATGAGTGGGAGGTCCCAGGTATTTATGGATCAGGGAGGGGCTTTCTTTTTTGCTATCATCTCTGCAGGAACGCCCCTTCAGGTCGGTATTACCCACGTGTTATGGTTATCTTGAAGCGGGGTGTGTGACATACTTATAATACCCATTTTACAGGTGAGTATTTCACAAAATGGTATTATTCTGTCTTATGCCACCGTTTAATTAAACCGGAACACCCATTTTTCACAAAAGTGATGTACCGGGCGCAGTAAGGCTGAGGCTAAGGCTGAGTGCCAGCAGCCATGAGACCGCCGTGGCCAATCAGAGACCTGGATTTCTCTGGGGGACCGAGGACCGAGGAGAAAGGGAAGATTTCCCATGTTCTGCGCCATTAGTGCACAGCGGGGCAATCCACAATTGGGATGCTTCTCTGCACCCAGTGCAACACCCATTTTGTGAAAGGTAACTCTATAGCAAAGACATCACTTTCACATTCACATGTTTGGCAGCAAATGGCATGATTATGTGACAGCCGCCAGCCATTCAGGTTTAATGTGCTTTGCCAAACCTGATTGGTCACTAGCAGGCAAGTGATTGGCAGCCATACAATGCAAGAAGAAGTTGGATGGCTTGGCTATAGTACTGCTTTAAAGTACAACTGTGATTTGCCAGATGGTCTGGCAACTTTTCATTTAAGAAACTTCTCTGCCTCTCAATTACTTTCGCCTAATGCAGGGTAAACCTGTTACACTCAGATACAGCTGACTGGCCGTTAGTTTGTGATACCTATGTATGTATCTGAATGTAACAAATTTACCCAGCAGTAGGAGAAAGTAATGGAATTTTCAACTGAGAGGCAGAGTTATTTTATTGGAAGAAAATACATACAGCCAGCCGAGTTGGCAAATGAGTTGTCTTTTAAAATGGATCAAATCAGGCCTTAGCCAAATTAAAGTGACCCTATACCCAGAATTTTATCCCCAGCCCAATACCCTAAAACAACCTGTGTTTCTTTTCTTTTTAACTAAAGTCCAATAATAATAAAATACTACAGTGCTTTTCCATGATACATTTAGTTAAACACAGTTCAGGTTATAAGTTAGAATAACTGAAATACATCTGAAAGCGCTACAAGCTCAACTGTCATTAGTTTAACTTGGAACTGAATACTGCCATTCGGACATCATACTGCTTCCTGTTAGTGTTTTTATGAATACTGGGCAAAGCCTTTAGTAAAAAAACACAGGCTGTTTTGAGACATTGGGCTGGGGATAGAAGGTGATGACATAAACTTCCTATCTGGGTATAGATACACATTAAAACCTACAGATTTGTTAATTCAAGCAGAAGCTCTGATGGGCAAGCCTATATGCAGCCAGACAGATAAATGATGACCATTATATTTCAAAATAAACCCTCTTGCATAGGATGAATGTTTAGGTGTATGTGAAATAACAGCTCAGCATTGTCTGATGTACGACATCTATGTATAGAAATACAACATGTACCTGCTCACAGAGGAACTTCCAGTGCCAGCTGACCTGTGCTGCCGAACACAGGTCGTGAGGGTTCAGGAAGGAAAAAATATATATTGATAGGAATCTGGGAATCACAGTTGTAAAGTCTAGTTTTGTGATAGGAACTTCTTCAGTGAACCAATCTTGTAAAAATCTACAGCAAAACAGAAACAAATTGTGGGAGGATTCTAAGAAACACCTGTTTCATGTATTTTTTTGTTCAAGAAAGAGTAACAGAAAGGGAAACAAGAAGAACACTGAAAGCTAGAGCTTGGACCTGACCTGGAAATACTTATAATACAGGGTCAATAAAAGGAAAACACCAGTATTACTAGATCACCCCAATGAACAGATAATGTGAACCTTTAATAAAGACGAACTATGTAAAAAATGACCATCATCCCTCCTTACTATGCAGCAGCAGGGCTGATGCATTGGTGCTGCATAGCTGCCGTGGAGAAGCCTATCAGCCTTTAGGGCCAGTGCAGATAGGCTCGGCCACTACCCACACCGCCTGCTGCTTGCGGTTACAAGGGCGTGTCACCGGGAGCAGAATATTAGCGCTAGCCATGGAGACTGATAGGCTGCTCCATTACAGCCATAGAAGAGGACCCCAAAGAGGTGAATTCCCGGGTGGCCAGTACTTTGTTTTACCAACGCTGATACACAGTGGAGCAGCCTGGGTCGTACTGCTGCTGTATATTATAGAAAGACTATGGGCCTTTTTTTACCATAGTTCCAGTTTAAGAAAATGAACATACAACTTGTTAGTGGTCGGACGCAGCTGATTTGTTGGCTAATTGTTGGTGCGATTGTTCATACCATCTTTTTTGTTAAATGAATTTCCATTCCCTGGTAATAGGAAAGGTGATTTGATCTCCACACTGAAGCCCCAGTGCAGTATTACCCATTTAAGTGGACCAAGCAAGCCCCCCCCCCCCCCGCGCGATTGGCCCGGGAATCTTATAGATTCCTGGGCTGATCGATTCCCCCCCCCCCCCCCGGTGCATCCGAAATCGGGATGTCCTGCTGTGTGAAACCCCCCAGGTCGCCCCATACACTTGCCTTGTTTTTCCTGGTCCAACAGCACATATGTGAGCCGTGGCCACATCCCCGCTATCCCTCTAGCAGGGCATATGCCCGCGCCAGACATTTGTGAATGGCCAACGCGGGCACGCTCCCTGTTATAGGGAAGCGGGGGATGCGGCCTCCAGAGAGCTCAGAGCCGCTGCCCTTAGACGACGTGAGCGGCTCCGAGCACACTGATTGGCCGAGCACCCGCACATGCGCCGTAGGACCGGGAAGAGATGACTTGGGCTCATTGATCTGGGAGGTTTCACGGGGGTGCCCCACGGGAAAGGACCAAAACCCAGGTTAGTTAAAATCCTGGGTTTTGGTCCACTTTTTATAGATGTCTATAGCCGTAATAAAAGGTAGTATGCATGCAGTTGAGGGACTTAGAGGGACTTACTTCAGCTGTAACCTGCTGCTCCTCATTAAAATAGAATGCAGAAACTGTTTCCGCTGCTTGTCTGTCCAGAGGTCGTACCAATGGCCAATGAGATTCACCCTCTCCTCAAACAGCTGCTCAAACACAAAAGCATAAAAATATAACATAATATCTTTAAGACTCTGTCAAATGTAAGATATAAATATTGCTTTTAAAAAAGGCATAATACGTTTTCCGATAGAAGACATAGCCAATAAATATACTTGCAATGGTATGCACAGATAATAATAATAATAATGAATTTCTGTAGGTGAAAGACCATTTAGACACAAAAATTAACAGTTTATGTTTAATACAGTTAAATGAACATGTGTTATTTGTTTGACCAGAGGAAAGAAGGTGTTGATGAGTGCCACCCTCTACTGGTACTGACGCAGGACTGGGGGGAGGGCTACAAAGAAAAAAAAACCTTACCTCAGCCACTGTACAGAGCCGCTCTCCCGTCTATGTGAGGCCTGCTGCACAGAAAGACACAAGGCAGCAGCCCCCGACTCACATGCTGTACGCACGAGCTGAGCTGGCGGATGATGCTTTGTATCTTTCTATGCCGCTGATTCCCATACCCCAGCTGGGCCGTGGCTGAGGTAAGAGTTTATTCCAAGTATACAGCACGTCCTGTTCTAGAATAATCCTTACACATGGGTTATACATCCACAAGATGGCGCTGGACTTCAGAAAAAGACTTGTGGCCACTCCCGGCCCCTTAAATAGCCAGGAACCTCCCACTAATTCCCAGTCTCTTTCTCCAGTCTGGACTGCGAAGATGAAGATGGCTTCTTCTGCGCAGGGAGTGGGCTTTGCCTAGGGCCCTGCAGGCTTATTTCCACCCGTTCTGGACCCACTGCCTCCCAGCTACGGCTGATGGTTCAGGTGAAGGTAGGACAGCACTAGGGTCAGGTGCTGAAGGAGCGTTGCTCCGGGCCGCAAGACCCTGTACCAAAGGGTAGTCGGCGACAGGCTTTTTATGGTGAGTCTCATTGGGATGCCCCCAGCCCCTTTCTCTCGGGATATTTATCCCTTCTCCCCCCCCCTCCCTTTTCACACTGTTGGTGGTGCAGGACCCCCTCATTGCATTCCGCGTGATCGGCAGGGGAGTACACTCTGCTGTTTTTACTACTGTGTTTTTTGTCACTTGTGTTTGGTGTGTGTGGAGGCCGTTGTACGGCGCTTCGTGGTGGTCGGCGCTTTTACTGTGTTTTTTGTTTAACTGTCATGGCGCCGGCGCACCATGTGGTCTTGTTTTTGCGCTCTTCGGGGGGGGGGCGGGGGGCGGGCACCACGGTTGGCGCGTTCCGCGTCATGCGCCCATGGCCTGCCCCTCTATGTACTGCTGTCGGCGCCATTTTGTGGCCCTTCCATTGCGGTGATGCGACGCGGTTGGTGATCGGCTTACCTGGGCGCTTGCCTGCTCGGTCCGTGAGTCCCTTATGGGGGTTTTTATCTTTGGTTATTATTGTATGGCTAGGGATGCTTATGGTGTACATTATTGTGTCTTGCAGGCGGGTCCCTTGACTGTGGCTCTCTCGGCCCTGCCTATTGCCAATCTCCCACTTCCCCTAGCGGGTTTCGGGGGGCATCCCAAATAGGGTGGCTGTTTAGCTGTGTCCCTGTTCTGATTATTGTGCATACTTTTGTAAAAATCACCATATGGAGGCGTCTGGGGATAATGTGCTTGGGGTTCCTTCGGGACAAGCCCGGCTGTGTGTTGCGTGTGGGGTTTCCCCTATAAGTGAAGATGTCAGGGTATGTGTAATCTGCGCCCAGCAGGTACTTGCGCTGCAGTCTGGGTCGCCTGCTACGGGCCCTGGTGCGGCGCCCCCTTCACCTACCCCCCCCACGCTTGCATTTGACCCCCAGCGAGGGGCATACTAGTGGTGATTCTAAATCGGATTTGGCTGCACGGGTGGCCAGCATTGAAAATCATATTGCTGGGTCGGGCCCGCGTAAGGCTTCTGCCAAGATGCGGCATCTATCCCCCGCTGTTTCCCTCTTCCCTGTTGAGGCTGAGGAATTTTTTGAGGAGGGGGAACTATTCTCTGATTCAGAATCATCTGAGGAACAACCTAGGGTGTATGGTTATACCGGGTCTCCTTTTGGAGAAGACCAATGGACCTCAGATGACACTGAAAGGTTGTTGTCTCACATTTTTGAGGTGCTTTGTATTTCCCCTCCTGCCGTGGCCCCGCAGCAGCAGGGTGAGGTTTTTCATACAGTGAAGCCACGCTTCCCTGAGCAGACTCACTTTAATAATCTGGTGCTCAAGGAATGGGAACGGCCTAGCAAGCTGCCTGGGGTGCCCAAGAGTTGGGACAAGAGGTATCCCTTTCCTGCTGATGTGATTAAGCGTTGGTCATGTCCTTCTGAGGTGGACGCGCCCGTTCTGGGGTTGTCAAATACATCTGTCATGCATTCTCCTGACACTACTACCCTGCGGGATGGTGAGGACCGTCGCATGGACCAGCTGGCTTGTCATGCCTTTGCCTGCGTGGGGACTGCGCTGCGCCCGGTTTGTGCCTCTGCCATTACAGCTATTGCTATTAAAGGGCTGCTTAAGAGTCTCTAAGATGGGGCTTCTGATGTTGTGGGGGGAGAGGAGTATAGATCTCTCCTGCTTTGCTATAAATTTTTTTCATATGTTCTATCTGCTATGGATGATGCCATTAGAATGTGTGGGCGGACATCTGCTCTGTTAGTGGCTATACGTTGCTCTCTCTGGCTGCGTCAGTGGGTAGCTGATAATGCTGCTAAGAAGGCTCTCCCTGGTTTTCCTTTTAAGGGGCTGCGCCTTTTTGGTGAACGCTTGGACTTGTTTACCAGGGGTGGTGGGTTACCTCAACGTAGGAGGCCTTCTCGGCCCTTTCGGGGGACTGGTGCCTCTCCCCTCCTTCCGCGCTTCCAGGGCTGGTCGAGGAGCTTCCTTTGCTGGAGCACGTGGAGATTATTGGGGCAGAGGCAGACAACGTGACAGCCCCGGCCTCTCCTGGGGTCCCAAGCCCAAATCCTCCCCTCAGGTATGAGGAGGCGCCCTCACCCATCCAGGTGGGGGGACGGCTTCGGCTCTTTGCTCACGTCTGGAGGCGACGTGTAGCAGACAGATGGATCCAGGAGGTGGTTTCCTCCGGTTACAAGATAGAGTTTGCAGCCTGGCCGCCCCCAAGATTCCTCAGATCCCGGATGGCTCAAAACCCCCGGTCAGCTCAGGGCCTGTGCCTTGCGGTCCAAAACCTTCTGGAGTTGGGGGTCATCTGCCCTGTATCTTTAAGGGAAAGGGGCAGAGGCTTCTATTCCAGTCTCTTCACGGTCCCCAAAAAGGATGGGTCCCTCAGGCCCATCTTGGATTTAAAGTGTCTCAATAAGTTTGTCAGATTCAAGCATTTTCGCATGGAGACCCTGCGCTCAGCAGTCAATTCACTGCGCCCAGGCGACTTCATGACCTCAGTAGACATCAAGGACGCTTACCTTCATGTACCAATCTTTCCAGGTCATCAGAAATTCCTCAGGTTTGCTCTGGGAGATCAGCATTATCAATTTGTGGCACTGCCTTTCGGTATCACCTCAGCCCCCAGGGTATTCACCAAGGTGCTGGCGGGCATGATGGCTCTGCTGAGAGCTCAGGGCATTCGCATTCTCCCTTATTTGGACGACATTCTGATCTCGTCCCAGTCCTTCCATCAGGCAGGGCTGGATACCCAGGTGGTGGTGACCACACTAGAGTCATTCAGCTGGGTGATCAACCATCCCAAGTCTTCTCTGTTACCGTCTCTGGTGAGGTCCTTTCTGGGCATGACTCTGGATACATCTCAGGTCAAGGTTTTTCTCCCCCAACAGAAGGTGGAGAGTTTTCAAGCTCAGGCCCAGTTTCTTCTTTCTTGTCCTCATCCCTCCATCCGGCAAGGGATGCAACTGGTGGGCCTGATGGTGTCTTGCTTCAAGGCGGTGCCCTATGCTCAGTTTCACATGAGACCTTTGCAGCTGCACCTCTTGTCAGTGTGGGATCGGGATCCTGTGTCCCTGGAGCAGGTGTTTGCTCTGTCCCCCATTGTAAGACGGTCCCTCTCATGGTGGCTGGACTCAAGGAACCTCTTGGTGGACAGAACCTTTCTGCCCCCTTGCTGGGAGACTGTAACCACAGATGCCAGTCTGACAGATTGGGGGAGTTTCTGGAAGTCCTTGAAATTCCAGGGTCAGTGGGGCCCCCAGGAGGCCCATACTCCTATCAACATTCTGGAACTGAGGGCGGTACGGTTGGTTCTCGCCCAATTGACCCCTCAACTTCGGGGTCAGGCTGTTCAGATCCGCTCGGACAACCAGACGGCGGTTGCCTACATTAATCATCAGGGAGGGACCCGGAGCAAGAGGGCCCTCAAGGAGGTGTCTCTGATTCTGTCATGGGCGGAGGAGAATGTTCCCTGCATCTCGGCAGTGTATATCCCGGGGGTGGAAAATCTGGAGGCAGACTCCCTGAGCAGGGGGACTTCTCATCTGGGAGAATGGTCCCTCAGCAGCAGGGTGTTTCGCTCTCAGTGTCACCGCTGGGGTCAGCCGGATGTGGATCTGTTTGCGTCCCGTCACAATCACAAACTTCCAGTCTTTGTCTCTCTGTCCCAGGACCCTCTGGCCTTGGCCATGGATGCACTAGCATTGTCTTGGAAGAGCTTTCAGCTCCCTCCATTTTCTCTGCTGGGTGCTGCACAAGATAGCCCAGGAGGGGATACCAACCATCCTGATGGCCCCCTGTTGGCCAAGAAGGTTGTGGTTCGCAGACATCGTGCTGTTGGCAGTTGATCAGTACGTCCTGCCCAAGGACCCAGAACTGCTCACTCAGGGGCAGCTGTGCCATCCCAATTTACAAACGCTGGCTTTGACGGCTTGGCTGCTGAAACCTCCATCTTGATGGAAAAGGGGTTGCCTGCCTCTGTGGTTGACACCATGATTAGGGCTAGGAAGAAGTCCTCGTCCTTTATCTATTACAGGGTCTGGCATGCTTACATTGCCTGGTGTTAGTCTAAGTCTTTTCCCTGTAGGGTGTTTTCTATTCCCAGGATTCTGGAATTCTTGCAGCATGGTTTGGATTTGGGCCTTCAACTTAGTACCCTCAAGGGCCATGTTTCAGCCTTGGCTATTTTCTTCCAAAGGTCTTTTGCCAACCACCATTTGGTAAAGACTTATTTCCAGGGGGTTACTCACGTGCGCCCGCCACGTAAGCCTTTGTTACCAGTCTGGGATTTGAATTTGGTTTTATCTGCCATGCAGGGTTCTCCTTTTGAGCTTATTCGTGAGGCTGCCTTGCCTATTTTGACTCTTAAGGTAGCCTTTTTGGTGGCTATCACTTCTGTTAGGCGTGTTTCTGAGTTGGCGGCGCTTTCCATTAAACCTCCTTACTTTGAGAGACACCAGGACAAGGTGGTGTTTCGGTTCAAGCCAGATTTCTTGCCTAAGGTTGTGCCTGCATTTCATCTCAATCAGGACATTGCCTTGCCTTCTTTGTGTCCTAATCCTAGTAACCCTAAGGAGAGGGTCTTACATTCTCTGGACGTGGTTAGGACTTTAAAATTTTATCTGGTAGCTACTGAATCCTTCAGGAAGACTGATGCTCTTTTTGTTATTCCTTCTGGACCTAGGAAGGGTTTGCCTCCAGCTAAATCCACTATCAGCAAGTGGATCCGTCAGGCTGTGATTCAGGCCTATTCTGCTAAGGGGAAGGAGCCCCCTTCCGCCTTACTGCTCATTCTACTTGTGCTATTGGTGCCTCTTGGGCTTTTCAGCACCAGGCTTCTGTTGAACAAGTTTGCAAGGCCGCTACTTGGTCTTCTGTTCATACAAGTTTTACAAGGTTGATGTTAGGGCCTCAGCTGATGCTGCTTTTGGCTGCAAAGTTCTGCAGGCGGTGGTGGTTTAAACTGCCCGCTGTTACTTTTGGGGATCCCACCCTACCTTACGGACACTGCTTTTGGATGTCCAATGTGTAAGGATTATTCTGGAACAGGACGTGCTGTATACTTGGGATAATACAATTCTGTGATTACTCACCTGTAGAATTGGTATTATACGTATACAGCACGTCCTGTTCCACCCCGCCCCTTGTTATCATTGTTGTTGGTTACCTCTGTATGGGACTGGGGTCAGGAAAAGGTCTGCAATCCCAGAATGCAGAGCCACAGAGTCAGAAGACACTTCCTGTTTGCAGGCAGCCTGCACCTCCATGGGCCGCCATCTTGGATGTTTAAAGTCTCAGAAAATGCAGCAGATGCACGAAGGATGATTTTTAATGTGGGCAATCTGTATGAATCTGTATGTACAGGGTGGGGGAGACATTATATCTAGGTGGAAGGTGAGGGGAATAATTTTGGAGACCAGAAGGACCCGATTTCTTTATCACTAGCGGCCGCAGTGTGAGGGATTGGGGACACCTTCGTTTTTATTGGATGCGTGTTTTAACAAGGAGTGTTTCGTAAGTGCATTTTATGAAGTATTAAAGAGTGATTCCGCTGTACTTACAGAGTAGCACTAGATGTTTTTCTTTGTTTTTGCTTCCTATATGGCTTTTGCATGGACATTGGCAAGTAACTAAGAAGCAGCTCGAGCTCATTAAAATTTTGGGTGCTCGTAATCATTAAGTAATCTGTCGGCAGTTAAAACCCTGGAGTTGGTAAGAGTACCTTCAAGTGGTGGTGGGCACAAAAAAAAAAAATATTGGTGCATGCACAGTGGGACTCCATCTGAAAGCTCATTTTACCAATTGAATAGACTAGAAAAACTATTATTCTGCTCTGTGCCTTTCTGTTGTTGTTTATTGTTAGGACTTTCTTGCGGAATAGAAAAGTCTGGCACGTTGTAGCATTTGTTCTGAGAGTCGTCCTTACCTAAGACCTAAGCGCTGTGTTTTTCCATTATTGTATATATATATATATATATATATATATATATATATATATATATATATATTAGATAGATAGACTCTTATTTAGGGTGAAAGTCCGGTATAAGACCAAAACTCATCCAGGCCGATTTCCTTTCCTCATCCCAAATCGGGATGCCTCACTGTGTAAAACCCAAGCAATCACCACATTAACTCACCTAACCCCAACTAGAGGTGAGTGGAGATACGGATGGCGGTGCTCTCACTCCAGTTAGTTTCTTTGCTGCACTGATACCAGTGCATGTCATCTGCTTGTGCATTGTTTGCTGGACTTTCTTTGCAACTTCGTTTATCCTGGGACTCCGCGGCCATCCATGCAATAGCTACAACATGGCAATTAAGGTGAGCTGCAGTTCTAATCTGATTATTCTAATTAAAGACACTGACTGCATCTACTTAATGTCTCTTCTAGTGCCTAGTCCACAGAAAGGATTCTAACCCTTGTTAACTGTGGTTACTTACCTTTTTAACTGCTCACATATGCTTTGATTAAAAAGCCAAGGTGAATTTCATGGATGTAAAACAGCAGAAACAGGAAAGGGGGGTCTATGTGGGCGCCGGCTAGCATCTTATTTAACACTAGCGCCGAAAAAGGATGCAGTGCCAGGCGCTCTGGTTGAGGCAGTGCCAGGTGAAACCTGGTGATGTAGGTCACGATCCCAT
Organism: Gastrophryne carolinensis; assembly: GCA_027917425.1. Classification (NCBI taxonomy): domain Eukaryota; kingdom Metazoa; phylum Chordata; class Amphibia; order Anura; family Microhylidae; genus Gastrophryne; species Gastrophryne carolinensis. The sequence continues at coordinate 298,251,772 of CM051237.1, read as the reverse complement.
AGAGCATGATGGGTAGAACTGTGTTTAAAGCTTTGAATTAATATTGCACACATTTATTTGTACAGATTTTCTTTTTTTTTTTTGGGGGGGGTGTTGCTTTTAAAGGAAAACTCTCTTTTTGTCATGTTTTTGGTGTTCTGCCTTATTGTGTTCCTCTTCTGGGATGTAAAATAAGCATTTGTGTTAGGATTGTGCCCCCATGTCTGTGATTTACTTATCAGTATGCTGTTTCCAAGTTTCTTATATTCCTGTGTGGCTGTGATCCTAAGAAGGGAGTGATTTTTTCTGGCCTTGAGTAAAAACTACATATCCCAGAATGCTTCCTCTGTAACAGGTGAACTCTTTAGCAGCCCAACTGAGAACACTGCCTGTAGCCATTTAGCTTCAGAAAGACAAGATTGTGATCCTCCTTAAAGTGGACCAACACCCAGGATTTTGACTATCCTGGGTTTTGGTCCACTTCGGGGGGGGGGGGCACCCCGCTGTGTGAAACCCCCCAGAAAGCCCCTAAAACTCACCTCACCACGCTCCCACGTGACCGCGCCGTCCAATCCCCTCCGACGGACAAGCGGGTGACAGCGACGGACAAGACAGCGTGTCCGCCGCCGCCTCCCGCACGTCACTCTTACAGGGTGCGCGCCCGCGCCGGCCATTCACAAACGGCCGACGCGGGCACACGCACGTCTAGAGGGCCGCCGCCGATAAGGTAAGGTTTTTTGGGGGTTTTGGGGGGGGGGGGGGTTCACCCCGCGGGACATCCTGATCTCGGATGCCCCGCGGTGAGGGAGGTGATCAGCCCGGGAATCTTATAGATTCCTGGACCGATCACCCCTGGGGGTTGGTCCACTTTAACTAAATAGGTTGAATTACAGAAGAAAGGGTAAAAATCTGTCACATGTGTCTTAGCCAATCAGATGATTAGCAAGCCAGATGTGAGGACGTTTTGTGATCTGTACTTTTAACACACCAGTTGATGTACATTGCTAAGGTAACACATTATTGCTAGGGAAAACGGTTTTCTTTTATAACACAGAATTGCAAAAAATATAACTGTATCGTTTGCCCCCTTTGTCCCCAGCAGTGATTTCTTGTAACTGAAATAATGAAACGCCGACCAGCACCAGAAAAATACAGTCCCAAAGATTTCAAGGTGAGAAAAAATCACAAATATGCTGTTGACCCTCTGGAAAAACGGCAGTACAAAGTGGTGCTCACTGGCACTGGGATAATCATTCGGTGGTTCCAACAGACGCTGACATAGGCCGGCGAATACCTCAGTGCAACAATCAAAGCTAATTAGCGTTCTGTGCAACGCCAGTGTAGTCCACAGCACCAGATAAGTCCAAAATGTTGGCACTCTGGAACTAACGCCATAGCCACAAGAAAGATGCTAAATGCTGCAAAATAAGGCCCAAAAATATGGTGCCCCCGGGTTATTTTTTAGCAGAGCAACACTATCAGACTGACCATATAAATCTTCTGCGAATGAACGACTTCGATCAGACGTTGAAGATTTGTTGGTTAGTTGCTCCTGACGCTCGTTCTCATAGCAAAATTAATATATTTTAAGTTTTTAGTCACTAACTTATTATTCTTTCCCCCACTGGGCTGCAACTCTGTTCAGGAATTTAGGATACGGGCGCCGCCATCTTGACTCAGAAGCATCACACTTACTGAGGAGAGGAGAGTGGGATAAGGAACAGGGGGGCGGGTTATAGCTGTGCTTTGCTCAGACAGAGCAGAGCTGGGGTCAGGTAAAGGTCAGCAATCCCAGAATGCAGAGCAGCACAGTCAGGAGGCACTTCCTGTTTGCAGGCTGCCTGATAAGATGGCGGCTTCCATAAGCCGCCATCTTGGATGTTTAAAGGCTCATAACATGCAGTAGGTGCAGGTGTACAGGGTGTGGGAAACATATAAGATAGACTCTTATTGAGAGTGAAGGTCCGCTTTAAGTCTATCAATTGGTCTGGACATGCCTAGAGCACCACTATCAGGCACACTTTCTTCCAAAGCTGGTCCTAGTTTTCTTATGCTGGAGAAGGATCTCCCTGGGGAACTGTAGGCCAGCACACAAATATACATATACAGCCAGTTACTCCTTTAAAAATGAATTTTTTGCACTATGTGTTTCCAGCTCATTGTGGTGTATTGTACACTATATCATACCTCCCAAGTGATTTGGATGGACTGTCCCTCATTTGAGTCCATGTCGTCCTTTCCCTTGTTGTTCTGATTTGTCCCTCTTTGAGGTGTAACATGCAGATCTGCATCAATAAATGATTCATTTGCCTATTCAAAGTGTTTCTATTGTTTTAACTGTTACAACTTGTCTCCTGTCCATCCCTCAATGAGGGGGTGTGGTCTAGTTTAACAAATGTCTCACTTTCTCACCCTGAAAAGTTGGTAAGTATGTGTATATTCCATCTGGTTGTAACCTTAAAGGCAATTATTTCGAGATCCCCAGGCATACCTTCATCTGTACGGGGCGGGGGGGCACCCTGATCTGGTTATTTATGGAACCACAACGATTTTAAATGATTTTAAAACGAAGGTACAATCTGACTGTAATGTATGTGGCTGGTGTCAGCAGCACCTCACTTACCTGCTTGTTGTAAGATTTGCTTGCCATTGGTGTCCAGGCACTAAATCGAGTATGACTGCTCACAGACGGATCGAAGTGATTGGCTTCCTTGATTGGCATTTGTGTGTCTCCAGCCTGGAGTCCCACACTCTCCAGATGCCATCGCTTGACACTGTGTGGACTGAGCTTTCGAGGAGTGGTCATCTTGTCTACCTGACAAAGGTAGATCACACCAAAGTCAGCAGAGGTGCAAGACTACACAGTGCACACCAATGTTTATTTCCCAGCATGCACTACTATTTGTAATGAGGCAGCAAAATGCGGATGATTCTAGTCTGCTACTTAGTGATTTTACTCCTTATTGTCATTTACATGCTAATTCAAAGTTGCTTTGCAACAATTATAATGTTAGATGGTTAAAGCAAGGTTTCTGCTTTTGTTTATTTCAGTTACTGATACAGTGTGGTACAGTTGGTCTTAAAGTTCCCTTATAACCCATGCCCCGCTGAATTCCCTTCCCCTGGGGCATCCAGAGTCGGGATGCCCCGCTCTTCCTGTCCAAAGGTGCATGCGTGAGCTGCGGCCGCATCCCGCTATCCCTCTAGCAGGGAGCGTGCCCTCACCAGGCATTTGTGAATGCCACCTTATAAAATAGTTATTCATTTGAATGGCAATGAGGGGAGTCAGAACACCTTCAGACATAAGCTACAGCAGGGGATTTCGAAGTTGTCCAAGGCAGGGACACATCTGAATGCAGCAGCAGATGAGGGGAGGGGTCAGCACCAAATCCCCCTGCTTGCTGTTGGGGGGAGGTCAGTCAGCGCATCCTGCGTACAGATCCAGTGCTCCATTCAGGGGATGCACCCTGCTGCAGCATCTAGCTTCCCCGGTCGCTACTCCCCTGTGCTGTCATGTGACCACAGGGGGTCAATATATGCTGCTTCAGGAGGAAGCCCTGCTTTCCTAGATGGTGATGCCGAAGGCAGCTGCCTCATTTTGCCTCATTAGAAGTGTGCCCCTGGAGTTACAAAGTGGAAAGAGAACATTACATTGGTACTGAAACCATTACACCATATTCTATCCAAATTGCTTTATAGCTTAAGAAAAACTTAAAGCGGAACAAAGCCTGGAACAGCTGGCCCAGGATTCTAAAAGACTCCAGCGTTAAGCACCGGCCTTCCCTGGGGCATCCCAAATCAGGATTCCTTAGTGTGTGAACCCCCGCCCGGGGTCGCCGAAAAGCCGCTCCAGCTTCCTATTGTCGAGATCTGTGTCTAAACAGAGCTCTATTGCCAATCATTAATATGCACTGCATGTGGCTTGGATTGGACAAGAGCCCACAGATGCGCTGTGGGACCAGCGGGAAGGTACATTTTGAGGGCGATCTGGGGGGGTTTCACATAGTGGGGAACTGGATATCAGGATGCCCCCAGGGCAAGGTACAAAACCATGATGTATGATTAATCCCAGAAAGGACTCTTTTGGAACCTTGGTTAGCTTGCTTCACTGATCTCCTTGTGCTGCATGTTTGTAAGATCCTTCACAAAAACAAACTACTGAGGCTTCTGCTCCATAGGAACCTATTGTATCAACATAGCTTATCATTCCTTCTGGACCTCTAGAGTTCTTTGCAGGCACCTTACTCATTTTTCCAATGAGGTAAGGATATTTGTTTAAGAATTTGGAAATTACAGCACCCTAGGGGGTATTCAGAATCAAGTCACCATATTTTTCTGCATAACCTAAAGGGTGCTATTGTTCTAAACTAAAAAAAAAATATGAAGCGCACTTTTTTATGCACGTTTTGTGTGTTAAGGTAAAAAAGCTCGCTCAGATGTACATTTCAGTTCACACCCAAAGGTAAACTTGCTTCTATAAATAATCAGCATGACCGCAATAGATTCCTACACAGCTCCAAGCACAGATTTAATAATTACACGCATATCCTAAAGTAGACTGTATCAGTGTAACTTCCTACACAGGAAGACGACAGCCAGTGAGCTTACCTTGGATCGCAGCTTGTCGCTGTGCTGGAAGGGGCGGGGCTGCAGCCTGTTGCCTAGAGACAGCTAAACAGCTCCTGGCACGCCCCTTCTTTCACTGCTGACTTTTCTTTCTGTGTTAGTGACACTGTGACTCGCTTATAAGTCATAGAAGCCTGTTGACTTGGTGACTTCTAGGATAGGAACAAAGCCAGGCACAAGGACAATAGATTAACTGGGAAAGAATGCAGCAAGAAATGTCGCTATATGTTTTAAGCTCAACTCAGGACATTGGACCCATACAATGACTTTATGAAGCTAGTAAAAGCCACAAGTTTGATTTTAACATTGGGTATGAGCGGTCTGTGCTTTCAAGAGGTACATTCAACAGTCTGGGCAGTTCTCAAAAACTCCCAAAACTTCCCCCTCTGTTACCTTTAAACTTCCAATATTTATTTATTTAGTTTACAGCACGTCCTGTTCCAGAATATTCCTTACACATGGGTAATACATCTACAAGATGGCTCTGGACTGCAGAAAACAGCTTGTGGCTCCCCCCGGCCCTATATAAGTCAGGGACCTCCCACAAATTCCCCAGTTCTTTTCTGCAGTCTGCGCTGAGAAGATGGCTCTCTTGTGGCGCAGGTGAGCGGGGCTTATTGCCTGCGGCCCTGCAGGACTATTCCCATCCATTCCGTACTAGATACTGCCTCCCAGCCTCAGCTGACAAGGTTCGGGTGAAGGTAGGTTAGTAAGCACCAGTACAGAAGGTGCTGAGGAGCTAGGCTCCTACCGCAGTCCCTGCTCTAACAGGGTAGGCGGTTTAGGCTAATGGTGAGCCTTTTGGGATGCCCCCACTGCCTCATGGGTTTTGCCAGGTTATCCTGTGCAGTTAAACCCTATTCCCATTTTCCCCCTCCACCCTCACTCCTCATCTTAGTCCCTGGGCGCCGTCTCTCCCTGGGAATTTTGCCGTTATCCTCCCTCACTCTCTCCTTGGGAGATCCCCGGGGGGGGGGGGGGGGGGTTGTCTAGTGGTTCAAGACTGTAGACATATGTTGTACTTTGTCACTTTTATTAAAACGCGCCGCCGCGCGCTTGTACTGCGCTCCGCGGCTGGCAGCCCCATTCACCTCAGAGATGCCGGGCTGCTACTGGCCGGCCGGATCACGTGGGCGCACTCCATGCTCTTCGGGGGGGGGGGGAGGGGGGGGTCTGTGGATGATGCATTTTACCTCACATCTCCATGGCACGCCCCTCGAGGTTGCGGATGCCATTTTGTCTTCTTGCTGTTGCTGCTGGCTCCTTGCGGTCTGTGAGTATCCCCGGTGGGGTGATTTTTTTTTCAGTTTTTTTCTTATGCCTTATTCTCATGGGAATGTTTGATTATGTCTCTAATACTTTCTCTAACAAGACTTATGAAAACAAAGTCCAAGAATAAAAATGGTGAACACCATAACAGGAGACAATGAACAACAAGGGCGGGTAGGACGACCTGGACTGGATACAATCAGTATCAAACAATTCTACAGTTGAGTTTCACAGAATTGTATTTTTCCCTATATCCAGTCCAGGTCGTCCTAGAGATGACATGTGGGTCATTCAAAAGCAGTGTCCATTTGGGCGGGATCCCCAGTGCGGAACAGCATGTAGTTCATTTCACTACCACCTGAAGCACCTTTCGGCCAAAAACAGCGTCAGCTGAGGCCCTAACATCCACCTTGTAAAACTTTGTAAAAGTATTAACTGAAGACCAAGTAGCGGCCTTACAAACTTGTTCAACTGATGCCTGGTGCTGAAAAGCCCAAGAGGCACCAATAGCTCTGGTAGAATGAGTTGTGATCCGAAAAGGGGATCCTTCCCCCTGGCAGAATATGCTTGCACCACCACCGCCTGTTTGATCCACTTACTGAGAGTGGACTTGGCTGGTGGCAAACCTTTCCTAGAGCCCTCTGTTAGGACAAAGAGCAAATCCAATTTCCTGAAGGATTCAGTCGCAGCCAGGTAATACTTTATGGCTCTGACCACATCCAAGGCATGGAGGGTCCTTTCCTTGGAAGTAGTTGGTGCTGGACACAAGGAAGGTAAGACAACTTCCTCATTAAGGTGAAAGGGAAAAACGACCTTAGGCAAAAAATCAGGTTTAAAGTGAAAAACCACCTTATCCCTATGCCGCTCAAAATAGGGAGGTTTCAAACAAAGCGCGGCTAGCTCTGATACACGACGCACCAAGGTGATCGCTACCAAAAAGGCCACCTTGAGAGTCAAAATAGGCAATGCAGCATCGCACAATGGTTCGAAGGGAGGACCCTGAAGAGCAGAAAGTACTGAATTCAAGTCCCACGCCGGTAATACTGACTTACGCGGTGGCCGGACATGGGTGACTCCCTTAAAAAAGGTCTTGATCAACCTATGGTTGGCAATGGATCTCTGGAAAAAGATGGCTAAAGCCGAGACCTGACCCTTGATGGTGCTCAGCTGGAGACCAAAGTCTAAGCTATGTTGCAAAACCTCCAGAATCCTAGAAATAGAAAATGTGCAGCAAGGGAGACTCTTGGTCTCGCACCAAGCAATATAAGCGTGCCAAACTCTGTAGTATATCATGGAAGAAGACTTCTTCCGTGCCTGAATCATGGTATGCACAACCGTGGCTGACAGCCCCTTTTCCGTCAGGATTGAGGTTTCAATAGCCAGGCCGTCAAAGCCAGCGTCCGTAAATTGGGGTGCCGCAGCGACCCCTGTGTGAGAAGCCCTGGGTCGTCGGACATTATGTAGCGATCTACTGACATCTGAACTATGTCCGCGAACCAACTCCGCCTCGGCCAGTGAGAAGCCACCAGGATGGTTGGTACCCCCTCCTGGGCTATCTTGCGCAGCACTCGGCCCAGGAAGGGAAACGGAGGGAATGCATGAAGGAGCCTGAACTCCGTCCAAGGAATTGCCAGAGCGTCCATGGCAAATGCTAGAGGATCTCTTGACAGGGAGACGAACCTTGGGAGCTTGTGATTGTGTCTTTACGCAAACAGGTCCACATCCGGCTTACACCAGCGGAGACACAGGGCACAAAAGATCTTGTTGCTGAGAGACTATTCCCCCAGACGAGAGGCACTCCTGCTCAGGGAATCTGCCTGCTGGTTCTCTATCCCAGGGATGTAAACCGCCGAGATGCAGGGAACATTCTCCTCTGCCCAAGAATCTGGGTCACCTCCTTGAGGGCTCTCTTGCTTTGAGTCCCGCCTTGGTGATTGATGAAGGCGACAGCCGTCTGATTGTCAGAGCGAACCTGGATCGCAGGACCCCTTAAGTGATAAGTCAAGCGAAGAAGCGTGATCGCTCTCAGTTTCAAGAGATTTATGGGTAAGCGGTTCTCCTGTGGACCCCACTGACCATGGATCTTCTGAGTCTGCCAAACGCCTCCCCAGCCTGTCATACTGGCATCCGTGGTAACTATCTCTCAATGGGGAGTCAGAAAGGACTTGCCCACCAGCAGGTTCCCGGGAGTCCAACCACCACAAGAGGGACTGCCTGGCCAGGGGGGACAGCGAAAATTCTTGTTCCAGAGATTCCTGCAACCGATTCCAGCCAGTCAGCAGGTTCAACTGTAGAGGTCTCATGTGAAATTGGGCGAAGGGCACTGCCTCGAAGCATGACACCATTAGGCCCACCAATCTCATCCCCAGACGTATTGACGGCCAATGGCAAGACAGCAAGGCACTTGCGTCTGGAGACCCAAAACCTTCTGCTGCTGCAGAAAAAAAACGTGACCTGAGCGGTGTCTATCGTCATTCCCAGGAAGCATCTTACTGTTGAGGGAGTGACAAATGACTTTGGGTAATTGACTACCCAGCCGAAGGCCACCAGGGTTGACAACACCGTCCGAGTATTGTTCTTGGCCTGCTGCAGGGACTGGGCCGCAATCAGCAAGTCATCCAGATAGGGTAGCACACGAATGCCCTGTTTCCTCAGGAAAGCCATGATGCCCGCCAGCACCTCGGTGAAGACACGGGGGGCTGAGGATATCCCGAATGGAAGTGCCACAAACTGGTAATGCTGATCCTCCAGAGCAAACCTCAGGAACTACTGATGCCCCTGGAAAATCGGGATGTGCAGATAAGCATCCTTGATGTCCACCGTGGTCATGAAGTCGCTGGGCCAAAGCGAGCTCACCGCCAACCGTAAGGTCTCCATGTGGAAATGTCTGACTCTTACAAACCTGTTGAGACACTTCAGGTCCAGGATTGGTCTTAACGTTCCGTCCTTCTTGGGAACCGTGAACAGGTTGGAGTAAAAACCTTGACCCCGTTCCTGCCGAGGTACAGGGCAAATCATACCAAACCGCAGGAGGTGTTGCACAGCCATTCTCAAGCCCTGTGCCTTTAGTGGGTTTCGGGATATCCGTGAACTGAGAAATTTGTGGGCGGCCTGACTGCCAGCTCTATCTTGTAACTTGAGGACACTACCTCCTGAATCCACCGATCCAAGATGTGCCGCCTCCAGATCTGAGCAAACAGCAGAAGCCGTCCCCCCACCCGGATGGGTGAGGGCCCCCCATCATGCCTGAGGGGACTTAGCAGGGGGCTTGGATTTGGCTCCACATCCGCAAACCGGACCACATCATCCATGGCAGTAGTAACAAAGCCAATGAAATCCAAGCAGGCCTTGAGTTCTTTATACTCCTCCGCCCGCTTGCGAGCCTTAGTTCTATCCACAAGATGTCTCACCTTCTTTCTGATGGCTAAGGAGACAATCGCTGAGGTGCACACAGGGCGAAAGAGGGCACCAGCAAAGGTGAACGCATGGCAGCCCAGCTGATCCATGCGCTTGTCAGCCGGGGCACGTAAGGAAGCAGTATCAGGTGACGGCATAACCGTAGTGTTGGACAACCCCGACACGGGAGGATCCACTTCTGGGGGCGAGACCATAGCCGAACCAGCTCATCAGGGAAGGGATACCGTCTATCCAGGCCCTTAGGAACCGACGGTAACCTGTTAGGCCTCTCCCAATCCCTGAAAATCATGTTTGAAAAATGGGTCTGCTCTGGGAAGACCCGTCTTTGCCTCTCAGGCCTAAACAAATCACCCTGCTTCCTCTTAGCCGCTCTGGGAGGGACAATGTGTAGTGTCTCAAACACTGAGGAAAGCAACTTCTCCATATCATCAGGGAGCCACGCATCCTCATCTGAGGAAGAACCAGACATACTGTCATCGCCAGCCGAAAAATCCACCGTGGAGCGTGAGCCAACTCACCTTCCTCCACAAAGCCCAGATCAACAAAAAGATCGTCAGCATCCGAGTAGACGGGCTCAAGGTGCCGTTTCTTACTCGTGGCTTTCTTAGGAGCTGTCCGCGAGATATGTCTCTCGAGATTGGCCAGCCTATGCGCCAAGTCAGCATGAGACCCCCTGCTGGCTCCCCCCTCACTGTGGGCTGAGTGCAGCAGTGGAGGGTCCGGAGAAGGCGCAGGGCTAGGGGCAAAGACGCCTGCCCGTTCATGGTCCAAAATAACGCCTCTGGCGCAAGTGGTACAAACAGTGCTCAATCCACCCAGAGGATTCCTACTGCACAAGGGGCAGAGCCTTTTCTGCCAAAAAGGGGCCCCCAGCTCACTATCCCCTGATGCCTCCATTATGGTGATTCAAAATAGTCAAAATCAGTAAGGTCACAAGACACTAATGGCCCAAACCTATAAGGTGATCCCTCTTAATAAAAAGGGGACCAGGGAAGCGAGCCTCCGAGCGTGATCCCCCAGCCAAGCAGCAGCAGCAGATAACAGGCTCCGCAGCGTCCAGCAGGCCCCAGCAGCAGCAGCGCGCAGGCCCGACCCTGGATCTTCTGTTCTCGAAGGATCCTCGAGGGGAATGAGGGGCCGGCCGAGCGCGATGACGCGCGTCGGCGCCGGGCTCCGCCCCTCCAGCGGTGCTCAAAAGGGACGCACCCCCCCCCTTCCAAGGCTGCACATGCAGGGAAAATGGCCGTGAAGGCACACGCAGCCCACCGTGCCCAGCGTCTACAGCGCCGCACAGCGAGGACCCCCCCGTCACAGACAGCGACGCGGAGGCCCTGCAGGGTGCGGTGACCCCAGCCAGCGACGACGAGGGAGTGAGGGAGGTTGGTATGCAGAATGCTCCACAGTAAGGCCCTGCTGAGCCAGCGAGGAGCCAAGTACTGAACACCAACACAGTAAAAACACACTACACAGCCAATAATGCTTGTGGGCAGGGAGGGTACAATCAAGGAAGGCATAAAGTGGTTCCTCCCCCCAGGCTCACCATAAGCCTGTGGCTGGCTACCTTTTTGCATAGCGTCTGCGGCCCAGAGCCTAGGCTCTCCGAACGCCAACAGACCCCGGCGTTCACCCTACCGTCACAATCCCGTAGCAGCACAAGGCTGGGAGGCAGGAGTGGGTCAGGAGGGATCCGTGGAAATAGGGCCCGCAGCGGCCGTCGGGCTAGGTGGCCCCGCTCTGCTGCCATCATCTGAGAGAGTGTCCAACGATCTTCTGCAGCCAAGACTGCAAGATGAACAACTGGAGAATGATAGAGGGACACCTGCCTTTATAGGGGGCCGGGAGGAGCTACATCTTTGATCTTGCAGTCGAGCTCCCCCTGGGGGCGAAATACCCACATGTCATCACTGGGACGATCTGGACTGGATATAGGGAAAAGATGGGTCAGGGGACACTAAAAGTGCTGCTAGCTGCTGCCAGTGTCCTCGCTCATAGGGGCATCCATCTTTCTAACCCGTGGATATTTTGACAAGAACAAACACTGACCAGATTGCCAGCTCAGGTAAGTGTACAGCCGCTTCCTGTTTAAAGGCAGAATTTATTTATTTAAAATTACATAAGATGGGCGATCGGTAGGCAGGCAAAGGGGGGGGAGCCCACCTGTCAGGGTCACCCCAAATGTAGTTTTGGTCCCCATTGATTTTAATGCAGACCGGGTTTGGGTCAAGTTCGGGTACCCAAACTGAACTTTTGGTCAAAGGTTGGCTGAAATTGCCGAACCCAAACTTATAGAGGTTCGCCCAACACTAATAACAAAATGAACTGTCATAAACATTGGGCTTTTTCTTACCATTATAAAATAACCCGGGGCACCACAATTGGGGATGAAACCCCCCGCAGGCTGTCCGAACTAACTCACCTCTCCCCAGACCCAGGCATGTGCAGCCTCCTGACCAATCAGCATGCTCAGATCCACTCTCGTCCACTCGTCTAAGCAGAGTCCTGACAAGCGGACCCAAGTGCACCGGCAGCCGGTCTTTGCGAAAAGTCTGGTGCAGGCCCTGCTAAAGGTATAGCAAGGGAGCGGCGCAAATCGCACATGTGCCATGAAACTGCAGATATCCACGAGCTACAGCAAAGATGGCCTTCTCTATATCTGAGGACAAAGTCTGTGTATGCCTACGGAAGCACTGCTTTGGGGGCTACAGGAGTTTGGCTGTTGCCCTCTATGCAGGACAGCAGTGTGTGTGCCGATGATAAACAGGATCACTAAGAACAGTGGTGTGTGTGACTACATTGTCGATATTTCAAGCAAGTTTAAACTCACAAATGAAGCTACATTAACCACTAGAAGTCAGTTTGAAGCATCTATGTTCTACGGAGAGAGGCTCCTCCCCCCCTTCCCCCCAGTCCTCAACATTGGGCAAGTAAAAATATTAAACCGAAGGAACAAAGTAAGTATTTAAGGGGGGTCATGAGAATGGCCAGAAGGACTCGTAGAAATACCGTTACCCGTAAGTCTAACAGAGATTTTCTCCCATCGTCCTTCAGGGCGGCCACAGAGAGGATAATCAAGAAATTAAGATTCTAAGGAATTTATTCTGTAGTTCAATTCTACCAGGGTTTTTTTTGGCTGATAAAAGGTTAGTGCTTATGGAAGGTGTGGGCCATAGACCTAGAAGCAGGTCAGCAAAATTCTAAAAATCTAAGACAGATTCTGATCTTTCAACCCCAGGAAGTGGAGACTGCTATGAAATGAGCTGAAAGTGTAGGCCCAGGATCTGGCCTGTATATTCCATAGCTATAGTGGCTTTAGAAGCAGATAATCACCTATTCCTTTCCAAACAGGTGATCTGTGAAGAAATAACATTTTCTCCAAAAACAAAGGACACAGAGGATAACTCGCTCCTGTGTGTGAGGAAGAGACTACTGTTTAAGGCAGAAAAGGGGGATCTGGACTAAAGAAAAAAACTTAATTCAGGAGGATCAAACAGTAGGGATCTCTGAACAGGACTATAATGACAAAATGTCCTAAATGATGAGGCGACCCTCTATAGGAAACTGGATTCAAGTGTTAAGATATTATCTGAAGTTGAGAGCCCTTTAGGAACTAATAATAAATCCCAGGAAGGATAATCTACAAGCCACCAGGATCTTGTGGGTTCGACAAATCTGATAGGGAACAAATTTATGCCTGAGCTTTATGGCTAGACCTAACTCGAATCCCTTATGCAGGAATCCAAAGAACGCCAACACAGAATTTCTATTTGTAGTTGTATTCCGGCTTATTGGAAATACGAAGGCCAGATTCTGATGTGGTACCTCCCTGGTGATTCAGATATGCCACTTATTAACTTGGTAATCGAAGTGGCTCAGTGAGTAAGCAACTGCTGCTCTTTGTAGTTTCGAGGATTTGATTATCGATTCTGCTGAACTATGCCCCTGGATGTGGCGAGAGTTCCCACAACCCAAGCACTGGAATCCATTGCAATTACAAGGACCTCCTGTCTCCAATGACTGCCTTGGGGTACTAGAGAATCCAACCACCTCTTCAGGCTTACCCTAATCTTTTGGGAAAGCAGTGGTGTTCCTCAATGGGAGTGATCCCATGTCTGTAGGGAAAGAGGCTTGTAACTGCCAGTAGTGCAGTTATAGCCAGGTAATCGCTGAGTTGTGGTTCATAGTCCCAGGACCAGACATGTAACTATAGGGGGTGCAGAGGTTGCGGCTGCATAGGCACCTATAAGGTCAGGTGCCCCCCCATGATTGTTTCTCTGCTTTATTTCTTACATTTGTGATCTCATTCCATTACATACAGAAAAAGGAGCATCATTTTTATGTCTCTAATTTAGCTAAATGACAGGAAAAAGGTTACTGTATGAGCCATGATGTGGGGGGGGGGGGGGGACATTCATTGCTAGAACTGATGCCCCTTAACCTTAAATTATGCTATTGCCCAGGACCATCAAGGTCCATGAGGTAATGGTAAAGTATTTTATTGTGTGCCCAGAAGTCTGCACGGAACCAAGTACCTGAGTGAGAGAGATCGATTCTCTTGCAAGATCACCTCTGAACTGGCTAATAACTGGAGGTCATCTAGGTAAGGCATGATCAAAAATTCTCTTGACCTCAGACAGCCCATTGCCCTGGCCAAAATCTTCTTAAAGATTTAGGGGGCAGAGGATATCCCAAAAGTTAGTGGCCCCAGGTGGTCTCCCTTTAGATTCCAAGATCAGGCACATTTCAGGGTGGTGTGGTTGTAGGCCACAAGGCACATGTATGTATGTGCTTCCACAAACCTAACATCTCTAAAATTAGAATCAATCCAGTTTTTAGTTGGAGCTGCACTCCTCTGGATAACTGGCGCTGGGGCGAGACCTGGCTGTCTGAGTGAGTGGATTACAAATTGGCTTGGCTTGGTCTGCAACACCCACTACTTATTTGGTTATCCCTGAGGATCTAGTGTAGCCTCTAATTCAAAACCAACATAGGGTTTCATTTAGAAAAGGAAGCCACCTACATTTTTATACATCAAGAAGCCTTGCCAGGATTATGAACAGAAAGGCTCTTCTGGCTCAGCCCTGAACATTTCCAGTGAAGAGACCATATCTGCATAGTAATGCAGTATCCTTTTAAAATGGCAACTTCACTCATTTGTTCGGGATTTCGACAAACAAAATGGTGGAATAGTGCAGGCAGAGTCTAACCCTTTCAGTCTCCTGTGGCATAGCCCTAAGAGGCCCTTCTCATTATATATAGCAACCAGGTATAGCAACCAGGGCTGGCATGATTAAGTGACAGGGTAGACTCTAAAGTGACATGTAGAGAAGACCGAATACATGTGAACCTCCAAATAACAGCGGATGTATATGTCCCACCAACTTTCCTGAAGAGGCATCCTCATGGCTTGGTTCCTCCTCTGTAGATGCCCCAGGATCTGCACTGCCGCAGGCACATGTTCCAGTCTGCTGGAACACACAAATGCTGAGGCTATGTACTGGAAGCAACCCCTGGACCCGGAGGTGCGTTACCATGTGACCGTGTCCAGGCCAGTCCTGCCCTCCGACTCCTGGTAGCGGCTATTTTGGAGTTTCCTTATCTAGCATCCCAGCCGAGCTTCTGCCTGTATTTAACAGACATAACCCCACAATGCACAGTGGCAGGAGACTTCCTCTTTGCAGACGGCCTGCAGCTCCATATGACATTATTTTGGTTGACAAATTGACCACAGCAAGATTTACAAAAATACAATTCTGTGATTACTCACCTGTAGAATTGGTATTATGAGTATACAGTACGTTCTGCTCCAGATAGATTACTTACACTTGGGATTTTACTCCACCAGATGGCGCTGGACTGCAGAGACATCGAAAATAGGCTCCTCCCGGCCCCCCCAAATACCCAGGGACCTCCCCCAATCCCCAGCATTGAAAAGCAGTTAACGAGAAGACGGGAGAATTAAAACAAACCCAAACTGGTAACTATAACAATGATAACAATCACTATACAGGAGATCCAAGATAATGCAAAACCAAGGGTGGGGTGGAGCAGGACGTACTGTAAACTCATAATACCAATTCTACAGGTGAGTAATCACAGAATTGTATTATTCTTAGTATACAGTAAGTCCTGCTCCAGATAGATTACTTACACTTGGGACATCCAATAGCAGTCTCCATAAAGTAGGGTGGGATCCCCAAAGGTAACAGCAGACAGGTCATACCACTGCTGCCTGCAGAACCTTACGGCCAAAATCAGCATCAGCTGAGGCCCTAACATCAACCTTGTAAAACTTTGAAAAGGTATGAACAGAAGACCAAGTAGCGGCCTTGCAAACTTGTTCAACAGAAGCCTGGTGCTGAAAAGCCCAAGATGCACCAATAACACGAGTAGAATAAGCAGTAAGGCGGAAGGGAGGATTCTTCCCCTTAGCAGAGTAGGCCTGAATCACAGCCTGACGGATCCATTTGCTGATAGTAGACTTGGCAGGAGCCAAACCCTTCCTAGGACCAGAAGGGACCACAAAAAGAGCATCAGTTTTTCTGAAAGGTCTAGTAGCCACCAGATAGTACTTCAGACAACTAACCACATCCAAAGAATGCAAGACCCTCTCCTTAGCATTACTAGGATTAGGGCACAATGACAGAAGAACAATGTCCTGATTCAAATGAAAGGCAGACACAACCTTAGGCAGAAAGTCTGGCTTGAAGCGAAACACCACCTTGTCCTGGTGTTTTTCATAGTAGAGGGGCTGGATGGAGAGCGCTGCCAACTCAGACACACGTCTGACAGAGGTGAAAGCCACCAAAAAGACAACTTTGAGAGTAAGAATGGCCAGGGCAGCATCCTGCACAGGTTCAAAGGGAGCACCCTGCAAGGCTGACAAAACCAAGTTCAAATCCCAAACAGGCAACATAGGCTTACGTGGGGGAAGCACATGAGTAACCCCCTGGAAAAAAGTCCTGATCAGAGAATGCTGAGCAAAGGACTTCTGGAAGAAAACAGCCAGGGCAGAAACCTGACCCTTCAGAGTACTGAGTTGGAGCCCCATCTCCAACCCATGCTGCAGGAACTCCAGGATCCTGGGAATAGAGAACACATGACAGGGAAGACTTCTTCCTAGCCTTTATCATGGTATCAACAACAGAGGTAGACAGCCCCTTCTCCATCAAGATGGAGGTTTCAGCAGCCAGGACGTCAAAGCCAGAGTTTGTAAATTGGGATGGCGTAAGGGACCCTGAGTGAGCAGGTCTGGCACCCTGGGCAGAACGTACTGATAAACTGCCAGCTGCACCACGTCTGCGAACCACACTCTTCTAGGCCACCTGGGGGCCACCAGAATTGCTGGCACCCCCTCCAGAGCAATCTTGCGCAGAACCCTGCCCAGCAGGGGGAATGGAGGGAAGTCCTGCCATGACATTGCTAGGGCATCCGTGGCCAAGGCCAGAGGATCCTGGGACAGGGAGACAAAGGCAGGGAGCTTGTGATTGTGACGGGACGCAAACAGATCCACATCTAGGTTGGCCCCAACGGTGACACAGAGATTGAAATACCCTGTTGCAGAGGGACCATTCTCCCTGGCGAGAGGTCCCCCTGCTCAGAGTCTGCCTGCAGATTTTCCACCCCCGGGATGTACACCGCTGATATGCAGGGAACATTGGCCTCCGCCCAGGTCAGGATCAGAGACACTTCCTGGAGGGCCCTCTTGCTTCGTGTCCCTCCCTGATGATTGATGTAGGCAACTGCCGTCTGGTTGTCCGAGCGCACCTGAAGAGGCAGGCCCCTAAGGTGATGAGTCAACTGAGCCAGAACCAACCTGATCGCCTGCAGTTCCAAGACGTTGATAGGTGTGTGGGCCTCCTGAGGGCCCCACCTCCCTTGGAACTGCAGGGACTTCCAGAAACCCCCCCAAACTGACAGACTGGCATCTGTGGCGACCATCTCCCAGGAGGGGGTCACCACGGGTGTTGTTGCCCCCCAACAGGTTCCTGGACTCCAGCCACCACGAGAGGGACCGCCTGACCAGGGGGGAAAGCGCAAAGACCCGGTCCAGGGACACAGGGTCCTTGTCCCATACTGACAAGAGGTGGAGTTGCAGAGGCCTCAAGTGGAACTGAGCATAAGGGACCGCCTCGAAGCACACCACCATCAGGCCCACCAGCTGCATTCCCTGCCTGATGGAGGGATGATGACAAGATATCTGGAACTGGACCTGCACAATCAGACTGTCCACCTTCTGCTGAGGAAGGAAAATCCTCGGGATCTGATGAACCTTGGGGGGGGGGGGGGGGGGGGGGCAGCAAACTCTATCTTGTAACCGGAGGACACTACCTCCAGAATCCACCGGTCTGAGACATGAAGCCTCCAGACGTAAGGAAAGTGCTGAAGCCGTCCCCCCACCCGGATGGGTGAGGGCGCCCCTTCATGCCTGAGGGGGCTTGGGAGAGGACTTAAGCTTGGAGCCCCAGGAGGAGCCAGGGCGTCCACGTCCTCTGCCCCTACCCCAGAAGTCTCCTCGGGCCCCAGTAAGGGAAACCCCCCTCCCTTGTCTAGCACCACGGTAGGGGGAGGAAAAGGAGCCCTGACCCCGAAAGGCCCGAGACTGCCGCCTGTGCTGGGGTAACCTGCCTCCCTTAGCAAACGGTCCCAGGCGGACCCCAAACAGGCGTAGTCCTTTGAAGGGAAAACCAGTGAGGGCTTTCTTGGCAGCAGCCCACTGGCGCAGCCAAACCGAGCAGCGTATAGCCACCACAAGGGAAGAGGTTCTGCCACACATTCTAATGGTGTCATCCAAGGCAGAGAGGACATAGGTCACAAAAACATCACAACTAGAGAGTGCATTAAAATCCTCCCTAGACACATCATCAGGGGCACCATCAAGGATACTTCTGAGCAGGGTCCTAATAGCCACAGCCATAATGGCAGAGGCACAGACTGGGCGCAGCGCCGTCCCCACACATGCAAAGGCAATGCGCCGGTCCTCAGCTATCCCGCAGGGTAGTAGAGTCAGGGGAGTGCATGACAGAGGTGTTAGATAACCCTAGGACCGGGGCATCCACTTCAGGAGGGGATGACCAACACTTCACCACATCAGTAGGAAAGGGATACTTTCTATCCCAACTCTTAGGTACACCGGGAAGCCTGCTGGGGCGCTCCCATTCCTTGAGCACAAGGTTATTAAAATGGGCTTGCTCAGGAAATTCCAAGCGTGACTTAGTAGTATGAAACAGTTCCCTCTGTTGCCTGGGGGGCCGCAACAGGGGGAGAAATAGACAGAACCTCAAAAATCTGAGCCAACAGTCTATCAGTATCATCTGGGGCCCAGGGGTCATGACGATTCTGGCTCTGACCCCTGGGCCCCAGATGATACTGATAGACTGTTGGCTCAGATTTTTGAGGTTCTGTCTCTTATCAGATGACCCTGAGTCAGAGAATAGCTCCCCTTCCTCCAAAGGGGTATAGCCAGACAGTTCCAAAAACTCATCAGCTTCCATATGGAAAAGAGTGACGTTAGTTCCGCTTTTTTGCAGAGGCCTTACGCGCCAAGGTATTAGCAATCAACTTCTCAACACTAGACTGGAAGACACATCAGGCTAAGAATCCCCACTTGTATGCAACTCAGTGGGAGTGAGATTTAAGCTTGGGGGAGTAGGTGAAGTCATACGAGGCGCAGGCCCAGCCACTGGAAAACCAGGCTGCAGCGCAAGCACCTGCTGGGCACAAGGTACACAGACCCGCACATTGTCAGCTCTAATAGGGGACACCCCACAAGCTACACACAGCCGGGCTTGTCCCGAAGGAAACCCAAGCACATTATCCTGAGACGCCTCCATATGGTGATTATAGCGGCACAATAGGCCGATTGCTATAAAAGCAACCTGGGATGCCCCAATAACCCGCTAGGGAAGTGGGAGTAATTAACACTAGGCCTCACAAGTTAATTAACTAAATAGAGGGAGTAGGGCCGGGAGAAGCCAAGAGGGTTCGGCCCGTCTGAAAGACATAAGCAAAGGGGAGCAATCTCAATTGCCCTGGGGAGAGATGCATATGTGCAGACACAAATCGTGAAGCAAACGTGTGCCTAGCATGTAAGGACTAACCACACTAAAACGACAAAACAAAGTTCTAGGTGTTTATTTGGCTCTTGAACAAATATATGAATAACTTAACATTTAAAGTGCTGGTGTCACCACGAGTGAATTCAAAAAGATTGATAAAAGCAGAGGAAATGGCATAAAAATATAATTTTAGCTGGCATGTAGAAGTTATATACAAGTGATACATCTGTTCTTTGTACACACAGCTCAATGGCACAGAACGCTACATACAAAAGACATGTAACACAGAACATTCCGATTGTCACACTGTAAACAAGAGAGATATAGCAGTAAGACAAACAATATATACAATCACCAAATACACAAGCAATGGGTTTGCAGAATGGCCCAAATAAAAGTAGAATCACCAAATATTACAACTCAGAAACAGTTTATGCAACATATTTTTCAAAGTAGAAAAATGGCCTCAATGATCAAACCTTACAGACATAATCCATAACAGCAGCTGAACAACAGACAAACGACCTGATAATATCCAAAGAAAACATGGCAAGTAACAGATCCTTAACATAAATGCAAAATAAAGCTTCTTCAGGAAGGGGCATGCTGGCTGTGGAATATTTGTAGGAGGTCCAATCACAGAGCAGGAAATCACAGCACATCATTAATATTGTTCTATGCAGTCTAAGGAGAAGAAAAGGGCAGAGACTGGACTTGGCTTGTGGCTCAGTAGCGTGTCTTTTATAACACCGGACTAACTGGCTTTTCATTTCAGCTGTAAGCCTAGTGACAGGCTAATGAAGTGATGTTAAATATGCAAGCTTTTTAGTTTTAAGAATGTGTTAAATATGGATATGGGACCCAGCAAAGCCATTATTATCAGCTAAAGAAAAAAAAACTAAAGTGGTCAGAAACCTTAACAACGTACTTATTGCCACATCCAAAAAGACAAGCAAACCTGAATGGGTAAATACTCCACTCTCGTGATGCATTAAACATGAGGATGGAGATAAGATCTTTGGAGAAGGTTTTATCCTAATCTTCTGGTTTCTCATTTGGCCTTTCTCATATTACTGTAAAGGAGAAACGTTTGGGGGAGGTTAATGTTGGATGGTCTCCTACTGGATATATTTTTGGAACAGAAGTATAGCTGTGGTATTTTTTGGCACCAAGTTTAATCTCATTGGGTTCGATTCAGAGACAGGTGAAATTGTCTACAAGTGGCCAAATGTTGTCTAGGCACCTTGTAGCAAAGTTTACACCAGTGCTCACAGATGTACCCTGTGCTTAAAGGAGAGCAAAAAAAAGGTCCAGTAATAATAAAATCCACATAAATATGCTAGATGTCTAGAGAAGGGGTTACTTATACTCCCTTCATTGAAAAAAATGGAATGCTCAAAAACTTGTCAAGAAAACTTTGAACCTGGTGAAGAAGTTTTTCAGCGGTTTACAAGTGACCTCTTTATCTAGCATACATATTTGGATATTTAATACAGGGTGATTTTGCGATACAGCTTCTTTAAAGTGGACCAAAAGTAGTCCTGGAGTCTATAAGATTTCTGCTCCCTGGGGCATCCCACTTTGTGATACCCCAAGAATCCCTTTAGTCAGGCATTTGTGAAGGGCCGGTGTGGGCATGCCCCAAGCTACAAACTTGCAGGGATGCAGTCCTTGGCTGACAGGACCTCTAGTAGGCTAAGAGAAGCCAAAGTGAGCTGACTGGCTGTGCATCTGAGCTGTTGGATCAGCGTAAGTTGAGGTAAATTTTACCAGAGCTGAGGGGGGGTTCACAAAGCTGGGGGCACGAACCAAAACCTGACATAGTCAAAATGCTGGGCTTTAGTAACAGTAGAGGAAAGTATAGTGGCACATGCAAAACAAAGGCAAACATAATCAACGGTACATACTTACCTCTTCTCCTCCACAGATGACTCATGTCTCAGCCCCACATCCGTCACTGACTGGAGTGAGCCACACTCCATTTACTTGGCTAGAAACAATGGGTTCGATTCAGAGCCAGGTGAGAAAACTACTATTCATTTTCACTGTCTATCTTGGGGCTGATTCAATACCAGGTGAAATTTTACATCCTGTTATTAAATCAGCCCCAATGTAGACAAAGAAAATAAATGGCAGTTTTCTCTCCTAAAAAAAAAAAGGAGTGAAAAGTCTCACCTGGATCTCAATTGACCCCATTGGCTTGGCAATCTCCCTTAACAGGAGGCAAGAAAAAAACTAGGATGCTGCAGGACCCAATTTCACGATCAGACATTCGTACCTCCGCTATGAAGCAAAAGAGGTAAGTATGTAATGTTTATTATGTTTGCTCAGACAGGGATGTGACACTTACATACATTGTTCCTTGAGCACCGAGACAGGGAAAACTGCTTATGTTTCCCAATGTATACTTTACATTTCTACTTTCCATTTTTGTTCCATTTTTCCAGACATTTCCAGGAGGGGCTTAAGTAATGACACACTCATATTAGCTTGTTACGATCAGTCTAAGGACAGCTTAATATTTTCAACAGCTTTAAATGTTTACGTAATTTGCCATTTCAGTCACTCCACAACATAACAGGTAGGGTTTACATCCAACATATCATTTTCCAAGTCTTAGGATATAAACCAATGGTATATGTTTGCTGGCTCATTGACCAGTAGATGATATGTTGGGGGTGTTGGCATTAAAAACTATAGTACATGCAGACATGTCCAGCCACAAAACCTCTATTGCGGACACCTTTACTATCATTCAGTGTATGTCCATGCCCATCCCAGAGCATTAGCACCCTATGAAGGTTACTAACCTCACAGCACACTAGCTTGTCAAAGCCTAAACTACAGCTGCATTTTACTTTGATCAGTGTGATAAGAGTGTATGGTTTTATAGTGCTAAACACTACTTTATTCTGACTATTTTGAACATGATCTACCTGCAGTTAAAATAAAAGAAGCCCATGAACCTGTAAAGCAACTTGCAGATTTCATATGTAGAAGCATTGACCAGGCCATCATAGACCTCATGATGATGCACAAAGCAAACCTGGATTTCTCTGCTTAGGAATGAAAGCACCCAAAGGCCACCCGCAAATGACAAAGTATGAGGTATGGGTGATTCAAATGTTTTGTCACAGTCAGTAGTAAAATACGAAAAAAATACATAAATCAGAAGAGAGGCGTTTCTTCAGTTGGCAGTGGTTTTAGGAATATCCTGGACGTCCGCTAAGTGAAGCTTTTGTCTGCATAATGTTGTTAAGGTTTAAACAATTGAAATAGCTAACAGTCACAGAAGTCAAAAGCAGTTTAAAGGGATTGGCCAGGCAGATGAAGAAAACTGGGTGCCAGCAGCTTACCTCCTCCTGCTGTTGTCCCGATTCGTTTTGCATACATCGCTGTGAGGAAGGGAGAATAATGCTTCTCTTCCCTTGCCTACAGTCTCCCGCCACATCCCATCCACCAATGGATGTGTGGGGCATCCGACAGGAACACCTACCTCCTTTATTGATTCATTCCCAATCATACAGCTCTCCTATCCCCTGTCAATCACCTAGCAGGAGTAACTTGGCACCCCTTGCCTTTGAACTAGTATAGGGGTCCCTTGTACCAGTTCACAGTAGAAAAAGTTAATAAAACCAGACCACAGAAAGTCTATTTTTCTTTATTGCATGGCACGGCCCGCTTCGGTATTCATAACAGTTGGGTTATTCCGCCACAAGGTGGCGCAGTGGTACTGCAGAAAAGCTGTGGCTTGTCCCGGCTCCCTATAAAACGGGCTTAACCATAGAGTTCCCCAGTGTTTTCTCTGCAGTGGACTGCAAAGTCAGCAGCTGGCACTCTCTCTTGTGCAGGTGAGCGGGGCAACCAAGCCTGCGGCCCTGCAAGTCTATTTCCATCCGTTTCTGGACCCTCACTGCCTCCCAGCATTGGCTGACAGATCGGGTAAAGGTAGATTTGCACTAGAGGCAAGTGCTCCTGAAGCGCAGCTCCAAGCCACAGACCCTGTAACACAAAGGGTAGCCGGCCATAGGCTTTATGGTGAGCCTATTAGGGATGCAGAGTTTCTGTCATAGCTTCTGAGGGGGTAAGTAGTTTGGGGACTGTGTCCCCTCTTTTTCCTTTGGGTCCCCCTCCCTCCCTGACTATGGCTGCTCGCCGCTGCTTTTCTCTCTCTCTCTCTTCCCCCCCCCTCTAACTTGGTTGGGGGGAAAAAAAGGGGGTGGGTGGTGAGTAGTCATATCTGTGGTGTTTTTACGTTTTTTTGTGTGTTTTCTGGAGTTTTTAGCTGCCGCACCGCTTTGTACTGCGTTCCGCGGCTGTGGGCGCTATAACCTGAGGTGATTTTGCCATGTCATGGTGCCAGCCGGGTCACGTGAGCGTAGTTCCATGTGTGGGGTATCCCCTGTGAGTAACAGTGTCACGGTGTGCGTGCCGTGCGCTGAAAGTGTCCTTGTGCTTCAAGCTGGTTTGCCTGCTTCGCTTCCCAGCTCTGCGCCTCACTCGGCTTCACCTACTCCCCCGCTCCTGCAATTGGGCCCCAGTGAGGGGAATGTTGGCAGGGAGTCACATTCTGATTTGGCTCTGCGGGTGGCTAACATTGAAAAGCAGCTTGCCAGGAATGCTCCTAAGAAGGCCTCTGGCAAGAAGAGACACCTGGGCCCCAGGCCTGCTCCCCTTACTGAGATGTATGTGGGGATTGAGGAGCTTGGTGACTGTCACCCCCTTGAGATGGGGGAGCTCTCCCAGGATTCTGACTCCTCTGGGAACCGGCAGGAGGGTTGCGATAGTGACCCTGGGTCTGCGTCCAGAGAGGAATCATGGTACCCTGGGGACACCGCTGTCACATATTTTTGAAATTTTGCACATTGCTCCCCCTGAGGTAGCTAAAAGAAAGCAGGGGGAACTTTTTCGCCGTGGTAAACAGCGTCTAGAGTTCCTTGAGCAGGAACATTTTACCACCTTGGTGCTTAAAGAATAGGAACGTCCTAACAAGTTGCCTACGGTGTCCAAGGGTTTGGATAAAAGGTATCCCTTTCCCGTTGATCTTGTTAAGAGATGGTCATTTCCCCCTGAAGTGGAGGCTCCTGTGCTAGGCTTGTCCAATACTTCTGTCATGCCTTCCCCTGACACTACCACTCTGAGGGACGGAGAGGACTGGCGCATGGCTCTTTGCTCACGTCTGGAGGCTTCACGTCTCAGACCGGTGGATTCAGGAGGTAGTGTCCTCCGGTTACAAGATAGAGTTTGCAGCCTGCCCCCTCCCAAGATTCATCAGATCCTGGATGTCTTTAAACCCCCTGTCCACTCAGGGATTGCTTCTAGCTGTTCATTGCCTGTTAGAGTCCGGAGTCATTTGTTTGGTGCCTCACCAAGAAAGAGGTCAGGGGTACTATTCCAATCTTTTCACGGTCCCCAAAAAGGACGGCTCTCTGAGGCCCATTCTGGATCTGAAGGGCCTCAACAAATTTGTCAGATTCAAGCATTTTCGCATGGAGACGCTGCGCTCTGCTGTCAGTACCCTTCACCCGGGCATCACTGTGGGCATCAAGGATGCTTATCTTCATGTGCCTTCCCAGGTGAACAGAGATTTCTAAGGTTCGAGCTGCAGGATCAGCATTACCAGTTTGTGGCTCTACCCTTCAGTATCACCTCGGGTGTTCACCAAGGTGATGGCGAGAGTGATGGCTCTGCTAAGGAACCAGGGCATCCGCATCATTCCTTACCTGGACGACATCCTGATTGTGGCCCAGTCTTTTCTGGGCATGACGCTGGATACCTCTCAGGTCAAGGTATTCCTTCCTCAGCAGAAGGTGGAAGGTCTTCAGCTGTAGGCTCCGGCTCTGCTGTCGTGTCCTCATCCCTCCATCCGTCAGGGGATGCAGTTGGTGGGCCTGATAGTGTCCTGCTTCGAGGCAGTCCCCTTTGCTCAGTTTCACATGAGACCTCTTCAGTTGCACCTCTTGTCAGTTTGGGATCGGGACCCTGTGTTCCTGGATCAGGAATTAGTTCTGTCTCCCCTGGCCAGACAGTCTCTCTCGTGGTGGCTGGACTCAAGAAACCTTCTGGGGGGCAGGTCCTTCCGGACCCCGTGCTGGGAAACGGTCACCACGGATGCCAGTCTGACCGGCTGGGGAGGCTTCTGGAAGTCCCTGAGGTTCTAGGGTCGGTGGGGCTCACAAGAGGCCCAGGCTTCCATCAACGTCCTGGAACTGAGGGTGATCAGGTTGGTTCTTTCTCGCCTATCCACTCACCTTCGGGGTCGGGCTGTTCAGATCCGCTCAGACAACCAGACGGCGGTGGCCTACCTCAATCATCAGGGAGGAACTCGGAGCAAGCGAGCCTTCAAAGAAGTGTCCCTGATTCTGTCTTGGGCGGAACAGCTTGTTCCCTGCACCTCAGCAGTCTACATCCCAGGGGTGGAGAACCAGGTGGCGGACTCCCTGAGCAGGGGGACGTCTCGTCTGGGGG
The DNA here is from genome assembly GCA_027917425.1 of Gastrophryne carolinensis. Classification (NCBI taxonomy): domain Eukaryota; kingdom Metazoa; phylum Chordata; class Amphibia; order Anura; family Microhylidae; genus Gastrophryne; species Gastrophryne carolinensis. The sequence continues at coordinate 298,225,958 of CM051237.1, read as the reverse complement.
AGTGGTCTCTCAACAACCGGGTGTTTCTCTCCCTCTGTCACCGCTGGGGTCAGATGGATGTGGACCTGTTTGTGTCCCGTCACAATCACAAACTTCCCAGATTTGTCTATCTCAGGATCTTCTGGCCTTCACCACGGATGCCCTGGCAATACCTTGGACGGAGTTTCAGCTTCTCTATGTGTTCCCTCCGTTTCCTCTCATGGGCAGGGTCATGCGCAAGATAGCCCAGGAGCGGGTAACAGCCATCCTGATGGCCCCTTGTTGGCCAAGAAGAGTTTGGTTCGCAGACGTCGTGCAGTTGACAGTAGACCGGCACGTCTTGTCCAAGGATCCAGATCTTCTCACTCAGGGGCAGCTACGCCATCCCAATTTACAAACTCTGGCTTTAACGGCTTGGCTGCTGAAACCTCCATATTGATGAAAAAGGGGTTGCCTGCCTCTGTTGTTGATACCATGTTTCGGGCTAGGAAGAAGTCCCCGTCCTTTATCTATTACAGGGTCTGGCATGCTTACATTGCCTGGTGTGAGTCCAAGTCCCTTCCCTGTCAGGTGTTTTCTATTCCCAGGATTCTGGAATTCTTGCAACATGGTTTGGATCAGGGCATTCAACTTAGTACCCTAAAAGGCCATGTTTCAGCTCTGGCATTTTTTTCCAAAGATCTTTTGCCAATCACCGGTTGGTTAAAACCTTTTTTCAGGGTGTTTCTCATGTGCGTCCACCCCGTAAGCCTTTGCTACCAGTCTGGGATTTGAATCTGGTTGTCTGCTCTGCAAGGGCCTCCCTTTGAGCCTATCCGTGATGCTACCTTGTCTATTCTGACCCTTAAAGTAGCATTTCTGATGGCTATCACTTCTGTAAGGCGAGTTTCTGAGCTAGCGGCACTTTCCATCAAACCTCCTTATTTTGAGAGACATCAGGATAAGGTGGTGTTCCGGCTCAAGCCGGACTTCCTGCCAAAGGTTGTGTCTGCTTTTCATCTTAATCAGGACATTGTCTTGCCTTCATTGTGTCCTAATCCTGCTAATTCCAAGGAGCAGACTCTGCATTCCCCAGATGTGGTCAGGGCTCTGAAGTTTTATTTGGTCGCCACTGAGCCTTTCAGGAAGTCTGATGCTCTTTTTGTTCTCACTTCTGGACCTAGAAAGGGTTTGCCTCCGGCTAAATCCACTATCAGCAAGTGGATCCGTCAGGCAGTGGTTCAAGCCTATTCTGCTAAGGGAAAGGAACCTCCCTTTAGGATTACTGCTCATTCCACTCATGCTATTGGTGCCTCTTGGGCTTTTCAGCACCAAGCTTCTGTTGAACAAGTTTGCAAGGCCGCTACTTGGTCTTCTGTTCATACTTTTTCAAAGTTTTACAAGGTTGATGTTAAGGCCTCAGCGGATGCTGCTTTTGGCCGCAAGGTGCTTCAGGCGGTAGTGACTTGAACTACTGGCCGTTACTCTTTGGGGATCCCACCCTACTCTGGACACTGCTTTTTGGACATCCCAACTGTTATGAATACCGAAGCGGGACGTGCCATGCAATAAGGAAAAAAGCAATTCACTCACCTGTAGAATTGTTTTTGTTCTTGCATGGCACGGCCCGCTTCACCCCACCCTTGTTATCGTTATTCTTGGTTGCCTCTTTATGGTGATTGTTCCAAGCCAATTGGGTTTTTTTTTTTTTTTACCCTTTTCACATTTTTTACTTATTCTCTCCCGGCTTCTTGTCTCACTGCTTGTGTACGCTGGGGAACTCTATGGTTAATCCCGTTTGTATAGGGAGCCAGGACAAGCCACAGCTTTTCTGCAGTGCCACTGCTCCACCTTGTGGCGGAATAACCCAACTGTTATGAATACCGAAGCGGGCTGTGCCATGCAAGAAGAAAAACAATTCTACAGGTGAGTACTCACAGAATTGCTTTATTCTAACATTAAGCTCTACTGACGTCTGCTATCCTCATCCAGCGCTGTCAGGGTCCTCCTGCTGTCAGTGAGGTGGAAAATGAAATATTATAAATTAGTATAAATTATTAAGTTCTAGCCGCCTGTATGCCATCTCTCACATTCGCAGTGTGTAGAGGGGTTTTCACCCCTCCCTCCTCATATGACTATCGCTAAAGAATATGTCTGCTTAATGAGAAACAGATGTTCTTCATGTCTGAACTATACCGTGCATTTATGTGAATCTGTATATATTTGAAATATCTAAAGGACGGCTGACATGTGTCCAGGCATCCAAACAGAATGGTAATTTAAGCTACTTCGTCTAAAACATTTAAGCAAGCAAAAGAGCCAGTAATTTGGGCGGTGGCAATCGAAGTAGCAGGCCCCCGGTTGACTGAATAAACATTGCATTTCTTGAAGACCTTTGTTTCCACTTCAGCAGCTCTGGGCTCCTCCATCGCTCCTCTTCTGCCAGAAGCAGTCAAAATGACGACCCTGCTGAGCATAAGTGTCCCCCTTCCTTACAGGCTGGCATCATGCCAGGCTCTGATCGCTCCCTGCTGTAGGGAGGGGCATTTATACCCCAGAATGTGTCTTGCCTGGGATTCCCCCTAGCAATATTGGAGAGCTGGAGGTCAGAGGAGATTCCCAGAGGATGCCACACCCTCAGTTAAAAATGGCTCGTCCTTCAGCAGGAAGCGATCAGAGCCTGACAAGATGCCAGCTAAATCTTCAACCTAAAAGGTTGAAATTGCTAGTGTAATAACGATTAGATATCTCTCTGGGAATAATTTCTCTTTCTGTACTTGCTGCCACAACAAGATTCTCACACATACCAAGGTTGGAAGTGTCTTCAGAATGAAAATTCAAGGCAAATGTATAAACTCATGGTAAAACATAATTAAATACCTCTTTAGGGAGAGACACATGTTCGGCCATATAGAAGGAGATTGAAACACACCTATATGAAGTTACAAGGCAGAGTTTTAAGAAAGCCCTCTCTGCCTTAAAGTAGGCCAAAACCAGACCTAGAATCTATGAGACTCAAGGTGGGTTACATACCCAATTTGGGAAGCCCCGCTGTTTTCCCTCACCTACAATCCCACAGTGCCTGGGTGGACTGCAGTGAAATCTCCTGCATCTATCTGTGCCCGTACCCGAATGGCCAATAGATTGGAGGAGGGCCAAAGCAGCGAGGTATGGGATGCCCTGGCTAAATGAAAATCACAGATTTTGGTCCACTTTTGAAGCTGATCAAAACCCAGGATTTTTACTATCCCAGGATTTGTTTTCTGCTCCGGGGGCATTCCACATTAGGATGCCCCACTGTGTGAAACCCACCCGATCGCACAGAACAACTCAACTCTTCCTGGTACGGACAGTGCATGTCTCGTCCGATCAGAGCCGTTTGCAGAGTTCAGTAAAGTCTCTTATTTGTGGCAATTGGGAATGAGAGTGGCCACACCCCCTGCAGCATGCTCACTCCCACCCCTACCCTATATGAATGGCTGGGCTTGCACATAGCCCAGTGTTTACATTGGAAAGAGGCCAGGGAAGCCAGCGTGCCTTGATATTTTGTTCTGCTTTAAACACGTTAAGAATATCTCCTCTCCCCTTCTGTCTGAAACTTTTTAACATCACACCCCATTGAAAACTTAAGAAAATGTTTTCCAAGAGCCACCATATGGGTCTACTTGAGAGTGCAGTGCACTTGTCACTGGCAAATGCTGCTTAGCTAACACAACTTAAAAGGATACATAGAGGAATTAAGCTCTTCCAGCTGCAATTGAAAAAGATATCAGTTAGAAAAATGCCAAATACAATGAAAGAACATAAAACAAAGGTCTAAGGCCCATTTCACACTGTGCATTTCTACCTCATGCGGCAGAAATGGACAAACACAGTGCAGCACAGCACTACATACTGCCCTGCACCACTATGTTGTTTCCTGTCCCCCGAAGTGGCACAACAACCTAGAGCAGGAGGCAGCAGTGGTGGAAGGAGTCCAAGAGGTGGGTTTTCAGTGGCAGCAGCAGGTGGAAGGACCCTTCAAGCATGGCTGCAGCCACACTTAAAGGGTCCTTCAGTCCTCTGCTCCAGCAAGCCCCCAGTAAAAGGACGGTTGCTGCAGCAGTGCCAGACTGAAAGACTGAGGGCAGGACAGCGGTGGGGGACCAGAAGAATTGGATTGGGAGGGGGCGGTGAAAGCGCAATACAAGTGCTTTAGCTGCGGTGGGCTGTGTACACACTCTGTGGGCAAAATGTTGCACTGCTGTGAAAGGGCCATTTATGTTAAAGTGGACCAACACCCAGGATTTTGACTATCCTGGGTTTTGGTCCACTTCGGTGGGGCACCCCGATCGGGGGCGCCCCGCTGTGTGAAACCCCCCAGAAAGCCCCCAAAACTCACCTCTCCCTGCTCCCACGTGACCGCGCCAGCCAATCATAGCGCTCAGAGCCGCTGTGGTATGCGCGTCCAAGGCCGGTTAAATCGTTTTGGGCACATGTCTTTGAACCAAAGCTGATTTGACATTTTGGCATCTACCTCTGTATAGTTCATTCACCCAAGGGTAGATTCAGCACCGTGAACTTTTTTTCTCAAAGAAATTTGTTAATCTAAAAGAAAACAAGATTTATAATTATTTTTTTTCCTTAAATCGGACCAACAGTCTGGCACAGCTGGAAAAGAAAGGTAGCGGCCATTTTGGAGCTTCCTCTCCCAGCATCTCAGCCATGCGGCTGCCTCAATTCAACTAACAAAACTGACAATGCACAGTAACAGAAAGCCCAGCAGCACTTTTTGTTTGCAGGTGGCCTGCAAATGCATGAGCCGCCATTTTGTTTCTAAAATTCAGCTGGGGGTTAGAAAAATGTAAATTAACGTTTATGTGCAGAGATCTAAATTGCCACGGGGAGATGCATATGAACACTTTTTGTTGTGTTAGTCTGGTTAAAGTCATTTTTGCCTGTTGGTCCAGTTTAAATTTTAATTTTTATGAATAATTTACACAGCTAAAATTGTGCTGAATTGTTCTAAGGAAAATAAATCATTATAAAATGCATTTTCTCACAAAAACACGACAGAAAAAAAAAAGGTAACAGTGCTGGATCAGCCCTAATGTCAACTATTATTTTGATATTATTGATGCAGCAGCCTGTTCTTAAACATGTTTTTTTTATTTTTTTTTTACTGGTGGGTTAAAGAGGAGTAACCAATAGCCTAGGGTATATAACTCAAAGGCCAATGGTCTCCTTTTTGTGGAGGGAACACCTTCAGTTCAGTGTCCAGGATGCCGCTCTCATTCCATTATTGCTCTATACCACCAGGCATAGAAGCTGATTGGAGGAGAGACCGCACATGTGCCATCTGATCACTGGAGAAGTAGGCATAGCAGGAATTCCTAAGGGTTTCACACAGTGCAAATCAGGATGCCCCTGGGATGAGGAACTTAACCCCAGGAGAGTAAAAATGATGGGTTTTGTTCCTCTTTAAGTAAACCTTCAGAAAAAGAGCATTATACAGGACGACAGGTTAGGCAAGAGCAGTCACAGACCCAAGTGCTCCCATTTCACCTACACCTAAGAAAATATGTTCGTTCTATAAACATACATCAGAAAGAAGTCGGTCAAGATTTGAATCGCTGGCTATTTTGCGCTTGTCTTCTGTCATGTCCTCCAATTCTCCATACAAATCTAGGTGTAGACGAGCCAGTTTTTCCTGCAACCCGCGGACATGTTCCATCTGTTCTATTGAACATTCGTTGCCTACAATGTCAACAATAAACAGCATTGGAAGAGAAGGCAACAATGACAAATGTGTGGCATAAAACTCTAAAATGTAACCATAGCAGGATTCATTCCCCAATATTTCCACTATCCCTAGATGTATATGCTAGACCAAATGCAGACCTCAGGGCCAGATTTCCGGCCCCCTGCACTCAGTTGATTCTGTTTTGCCATGCTCAGTGCTGCCTGCTTTATTTGATTGCCGATGTAGTGCTTAGTCTCCCTGCTATTGTCATGACTCCTGGCACCTAGCACTGCAATATGAAGAACTGCACGGGTGGGAAGTGGCATTGCAGGGTACACACAAACTCTTTGCCCCATTCAATCCTGCCTCACGCAAAGGCCCTCCGCCCGGACCTTAACCTCTCACAGGATGCCTGTAAATGGACCTATACAAGTATGCCTCACTATCCCTGCACATATAGAGCACCCTTTAAGATGTACCTCACAGTTTATGCTACTCCGACATTATGTCCCATATAACTCACCCCCCTCCCACACTACCCTATCCATTGTTCCCTGTTAAAGCCCTCACACCCGACCCGACCGCTGGAGCCTTTTTAAATAGGGAGCAAGCGTAACCACGTTCAGCTGGCCGAACTTGATCTACCCTGGCTTCCACAGCACTGCCCGGGGTTTGCTCCACTACACTATACAGTACTCGGTAGCTTCACCTTACAGGGCCCCTTGCCTCAACACTATTAAACCGGACCTTCGCCATGATTTATTGAAAAGCCCAAACCCTTAAAAAACTATTCCCCAGCATCTAAAGTTAATATATTTTAAGTTTTTTGTCACTTATTATTCTTTCCCCCACTGGGCTGCCAGTGGGCTGTTCAGGACTTTAGGATACGGGCACCGCCATCTTGACTCAGAAGCATCACACTTATTGAGGAGAGGAGAGTGGGATAAAGTACAGGGGGGTGGGTTATAGCTGTGCTTTGCTCAAACAGAGCAGAGCTGAGGTCAGGAAAAGGTCAGCAATCCCAGAATGCATTGCTGCACAGTCAGAAGGCACTTCCTGTTTGCAGGCTGCCTGATGTTACATGAGCCGCCATCTTGGATGTTTAAAGGCTCATAACATGCAGTGGATGCAGGTAGGATGATTTTTAATGTGAGCAATCTGTATGTACAGGGTGTGGGAAACATATAAGATAGACTCTTATTCAGAGTGAAGGTCCGCTTTAATGCTGACCACCTGCAGGCAACATGAATTGCCTAACCAACTACACTAATCTCATTTTACATACTTAAGAGCCAAATGAGACGTGCCTACCCACCCAGCTAGTCCTTCTAACCAGCCTGCTACCCTAATGTTACCCTATACCCTGGCCATAAAACTCAGGTCAGATAGACCATCGCCTTTTCTACGGCCAGACTGAAACAGCAATTGCAAGCTGCTGAACGGCAATGTAGGAAAACCAAAGCCAGTAATTACTTTCTGTTTTATAAACGAGCCCATCAGGGAGTCAGTACTGCCCTTTCATCTGCTAAGAAATCATATTTTTATTTATTACTACAAAACAAAACAGCCAATCTGGCTTTGTCTCCCAGAATCCCTCAACCCTCCTGCCTTACTCTCAAACTTACTTCACTCTAATAACAAATCTAGGACTAAACTCTCTCATTTCGAGTGCTCATATGACCACTTTCTCCCTTGATCGTATTCCATCCCACCTTATTCCTCAACTGTCTCCATCCCTCACTCCAGCCTTAATCTCTCTATTCAACCTTTCCCTCTCCACTGGCACCTTTCCTTCTTCCTACAAACATGCAGTTATTACTCTGCTAGTCAAGAAACCCTCACTTGACCCCTCTGCCCTATCTCACCACTCTCTTCCAAACTTTTTGAACAACATGGCCACTCAGAATCGGCACACTATTAATCCAACAACAACTCACTCGATCCCCTACAATCTGGATTCAGCTCTAACCAATCCAATGAAAGTGCCCTCATCAAAGTGATCTGCTCACTGCTAAAACCAAAGGTCACTACTCCATCCTCATCCTGCCTCTCAATATTCTTTCATCTCCTGGGGTCCAAGGTCTTGCACGCTCTTGACTCACCTCTTACGTCTTTGACAGATCTTTCAATGTATCCAATTCTAACATTGTTTCTTCTGCCGGTGTGCCGCAAGGTTTTTCCTAGGCCCTACTTTTCTCATTCTACGCTTATGGTCTTGGCAAACTTGTAACTTCACTAAATTTTCAATACCACTTTAATGCAGATGATATATATACCTTTTTGGCCTCAATCCCTCCTTCCTCCCATCTCTTATATCTATATCTTCATTCATGGTATCTCGTTTCCTCAAGCTAAACATGGACAAGACAGAACTGGTAATTTTCCCACCATCTAACTACAACCCTCCTTGCTCTCTGGACTCTGCCCTTTCATTTAAACCTCATATCCACTCCCTAGCCACCTCCAACACAAAAACATCTTGCCCATCCGTCCCTCCTCTCACCTGACACCACTAAAACATTATGATACCCTTGGTATTATAGCTACAAATATTTCACATTACATACAGAGCACCACAATCTACAAATGCCAGACATCAGAAAGTAAAGAGAAAAAAAAAACAGCAGCAGATAAAAAAACCCCCAGACAACAACCCCCCACATTGCAGCAGTGATTCTTGTTAGCTTCCTTTAAGCAGAACCAATATTACCAAAAGCTTGAAGTTTTCCTGAGTGAAAGTCATTCAGTAGACTCAGAAGCCCTTTCTCCATTTCCTGAACATCTGAAACATCCGTTAGGAAAGAGTGTTGAATAGGGGCAGATGAACCCCCTTTATTTTCACCCTGAGATTTGGATTTTTCTTTCATGATTCTATAAAAAGGAAAACTCTGTTATTTATAAAGGAGATTTGTAAACATACCTTACAAGCCCTAAAGTTCTACATCAGTCAAAGGTAATTGTTATACCATTGCATTGGGCTACATTTGGCACTGTCCTAAACTGTTGCTCATTTCTTCTTTGATTCAATAATGGAAGAGATATTGAGGTTTACAGTTTTACCTCATGATTTCTATTCTGAAGCAAGTGGGTGTGAACCTTGGATCTGTGATGCTGCGTAATAATCAGCATAATGGCCAGGGTCTGTAGGATTCCCAGACTTCTTCCGACACCCTGGATGTGCCCCTCTCCACCTGCTGCTAGACGACATTGGAGCCTAAACCAGCGCTCCCAGACACGTGTGCACTCCCAAATGCACAGACTAAGCAGCGGGGGCGGGGGAGTGGGCAACATGCGCCCATACTGGTGCTGCTGCCCCATGTCTCTGTCAGGGTGTGTGTGTGTCTCTGCTCGCCGTCCGCAGCGCCCGGGGCCAGGATTCTTCCCCAGCCATGTGAGTAGGCTGCAGGGGGAGGAACGGGCCACACTGAGCATGGTGTAGCTCTCTCTGCTGCTGGCTCGCCAGGGATGTCAGGGTCCGTCTGAGGGGATGAATCCCCCCCCCCCTCCCTGCTGCGTGAGCAGATTATCAGTGGCGATTTCCTCGCTCCTGCAACTATTAGAGAAACACAGTACAAAAGGTAAGCGCTGTGTTCCCCAACAGGAAGGGGAGACTGCAGAACACTTCAGCAGAAGATTCCACGGCTGGCCACTGGCTTTCCCCTCATCCATGGAGCATCCAATTAACTGACATAACATGGAGGAGGAAAAAATAATTATGCAGATGTTTGTTGTAGGGAGATGGACCTTAAAACAGACTTTCAGATCCTGCTGTGTGAAACCCACCAGAGCTCTGGTAATAACTCACCTCTTCCTCGTTCCTACAGCACATAAGCGGGCTCTTATCCAATGCCAAAGGATGTAAACACAGCAAAGGGCTTTGATTGAACGTAAGCCTGCGCATGCAGCATTGGACCAAGGGAAGGTGAGTTTTACTTGACAACGTCGGCACTCCCAAGCCTACATGTACGCACTCCCACGCGCATGCATACAGTGCAAGTGCAAAGCTTAATTCTGTGATAAGGTGCCACTTGTTGTGTGAGTGGATACCATAAAAAGGTTTACATTTTACAATGTAATAGCAAAGGGATAGTATCCTATAGCTTTGCATTACAGGTAAATTAAATCTGTACTGCACACCAGCTAGGTAGCATATTCTGTATGGCTGGCAAACGAAGGCTGGCAAAACTTTCCTATGGACAGTAGGGAGGGTAAAATTAAGATAAGGGAGGGGGGGGGTGCAATATATTGTTCATACTCAGTATAACAGGCTTGCATAGTTAAAGTGGACCAACACCCAGGATTTTCACTATCCTGGGCTTCGGTCCACTTCGGTGGGGCACCCCGATCGGGGGTGCCCCGCTGTGCGAAACCCCCCAGAAAGCCCCAAAAACTCACCTGACCCCGCTTCCACGTGACTCGCTCCACCAATCACCGCAGACGGACAAGCGAGGTCTGTCGACGGACAAGCGAGGTCTGTCGACGGACAAGCGAGGTCTGTCGACGGACAAGCGAGGTCTGTCGACGGACAAGCGAGGTCTGTCGACGGACAAGCGAGGTCTGTCGACGGACAAGCGAGGTCTGTCGACGGACAAGCGAGGTCTGTCGACGGACAAGCGAGGTCTGTCGACGGACAAGCGAGGTCTGTCGACGGACAAGCGAGGTCTGTCGACGGACAAGCGAGGTCTGTCGACGGACAAGCGAGGTCTGTCGACGGACAAGCGAGGTCTGTCGACGGACAAGCGAGGTCTGTCGACGGACAAGCGAGGTCTGTCGACGGACAAGCGAGGTCTGTCGACGGACAAGCGAGGTCTGTCGACGGACAAGCGAGGTCTGTCGACGGACAAGGTGAGAGCGCCCGCCGCTGCCTCTCGCGCGTCCCTCTTACAGGGAGTTTGTGAATGGCCGGCGCGGGTGCGTGCCCTGCTAGAGGGATGCGCGAGAGGTGGCGGCGGCCCGCGCATGCGCCATTGGAAAGAGGAACAGGTAGGATTTGCAGGCGTCCTGGGGGGTTTCACCCCCGATCGGGGTGCCCCGCATGCAGGGAGCTGATCGGCCCGGGAATCTATCAGCGGTGGGTGTTGGTCCACTTTAAGAGAAGGCAACACAAGGGCATGGTAGCACTCCTGTGACTGATGGCAGGAGGTGTGTGAGCAATACACAAACGTGCCACTGACTGCTGTTTAGGTGGCAAAGGATGTGATCCAGTGATCATGTCAGTTGCTGACCACTAGAGTCAGAGTGATCAGCTGCAAGGGACGAAAAAAAAAGGCACCATTGTTTTTTTAAATGGGTAGTCAATTACTGTAAGTACTGCTTGCCCAGCCATTTCCTGTGTGCCTGAATAATCTAAAAGATCATTTGCATGGCTCTGCCTACCGCTAAGAATGTTTGGTCTTTTCCAGCCCACTATAAAAGGCTCTCTCTAAGTTGATTGTCCCTTCTGAATTGGAGAATGGGACTCCAAAATTGCCTTCCTGGGCTGAACTATCAGCTATGGAAGGACCCTTCTACAGGTTCTGCATAGACTTAGAATTACCTTTTCAGCTTTGGTTTCTGCACAGCTGGCTGTGGCGCAGCATTTGAAAATCCAGTGCTTTTGCTTAGCGGGACCGAGCTTCTCTTGGAATTCACAAGTGGAGGGGGGTGACTGGTGGAGGATTTTGGACTCCTCCTCTTCATCTTCCTGTCATCCATGGAAGAACCAATTAACTGGCATAAAATGAGGAGGAAAAGATGATTATGCAGATGTTTGTTATATGCAGGTGCACCTTAAAACAGTCTTTCAGATCTGCTGCAAAAGGAAACCTTCTCCTCTTCCTAATACCACCACCCCATGCTAAACCAAGCCAATAGAGTCACCAGTGCCTCCGCTTTATTTATTGGGGAGTTGGGTGTGGGAAGAACTGCTTTCACAGAGCAGGTAAATATTTTTCTTTTAACACAATAGTCCAATTGGTGTGTTAGCGTGGGGCTTGGACTATAGGTACTTTTTAACTACAAATGTCCCCTCCACATAATTCTTGTTAAGTGGACCTCTTTAGCCAATAGAGAAACCCCTATGATCAGGGGGGTGAGGCCCAAGTGTGTTGCCTCCTTTTATCCTGGCTGTTACTTTGCCAACCATTTATTCACTTCAGGTTTGCTTTCAAGAGACAGACCACTTTCCTAGCCTTACCCAACATACCTCAGATCAGGGGTGCCATAGAGGGCTCCTATGTTTATTTTCACCCAGTCCTGCAGCCTTTGTATGTGAAGCTGGGACCCACATTTATGCCTATGGGTGGATGTGTGCTATGCAGACCTAGGCTTCCCGTTTTTTTCTACTGACGCCTTGGCTGAGCTTCATACACAATGGTACACCTCTGAAACCAGGAAGTGTGTCTCCCGGCTTCAGATACCGGGGGATGTGAGAAAGTGTGATGTAAGTAGGGAGTATCATGTTACCTGTGGCACTCCTGGTCTGAGGTGTGTCTCCTGACATACCTCGAGTGCCACAGGGAACATGATAGTAGACTTCACCTTTATATCTAAAACTCGAGGAGATAATGGCCTTGATTCACTAAGAGTTGAAAAAACTCTCATGGTAGTAAATACCGTATATACTCGAGTATAAGCCGAGTTTTTCAGCCCACTTTTTGGGCTGAAAAAAGTCGCCTCGGCTTATACTCGAGTCAGTACCGAAATGGAGGAGAAAAAGGGGCCAGGCGACATGCCCATTCATTTCCCGCCCCCGTACCGGCTCCCGCACTCACCCTCTCACTTCCAGCTGTTCCTCCGCTGCCGCCCGCACCTCATGTGCCGGGGACGGGATGCCGCTCAGCGTCTCCGGGGGGGGGGGGGCCTCCCTCGGGCCGGCCTGGACGGTGGGGAGGGGGGCAGCGGTGCTCTGCGCCATTGTGCCGGTAGGGCGGGGACCAGAGCACACTGTGCAGCCCAGCGCCAAGCGCCGGGTCGGACGCGCAGCGACGGAGGGCAGGGCACGCCGGCCGGGGGCGGTGACGCGCACGTTCTGGGCCGGCCTCGACGGTGGGGAGGGGGGCGGCAGTGCTCTGCGCCATTGTGCCGGTAGGGCGGGGACCGGAGCACACTGTGCAGCCCAGCGCCAAGCGCCGGGCGTGCAGCGACGGAGGGCAGGGCACGCCGGCCGGGGGAGGTGACGCGCACTCTTAAGATGCTTCTATGGACAGGCTGTGCAAACGAGAGGTAAGTGTGTATACCGTATATACTCGAGTATAAGCTGAAAAATGCTGCCTCGGCATATACTCGAGTCAATAACTTGTTCCATTTTTTTAATGGTAAAATTAGGTGCCTCGGCTTATATTAGGGTCGAGTATATACGGTAATTAAATTCATGAGAAAAAAGCCTGAGAATCACCAGATAGGAAGACAATGAAAGTCAATGGTACTTTTTAATCCTGAAAAAGTATTGAACTTTTTACCTGTAGTAAAAAGTGCCACTGACTTTCATTGTCTTCCTATCTGGTGATTCATTAAAAGTGAAATTCTCAGGCTTTTTTTCTCAGGCTTTTTTCAACGCTTTGTGAATCGAGGCCAAAGAGTTAAATTAATAAATGCCCACAAAATTCAACAGAGCTCCTAAAAATCAAGCTGGATAATCACATAATAAATATGCTCTTCCTCCTCCACTCCCCTCCCCCGTGAAGAGCTTTTCATTAAATCATGCTGAAGGTCTGCTTTAAGGGTGACAGATATCCTCATCCCTGAGGCATTCTGATTTGGGATGCCCTGCTGTGTGAAAGATTCAGTATTGCCCGGTATACTTACATAGGGGGGCTTCATCCCTGCTTTACCTCTGAGGAGCATATCTGCCGCCAGCTCCATCCTAGCCGATATAACCTCAGCCAAGAAGCTATAAATGGAGTGCCGGGTGCTGATTGGCCAGTGGCTTTCACATGAGCCATGGGATCGTGGGAAAGTACATTTCTAGCAGCAATCCATGGGAAAACACACAGAGGGGCATCCCAAACCACTGGAGAGGAAAACAACCTGGGAGTGTTTTGACTCTTTAACCGTAGAGGCATCCCAAATTGGAATATCCCAGGACAAACGTTAAAGAGGAACATCGCACCAAAAATAAAGAGGGGTCGATTACCCCCAATCGGGGACATCCAGCTGCTTCAGGGCCCAATCCTCTGCCCCCCTGGCCGGCTTAGTCATTTGTAAGTGACAGCATGGTGGTCTTGCAGAGTCTTGCAGGATTTTGGGTGCTCCATCGCATCCCACTGCACAGATCGGGGGAACGCTCGCAGTGCCTGATGGAATGCAAGATGACGCAACCCGTTGGAAGGTCACTCGGAATCCAAGGGACCCAGAAGATGGATCCCCCCCCCCCGGAAGGTGAGTAAATAGTGCCCAAAGGTAAAACCGTCGGCAGAAGATCAGTGAGGCTTGGGGGAGGTTTTAACCTCCCCCGATGTTCCTCTTTAAGTGTAATAAAAAAAAAAGATTCCAGGGGCAGATGAAAGCCCTGCCCAGCAGCATTCTGATTTGGGATGCCCCGCTGTATGAAGACTTACCTTGTTCCCTGATCCCACTGAGCCGCTGCCAGCATCCCCCCTATCAGCTGCATGAGCCCAAGCCAGTCATATCACAATGGCCAGGGCACACAGCACGAGTTGCATGTCATGTAACAACAATAAACACTCGGTCATTTTTCCAGATTTGGAGGAGGCCTGTGTATGGGAAAGTTTTTGGCCGACCGGGAGTTTCACACTGCGGTACATTCCAAATTGGGATGCCCCAGGAATAAGGATCCCCATCCCAGGAAATGTATAATCCTAGGTATTTTGGTCATCTTCTAACTTTAGGTCCACTTTAAGCAGTCGTTGTGCCGCAGCCGTGTGGCCATTACATGGGCAAGCATATAAAGCTTCAGCTTCCTATCACTCCATATACATTAGACTTACATTGGAAACAGGGCGCCTTCATCCAGGAAGAGCACCCAGCACATAAACACTCACCATTCACACGTCGGAACTCTTCTCTGCCGACATCACACCGTGCGCCGGGCTAAAGTCCCGGGTATGAAACTGTGTCAAAAAGAAAAGTTCCGAGGCAAAACAGTGACTGTGAGAAATGGTGGCGTGTGGTGCTGGCATCTAGTGGACAAAGTGCGAACTGCAGCTGTGTCACATCAATGAGAAGGTGACTGTGAGAAATGGTGGCGTGTGGTGCTGGCCTCTAGTGGGCAAAGTGCGAACTGCAGCTGTGTCACATCAATGTGAAGGAGACTGTGAGAAATGGTGGCGTGTGGTGCTGGCCTCTAGTGGACAAAGTGCGAACTGCAGCTGTGTCACATCAATGTGAAGGTGACTGTGAGGAATGGTGGGCGCTGCAGGTCTGCCGAGTTACACGAAATACAGTGAGTGTCCCATTTTATTCCCTCACTGTGCTCAGAAAAACACAGCCATACTAAAAGGAATAAGCAGCTGCAGTAGGGATCATGGGGGACATAGCAAACTGGCTCCATGGCAAGTCTTCATGGTCTGTGAGTCATGTACGTGGGCTCATCCCAATTGCTGTGTAAGGAATGGATGCCAGGAAACACCATTTACACACACTTCAGGTCTCCTCATGGGTGTAACTATAGGCAATATCAGGGGCGTGGCTAGGGGGCACGTGCCCCAGGTGCAGCAGGTCAGGGTGCCATTTTGAATCTGCCCCGGGTACCAGAAAGCCTAGCTGCTCCTCTGGGCGGTGCAGGGGGTAGAAGGTCATTGTTGTTCCTCCAACTTATTTATAATATTTGTGCTCACTTCATTAAGACAAAGGAAGCTCCATTTTCTCTGCTGTTTCAGTCTTTAGTTGTCTAGCTGCATCCAATTTAGTTAGACAGTAAAAGGAGTTTACTGCATGAGCTTTGATAGGGCTCCATTTAATGTTCACACAAGGGCCCCATTACATTTAGTTTTTAGCCAAAATTCCCACCATCTCAGATTGGCGCCTCCTTCCCTTTTCCACATTTACTCATTCTCTGTTACACCCTGTTTTCCACATTTCCCTTATCTCACTTGTCACTTGCCCTTTCCACCTTGAAGTGGACCAAAAGCCCTAAACGTATTATGCCCCTTTTCAGGGAGCATCCCCACCTGCCATCACTCCCCCCCAGTTTGTCATCTTCATACCACTTGCTGGTGATCCCATGGCGCATGTACAGTCTCTTGTCCAATCAGCGCTTTATGCCGTGCATAGGAATAAATGGCATAGAACATGGTTCACACACAGCACTGGGAGCATCCCTTTGCCAGCTCTCCTCTGGCTGTGTGTCGGCCATTTAGACATGGGGGGGGGGGGGCGTGTGCATTCCCTGGATTGCACATGTGTTGTCGGATCGCTATATATACCGGGGGCAGTGCTGAAAGTGTTTTAGACTCCAGGGCGGGCACTAAGCTTTTTGGTCCTCTTTAAAGTACCTGTCCAGGCTGGGAAGGAAAACGATACTTACTTCTTGGTCCCCCAGTGTCAACATCCACCAACTGCTGAATTCTTCTGGTGTCTCCCATAATTTACCCCCCTCATCTGGTTACCCAGAGATCTGCTGATATCACCTGAAATTTTAGGGCCTCCATCACCCCCAGAAAGAAATGGCCGCCACAGCCTACTTTCAGTGATTTCCAGCCTCTGTGGTTGCATCACTTCCTGTCTTGGTTGGCAGGCATTGCCATCCAGACTCGGAGGTGACTCATTCAAGGAGGTGCGGTGACCAGCCAGCAGAGGCGTTGTGCACGTGGTATCGGAGGCAGAGTGGCAGCGACCAGCACACGGTGAATTGGCCGGCCAAATTCACCGTGTGATGATGGTGGGAGCGGCGGACTGGCGGGTGCTGCAGCGGTGGAAGCACCACCACTTCCCTGGTGGTTATTTTCTTCACAAACCACTGTGAATAGGCCACGGCCCAAGCCGTGAAGCTAAATGTATATATAGCCTTTTCTCAGCTTACACACTAGTAGAACAGCTGTCATGCTTCTATCATAAGTGCATATGCTGATGTATAGGAATGTGAAAGCATAATGTCATTGTATTATATGGCTTGTACTCTGTGATTGGTTAAAACAGGTATGTATGTAAGACAACCCCTTTGCTTGACTATAAAATAAAGGTCCAAGAGAGGACACGGACTGACGGACGGATGCTCTCTCAAGGAATATGGAAGCACATGCGGTGTCTGTGTGATGTTTGGTCAGAGTGTGTCCCGAATCCAATGACAACCAATGACATCATCTAGGAGAAATGGCCAATTTCCCCCACACTGACATTACAATAAAAATCACACATATGCCTCCCTTAACATGAATGGATAAGCCGTGCTCCTCTGCAGTATAGCTGCCATTCCCAGAATGACCCCCTTCTCCCATCATTACAAAATATGGGGAAAAGAGAGGAAATGGGACGGCAAGAATGAGAAAGAAAAACAACAAAAGAGTAGCAGAATGAGGGTGCTAGGGGAAAAGAGATGGAAATGCTGGAATGTGAAAAATGGAAAGTGGAAAATAGTGAATAAGAAGGTGATGACATGGAAAAGAGAGCAAATGGGATGGTAAAAACAATGAAAGATAAGGAGCAGGAGAGTGTTAAGGGAAAAAGAGGGAAAGGGGAAAAATGAAAAAGGGATGAAGAAGAATGGTATTAGGGAGAAAAAGAGGGCACAAAACAGCAAGAATGAGAAAATAGAAGGTGGAAAAGAGGGAATGAGAAGCAGAAGACATAGAAAAGAGAGCAAATGGGATAGTAAACACGAGAAAGAAAAACAATAACTAAGTAAAAAAGGAAGGAGGCTGTTAGAGGAAAAGAAAGAAATTGGAATGGCAAGAATGAGAAAGTGGAAGGGGGAAAAGAGGGAATAAAAGAGAAGAAAAATGGTGTTGGGGAAATAGAGTAAATTAAATGGTGAGGATAAGAGAAATGTGAAAGAGGAATAATAAGAAAAGAAGGAGGCATGAGTCCCTGTCCAGTCACATACTAACCTTCTCCCTCCTTCTCCCTCTTGGGAACAGTGTAAAATGAGTCCTTTAAAATCACCAGAAAATCTCTGGTTGTATGTACATACCTCTTGTATTCTAGGCAAAACTGATTGCTTCAATTTCTCATGACTGATCTGGGAAGGGTGTGTCATGGAGCAGACTTATATGTCTTACACATGCTCTGCTGTGGTCAGAGGGACCACTGTGGCTTGCTGTGCTTGTTCAAGCTGAAAGTTTCAAGAGACAGAGTAGCTGTAGGACCACTTTTTTGCATGATCCCGAAGAAATTAAGTGAAATTAAAAAAATTGCAAACTTTGGAGTCTTGCTATAGCATCTACCCTAAGCTGCTGGAATCACAGGCAGACATCAGGTCAGCTGCTTTCTGGCTAATTATCACATTTGGGTTTAGAGTCCCTTTAAAGTGGACCTAAACCCACAGCGATTTATACGATTCCCGACCAATTCCCTTCCCCAGGGGCATCCAAAATCAGGATGCCCCACTGTGTGAAATCCCCTCAGGTCCCATAGACCTTCTTTCCCGGTCCAACGGCGTATGCTCTAGCTGTGGCCACATCCCCGCTATGCCTCTAGCAGGGCGTATGTCTGCACCAGGCATTTGTGAGTGTCTGGCGTGGGCAAGCTCTCTGTTAGAGGGTAGCGGGGAATGTGGCCGTCAGCGCGCTTGAGTGCGCTGATTGGATGATCAGCCGAACATGGGCCGTAGGCCTGGGAAGAGGTGAGTTGGTTTCCTGGGGGTTTTACACAGCAGGGCATCCCCGATCGGGGTGCCCCGGGGGCAAGGACCAAAAGCCAGGATAGTCTAAATCCTGGGTTTGGTCCACTTTAAGGCAGACGTATCAAACTAATTTTCACCGAGGACCACAGTATAACAGTATTCTGATTGCCTTCAAAGGGTCTTGCCCAGGATAGCCGCATAATTATTTTGCCCAGGATAGATGCAGAGGGAGAATTATTTTGCCCAGGACAGATGCAGAGGCAGAATTATTTTGCCCAGGACAGATGCAGATGCAGAATTATTTTGCCTGGAACATATGCAGAGGCAGAATTATTTTGCCCAGGACAGATGCAGAGGCAGAATTATTTTGCCCAGGACAGATGCAGAGGCAGAATTATTTTGCCCAAGACAGATGCAGAGGCAGAATTAAGTTGCCTAGGCTGGATGCAGATGCAGAGTTATTTTGCCCAGGACAGATGTAGAGGCAGAATTATTTTGCCCAGGACAGATGTAGAGGCAGAATTATTTTGCCCAGGACAGATGCAGAGGCAGAATTATTTTGCCCAGGACAGATGCAGAGGCAGAATTAAGTTGCCTAGGCTGGATGCAGATGCAGAGTTATTTTTCCCAGGACAGATGTAGAGGCAGAATTAAGTTGCCTAGGCTGGATGCAGATGCAGAGTTATTTTGCCCAGGACAGATGTAGAGGCAGAATTAAGTTGCCTAGGCTGGATGCAGAGGCAGAGTTATTTTGCCCAGGACAGATGTAGAGGCAGAATTAAGTTGCCTAGGCTGGATGCAGATGCAGAGTTATTTTGCCCAGGACAGATGCAGAGGCAGAATTAAGTTGCCTAGGCTGGATCCAGATGCAGAGTTATTTTGCCCAGGACAGATGTAGAGGCAGAATTAAGTTGCCTAGGCTGGATGCAGATGCAGAGTTATTTTGCCCAGGACAGATGCAGAAGCAGAATTATTTTGCCCAAGACAGATGCAGAGGCAGAATTATTTTGCCCAGGACAGATGCAGAGGCAGAATTATTTTGCCCAGGACAGATGTAGAGGCAGAATAATTTTGCCCAGGACAGATGCAGAGGCAGAATTATTTTGCCCAGGACAGATGCAGAGGCAGAATTATTTTGCCCAGGACAGATGCAGAGGCAGAATTATTTTGCCCAGGACAGATGTAGAGGCAGAATAATTTTGCCCAGGACAGATGCAGGGGCAGATTTATTTTGCCCAGGACAGATGCAGAGGCAGAATTATGTTGCCTAGGCTGGATGCAGATGCAGAATTATTTTGCCTCAAACAGACACAGACGCAGAATTATTTTGCCCAGGACAGATGCAGAGGCAGAATTATTATGCCCAGTACAGATGCAGAGGCAGAATTATTTTGCCCAGGACAGATGCAGAGGCAGAATTATTTTGCCCAGTACAGATGCAGATGCAGAATTATTTTGCCTCGAACAGACACAGATGCAGAATTATTTTGCCCAGGACAGATGCAGATGTAGAATTATTTTGCCTCGAACAGACACAGATGCAGAATTATTTTGCCCACGACAGATGCAGAGGCAGAATTATTTTGCCCAGTACATATGCAGATGCAGAATTATTTTGCCTCGAACAGACACAGATGCAGAATTATTTTGCCCAGGATAGATGCAGAGGCAGAATTATTTTGCCTCGAACAGACACAGACGCAGAATTATTTTGCCCAGGACAGATGCAGAGGCAGAATTATTTTGCCTCGAACAGACACAGATGCAGAATTATTTTGCCCAGGACAGATGCAGAGGCAGAATTATTTTGCCCAGGATAGATGCAGAGGCAGAATTATTTTGCCTCGAACAGACACAGATGCAGAATTATTTTGCTCAGGACAGATGCAGAGGCAGAATTATTTTGCCCAGGATAGATGCAGAGGCAGAATTATTTTGCCCAGGATAGATGCAGAGGCAGAATTATTTTGCCTCGAACAGACACAGATGCAGAATTATTTTGCTCAGGACAGATGCAGAGGCAGAATTATTTTGCCCAGGATAGATGCAGAGGCAGAATTATTTTGCCTCGAACAGACACAGAATTATTTTGCCCAGTACAGATGCAGATGCAGAATTATTTTGCCCAGGACAGATGCAGATGCAGAATTATTTTGCCCAGGACAGATGCAAAGGCAGAATTATTTTGCCCAGGACAGATGCAGAGGCAGAATTATTTTGCCCAGGACAGATGCAGAGGCAGAATTATTTTGCCCAGGACAGATGCAGAGGCAGAATTATTTTGCTCAGGACAGATGCAGAGGCAGAATTATTTTGCCCAGGACAGATGCAGAGGCAGAATTATTTTGCCCAGGACAGATGCAGAGGCAGAATTATGTTGCCTAGGCCGGATGCAGATGCAGGATTATTTTTCCTGGAACAGACGCAGAATTATTTTGATGGAATAACCCCTGCAGCAGCTGTAGCTCTCTCCGCTGTGGCAGTAAGCTGGGTGGGTTAGACGGTCTCCCCTTGTATGGAGAGAGCTAGTTGCACAGACACAGAACAGTTATAGATACTACTCTCTTCTCCCTCGGGACAATAAAAAGGCACCATGTCTGGGGGCAGAAATAAAGGCAGTACTTTGGAGTGCAGTGTACTGGTGTATTACTTGGCAGTGCCACTCACAGGCGCAAAGATGTGCTGCTGGTGTCAGCAACCTTGGAGTGACTGGGGGTCTAGAAAAAGAGCTGCCAGCATAAGGCAGCAGTCAGAGGGTCACATTAAAAGGCTTGGAGGGACGCATCTGGCCCCTAGCCTTGAGGTTGACATATGTGCTTTAAGGTAAAAGTATGTATAGGATGGCCAGAATTAGGAAATGAAAGGTGAAAAGAGGGAACATAAAAAGAGAGGATATCAACAAAACCTGACCTGTTGGTGGCCCTGTAGGGGAGGGTTGGTGTTATAGGTGGCATTTGCCGAAAGGCAAAAAGCTCTGATTGGATGAGAACCCACACATGTGCCGCTGGACCAGGGAAAGGTGAGTTATTACTGGCGCCCTGGGGGATTTTACACAGCAGGACATCCCGATTCGGATGCTTTAACTACATCGGATCCAGCTAGACAGCTATAGACTGAAACAGCAAAGACAAATGATGCTTCTTTCTTTCTGTAGATGAAACCATAGGAGCACATATCTAAGAAATAATGTGGAGGAACAACAATAATGGGGTCCTCTGACCTTATTGGCCCTGGTGTGGTCGCAACCTCTTTACCCCCTATATTTACTCCCCTACCCTTTATCTTACCCCGTTAAAGTCTATCAGAGCCATTTGCCAAATGACATAGTCATGGCAAACAGCTCTGATTGGACAAAAGCCAGTGCATGCACTGTTGGACCAGGAGTAGTTGGGCATTTGGGGAGTTCCACATCGCATTGAACAAAACCGAGGATAGTCAAAATGTGGGGTTTTGTTCTGCTTAAAGTATGTTCCTTTATAGTGCCCCCTCTGTTTAGTTAAATACAGAGGAAAGCTGCTTATTATGCTTTTAGATCAATAGTCTAGTTTATGGTGGGAAATGTTTGTGTTGCTACATGTACTGCATGCACTCTTTCTTAAAGTGGACCAAAACCCAAGTTTTTGACTATCCTGGGTTTCGGTTCTTGCCCCCGGGGCACCCCGATCGGGGGAGCCCCACTGTGTGTAACCCTGTAGGCCGCCGAAACCAACCTCTTCCCAGTCCTACGCCGCATACGCAACTGAAGTCACGTCGTCTAAGCCTTCGTGTAAGGCGAGTGGCTCCGAGCACACTGACGGCCGCATCCCCCCTCTAACCTGGGGGTTTCACACAGCCCCGGGGGAGGGAATCGATCGGCCCAGGAATCTTATCGCCGTGGGTTTTGGTCCACTTTAAAGCTAATCAAAACCCACCGAACTTGTGAAATACATTTGGCCATAGCCCCTGCCGATACTTCCTTCTTGGGACGTAGAACTAGAAATGGATATTTTCATTCTTGGAATCATCCTGGAAAACTGATTCTTTTTTGCTGCCCCTCTCTGTAAGATGGCAGGTGATCAGTCATTGCATAGGTGTGGCAATGACACTCTCCGGGATGAAGCAGGAGCACTAAATATTGGCAAAAGGCGCTCTTCATGGGGTGAGAAATTCAGGGGATGATAGTTAAAAATGTGGGTTTTGGTCTGCTTTAAGGGATCAGTTGTTCTTAAGTTACTCATCATAATTGCCCAGGAAATGTAAAACTATCTAATGTGTTTTAAAACTACAGGAATACAATAATAAATAGAATAATAGCT
Source organism: Gastrophryne carolinensis (assembly GCA_027917425.1). Lineage (NCBI taxonomy): Eukaryota > Metazoa > Chordata > Amphibia > Anura > Microhylidae > Gastrophryne > Gastrophryne carolinensis. The sequence goes on along the minus strand of CM051237.1, from coordinate 298,203,265 downwards.
TATAAAATTGCCCCGAAAATCAGCAAAAATCACCTGACACACATTCTATTGCTCAAACATTCTGAGTGTACACTAGGTGGCAGCAATGTTATACAACTGCAGTATACTTCCATTCCACGTACATTTCTTAAAGAGGAACAACGCCCAGGATTTTCACTTCCCCCTGTGCCGTCCCTGTCCAGCAATCCTGATTTGGGAAACTCCACTCTGTGAAATCCCACAGCTCGCCTAGTAAAACTCCTTCCGGCAATCCCATGCCACATGCACAATGCCAATCAGCACTAAACAGATCTTGTGCCACTGATCACACCCTTACTCATTTGCCAAAGCTATGCTTATACCCTGTTTCTCTGAAAAGAAGACCTACTCCAAAAATAAGCCCTAGCATGATTCACACACATATCAAGTGGTCACACTGGAATCACCTCACTCCTGAGCAGATATGAGAGAATTGTGGTTGCTTCTGGTTACCAGGGGGAGCAAACCACTACACTTGTAAGAAAGCTGCTGGAATGCCAAGAAATGCATATTTTGGAGCAACAATTAATGTAAGACCTGTCTTATTTTTGGGAAAACAGGGTAGCAGGGTATACAGCCCATGCATCTTTTACTCCAGGGAGTCCAGGGAGGCTGTTGTTCTTCTTTAGAGTGGATCCTGAATTTTGGTCCAGCCGTGAAATATCTGGATTTGGGATGCCCCGTTGCGTGAAACCCTGCCAGTCACCAGCTTCTCTTACCTTTCCCAGAGCCCACAGTGCAGGCGCGGCTCTCCTCCAATCAGCTTCTCCGCCTATTAATGTGCTGGAGAATCTGAATGGAATCATAGGCACACACACGATCGGCATTGGCATCACTCACATCCTTTAGCTGTGCACGGCCAAGCCGGCCATTCATACAGCCTGAGAAGGATGCGTGTGAGGCCGTCGGCCACACGTGTTGTGGGCATGTTGGTAAGATAAGGGTATCGGGTGACTGGGGTATTTCACACAGCAGGGTATGATCAATCGCAGTGGCCCAGGAGAGGGCTTTAAAGCTTACAATCTACAACACATGCAAACAGACACACACACATTATTATTATTTATTATAAAGCAACTCCATCTTCCATAGCGCTGTATAAAGTCATAATTGCAGACAGGGAGGAACAAACTGTACACAGACAAGGGTGGTTTTACAGAGCTCTCAATGTATATTCGGAATACAAGCTCCAATAGGAGAGACACACACAAATATATATATAAAAATATATATATTAAAAAAATAATATATATATATAAAATTAACATTACTATTAACATTATGTTCTGCTGATTCAGTAACCGCAGAGAACCTGTGGCTTTTTGGCATGGCCTTCCATGGCCCAGCAGCTGCATGCAAATCTTATATCACCAGATAAAATGCCCATTAGGCCTGTGCATGGGCAGTCCACTTACGATGCAATTTTTGAAAGTGTATATTTTTTTTGTGCCAAAAAGATGTGCACAAGGTACTGAGCTGGTCTAAACAATTTTTTTACCTATGTTAGCAAATGTGTGATTTATGTAAGCAGTTTTCACTACCTGCCATCAGTTGCTAATAGCAACTGTACACACAGAACACTGTTTCTATGGCCGCTGCTGAGGTGAGGGAGCTCACTCAACTTTGCACATGCCCAGCAGAAGTGTTCTGTGCAACTATCTGCAATCTGTTGCTATTGGCAATGACTCCAAGTCTGTATATGGTGTATGTTGCCAATAGCAACAGATTAAAATTGATCATAAAACACACATTTGCTACCATTAGAAAAAAATTAAAAATGCTATATCAGCTCAGCACCTTTAAGACATCATTTTGCCACACAAAAATTGACACTTTCCAAAATTCAGTCGAAAGCAGACTTACCCATTAAAGAGTAAAGTCATTTTTGGAAAGTGTATATTTTTGTGTGGCAAAATGAAGTCTTAAAGGTGCTGAGCTGATATAGCATTTTGTTTCCTAATGTTAGTAAATGTGTGTTTTAGGGAAGCAGTTTGCGCTATCTGCAATCTGTTGCTATTGGCAACGTATACCAAGTGCAGACTTTGTGTATGTTGCCAATAGCAACAGATTGCAGATAGTTGCACAAAACACTGCTGCTTGGCAAGTTCAATGAGCTTCCTCACCTCAGCAGTGACCATAGCAGCAGTGTTCTGTAGGTACAGGACTCACTTCTCTCTTATTGGTGTGCAGACCCTTTAGGGAGCCCCCCCCCCACCCCCACCCAGGGGGGAGATGTACAGTCCTTGGTATTGTTTGAGCTGGTAAGAATTCTCACCTGCAACCTGTAATGAACGCCCTATTCACTATAAGATTCCCAGGCCGATCAGATCCCGATTTCGGATGCCCCGCGGGGTGAAACCCCCCAGGAAGCCCAGAAACCTCGCGGGCCGCGGCCACGTCTCTCGCTTCCCTCTAGCAGGGCGTGCACCCGCGCCGGCCGTTTGTGAATGGCCGGCGCGGGTGCGCTTCCTGTTAGAAGGAAGCGTGAGACGCGGCCTCCAGCGCTCAGAGCCGCTGTGGTTGGACGCCGCTTGTACGTGCATACCATAGCGGCTCTGAGCGATCTGATTGGACGAGCGCCCGCGTAGGAGCGTGGTGAGGTGAGTTTTCGGGGCTTTCTGGGGGGTTTCACACAGCGGGGCTCCCCCGATCGGGGTGCCCCACCGAAGTGGACCAAAACCCAGGATAGTCAAACTCCTGGGTGTTGGTCCACTTTAACCCCTTTTGTCGTCTCTCTGCCTATTGGTTTTGGACTATGTAGCAGTGGGAACATGTTCGGTGTAGTGACATATAAGGCATTTCTGTCAATCTGGTGAATTCCATGTTATCTGCCTGACTGCGTTGTACCAGCTTATATTTGGTGGAGGAGGGATTATGTTGTGGAGTGACTTTTCAGGGACTGGCCTAGACCCTGTAGCTCCAGCGAAGGGGATATCCAGCTACCCAGACACACTCCAAAATCCTCAATGCGCATGTGAGGTTGGTTACTGAAAATCTACTTGATCCTAGACCTTGGGGCTAATTCAGAGCCAGGTGAAAATTTACACCTGGCAGACAATGAAAGTGAATGACAGTTTTCTCTCCTAAAGAAGTGAGTTTTCACACCTGGCTCTGAATCCACCCCTTGACCATAGGGGCTAAAAAGCCTCATACAAATATGGAAATGCTGACAAAGTATTGCAATTGCATATCAGGGGGTTTATTTTAGAAGCACCAGGGAGTGCTAGATGAATGTCAGGTCCCAGTGCAAAAGGTGTATGTATGAATTGCCACATAAGACCAGGCCCTCAACTTACACTGTGCGGCCTTATCCCATAGATTTCAATGCACATTAAGTTCTTTAAAGCAGAAAAAACCCATCCCATAAAAACGCACCTTTCGCGCTCCAACAGCGCATGCGTGAGCTCTTGTCCAATGATAGCCGCCCGCTATGACTACGTCATTCAGCAGGTTGCTCTCATTGTTTACAATGCATCCTCTGCATCCCCGGCATCGTGCGCACACTCCCTCCCCAGCCCTTCAGATAGGCTGGGATGGGAGCGTGCGCACGCACCCATTCTAGTAAATGAGAGGCACTTGTCGAATACCCTAGTCATTTCAAGCTGCTCTCATTGGGCGAGAGCACTCACGTGCATCCTTGGGGCATGGACAGGTGAGATTTTTCTGGCTTCAAGGGGAGTTTAACACTGGGGGCATCGAACAAAACGCGAGAAAGTCAAATTCCCTGGTTTTGTTCCGCTTTAAGTGTCTTCTGATGAGTTTTAAGTTTAAGTCCTTCCACCATTTTCGTTGCCCGCCTTTGGACACGTTCTATTTGAATAATGTCTTTTTGCAGGTAAGGTCTCCAGAACTGCACACAGTATTCTAGCTGTGGCCTTACCAGGGCTCTATACAGCGGCATCACAACCTCCCTCTTCCTACAGGTGATGCCTCGAGCTATGCAGCCGAGCATCCTGCTTGCTTTTCCCACTGCCTGGCTACACTCTGCACTCATCTTGCAGCTTTCATGCATATCTCCTTCAGCACACCTATGACCAGTTATCAAGGTTATGTTACTTGTACAATACTGCATGTGTTTATTATGCATAGAGTTCTTTAAAGAGACATTCCAGGTAAAGGGTTAAATTAGCTTGTTTTTTTCTTTCCATGTGCTGGCTGTCAGGGGTGGCATCTTTTATTTACCAGCGCTTTGCATTTCCTGATAACCGTTATAGAACCTGTTCCCTTCTGCTGACATTTTTAGGGTCCCCTAAATGAACAGACTTTTGTGGGGACCCTCACATTGAAACATGCATGGATGGGTCATCATCTGCTGCTCAGGGGGCCTTGCAGAAGGGAGAAAGTTCACTGGGGGTTATCAAGTGATATAAAGCCGACTGGCTAAAAGATGCAGCCCCTGACAGCATGTGTTGGGAGAGCAAAAAGCAGGCTAATTTAACCCTTTGCCTGGAATACCCCTTTAACAACCATCCGTGTCAGTGGGGTCAGCATTGCAAACAATATATGTGTCAGCTGACTCGCAACAAGCAGCCAGAGCGTAAACCATATGATGTGTAAGTCATGTGTCACGTTGCTTTGTACTGCAGCACAAGGGCGGTTTTTGGCCTTTTCATGCTTTGAAATCTCTTTATGCCTCAACATAGCAAAGATGAAGACAGAGAAACACAGAGAGAAGACTTGTGCATGTGTTTAACAAAGAAAACAAATAGCAATAACACAGACCTAAACCCTTACTTACTTATTCCCTACAGGGGGTTACATAAAGTGAGTGTGTAACAAACAGTATGGGGCTGATTCAGCACCAGCTGTATAAAGAGTGCTATTTTTTAGGAGATAAAACTGCCATTCATTTTCACATTATTCCTTAGGGGTGATTCAGCATTAGATGAAAAAGTTCTATTTCCACCTGGTGCTGAATCACCCCAAGGTAGGAAATGAAAAAAAAACAGTGCACAAGTTAGGTGAAAAACCTCTTACATATGTAATGGAAGGTTTATTACGCAGGTCCCCAAATTTTTACAGGTTTCATTCATTACAGGTTTCCCTTACATCAGACCTATAGTCAACATTGTAAAGGCTTGTCAACAATTCTTGTGGGGATCTCAGTCCTATGTTTGCTTGTGACTGGGTGAGTGACAAAGTGTGCTCGGGGTGCGGGCCGCACCACACGCGCTCCTGCCCTGCCATTTAATTAAATTGACGGGCGGAAGCACACGTGGGCCTGCACCCTGCAGCTGGACTTCAACAGGAGGGTGGTGAGCAATGATTGGGTGGTGATTCGGGTGCAGGTAAGTATTTTTGCCTATGTTACCCACACCCTGATTCAGCGCTGGGGGGGGGGGGGCAGGCGGTATTTAATAATAGGCAAGCCTGGGCTGAAGTGGCCCCTATTTAAAAATAGGCAATCCTGGGCTGAAGTGGCCCCTATTTAAAAATAGGCAATCCTGGGCTGAAGTGGCCCCTATTTAAAAATAGGCAATCCTGGGCTGAAGTGGCCCCTATTTAAAAATAGGCAAACCTGGGCTGGAGTGGCCCTTTAACAGCTACACACATGTGTGGAATCTGCCAATCATCCAATAGGAGACTTGCGCTTCTTCCCCCCCCCCCCCCCATCATAAAGGGTTTAATGCCTGGTTTTGGCTTCCTAAAGGGTTTTGAGGCATCCCAGACTGGATACCCCAGGGGAGAGTGTTGAAAGGCACAGTCATTTTCGAAAAAAAATCATGTTTTTGACTATGATACCCAACATCCCTTCCATCCCACTGGCAGTACTGCTTGGATGGTTTTGCCATTGCGCTGAAGCAGAAATACTCCATTGCAATGAAACCAGGCATAAAGGTAGCAGCCCAGACTGTCCCAAAGCATCGCAGGCCACTGGCGGGGCCGTATTTGCCACTAGGCAAACATAGGCACGTGCCTAGGGGTGCCTGGGTCCACAGGGCACATTTAAATGAAGACAAAACAGCAAACTGTACTGGTAACTGTACAGCAAACTGCATACCCCCCAACCGTCCCGATTTTCCTGGGACAATGCCGATTGTTTCCCAGTGGTCCCGCGGCGCATGCCCTTGTCCCGCGTCGTCCTCACTCTGTCCCGTGCCGTCGCCTTGGCCTCTTGGACACCCACCTCCGCCGGCCCTTAGTGTGAGCACTGAGCTGCATACTTGGGGCCGGTGGCAGGGTGAGCCAGAGAGGCAGTTTTTTTTTTCCTCTTATTAATTCTCATTGGTGGTTCAGTGGGTGGGGGCGGGGCTCCAGGAAGGAGCCTCGCTGAAGATCGTAAGGGAGCTGAACTGGTGAGTGTGTGTGCTGTGTTGTGTGTGTGTGCTGTGTTGTGTGTGTGTGCTGTGTTGTGTGTGTGCTGTGTTGTATGTGTGTCTGTGTCTTTGTGTGTGTGTCTGTTGCATGCGTGTCTGTTGTGTGTCTGCGTGCTGTGTGCGTGCGTGCTGTGCTGTGTGCGTGCGTGCTGTGGTGTGTGTGTGTGTGTGTGTGTGCTGTGCTACACCTAACTGCCTGTAACAAGGGATGCCCCTCAATGTATGATTATTATTTATTATTTATTTTTATTTAATTCTTAGGTGCTGTTTCCCTTTAAGGGTGTGGCTGGGGGCGTGGTCAGGGGTGTGGCCAGGCGTGGCTTAAATGTGTCCCTCTTTACAGCTTTGAAAAGTTGGGAGGTATGATAAAGCTGTGTCCATTGAAAGAATGGGGCCTTTCTGATCGCAGCCCTATGTACCTCTGGAAGTGGTCACTGCAGGTTTAGTGCATGTATTGCATGTATTGCCCTTTTCCTGCGATGCTGTGTGTGATTGTTCAGTACTCAGCATTGCCGGTCCCCACTGTCATCACACATCCCTGCTGGCATCTCTAGGTCTTCATTTCTGCTGTCCACTGACATGAATGGTTCCCTCCTCCTTCTTCCTCCAGGTCCCTCTGCCTCTGGCTTTCTCTGGTCGTTCTTCTGCTGGTCCTGCCACACCCTCTTCAGTCTCCTGCACATCCACGCAGTGGCCTATGGTGATTTCTCTTGGTGCGCCTGACGGCCAATCTGCCCCTGCCTAGACGTGTTCCCTAACAAAGGCAAGTCCTTCTGGTTGTCCAGGAATAAATCCTTGACCATGATTCACATAAACCCAAAAGGCTTGGCACTTAGACACCCCCTATAATTTTCTACCTAGAGTGTAATTTCTATTTTCAAGTACATTGTTCATGAGGTTAGATGTACAAGATATACTGGCAAGGCCAAATTTTCCAATTCAGGGATTGCTTTATCTCCCCAGTTTTCCATTGCTGGCTTAGATTGAATGACTGCTGAAACCATGGTCTTGCTGGCATTGGTGCTTGGCAGTCGTGGCAGAGGCTAATGGATCTGAAGGTTGTAGTTAGTGCAATGGTATTTACCAATGACCCATGTCTACATATGCAAGATCCCTCCTTTTCGTATCCCGTATAAGTAATTACACTGCATCCCGAATGACCAATGCATCCAAGTGCCAGGTCCTTTACTTTTCAGGTCAGCCCACAGTCCAAGAGGGCTATCCCCCCCTCCAGACTTCTGTAGACCTAGTTTGCAAGACAGCTTGGCCTGCCTATGTCACGGGTCCTCTTGTTCTGTTATGCTGCAACATTGTTGTAGCATTCCCTCCTTTGGAATACCTTGGCTTATTTCACCTGTTTTTTTTTTTGGCCTATTGCCTTATGATTCTAACCCTTATCTGCTGTCTCTTTTCTTGCTGTTACTGTTGTCTACAACTGGGTCTGCCTAAGGTTATATATACCCCAGGCAGAAAAAACGTGTTCGGTGTTCAGCCATATTTAGAGTCTATAAACCTAAATATTGGCATCTTTATGAATAGGGATGGGCGAAACTGAACCGCAAAGTTCAGATCCGTGTCCAACCTTGTGAGTTTGGGTTCCTGACTCTTTAGTCAGAAGTCCATGCCATTCATTTGATGTTCGGCCAGAACACTGAAGCTTATTAATGGGCTGCTGAGCAGCCCATCAATCAGCTTCTAGCCCTAGCCCCAGTCTGCTATGGTCTTTCTGTAACATAGTCTGCTTTAGGATGATGAGGTTGATTTGTAACATAATCTGCTATGGGATTATGGGGGTTGATCTGCAATACAGTCTGCTATGGAAGATGATGGGGGCTCTGTCACAGTCTACTATGGGTTGATGGGGGTTGATCTGCAACACAGTCTGCTATGGCATTATAGGGGTTGTATTGCAAAAGTTTGCTATAGGAATGATGGGGGGCTCTGCCACAGTCTGCTATGGAAGGTGATAGGGGGTTCTGTCACAGCACAGTTTACTATGGGCTGATGGGGGTTGTTCTGCAACACAGTCTGCTATGGGATGATGTTCTGCAACAGTCTGCTATGGGATGATGTTCTACAAAACAGTCTGCTATGGAAGATTAGGAAAGGCTCTGTCACAGGCTGCTACGAGATTACGGGGGTTGTTTGCGAAACAGTCTTCTATGGGAGATGACTGGGGGCTCTGTCACAGTCTACTATGGGATGATGGGGGGATTCTGTCACACAACCTGTTATCGGGGGGGGGGGGGTCTTATGTATTTATTTAATTTTTCCATTTTCTGTTACTGTTTTGAGTACCCCATTTTGTGCAGGGAAATTACCCTGGTGTTCCTCTTAATTTGCAATCCTCTAGCCCTTACTACCCCCATTTAACAGTCATTTTTGGGCCCCCAAGTTTGATTTCAAAGGGGTTCTGGATCAGATCAATTCTGGGGACCTGAACCAAATTTTGGAGGCAAGTTCGGCCAAACTTGGCGATCCCGAACTTCTAAGTGTGAAACTTACAACTGTCCAGACACAAATGTAGGTATATTTTTTTTGTATAAAAAGTATATTGTTCCAGTATGAATATCACAAACTAGCAATATAGATGAAATATATACACATGGGAAGATCTGCAATTCCCTGTTATTAAGCTACATTTTAAAAATAAGCATTCACAGTAGATGGAAAAAAACATTAGCTGTTTAACATTTTTTACTCAGGAAAGGAATCCTAGACTATTGTCCACAAAGAGTGCAAACGTGAAAATGTAATCCTAATTTTCTGCATGCTTTAGCAGCAGACATGTGCTTGTAAAGCTCCATAGGGAGTAAAAGGGTTAACTACATTATATTTACCAACTCATGTGACAAACCTGGTCCGTAATGCTCTTCTTCAGCTCTTTCTGCTGACTAGTCCACCTTTTCTACCTGAGGCAATTTTCTGGGATTCTCTGATCAGATATAATGCAGGCTTGTAGCAAAGCTCCAACACTCAATTCTCCATCAATGTGATTTTTTTATGGCTCGTCATTGACACGTTTCCAGATACTGTCTGGGGCTGATTTAATACAAAATATATTTGTTTACCCTTTATATGCTGGTTTTGTGGTTTCATATTCTGGTTTATCTGTAAGGACCAAAAAGAATACAGTATTACTAAAATGGTTTCCCTTGTCCCCCACTGGCACAATTGATGAACCATAGCTCACCATGAACAGCCATGAATTGATGGTGGTGAGATCTATACAAGGAGGTGCTGCGCCCTGGGTATGTATAGTAATATGTATGGGGCAGCAGGTACACACCCTTACTAAACTGCCAACACCACCAACATCAGGTCAGTGGAAACTGAGCATTGTCTGATCAAACTACTATAAATCTCTATGGCCCTGGCACCTCAACTGGGACTTTGGGTCTCACACACACACATACAGGCATGGGCGAGTCAAGCCACTTTGGTACTGCTGACCATACTTAACAGAATGTCAATTCAAACTCATTATTTGTGTGTTCATAGAACTTGTTTCTACCAAAACCCAAGATCTTTTCTCAGTCGGGTTTGTTCTGCTTTACATGGTGTGTAAGTGTGTGAAAGTCCCAGGCTAACCAACCATGATTAATTGTCATACATATTAATGCCTGGATAATAAGAGGCTGTGGTGATGTTTCTCTGCAGACTATGGAAGGCTTGTAAGAACAGTGGGTAGAATGAATGCAGCAAAATAAAGGAAAACCTGGTATAAGACCTTGAGACTGGCTTCAAGCATAGCACCTCAACAAGCTCCTACATGCAGCTCTTTCAGCACAACATGCCCACAAAGCAGGCAATACAGGTAAATTGCTGCCTATAGATATGGATAAGATTTTGACTGTAGCGTGCTGAAGTTGTGTTCTTTTAAAAAAACCATTGAAGCCATCAGTTGAGAACAGGCCCTTTTACTGAGGGTATTGGACATCAAAGTCCTACAGCCTAGGAAAAGGCCAGATTATGTTATATTTGGTACAATAGAGCACCATTATTATCTGGGCCTGGATCTTAAGGAGTGTACCCAGGGTGCAAATCCTGGGGCCATCACTTAGAGGTCCTGCAACACTTGCTCTTGGTGTGCCCCTGAGGCAAGATTAGGAAGCCTGTTGCGTTCTGCAGCTCCTCATTAAAATCCAATGGGCTGTTCTTGATCTGGGAGCACCACGAGACCGCTGCTGGGGGATTGAGCTTCAGGTGAGCAAAATTGGGGCTTGTGGGGGTTTATACTTGGGGAAGATACAGCAATCTGGATGTCTCCCCCCATGAATGTCACAATGCAGTCCAACACCCATTTTAAACAAAATAGGTGTTACTTTACTATTGGAAAAAAACCTCCCCCCCACCCCTGTTGCCCCACCTGGCCCCCCCCCACCCGAGTACCTTGCGATGCTGTAGTCTCAGTGGCGGCTCGGTTTGAAAAATAAATATCTTTGTGCTGCCGTAGCCACGATCGCCTATTGACTGATCTCAAATGTGCCGGCTGGCATATGAAGCCTGCTGACTGCATCCCTGGCTTCCCATTAGCTTCCCTCTCCAGCCTATTTGAATGACAAAAACGCAGCAGAAGCCCCAGGACATAGCAGGGCATCCCAAATCGGGGACAGCTAAGTGGCTGGCCATGAAGTCTTTTATACTCCAGGGCCAGCCAAAGAGGGTTTTGATCTGAGTTATCTCTGCTGCTTCCCCTTCTTTGTTTGCCAAAGCTCCAATACAAGCTCCCTATTTGATTATCAAAGGCATAATATCTATGGGTGTCATTTGGACAGGAAAACTATATTGGGGGTCCCTGTGTCAGTGATCTCCTGTAACACTATATAAAACACACAATGCATGTGCTTATACAATATATAGCCCATTATCACAAATCTAGTTCATAGAAAATGTTTACAATTTTAGTTTTGTTACTTTTTAGCATTTTAAAATATATTCTCTTGTAAATGTGTTTGATATTGAAGTGTTGGGTCACATGTCTGGACATTCTGACAGCATACCATAAATGTTATACACATCAGAAGAGTCACGAAACAGAACATTCATTCTGAGAAACTTTTGCAGCAAATGTAAGAAAAGAAAATGAATCAGAGCATGATGGGTGTCATGACATGACTGTTTCCTGGAATGAGAGCCTCCAGGAAATAGGGGGAATTCCTGTACTTACCATAAGATCCTTTTTTTTGTGAAGTTCATTGTGGGACACGAGATTACCTCTAGAGCAGGGGATGGACAACCTTTTTTTGGTCTAAGGGTCACATTGTGTTATTGTTCCAAAGGCAGCCGAAGTTGGGAAAATATAAACAGTTTACATAAGGAAAGCTGTAACCTTAATTCTATATTCTTGTATGTATATACAGATGTGGGCAAAGGTGAGAAGAAGTGAGCATGGGTGAGATGAGTGGTAAAAGGTGAGGCAGCAAGAGGTGGTTATAGGTAGGCAGATGTGAGATAGGTGAGGGTGAAGAATTGGGCAGGGTTGAGGTGAGAAAAAGGTGAGGTGAGCAGAAATGAGACAAGGGAAAGGGGTGGGTAGGGGAAGGAAAATAGGTAAGAGCAGAAGAGGTGAGGTGGGAATTGCTGGGCAGAAGTAAGGTAAGCAGAGGTGGGAAGGGAAGAGGTAAGCATAGGTGAGGTTGGCAGAGGTTTGATGGGCAGAGGTGAGGTGGAAAGAGGAGGGCAGAGGTAAGGTGTGGAGAGCAGGGGCGAGGATATGTGAGATGGGGCAGCTATCAATAGAATACAGACCGAAAAGTGCCCCAAATCTTGTCAATCACAGACTGCACAATTGGTTACAAGCCCTTCCCCACCTAAAACGTATTTCCTGGGCTATGACTTGTTTTGTTTTGTGCTTTGCTTTGAGTCGGCTAGTTGACACGATGCTGGCAGCCTTTCCTGCACTATGCTAACTGGTTAAATGCTGTGTTTGAAGCAATGCTTATGAACAATGAACATACAATGTTCTTTAGAATCAAATAGCAACACTTGCATCACCCACCTCTACTGAGAAGTTCATCTGGGAGGCCGATTCATTAACAGCGGCAGGTAGTGACAGTTGAGCGACTGTAGCGGCATTTTCAGAGCGCCTGCTAGTAGTTGCTGTGCTTGGCCATTGTTCGGTTGTTGATAGCGACTGAGTCGGTGTGCTGTAATGTTGAATATTGACGAGTCGCTATTTGACAGGTTCCGCGCTGTATGGGTGCGCATGATAACGACTGGTCAGAGCGACCGGCTCCCACCATATTCATTAACAAATCACGCTCAAAAAATTATCGCGCTGTAAAATGCATGTATAAACCCCAGAGCGCTGGCGGCGATGGGTTAAAAGTAGTTTTTTAACCCCCAAACCACCATATTTTTGGAAACCAAAAAAACAAGTTTTTAAAATAATTTTGTAATATGAATACATTAATATCAGACCTGTAATATCAATTCTGTACATTTTTTTTTTTTTTTTACCTTGAAAAAATTAAAGTGGTCACAGAATTTTTCACATTTAAAAAACAAAACAAAAACATTAATAACAATTAATTATGAATATTTAAAGATTGTTCCATTGAAATGCATTGGAGAGCGCCAGGTAGCGAGAGGTCATACCTGTCGCTGTTCAAGGTCGGACACTGGCGCTGTGGGCTGAGGATGGAATAATGATGAATGAGTGGCTATATGGCGCTATCTCAGTCGCTAAGCAGGATCGGCTTGATAAATGTGTGATTGTGGTGGGGAGCCGGCGTTCTCGTGGTGGGGCCCGTCATTACCGACCGCTCACCAGTCGCTACTTGTCGCTATCCCTTGTTAAATAAGGGCCTGTGTCTCACTTCCTGCTTCACTAATTAGGTCTGCACTGTCTCTAATAGCCAGCAGTGTGCTCTGCAGGCAAGGCAAGCTCAGCTTTCCAACTCCCTAACATTTAGAATTAGGGGTGCCAGGTCCACAGGTTGTGCATCCCTGCTCTAGAGCATACATATGTGTGGACAGCAGGAAGTGTGTTTTTCCCCTGATACCTGGAAACCTATCAGATACTTACAGCCAGGGACGTAACTATCGGGGGTGTGCATTGGGGCCTAGGAGGTCCCATCATGGTTGTACCTCCACCTTATTTAGCATATTTGTGGTCACTTGGTATCATTTAGAAAAGGGAAGCACCATTTGTTTCTGCTGTGTTAGTATTTAGTTGTTTAGCTGTATCGAAGTTACAAGAAAGTTAAAAGTTAAGTTAAAAGAAAAAAAATGACTGCATGAGCCTTGAAAGGGCCCCATTTAATGTTTGCCTCAAGGCCCCTTCACATTTAGATTTGCCACTGCTCACATCAGGCTACCTGTGATGCCCAGTACTGATTTGGCACCTGTTAAGTTTCTCACTTATTGTACCTAAAAATGATTTTTCATACATGAGTAGAACTCTTCCTGGAGCCTATGTAAGACGCATTACCATTCCAGTGCCAGAGACTACCTAGCACCTATGCATACATTTGTAGTTGTGCAGATGTAATAGTTATGGATGTGGACCCTCTAGCAACAGAGCAAGTAGTATAGTTCTACAGGGGCACAGAATGTAACAGCAGTCTGGTCTTCCAGCAGAGGAGTAGCTAGAGTTTCTGTCACTCAGGGCAAAGATTCAATACGGCACCCCCCCTTTCATGCCAGTGCCTATTTGGGAAAATATGGATAAATAACCCCCTTTCCTTGCGGCAGCCAGGAACGATTGAATGACAGATGAGAATCTAGGACCTGCAATGGCAGGGATGCCGTTCTTGAGTGGATTGCGAAAATTCTGGTGGTGTTTCTCTTTACCATACATACACACACTACTCACCACACACACAGACATACTAAACCACACACATACCATTCAAACCTGATAAGTATTGCAGTGTGCTGACCAGTGCACTTTTAGAGCAAGTTGGAATAACTGCTCATACGCTGATGTTGCTGGCCAGGTCTGAGCTTCCATTTCTTGTGCTGCAGGGAGGAAGATTCAGAAGAAGGAGCTCTATCCTGGGGATTCTTCTCACACAGCCAGAGCTACTGATACTGCCCACTGAGCCTAGGAGGGTGGGAAATGCAGGGAACCTGCTATCCATCCTCACACACATTTCTATTTCCCCTCACCAAACACCATGTGATTAGACTGTCTGCTTCCAGAGAGCTATGCAATGGGTTAGAATAGGAGAAACTATAGCTAAGCTATATATAAACAGTATAGCTGGTCTGTGACCAGGGTAACCTTAAACTACAAACAATATTGATACTTTGAGGAAATTCCATACACCCCACACCCCTAACAGATCAACACACCCTGCTTCATTATACTTTCAAATCTTTGTAAAATCACTTTTATTTTATTATCACAATTTTTATTTTAATTTAATTTCAATTTATATGTCACTTACATAGCCTTAATTCAAGCATCTGACAATGTTTTGCTGAGAGCCTCCTATATCTGTAATCTTTATATAATGGAATGCCTATTCAAAAAATATATTTAGATGCCTTCAATACAGCATAAGGTATTACATGTTTCTGGCCCCCTCCCCTTTGCTCCATTGTTGGAAGTGGCAGCCAGTGTCTAACTCTCATCCCGCAGCCATGATGGATGTGGCTCTGTGGGATTCCTGTTTGTTACACACTGGACGTTTACCTGTTTTTTTTGTTATGACATTAGTTAGTTTTAATAAGAGATTAGACTCTCTAATACACTGCCTTACAATACAAAAAAATCAAAAATCAAAATACATTATTGTAACCATTATTTTACACATTTACTCATAAGGGTCGATTCAAAGAAACATGTAACAGCTTTGATTTGGGTGCCGATCATCCTATTTTTCCCGTACGCTCGTGCGTTCGTATGAACTTGCGAGTGATTCTATAAGCAAATACGTTTCTATCCTAAAATTTAGGTCCGTTCGTATGGCAGTTCGGGAATCAGACCTATGTCAGTTTCCATCCTGAATTTTCCGTTTCATTTCTCAGGTTGCAACATTGGTTTTGCCCTTTTTCCTTTTTTGTCTGGACGTAAATCCTTCTGATCTTGCGGCTGCGCACTACAAACTTACCTCATTAAAGTGCATTCTAAATATTTGGTCTTATTTTTCTTTATTTCATTCATTTTGTAGTAACCAACCATTAATGAATGCATTTGCATAAGTAAATCTTACTTTGTTTAATTTTTAGTTAACTTGCATTTTTTACTTGTGGATTTAATGGTTACCCACACCCTCTCCATACAGATTGCTCTCAAATATAAAAAAACACCCAGCAACTTCTTCATGTTATGAGTCTAGAAACAGCCAAGATGGCAGCTCAGGTATTCTCGGGCAGCCTGCAAACAGAAAGGGCCTTGTGACTGTGTTGCTCTGCATTCTTTGATTTCTGACCTTTCCGTGCCCCCAGCTCTGCTGTGTCTGTGCAAAATACAGCAGTAACCCACATCCTGCACTTTATCCCGCTCTCCTCTCCTCAGTAAGTGTGATGCATCTGACCAAAGATGTGCTTAAATAATTAAACCAAGCAAAGGTAAACAACTACACCAATAAATGCAATCTAAAAATATTATTCTAGTACATCAATTCAAAAATAAATAACAAAGGACATAAGTTTCTTTAATTAACGCAAATATATTGCAAAATAAAGGTTTACATGCAAAGGACTAATTAAGGTCCACATTAAAATGCTTTTATAAGGCATACATGAATCAGGTATGCATTGCCATACAATTTATGGCCTCGGCCATGCTGATACATGCAGTTCATTGGAGCTCAAGACGCGCAGACTCCTCCACATAGCCAAAAAACCTGTTCAAGAACAGCAATCCGACTGCTAAAAGGTGTCGGCAGTGGCTTTCTTTTAAAACGTATTTAGAGGTTTGAAAACTGTTCTCTGAATCACACCTAAACACATTCGATTATCCTAAATTTTACGTTTTCATCCTAAGTTTTAGGATTTGATCCTAAGTTTTACGTTTTGATCCTAAAATTTAGGAACGAACTTGCGATGATCGCAAGAGCATATACGAATTCGTACGTAGGCTCGTGCGAGTCGGAAATGGCCAAAAAAACAGGAAAAAATGACAAACACCCACCCAAACTTACAATTCTCGAACCGAAATCAATTAACTTTTGCTCTTTGAATCGAGGGGATAGTGTTAGTAAGTTATACAATTACAGATGGTCATCTTAAAATGCGATGATACCAGCAGTAATCCTATCCTCTCTTTTTAATTTCATATATCAGAATTAGCTAGTGCCACTTCTGTGAATCCTAGTTATTTTATTTTACCCAATCCCCAATACCCAATCAGATCATTCTTACATATATATCTCCCTCATTGTCTCAAATGTGGCATATAGCTTATTGTTTCATTTAAACCATGTGCCTAGAGCCTCCAGATCCACCTCCATATTTCCTCCTCTAAATGACTGATGAATTCTAGATAGGTCCTGCACTTTTAGGCCCTTTGCTCCCCCCCCCCCCCCCCATATCTTAAACTAAAGTGCCTGCCCACGGGCAGCTGGATATTTTTTGTTCTTATGCTACAGATATGCTCATATACTCTCTTTTTTAGCCTGCGATTTGTCTTGCCAACATAAAATTGCTCACATGGGCATGTCAGTAGATATATGACGTTCTGCAGTTTATGAAATGTTTTGTTTTTATTACATCTGTATGTAGCCTGATTTCTTTACCTTCATTTACATATATGTGGCAGCCTCCGCACTGGTATGTGCCTGTGGTCCGGCAACAAATCTCTTTTCTGTTGTGTTCATAGTGGCTATGAACTAGTTTGTCTCTGAGGCTCTTTGCTCTTTCAGTAAGCATTTCTTTTTAAGTACTGATATGTTCTCCACTATTTTCTTAACATTCTGTTGTTGGTTGGTATAGGTTAGTATTAGGGTGGGTTTCTTCGTGATGTCTTTCGTTTTCCTTTCATAGAGTAAAGTGTTGTTGTCTCTACCCTTGACTTTCTTATAGGCATCATTTAAAGTTCTTGATTTGTAGCCCCTTTGACTTAGCCTCTTTTTAATGTCAGCTGCTGTTTGCAAAAAAAACTCTATGTGTAGTACACTTTCATTTCATTAATGGTTTTGGATGGGAAATTGTGGCTCTTAATATCGTATTTCCTGCTGTCTTCTTGCCGAATAGGGTAGTTTCCAAAGCCCCATTTGTGGATCACTAAATCAAAGAAACTAATGGTTTCTTTATTATACTCCATATAATGAAAACTTGATCTATGTATCTGGGCCACGAATCCACGTGGCAGGGGTACTCAGTCAGGTCAGGATTGGCCCACAATCTCTTCTCCCATACCCCTAGATACAGATTTGCAATTGATGGGGCACAAGTAGTCCCCATCGCTGTCCCTTGTATCTGGAGGTAGAGGTCCCCCTCAAAGAGGAAGAGATTGTGAGTTAATATAAAATGTAAAGGTTTCAGAAAAAACTATTATGATCATGTTCTCGAATGTCAAGTTCATTCAAGAACTCCTCAACTGCTCGGATACCCTTAATATGGAGAATACTGGAGTAAAAGGCCTCCACATCTAGAGTGACTAGGACCGTGTCACAAGCAACCATAACCCTGGAGATGGGTTGTGTCCTGCGCGTAAGATGGTAGTTGGCTAACAAAAGGCTGCAGGAAAGAATCTGAAGATTTACTGGCCTTCCCCATCAGAGACCCCATGCCTGACACAATCGGATGTCCGGGTGGATCTGTGAATGACTTATGCACTTTCTGAAATGCATAGAACATCTGAATGGTCGGGCATGGGGCCCCCAGGTAGCCATCGGTACCAGTATTGATGATTCCTCTCCCACACGTCCTGCACCAGGTCACGGTACTCTTCCGCATCCCTGACCATTACGGACTCAGAGACCAGTCCCCATTGGTCAGAATTTGTTCACACATTCGTTCAAACTGTAGTGTATCCATCACCACCACATCCCCCCTCCCCCTTGTCTGCAGGTTTACTCACTATACGGTCATCTTTTTTCAGGTCCTGTATAGTTTGAGTAATGTGGTCTGGTACATTTCCCCTACATTTCAGATAGTTGGGAACTTTGTTGATCTCATGTGATACAAGACGTTTGGGTGTGCGGACAAGGGGGGGGGGAGTAGATGGTTTCCTGAAAAAGTTTGGCCTAGTCAGATGACTTATTTCTTCTTTTTGTGATGTCTCTGTGGTACTCGTCTCAGCTCCTTGCCCCATTTCCCTCCATTTTTCCTTCTGCGTGTCTTTATCCGTGTACATATAATTTAAAAAGACCTTCTTTTCGAATAAGTTCACATCCTTTATAGTCTCAAACTTATCAAGATCTTGGTCAGGGCAAATATTGAGACCCAAGGCCAAAGCTTCGATCTGGTCCTCAGCTAACTGCACTGAGGACAAATTGATAACATTAATCCTATCTGTTATGTTTCGGTCGAGTCTTTTGCCTTCCAGAACATCTGGTATTCTAAAATCTGTTGTTTTAGGGAGGTTTGTGAAACCCCTTCCAGAGACGTAGCTTTCCAGCCCCCTCTCACTGCCCCCCTCTGCCTCTTTGCAAAGTAAACATTATCTGACCTGTGACCCCAAAAATCTCCCCTGCCTGGCTGCTCTTGTCCTGCTGGTGATGGGGCTGTGGCTACTATCAACCCCTAAGCTACCAATAACTAAGAGTGGCCATAGCACAACAGTGAGTGGGAACTTGGCTCTGGAACTTCAAGCTTTGCCAAATGCCAGGTTTGCCCCATCTAAAGGTGGCCCTTGCTGTCAGTGACCCTGTTAAGGAGTTACAGCCAAATTGAAGGGGGGCTGAAAAGGGGAGAAATAGAGGCTCGCTCACAAACAGTGTGATGCTGGCCTATGAGCTAGTACGGTCATAACAGCTCCCCATCTCTCCTCCTCCCTTCACTGTCGGAGGGAGATAGATTAGGCTACATAACACATGCCGACCAGCCACGCTAGGTGTTTCACGCTAGCTGCCCCTTCATCTCTCTGAGGGGTCGCCCAGCTCAGGCCCCCCTTTGGCACCCCCCGACCTGCCTGCTGCCCCCTGCCTCCCCTAGCTATGCTCCTACCTTCCAGTGAGAATGTCCTGTGGTTGAGCCCTATTGGTAACTGCAGTCACTTTATGTCTGCAGCACAGAGTAAGTGCCATGGGAGTGTGATGTAAAACTACCCAAATTCAGCCATTTTGCTGGGGTTTCTAGCAGACTGACATTTGGGGGTCAGGGACACAACTGTAAGACCTGACCAAATGCAGAACCTAGTTCTAACACACAATAAGCCTTTTCTTTAGCTGATGGGAGTATTTAGAATAACAGCATTTCTAACAGCAATTTGGAAACGGTGAACCTTTCAGTGACAAATGAAAATTGGAAGGTGAAACTTCATTCATTCCAGCAGTCATCATCATGTTTTCCCTTTTTACATTCCTTTTGAATTACCCTGTATTATTTTCCTAGATGTCAAGACATGTGTATGTCTCCCATTTACCAATTTAAAATTATCATCATATAAAATCTACTTTCTGATGAACAGCTTTAGCTGTAAAAATATGCCTAATAATACGAAGTTTGGTGGCTGCACCTTCAGACTACACAGAGATCCTCAGGGACCTCTCGTACATGTGCATGCCTATAATCAATTATCAGTTAAAAACGTTTGAAGTCCTAATAAACTATGCCAATTATACCTGGTTTGGGCATGTACAATGTCAACTACGTTTTCTTATTATATGTTTGTTTGTTTTTTGGCATTAAACTGCGGGTGATTACATTCAGTGTAATGTCTATTGTGAATAAGATGAAACTATTCTAGTCTACAAAGAAGAGGAAAAAAGAAGAGGAAAAAAGTATCTGACATTTACAATTGCTGCTGAAGCTTGCTTCTGCTCAGTCCTTGTGCATTATAGTCCATTTGCATTATATATAGCTTTAGCATTACTAAAAAAATCCCCCTCCACCATCTCCAAAATGCTTAACAATTGTAACAGTCTTACAAAGTAATTCCCTATAGTTTTAGTCTGCAATGACCAAATACAACGTTGATCCAATAAAAAAGCTATTGGAGCTTGTACAAGTCGGGTTTGGAGGCAGCCTTCTAAGACACATGTGGTGAGTGTTTTGTACGCTGTTTTGGGATTATAAAAAATGGTGACGCTGCAAAATGCATTAACCCACTTTTCATCCATCCCCTCAATCATCTAATTTGAATGGCGTGATGTCACTGCATCACTGTTTAGAAAAAGGCAAGATTGAGGAGAAAAAGGAGTTAAATCATTTGACTAGAGCACCTAAATCTCGTCATCGTAGACTCCTTAGGTCTCAAATTGATAACTTGAGGGTAGAAATCAATCTATGGCTCACCACAAGAGCTTTAAGATATCTGAGACGGACTAGAGCTTCTTTTCTATGAACAATAGACCAGGTAAATTATTGGTCTGATGTCTCAACCACAAAAATAAAACCATGGGCTCTCGAAAATTAGGAACAAGCAGGGTAGGCTGACAAAATGTGGAGGCTGTGTTCAATGAATTCATATATATATATATATCTATATACACACACACACACAAAGCTATACTCGTGTCTACTGAATAATTCCACAGAAGAAATGGAAACTTGGCTTTCGTTCTATTAAAACCATTCTGGAGGCTTGTTAAGAATATATGGACAAAGAAATTCTGTTAGAGGAAGTGGCACTGGCGATCCGGGATACTAAGAAGTTTTCAGTGACTGGCCCCAATAGATTCTAAAATCTCTACTATGAAAAATGTAAAGAGATTTTAGTTCCACATCTCACGTAATGATCTTGATTCGCTAAACATTTTCATGGTAGTAAAAAATTCAGTTCATGAGAAAAAAGCCTGAGAATTTCACTTTTATTGAATCACCATATAGAAAGACAATGAAAGTCAAGTAGTGATCTTTTTACTCTGTAGTAAAAAAGGGTGACTGACTTTCATTCAACTTTTAGTAATTAGAGGCCATTGGTTTAATTATTAGTATTAGTAAGGGCAGAAATATCACCAAAAAGCTCTCCAGGCCAACATTTTGGTCATCTTCAAAAGCAGTAAAGATCACTAATTCACCTGTTTGTCTGTGTGGATATCTGCAAAACCAGGCCTGTTGGTGGCTCTTAAGGAGAGGGTTTGGAAAAACTGCGGTAGACAATTAAAGTCAATGGCAGTTTTCGCTCCTAAAAATAAGTGAGAATTCTCACCTGGCTCTGAATCAACCCCATATACCTGTGTGTTATGACACAACATACATTTGACAAAGATAAATGGTGGTGAAGTTAAAGCGGACCAACAGTCAAAAATGACCTAAACCAGGCCAACACAACAAACAGTGCTCATATGCATCCCTCTGCCGGGCAATTTATATTGCTGCACATAAAAATTCATTTACCTTTTTCTAACTCCTGCTATAGTAAGTTTTAGAAACAAAATGGCGGCTTATGCAATTGCAGGCCACCTGCAAACAGGAAGTGCTGCTGGGCTTCCTGTTACTGTGCACCATCCAAGATGGCCACTACCTTTCTTTTCGAACTGTGCCAGAAGTTGGTCTGGTTTAAATTAAAGGGATTGACAAGTCAAAATTTTGCCTGACAGCTTACCTGATGCAGTGTCAGTCCCTGAGAGGAAGTATAATTCTAGCCTGCCACTCCTTCCCTTTTTCCTTGTTCTTGTGCTTTTGAAAAAGCATATATTCATTAGAATTAGTTTGGATAAAGACTGGCCATGGCATTAATGAAGTTACCAGAGTACCATCAAGAAATGTGGGATTTGACAGGCGTGTCATTAACAAACTGGACTAAATATCACTAAGCACTAGTAGTGACTGAAAAAACAGTTCAGCTCTCAATCTCAGTCTGTGAGGACTGTCCCAGGAACCTTCTTGGGCAAGTCTGCCATGCCCATTGCTACCATTGCTGGACATTCCAGGCAAGGGGGTTAAATTAACCTGATCTCTCCTTTCCCCATGCTCACTGTCAGTGGCAGCATCTTTCATTCACCAGCACTTTGCATTTTCTAAAAAAACCCTATAGAACTTGCTCCCTTTTGCTGGCTCATTTTTAAGGATTCCCAAAAAAAACTGACTCCTGAAGGGATACTTACTTTGAAACATGCATAGATGGTTCCTCGTCTGCTGCTGCTGATGCCCTGCAGAATGGACAGAGTTCTCTGGGGGTATTTGAGAAATATAAAGCATGCTGAATGTTGGATGATACTGCCCCTGACAGACAGCATGGGGAGAGCAGCACCAAATCGACGCCCAATTCCTGGTAAACAACTCTTTTTCGATTAAGCGAAATGCGGCAACCTGTAATTTCACATTGCCTCATCCAGCCATCTGCCCCCTCAAACCGACAAGAGAATACACCACTGTGACAAGATAAATAGATTCTGCAATAACATCTTTACCAGTAAAACAGGTTACACTTAGCACTTAGCAAACATTAAACCAATCTCTACAAATTGTAACAAAACATCCAATTGTACCCCCCCCCCCCCCCCCCCACGCAATAGGCTCTACTGGGTAAAATGGTGTGCTAGATAACAAGAGGAGAAAAACAAGAAAGCCAGCACTCCAATTTGAAGTAATGACATCAACAAAGTCCATAACTCAATATCGTGCCTATAGTTATCCATATAATAGTCCAACGTTTTGGGACTCCTTCATCAGGGACAGACAAAGCTGCTTTGGAGTGCTGGCTTTCTTGTTTTTCTTGGATACGCGGCGCCACTGCTAGCCACCACACCCGATCAGATCATATTGTAAGAGTGCCTCTGCTACTACAAATTGAGATAACAAGTGTAGGGGATGGATATACACTCTGGAATTAAAATACTGGAAAGGTTTTGGTTTTGGGTCTACCATTCTGATTTCTGCTGATGGCAATTGGCCAGCAATTACAGGGTAAGACTGGGTTTACACTAAAGCATAGCAGTGTGATTGTGACAACCTAGGAAATGACAATCGCAATTGTGATTGCACAGATATTTTGCAAGCCATTGCAATTGTCAGTCAATGGACTTGAATAGCAATTGCTTATCACTGTTCAAGTGATTGCATTTGTGAAAGAACCCATAGACTTCCATGGGCGACGATTTACTTGCTATTACTGACAGATCACAACCGGCCAGCAATCACAACATAACACCTTGGTGTGAATGAGGCCTTACGCCTTGCTGTGAATGAGGCCTAAATCTTCTTTTTAGTTAGAAAAAACAACAAGCTTTTCCAACACGGACTATTTAAAATGGAAGTCTAAGCTTTTTGTAACCCTCTTAGCCAACCCTCCCTGTAATATGCCTGATTTGGGTCTTTAATTAATAAATCAACTCGCCCAATAGCTGCAATCCTTCCTGTTGCCAGGGAAGGGTGGGCTCTGACTTGAGTGACAGACCCGTACAGTCACAATGCTGCATGGGGTTCGGTGACTGACCTGTCAGTCAAGGTGCTAGCTTCAGCTTCCATGCAGCTTGCACTGCTCCCAGTAAGTGGTTTTTTATGTTATTGGCCAAATGCAGCGTTATAAAATGCTTGGACTTCCTCTTTAACTAACACATTCTCCTCCTAATAAGAATATAATGCAGATTTTTATTATTTGACTATTTTCGCAATAGTTCTTGTGATGTGAATGTGATGAATCTAAGACATACTCTGTCACCAGAAAATGGAGGGCAATGACAGGAAGGAAACGATGGGTGTTACAAGGCTGAACTAGCTTTACAATCCCTCTACTCCCACCTATTCCAAACTTCCCACTCTTCCATTCTTCTGCCTCCAGAAAGTTATTTAAATACTTCAGCCTGGTTTAAACCTATGCTAATAATGGCAGTCCTTTCCTACAGTCTCCTGTAACATGTCAGCAGTGAACTTCTTAGGCTGTAGAACTAGAAATGGATAATTTTGCTTTTCGAATCATTCTGAAATGCTGTATTTTTGTGGTCCCCCTCTGTAAGATGGCAGATGATCAGTCATTGCATATTATTGCCACACACAGCAGTGGCAATGAATGGAGGAGGCTGAGCATTACATCTAAAACAGGCGCCATTATCTGGGATTACAGTGAAACAAAAGCAGTAAAAATCCTAAAAATGTATTATTCATGGGTGGAGCAATTCAGGGGATGCTAGTTAACAATGTGGGATTTGGTCCACTTTCCTACAGTCTCCTGTAACATGTCAGCAGTGAACTTCTTAGGCTGTAGAACTAGAAATGGGTTTTGGTCCGCTTTAAAGAGGAACATTGGACTGAAAATAAAAAGGAGTCGATCCCCCCCCCATGGGCCGCTACTTACCTTTTGGTGTCTTCAGGGCCAATCGCTGCCCCCCGCATCGGCTTAGCTGTTCATTAGTGACAATACGATTTTAGCCATCCTCTTTAAAGTCCCGTGCTGATCAGCGAAGTCTCGTGGGATTTGGGGTGGCCCCATTACATCTCATTCATGGGCACTAAGCAGGCGCGAGATCGGGGGCCATGTGCCGTGCCTTATGGGATGCAACATGGTGCCGCCCTCCTGAAGGTTGCCTGGAAACCAAGGGACCTAGAAGATGGATCCCTTGGCGAGGTGAGTAAAGAATGCCCTAAGGTAAAACCAGAGGGGGTGGGGCAGATTTAGGTTTTAACCTCCCCCATTGTTCCTCTTTAAGGGTCTGTCCAAACAAAAAAATATGAATGAGGATGAGCAACCCGATTCGGACGAATTGGAATTTATTCTGAATTTAAAGCTGAAATCCAGTCATGGGGTAACCCCCACTCTGCCACCCTCCCCTGTCACTGAGATAGGACAGGGGGTTTACAAAGAAAAAAAAAACCTTCCCTCCAGCCTGTCTAGCACAGTGCAATGTCCTTACAGTCCAGCAGGTCTCCCCCTGGCTCCAGTGACGGCAACCCTATCTGTCCAGTCACAGGAATGGTGGTGTGCCAAAATGCCAAAGAGCTGCCCCATTATTACCACACAGTGGAACATGGGCTAAGGAAGGGTAACCTCTGTCTCCTTGTGTGTAAATTGGTGGGAGCCTGGCAGCTTATCCGCTTCCTTCTGCCAGCCAATGATGATTGAGGATTGCTCTGGACACCAAAGGACGGACTGCGCTGAGACACTGGAGCTGCCACTACCACCGGAGCCAGGGGGAGACCTGCCAGTAAGTTACCTACTTTTTTCTTTTAGCGAGTCAGAACAAACCATAATTCTTGGGGATATCTTCTGAATTATTATTTTTTTTTTTAAGAAAGGTCTCTACATATGAACCTTATGCCCCCCATAGGCACTAGGTTTCTCCATTAGCCATAACGCCAAGAGATCTTGCTAAACATTATACAGCACAAAACATATTTTGAGTACTGTGATCCTGACTCGTGATGGTGGTCAGATTGTATGAAAAAGCAGCCAGCCATGGCGATGACGCGTGTGTATGTATGTGTGTCTGTGCGTGCGCTAGACTTGCTGTCATGAGCTGAGCCTGGTGAGTACAGGGATCTACAGGTGTCTGCTGAGCTTGCCTTTGTGTTCTGGGACTGTCTGGCTGCACTTCCCCTCCCCTCCCTACACATACACACACACACACACACACACACACATACACAGGAGGTGGAGGAGAAGGAGGAGGAGGCAGGGATCCATGCAGGCTCTTTTCCTGTTTCATTTGAAACACAAGGCACTGCCTGACCGGCTGTGCTGCCAACTTTTCCCCACTGCTGCTCGCCTCTTCTTAGCAGATCGTGAAAGTTTAAAGCCATTGAGGATGCTCTAGCAATACTTCTCTACCTCCCTACATGCGGCACAGCTGACGCTGGATGCCACATCCCTGGGCATCCCCCAGAACTCCAGTAGACAGGCTGCTGGTGCACATGGGTTGGGAACAATACAGAGCTGAGAATATTTCTTCTACACACTGTGAATGCTTCATGACAAGTAGCGTATCGTCCAGTAAGACCTCTTTTAATCTATGCGGATGATTGACTAGATATGTTTGTTCTCTTATCAGTGGTTTTTATTTTGGATAAGGAATGCAAGGAATACAAATGAAGTCTTTGGAGTTTTCTGCAGTTATATTCTAGAAGCAATACATCTGGATATAAATGATGCTACAGTCTTGGATCTAACCATTTGCTGGAATAGGATTACTCAGATACAACCTGGATCACTCAGTCTGAAAGTGCTCGTTCTTTGGCTGGTACCATGCCTTTCCATTTGAGGACAGTGCAGCCCACCCAGGTGTGCAGGTTGGGTGCCACCGATGGGCAAATTTTCAAAGATGGATCAACTTTGGTGTTTTCCTCCCTACATGAAGTCACTGTTCACTCCATGGTGCACATCATTCACCAGCTGTCTGATCTCTCTAGACACGCTGAAGACATCTTTAAAAGCATCCATGGACAGGCGGTTACCCTGGGTGAACGCAGTGCCCGTCTACAGCGCCGCTTGGTTTACCTTCACCAGACTGTATCCCACCTGGACCACAGGAAGGTGCCAGTCCGTAAGTACAATGCCTCTCAAAGCCTTTTTATAAAACAGCATGAGTTTTATAAGGTGCTCCACAAAATGTCATCTACATACTATAACGTTATAACTAGTAATTCAATACATAAAGATTGCCAGCTAGCTTGTGTTTTTAGAGCCCTTCGGTTTAAAATGCAACATGCTGCCAGAGTTAGTTATGGAAATAAGATGCTATTAGTAGTGGGACCATTTTTTTGCAAGGTGGATAGTAAATGTACAGACCTACCTGAAAAATCGTACAATTCAGGTACGTTCCAGAGCTCAGGGTCATACCTGAAATCAGACTTACCGCCTGTCTCATTGATTCCAATCAAAGTTCTCCGAAACGACTACTTCTGGAGGTCAGTGTTTCACAAGCATCTTCCATTTGTGTTGCATTGCCTGAAACAGTATCTGAGCATATACTGTATAATATGACAGCCACAGTATTTAGCAGTTGGTTTACTTTAAAGAACACCCAGAAACATAAAAAAGAGCTAATGCTTTATGGATTGGACTATATAAGCATATGCATTTTATTATGCAGTAGTGAGTAAAATATATCCTATATGTACTGTTTAAAGAATATCTTTGGGGATTCACAAAAAATACATACTCACCTTACTTCTGAAATCTCTCCTCCAGTGCAGCTTTGTCTGCTGAAATCTTTGGCACCACCTTGTCTTTCTGAATGCACCTACCCTCGCTGGTGCACGCACCTTTCTTAAATGAGAAAGAATTCCCAAAGAAGCATACATACTCTCTCCCTGAAAGGGTTGGGAGATTGTTTGGTCACTAATCTGTGTCTTTGTCTTGGGGTTGCATGTTAGCTTGTGCAGAGCAGAGCTCTCTAAGTTGGCCAACATGCAATAAAGTTAGGAGACTCCTCCTCAATAAAGAAGAAAAATCTTGCCCACCAGGGTTTTGGGTGGAGAGATGTGAGGTGCATATGTATTTTAAAGGTAGAGACATATTGGTATACAAGAATCCCCACGTGGTTCAGGTTCATATTTGAATGATGTGGTATGGCAGTGGTCAGGTATTTTCAGTGGTTTTGCATTCTCTTCTTGCAGTTTCGAGGCTACAAAGCTTTTGAACTAAGCACGAGTCTATGGATGGCATTTTGTTATTGACTATACAACAAAGTGCAGCACAACACAGCAAAATGCAATACAGCTCTATGGGGAACACTGGTCATGGACTTGAATGCCATGCCTGGGGCATGCCTTTGGGTGTCCAAAATGCTGCATGCAGAACTATGCTTTTGGTACATTATGAGGTTTGGGACAGCGAGCCCGGCACATTTTAATAAATGAACCCCTTGGTGGGTAAAGAATTCAGAAGATGCTGTGCTGGAGAAAGGGCAGAGGAGGTGATTATGTTCTTTACAGATGTCAATGCAAATACGAGCACCATGTGCTTCAAGGCATTTCTGTAAAGAAATTGCCTACAGGTAGTCCTTTTTTTTCTTACAAGTTCCTGCATTTCTTGTCAGTTCCTGCCATTAATACCGGATCTGCCTGGCAGGGCATGGTAGAACTTGCTGTCCCACAAAAGATACTGGTGCACATTGCTTTGGAAAGGCTAAATCTGGAGAAATTATCTTACACTTATATAAGCATCTAATTTTTATATCAGGCCTAAAAAATAAATAAACATATCAATCATTTACAAAGATTTGCAGATGGTTCCCTTTTAATAGAGGCCCAGTTGTAATTATGCAAGCAGCAAAGTCTTTTAATAAGCATTGTACTTGCCAGGTCTGTCAATCATTCTGTTTATGTGTACAGATTTTCCAAATGTACCTTGTCCATTGTTAAGTACACACCCAGTTATTGTTAGGGAGCACACCTAGTTATATAGTATGTTGAAAGTCATCACCGCCCATAAAAAGATGACATTTGTGTTATGTTGTCAAGCACAGATATTCACTTAGGTCACCATATCACTAATCAAGTAAATTAGGCTTGTGTTCCACGCCTATCCTAAATCTGTCCATGTCTCATGTCACTGGACTCTTTTATGCTTTTTTTTTTGCTGATTCCTATGATGCTAGATTGTTAGATAAATGCTGATGCTAATTTTGGAATATTTACTGGGGCAGTCATGCATTGCAAGAAATGTTTACCAGGATATAGTGTTGCATGTGTAAAATTACTACACAGTTGTTAACCATGATGTTATTTATTCAGATTAGCTACTTTGAAACATTTTCTCTAAATTTAGAGACGGCAAAGAAATTTAAAGCTAAAATTTGAAAAGTACGCCAGTGTATCCAGTGAGTCTGCGCCCGCAAAAGTTTATATTTTATATAAATCTCATTACCCACAGAGAAATGGAGGTTGATGTGGAAAGCTTGATAGGCGCCAATGGATTTGGAACTTTGAACCCGACCAGTTATAGGTTCAATAGTAGTAACAAAGCCTTCACCCACAACAGTCCATAGTTTATATCAATCTCATTAGCCACAGCAGGATGGTGCTTGAAGTGGAAAGTATAATGGGCTCCTGTAGATTTGGAACTTTGAACCCGACCAGTAGAGATGAGCGAACCGGTTCGGACGAACCGGAATTCGCTCCGAATTTCAGGAAATATTCGATTCGGCACGAACCCGAATATTTTGTGGTTCGTGCCGATCAAATTTTTCCTGAAATTAAAAAAAAAAAAAAGCCGGCATGGTGGGAGCCGGCCGGTGGGCCGGTAAAGCCGGCCGGCCCGCTCCCACCATGCCGGCATTTAAAAAAAAAAAAAAAAAAGCATTTTTGCCGGCATGGTGGGAGCGGGCCGGCCGGCTCCGCTGTCAGCGGAACCGGCCGGCCCGCTCCCACCATGCCGGCATTTAAAAAAAAAAGCAAACACTTACCTGCAGGTCCGGAGCGTGGAGGCCGGCGCCGCTCTCAGCTGTCATCTGAGGGCGCGTCCCGCTGACAGCGGAACCGGCCGGCCCGCTCCCACAATGCCGGCATTTTTGATGGGGAACTTCGTAAAAGTTCGATTCGGCCGAACCCGAATTTCTTTGTGAAATTCGGCGAATCGGCCGAATCGAACTTTTCAAAAGTTCGCTCATCTCTACCGACCAGCTATAAGTTCAATAGTAGTAATACAGTCTTCACCCACAACAGTCCATTGTTTATATCAATCTCATTGGCCACAGTAGATTTGGAACATTCAACCCGACCAGCTCTAGGTTCAGAAGTAGTAACACAGCGTTCACCCACAACAGTTCATAGTTTATATCAATCTCATTAGCCACAGTAGATTTGGAACATTCAACCCGACCAGCTCTAGGTTCAGAAGTAGTAACACAGCCTTCACCCACAACAGTCCATAGTTTATATCAATATCATTAGCCAGAGCAGGACAATGCTTGAAGTGGAAAGTATAATGGGCTCCTGCAGATTTGGAACTTTGAACCCGACCAGCTATAAGTTCAATAGTAGTAATACAGTCTTCACCCACAACAGTTCATAGTTTATATCAATCTCATTAGCCACAGTAGATTTGGAACTTTCAACCCAACCAGCTATTTCTTCAGCAGTAGTAACACAGCCTTCCCCCTCAACAGTCCATAGTTTATATCAATCTCATTAGCCACAGTAGATTTGGAACTTTGATCAAGCTTGGGCCCTGTAACACAGCCTGAACCCATAGTAGTTCAAGTTTGAAACCAATCTCATAAACCACAGTGAGGTAACATTTGAAATGGAAATCTTGATAGGCTCATTAGTAGTTACTCCACTCGCCCCCACATCAATTCTATGAGCCAAAATGAGCTAGCAATTGAAATTGAAAGTTGGATGGACTCCATTGGATTTGAAATGCATCTAAGGTTTGCTAATAGTTACTCTACTTACCCTGCTTCCCACAAATGACTATTTAGCATTTCATAAAGGGAGTGGTGGTAACAGTGGAGGCCTTGATCTTTTCGTGTTGTTTTAATAGTCCTTGTAATACACTTGTAGTGTAATTTAAGCACCACATGTGGTGTTCAGTGGGGAACCAGCGTAGTATACACTAGCCAGATACCCCACTGATTAATGTAAATAGATGCCTAAACAAACTCTTCTAAATCGAACACTTTTTTGGTGTTTATGAAACATTGTCATGCTGTAAGGCAGGAGATAATGCAGCAATGCCATCAACTTATCATGTTACAAAGTCCATTGTTGAAAGACTTTTTACATTTAGGACAAATATGTTTTTTTTATTATCCGGATAAGCTTGGGGAGGAGGGTCGCATTGGACTCCCCACTATTTCTACTCCCTGCAGTTTATGATGATGCTGATATTCAAGGGCCATTAATTACCTTGTCACATGGAAATAATACAGTATAATGATTGGCGCAGAGAGAATGGGCAAGCGCTGACATCTGCTGCCCCTTTCTGCCCACATTGATTTCTTGAAGACAAAGGCAACTCTAATGTGATTTTTTTACATTATATTCCACCTAGACATGTATTTATTATATTTGACTGTTATTTGAAGATATTGTCTGCATAGCAGTGGAAGTCTGACTACATGCCTGCAATATTTGAAATAACTGGATAATGTTTCAGTTGGCCGTTTTCCTGAAATTATACCTCCATGAACTTGCTCTGCATATTTCAGTTATATTAGTCACATACCACAATGTTTAGCGCCCTTTTCCCATAAAAACAAACAGGTACCTTTAAGACACCTTGTAAACAAAGCTGTGTTTGCGCTAATTATGTTATCACTAAGGTATGAAAGCAGAGAGCCAGAAGAGGCTGAGATAAAGAGTTACATTGGCAGCATTGCCCAGTGTGCCACAGTTTAATGAAACAACCCATGTGTTGTTTGGGCTAAAAAAAATCTGCCCCCCTGCAGCAATATTGGATTCTTCAGGAGCTTCTTAACATTTGAAAGTACTGGGTGGATGAGTCTCTGCGCCCCCCCCCCCCCAACATTACCGTGACTGCAGCAGCTTTCCAGGTACGGACCTGACATGCTCCCTCTGCACCATGTTGCATTGGTGCACAAACAAGTCTAGCTCTCAGCACCCAGTATGTTTTCAGAAGCCCAAGTCCACAAAGGAAGGTCAGAAGGTGAGTACCACCATTTTTTTTTACCCAGACAGCAACATTATGTTTAAAAATGAGGACTGCTACATCTGTATGTTTCTATACATGCCATAAAGCAGCATTGTCTGTTATGTATGAGAAATAGAATACACCTCCTATTGCCCTCCCAGTTATATTCTTCCATATATCAGTCTTATCCATCCACATTACAAAAGGACTAACAGTAAAAACAGACTGGTAGTTCACTTTTCCTTTAAACCGGACCTTCAGCATGATTTAATGAAAAGCCCAAACCCTTAAAAACTATTCACCAGCATCCCTAAAATTAATATATTTTATGTTTTAGCCACTAGGCTGCAACTCTGTTCAGGACTCTAGGATACGGGCGCTGCCTTCTTGACTCAGAAGCATCACATATTGAGGAGAGGAGAGCGGGATAAAGTACAGTGGGGGACAGAGCAGAGCTGGTGTCAGGGAAAGGAGAGCAATCCCAGAATGCAGAGCGACACAGTCAGAAGACACTTCCTGTTTGCAGGCTGCCTGATGCTCTATGTGCCGCCATCTTAGATGTGTAAAGGCTCATAACATGCAGTAGATGCAGGTAGGGTGATTTTTAATGTGAGCAATCTGTATGTACAGGGAGTGGGAAACATATAACATAGGCTCTTATTCAGGGTGAAGGTGTGCTTTAAGCATGGGGGCATCCCGATTGCTCATCGCCAGCTGTAAACATGACAGTTCTCTCATTTCAGTAGCTCTACTATAAACAGGGTGACCTGATTAGAACATCTAGTTATGGCAAGAGGGAGCCTGGAAATACTGAAGTGGTAAAATGTAAAGCACTGGGACTGGATAGATCTACTGCATGGTAGGTAACATTATCCATGTATTATGCCTACAAATGCCCTTTAAACTCAAATTCAACCTTAGCATTCTCTGCTATAAGCATCAGCTGTTAAACTACACAATGTTGAGATGCGAGTTAATATCATCACTGTGAGGCAAGCGGCACACCCAGGCCTCATCTGAACTGCCTATTAATGGATGACCTGAATGACTCATAATTCCTGTACTCAGGACCAGATTGGGTGTGGTGGACAGAAAGTCTAGTGAAGGCCCCCGCCCATAAGTAACTGTAGATTAATTGCTGCCCTTATGGAGGCCCTCAAATGGAGAAGACTACCGGATGGCCCTCAAATGGAGAAGACTACCGGATGGCCCTCAAATGGAGAAGACAACCGGGTGGCCCTCAAATGGAGAAGACTCCCGGGTGGCCCTCAAATGGAGAAGACTACCGGGTGGCCCTCAAATGGAGAAGACTCCCGGGTGGCCCTAAAATGGAGAAGACTACCGGATGGCCCTCAAATGGAGAAGACTCCCGGGTGGCCCTCAAATGGAGAAGACTACCGGGTGGCCCTCAAATGGAGAAGACTACCGGATGGCCCTCAAATGGAGAAGACTACCGGATGGCCCTCAAATGGAGAAGACTCCCGGGTGGCCCTAAAATGGAGAAGACTACCGGATGGCCCTCAAATGGAGAAGACTACTGGGTGGCCCTCAAATGTAGAAGACTCCCGGGTGGCCCTCAAATGGAGAAGACTACCGGATGGCCCTCAAATGGAGAAGACTCCCGGGTGGCCCTAAAATGGAGAAGACAACCGGATGGCCCTCAAATGGAGAAGACTACCGGATGGCCCTCAAATGGAGAAGACTCCCGGGTGGCCCTAAAATGGAGAAGACTACCGGATGGCCCTCAAATGGAGAAGACTACTGGGTGGCCCTCAAATGTAGAAGACTCCCGGGTGGCCCTCAAATGGAGAAGACTACCGGATGGCCCTCAAATGGAGAAGACTCCCGGGTGGCCCTCAAATGGACCCTAAAGAAGAGAATATCTTATATGTTTCCCCCACGCTGTACATACTGTTGTATTACTGCCCACATTAAAAATCATCTTACCTGCATCTACTGCATGTTATGAGCCTTTAAGCATCCAAGATGGCCCCACATGGAGTCTCAGGCTGCCTGCCGATGGGGAATGTTGTCCTTTTCCTGACCCCAGCTCTGCTCTATGTTAGCAAAGCACATCTATAACCTGCCCCCTGGAAGTTTTATCCCCCTCTCCTCAGTATTTGATACTTCTGAGACAAGATAGCGGTGTCCGTATCTTAGAGCCCTGAACAGAGTTGCAGCTCGGGGGGGAGGAGAATAATAAGTAAGTGACTAAAGGGTTGGGGCTTTTCATTAAAGGTTGAATACTGTCAGTGGAAGTGAACACCTCTGTAGCATGATGCACATTTGTGATTCTACGCCAGTTTGGTAGCCATGACAGGTCTGTATGATGCCTTATATTTAAGCGAAGTCCTTCCCAAGTAGCCCACCAACTGTGCAATACATATACATAAGCCGGTGGTCTGACTCCAAGCCTTTGTTTGGCTTCCCCTTGCAATGAATATTCAAACAGCTTACACGCTGAATCAGCATGGTGTGTTGTCATTGTGCCACATTTAAAAGTCAACATAAGAAAAGAGGTGTGGTTTGTTGCGGGAAGCAGCTGACACAGTGTGGAGAGGTTTTCCAAGTGTCAGACGAGAAGAGCTGGCGGCGAGCTTAAGCAGCATACCTTGACCACAGGACCCCTCTTCTGCAGGGTGTAGAGTTTCTACCAATGTATTTTTACAGGTGCAGGAAATTATCCAGGCCTCCATAAAAGATGGAGGCCTTTCTTTAAACTTCATAAGGCATGAAAAATGGAGCCAGGGAGAAACGACAGATTGTTTTTAAGAACAAATATCCTCAGCATGTCTTTTAGAAAAATAACCATTGGGATCGGAACATTTTAGGCATTTTTTCCGTTATAGCCCCGATAAGGATGTGGCTGTTACGGTAGAAGGGGGACAGGCATCTGTGTAAAAAGGGATTCATCATGCATACATTAATTATAGTTCTTGGAGCTATGAGTTAAGCCCACTTAACCACTTCAAACAGCAGTCGCAGAACTGAAAGTCAAATTAACTTTTGAATGTTCTGCCTGCACAGAAACACCAGGCTTGTGTGTAGGGTTTCGGGGCTGGGAAGTTGGGTTTTAAATTACATCTTATTAGTGGAATGGAATATTCTCTTAAGGGAATAGGGCCTTCCTGTAAAATGGCTAATTAAAACAAAAAAGCAATGAAAATGATGCATTGCTGGTTACACACAACATGGCAGTGATGCTTTGTTGGCAAAGTGTGGTCATTAATTCTGCTTAATTCCTGGTGGTTCGGGTTATTATTATTAATGTTTATTTATATAGCGCCATCATCTTCCATAATGCTTTATAAGGTATGGTTACAGACAAGGTAAAACATATAGTGCAGGGAAAAAAAACAAACTAGTTGCTACAAGGTTTTAACCAAGGAGATAATAGGAGGTTGAGAATTCTCTTGTGGGTGGCAGCCCCCTCCCCAATCACTTTGTCAGTCTGGAATGCTACATGAGATAGGGCATTTGGGATTTTAGTCTCAATGACTTATACAGCACTTCTCCTTGCCCTCACCTGCTGCCTCCTGGGCAAAAACTAAAGGATCTACCAACATGTCCTATTGTGCTGCTGAGTGGCCGGAATTACTGTACGTCTATGTTGTATGAATGGTTCATTTATGTTAAAGGGACAATTCAGGCAATGACAATCATAGGCAGCAAGGAGCTCACCTTAAGCTTATCCCATGTACCTCTCCTCCATTCCCTCTAGTGTGGGTCTCCAAAGTTTGCCCCTTCATTCCTTTCAATTTTTTTACATCTACGGTGGTCACACGGCTGCCCATGTTCCTCAGTGCTCACAGCATTGAGAACCTGGCAAGCCACAGTTGTCGCACTTGCCGGGCTTGCTCACATTGGGAGTGCTGAGGGACTGGAGCAGCCATGCAACCATATGGAGTGTGGTCATGGAAAAACGGAAAGGAGATACAACCTTCCCCCTACCTACACTTCACTGAAATATAGATGCTACATACCTTTATTTAGGGTGTATCAGTAGCACTTATAGGGCCGGTTGAAATCTGGTTGCAGAGAATCTGTGTAAAGCCTATCAAGGGGTATGATTCTGAACATCAGGAGGGGTCGATTCAGCAGCAGGTGCAAAATGTTATAGAATGTACTTTTATTACCTGGTTCTGAATTTACCTCTTGGTGGAAAGTGAAAAGTAATGGCGCCAAACCTTTTTTTTAATTAAAAAGTGCTATTGCTTTTCTATAAATGTTGCACTTTCACCTAAAGTACATTTTTTGTACTTGCTGTTAATTTGAGCCCCAAATGTTCAAAAATGTTTAAAATCATACCCCTTGGTAGGCTTTATACAGAGATTCTGGCCCATGTACTACATCATGCTGCTGAATCGACCACCTGGTCTTACAAATGTGCCCCTATACTAAAAATTGTTTTGAAATGTGCAACTTAAAGCAGACTAATGCGGGGTTTACAAGGAGCGATTATAAAGCTCTGTGGAAACAGCCACTGTGATCAAGCGATGAACGAGAATTGGTTAACCTCTCGGACGTTTCGGCTGATCAAACTTTTCTAAGTTCTCTTTCTGTAAACAGTTGCTCTGAAAACAATGTGTTTTGCTATGAGTACGAGCAACACATGAGATGGCTTTAGCAATTGCTCTAGCAACCGATTGACCATCAAATCTTCCGCATCTGAACACAGTCACTCAATCACAGAAGATCTGTATGGTCGCTGTAAACCCAGCATTACATCAGTGCTGCCCTGAGCATCTTCTAAACGTATCCACAATGTATCAAGCATATAATACTTCTGTTATCTAGTATCTATGTAACTTTTGGCCAAATATTGATTACAATGAGTTACCTATGCTGCTATTTTGATGCAGTGTACTACTGCACAATCATTTTATTAAAGAATGTTCACTAATTAACCCTTGGAAAATCATGCATTACAACTCCCCTTTCCATGCTGTGCCAGGGGCCTGCTTGCAAATCCTAATAACCACTGGTGGAGACATGGGTAACATGGGGTTTAGACCAACCATGGTATATGGTCATACACCTTAAAATAAGGGTGATTTTATCTAGGTATTCTTCTTCGTCTGGGGCACACTGGAGAATACTCTGGTGCTTTGTTGGACCAGTCTGATTGTGGTACTCAACCTTAAAGTGGCCTCAACCAGATTTTGTGCCCAGGGGCCTCAACCATATGTAATCCGGCCCTGGGGCTAAGTCACATCAGCCGGCATTCTTAAGATCAGCCTCGGTGCTGGGTGTGGACTCGGCATTGGAAAAACATGTTTTTTTTTTTTAACTGAGCCACCGCCAAGACAACTCCACCGCCCAGGTACTGGGAGGACAGATAAGGTGCGTCGGGGGGACCCAAAAAGGGACTCTGCTTGTTTAAAAAGGGCTGATGAAAGCAGATCTAAGTTAAAAAATGAGGCCCAATTTGGGATACCCCTCTATGGATATTAGCCATTTCTTGAGGTCACAAAGGCCAGACCAGGAGGAAATGTGCTATCTCTTATGAAAAGTTAAAAGACAAAAGGTAGCTTGTGAAATAGTGCAATATATCCTGGTATAGAATAACTTTACAGGTACCGTAGTCCAGTTTTATAACACAGAAATGTCACCAATTCACAACAATCAGCACTTCAGTGTTCATGATAAATACAGAGCTTATACATTTGCACCCCCTGCTATGGATCATAAAGGGTTTTCCTGTTTTTTATATAGTTATGGAAGGCCTTGTTGCTATTTCATGTCATTATATTGCGCTGTGGAGCCATTGATGCCATACAATACAGCCTTTGTTGTCATGCAGGGTCATTTGTACATAGCCTGGTTGTGAAAACAAATTTGGATGTTGACACACACGCACACAAGCCGAAGACTTATCTGTCGTTCACTGGTCAGGACTATGACACACCTTTATTTTAAGGAATGTCAGGGGAGAGAGAGAAAACTATTAACCAGATCTGTATTGGGGAAGCTGTATACATTGGTCAGGATGTTGGCTGCATTATTGAGCTAAGGTGTGTGATAGCAACAGCTGAAATCCCAACATTTGTTTGTCCAAAATCACCTCTGTCTCTTCGTGTTTGTCACCTAATGACTTTGCCCTTTTGTTTCTTTTGTCAAGTCTAGTGCCACAGAGCTGTTGCTTGCATCAAATTAAGAGAGCGCTTGGTCATGTTGGCTTAACCCCTACATGTCAATGTGTCAAGTCTTATGATTTCACTCAAGCTTGCTTGCTTGGTGCCCTTTTATCAGGAGAAAATAATAAGAAACCAAACACAGACAGTGCCGTTGTCCTTTGTTGAAACTATAGTTGGTTTAGAATATTACATTACATTTTGAAGGGTATTATGTAGTTAGTTTATATACTTTTCTAAATATGGAAAACTCAGGTTATGTTGATGAAGGCTTAAACAAAAAAAGGAAATAGCCACCGTACTGTAAAAAACTGCATTGCCTACTTAAAACTTAAAGTGGACCAACACCCAGGATTTTGACTATCCTGGGTCTTGGTCCACTTCGGTGGGGTGCCCTGCTGTGTGAAACCCCCCCGAACCCACCGAAAAACTCACCTCTCCCCGCTCCCAGCGCCGACGGACAAGGAATCTGACAGCCGCGGACAAGCGGCTCCTCCGCCGCCGCCTCCCGCGCGTCCCTCTTGACGCGCGCGCGCCCGCCTGGAGGGGCGCGAGGGAGATAAGGTAAGGGGTTTGGGGTGTTTGGGGGGGTTTCACCCCGCGGGACATCCCGATCTCGGATGTCCCGCGGGGAGGGAGGTGATCGGCCCGGGAATCTTATAGATTCCCGGGCCGATCACCCGTGGGTGTTGGTTCACTTTAAAACTATAGCTGGACAGGGTATCCAGTCACTCACCCAAGAGGTCGGCTCACCCACACACCCCAAGGCATTCTGACATGATATGCTCTGCCAGTTAAAACCTTTAAGTGGAAGACAAGACTTAGAAGAACCCCCTCACCAACCTTCATGCTGCAGATGAAGGAGTGAGGGCCAGACATCTCTACTGCTAGGGAAAGATGGGTATTTTAGGCTTGGTTTTAAAGCAACCCAAAAGCAATGTATATGGTAGTGTTGGAGGGGCATCCAGATTGCTGATGCTCCCCCACACATATACCTTTGCAAGTTCTTTTATTTCTACTCTTCCCCTAGCTCCTTCGGTGAAACCTGTGATTGTCCGCCAGTGGTCACACGGTCCAGAGTTCTTCTAATGGGATATAAGGGCAGCTCCATTATCCACATACAATACCTATACAATCCCTATATACCCTCTGAACTTCCACTGCCAAAGTAGACAAAAGCCACTCAATGCGTTGTATTAAACCATGATTTAATGAAAATCCTAAACCCTTAAAAAACTATTCCCCAGCATCTAAAATTAATATATTTTAAGTTTTTAGTCACTGACTTATTATTCTTTCCACCACTGGGCTGCAACTCTGTTCAGGACTCTAGGATACAGGTGCCGCCATCTTGACTCAGAAGCATCACATACTGAGGAGAGGAGACGGGGCAAAAGTGCAGGGGGGAGTGTTATAGCTGTGCTTTGCACAGACAGAGCTGAGCTGGGGTCAGGGAAAGGACAGCAATCCCAGAATGCAGAGTGACACAGAAGACACTTCCTGTTGCAGGCTGCCTGATGTTCCATGAGCCCCCATCTTGGATGTTTAAAGTGGACCAACACCCAGGATTTTGACTATCCTGGGTTTTGGTCCACTTCAGGGGGGCACCCCGATTAGGGGTGCCCCGCTGTGTAAAACCCCCCCAGAAACCCCCAAACTCACCTCACCACGCTCCCACGGACAAGCGGCGGACAAGGCAGCGCGTCCGCCGCCGCCTCTGACAGTGCGCGCACCCGCGCCGGCCATTCACAAACGGCCGGCGCGGGCGCGCGCACGGCTAGAGGAGTGCGCGGGAGGCGGCGGCG
Organism: Gastrophryne carolinensis; assembly: GCA_027917425.1. Lineage (NCBI taxonomy): Eukaryota > Metazoa > Chordata > Amphibia > Anura > Microhylidae > Gastrophryne > Gastrophryne carolinensis. The sequence goes on along the minus strand of CM051237.1, from coordinate 298,163,457 downwards.
GCATCAGGTGAGTTCTTTTGGGGTTTTGGGGGGGTCCCTCACCGCGGGACATCCCGATCTCGGATGTCCCGCGGTGAGGGGGGTGATCGGCCCGGGAATCTTATAGCTTCCCGGGCCGATCACCCATGGGTGACGGTCCACTTTAAAGGCTCATAACATGCAGTAGATGCAGGTAGGATGATTTTTAATGTGAGCAATCTGTATGTACAGGGTGTGGGAAACATATAAGTATATGTATATATATATGCTCTTATTCAGGGTGAAGGTCCGCTTTAAAGAAAATCTCCTGTATATGCTCAATCTTAAGCCTCAGAACCTCTGCAAATTAGCTATCCTGAAACTAGGGGGAGGCCTAGGCAGCTCTGCCCTAGGAAACAATGTAATTATTTTTCAGTGTAACAGAGTTGCCTAAACTTTTTATTTCCCACAGGAAAGTTCATGTTTGGAAAGATGTGATGTACTTGAGAAAAATAACTTTGCTTGTGGAACATGTTAGCTGGAGAGCAGTGTTTTGGAGGGCTAGCTGTCTGTAGTAGATGTTTGTTCTGGTGTTAACCCAGGGAGTAATGTGTCCAGGTGCTAACAGCTGCTGGCTGACCCTGGAGCGTGCAGGAGTTAAAGCATCACACCCCGGCCCTGTGAGATTATCAAACGGGATACATGAAAATGTCAGATTATCTCTTTCTTCCAACTTTAACGAGCTACCAAGCACAGCGTGGCATTCATTTAATGTCATTGTTAGAAGTTTGCTCTACAACTGAAATCTTTCCAAACCAAAAAAAAACAGATTTCTTTTAATTACATTTTAGATTTTATTATATCTGCGTTTAAAATAAAAATCAAGTTTACAACTAGAATATTACTAGATTGGCATCTAATCACTTTTGTGGAGCTTGGGGATTTGTGCTAGTATTAAAGGGACTGTCCTTACAAAATGACTTTCCTGGCTGCCTGCAGGCTTTATTGGATGTAGTCCTGCAGACTGAGTTGGTCTGTTTGCTGTGCCATCAATTTTGAAGCTGGGAGCATGCTACCAACTGCTGAGAGTGTGCTCCCAACCGGCCTTCGGGCAATCAATGAGGGACTAGAAGCAAGGGCAAGCACTGAGGTTAGTCAGGGAGCGCGCCGGTCAGTGCTCTAGCTCAGACTAGCCAACAGGACTACATGGAACCAAGCCTGCAGACTGCCAGGTAAGTGATTTTTTTTTTAACCTGGCCGTCCACATGTATCTGCAGATATATGCAACCAAACCTCTGTCTTCTACCTGTTAGACATGTTTGTTGCTTAAAGTGGACCAACACCCAGGATTTTGACTATCCTGGGTCTTGGTCCACTTCCGTGGGGCACCCCCGATCGGGGTGCCCCGCTGTGTGAAACCCCCCCGAACCCCCCGAAAAACTCACCTCTCCCCGCTCCCAGCGCCGACGGACAAGCCGCGGACAAGCGGCTCCTCCGCCGCCGCCTCCTGCGCGTCACTCTTGACGCGCGCGTGCCCGCGACGGCCATTCACAGACGGCCGGCGCGGGCGCGCGCACGTCTAGAGGGGCGCGAGGGAGGCGGCGGCGGAGGAGCCGCTTGTCCGCGGCTTGTCCGTTGGCGCTGGGAGCGGGGAGAGGTAAGGAGTTTGGGGTGTTTGGGGGGGTGATCGGCCCGGGAATCTTATAGATTTCCGGGCCGATCACCCGTGGGTGTTGGTCCACTTTAATACTCATATGGGACTGGTGGGCAGTTCTACTAGCGGCCCCCAACACCAACTACACCTTTCCAAGGACAACTTGCCATTTCTTTCATAAGGTATGATAAGGTAACAGTAAAAAAAGCAAAACAAAAAAATTGTTCAACTAACCCCCCACTCTGCCACCCTCCCCTAGTGCTGAAGCAGGATGGGGGGCTACGTAAATAAAAACACTTATCTGCCCCGGAATCCAGCGGCTGGCCTCCATCTTTGCTCTTCTCCGGCCTGCTGATGGTTGCCGCCGGGAGTGCACGATCCCTTCAGGAGCACATGCACGTGGGGACCGCACACTCCTGGTGGCAATGATCAGAAGGCTGGAGAAGAGCAAAGATGGTGGCAGCACCGCAATCGACTGAACGTTGCAGCTGGTTTCCAGGGCAGGTAAGTGTTATTTATTTATGTAACCTCTGCCCTGCTTCATCGCTAGAGGATCCTAGGCTGGACTGGCCCTTTAATCCTGTCGTCTTCACTGAGTTTCAGACAAGTGCTGAGCTAAACTTGACCAGCATGGATGCAGGACCCTCCCCTCTACCAGCAAGGATATTAAATGAAATATTTCCATAATATTGTGCAAGAAAGAGCTGCACAAAAGTAAAGTAAGGGGTGGGTAACCAATTGATTTATTAAGGGCGGTTTATGATTCACTGCAATGGGTTACTGAGCATGAATATCATTCTTTGTACTATTTAAAAGGGTCTGTCCAGGCAAACTAAGCAAAAAGTTTTCTCACCTTTTGCCCCTTGTTTTTCCATCCTACTCTGATTAAATAAAACTTACCAGGTCCAGGGATCAGGTCCTGTGGGGCGTTCAGGATCGTCCTTTTACGGAGGGGACCCGGGTTCAGGGATCAGGGTTCAGGATCGTCCTTTTACGGAGGGGACCCGGTATGTTTTAGAGGTTTTTGTTTGTTTGCCTAATTGGATCGTTTCAGGAGCGTTGTGTGTGTTTAGAACTGTGGCATGGTGATCCACACACGGTACAGTGATTGTATGTCATGATTTCTAATCTAATCCATGCCTCCAAATGTATAATATCAGAGATAAGTTCGAAAACAACCCCACTCTTTGTCATCGCTTTGGTCTCTGAACTGGCGCATGCTTAGAGGAAGAATTATGTTGCAAACAGAAACTTGAAACTCCCACATAGTTCCCCCCACTCATCAACAATGTGACTGCCTGAATTTTGCAGGAGATTCTCAAACTGCCTACATTACTATCATTACTATACTGTGTAATAATGGCTACATCATTATAAATACTAGACTGTGCAAGGGGCGCTATGTAATAATGGCTACATCATTATAAATACTAGACTGTGTCATAGGGGATATGTAATAATGGCTACATCATTATAAACACTAGACTGTGTCATAGGGGATATGTAATAACGGCTACATCATTATAAATACTAGACTGTGCAAGGGGGTCTATGTAATAATGGCTACATCATTATAAATACTAGACTGTGCAAGGGGGGCTATGTAATAATCGCTACATCATTATAAATACTAGACTGTGCAATGGGGGGCTATGTAATAATCGCTACATCATTATAAATACTAGACTGTGTCATAGGGGATATGTAATAATGGCTACATCATTATAAATACTAGACTGTGCAAGGGGGGCTATGTAATAATCGCTACATCATTATAAATACTAGACTGTTTCATAGGGGATATGTAATAATGGCTACATCATTATAAATACTAGACTGTGTCAGAGGGGCTATGTAATAATGGTTACATCATTATAAATACTAGACTGTGTCAGAGGGAGTATGTAATAATGGCTACATCATTATAAATACTAGACTGTGCAAGGGGGGCTATGTAATAATGGCTACATCATTATAAATACTAGACTGTGTCATAGGGTATATGTAATAATGGCTACATCATTATAAATACTAGACTGTGCAAGGGGGGCTATGTAATAATCGCTACATCATTATAAATACTAGACTGTTTCATAGGGGATATGTAATAATGGCTACATCATTATAAATACTAGACTGTGTCAGAGGGGCTATGTAATAATGGTTACATCATTATAAATACTAGACTGTGTCAGAGGGAGTATGTAATAATGGCTACATCATTATAAATACTAGACTGTGCAAGGGGGGCTATGTAATAATGGCTACATCATTATAAATACTAGACTGTGTCATAGGGTATATGTAATAATGGCTACATCATTATAAATACTAGACTGTGTCATAGGGGATATGTAATAATGGCTACATCATTATAAATACTAGACTGTGTCAGAAGGAGTATGTAATAATGGCTACATCATTATAAATACTAGACTGTGTCATAGGGGATATGTAATAATGGCTAAATCATTATAAATACTAGACTGTGTCAGAAGGAATATGTAATAATGGCTACATCATTATAAATACTAGACTGTGTCATAGGGGATATGTAATAATGGCTACATCATTATAAATACTAGACTGTGTCATAGGGGATATGTAATAATGGCTACATCATTATAAATACTAGACTGTGTCAGAGGGGATATGTAACAATGGCTACATCATTATAAATACTAGACTGTGTCAGAGGGAGTTTGTAATAATGGCTACATCATTATAAATACTAGACTGTGTCAGAGGGAGTTTGTAATAATGGCTACACCATTATAAATACTAGACTGTGCAAGGGGGGCTATGTAATAATGGCTACATAATTGTAAATACTAGACTGTGCAAGGTGGGGGTATGTAATATTGGCTACATCATTCTAAATACTAGACTGTTCAAGAGGTTGTATGTAATAATGGCTACAGCATTATAAATACTAGACTGTGTCAGAGGGGATATGTAATAATGGCTACATCATTATAAATACTAGACTGTGTCAGAGGGGATATGTAATAATGGCTACATCATTATAAATACTAAACTGTGTCATAGGGGATATGTAATAATGGCTACATCATTATAAATACTAGACTGTGTCAGAGGGGCTATGTAATAACGGCTACATCATTATAAATACTAGACTGTGCAAGGGAGGCTATGTAATAATGATCATTATATATACAAGACTCTGCAAGAGGGACTATGTAATAATGGCTACATCATTATAAATACTAGTGTGTCAGAGGTGGTATGTAATAATGGCTACATCATTATAAATACTAGACTGTGTAAGAGGAGGTATGTAATAATGGCTACATCATTATATATAGCAGACTGTGCAAGAGGAACTATGTAATAATGACTACATCATTATATATAGCAGACTGTGCAAGTGGGGGTATGTAATAATGGCTACATCATTGTATATACAAGATTGCAAGAGGGAATAAGCAGAGTTGGGCAAAGAAATATGCCATCTTGGCAGCTTCCCAACCTGCCCAAGTGGGGTCATATGGTGCTTGTCTCATATTCCTGAAACACATGGAGGACAGAAGCTGGAACTAAGGGCCTTATTTATCAAGGGATAGCGCCAGGTAGTGTCTCACTAGCGCCAGGTAGCGCCAGCTATCGGCGGCTACCGACTCCAGAACGCCAGGCTGCGAACACAATCACGCATTTATCACGCTAAATGAGGCTAGCGCCGGCGAGAGCGCAGGATTCATCATGTTGCAGACTTCAGCGAACAGCGCCGCTGCTAATCCCATCACAGCGCCAGGTATGACCTCTCGCTACCTGGCGCTCTCCAATGCATTTCAATGGAGAAATCTATTCATAATGAATTGATATTAATGTTTTTTTTTTTTTTTAAATGTCAAAAATTCTGTGACCACTTCTGCAATGTAGAGAAAAACAGATTGGGAGTGTGCACCACCACGCACAGTTGATACAATGGTTCACTTAAGGTGCTGGCAGTAGTAGGGACAACAACTGTAAACAATATGTACAAAATTCCCCTTTAATATATCTGGGCCAGATGATGAATTACAATTAAATAAATGTTTCTATATAGAATTAAATACAATGTATTATACTACTTTTATTAGTGTTACATTTTGAATTAAGGCATAGATATGTAATTAGTTGTATCAGAGTTGTTTGTATATGTGTAGAACATGTAGGAAACGTCTCCTGTTCCCCCTTGAAATATTTACCTCCCGCGATCCGCTGACAGGCCATATCGGCAGGGTGGGCTGGAGGGTGTGTCGGCGGTGCGCTCGTACTCGGGCGCGCGGCCACCCGGGACCTCCTACTGCAGGGGAGTGTGCCCGAGCGGTCGCGCGCCAGAGCCGAGTGCCCTCTGACGCACTTCCGGTTTCGGCGCAAGTATGGGCGGATGTGACGTACCCACCCCGCACTGCCCTTACGGGAGAACTTCCTGCCGGGCGGGGCGTGCGTGTGGGGGGTGGCGGCGCACACGGGCATTCGAGCAGCCGGCATTACAGGTACATATAAATAGGGGAACAGGATATGTGCGGTTCATACACCCTGGCGAAGTGGCGTATAGCCACGCAACGCGTCGGTGGGAACCGTTTGGAGGGGACCCCGGAGGCCTGATCATATGGTGATGTAAACAGTACTTTGTTACATTATATGAATTATACTGATTATACTATCTCTGAACCATTGGGGCAAGTGCAATACAATTCTATGGATTTCCTTTTTTGCACAATGCACTTTGGCACTTTAATCAATCATGTTATATAAAGAGTGTTTCATTTTTTGATGAATTATGTATTTGTAGTAGTTTTTTGGTATTTTTAAGGTAGTGGTAGGTTTGTATTTTCACATCAACAGATAGCACGTTTTCACATTTTTATCTTTTTCATTCATCTTTCTTGTTGCCCCTTTGTATTGAGGGTTCAGTGTCATTACCCCACTTCATTTACTAAGGATTGTAGAGCCATTTGAGGGGTCCAACCTCCGGTTTTGTGTGTTTTTATGTTTTTTAATGAGTCTTTTTTATGTGTAATGAGTGTATAATTTGTGTGCCTTGTACAAATAAATTTATATGATATTTTCTTTAATATTGTTTGAATATATTGGTATATACATTAGTGTGCGGCAGGAATATAGGGTCTTGTTGGGGGCAGGTCTAGGGTCCCCGTTTTGTACATATCACTTCTGAAATGTTAGATTTGTTTTTTAAGGTAATAAAAAAAAAAAAAAAATTGTGCAGAATTGATATTACAGGTCTGATATTAATGTATTCATATTACAAAATGTTTATAAAAACATGTTTATTTTTTATGGTGGTTTGGGGGTTAAAAAACTACTTTTAACCCATCGCCGCCAGCGCTCTGGGGTTTAAACAAGCATTTCACAGCGCAAGAATTTTTTGAGCGTGATTTGTTAATGAATATGGTGGGAGCCGTTCGCTATGGCCATTCGCTGTCATACGCTCCCATACAGCGTGGAACCTGTCAAACAGCGACTCCTAACCCCGTATTCAACATTACCGCACACCGACTGAATTCCCCTCTTTGGGGCTGGGGATTTCCTTTTTCTATTAGAGTTATATGCCCTTATTTAAGAAGGGATAGCGTCAGGTAGTGGCTGGTTAATGACAGGTAGCGACAGGTATCGACTGGTGAACGATGGACACGGCACGGAATTACACATTTATCATGCAGAATCTGTTTAGCGACCGGTATAACCATGTAGCGTCCGATTCATCATTTTCACAGCCTCAGCGAACAGCGCCGGCGTTCAGCCTTGCACAGTGCCAGGTATGACCTCTCGCTACCTGTCGCTCTCCCATACATTTCAATGGACGATCCTTTTCTTCTCTTTAAACAGGGTTTTTGGTTGTTTTTGTGACCTCTTCTGGCATTGAAAAAGCAGTTTTTTGACAAATTTTTCATTTCTCATATATTTCTTTAGAAATGACATTACAGGTCTAGCATTAATGTGTTCATGTTACAATGTTGTTACAATGTAATTCCATATGTTTTCGCTTTGTTACTAGTGGATAGATGCTGAAAAACAGACGTTAAACACACAGCCTCCGGCGCTCTGGGCTTCAAACAAGCATTTTTCAGCGCCAGAGATTTGTGAGGCTGTTTTTTTGCTGAATATGGTGTGAGTCGGTCGCTATGAGCAGTCGCTACCATGCGCTCCCATACAGCGCTGTACTGGTCAAATAGCGACTCCTCACAATGTATTCAACATTACTGCACAGCGACTGAGTTGCTATGAAGTAGCAACCCACGGGCGAGCACTGCGACTACTAGCGGGCGCTCTGAAAATGCCTGCTACAGACGCTCAACTGTCGCTACCTGGCGCTAATGATGAATCAGCCTGATAGTGTCATTATGAATACTATCCTGTGTATTTGAGACGGGAGTTATAACAGTTACGGTATATGGTTATAATGGTCCCCCCTCCCCAAACCAGCCAACACACCAGACATAGGGGTTGGACTCCCCATGGCTCAGAGGCTACACGGCCAGCCTATAACATACGCTTCACAAGATTTTAGTTAAGTTTAGTGGAGTGTTGCTGCAGTGTCACCATACATTTATTATTGTTACTACTGAAAGTGGACCAACACCCAGGATTTTGACTATCCTGGGTTTTGGTCCACTTCGGTGGGGCACCCCGATCGGAGGTGCCCCGCTGTGTGAAACCCCCCAGAAAGCCCCGAAAACTCACCTCACCACGCTCCCAGGTGACTCGCTCGTCCAATCACCGGCGATGGACAAGCGATAGGCAGCGACGGACAAGCAGAGCGCATCCGCCGCCGCCTCCCGCGCGTCCCTCTTACAGGGAGCGCACCCGCACCGGCCATTCACAAACGGCCAGCGCGGGAGCGTGCCCTGCTAGAGGGACGCGCGGGAGGCGGCGGCGGCAGACACGCATACGCTGCTGGAACGTGGAAAAGATAGGATTGTGGGCTTCCTGGGGGGTTTCACCCCGCGGGACATCCCGATTTCGGATGCCCCGTGGGGAGGGATCTGATCGGCCCGGGAATCTTATAGATTCCCGGCCGATCCTCCCTGGGTGTTGGTCCGCTTTAAACGCATGTGAAACCTTTCTATTTATTCATCATGTACTTATTTATTTTCTATTTATTCATCATGTCATATGCTGTTTATCTAAATATTGTTCAGGTGTTTGGTTTGCTGCATTGCAAAGGTAGATATTATTTTTAAGGCATCCAAGACAAAGGAGGTCAGTTAGCTGGATGTTAGATTGCTGCCAGTATTCGAAGGAATAAAAGGCTCATGCAACAGGAAAGGGGCAAAGGTTTACTACATTCTTTTAGAGGGCATGTACCATACCAGAGAACCTGCCTCAGCTTTTATTCATCAGATGCTTCCGCTTCTTTCATTTCCTTGACTTACTTTGTTTATAGAGCTATGGGCCTGCAGATATCCTGATGAATGGAATATATATATATATATATATATATATATATATATCAGCAGTCATTGGACATTTTGTTCTGAACTTTAGGTAGAAAACAAAAGTATTAATAAAACAAACCTCACATGAAGCCAGATTTGTGAGGAAAATGTTCTTAAATAAATTCCTGAATGCCTTAGTTGTATTCAATTGATTCAATTGTCAGTCCTATACGATCTGAATAATGGTTTACTGCTATTCCTAAAGTTAACCTACAGTCGAAAATAACTTTAGGAGGCTTGTAACAGTATTTCCCAATGCTTATTTGAAGTGCCCCCATATACTTAAGAAGCACAACATTGGGTATTCATTCTTCGCATTCTGCATGTGTGTACCCCTTCTATGCCAGCAAGCAATGGGGCATGAGAGAGAAATACAGCAGTGTAACTATATGTGACCGGCCCTGTGCAATAAAATAAGGCTCCTTAATGGCTCATACAATAACTTTTTTCCTGTAATTTATACTTACTTGGATACTACTATTACTAGTACTACTACTACTGAAACAGCTCAGACAACTGGCTCCTTTTTCCTGTACATCATGCCATGTGAATATAATTCTGATAAATAAGTTGGAGGAACCACAATGAAGGTGCCCCTTGACTCCAATGAGGTCACTATTCCTGAACCCCCTGTAGTTACGCCCCTGCTTCCAAATTTGGGGTTTCCTTGGAATGTTTAACCAGTCGGGCATCTCAAATCTGGATGCCCCAGAGAAGATTGTTTCAAAAGACCTATAGTCATTTTTGACTGAAGGTCCACTTTAAAGCAGGCCTTCACTGATCTAACCTGCAACAAGTCTTGTGGCCAAATAAGGTGGACGCCTACAGTGAGCATTTTTTGCCAGGTCTTTAAATCCCAGAAGCCACCTCCAATAAGAGTTGACAGCTACAGCAAGCAGTGTGGTCCTCAGTTGGACCAAGGCTGAGATAGGTTAGTATGTTTACTGTAAAGCTGGTGCCAAAGGGGAAGCGTGCACAACAGAAATTAGCTTCCCTTTTGCACCCCTTTGGTTGAAGCTCCCTTGGTAAACCTAAGAACTGCTGAATCCATCACCTCCTCAAAGACATCTTAAAACTGGGCAAGCATACTCACTACTCCCCTTACTCTTGCTCCAGCTGCACCATTGGGGAACCATGCACATTCTTCCTGAAACCGTATTTGCCACTACAGACACATTACCTGCCAGCGAATAGGGAGAAGATGAAACAGAAATGTGAGATCAAATCAATCAATTTTATGCATTTCTAATGGGTTAAATGTAGCAGAGCTTCCCAAATCATGATTGCGGTGCCTGGAGAACGCTCTGCTTCAGGGTCTATATCAGTGGTACTTAACTAGCGGACTAGTGTCGAAATGGGGACCTCGGAGCCAGATTTCTGGACCCCTGCCCTGACAGCTCTGCCCCTTTACTTGATCAGCGATGTAGTGCTCAGTTTCTCTGCCAGTGTCATGACTCTCTGGCACCTAGCATTGCAATATGAAGTACTGCACGGGCAGGAAGTGACATTGCAGGGAACACAAAAACTTTGTTTCTCAGTTTCTTTGCCCCATCCATCCCTGTCCTCCCAAGGCAGCCCCATCCATTCCTGTCCCCCCAGCTCTGTCCAGTCATTCCTATCCTTCTAGTTCTGCCCATCCATCCCTTCTTCCAGCTCTCTGTCCATCCCTCCCTGCCCTTCCTGTCCTGTTTTTCCATCCCTCTTCCTTACAGCACCTCTCCAATACTTTGGGCCCTAGTCCACCCCTGTACACACCCTGCACAGAATGCATGGGGGGTAAAAGCAGTGTGCCAAGGGCCAGAGCTGTAGGTTCTGTGGGGCCAAAAAAACTGTTTTTTCCCAGTGTCCAATAGGATTCTTGGGGTGGGGGGTGCGCTGATTTCTAACTACTATCCCCCCCCCCCCAAACAAAAGCCCTCCACCCGGACCTTCACCTCTCACCGGATGCCTTTAAATGGACCTTTAAAGGAAGTGATTGAGTATCCCTGGTCTAAATGCTACACTTTTAAATCGAAAGGTGGTTTATTTGTCAAACAGTCTCTGTTTCTAGGCTGTGCCAAACAGATAGTCCATACAATCTAAGCATTCAGTGTCTTCCTGCCTGGTAATTCTTGATTCCTGTCCTTTATAAGGGGCATTTGTCACTCTGGGCTAGCATTTGCTGAGCTTATTGCCACTTCTGTTCTGGTGTTGAGAACAGATGGATGTCGGTTGAGGAGGAACGCAGCTGCACTTGTGTGGAAAGCCAGCAGGTTGCCACAAGCAGCATCTTTTGTTCTGTCTGCATTGGGAGGATTATAGAGAGCAAAACTATTATCATTAGATGTATGCCCTCAAAGGAGCTGCTAATACTATAGGAGGAACAAAGCACCAATGCTGAATAGGATTCCAATTGTTTGCCTTAGTGGGACAGGAATAAAACACAGATCCCAATCAAAGAAACTAAAGGCCTTTATTAAACTGGACCTTCACCCTGAATAAGAGCCTTGTATGTTTCCAGCAACATGTACATACAAATTGCCCACATTAAAAATCATACTACCTGCACTCCCTCTTCTCAGCATAATGGCGGCACCCATATACTAGAATCCTGAACAGAGTTGCAGCCCAGTGGGGGAAAGAAGAATAAGTAAGTGACAAAAAACGTAAAATATTTAAATTTTAGATGCTGGGGAATATTTTTTTAAAGGGTGTCAAAACCCGCATGACTGGAACCTGAAACCTAAAAGATCACTCATTGCAACCGCTGCCAGTGCCGCATCCCCGGCTTCTGTCTTTCTACCTTCTGCCTTTCTGGATGACTGGACGTGGGAGCATGTACACGCCCGAGCTGTTGGCCATATTGCTCCCTGGCTGATGATGCAATCAGTTACATTACACACAGCCCAGCAATGGGGAGCACTTAATCCTAACCATTTACCATAATACTACTTCCTGTTAGTGTTGTTAAGAATTTGGGCAAATGCTTTACTAAAAAAGAAACACAGGCTGTTTGAGGCACTGGGCTGGGGAAGGAAGGTGGCGACATAAATGTATAGGTGCACTGTAATGTGGAAAAAAGTTGCATTGAAACCTTATGGTGGGTCATATTACTTTTTGCTTCCACCAAAAGAACTGATGATATATCATATAGCATTTTACTCAAGGCCTGCAATGTTTTACTACATCAACATATTAAAGCAGAGCATAACCCATTTGGGTGCTCCGCTGATCCAACCACCCCGCCTGAGCAGCCAGGTGATGTTGCTGGCTCAACGGTGGCCCGGCTTTCAAAAAAAAAATGATGGTGGTTTCCACCGCCGAGGCAACGACCACCTGGCACCTTTTGAGACCGCTGTTTAGCTGATCTTCGGCTGCCAGCCTCCCTGATCTTAAAAGGGCTGGGGGAAGTGCATGCTGGGCATGCCCGCTACCCCTCCCCACAGCCGTTCAGGTATGCTGGGTGCGGAAGCTAAAGGGTAGCCAGGGTTGCGGCGGTGCTGCAATCGCGGGAGCTGCTGGTAAAGGTGAGTATACCAGCAACTCCAGGGGTTTCACACAGCAGGGTATGCTGCTATCGTATACCCTGGGGGTAGGCAAGTGCCCGGACCTGTAATATTTTATATTTTTGTTTTGATCCGCTTTAAGGAACAATATGCTGTTCTGTTGTAGGGACCACTAAAGACTGATTAGCTGCAATAGGTTGCTGCAAATAACAGCTCTCCCAGTGATACAGAGCCACTAGTTGATTCTAATTTTAACTTGCAAATGTTTTTTTTTTATCTATCATGAGTTCTGTAATTATTCAATGTACAATTCTGAACAAAAAATTCAAAGTATAGCAAATGTATTTTCTTGTGCAGTGAAACGCTTTCTGCATTCTGCTCTGTTGTCTCTGAGCTGCTGACATCACTGGGTTGATGGAGCGTTTGAAGAGATTAAATATTCTTTCAGGGATTTAACATGCCAAAATAAGGAAAAGAATAAAGGAGTGTGGGGGGCATGACCCCGATCAGCCTACTGTGCAATGCCAGCATGCAGCTGCACAACCGCTATCGGAGGAGCTGGAGTGCAGTCTGGAGTTTACTCCTCTCTTTCTATTGTTATTGGGGCACATTGATTTCAGAGACTACTTTTTACATTTATAGTTGGGTCTAATATGAAAGAGTTCAAATAGTAATAAAGAGCATTCTTGCAATAGAAAGTATAACACTAAATCTAAATCTCCCCAAAGATAATTTAGGTCTTCCTTATACAACATTAGAATACAGATTGTGTATACATCAAGGGTTACCAACAAGTCAGACGTGCACCACTGGTGGTATGCCAGATCCTACCAAGGAGTATGCAGTAAGGCTACAGACCAAATAAGTAGGAAAATATGATATAAATTAATATTTGCTGCACATTAATCTCCAACATTTTTACTAGAGATTGCTCAAAGAAATCATTTCAGACAATGAAGAAACAATTGGATAACCAGTATCAATGCACATCATATCCTTTAACACCGACCTGTACCCTAAACTGATATGCTGCCATTTCATACTTTACCCAAGCCTGCTTTGCCCTGCTTTACCCAAGCCTGATTTGTCCTGCTTTACCCAAGCCTGATTTGCCCTGCTTTACCCAAGCCTGATTTGCCCTGCTTTACCCAAGCCTGATTTGTCCTGCTTTACCCAAGCCTGATTTGTCCTGCTTTACCCAAGCCTGCTTTGCCCTGCTTTACCCAAGCCTGATTTGTCCTGCTTTACCCAAGCCTGATTTGCCCTGCTTTACCCAAGCCTGGTTTGTCCTGCTTTACCCAAGCCTGATTTGCCCTGCTTTACCCAAGCCTGATTTGCCCTGCTTTACCCAAGCCTGATTTGTCCTGCTTTACCCAAGCCTGATTTGTCCTGCTTTACCCAAGCCTGATTTGTCCTGCTTTACCCAAGCCTGATTTGCCCTGCTTTACCCAAGCCTGATTTGTCCTGCTTTACCCAAGCCTGATTTGTCCTGCTTTACCCAAGCCTGATTTGCCCTGCTTTACCCAAGCCTGATTTGTCCTGCTTTACCCAAGCCTCATTTGTCCTGCTTTACCCAAGCCTCATTTGTCCTGCTTTACCCAAGCCTGATTTGCCCTGCTTTACCCAAGCCTCATTTGTCCTGCTTTACCCAAGCCTCATTTGTCCTGCTTTACCCAAGCCTGATTTGTCCTGCTTTACCCAAGCCTGATTTGTCCTGCTTTACCCAAGCCTCATTTGTCCTGCTTTACCCAAGCCTCATTTGTCCTGCTTTACCCAAGCCTCATTTGTCCTGCTTTACCCAAGCCTAATTTGTCCTGCTTTACCCAAGCCTGATTTGCCCTGCTTTACCCAAGCCTGATTTGCCCTGCTTTACCCAAGCCTGATTTGTCCTGCTTTACCCAAGCCTGATTTGTCCTGCTTTACCCAAGCCTGCTTTGCCCTGCTTTACCCAAGCCTGATTTGTCCTGCTTTACCCAAGCCTGATTTGCCCTGCTTTACCCAAGCCTGGTTTGTCCTGCTTTACCCAAGCCTGATTTGCCCTGCTTTACCCAAGCCTGATTTGCCCTGCTTTACCCAAGCCTGATTTGTCCTGCTTTACCCAAGCCTGATTTGTCCTGCTTTACCCAAGCCTGATTTGTCCTGCTTTACCCAAGCCTGATTTGCCCTGCTTTACCCAAGCCTGATTTGTCCTGCTTTACCCAAGCCTGATTTGTCCTGCTTTACCCAAGCCTGATTTGCCCTGCTTTACCCAAGCCTGATTTGTCCTGCTTTACCCAAGCCTCATTTGTCCTGCTTTACCCAAGCCTCATTTGTCCTGCTTTACCCAAGCCTGATTTGCCCTGCTTTACCCAAGCCTCATTTGTCCTGCTTTACCCAAGCCTCATTTGTCCTGCTTTACCCAAGCCTGATTTGTCCTGCTTTACCCAAGCCTGATTTGTCCTGCTTTACCCAAGCCTCATTTGTCCTGCTTTACCCAAGCCTCATTTGTCCTGCTTTACCCAAGCCTCATTTGTCCTGCTTTACCCAAGCCTAATTTGTCCTGCTTTACCCAAGCCTGATTTGTCCTGCTTTACCCAAGCCTGATTTGTCCTGCTTTACCCAAGCCTGATTTGTCCTGCTTTACCCAAGCCTGATTTGTCCTGCTTTACCCACGCCTGATTTGCCCTGCTTTACCCAAGCCTGATTTGCCCTGCTTTACCCAAGCCTGATTTGTCCTGCTTTACCCAAGCCTGATTTGCCCTGCTTTACCCAAGCCTGATTTGCCCTGCTTTACCCAAGCCTGATTTGCCCTGCTTTACCCAAGCCTGATTTGCCCTGCTTTACCCAAGCCTGATTTGTCCTGCTTTACCCAAGCCTGATTTGTCCTGCTTTACCCAAGCCTGATTTGTCCTGCTTTACCCAAGCCTGATTTGTCCTGCTTTACCCAAGCCTGATTTGTCCTGCTTTACCCAAGCCTGATTTGTCCTGCTTTACCCAAGCCTCATTTGTCCTGCTTTACCCAAGCCTCATTTGTCCTGCTTTACCCAAGCCTGATTTGTCCTGCTTTACCCAAGCCTGATTTGTCCTGCTTTACCCAAGCCTAATTTGTCCTGCTTTACCCAAGCCTGATTTGTCCTGCTTTACCCAAGCCTGATTTGTCCTGCTTTACCCAAGCCTGATTTGTCCTGCTTTACCCACGCCTGATTTGTCCTGCTTTACCCACGCCTGATTTGCCCTGCTTTACCCAAGCCTGATTTGCCCTGCTTTACCCAAGCCTGATTTGTCCTGCTTTACCCAAGCCTGATTTGCCCTGCTTTACCCAAGCCTGATTTGCCCTGCTTTACCCAAGCCTGATTTGCCCTGCTTTACCCAAGCCTGATTTGCCCTGCTTTACCCAAGCCTGATTTGTCCTGCTTTACCCAAGCCTGATTTGTCCTGCTTTACCCAAGCCTGATTTGTCCTGCTTTACCCAAGCCTGATTTGTCCTGCTTTACCCAAGCCTGATTTGTCCTGCTTTACCCAAGCCTGATTTGCCCTGCTTTACCCAAGCCTGATTTGCCCTGCTTTACCCAAGCCTGATTTGCCCTGCTTTACCCAAGCCTGATTTGCCCTGCTTTACCCAAGCCTGATTTGTCCTGCTTTACCCAAGCCTGATTTGTCCTGCTTTACCCAAGTCTGATTTGTCCTGCTTTACCCAAGCCTGATTTGTCCTGCTTTACCCAAGCCTGATTTGTCCTGCTTTACCCAAGCCTGATTTGTCCTGCTTTACCCAAGCCTGATTTGTCCTGCTTTACCCAAGCCTGATTTGTCCTGCTTTACCCAAGCCTGATTTGTCCTGCTTTACCCAAGCCTGATTTGTCCTGCTTTACCCAAGCCTGATTTGCCCTGCTTTACCCAAGCCTGATTTGCCCTGCTTTACCCAAGCCTGATTTGTCCTGCTTTACCCAAGCCTGATTTGCCCTGCTTTACCCAAGCCTCATTTGTCCTGCTTTACCCAAGCCTCATTTGTCCTGCTTTACCCAAGCCTCATTTGTCCTGCTTTACCCAAGCCTGATTTGTCCTGCTTTACCCAAGCCTAATTTGTCCTGCTTTACCCAAGCCTGATTTGTCCTGCTTTACCCAAGCCTGATTTGTCCTGCTTTACCCTGCTTTACCCAAGCCTGATTTGTCCTGCTTTACCCACGCCTGATTTGCCCTGCTTTACCCAAGCCTGATTTGCCCTGCTTTACCCAAGCCTGATTTGTCCTGCTTTACCCAAGCCTGATTTGCCCTGCTTTACCCAAGCCTGATTTGCCCTGCTTTACCCAAGCCTGATTTGCCCTGCTTTACCCAAGCCTGATTTGCCCTGCTTTACCCAAGCCTGATTTGTCCTGCTTTACCCAAGCCTGATTTGTCCTGCTTTACCCAAGCCTGATTTGTCCTGCTTTACCCAAGCCTGATTTGTCCTGCTTTACCCAAGCCTGATTTGTCCTGCTTTACCCAAGCCTGATTTGCCCTGCTTTACCCAAGCCTGATTTGTCCTGCTTTACCCAAGCCTGATTTGTCCTGCTTTACCCAAGCCTGATTTGTCCTGCTTTACCCAAGCCTGATTTGCCCTGCTTTACCCAAGCCTGATTTGCCCTGCTTTACCCAAGCCTGATTTGTCCTGCTTTACCCAAGCCTGATTTGCCCTGCTTTACCCAAGCCTGATTTGTCCTGCTTTACCCAAGCCTGATTTGTCCTGCTTTACCCAAGCCTGATTTGCCCTGCTTTACCCAAGCCTGATTTGCCCTGCTTTACCCAAGCCTGATTTGCCCTGCTTTACCCAAGCCTGATTTGCCCTGCTTTACCCAAGCCTGATTTGCCCTGCTTTACCCAAGCCTGATTTGTCCTGCTTTACCCAAGCCTGATTTGTCCTGCTTTACCCAAGCCTGATTTGTCCTGCTTTACCCAAGCCTGATTTGTCCTGCTTTACCCAAGCCTGATTTGTCCTGCTTTACCCAAGCCTGATTTGTCCTGCTTTACCCAAGCCTGATTTGTCCTGCTTTACCATAGCCTGATTTGCCCTGCTTTACCCAAGCCTGATTTGCCCTGCTTTACCCAAGCCTGATTTGTCCTGCTTTACCCAAGCCTGATTTGTCCTGCTTTACCCAAGCCTGATTTGTCCTGCTTTACCCAAGCCTGATTTGTCCTGCTTTACCCAAGCCTGATTTGCCCTGCTTTACCCAAGCCTGATTTGTCCTGCTTTACCCAAGCCTGATTTGTCCTGCTTTACCCAAGCCTGATTTGTCCTGCTTTACCCAAGCCTGATTTGCCCTGCTTTACCCAAGCCTGATTTGTCCTGCTTTACCCAAGCCTGATTTGCCCTGCTTTACCCAAGCCTGATTTGTCCTGCTTTACCCAAGCCTGATTTGTCCTGCTTTACCCAAGCCTGATTTGCCCTGCTTTACCCAAGCCTGATTTGCCCTGCTTTACCCAAGCCTGATTTGTCCTGCTTTACCCAAGCCTGATTTGTCCTGCTTTACCCAAGCCTGATTTGTCCTGCTTTACCCAAGCCTGATTTGTCCTGCTTTACCCAAGCCTGATTTGTCCTGCTTTACCCAAGCCTGATTTGTCCTGCTTTACCCAAGCCTGATTTGGGTTAGGTGCCCCTGCTCTAGAGTACAGATTTAAACAAGCTAACTGCAAGAAATATTAATCATTGCCAACATTCAAACCAAATTAATGAACAGACAATGTAAAAGGACAGGGTCACTGTATTTACTATAGAGTTGAAATTCTCCACCTCATTAGAGACTGTCTCCATCTCATTTTGAGTTCTACACGCATTAATAAAATCTGGGGGGTTAATTTCTAATGTTATTACTTCCTTGTTTCATTAGAAAACTTTCTTATCTTATCTCAAATTTCTTTAAACTCTAATAAATACTGGGCAGGTAAGGTGGAAATGGTTTCCAAGTAGTGAAGCTCTCCCCAGTCTAGCAAATAACCTTTTTAGTTTCTAATTAGGGTCTACACATAATGCAGATGATTACATGAAGCCTACGTTCTTCCTAAAAGCAGGAAGGAAGCTGCCACATAGTGCTGGTCTTCTGGCATCTGGCCATTTGTTCACATGAACTTTAGAGTTACTTATTCTTTCCTTCCTTTTTCCCTTGTTTTAAAAATACATCATATTGTCTTACGTTGTCTGTGGGAAGAAGATAAAAGCACAGGGTCCTTTTTGCATATTCATTAAATCAAAAAAGAAAGAACTGTATATGTTCTATTCTCTCAGTAGAGCAATGAAAAGTGGAAAAAAATGGGATTATGACTTTGTTCTGTTCCTCAGGGAAATCTCGAATTGGGATGCCATACTGTGTAAACACCCCCCCAGCTTGTGCGAGCGCGCAGCCAGTCAGTGTCATCTGCCATGTTTACCTTCTTTGGTAAATGACCCTCATTGACTTCAATAAGGAGTGTGTGCTGCTCCATCCCCCGCATCCCTGGTCTAGTCTGCGCTCCCGCCGCAGCCTGGGGTGGCAGTGCGCTCTTCCCATTCAAACCAAGGAGAGCTGCCTGCTGAATGATGTAGTCATGGCAGGCGGCTCTCACTGGACGAGAGACGGTTTGGGGGTTTCGCACAGCGGGGCATCCTTATTCAAGAAAAGCCAGTGTCCAGCCCTGGAATCTTTTACATTGTAGGCCAGCCGCTGGTGGGTGTTGTTCCGCTTTTAACAAATTACTTTACAGGTTTTTAAAACCAAGTCTCGCTTTATATCTCTCATTATTTGTCCTGCCAGAAAGTTTCAGGAGGTTAAAAAAGGTAAGCAAGCTTTATTTACATTCATTAAAAATGATTATTATGTTTAATTATGTAGCACCTATCTTGTGGTGTTGTACAAGATAGAGTTAACGGCATACAGTACATATAATTCTCGCCGTTGGAACGGGAGAAGGTAAGGTTTGTGGGCGTCCGGGGGGGTTTCACACAGCGGGGCATCCTGATTTCGGATGCCCCGCCGGGAGGGAGCTGATCGGCCCGGGAATCTTATAGATTCCCGGGCCGATCAGCGGTGGGTGTTGGTCCACTTTAAAGCAAATGCTTTTATTGCAAGTTACAACAGTGAGAGCCTAAAGGTTAAGAGGTAATGTCCAAGGGACTGTATTGCATTTGGCAGCATGTGGTTGGTGGTGGGGGGGGGGGTTAGAAGGAGAATTAAACCAGGCTTTTTTTTTAATAAAGTATTTTTAAAGCTAATAATAAAATGTCTAAAAACAACTGCAATCATTTTGTGTGACAAATCTGTCCTCTGTGATTTACTGTGGAGCCAAAGCCGCAGCAGCCACAATGTCTGCTTGGGCAAAAGACTGCAGGTTTTTTTTGGGGGGGGGGGTTAAATGGCTAATTGGGGTAGTGAGGGGATAGAGGAGTTTAACTCAAGGTGTGCATATGGTGTTGTCTGCTCTAAAGAGGAACAACCACCCCCCTTATGTCTATATGATGGGCGGGCTCCCTCTTTATGGGGCATCCTGAATTAGGATGGACGATTTTGTGAAAGCACCTGGATCACCTGATTTACTCACCTCTTCCTGGAGCCCTCGTCATGGCTGCATCTCCAGCATACCTCTATCTGAGGTGCGTACCCACGCAGGCCTTTCAGAATGGCTGGAGAGGGCACTCCCACAACTAGAGGTGAGCGGGGATGCAGCAGGTGGAGATCACTCTTCTCAGAGTGGAACAAGCTCTGATGATTGGCTGAACAGTCCATGTGGAACCCCAGGGAATCACAACCCCAGGGAGGAACTAACCCCAAGAAAGTAAAATTCTTTACATGCCATTTGTAGAAAAACAATTATAGCCACCTAATCAGCCACAGCTTTAATCCCACACTGCTCAGCCTGTTAAAATGCGGTGGGTCTTCAGCTGTAAGGTAAAGTACTTTCTGGCTGGTCCTGTGCACCAAAAACAACTACATCTAAAGACCAGGTGATACCCTCCACCATCCAGTCAGCGTGGGGCCCTGCTTCCTTGTGACAAGAGACAAGGTTGGGGTTTGATGCAGGATAAAATCACCAAGCATTTCAGCAGCTGTGTGGAATCAAGTCTACAGGAGGTTAGATGAGTATAGCTTCTTCAAGGCCGCAGATCCAAATTTCCATCAAAGCTTTTTTTCTATATCATTGTTTATATGTGAATAACACTGCCTAGTACACATAATTCCAGTAATAAATAAAACTGTACATACGTCCATGAGTGTTTTAAACAGTTTACACAGCATATATCTTATAACATATCAAAATCAAAGTACGTTTCACAAAAGCCTTTGTTGCCAGCTCTTTTAATCTTTTCAATAAGGAAGCACTGTTTTTTCTACTTCTTGGTCTACAATTAGAGAAGCTCTTTTTTAGAAGTTTCCTAAGGTGAATAAAAGTATTAGCAAAAGATTAGTGGCTCCATAAATTACTTTTCATCAAATAGTATGAGATAGAAGTATATTGACTTTCATTATTCAGCTAATAAACATTAGGAGTTGGGTTAGTGGTAAAGCCAGAATTTTATCTACGTTTCATTGCCCTCATACATACAAGTGGAATAATATATATAAACGCTTTGGATGACATTCCATAACTAGAAGTACATGAGTACATACTCTGTTGATGGAGATTAGAATATTAGGATTATTGATTAGGGAGGAGACCCCCCCCCCCACACATTTTGCCCCTCCACACAACCAACTTTTTTTTTCCAACACTTCTACCAGACTAGGGGGCACACTGTTATAAGCGCCTCTATTCTCTACCCCAACACATATTTTTCCCCCCCAATACCCTGACAGATGTCCCTTGCCCTAGCTTCCCACCCAGTTGGTCCAGCCCTCCCATTTATCCCCCCTCCCCCGTGGTGTTCCCTCAACAAACATTGGTCTTGGCTTCGCAGTGAATAGTTAGAGACCCAATAGAAGTGACTTTATTGATTTGGAATCTCCACCCCAAAACTGATATTTCTCCCATACCCTGGTACAGGGGCTCAATTCCTTTATGGAACCAATGGGAAAACACTTCAGTTCTCATTGTCAGATACTGCAGATGCATCTAGCTCTGTACCCCCCATATTTGTACAGAGTCTGCACAGAGGAAGTCAGGGGCCTTCCTCGATTCAGCCTATGATATGTTATGCAAAGGTTGGTGATTGGGGGAACTGTGTAAGGTATAGAAGGGATGCTTATTCCAAGGGTGTTACAGAGCAGAAAATGAAGATGAGCTACACTTGTCTGCATACCAAAGAGTAGCTCACCTTTTCTCCTACACAGCTCATCACTCCTAGTGAGCTCTTACCTGATCACTGGATCCAGGTCCATCGCCGTCCGGTCGAGTGTGTGTCTCTTTCTGTCTCTCCAACATGGAGACGCCCCCCCCCCCCCCGACCTCGTCACTGTGAGCTTGCATGTCCCCTACATTCACTGCAATGGAAAGGGGGCATGTTAGGCCTTCACATGCCCCTTCCTATTGAAGTGAATGGAGGGGACGTGCCAGCTCACTCTGACCTACTGCGGGGGGTCTCTCTGCATCAGAGAAACAGGATAAGATGTGCAATCGACCAGATGTTCAACTGGGCAGTGATGGACCTGGATTCAGTTATCAGGTAAGAGCTGCAGCTGCATACTATGGGCGAAGGGCTGCGTGGGATAAAAGGTGAGTATAGCGTTTTATTTGTTATTTGCCTGAAAATTGTCTTTAAAGAACAGAAGTAGCAGGAGGCAATAGTATCTATATTTTTCTATATAAAATATCCTGGAGTTGATATATTAATATAAGTTACATCTTTAGCTTGCAACACATGGCCGCCCATAGATGCATTAGTTGGTGGTAAATAAATTGCATTTACATGAAAAAATCTGCAGAAAATTTGATCATTTGTATATTACATTTTAATTTGCCAGAGCTATTTGTAACTTTTTTTTTAAAGTGCAATTCCTTAGACTGGAGTGTACCAAGATTGAACTTTGTTTTATCGTTATCTGTAATGTACTGTGTTTGCAGCATTGTGGTAAGCCACAGCAATGGCAATTACAGCCACAGTTCCCATAGACAGCTCTCTGCGCCAACAACATTGTATTCTGTTAAAGGTGTACTTCATCCGAGTCGAAAATCAAATGAGAGCCTTGCAATGCATATAAAGATTGATATTCTCTTGTTTCTGTTCTATGTTCTATTTATCTGGGGCCACTTTTTCATTTAGACATATGTATTATTTTGATGCCCGGTCTCTTTGAGGACTTTAAAATTTAAAACTCTTTAAAATATGTAATTCAAGAATTCAAGCTTTTTATAGTGCATCTTTTTTAGACATTTTGCTCTCCATATTACTACTTTAGTTAAGATTAAGCTATGCATCCTTTTGTTTAAGTAATGACTCCTCTTCTTTGAAATGGGAAATAAAGAGAGAACCTTGTTGTTCCTTCCCAACTGAGCTGTTGCCCAGAGAGGCCTGTTTAGTGTGACGCACTGTTTACTGTTTTGGTCAACTGTGTTGGCTTTTTATGCCTCCATTTGTCCTGGGCCGCCTGCATTTAATTGAATTAAAATTCAAATTAAAATGCTCTGCACACTCTGAAGAGACTGCCGGAACCAAGGAATAAAAAGACTTATTAGTTCAGTGTTTAGTCATATGGTTCACATTAAAATCTTCATTTTGTCAGGAGACGGTGGAAATATTTGGGGAGATAATTGACACTTTTATGTTGTGAGTCTCAAAGTCTCACTAAATGAAACTTGTGGGTTTCAGTATTTCTATGATGATTTTTACCCTTTTCTTTTTAGCAGTGGGGGGCGATTTTTACAGTTGTTGTGAACCCGAACCTGGTCCTCATTGAGATCAATGGGGACCCGAACTTTGGGGGGGCATTCTGCCTCTGGGGCCCCTTCACCCGCCCCCCACTGCTCATCTACCTGGGCGGGGAGCATCTGTCGTGGGGGGCCTCAAAGGCTGGATCAGGGAATAAAAAAAATTTGATTGGGGATGCAGAGTGTGTAGCAGGTAGCTCTGTGGCTCATCAACCAGCTTTTTCGTGCTCAGGCCAGACGCTGAACTCGAACATAGACTTCTGGCTGAAGTCCGTGTTCTGCAATGTTCGGACAAACCCAAACTTAACCAAACCAAAATAGGGTAAGTTTAGTGATATAGGGCTGGTGGAAGTATAGGTGAGATGATAAGAGAATTGGGTGGCAGTACACATGAATGGCGCTTTTGCCTTAGAAGGATTGGACATTTTGGTCAGAAAAATAGCTAAAAGTCATTGTCAAGGTACACTCAAAATAATTCAGATTTTTCTGTATTTTTGTATGAATTTCAATGCTCTAAATTGTTTTATCTTTTAAAAACAAAGCTATATTAAATGAGTAATTATAAAATAAAGTCTCACCTGTGTTGTGCTGTTCTCTATGATGGGAGCGGTTGGGCAGAGTGATGCAAGCACATTGTGTGAATTGCACTGGAGTGAGCTAGGAAGGCAGAGGTCCTTTCTGTGACCATATAGCAAATACTGACAGTCCATCAGGTAAACTGCCAGGCAATTGATTTGAAAGTTTGACTGCTCAAACCCTTTAATCCCCCAAGATGGGGTCAAAGGAAAAGGCCAAATATATTCAAACCCTTATACACGACAAACACCAGAAGAGCATTTCGATTTACTTCAGGGCTCTGCATAGGGGGGTGCAAGTTGGGTGATGTTGTATATCATTGTGACTAAATAATCAAGTGGCTTTATCAGAATCTGTTTATTCATAACACATACAGAGAACTTGTGTGCCCTAGGTAGTCATGGAGTTAAGTATATCCAAGTAGGCCCTGGTGGGCCTGTGTGGCCTTTTTGGTATATTGCTGCAATAATGTTTCATTGGTGTGTGTGATGTAATTGTGACATCAGATCGGAAAGAGGGGTTTCTCCATTGATTTGTTGGGCTTCGAGCACACATGCAGTCTTCTTGCTTACCTTGAAGGGGGGGGGGGGGGGGTAAAAGAACGAGGAATGGTGGTTTTTATTTTTCAGTACAGTGATATATGGGATTACAAATTTTTGGTTTGCCGTCTATTTCTTTACTTTTCAATGTTTGCCCCACCACGACAGCAAAAGTACCCCCTTCTATTGCTTTTACTTCTTTTGCTATTACTTTTCACTTTATACTAGTTAACAGGGGCGTAACTTGAGGGGAGCCCAGGTCAGCACAGGCCCATCATTGTTGCTCTTCTGCCTTATTTATCAGATTTGTGCTTACTTGGTATAATTTAGAAGAATAAAGTACCATTCTGCTCTGGCTAAGTTTTAAAGACAAAACAAATGTTACTTTATGAGCCCTGAAGGGGCCTCATTTAATGTTCACACCAGGGCCCCATCACAGTTAGTGGTGTACAGTATGAGCCATATTCTTGATGATTATTAGGTACCAAAGAAAAAATAATATAAAGGCCAGCTTCTGTAATATATGAGGGGCCCAAGAAACATTTTGTTAGAAAGAGCCGATCATCTTCAAAGGCACTAGTTTTTACTGACTCCAAGTTTCTAAGTGTGGGGCCTCTAGCTGCTTATTATGATTGAGGACCCAGCCCAGAAAGTACATGATTTATTAGCTGCGGATCCCCCCCAGGGCCGCAGACCCGGGACAGCAGAGGCTGCCTCTTTCTCATTGCATTTTATGAAGATGAATGCTTATTTATATTTTAGAAGTGCTACGTCTAAAACATTTTCCCCATAAATATCATGGTTAATATGTTTTAAATGTGACAGGGCACAAATGTTTCAGTAATAAATGAATGTTGGCGAATAAGAATAAAATGTAACTGTCACAGTGATATGTATAGAGCTTCAGCTGACTGTAAGGAAGCATGTGAACAAAGAGCAAACAATAGAGAGACAAGGCAGGATAGAGGTGTCCCTAGAGATGCTTTTACTGATCCCATTGCATGTTACCTTTGCCAGTGAGCAAATCCTTTGGCTGCTGTCACCACCTGTGTTTTACATAATTCTTAAGCCTTGTGCAGTTTGTTAACTTTTAAAGAGGACCAAAATCCATGACCCCTGTCCCTCCATGGCGGGAGGGGGGGGGGGGGATCCTCCTCAGAGACACCCTGGTTTAGGATGTATGTAACAATTGGGATGGCCATAATCTTACCTTGATCCCAACTCCCACAGCATAATATTTTGGGCAAAATCAGAATGCCTCTGTAAAACAGACCAAAACCCAAGAAGAGGTTGAAAATGCTTGGTTTTGGTCTGCTTGAAGCCCATTTCTAGACACACAAAAAACTCACCCCATTCCCTCATTTCACCTATATCTGAGCTGAAAGAGCAAACAAACACCTGCACGTGTCACTGAATCAGAAAGAAGGGTGCGCAGGGTAAATTCCAGGCAAGGGTTATATTTGCTCACTTTCTCCTCTCTTTATGTTGACTTCCAGAGCTGCATCCCTGAGAAGTGATGATGGGTTAGTAGAAGGGAGCAAGTTCTATAGGGTTTATCATGGAATGCAAAGTGCACCCCTACAGCCAGCGTGGGGCAAGCCGAAAGCAGGCTGATTT
This sequence comes from Gastrophryne carolinensis, assembly GCA_027917425.1. Classification (NCBI taxonomy): domain Eukaryota; kingdom Metazoa; phylum Chordata; class Amphibia; order Anura; family Microhylidae; genus Gastrophryne; species Gastrophryne carolinensis. The sequence goes on along the minus strand of CM051237.1, from coordinate 298,137,380 downwards.
AACTCTTTGCCTGGAATGTCCCTTAAAGAATATGTTCAGGAAAAGCAAACATGGCCTAGGTCTAAGTTAGCTGATAATAATCTGTGGTGCTGGATAATTATATCCTGTTGTCATTCTATAGCTGAACATTCATCAGTAACAAACCCCAACAGGGGTCATGCCTAACTAAAATTGTGCTCCAGAAAAAGGGCTAGATCGCCACTTTAACAGCTTTATTAAGCAACAAACCAGAAGGCAGTTGTGTAGCTAGTGAGGAAACTTTGCTCCGATTTCACACTTAGCTTGAACAAATCCCTTTGGACCAACATCCAGGATTTTGACTATCCTGGGTCTTGGTCCACTTCGGTGGGGCACCCCCGATCGGGGTGCCCCGCTGTGTGAAACCCCCCCGAACCCCCCGAACTCACCTCTCCCCGCTCCCAGCGCCGACGGACAAGCCGCGGACAAGCGGCTCCTCCGCCGCCGCCTCCCACGCATCCCTCTTGACGTGCGCGTGCCCGCGCCGGCCATTCACATACGGCCGGCGCGGGCGCGCGCACGTCTAGAGGGCCGCGAGGGAGGCGGCGGCGGAGTTTGGGGTGTTTGGGGGGGTTTCACCCCGCGGGACATCCCGATCTCGGATGTCCCGCGGGGAGGGAGGTGATCGGCCCGGGAATCTTATAGATTCCCGGGCCGATCACCGGTGGGTGTTGGTCCACTTTAAAGAATAAAGGAATGGATAAGAGATTTCTTGCATTTTAGGGGTCAGCTTTGAATCTGCAGATAAAACTGGCTTTAACATACAGGCCTTGCCAAGGGTGTACAAAGCCGGGCCCCCATCAGCACGCCCCCTCCCTCCATGGCGGACAGTCCCTGGCCAAGGCCCACGCGCAGTGCAGGAGGCATGTGGGCCTGGCATGGCGGGTCATGGGAGACATACGCACGGAGGCGCGGAGGCATGCGGACAGAGGTGAGCACCCCTGGTATAAAGTAATGTGTTTTACCATGGGCAAGCTCCTACATTTCAATAGGATAATGGAGGTTATGAGCCTTAACAAGTACTCCTAGTTCTTTGATTTGTTTATTTACTGTTTGGCCAAATCCTGCATGCTTACCAGGGTCTGGTGGCTGCATACAGTCAACATATTATAGTCCCGAGAAATAAAACTTCCCAGATATGGCGACAGGCATCTTCTGTGTAATGGGCAGCATGAAAGATGTCAGGAAACAGGAAGGAAATCTTAACTGGCCATTGATTACAGTTCACAAAAGACAGGACTCAAAATGGAGAACTTTAATCTCCTGGACTCATTTTATCTGTTAACAGTTTAAAAATCTCTATCTTATTATGTCAGTTGACCTAAATTTGCAGAAGGTCTAGGTCACATTTAAGGCTGATTCAAGACCATGAGAATTTTTTTTCTTACGTTATTTTGTCGAGAAAAAAACATTTTATAATGCTTTTTTTGCTTAGTGCAATTTAGCACCATTTTTATCTGTGCAGATTTTAAAATAATTTTTGTATACCACGTATCAGTATTTAAGGTTGTCCTTAAAAACTGATTTTGTCCAACAGATTGTAGAGCAGTGCTTTTACTAAGAGCCTGCAGTGATAATAGACAGGGCTCCGTATATACAGGAAGATGTGTCACATCCATTTCCACTTCCTCTCCATGCCATAAACAATAACAACACGTGGCAAATGTCTCCAGCTTGGGTCATGAAGATTGGATGATACTGATTACGCAGCACATTTTTATCTTCTCGATCTTGCTACAGCTACTGTTTTAAGTTGTCTGGGTTAAACTAGTTCTGGTCTAGTTCATGTCAGCAGACAAGGAATAATATAAACTACAGCGTCTTAACTTGCTGCTATATCGTATGGGAGGTAATGAAATATGTTTAAAAGAATAAGGTTGTAGCAAATCATTTCCACAGTGATATGTTGTTTAGATGACAGTGACAGCAATCGTGCACACAAAGAATGGCCTTAAAGTGGACCAACACCCAGCGTGATCGGGCCGAGAATCTATAAGATTCCCGGCCAATCCAATCCCTTCCCGCGGAATGCCCCGCTGTGCGAAACCCCCCAGGACGCCTGCTGCACCTACCTGATTGCCGGTCCAACGGCGCATGTGTGGGCCACGGCCGCATCTCGCGTTTCTCTCTAGCAGTGCTGAATGGCCGGCGCGGGCACGCTCCCTGTTAGAGGGAAGCGCGAGATGCGGTCACCAGTGTGCTCGGAGCTGCTGCGGTATGACGTCTCATTGACGCGCATACCACAGCGGCTCCGAGCGCGCTGATTGGACGAGAGGCCGCGCATGCGCCGTAGGAGCGGGGTGAGGTGAGTTTTTACTTGCGATCTGGGAGGTTTCACATAGCCCCGGGGAAGTGGACCAAGACCCAGGATAGTCAAAATCCTGGGTGTTGGTCCACTTTAAACCAGACCAACCCCATTTTATGAAAAATCTGCTCTGGGGGGCATCCTGAATGCCAGCCCCCCCATCACTTCCCTGCAAACCCCATAAACCTTAGCCGTCACCTTGCTTCCTCTGCGACATGCAGCCACGTGATTGGCTGGCTGCTGTTCTCAGAACCGGACTAAGTCAAAAAAGAATTTAGGCTGTAGGAACATTCTCCCCCTTTTAAACCACTTGGGAAGACTAAATTGTTTAAATTATTCACTTGAAATGTGCTACTATGCTGCTCTAGTGGCTCACATGACTGTCTAGGGCCAATGGAGATCACATGTGTGCGGCATGCTGGAAAACACGATTTGTCGCAGGTGTAGAAGGGGTCACGCTAGTAGATCTTGCAGGGTGAGCAACTTTTTGTGCTTTCTATGGCTCATTAAAGGGCCAGTCCAACCAGACTGCCTGTTTTTTTCAAATCCCCAAGCCCCTTGACCCTACCCTTGTGATGAAGCAGGGCTGGGCACAAATAAAACCCACTTACTTGTCCTGCTACCAAGCGTCAATCTCCAGGTGATTACAGCGGTGGTCCCTGCCATCTCCATCTTTCCCTGGCCAGTCACTCGGTGCCACTGGAAGCACGATAGTTCTGTGCGCACATGTGCTCCCGCACACCCATTCAGATGGAAGGGTGTACAGAAGTGCACATCTTTCCCGCAGCACCAAGTGGCTGCCAGGGAGAGACCAGTGCCGTAGATTGCTGCTGGATAGTAGGACAGGTAAGTGGTCTTTATTTGTTTAAACCCTTCGCCCTGCTTAAACATTAGGGTAAGGTGGCAGGGCGGGAGGATTTGAAAAAACAGCAGTCTGGTTGGATTGGCCCTTTAAGAAGCGGGCCATCTCAAACCTTAGATGAATATTTATTATATTATATTTATATTTAGTGGGCCTCAATTTATATTTGACCTAAATGTGTGACCTTTGTGTGGACCAAAGGATGATATTCACCTAGCAATACTGACAATAACAATGAAGCTCATGGGGCAAGTACTGCAAAGTGCATGACCTGTGCCCCGGCCTGAAAAGTTCTTACACCCCTTTGAAGTATCATCATCCTGTTGACAGGCTAGAGAATTTTTGGGATCCTTGTCCAGTCACCTATAACCTCCAGAGCTGGAGGAGCTGGAGAAGACATCAACATTTGAATAGATGAGAGGAAAAGCACCTTCTCCAGGCTAATGAAGAAAGACGCACACAATAGGGCAGAGTAGAAATATTCCTAACCCTTTCTTTGAAAGCAATGGAGAATATTTTACATTTGTATACAACTTACTTTGGAGTATATGTTGCTCAAATTAATGTGAGAGTTGAATTGAGACAGAATGGTGCAGAGTCTGGAACTAAAGTGGGTTTCTCTGGGTCAGGGAAAGAGTCTTGCTTGTCTTAAGTGGTAATATGAGACTCTTGAAATCTAGGAGCAGTGAAGCGAGGCTAGTTTAGCCCTAGGAAGGGTTTTAAATTACTAGAACATGTCTTTAGCTCTACATTTTGTCACCAAAATTAATGGAGAAACTCAGGTGACTGGTATACCAACATCAAACGCAAAATGAGGAGGATCAGTTATCTGAGCCTGCTGTCATCTTATTTTCAAATGTCCGTCATAAAAGTGTCTTGAGTTTTTGTTTACTTGCTTCTACTGACTTTTTATCTAGCCACACTAAAATTTTTTGCTTGGCGTGCAGTTTCCAAAGGTAAATTTCCCCCCTAGCCAAAACACTCCAGCACATGTATAATGCTTTAGCCTCAGTGTCATGCCATACCCACCCCTATCACTGTACAGTTTCTGCCTTTAAAATAATAAAGCTTCAGAACTATCAATTTAAGTGTATATCACCACATCTAGGGTCATCATTGGTTGGTTTACCTTAAACTGGACATTTTCCCAAGGGTAAAGAAAGCTTTTTATGTTTTGAGTATCATGGAGAAATCAGATCCCCAGGTTATTTTTTTGCCATGTCTGACCATATTGGAGAAACCAAACACCTGGTTGTCACCAGAAGCATGACTTTCAGCTATAACCCCCTACTCTGTATACAGGTGTTTAGAGACCCAGGATAGGAGAAACTGCTGTGAAATCTAAAATACAATGTACCTGCATTTGCCTAACCAGACTGATGCTGTTATTTGACTAGTGCATTAGGATTTTAGTTGTTGTGCTCCAAATTACACAGGATAAGCCTGGAACAAAAAGTTTACAAGAACAAAATAAAGTGACATTTGGTGACATCTAGGTCCTGGCGTTTGCATTATTGACAAGTCATCAATGCAAGTTAAGTACACAAAAATGTGTGTATTATTTTGTAAGCATAAAACACTTCAGTACAGTGCTGCCCATTGTGCTCTATGAGATCTTAAACTTCAGCGCCACTATAAACCCGTGCAGCAAAAACAAGAGCGCTGGTCACCATGAACTATATAGTGCTAATGATAAATTAGATGCAGGCTGCATGTTTTTAGTTTGTTAAATTGGACTCTGAAAATATTGACTAAATGTTGGCGCTGAAGGGTATTAACAGGTGCTGACGCTTGATAAATTACAGGCTTATTCATTATTAGCGGCAGGTAGCGACAGATGAACGTCTGAACGGCGGCGCTATGATCATCCGCTAGTGGCCGCCCCGATCAGCCGTCAGTCGCTATTACAGGGCTCCTCAGTCGCTATATTAACCTGGCCTCTAATGTTGAATGTGATGTGTGTCAGTCGCTATAAAGCCATTGTACAATCGCTCACCCAAATCTAATATTGTCTGGGCGTTTTAATGTTGTTTAGAATAATGTTATATTGTCTATGCTCACATAGGCAATATAAGATTATTTTTTCAATTTGTTTGCGTGTGTGTTTTTGTGGGTGTGTTAATGTAAAGAAACAAATGTTATGCAAAATAGAAAAAGGTTTTATTTATATTTAAAAAAAAACGCCCAACATGGGCATAACCCAAAGCTGCATAGCGGCCAAACTAATACCCCCCACCCTAATGCTTTTTCTTCTTCCCCAGCAGCATAAATCTTGTCCTTCGGAAATACTTCCACAGTCTGCGATGTTCAATATTGCTAGCTGTAGGGTGAAAGAAAGTTCATTATGATTTGGACATCACATAAATTGACAACAACCTATGAGAGGTTAATTAATGTTGGTCCCAAATATTTTTTAAATTTTACATTAGGCTATTATAGTGAAATATTTTATATCAATATTTTAGTTTGTGGCCTACCATTTGCTTTTATCCTCCCTAGGCTCACTTTTTACATTACCTTAAAGTGGACCAACACCCAGGATTTTGACTATCCTGGGTTTTGGTCCACTTCGCTGTGTGAAACCCCCCAGAAACCCCAATAAACTCACCTCTCCCCGCTCCCACGTGACTGCCCGGTCCAATCCCCGCCAACGTCCAGGCGGGGAACAGGAACGTCCAAGCGGCTTCCGCTGCCGCCGCCTCCCTCGTGTCACTTTCGGCGCACGCGCGCCCGTGCCGGCCATTCACAGACGGCCGGCGCGGGGGCGCGCACGCCTAGAGGGGCGCGAGGGAGGCGGCGGCGGCGGAAGAGAAGGTAGGTGATTCGGGGTGTTTGGGGGGGTTTCACCCCGCGGGACATCCCGATCTCGGATGTCCCGCGGGGTGGGAGGTGATCGGCCCGGGAATCTTATAGATTTCCGGGCCGATCACGTCTCGGTGTTGGTCCACTTTAAATAATCAAATAAGGGCTACTTAAGCATTTGAAAAGTGTACATCCTGTTTTGCTTAATTACTCATGTCCATTGTTCTACACAAATCCTTCACCAATTACAAGTATAGTTCTAGAATATACTATTGAAGGATTTATTTAATTACCACACAGACTCACAGTCGGCATGTTTAATGTATTTAAACCTAACCTAAGCCGAGCCAACAAACTAGCATGCATACATGCTATTATGACTATGAGGCCGATTCATTAATAGCGCCAGATAGCGACAGATGAGCGACTGTAGCAGTATTTTCACAGCGCCCGCTAGTAGTTGCTGTGCTTGGCCGTTGTTCGGTTGTTGACAGCGACTCAGTCGGTGTGCGGTAATGTTGAATATTGGGTGAGGAGTCGCTATTTGACAGGTTCCGCGCAGTGTGGGAGCGCATGTTACCGAATGGCCATAGCGAACGGCTCCCACCATATTCATTAACGAATCACGCTCAAAAGATTCTCGCGCTGTGAAATGCATGTTTAAACCCCAGAGCGCTGGCGGCGATGGGTTAAAAGTAGTTTTTTTAACCCCAAAACAACCATATTTTTGGAAACAAAAAGTTTTTAAAAACATTTTGTAATATGAATACATTAATATCAGACCTGTAATATCAATTCTGCACAAATTTTTTATTTTTATTTTTTTACCATAAAAAAAAAAAACTAACATTGCAGAAGTGGTCACAGAATTTTTGACATTGAAAAAGAAAACAAAACATTAATAACAATTAATTATGAATATTTAAAGATTGCTCCATTGAAATGCATTGGAGAGCGCCAGATAGCGAGAGGTCATACCTGTCGCTGTTCAAGGTCGCTCGCTGGCGCTGTGGGGTGAGGCTGGAAAAATGATGAATGATTCGCTATCTGGCACTCTCTCAGTCGCTAAGCAGGTCGCTAAGCAGGATCAGCTTGATAAATGTGTGATTGTGGTGGGGAGCCGGCGTTCTCGTGGCGGTGACCATCATTACCGTTCGCTCACCAGTCGCTACCTGGCACTATCCCTTGTTAAATTAGGGCCTATGGCTTGCAAAGATATCATCTACATGTCTCATAATTAACCCCAGAATGACATTAACCTTTATCCCTGGTCATGTATATAGACATATGTTTTTAAGGTATGTTTAGGTTAAATTAAATTGTACTCACCATCGCAGCTGTGGCTAGGGACCATGCTGCTGGGGTTTCCGGGAGCTGGGGTGGGGAGTATGATGACCGGGTCCGTCTGTGAGTTTTGGCAAAAACACAACAGAAAAATTAATACGTTTTTAAAAATGGATGTTATTAATCAACATCCACCTGTATTTTAGGACTAAAACTCTGCTAAAACAATGATTTCAAATATTTCCACAGGCATTTGGTTAATTATTCTAACAAGGTTTAACACATGGTTTGAACACATTAGCATGGTATTTAGGGGTACATGAGTTGAGCTGTTTCTGTGAACTAGTCCACATGGTCCACTCAATACCATATAATGTTGTTTCGCATAATATATCTTTTCATTTTAAAGAGCAAAATTTAATACACCATGTAGATTATTCTTACAAATAACTTACCACGACTATGCCCAAGTGCAAATTCTGCAGCATAGCTGGTGGAGGTGCCGGCTCTATGAAAACGGTAAATGCCCTCACTGTGCCGGCGCTTAAAGTCTGAACATTTTTGGATTATTGCCCTTTTGTACAATTTTGTATTGAAGCCCCGGGACACGGTGGCTTGCACCTCCAACGCTATGCTGTTTTTTGCACTCAGGACATAGTCGTACTCCTTCACGCAAAAGTCCTATGAAAAAATAAAAAAATAAAAAACATTAATATACTAATCCACAATTTGTACAATTTCCAAATAAAAAAAAATTATAACATTGTATTGCTGCAAAAATGAGAAAGTAAGGCCTTTTTTTCTGATTCAAAACACCAAATGCAAATTATTCCAAAAAGCAAAAAAAAGGCCCCCCAAAAAATAGGCCTAGCACATACTAACACACTTTAATAAACAAAATACATTACAGATTGGAATATAACAACTATAAATAAAAAAAAAAAATTTACTCACTTTCACGACCTGCCCATTGCACGAGGATCTACCCTCTTGCGCTTCTTCTTCCTGGATTCTGGGGGAGCAGGGGAGGCTGAAGGGGGAGGGGTGGGGGGCTCAGATTCTGGGGAGACGTCTGGCTAGGCGTCTGGGCCTCATGGTGGATCCTCCTAGGTGTAAAACCAGAAGTACACAAAACGAAAGTGAAAGCAAAATCTTTGACACTCCTCACAAAATAAAAACGCAATGAAACGCCAATGATACAGCTGGGAAACGCAAATTTAACAATGCATACGCATACCAATGTTCGGCGCTATAGCCACACACGCAAAATCCATATTTAACAACTGTGGAGCGCTACATGCTGCGAACGACAGCGACTGCTCAGTGCGACCGAATCTCTGCGAATCCTACCGTATTCAACACAATTTGACAGCCACCGAATGCAGTCCTTCTAGATTGGGAGGACATAGCACCAGTCGTTGTGTGATTAAAGTGATTTTTAGAACACATTAACAACATTAGGCAAGCGAAAAACTCTGGAATGACATTGTTGGAGGGGTGTGACATTAACACTTTACTGCCAGACAAGTAAATACATAAAAAAAAACCTTAAAAAACATACATACAGGTCAGGATAAATGTCTTAAACATTCGTAAAAAAAAAAGTGGGATGAGCAATGGGATTTGAAAATCGTCCATTGAAATGTATGGGAGAGCGGCAGGTAATGAGAGGTAAGACGTGGCGCTCTGAAAGTTTGAACGCAGGCGCTGTATGATGAGACTGGGACAATGATGAATCTAACGCTACATGGCGTTATCCCAGTTGCTAAACAGGATCAGCTTCATAAATGTGTAATTGCGTGCTGTGGCCGGTGTTCTCTTGCCAATACCTGCCGATACCTGTCGCTAAATTGCCACTACCTGGCGCTATACCTTCATGAATAAGGCCCTTAGTTTCAGAGAGTCAAGATTAAAAGAATAGTCACTATTGTAGATTAGTAATCTGTGATATGCATACCTCCCAACTTTTCAGGGTGGGAAAGAGGGACAATTGTTAAATTAAACCACGCCCCCTCATTGAGCAAATGGATGCAGTTCTGCATGTTACACTTCAAAGAGGGACAAATGAGAACAACGAGGGGTAAGGAAACATGAACTCAAAGGACAGTCCCTCCAAATCAGGGACAGTTGAGAGGTATGGATATGTATTAATCAACAAGTAAGACAATGAATAAAACAAAAAAACACAGTACTTGTCTTGCTGAGCCATGCAACTGTATAATATCTAAATAAATAGTGCTGTATGAGGTCCATGTTTAATGCAGGGAGTAGAGGGAGATTTAAGAGTTTGACCACCCAAATAAAAAAACAAAAGGGCATCCAACTTTTGTTCCCCGCAGCTGATTGGTGCTACTTACCCAATGCAGTGTTCTATGCATTGGGACACCATTTATTCACTGGCAGTTCCATGCCGGACTCGCGCCTCTACTCCATCAGTCACAGAAGCATGGTCATGCATTCTCCATTCACAACAATGGAGTGGGAGTGTCAGACCATGGCATACTTCTCTCATTGCAGTGAATGGAGGGGGCATGACTGTGCTCCTGTGACTGATGGAAGTATAGGTAAATGGAGTTTTGACACAGTGATCCAGTAGTTGGGTAAGTTGCTGATTGCCAGAGTAGGACCGATTAGCTGCAGAAACAAAAGGTGAGTATCCCACTATAAAAATGTTTTTTTTTATTTGGGTGATCAATCACTTTAAGGAAACTGACCAGTGACAGAGGTAAAGTTTGAAAAATTTGCCTGTTTGCACATTTTTGAATATCAACAGGAGCTGTTTCTCATTGCAATATCATAGCTACTGCTGGTCCCAAAAATCAAATCATTTAAATAAGTGTTATTTTTAATGATTGGTTAACGATTGGTGACCGATTATTCAAGGAGCTTTATACTTAATAGATAGCTTGACTTCATTGAGACAATACATGATAAACTATATTGGAAGCAGATCTGATATAAAGTGCTAAACTATGGATAGATACTGGTCTTCTTTAGAACTTGCCCAGCTGCTCTAAAAAGCAGAAGAGGAAAAGGTTCTGTCTGGGACAGGCAACATCTGAAGGCTGCCTAGAATCCTTTTGGTTTTACTGTATATTTTCTTTAGAGTCTGAGTATATGAGAACCAGCAAGAGTGTTCTGGTTTTTAAATATATCCTGGTTAGGGTCCAGTTTTCATAGAAGACAAACACAAGTGCTCCATTGTCTACATAGAGGTCTGTCATGATCAGATGAAAGGCTGTTTGCATAACATGTCAGTCAGGAAGACTTGTATTATCTACCAACACCAGATACAAAGTTATTTTCTTTGCAAATGTTCTAGATTTTCACAAGTGCATATTGTTTTAATCCTACCAAATGTCACTGTTTCTGGACAACATGTGGCATTCCTGGAGACCCTTTGCGCTTGAAGCATGCTGGGTGTTATTTTTACAGATACGAAAAATGGTAATACTACATATACTGTGGATGGGTAAAACACAAAACACATATATAGTAACATAGCATCTTACATAAATTACCTAGTAGTGTAACACCTGCAGCACAGTTGTGTAACTTCACTTATAGCGCTCTGTTGGAAAAAATAGACTTTGTATTCTCAGTTTATTGTAACGTTTTCAGCAATCTTCTTCTTGGGAACTGGCAATATAAGTTATACCAGAGTAGACATTTTCATTTAGAGTTTTAAAACGGGCCTAATCCCTGCCTTAATATGGGCAGTGTATCCACTACTAGTTGACCACAGTGGACATGGATAGCAGTAAAATGGCGACCTGTTAAAACTGCTCAATATTGTCAGTTCTAGGTGCTTTAAAGTGGACCAACACCCACGGGTGATCGGCCCGGGAATCTAGATCGGGATGTCCCGCGGGGGGAAACCCCCCCAAACACCCCAAACTCCTTACCTTATCTTCGTCTGTGAATGGCCGGCGCGGGCACGTGCGCGTCAAGAGTGACGCGCGGGAGGCGGCGGCGGAGGAGCCGCTTGTCCGCGGCTTGTCCGTCGGCGCTGGGAGCGGGGAGAGGTGAGTTTTTCGGGGGGTTCGGGGGGGTTTCACACAGCGGGGCACCCCGATCGGGGGTGCCCCACCGAAGTGGACCAAGACCCAGGATAGTCAAAATCCTGGGTGTTGGTCCACTTTAAGCAGAGGGGCATTCCCAGTAGAGCTACCAAGGAAATTAAGGGAGATTAGGGTACTGAGGAACAATGTAGATTAGAAGGGTGTACGATCATCAGCTTTTCCAGTGTAGGACCCATAATACAAGACAGATCAAAATCGAATCACTAATCATCTTCCCAGAAAGATTTGTAGACCAGTTTCAGGATGGAAAGGAAAAACAAATCTGCCCCTCCTCACCCATCCTTTGGTGATGCTGCTTCTGTCCCATACGTGCAACACTGCGCCCCTTCCTTAACAATAGGCAGACACTTCCTCCCCATCACTGAGCCCAATATGCGGGGATGAGGAGTTTAGTGTATGGCTTGTATTACTAACTGCCCCAACCCATCGGCAGAAAACAGAATGGCTGGGATTAAGGTCTACCTTGTTCAGCTCCACGGACTATGAAGGCACTTTATAGATAAACGATAATATTAATTAAGTTCCCCCTACATAAACAATGGTCTTAGCACCCAGGGACCCTGGCTAGCCTACCACTAAAAATGGTGCTCCATCTTACTTATTTTTCCATTCTTACCATTTTTGCTCCCTCAAAACATTTTCCACTATCATTTAAGGCAAGGCTTTGTCTTGACATATAGGTTTAATAAATACACAACTTCATTATACTATAAGCTGTTGGAAGACGTATGAATGTGACCTTACTCTGCATTGAAGGATGCCAAATATAATAATAAAATATATAAATGTATATAATATATAAAAATAATAATAAAAAGGATTTGATACTGGTATGCAGATAATGAACAAAGTATATGTATTTACGATTTCAAGGATTACACGTGTATACATTTAGGATTTAGGGAAACGTGCATCATCAATTGCATTATCAGTAAACACACAAAAGTCTTCACTATCTGCTTACAACGGGGAGGCCGATTCATCAATAGCGCCAGGTAGCGTCAGATGAGCGACTGTAGCGTGATTTTTTCAGCGCCAGCCAGTATTCGCTGTGCTTGGCCGGCGTTAGCTTGATGACAGCGACTCAGTCGGTGTGCGGTAATGTTGAATACGGGCTGGGGGGTCGCTGTTTCACAGGTCCAGCGTTGTATGTGAGCGCCTGACAACGAATGGCCAGAGCGAACGGCTAGCTTCATATTCATCAAAAAATCACGCTCCGAATGTGCTGTCGCTGTCCATTCCTTGTTTAAACCCCAGAGCGCTGGCGGCGATCTGTATTAACTAGTTTTTAACCCCTAAACAACCATATTTTTTTAATGTAACATTATACATGTTTTTAGAATCATTTTGTTATATGAATACATTAATCTCAGACCTGTTAGATCAATTCTGCACTTTTTTTTTTTTTTTTTTTTTTGACTTAAAAATAATTCCTAACATTGCAGAAGTGTTCTCCGATTTTTTGACATTAAAAAAAAAATTTAAAAAAATAATACCAATTAATTATGATTAATTATAGCTTGCTCCATTGAAATGCATTGGACATCGCCAGGGAGCGACAGCTCATACCTGGCGCTGTGAGGGAATTTGCAGCGGCGCTGTTCGGTCCAGGCGGCTTCATGATGAATGCCGCGCTAGCCGTCGCTCTCGCCGGCGCTAGCCTCATTTTGCTTGATAAATGCGTCATTGTGACCGCCGCGGGCGTACTTGAGTCGGTAGTCGCCGTTAGCTGCCGCTACCTGGCGCTCGTCAGACACTACCTGGCGCTATCGCTTGATGAATAAGGGCACTAGTTGTTTAGACCAACACCCAGGGGTGATCGGCCCGGAAATCTATAAGATTCCCGGGCCGATCACCTCCCACACCACGGGACATCCGAGATCAGGATGTCCCGCGGGGTGAAACCCCCCAAAAAGACCTTACCTGATCCGCCGCCGATTCCGCCGCCGCCGCCTCCCGCGCGCCCCTCTAGACGTGCGCGCGCCCGCGCCAGCTGTGAATGAGCCGAGAGCGACGTGCGGGAGGCGGCGGCAGCGGAAGCGGCTTGGACGTTCCTGTCACCCGCTTGGACGTCGGCGGGGATTGGACGGCGCGGTCACGTGGGAGCGGGGAGGGGTGAGTTTTTTGGGGTTTCTGGGGGGTTTCAGGGAGCGGGACACCCCCGATCGGGGTGCCCCGCCGAAGTGGACCAAAACCCAGGATAGTCAAAATCCTGGGTGTTGGTCCACTTTAAGAACCATTTAAATCTGATTTAGGTCTACAGATTGTAGCGCAGGTACTGTAGGTTAGGCTTGGACCGTTTGAAGAAAAAGAACATTGTCAAACTTTAAAAAACGTGGACAGCACCATTAATCATATGAAGCTCCGTCTACTCTTACATTACTATTGCTAATGAAAGTTTAAGACTTTTACACCTTTAAGAACAAGTGTTTTTTATTGGTTCTATAACTGAACAAATAATAAAGTAAACCCATGTTAAAAATAGCTCTATACTTTATTATTATGCAGATTGTAGTATGATTTATCCCTTTGCTGTTTAAATTACTTATCAATATGGTGATGAAGACATGGATATGCCACGTTTACATGTCATTTGTAAGTTTCTCCTCTATATGTCATTGCTATACACTACACACAATAGTCTCAAAAGAAGTTTATGGGGAAGAAAAAAAAACTATAAACAAAACTATGCCTCTAGTTTGTGCAATTCATATTGTGTTGATTCTATCTCATATAGCATTCAATGAATGTAATTAGTAAAACTCATTTCTGGAGAGAATACACTTTGTATTTAGGGGAATTCCGCCTCCTACACTGCAAAGTCAGATGCAGTCATCATGTGATTGTCTTATATCCTAACAGGATTTCCCTGGAAACATCCAGGCCAATCATTATGTTATGTTCATAGCATAGGCTGAACTGGTTGATGTAAAAACTGCAAAGACAGCAAACATATCTGAGCTTTTAAACATGACTTTATTCGACATGTTTCTGTTTTCTAATGTCATCACCACATGGCCATCAAGTGCATTTTAGCCACAAAGTATTTCTGACTGTGCCATCCAATGGCTTAGGGGCTAGTTTGCACTTTTCTGACCTCCATGCAGGAATGTGGGAAGACAGCGTTAGGTCATGTCTGTTCTGCCTAGATCGGCTGAATCATTCAACATAGCAAGTAAACTCAGTGAATACGTTTTAGAAATGGCCATTGAGTATTATGACTGAAGAAGAAGCCTAACGTGCTTGGGAAGCTACCCTATTCTATTGAGTTAGCCAATAAATGGGGTTACTTTACCTTCAGATTTTCTGCCTACAAATCCAAAAATAGCTTGGCTTCCATGTGAGGTTTGATTGTTCCTTCCCATAGCAATCCTCTAGGCCCATAACAGCAGGGAACCTTCATTGGTTCCTCTCAATTATTCCTTAAGAAGCTGGATGTTGGAGTGAGAAATCTTGGCTAAAAATCAAACATACCTGATGGCATCTGTCAGCTGCTCCAGGCAGACAATGTAATTGGATGGACACCATCCATGAGTCGATTCTTACCTTTCAATTTTCCATAGCACTAGAAGAAGAGTACCAAAGGCTAAATGCTGCTATTAGTTGGGCTTCTTGAAAAAATATTATTTTCATAGCCTGGTTCAGAAGACTTGCAAGTTACCCAGCAGAGTTTATTTTTCTTTAATGTGCATAAAAGCCGAGCTTAGTAGTGGGCTCGGTGCCCGTGATCACACAAGCTTGGGCATCATGCCTACTTGTAAATGAAACCCTAAGAGATTTGGTTTTTGTTTACCAAAGTCCAGGCTGGCCTTTGTTAAGCGGGGCGGGGGTTCCTGTTCTTAATGAATTTTTCCAAGCTAAGGAAGTTTTCATATATGTAAAGGAATGCGCTAAATATAATACATTTTACCGCTTGAATGCGCTAGGTATACAAATCCATCAAGTGAATGACTTTTTCCTTTCTTGTTTATCTTGTTTAATTAAGGGGTCAACTGATATAGTCAGAGGGCAAATCAATTTTAAACTGTATGGGACTTTTTACATCTTGGCAATTTGAGTATTTTAAATTCCTAATCTACGAAATGTTTAAGTAATAGAATTAAAGGAAGCAGATTAACTACTTTCAGTGTAATTAATCGGCCTGCACTTATGCATGCTTCCATGGATTAGGTTTTTTTAATAGTAATAGTAATAGTGCTAATAGTGGCCATTGTTTGCTCCACATTTTCCGATCCCTAAACTTGTGAACAACACACTTGCATGAACTCATCAGTGAAAAAAACTATATTAGTGATTAGGCACAAGTAAATTGCCTACAGTGGACACACCAGTGAATAAACACTATGAGGCCGATTCATTAATAGCGGCAGGTAGCGACAGTTGAGCGACTGTAGCGGCATTTTCAGAGCGCCCGCTAGTAGTCGCTGTGCTTGGCCGCTGTTCTGTAGTTGATAGCGACTCAGTCGGTTTGCCGTAATGTTGAATATTGGGTGAGGAGTCGCTATTTGACAGGTTCCGCGCTGTATGGGAGCGCATGATAGCGACTGGCCATAGCGACCGGCTCCCACCACATTCATTAAAAAATCACGCTCAAAAAATTCTCGCGCTGTAAAATGCATGTTTAAACCCCCGAGCGCTGGCGGCGATGGGTTAAAAGTAGTTTTTTAACCCCCAAACCACCATATTTTTGGAAACCAAAAAAAAAAAGTTTTTTAAATAATTTGGTAATATGAATACATTAATATCTGACCTGTAATATAAATTCTGTACAATTTTATTTTTTTTTTACCTTAATAAAAATATATAAAATAGCAGAAGTGGTCACAGAATTTTTCACATTTAAAAAAAAAAAAAAAAAAAAAGAAAAATAACAATTAATTATGAATATTTAAAGATTGTTCCATTGAAATGCATTGGAGAGCACCAGGTAGCGAGAGGTCATACCTGTCGCTGTTCAAGGTCGGACGCTGGCGCTGTGCGCTGAGGCTGGAATAATGATGAATGAGTGGCTATCTGGCGCTATCTCAGTCGCTAAGCAGGATTGGCTTGATAAATGTGTGATTGTGGTGGGGAGCCGGCGTTCTCGTGGCGGGGCCCGTCATTACCGGTCGCTCACCAGTCGCAACCTGTCGCTATTCCTTCATAAATAATAATGTGCCCAGAGCAGTGGGCTGCCCTAAACTCGGTGCCCAAGGAGCAATTGGCGGTTAGATGCCTTGCTCAAGGGCACTTCATGTCCCATAGTGAGGAATCTGCCACCCTCTGGTCACACTTCCTCACCTCTAGACCATGACTGCCCCACTGTTTTTTATACATTTGCACTTACACTTATGTTGCTAAAACAGATAGATATTATTTTTTGCTTTTACAATACCTCACAGCTCGTCTGGCCAGAGCCCGCTGCCTTCAGGAGTCTGGCCTAAACTGACCATTATTGGAGGGGGCTCAAAGTGAGACAGCTTAAACTAGTTTTGGGGTGATGGTGGGGGTATGGTTTAGGGGTGTGGCTTATTAACATGCTATTTAGGAACAAATATCCACAGCCTTCTATGATACTGATGTATGTCGGTAGGTGTAGCCTTGCCCCTGGTCACATGCTCTAGTGATCTATGATCCAGTAAAGATGCTGGTGATTAAGCCAAGCTGCATTTGGTGGGACAATCTTTCCTATAATGTCAATGTTTCGGAGGGACAATGGGCCTCAAAGTGGGACTGTCCCACAGTTAAGTCTGGTCCTGATCTGCTTTGAACATGTCACTGTGTTCAATTCTATTTACTGTGTGCAGGGAAGGTTAGATTTGTGGCACAGATGCCCTATAAGACAGATCAAACCCATCTTTTTGACTAAAATCCCCTGCATCCCTCACCTCACAGACAGTACCTTTAGGATTGTTTTGCCATGCTGACTTCTCTCCTGTCTGAAAAAAGACTGGACTTCTGCTTTAAGGGTGCAGCTATGAAAATAAACCTAAAGCATATTTCCCTGGCTCACAACACAGTTAGCCTCAGCAGTGACCTATACATTTAACTATTTAATACACTCTAAAGTTTCAGATACTAATATACACAGGGGCGGATTAAGTGTGGTGGAGGTCCCTAGGCACAAAACCTGGTGGGGGCTCCAGATACAGTATTTTCTTCCTTTAAAATAATAGTTCAGCCAAGTAACTGGTGGTTGTCCGATTCATCATTATCCCAGCCTCAGCGAACAGCGCCGGCGTTCAGCCTTGCAGAGCGCCAGATATGACCTCTCGCTACCTGTCGCTCTCCCATACATTTCAATGGACGTTCTTTTATTTCTCTTTAAACAGGGTTTTTGATTTTTTTTTTTTTTTTAAATCTCAAATAATGTTATGACCTCTTCTGGCCATTTTTTCAAATTTTTAGCATGTTTTAAAAATGTATGCAGAATTGACATTACAGGTCTGGCATTAATGTGTTCATGTTACAATGTAATAACAATGAAATTCCATATGTTTTCGCTTTGTTACTGGTGGATACATGCTAAAAAACAGACTTTATTCAAACAGCCTCCGGCGCTCTGGGCTTCAGAGAAGCATTTTTCAGCGCTGGAGTTTTGTGAGGCTGTTTTTTTAATGAATATGTTGTGAGTTGGTCGCACTGACCAGTCGCTAACATGCGCTCCCATACAGCGCTGTACTGGTCAAATAGCGACTCCTCCCAATGTATTCATCATTACTGCACAGCGACTGAGTCGCTCTGAACTAGCGACCCACGGCCGAACACAGCGACTACTAGCGGGCGCTCTGAAATGCCTGCTACAGACGCTCATCTGTCGCTACCTGGCGTTAGTGATGAATCAGCCTGCCCATATCACAGGGAAATCTGATATGCTCAGACCCCATTACTAAAGCATACAAATGACATGCATTATAAATGGTGAATATTTTTCATATAAAAGAAATCTCTTTACGAAAAGTGTTCTAAATGTTTCCCTTCTAGTGTAAAAGAAATGACTATTAAGATAGGAATACAAAAAGCAAATATTGTGCCTGCACCTACTACCTCCAGGATCACAGCTACGTGTGTGTATATAACAAAACTGGGTCCTTAAGCTATATTTGTGAATCTTCTAGGACAGGGGTTCGCAGCCAGTGGTACTTGAGAACTTATCAGGTGGTACCCAGCAAGGTTGCTGATTCACCTGTACCCCAACCTGATCTGTCATCTTCCATTACAAAACGTCCCCAAAAGTGATGAAAACTATATGCATTGTGTGCATATTGTGCAACTTAAATAGCTGCTTTTTTACATATGGTTTTACTGTAGGTGACTGACAACCCATAAGTATCAGCTAGGTGGTACATGAAATAATTCATGGAAAGAGGTAGTTGACCAGGTAACGCCTCATCACCCCCATTCAGATAAAGGGATACTCCACCTTTCTCCACCCTTATCCTTTAGAGCATGGGTTCAAGACCAGTGGTGGGTACTCAAGGTCCTATCTCGGGTGGCACTCAAAAAGGTTACAGATTGACCTGTACCATAACTAGAACTGCTGCCATCTATACTTTGCCCACACCGAATTTGCTCCTTGCAAAAGTGTTTCAAAAATTGATCACTATTTATGTGCATTTCATGTGTGTTTCATGCACTTTAAATGATGGTTTTGTGTGTATAACCCATACCTACCACCCAGTTGGTACTTAGAGAATAAAAAGTGGTAGTTGACTGAAAAATAGTTAGGAAGCCCTGCTTTAGACTATAAGCTTGCAGAGCTTTCTCATATTGTTTCTTGTAATCAGAATATTCTCTGTAAACTATGTAACGCATCATTTATAATAGTCTATGTACTGTATGATCTACCTATTCTGTAACCACTATTTTTGACTTTAGGTTTTTATATTTAATACAATAAATGGTAATAGCAGGCTCAGTAAATATGTTTGCAAGGTGGTTCCTTGTCCAATAATATAAAGGTTTATAATAATTGATGATTGCATAAAATACATTTGAGAACCATCTGTAAACACCCAATCAGTTCTTAATATCACATTGTACGGCACCATGAAGATGATGGTGCTTTATATATAAATAATAATTGGTCCACATCATGACACCATGGCCCACACTCCTGCTATGAGTCTTAGACCAATCTCTTGACATCTGGAAACTCTCATACCTAAAATGATATACCTTTTTAAACATCACCTTTCCCTAGAAATGACTTTCAGTGAGAACGTTATCCTAAGAGGCCGATTCATTAATAGCGGCAGGTAGCGACAGTTGAGCGACTGTAGCGGCATTTTCAGAGCGCCCGCTAGTAGTCGCTGTGCTTGGCCGTTGTTCGGTTGTTGACAGCGACTCAGTCGGTGTGCGGTAATGTTGAATATTGGGTGAGGAGTCGCTATTTGACAGGTTCCGCGATGTATGGGAGCGCATGATAGCGAATGGCCATAGCGAACGGCTCCCACCATATTCATTAACAAATCACGCTACAAAAATTCTCGCGCTGTGAAATGCATGTTTAAACCCCAGAGCGCTGGCGGCGATGGGTTAAAAGTAGTTTTTTAACCCCCAAACAACCATATTTTTTTAAACAAAAAAAAAACAAGTTTATATAAACATTTTGGAATATGAATACATTAATATCAGCCCTGTAATATCAATTCTGTACAAATTTTTTTTTTTTTTGTTTTTTTTTTAACCTTAAAAAAAATATCTTACATTGCAGAAGTGGTAACAGAATTTTTCACATAAAAAATAAAATAAAAAAAAAATAATAACAATTATTTATGATTAATTAAAGATTGTTCCATTGAAATGCATTGGAGAGCGCCAGGTAGCGAGAGGTCATACCTGTCGCTGTTCAAGGTCGCTCGCTGGCGCTGTGGGCTGAGGCTGGAATAATGATGAATGATTCGCTATCTGGCGCTCTGTCAGTCGCTAAGCAGGATCGGCTTGATAAATGTGTGATTGCGGAGGGGAGCCGGCGTTCTCGTGGCGGTGAGCGTCATTACCGTTCGCTCACCATTCGCTACCTGGCGCTATCCCTTGTTAAATAAGGGCCTTAGACCAATCTCTGGAGACATCTGGAAACTCTCAATCCTAAAATGATATACCTTTTTAAACAACACCTTTCCCTAGAAATGATTAGCCGTGAGGGCTCTTTCAGTGAGAACGTTATCCTTAGGAAATCAGGACCTGGTATCTGCAGGCAAATTACAAGGTATGATAAATCAAGGTATTGTGTGCAACCAGGCTAGATGTGAAAGTCACCGCACTTCCTTCTTCCAGGGAGACATCTGTCAGTATATGGTCAACCTTTGGTCCTCTCCAGCAAGATAAATGACTACTTGCCTCTAGAATTTTCACATTTCTTACTCTCAATGTTTTCTTTCTGATTACTGACTTCCTAAGAGTTAAAATGCGAATAAAGGCGTACTATGAGCGAAATATCACACAAGGGTGTTGTAGTGCACAGCTGGAACAGTTTAAATCATAAAGATTTAATTATAGCTTACTTGAAGGAATTGCTTTAAATTCACACCCTTGCCCTAGGCGTTGTTCAGAGAGCAAGCTACAACAAATCACCGCAGTTACCTTTTAAAATGATGTATTTACACATCAGCATATGATGATGAAATGTTTGGCTGAATGCAAAATGAAGTCATGTTTGTCAACATGCTATATATTAGGGAAAATGGAACAACTCATTTGGTAATGCATTCTGGCGCCAAGGTTCTCGGGACAGGAAGTTTAAAGTGTGAAAGTTCAGATGAACTTTCCCTTTACTATTTTATGTGTTAGGGGTCTGGTTGGGTGTTAGAGCTGAACTTTAACTTAGGGTTAAGGTTAAGTTTATTGATCACCATAAGAGGTTAGCTTAAGTTTGGGTTGGAGTAAATTTTAGGCCCTGAGGGCCCCATTCACACCTGGCATTGGCCCACCCTGTTGATGAATAAAAATGCCCAGCATTTTTAGAGGACACATGCAAGTCTATGAACTGTGCTGTGTTATGGCAAAAACTGCATACTGCGTTTTGACTGCAATTCTCATAGAAGTCTGCAAATTCTGATTGCCTTGTGGTTTGTAGTAGAGATGAGCGAACTTCTCAAAAATTCCATTCGGGCGATTCGCCGAATTTCTCAAAGAAATTCGGGTTCGTCCAAATCGAACTTTACCGAATCGCTCATCTCTGGTGGGAGCGGGGAGGCCGGCTGCGCTGTCAGCGGGTGTCGGAAGCGCAGCCGGCCTCCCCGCTCCCACTATACAGCAAATACTTACCGGCATGGTGGGAGCGGAGAGGCCGGCTGCGCTGTCGGAAGCGCAGCCGGCCTCCCCGCTCCCACCATGCCGGCATTTTTTTTTTCCATTTCAGGGCTTGGTGGGAGGGCGGAGGCCGGCTGCGCTTCCGCCACCCGCTGACAGCGCAGCCGGTCTCCCCGCTCCCACCATGCCGGCATTTTTTTTTTTTTTATTTCAGGGAAAATTCGTCAGCACAAACCACTAAAAATTCGGGTTCGTGCTGAATCAAATTTTCCCTGAAATTCGGAGCGAATTCAGGTTCGTTAGAACCGATTCGCTCATCCCTAACGTCTATGCCAGAATGTCTACAACTACACAACTTAGACACAGTACAGTGCAGCACAATAGATACATTTAGGTGTTAGTGTTAGGTTAACTTTAAAGAAGGTTGAGGAGACCAGATGTTGATATGAATGCCCTACAGGGTTTATGTTGCTGAACTATGAAAAAAATCATTTTGCCACCAGTCACTCTAAATCAGATCTGCAATATTAAGTCAAACATGTAAAGATGCAGCGTTCTTTAAGACTTAAAGCACTTGCGCTTCTGGCAGGCAACTGGGCATGGACTCTGTATAGCCATCTCCCATTGATAACAATTGGCGCCTCAGGACATGGATGTTCTTTGTGTATGGAATGCCCTCATCATTTTCACTAGGAGCTGATCGTATAGAGGCCATGCCCACCAGCCAACCGGAAGCTGAAAATGCAAGGGTGATTAGCGGTGTGGGAGTGACAGTCAGGTAAGGGGATTTTCTAGTTACCTCTGGCACTGCCGGCCCTGAAGTCTTTTGTAAAAGTCCACAAAAGTTAACAATTGCTGTACTTGCTGCACCAGTCTATTTCTTTGCTAGAAGCCATATCCTGTATCCTTGACAGCCTTGGCTTTGCTACCACAGGTGTTGATCACTACAGTGATTAGGCGCCAAGTCACTTATGTCCACACTGTAGTGGACACATTCACAGGGCCCAGGTTCTGGAGGGAAAGGATTCTTTACTGATGATGACAAGCTTTACTTCAGCATGCATAGCTGATTTCAGATTGTCAGGGGTGGTCCCTCTTAATCAGGTCCCGCCCCTAGAGAATAGGCACATTTCCAGAATAGTTATTTTATCATCACACAAGTCAAAATGTCAATTTCTTAGGAGCAATTTCTGACTTTGGCCAGGTTAGGCCTGTCATTCCTGTAGCCCCCTGTGCATTCACCACAAACAAAGATTAAAGACAGTACCAGGACAACAACAGTTAAAATGGTAACCACTGTCCATCAGACTGGTAATACATCAGAATCTACCACAACACATAGGGCAGACCATAAATACTACTTAGGTGCTGGATACACTGCTCAATCTGTCTCAATATGTCAAACCAATAAAATAAAGTGACAATAGGGTTGATCCAGAGCCCCTTTCTCATCATTTTTATGGAGGTCTTGCTACCAAACTAAAAATCATGCAAAAATTGAAAACATTTCACACTAAAGCTCTCGCAGAAAAAAGGCTCTGCTGAATCAGACGAGGGGAAAAAATGAACGAGAAGGGAAATATTCATGTAAAAAAAAGGTGAGAAAGGGGCTTTGAATCAACCCTAATGTGCAACACAATAACTCCGCAACAGCATAACGTGCAAATATGCAGTATATCTGACAATAATTCATAAACCATTAATATATTGAGTATTATGAATCTAGCAATAAGTGTAACAAAGATCAGCAAATGAATAAGGAGTGAAGGGAGAGGGAGAGCCCAACAGGTCAAATCTCCACACACTCCACTCTACAAATCAATACCCCTCAATACTAAGCATACACACACAAGCAAAAATAAAACCAATTTCAAAAATGAAAGACAGGTCCTATAATATAGACCCTGAAGAAAATATTTAAATAAAGATGGTTCAGTTAGTCAAGAATGGTCGGTAGATGAGTGGAAAGGTGCTCCCCACGCTTTCCACAGTTTGCCAGCAGCATCTCCAGGGGACACACAGGCAGATTTAGCATTGTGTCAGCACCTAAGTATTTATGGTCTGTCCTATATGTAGATTTTGTTGTAGATTTTGATGTATTACCAGCTGGTGGTCAGTGGTTGCCTTCTTAACTGTTGTTGTCTTGTATTGTCTTTAATCTTTGCTTGCGATCAATTGAAATTGATTATTTTTATAATAATTATTATTTTATAATAATATATAAGTGTTTGAGCTGTGCCCCATTTCTAGATGCATTTGGGGTTTATTCCTCAAGGGATAGCAGCAGGTAGTGCCTCATAGCGACAGGTAGCGTACGGTGAACGCCGGGCGCTGTACGCAATACCATATTTATCAAAGTGATTCCGGTGAGCGACTCTAACAGCGCCATGTAGCGGCCGATTCATCATCACAGACGGCTCAGCGTATACCGCCAGCGCTCTGGCTTCCAGAGTGCCTGGTATTACCTGTTGCAACCTGTCGCTCTCTCCCATACATTTCAATGGACGTTACTTTCGTTCTCTTTAAACAGGGTTTTCTTTTTCTTTTTTTTTAATTTATCAAATCATTGTGTGACCTCCTGGCCTATTAAAAGTCATTTTTGATAACTTTTTTGATTTTTTATATTTTTATGCAGAATTGTCATTACAGGTCTGGTATAAGTGTTAATGTCACAATGTTACGGACTTTAATCACACAACTTCTGGCGTTCTGGGCTACAGTCGATCACACTAACCAGTCGCTACCGTTCGGTCCCATATAGTGCTGTACTGGTGTTATAGCGACTCACACATCAAATTAATCAATGCCGGCCATGTTACTAGAGCGTCTGAGGTGCTCAGTAATTGCGACTCACGGCTGATCAGAGTGACCACTAACGGTCGCTCTTAGCGCTGCTGTACAGACGCTCATCTGCTGGTACCTGGCGTTAGTAATGAATCAGCCTGCGCGTGTATTTGGTTGGACTGTGGATGTTGTGTCTAGGAAAGCACGCCCAAGTGGTGATATTGCAAGCTGTGTCTGCTCTTTGGTGTTTGGATTGACCTCTGTGCATCCATGTAGTGCTAAGGCAGGGGTGCTCAACCTATTGCGGGTCACTTAAACTATTTGAAAACTGGTCGTGGGCCACAATGAATAGGTCTAGAATTTAGATTTCCTTTTATTTTGAATAGCATAACAAAGATTTTCTACCACTCTCCACAAACTTTCATGTCCTTCCACCACCCCATTACCACATTTCTATTTAACAATCCCCATATGCTAGTAATACACACCCTAATAGCCTTACCTATCCAGATATATGGGTCTCATATTAATAGACCATGCCCTCATCAGTCCAGAATCGTAACCTTATTCCCAATACTCAACCCATCCAAATGCCTACCAATGCTAAACATACAATTAAATATAGAAAAAAATGTTATCTTATTAGAGAGCCAGAGATTTTACCCAGGGGTGGCGTTGCACTATCAATGTTACCACATTTCTCCACACCGCTGCTGCCACCTCTGTTTGATAATGCGGCCGTCCTTTAACATTCTCTTTGCAAGCATCCTTACTTGGCCTCTATTTAACTACCTTTGCACACCCTCTCCCACTTTCCCAACAGCAGGTCATGGGCCACATCAGACATCGACGAGGGCCTTATGTGGCCTGTGGGACACAGGTTGAGCACATGTGGGCCAAGGGTTAACCAAGCTCCTTATATTCAGGCTAGAGCTCAACCACTTTCCATATATAGAACAATCTATATAGCATAACTTGATGGCAATAAGTAAAGCATCATAGTAAACCAGTACAGAAAAAAGGTGAATTAAACAGTAGCTATATAATGCATCACTTGTACATTATACTTGCAGCAGGTGGACTGAGATGGATACCATACATCCAAAAAATCAAGTTATTGGGTTCAGCACATTATTCCTGACAACATTACTATCGGCTAAAGTGACCAAAGTAAACTCCAAACATGTAAATTCTCCTTAAAGAGAGAAACTCCTGCTCTTCTCCAAGAAAAGAAAACAAGCCGGATCCTGTGTGTAGGTTTTAACAAATGTGCAGATATAATCAGCATTTTCCCACATGCATATCTTGCTGTTTTCTGAATGATATCACAATGAAAATATGGGTTATCTGTGTAAACGGGAGTGCATGACCGCTCTCATTGTAAGACCTGGAAATTATAATATAGAAGGTGCCTAGAATATGCAAAACACTGAGTCCATGTCAACCAACTTATTTTGCCTGGAATCCTGGAAGACCCTGGAATCAGTTATGATGCTGACCAGTAGAAACAATAGGCCCTCTATAGTGTGGCCACCTTAACCGGTACCACCATTCATGATACTATGGGGCGAGGATCACTCTGTTGACGGCACCTGCACAAATCAATCACTGGACAGGAGTTGCTGACAGGTGAGATTGAGATGCTTTGACCCTTCCTCCCCAATGATAAGTATATATCTTCACAGATAACACTGAGAAACAATAGCGCTACTCTCTGCTATCACATACCACCCACAAGCTTTCAAGCAGGAGATCAGCCAACATGCCCTCTGCTGAGGAGTGCAGGTTCAGCTGATGCAAACAAGAGTCATGGAACACGTGATTTGAGGCCACATGGATGGTCAGCTTTACGATTATATATATAGAATTGACCCTGGTAAGAGTGAGGGAAAGTTACTGATCTAGTATGTACCTATACTAGATAGTGGTGGATGCAAGTGAGGATGAAGGACTGTTGACAGAACCAGAAACCGTTAGTTGCTAGGAGGCAATAGATGCTGCAGTACACACAGAAGTTTCCTGTTCACTTTGTAACGGACCCCTGCTGGGAAAAGGTGAGTACCTTTGTGTTGTGGGCCAGCAGAAGAGGGTGCCTCATCAACTAAGCCAATGTAGGTTTCAGAGGAGAGCCACCAAACTGATAAGGGGAATACATTATCTTAGTTATGAAGAGAGATTACGTGAATTACATTTATTCAGTCTCGAGAACAGATGTCTAGAGAGGAGACCATTTATAAATAAATTATACAGTTTTTTACATTATATAAATATATAAATGGTCAATACAACAAAGCTATTTTGTGTGAAATCCTCTCTAAAGACAAGGGGGCATTCACTCCATCTGGAGAAGAAAGATTTAATCCGTTTTACCTTAAGAACTACAAATCTGTGGAAAAGCCTACAACAGAAGCTTGTTACAATATCTGACAGTTTCAAAAAAAGGATTAGACGCTTTGTAACTATTAGTCTTTACCTGTAACTAACTGGGTGACACATGACCAAGCAAATGCTGCAGCAATGCAGAGGCCTCTGCTCTTTGCTACAGTGCAGAACTAGTTGAGTATACGGTGACCTAGGGACACACTGTGGGGAATGCTTTCACCTAGTTTTTTTCAAACTCAACAATTACATATAGTTCTTAAGAAATCAGATTATGTTGTGTCTCTCGTCTTTCTTTGGATAGTGAATATTTTCTAGCACACACCTCATTGAATCTCTGGCATCCAACAGACAAAAGGCTATTGTTATGTGTCTATTTCTGGCAGAACAGGTCTTACCTATTGGTCGGGTCCACCCTCTAATTACAGAGGTTAGACATATGTCACTAGCACTTACATATAAGAAACTGGAAGTGCAGCAGCCGCTCTGGAAGCTTACTTCAGATGACATTTCCACATGTACAGGTCTTGATCTGTCAGGGATAAATAATAAGCTGCTGATTTATTAAAGTGCTACAGCAGGTAAAGGTAATTGTTACACCACTGTGTCGGGCTACGTTTGGCATTGCCCTAAACTGTCTTCCGTTTTTAAATTGAAGCAGAAATGGCCGAGATATCGGGGTTTACAGGTTTAACCAATGACATTATCTTTTTCATACTGTCCCCTAATCAGCTCAGCAGAGCGGGACAGGATTGATGGTCCCTCCCCTCCCTCCACCTCCTCCTGCTCCAGATTTATCACATTGCTGAATATTATGCAGCATCACAGATACAAGGTGTCAGGGAACGTGATCCAACTATAAACCAGGGACCTCCGGACACACAGACCGCGTTCCCCAAAACCCTTGTCCGAGTCCCTCCTATCAGGAATACCAGGCCCAAAGCCTGCAGACACACAGATTCTTGGTAAACAGATCGCTCAAGTTAAAATTTAAGTTTTAATGCTATAAGCACACTAGACAGTGATAACAAACATTTGACTATGATGGAATATGAAATGATGCAAATGATACAAAATGCTGTTCTGAGACGGTTACAGGATAGAGTGAGTTACACAGAGAAACAATAGTCAGTTACCTTAGTATGCAGTTGCAGAGTAGTAGTGATGAGGCTTCCACAAGAGGTAAGTGAAGAGCTGTGTGGGTGGACACTTCCAACACGTGTGAATCGTGACCTCTCCAGATCAGTGACCCTGTGGCTCACTTTTAAGCAGGTGTCAAACCTCCACCCCTTCCCATCTGTGGGACGGGTTGTCACCTCCCACTGTCCTGGAGCATGCTTTCACCCCTAAAACCCTTTAGGGGTTATAACCTTGGGCAGGGGGGTTGCATGGCTTTGGATACGGCACCAAACGATTGAGTCCAGAAATGGGGTCCCTAAGTGGGTCAGAACCTTAGATCTTCATTTTCCTAGGTTTCACCAGGCTTGGTGACAAAGGAGAACTATCCCCACGTGCGGTTTTGTGAGCCGGTTCTGATTCTGTACCTGGTTTGGTGCTGGGACACATGGGGGTGCAGCTATGGTCCGATTGGTGTTGGTGCCGGATGTCTGCGGCTCCCAACTTTCATGTGACAAATTCACAGCCAGGGGTCCAGCCAGCTGCAGACCCAGCGGAGTCTTCTTAGACTAGAGGTGTGAGGATTGCCAGCGGGGAGTTTGTGATCTGCCCTGCTTAACCTGTAAATGCTAAGGAAATAAAGAGGAATAAAATGCAATGTAATATTTGCCCTGTTCCTCACACAAGGGCCATGCCCACTTTTTTCAGGAGCGAAATAATGAGATTAAAATGTAAACCTTGATATACCGGTCATTTTAAGTCCCACTTGACTTGTTATGTGTACATTGTGTACACATTTAATATGGTTTTATAGAACAAATATTGGATTGACCTATGGCAATCTTTGTAGTTTACCAATTACCCCAGTTCAAAAAAGGTTTGTTTTTGCATATCTTTGCCAAAAAGAGACCTCGCTGCCTTGTATTTCTGTAGATTTAATTTGGCACCATGGTAAATTAGTAGGGCAGATTTATCAGAGTTCAAGGAGCAGCTGGCAGACAAAGGTCTGTTCCATAGGGACTTCTCGTCTAGGGTGTAGGGGGCTTTAATAGTTTAATTCTTGCTTTTGATGTGGTGCATTTTTAAAAACCTGTGGAGGGCGGCTGTATTTATGCCTAAAAGGCATCTTCTAATGAAATAAATAGAGTATGTTAAAAGGCACCAACATGCATTTTGATGCTGTTTCTGTTCTGTGTCCATTGTAAAAACCTGTGGAAATGAAAGGGTCAGCCGACTTTCCATGGCCTTTTTGAAAGTTTCCATTATTGTGTGCCAAAATTGTGCCCTCAATGTGCCAATGTGCTGAACCTATCTGTAATCGCTTTCTTTTTTGCTCATTTACAACTAACCTGGTTGGCCTCCACCAGAGCCCCATCTGCTGGTGGCACGGAGCACTGAGGCAGGATGGGGGAGGGGGAGGTTGCAAAGCTGTGGCAGATGCACAGAAAGATAAAAAGCAGCATCACCCACCACCGCTGCCTACATCAAAAGTGGAATTACCTAAAATATTTGATGTTTATATAGAAAAACTGAGATAAAAAATATGCAAAAAATGCAAAGCACTAAGGTGTGACTTTTGTGCACTTTTCGTTTGTTTTTTAAATTATTTTTTGAAGAATTTTGCTAGTTTATTTCGATATACACATTCTCCTATGATTGTTATGCACAGGGTTTATATCTACTTTATTTTTTCACTCGTCTTTTCATTTCTGTTGCTAAGACAATATCAGACATTGATGTAAAAATGCATGTATAATGTGCAACCATTTATATCTGGTATCTATATAAGGTGCACGTAGGAAAAAGTCACACCAGAAGTGGAGTATACAAAAACTCAAAGCACACCTTGTGAAATGCCTGCCAGGGTTATGCTGATAGGCTTTTTGCTGCAAAGGGCTGTCACTCTAGCAATGTTTTCCCTATGAACTAAGGTCCATGGGTAATGGCTCAGAAGAGGCTGCTAAAGGGGAGGACCTGTGGATTATGTAAGTATCCCAAATCTAGGCGGTGGGGCAAAAGTAATTGAGGCCACAGAAGGCCCCTAATGTTGTCCTTGCTCTTGTCTCTTTATGATCTTTTTCTTACAATAGAAATGGCAATAAAACCACATGTTAGCATCACCCGTTATATATGTAGATATCTTGGCAGAGGCTCCAGCCTTCCAAAAAGAAATACCTTAGCTAAAGCCTCTGGGAAGGACCCGAGAAGCAGAGATTGACTATTTTATTCGAATTTTTGTATTTTACTATATTTTAAATTGCACATGAACCTGAACTATATGAGTTCCTGTGCATAGCATTGGTATTATGTAATACTCACCATTACGTTTTTATCCCGAAAACGTATTGTTAAAATCCACCCTCTTTCTTTCATTCCAGGCTAGAAATAAATGTGATTATAAAACAAATGGTTTAAGGTTTGCAATTCAATTTCCCTTCATATTGCTGCAGCAACAGAACAATTCTCACTGGTATGCCACCTAATTTAAACCATTCCAAAATTTAGGCAGCGTGGCTGGTTGTCTAGGCAACGGGGTCTTAGATTAAACAACTTAAGCTGCACGGCGATCGCTCTGCATGATGATTGTATTGCCGTAACCCTGCTGAACACTCATTACGTTTTTTTCCGAAACAACTCTTACACAGATGTATTATGCAGATCGGTGTGTGACCTCTTTTGCACTTTTTATTATAAATACTGTATATAATGGGACTCCTTTAGGCTAGATGAACAGAGATTGAGCGGACATGGGTATCATAGAAAATGATCATCTTAGCCTACTAGTCTTCAGGGCTGCCATCTGGGCAGTACAGGTAGAACACAAGATATTGAAGCATACCTAAAGTGTGTGATTTGGCAAATAACTGAGACTAGGAATGTTCTATTCATGCTGTGAAGGAGGGGGAGGTCCCATGTTTGATCCATATTTGTTCCATGTGTGTCTAAGATAAGTATCTCTTTCTCACTCTCTCACCAGTCCTTTTTTTGCAGTCAGCAGAATGAACTCAGAAGCACAGAAGCGGTGCACAGCTATCCCCCTGCAGACACTGGGAATGGTATGTCCCACACAGTCTGATGCCAGAAGGGTGGAATTCCAGCCACCTCTCATGGTGAAAAATGCGGTCATGCATAAATAAAATCCGGACTTGTAGCTATAATAAAGCACATCAGAGTGAATCATCTGCATTGAAGGAAAGCAAGGTTGAGGGGCAAATGTTTTGGGGAGCTTGTTTTTTCCAACTGTGCCAGGCTGTTTGTCCAGTTTAAAAGACATGTTTGAGTATGTTAAGTCAAACCCTGGCCATAGCCACATTAAAGTACACCTTGAAATGGTCCATAGAGTATTAAAACGAGGAACATTAAATTGTGACCTTACCATCCAAGAACATTACAAGAGTCAGATGGGTCAGCTAACCCTTGGGTATTAAGGCCACAATTTTATGTTCATTGTTTAATAATAATGCCAGATCTGTTGTTACAGTTTGATTTACCCTTAAACCGGACCTTCACTATAAATAAGAGTCTATCTTATATGTTTCCCTCACCCTGTACATACAATTTGCAATGCCTATCTGCTTGAACCCCACTGATGGGATTTCATGCACTGTGTAAGCCTCATTGGTCACCACCACTCATGTGCAAGCTGTGCTGCAGTATGGACTTGGTGAGTTTACTGTCTAATTGTTCAAGCTTTCAATGTAACCTCCAGTGGATGGGCATCCCAATTGGGTATGCAGCAGCCCTGAGCAAATAGAAATGTGTTCCCTTGTTCAAGGCAACAAGTAGTGTCAGCTTCACCACATAATGCACATCAAGACAGGTTTTCGCTGCGAGGGGGGGACTCCTACTACCCCAACAGACATCAATTTAGCAAAAGGAATGTCCCTTTGTTCACACATGTTCAGGATGTCAGTAGAACTATTATCACCCAGTAATGGCCAGTCGTGGCCTAGTCATGTCCTTGTGACTGGAGGGTTTCAGGTTCGAATCCCGGCTATAGGACTTGACTAAGGTGCTCTTGAGCAAGGCACCTAAGCCCCCAACTGCTCCCCCAACGCCGGAATTAGGGCAGCCCACTGCTCTGGGCATGTATATACTCACTGCCTGGATGGGTTAAATGCAAAGGAAGAATTCCTATGTGTGCAACCCCTTTCAGTTGACTCATTGTAATGGCTAAATCAAATTTATTGCTGAATCCCGATCTTGCGGGGATCTAATATTCAGGTCTATGCATGCAGGCCTAGCATTAGGCAGACAGTACAGAATGATAAGAAGGAAATGGCAATCGACACCATCAATTTAACTAAAAGGAATACCCTGGCACTCAAATCCTTTGCAGCCTTTTTGTTTTGTAGTACAGAATGATAGCTTTTAAGGCGTTATGAATATGCGCTTCTGATGACCTACAGGGTAGTTGCCAATAAATTGATTCTCTGTGGCATCTGCAGAGTAAATTACTTAGACAGAAGGATCCCAGTGCCTCTAATAGCAGACCTCGTGTGAATAGCTAGAAGTGTGTAATCTGTAAAGTGGCATTCCTTGGTAACCCATGATCTGCTTGTCTTCTGGAAATGAACCATCATCGTTGACACAGGACAGATAACTTTTCTTTTTTATCAAGAAGCTAGTTCATATACAGTAGATAAAAACATGGTTAGCATACCGCTTGCTCTCTTTGGTTGCAGGATAGTTATGCAAGCTATTTCAAAGCTTCTCAAAATCTCAGATTATATGGAAATACCTTATGTATTCTACGCAAAGTGTTTTTCTTCACTTTAATTTCTGGGTTGGGCTGACCTGGGAAGGGTACAGCATGACGCAGCTTTATCAGTATGTTCTGCTGTGTATGACCCATTCTGAGCATCCTAGAACATCCTGTAGGAACAGGGTTCCTAATCAATGGTACGTGTACCATTGTTAGTAAATGAGCTGCCCTCCAATAGCATGCAAATTTAGGGCAGCCCTCCGTAGATTGTCTGCCCTCATTACAATTTCTGCTGCAATGGTACTTTAGAGAAAATGGAAAGTACAAGCCTTACTTCCATAACAACAGCCAGGTAGTGCAGTAGCTGTCATTTTAGGGCCAGAGGGCAGGTAGCCTGTGAAGGAAGGAGCATCATTCTGCAGACATCCAGAAAAGGAATAGGTTCTGTTCCCACAGTTGGTAGGTATGCTGCTTAATGGGGGGGGGGGGGAAGATTCAAGGCAGCCGCACTGTCTGTGTCTTGGGTTTGGATCCTCAGCATATTCATTTCTTGGAGTTGGAGATCTGCATATTCATTTCTTGGGGGTAGTGATCCTCTTGCCCTCTGCATATTGATTTCTTGGGTCTAGGTGGGTCGTGATCTGCTCAGTTTCTCCATATTCATTTCTTGGGGGGTAGTGATCCTCTTGCCTTCTGAATATTGATTTCTTGGGTCTAGGGGGGTCTTGATCTGCTCAGTTTCTGCATATTTATTTCTTGGGTGGTAGTGATCCTCTTGCCTTCTGAATATTGATTTCTTGGGTCTAGGGGGGTCTTGATCTGCTCAGTTTCTGCATATTTATTTCTTGGGTGGTAGTGATCCTCTTTCCTTCTGTATATTGATTTCTTGAGTCTAGGGAGGTCGTGATCTGCTCAATTTCAGCATATTTATTTCTTGGGTTTGGGGAGCTAGTGATCCACTTTTTCTTGGGGGAGGGGGGTCCTCTTGTCTCCCTCGAAATTCCCCCCATGCTTCAAGGACGAAAGTCCCGGGCGGAGAGGGGGAGGGGAGTTCAGTTAAAGGATGCCTGTTCCACACACCTGCACTAGTAATTGCCAAATCAGTTTGGCAGATAATCAAAGCAGAACAAACCCCAATTTGGGATGATCTGCTATGTGAGACCCCAGATCGTCCAGAAATCTGGGCTTCTGCCAATTTCCCTGTTAACAACAAAAATCAGGGCATAGAATGGCCTTCTGGGCACCTGTATAACAAATCACTGACACTTTATACCTGTGCTGGGTACATTTTCTAGTATTTCATGTGCGTGAATCATGAGAAGTTGGATATTGGAGGCTAGCACAGGTTGCTGCCCCCCCTCATGAGCATTTGCAGAGCCTGTGAAATTATATAGCCCAGAAGAATCTAACAATGGTGCAATCGGCGCTAAGCTTGAAGTAATTATTAACATTTGCAAGAGGGAGCACAATGATATTACACCAATATTGGACTGTGCCTCCATTTTTTATTTTGCGCCAGTTATTCCGATTTGTCGTCATTCTAACCAGTTACAGACTCCAGAGTACAAAGTCATTTATTTGGGAAGTGAGGATTTTTTTGTTCCTTTCAAACCTCATCCCTTTTTTTTAAAAAAAAAGCAATGCACTTGATCTTCTCCTCCTCCGTCTCCCAAAGGGGAATGCACGTGTGTGGCTTTGTGCTGTCAGAGCTGTCTTCATCGCCGTAGTTCCAGATATTTGGAGAAATTCTGGCAATTGATTCATGAGTAATCAGATCTGCTCCATCGGGGTTGAGTGTAAGAATGCCACTGAAAGGATTACCCTTCTGGGGTGTGAAGAAATGGAAATACAGGACAAAGAAGGCTTCATCCAAGATTCCAAGAGCGCCTTTGCATGGTATTCTCATAAGTGTTTCTGTATACGTGTTGTCTTTTGTTGGTGAAATAGAGGCTACATGGCTCTCGGTTTAGAGAATTGTAGGGTAGAATGACATTCATACATTGAAAGCACATTTTGTCGTGTTAGTTGTAAGAGGACCTGACATACTTGTGGCATGTTCTTTGTGGTGGCAGGTTTAAATATAGTCAAGGTTTTTATAGGCGTGGAGTGAATTGATGGATACAAAGGGTTGCCTTTGACTTGAGAATTGAGATATTACAAAGAGGTGCAGGTACAGTAGATATATGGATACATGACAAGTAATTTATGCTTTACCATGATAACATTTAATAATGGCCACAAAGCACTTGTGCAAACCAAAAAATGTTTGTACATTAGGTTTAGGAGTAAGAATAAATTAGCCAATGAACCTTATTGTAGATAAATGCTGCTGTTCTCTATTGTTCTCTATTGTGAGCACAACAAAAAACCTGGTATTGTGTCTCACGTCAGTGGGTGAGGTCCAGTACTAAAAGATATTATTTACTAAAGGAGAGATCATTTTTCTCTTTAGCTATGAGCTGATACAAATCGTTTTTTTTATTCCACACAAAGAGTGTTTTAAATATCTCCCTTTGTGTTTTATTCTGGATTATTTACCACATTGTGACACTTTAGTAAAGTATGGTTGGCTGAACCATTCTAGATTATTGTATAACCTACGCAAACAGAATTAACAGTTTGAATCTCTTTTATTGTTGAAGGCTTCTAAGTAATTTTAAATTGATTAGGGCTGTGTCTCTCAATTTAAATGTTTTTCCTATTTTTATATTTTATGTATGGTGAAGAGATTATGAGGTGAATTTATTATGTTCATGTCAATAAAACAAAGTCAAAGTATTAAACCAGGTCCACACCATACAAGCCTGTTGCTATCCCTCCCAGCTCCCTAATGGCAAGATACATAACTTTTCTGCTGTGCTCTGTCACATGGGGACAGGAAATCACTGCCTGCACTGGAGCCACTATGTTTCCCTGCACTAGAGGAGGTGTCACCTGCCGGAAGTGTGTTTACAACTGTTTTGTGTCCCCATGTGATTCATGTGATTGAGTAGGATGGGAGAAGGGTCATTAATATGGCAATGTGAGGAGGGAGGGGCTGGAGTTAATGGTTTAAAGTGAACCAAAGCAGATCAGCCCGATTTGGGATGCCCAGCAGTGTGAAACCCCCACAGGTTGCCCCAAAAAACACATTTTTATAATTTTTCTCTGGTCCATGTGCTGGCTCCCGTCCAATCAACGGTGTATGCTGTGTATATTAATGCATGGCATAGGCATAGCCTTTTTAAAAACAGAGCCAGATAGAGGAGAGTGGGTTGGGCCGCATCACAGGTTTCCCTGTAGTGTACTGCACACTCTCATCCCAATCTGAATGACTACAGTGCAGGGCATCCCCATTCAGGTGCCTCAGGTGGGACTTGAGACTCCAGGGCTGATTTACAAAGTGGTTGGTCCACATTAAGGTTCCTGTGGACTTACACTACCCCCAGGGCAAGGTTGCTAGGAGGACTGTGGGTTTGTTTTATAAAAGGAACTGTAAAGCCAACAAATTATACTCACCCCCCCCCCAGAAGCTTTCTCCCTAGAAATGCCCCCTACAGAGTGCAAACTTCCCAGAATTCCTTGTTTACTGTCAGTCATGACCCCATCCATGCGTCAGTCACTGTGCAATGGAAGGGGCCTGCCAAGGTAGTACCTGACTGCCGAGAATGGAGTGGGTGTACACAGTCACTGACGTGAGTAGAAGTGCGAGCACCAGGAAACTGAGAAGTCTCTGAGCACTGGACCAAGAGGAAGCAGCTGTAGGGGAGAAAAGGTGAGTATAACTTTAATGTTTTGACTTTACAGTCACTTTAAAGCAGGTGGAAACCCATTTGGGTGCTCATCCCTCGGCTGCCTCAGCATCCATCTGGCTGCTGGACACTGCTGTTTGCTCGGCGGTGGCATGGTTTTCAAAGAAAACCGTGTTTTCCCACCAGCTAAGCCACGCCCAGAAGCACTTTTGAGATTGCCGATTAGCTGATCCACCAGCCGAATGGCCACATTCCCCTCTCTCTGCTCAGGCGCATACACCACTACAGGGAAGCCAGGGATGCGGCAGCTGGCAATCACAGCATGGCGGGACCTCCTGGAAAATGCCGACCCAGGGGGTGTCATTCAGCAGGGCATACCAGTATAGGATGCCCCAGGGGCAGGCTAGCGGCTGGCCCTGAAGTTTTTTAGATTCCAGGGCCATGCCGAATGGGTTTTCACCCACTTTAATATTTACCACATACAGCCAACAGATTTCAGTCCTCAGCATTTGTTTTTGTAACTTGGCGTCTTGTAGTACCACATGTGACCACCGAAGGCCGATCAAATTCAATGTGCAGATTCCCCCCAACAAACCCCATTGGCCCCTTGGAAGTTAAATGGCGCAGGAGGTAGTATGGGATTTTTTAGGGGGGTGACCGATTTCAAACATCTAAAATTAGGATGCCTGGGGGAGGGATGCCCCAAGGCCCCTGCTGTGATTTTTGCTGGAGGTCCGCTTCAATTCTAATTCCCTTGTTTATTTGTTCCTTCCTAGAATTAGCGCGTTGGAGTTCAGTGTTAGATGTAAAGGCTTCTTCTTAACTTCTTGCATAACGGACACTTTACCTTTATTCCAAAAAAGTATTCCTTACTTCCAGCTGTAGAAATATAAATAAACGCAGTAACTATAACCTAAAGCGTTACCTTATTACTAATACATATGCCCGGCTGGTTCTTGTTAGAGTGATGTAGTGGATTTTACATTTCTGTATGCTGGCTCGCTTCACAATAGTAAAGTGACTGCACCAAGTTTTCATCAAGGTAAGGGTTACATCGTACAAGAAACATTTGGCTCCACTTGCCTTGCCTTAAGGCTCCTGTGTTTGCAATTTATTTTATTTCCTTGTGATACTTTACATTTGTTTATCTGTTATATGACTATATATAAATCGCGGGTTGTTAATGCGTAAAAGAGCGAGTGGCCAGGGAATGGCCGGCTAATCCAGCTAAATTTATTTCTACAATTTTGTGGGTCTGTGTTTAGCCTGTTCATTAAATGATATACAATCGCCCCAGTCCTGAGTAATCAGGATCCATACGGCCTTATTTATCAAGGGCTAGCGCCAGGTACCGCCAGCTAACGGCGGCTACCGAATCAAGTACGCCCGGCGGCGGTCACAATGACGCATTTATCACGCTAAATGAGGCTAGCGCCGGCGAGAGCTTCAGCTAGCGCGGGATTCATCATGTAGCCGACTGCAACGAACAGCGCCGCTGC
The DNA here is from genome assembly GCA_027917425.1 of Gastrophryne carolinensis. Lineage (NCBI taxonomy): Eukaryota > Metazoa > Chordata > Amphibia > Anura > Microhylidae > Gastrophryne > Gastrophryne carolinensis. The sequence continues at coordinate 298,099,580 of CM051237.1, read as the reverse complement.
TAATCCCATCACAGCGACAGGTATGACCTGGCGCTCCCTGGCGTTGTCCAATGCATTTCAATGGAGCAATCTTTAAATAATCATAATTAATTGCTATTAATGTTTTTTTTTTTTTTTAATGTCAAAAAATCTGTGACCACTTCTGCAATGTTAGGATTTTTTTAAGTAAAAAAAATAAATAAATAAAAATTGTGCAGAATTGATATTACAGGTCTGATATTCATGTATTCATATTACAAAATGTTTAGAAAAACTTGTATAATTTTTACATATAAAAAAAAAGGTTGTTTGGGGGTTAAAAATTACTTTACACACATCGCCGCCAGCGCTCTGGGGTTTAAACAAGGAATTCACAGCGCAAGAAATTTTTGAGCGTGATTTGTTAATGAATCTGCAGCAAGCCGTTCGCTCTGGCCATTCGCTGTCAGGCGCACCCATACAACGCGGAACCTGTGAAACAGCGACTCCTAACCCCGTATTCAACATTACCGCACACCGACTGAGTCGCTGTCAACAAGCAAACCCCGGCCAAGCACAGCGAAAACTAGCTGGCGCTGTGAAAATCACGCTACTGGCGCTCATCTGTCGCTACCTGGCGCTATTAATGAATCGGCCTCCCCGTAAGGTCAAATTAATGTCAACCTAAAGACAAAACTACATTTGGCCCCTTCTAACCCTCACCCTCTGGCATCCAATTTTTAGAACCTTCTATGAAGCCTTGACATCTGGGCAGAATATTCTGTCCGGCAGCTGCTGCAGTGTCCCTAAATGCCACTCCACCAGCGACCAATAGTGTTCATTAGGCAGGTGTTCAAGAGCTGTCATACAGCAAATTCTATTAGCAGTCAGTTTATTTATATAGTGCCATCCTCCATATTCCATCGCACTGTACCAATGCGCTTCTGCTCTGTGCTCCCAGCAGACAGCATATCAACAATGCACACTGGGGTAGCCAGTCCAACGCTTTTGCCACTGAAATGTGAGGGAAAACAGCTAGCATGGGGCCCCCTTCTCCTAATGGCCTGGTAGCAGTTGCCTCCCCTGCCTCTATGGTATGCATGCCCCTGCTTCTCATGTATTGTTTTCCACTGATCTAATATATAGAAACTTTTTAAAAACCTTGCCAGTAGACTTTCTAATAGACATAATAATGATTCTCGGTGGATCATATTATGAGTTTTTCCTTCTGGGGGAATGGACAGCAATCCCTGTTCAAGAAGTCTAGGAGGTGGGGTTGCAGTGGCCACTGAAGGGTATAAACTGGCTTAAATATGGTTATTATTTGTTTTGTAAATTCATTTTTATGTATATTTGCGTAGAATTTAACTTTAAATGTTGAGCATCTTTTTTTTGCAAAGCAAACTTTGCATTAATAAAGCAAAGCTGCTTTGCATTTGTAGGCCTCTCCAGGGAGACCTTTGGCTGAAGCTTGCCCTTCTGTCATCAACACAAAGCCCCGATTTTTTCTACTGAGTATTATGTTACGAGAAATTAAGGCGCAGCTTTAGGTTTTTAACAAGCCTAAAGAAGCCAGCACTTTTATTCACTGTACACAATGTAAACAAGGTAGTGGTTCTCTACAGCATCTGTATTCATAGTGTTCACAGCTTCATTAAGGTCTGGAAGAGTTTGTGTTTGTTTCTTTGTAATAGCTATAATTTTAAAAGCTGTACATTTACTGAAGTACAGAAATAGATAGCAGTGGTGCTGTAGGCTCAATGGCCAACTCCCTGTCATCACTTGCAGTTCTGGAAATGTAGCTTCCCAAGTAAGTTTTGCTCCATGATGGATTGCAATACTGTGTTGTACTGTGAATTAAGGTTATAACTCTTAGGCCTGAGTACAACTTTCAAGGCTTCTTAGTTCTCTTCATCAGACATAACATCATGGGGTCAATTCAGAGCCTGGTGAGAAAGTTCACTCCTTTTTTGGAGAGAAAATTGCCATTTGTTGTCTACCTTGGGGCTTATTCAGAGCCAGGTAAAAGTTAACACACAGTAGACAATTGGCCTGATTCAGACCCTCTCTCACAAACATTCCCGCTAGAACGAATGATGTCAAAGGACCGTATTTGATCTAATTTCCATGTCGGGTGATTCAAAGCCTTTTTTTGTGGCCAAGTTGTCCTTTGCGTACACCAAACCCAGTGTTCGCAGCATAAATACAGCTCAAGGCATTTGTGCGTCCGTAAGTTTATGGGTATAGGCTGCGCTTGCATGGGATTCAGAGCCCTGATTTGTGGGTTTTATGACCTATAAAAGCCGTAGGTTTCTGGTTCAAACGTACGCCATCTTTTTGCTAACAGGAATACCAGAACGGTCTTTTGTTGCTAGTGAAAATACAGCATACACCCTTCGCACCTACAATTGAGCACCTTGACGAGTTCTGTGAAGAGGATGAATGTCTGCAGCAGTGGGGGCTGTTAACCATGTACCTTCCAGAGCTAAGGCATACCTGGCATCAACTGGATATCGATCAGATGACCAATTAGCAGGTGTTTGAATTGACTCGACTGAACCGCCTTTCTCATGAGAAGCTTTACTCAGAGTTGCGGCCATGGTTGGCCCCCCGCAACAAGAAAGGGGCATGCAATTGGATTTATGACTAAATTGCTTGGCTGCCAATTTTTAGTGGTTCCTTCCAGAGGCTAGGGGCAGTGTTAGTTGGCATGTCCCAGCCTTCACTGAGTCGCGCCCTGACTAAATTTCTCGAAGGCATGGCTGTCCTGCAGGAGAAATACATCTCTTTTGCTAACAGCATGGCAGCCTGGAACGTAGTAAGGTTGGGTTTTTTCAACATTGCGAATATGCCAAGTATCATGGGCCCCGTCAATTGTCTCCTCCTTGTAGCTCTTTTCCATTCATGAGGCTAGCCTAGTTTCCCCTCCCCTCAGACAGCTTCCCTGTGTAGCAGTCTGTTTTGGTCCACATAGCTCTTCTATGTAGCCCACTCTCCTCTCTTGCGGATAACCTAGCTCCCCCCCAAACAGCTTTCCTGTGTCTTAGTCTGTTTTAGTCCACACAGCTATTCCATGTAGCCCACTCTCCTCTCTTGAGGTTAGCCTAGCTTCCCTCGCCAAACAGCTTTCCTGTGTCCTGGGAGCTGCAGTACCTGGGCCAGGTGCTGCTGGTTCCTTGGCCATGCCTGTGTTCCTGGCTCTGGGGGCTGTGGCAGTGCCTATGGTGTGGCATAGTGAGGTCAAGTGGCAAGAAAATCTGACCCTCAGCTGTGTTCTTTATAACTAACTTGGAACATGACTGTGAATGATACGAGTGTTCGCAATTTCCTGGTTACCAAGAACAGTTCCCAGAAAAAAATAAGCATTCTCACATGGCTCTGAATAGACCCCCATGACAGATATGTTTGTTATGTCTAATAAAAAGAATGAAATATTTTTGAAAGCTTACCGTATATACTCGAGTATAGGCCGACCCGAATATAAGCCGAGGCACCTAATTTTACCACAAAAAATGGAACAAGTTATTGACTCGAGTATAAGCCGAGGCGGCTTTTTTCAATTGGAATTGGAGTTGACACACAGAAAGAGAGACACACACACACAGAAAGGGACACACACACAGAAAGAGACACACACACAGAAAAAGACACAGACACACACACACACACACACACACACTGTGGGTACCTGCTGCTGCTGCCGCCGCTCTCAGACGCGCAGGTGTCGGGGGTCAGGGTTTGGCCGAGGTTACCCTGCAGAGGGGCAGAGGGGCAGAGGGGCAGCCGCCAGTCGCCGCCGTTCTCACACACTTGGACCAGTGACCCGACCGGGTTTCTCGGCAGTCGATTGATCGAGTCTGAGGTCAGCGTTCTCATCCACTAGCGAATCCCATTAGCGGGCTTCGATTGATCATGGCTGCGCTGTGTGTGTGTCTCCTGTAGGGGGCACTGGAGCCTGCGTCGCCGGCACTATAAAAGCGTGATGACGACATAGGCTTTCCCTTTCCTCAATCAGCAGCGAGGTAAGGAGATGGGGGCTTTACAGTTTAGATAGAGGAATCCGCCCCTGGACTCGAGTATAAGCCAAGGCGGCTTTTTTCAGCCCAAAAAGTGGGCTGAAAAACTCGGCTTATACTCGAGTATATACGGTACCTTAAAGTGGACCAACACCCAGGGGTGATCGGCCCGGAAATCTATAAGATTCCCGGGCCGATCACCCCCCACCCCGCGGGACATCCGAGATCGGGATGTCCCGCGGGGTGAAACCCCCCAGAAACCCCAAAAACACCTTACCTGATCCGCCGCTGCTTCCGCCGCCGCCGCCTCCCGCGCACCCCTCCAGACGTGCGCGCGCCCGCGCCGGCCCTCTGTGAATGGCCGGCGGGGGCGCGCGCGCCGAGAGTGACGCGCGGGAGGCGGCGGCGGCGGAAGCGGCCTGGACGTTCCTGATCCCCGCCTGGACGTTGGCGGGGATTGGCTGCGGCGCTCACGTGGGAGCGTTGAGAGGTGAGTTTTTTGGGGTTTCTGGGGGGTTTCACACAGCGGGGCACCCCCGATCGGGGTGCCCCGCCGAAGTGGACCAAAACCCAGGATAGTCAAAATCCTGGGTGTTGGTCCACTTTAAAACAAATTATCCTTAGCCCACGGACCTCAAATCAGGGGTATCTTCAGGCACCAGAATCCCACTTACCTTCCACCTACTCCCGCTCCGCACATCTCTCACCCGCAACGCCAGTATGAAAAACCAACGCTGCGCCGCTGAGGCCATACAGTGGCCTCAGTATGGTAGGCACCCGTACATCCGAGGGCACCATTCTGATTTGAGGTCTGACGGCAGAGTGGACTTTCCTTTTAATATACTCCATAAGGGCTTTTCAGAAGGTCTTTTAAAGTCGGTTATACACATTCAAAGATGGTCAGATCTGTTGCCAATATGTGTCCTCCGAAGAAGCATAGAAAGAGCTTATGTGATGAGCTGGAGCAGAGATAATCTGCTTTGTAACTCCTTTGGCTAGATAATCCCCAGAGTGTTAGAAAAAAATATATACAAAAGAAGAACTAACCTCTTAGCATCTTCCTCCTCATGTAACCTGCTGGGTGGTGTCTTCACTTCAGGTCTGCTGGGCTAGATTCTGGTCTGGAGGGTACTGGTATACTAATGCCAAGCCAGCTTGGCGTTAATTGAAGGGGAACATCCGGGAAATCCTCTTCGAGGTCCCTCTACTATAGAAACATCAGGAGTTCACCCTCCTTTTATTTCTATTCCTTCATGACCATGGAAAAAAGTGATCTAACTGTATCTCCCGGTGGTCTCACCGCAAATGAGAACAGTGGTCCTGCAGTTGGCTCTAACTACAGCAGAGCGCACTCATGACTCATAAAGCTGTGCCATAACGTGCCCTTTCCAGCTTAACCACACTTGGGTTGCAGAAAGAAAGTTTTGCATGGTTGGTGGAGAAGCCTGGCATGTGGACTCTTGTGGATGTTATTCTGCTTTAAGATGTGTAAACCAAAGAGTTTTCTGAGGCTATAGTTTCCCAGGTAAGTCTTGCTATGTGAAGGCATGTCAAGTCTTCTAAATCTGGCTTTAGATATCCAGGCATGGTAGGCATAGTCTGTAATTTCTCCTCTGAGGCAGCACAAACACATCCCTTGCTTCCTTATCAGGTGAAAGTCAGGAGACAGAATGACCCTGAAAAGTCCATTAAGAGTTATTATTGGTAATACATCTAAACTAAATGTGTTTGTAACATATGAGATTGTGTTCCTGCTATTTCTGCATTATAAGCCAACCGTGAAGTTTAAAATATCCCCCAAACCATACAAATGTTCCTAAAATGATGGTAATAGGAGCAGGGGTAGCCCTAAACCACCCCATAATGAATTGCCTGGCTTATGAAATGGCTCATTGTATTCCAGTATGTCCATTAGGACTTGTTTACTACACAAGCTGTATTCACTTATGTGGGTGTTTAGTTTACTTACACTCCTCTGTACTGGGTTGAGATTTCTGACATGTGTTTTTATTATGAATGAACACCATTGATGTTGCTGGGTCTGATATACATAGCTTTGTGGGGAAATAATAAAAAAACAATTGTCAGCTTCCTGCTATTAATGTAGCCAATATTATGTTCAGAAGATACTTGTTCTTTCTTGGATGCTGCCCTGCTGCTTAAAAATTCTCTCTTCAAATGGCGTGTCTAAACTTTAGTACCTACCTGTGACCCTTAGAGTCATATTATAGGCTGATAAAAAGCTGAACTCACCCCAAAAACTTTCTCCAAAAGCACTCCTAGGGTTTTGCCCTTATATGCATGTTTTTGGTATGCATATATAGCTCCAGAGAGCGCTCCTGCCTCTGTTAACAAATGAGTAGGCTGAGTTCTCTTAGCACAGTGCTTTCAATATGTATTAGCTGGAGCTGGCTGGTGGAACATGACTGGAGCATTTCAGAAGGTGATGCTGCCCCAGATGAAGTCTTCTGGGGTAAGTTAAGTATGGTGTTTATGTCACTAATATACTGATTTTGACAGTTTGTGCCTAAAACTTTTGGTGATAATTAAGAAGTACCCAAATGCCCTCCATAATACTGCTTTGATTGTTATTTTGTCTGTAGTATAGCCTACAGGTACAAGCCCTTCTAAATTCACATAGGCTCATAGGAGCAGTTGTTTTCTATTATCTGATACCTGTATAGGGCTCACCGCCAAGTCTGTATGAATCTAGCTGCCTGATATATTAACTTGTCTCCGATCCCCTGGAGGTTTATCTAATGGCTTTTCAATTTTATGTACAGCACTTACACAGTGCGTGGTGTATTGTTACCTTTAATGCAGTGTGTTTAACGCATGAGATGGTCCGCTGTTAATTTCAGGGCAATTCAAGTTTAATCACATTGCAAGTGATTGCCATGTTGTAATTTTTTAACTGTATGCTTTCAGCTTACAGTTTTGCGTATATGCTGGCTTCTTAATAACTTTTATTCATTTAATGTATAAATAGGATTTCTTTTAAAACAAAAGGTGTCACACTGGCACATTCAGAACTATCAGGAACTATCAGAACTTTGAGGCCACATCTAATATAGTGGCTATACCCCGTCTGGTTACTGGCATAGATACTATTGTTCTCTTCCCTCTTCCTTTATAGGATCCTATTAAAGCTTACGAAATAACATCTGGGAAACCTACAGTCCCACTGCACCATTTCATTGGCAATACGGTATCTCAGCTAAATGGTCGTAGCATGCTTTTACCGGATGTCCAAACTAGGTCCCCCAAGGGTTAGCCAGGTTCTCCTGTAGTAAAATATTTTCATGGTTTACAACTGAATCTACAGTAGAAACCTGAAATGTTCATATTCTGGATGTGTGGACATTCAGGTACAAGACAAAATCATCAGACTGGGTGTCAAGTATTTTTTTCTTAGTGAACAAAATGTCAATGAGCATAAGATAAATCTAAATCATATAAATATTTGGTGTGACTACTCCTTGCCTTTAAACAACATCTATTTTTCTAGGTGCACTTGAATACAGTTATTAAAGGAACTCAGTAGGGAGATTGTTCCAGAATTCTTACAGAGGTAACCACAGATTTTCTGTAGATGTAGACCATGCTTCTGTCTTTTCATGAAAATCCAAGACAGGCTGATAATGTTGAGACGAGGACCCCTTGTTCTCCTGTACACTTTGGCTGAATACTGGGGTCATTGTCCTGCTGCAGAATATATTTATACATTTGAAGCTAATCATTTGCCTCCCTGATGGTGCTGTATGATCGATACCCAACTCCATTTAATTAGATGCAGCCCAAACGTGCAAGGAACCTCCACTATGCTTCACTGTTGGCTGCAATCAGAATCATATAGCTACCAACCCTTCAAATAACAAACCGCCTTCAAAATTTTAATTTCTTAGCACTACAGAGCTGCTGCTGCCATTTTTCTGCACCCCTGTTTTCATACGTTGTTGAGTTATTTTTGCTGCAGTGCTTCCTTGAATACCATCTCTGGCCAGACCTCTCTGAACAGTAGATGAGTATATATAGGTCCCACTGTTTTTTGGCGTTATAAAGTGTTGTAAGATTGTAAGTATAATATGACTTTGATTTTATGCAAGGTTCCTTAGCCAGCCACTGCGTCTACTGTCCTTACTGTTGTCTGTTTCTTTTTACCCTTTTAAAAGAGCTTGAACAAAGTATCTTGAAACCCCAGTCTGCTTTAAAAACTTTCCCCAAGAGACACTGTGCTGATGCATACATTGTTTTTTGTTGCTGTTCTCAATTTTGCCATGTTGTATGACCTGTGAAACGAAACTTACACTAACATGCTCGACATCCTTGAGGCATCTTGTTATCAGTGTGTAAATTTTAATATTTAAGTAATATTTGTTGCTGGAACTGTTGTACTACTTGCTTTATGCACATGGTTTCAGAATTACACACAAAGCTGCACTGGGCCATTTACCCTCTATTGCTTCCAAGGCTACTTGCTTGAATGATAAATGGCCGGTTAGACAAAGCGACCAAGAATTGGGTAACCGTCCGTCTTATAGTTTTGGCTGACCAAAAATTTCCCGTTCATTGCTTGATGGTTGGAATGTGAAAACAGAAGTCGCCCACAAAATATGTGTTTTGCTATGAGAACGTGCAATCGCATCAGCGACTGATTGACCAACAAATCTTCAATGTCTGAACACAGAAGATTCGTATGGTCGGTCGTTCGTTGAGCGAACAGCCAAATTATCTGTTTGTGTAAACCCAGCAGAAGACATAAAACACTTCTGACAGCTTTAATTGGCAGTCATTAAAGATATCTGCAATGTAAAACACAGCTGACCCCGCAGCTTGACACTTTCACTGTGTTGTGTTTCCCTAAAGCGGCCATAGAGATGTTATCTGAGGTTCTTTGTGGTTAATCATTAGGTAGGCAGTAGGAACGCATATTCTTTTCATTTCTGCTAGTTTAATCTTTCCATTCTTGGCAGCCTTTCAAGCTGCAGATGCCTGCTTATGGTACTTGTGCATTATTATGCAATGTTTATGTTCAAAGTGTTTTTTTAACATGGTTGGCTGTCATCACCTAAAATTGTCTGCAGCAGGTAGAAAGCCACGTTGAATGGTCAGAACAGTGATTTCCTAACACTTAAACACTTAAAGTGCCAGTGTAGCTAAACATTAAAATTTGTGTGAATGTTTGACTCCCTTTCTCCCTGATACCCGCTACCCAATTGAAAAAAAATCTGTTCCTCTAGATACATTGTGGATCTTCACCTATGGTATTTTCTTGTCCAGCCTTGGCTTTCTCTTGTCTTTCTGGTAAATCATTCAACCCTGGGTGAAGGGTGGTACTCCACTAGCCACTACCTTTGCTGTTACCCACTGAAGAGTGAGCTGCCAACAATTCAGCATGGAGGGTTGTTGTAAGACCATAAGTCCCTTGGCCTTACACGAACACTAGGGTCTTAATGCAATAAATAGCTGTAAGAAAATTAGGCCACTATCATCATTTGATGCCATTCACACAATGTGCAGGTGTTTAAAGTTTTAAAATAACATGAGCATACCGTGTGTGTGTGATAGGCAGCACAACTTTTAGACCTGTGCAGAGCTTTTTATTCTACAGTGGCACCTGCCAGCGTAAAACTACTGAAAGCATGCAATGCATGAGAGCCTAGAATTTTGTTAATTGTTTTCTTAACCCCCCAATCTGGAGCACCAGGCATAAGAGCAGACAGCACAGGGCTCAGAGGCCTTCTGGAACAGGTCCAATGGGTACCAGAGTGTTCCGCATCCCTGGTGACCAATAGGCATAATATATAATCGGGTGGGGGGTATCGGTGTGCCACACGCCACTGTAACAGGTAGCATGCTGCTCCCTACCCCACCCTTTGAACTGATATAGGGGTCTTTGGACCGCTGAACTATGGAATTAAAGGGTAAGTCTACTTTTGATGGAATTTTTGAAAGTGAATATTTTTTGTGCCAGAAGGATGTTTGAGGTGCTGAACTGGTCTGGTATCTAGTACACAGAACACTGCTGCTATGGCCAAGTAACTGAACCTTACACTTACCTAGCAGCAGTGTTCTGTGCATTTATCTGCAATCTGTTGCTATTGGCAACATACACCAAAGGGTCGCTTCAGAGCCTGGTGAGAAAACTCACTTCTTTTTAGGAGAGAAAACTGTCATTCACTGTCATTAGGGTTGATTCAGAGCCCCTTTCTCACCTTTTTTTTGCGTGAATATTTCCATTCGCGTTCATTTTTTCCCCTTGTCTGATTCAGCAAAGCCTTTTTTCTGCGAGAACTTTAGTGTGAAATGTTTTCATTTTTGCATGATTTTTCGTTTGGTAGCAAGACCTCCATAAAAATGATGAAAAAGGGGCTCTGAATCAACCCTATTGTCTACCAGATGTAAATTCTCACCTGGCTCTGAATCAACCTCAAGGTAGATAATGAAAGTCTGCATTTGGTGTATGTTGCCAATAGCAACAGATTGCAGATAGTGAAAACTGCTTTCTTAAAACACACACTTGCTAACATTAGAAAACAAATGCTAGATCAGCTCAATACCTTAAAGACATCATTTTGCCACACTAAATATACACTTTCAAAAATTCAATCGAAAGTGGACATTAAACGCCTAACCATGTATTATGGCTGTATAGAGATGTCATAGGGTCATAGAGATGCACATGCAGCTAACACAACTAGGCATGTATATCTTATTTTCCATGGAACACATTCATTTGTTGTAGGTCACATGAGTCATTTCAACTTTTAGGACAGACGTCTGACTATAAGCAGGATATTTGTCACTGATTCTGTAAATACATTTTAGGAATATATTTTTAAGAGAGAGACCAGGAAGCGGTGTTAACATGTTAACTGACTGGTGGCAGAAAGACTAATCATTTCGGTAGATTCTCCTCCTATTAGAGCATATTCGGGCAAGATTATAAATGCCATTTAAGCCTTATAGGACAGGAAATAACAGAAAACGTTTCCAAATAACAAAGTAGTTCAAATCATCAAAACTTGTTAGTTTGGTGTGCATGGTGTTCCCCTGCAGTCCTCAAAATATTATTAAGCAGCGTGAGGGGATACATTTTCATCTCCACAAAAATAAACAGCGTGCATATGGATGCCCCTAACCATAAATAAATACAGCAGAATCAGGCAGATGGAGAGGTGTGCTAACTTACCCCACTCAGTTTCCTAGGTTCCACCCCCCTTACAGTCGAGGCTGCTGAGGTATGGCCTTGGTGCCATGTCCTTCAGCCTCAACAATGTTCCCGGCCTCCATAAGTGTCTAGGTCTCGCAGGAAGCTTCCAAGCCATAGCAGGGATCACATGTTGCTCCTGAGATACAGGTTGGGTCCCCCTGTAATTTATGTTGTGACATGTATGCTTTAACAAAATGTTAGAGCGAATCAGTGCTTCTTAAATTATGTGGTCTTGGGATGACCTGAAACGTTGACGCAAATGTTGGAGACCGCCTATATACCACTTGTGCACTACTTTTATCCAATTTACATTAACCCTTTAAATGCCAAGCACGTAGTTTCTACGTGGTTGCTTCTCCTACCGTTAAGTGCCAAGCACGTAGAAACTACGTGCCTGGCATTTCCCCCAAACAGTTAAAAGATAGAAAAAAAAAACACTTACCTCTGGTATCCCTGTGAAGCTTGGGGTCCCCTCTTCCTGGGGGGGGGCATCCGATTGCCCCCCGTCGTCCTCCGTCTTCAGGGGAGGGCCCGAAACCAGCCGCCCCCCCCCCCCCCCCCCCGTTTCCAGCGCTGACTCGCCGTTGTAAAAAAAAAAATAAAATAAAACTGTCATTTACTCACCTCCGCACCCGAGCCTTCTGTCCGGGTCTCCTCTTCACCAGGGAGGGGTCCGATCCCCCCCCTGGGCTGCGCAGTCTTCAGGTGAGGACCCTCTTCCGGGTCCTCACCTCTTGTAATGGCGGCGATGGCCGCCGTCGCTTAGCTCCGCCCATTGTGGGAGGAGCGGGATGACGTCATCCCGCTCCTCCTATACCCCCTCCGAGCTCCGGCATCTGTCAGATGCCGGTGGTGATCGGAGCAGGGCGGATGTCAGGTGAGGAGGCTCCGTTCGGAGCCCCCTCGCCTGTCACCCGCCCTGCGCCGATCACCACCGGCATCTGTCAGCAACATGACAGCAGCGCGGGACAGCGGCGAGGGACGCCGGATCGGAGGTGAGTACAGTAAAAAAAAAAAAAATAAAGATTTTTTTTCTCTGTGTCAGTGTGATTTTTTACTTTTAACCCCTTGTGAACTGGTAAGGGGTCCATGACCCCTATACCAGTTCACAAGGCTGGGGGGATGGCAAGCCACCTGCGCTAGCGGGTGGCTTGCCATTAACCCCTGGCACCCCCATTACCTGCCTCCCCAAAGGCCAGGGGGGGGCAGAAGAGCCCGGGCCCACATAAGCTATGTGGGCTCGTAGGCTGCAGGGTGGGGGGGCCACAAAAGCTGGCCCCCCCACTCTGTGCCTACAAGCGCCCATAGCTGGTCCCGGGCTGGTTACTGTGGGTAAGGGGGACCCCACGTCAATTTTTTTTTAGATTTTTAAGGGTTTTTAACCCTTAAAAATCAAAAAAAAATGGGGTCCGCCCCCCCTGGGAGGGGGGACCCTATGTCATTTTTTGATTAACCCTTTGTGTTCTGTCATCCAGCAGCTATAAAAGGCTTCTAGCAAGTGAGCAGAAGCCAGTGATCGCCGAGGGACAGAGTGCTCCAGGATGGATGGGAGGTGAGTACTGTGTAAAAAAAAAAAATAAAAATTAATAAAATATTTTTTTCTCTGCTTGTGTCTGTGTGATTATTTACTTTTAACCCCTTGTGAACTGGTAAGGGGTCCATGACCCCTATACCAGTTCACAAGGCTGGGGGGATGGCAAGTCACCTGCGCTAGCGGGTGACTTGCCATTAACCCCCGGCACCCCCATTACCTGCCTTCCCAAAGGCCAGGGGGGGGCAGAAGAGCCTGGGCCCACGGGCTATGCGGGCTTGTAGCCTGCAGGGCCAGGGGCCACAAAAGCTGGCCCCTGCGCCCTGTTCCTACAAGCCCTGCATAGCTGGTCCCGGGCTGGTTACTTTGGGTAAGGGGGACCCCACGTCAATTTTTTTTTTGATTTTTAAGGGTTTTTAACCCTTAAAAATAAAAAAAAAAATGGGGTCCCCCTCCCCTGGGAGGGGGGACCCTATGTCATTTTTTTTCTCGATTTAACCCTTTGTAGTGTGGATGGTATTTGTATTTTATTTGTGAATGTTATAAAGTACTTGTTTCAGTTAGGGGGGTCTCCTGGGCAGGAACGGGGGGCTACCGATAAATATGTGGTACCGTTCTAATCGGTAGAAATGGGGCTTTCACATGCAATATGCTTTTCCTTAATAAAATACATTTTTTATTTAAAATAAAGGAGTCAATTTTCAAAAAAAAAATTTTATTTATTTATTTATTTATTTTACTTAATAATATTGTAAAAAAAAAAAAATAACATTTACAAACAAGATATTTCACGTTAAAGCCTAAACTCTGCTGCAAAAAAATATATATATAATTTTCCTGAAAGTTCCAGCAAAATGGCGCAAAACATGGCGCAAAACATGGCGCAAAATGGGGAAAAATGGCCTGTCAACAGAGGGTGATAAAATCTCAAGTAGGTTGGCAATTAAAAGGGTTAATAGTACCTATGCATGTTGGGTATTGTTCTGTTCGGGGGACCTTGCGCTTTCAGACTTAGCTTGTTTTTTCTTGTTTGCATATTTATATTTTAGGAAAAGGTGTTTTTTATTCAGCTTTTTTTTAAATTTTTTAAGGAAACCCTGCGCAAACAAAGAATTCTTTGAGGTAATAATTCCAGAAAGATGAGTCCACTAGAACAAGCTGGGTACGCTTAGAAAGCTTAACGTGTGTACTTTCAGGGAATATATGGTTTATGGGGGATATTCCAAATGTAAAGGGTTGTTTTGGTTGAAAAATCGCAAGGTGCGCACTTTGCAGAGCTGAAATTTTCAAGTAAAATTACCGTTACGCACATGCTTTACTTTGGGGTGTTTGGCAACTCTTCCCTTGACAGTAGCAATGCATGTTGGGTGTTGTTCTGTTCGGGGGATATTGCGTTTTCAGATTAAACTTGTTTTTTCTTGTTTGTATATAGTTTTTTTAGGAAAATGTGGCTTTGATTCTGCTTTTTTATCCTTTTTTTAGGGAAACTCTTTGCAACCAAAGAATCCATTGAGGGATTACTTCCAGAAAACTATGGCCACATCAACAAGCCTGGTACAAATAGAAAGCCTGAGGTGTGTACTTCCAGAGAATATATAGTTTGTTGGGGGTAATTCAAATGTAAAGGGTTGTTTTTCTGGAAAAACTGCAAGGTGCGCATATTGCATAGCATAGTTGTATTTTTTCTGAAAATCCCCTAAAGCGCTGTTTCAGTTTGGGGGAGTCTCCTGGGCAGGAAAGGGTGTCTACCTATACATATGTGGTACCGCTGTAACCGAGAGAAATTGGGATTTCACACGCAATAAGATTTTATTGACAAACTTACATTTTTTATTACAAAAAAAAACTACAAATTGTAAAAAATATATATATTTTTTTTTTTGCACATATTTCACCCAAAAATATTGAGAATACACCTAAAAAATGACAAACAAGACATTTCATGTTAAAGCCCAGACTCTGCTGAAAAAAACAATATATAATTTTCCTGGGAAATCCCTTCAAAAATCACATTTGAACATGGGGAGCGCAAAATAGTGCAAAATGGTCTGGCAACAAAGCGTGACAAAAACTCCAGGTAGGCTGGCACTTAAAGGGTTAAAGTCTGCTTCTGCTTCACTTTGCTTATTCTGTTTGACTGGGCTGGCTTTAGCTCTTAGATTCTTTGTTGTCAGATTCACATTTAGTCACCAAATATCAAGTACAAAGAAGATCTTTCTGGCAGGTTACAATCAAGGAAGAATATGAAGAGGACAACTCACATTACGGTAGTACATAGCCATACTAGATTTTCATACTAGTACTTCATACTAGTTATAGGCATCCCTCAATGCTGGGCATGTTTTGGGTAGTCTTATGTTTTCTGGAAAGTAGCTGTTTTTATAGCTAGTACTCCTACATGGAGGCACTTATCTTTCAGATTTCAGATGTGTCAAGAATGCGTCTTGGATGAGAAATTTCTTGTATATGATACTGTTCTCTTCTTACTGAGCTCCAGCCAGAAGTGATGATCTCTTCTGCTTCTCTAAATATTCTGTGCTGTCTGTCTTTACAACCTTTTTGGTTGCAGCTTCGAACCAGTCAGTGATCAACTTCACATGAAAACAAATCAGTTCAGGAGATCTGGCTCTGATCTTCAGACTCCCTCTGCTGTGACAGGGCACCTGGGTTAGGCCCACCAATGCCCTCTGCATAAAGTATGTGGAGTTGCAGTTAAAAATTCTCTATGGCCCTAGCCTAATGATTCTCTGTAACATATGCTCTAATATAAATCAAATTAGGATTTTAGGTGTAATTATGTTTAAATATATTTAAAAAGTCATCAGATCTGCCGCATTGAGTATTTCTCTACTTTTTTTCCCCACTGCTCAGGCCATCACCCACCTACCTATTTCCAAAGCATAGAAAAGTCTGGCGGCCAGCTGGAAAATGTCTCTGACAGAACAAAAGGCGAATCCATTTTCCATACAGATAGGCTTGTGTGTGGGATTTACAGAAAGCTCTGACAGATGTTGAAAAGACGGCCATGCTTACATTGGCCTGGCTAATTTCTAAACCATCAAACTGGTGGCTGGATATAAATGAACATGATCTGTCCACCCTTTCTAGATGTGCTAACAAAATGAATTGATATCATTTATGTATAAAAAATATAAATTAACCTCACACTGCTTACAGGAGATGACTTCCTCCATTTGTTAAACAGATGTACCTTCTTATTTCCAGGATATGTTGCACATTATAAGGACTGTGAATTACACTAAACATGGAATAGTTTAATAAGAAATATATATATATATATATATATATATATATATATATATATATATATGCGGGTTGATACTATTTCTGTTTAAAGCCATTTAATACTGGACATAGGCAACTTGAAAAAAACCAGATGTACTTATTCAGACAAAATATCCAGCAGCCAGAGGCAAGGCTGCCATCAGTTTTATTGAAGTCAAATATATTTTCAGATTATGTGATTATATAAAAATTGATATGATCATAAAACATTAAATCAAAGCAACCTAATGAAGTTACAACTGATTTATGGGGATTACATATAGCTTCATATCATTAGGAGGCCCCATATAGCTACCTCGTGTTCCACCTATACAATTTTGCAGCCTATATAACCAGTGTGAATAAGTTCTAGAGAAGCTTGGGTAACAGAATGTGGCCTGTGGCTGGGCTCCATAACCATAAACCAGTTTTAGAGCCCAGATGGTATAGGCAAGTCTGACAGTATATAAAGGGGTTATTTGGCAGTGGCCATAAGGTGGTAAAGACGGGTTATTTGATGGTACCGACAGGGCACAGTTTATTATGGGTTACAGGGTTGAACTTGGACAGGCAAAGGTGGGTCTTAAGGTGGTATGTATCTAGATGTATTATACTAAAGGTATTTCTGGGTATGAACCAACCCAGCATTGATGGGAACTCATAGTGTGACCTCGCATAGAATACATTTTACTATTAGGTTCTCATAAAATCCAATGAATCTATTTATTAAAGTTTCAAGATCACATTAAGAAAAAACAAAAGGACACAGCAATCATTATGGGAGACCATCCTTGGTGCTCACCAAGCTACCAATATAGTTCCCCATTAGATTGCACAGTGTCAATCACAATACAGATATAATAAGAAATGTCAATCACAGTTGTCAATTGTCCTTCATTACAAACACACTGGTTAATGTTATTAACAATTGGTCACATTAAACATTTCATACAATTGGGCTTTCCAAGTTGTCCAATTACCCATACATGGCGGTAAATGTTGTCAAACAGTTAACGGTAAACTAGTTTCTCCCCCACTAGGGGTCTTCTTCAGTACCAAGACCGCGCTTGGAGGCATAAAATCAGCCCAACCAGGTCCATTCCATTGTTGCCGGGTACCTCATATCCAGGTGCACAGTCCAAATGGACCACTGAATAACAGGATCCAGATGCCCCAGAAAAGGTCGGTGCTCCAATAGCCGGATTCAAAGGGGTAGCATCTGCCCTAAATTACACAGTGCTCTGTTCCTCATTGATAGGGAGGGCAGGAATAATAGCTTAAGGTCTGCTCATTCTGCTGCAATGTACACCGCTGATCAGTCAAGTGCTTCACCAGGGTAAGTCCGAGGGAGCCCGCCCAACACACACACTAGTACATGGTGTACCGTGTGTTGAGCCTGGTAGGTATCTAGTGTTGAAGAATTGATATTGGTAGCATTCCAATTGTATGTGAGGTTTTGCAGAATTGTATAGTCGGCTATAGTAAGAATGTAAGAATAGCAAGCAATGCACTGCCATTGTGTCTGAACATAAGGCGCAAATTGGGTTTAAAAATGGCCTTGGCCAGCTTATGAGCAGCTCACAACCTGCTGAACCCCCTCCCCCCTCCAATGTGCTTGGGGCAGATCATGGGCAGGGGTGGATAGAACAACTCCTAAGGTGATGATATGAAAGTCTTAGTAGGGTTGGAGCAGATGCTGAGGCTATATCAAGGGCAGAACATAGGGTGTAGGGGTGGGTCTCAGGAGGGCACAGTGAATATGAATACCAAAGTAGAGGGGGTAATATGAGGAATGCATGAATCTGACACAGGCTCTTGGTAAGATGGAGGCTACACCCAGCCCAGTCAGCCTCAAGGTAGTGTAGCCAAACAGGAATTGACTCTGTGCTTAATATGGCCAGTCTGCTCCTGCTGTAAATGGGGTGCCCTGACAGCTGTATGATGGTGGCCCTGATCAGAGATAAGGTTTAGAGATCTAATATTTCATGAGGAGCAAATCAGTCTATTTTTCCATGAAGGAAAATTCCAAAGAACTACATTAGGTGATTTCAGACAGACAGACAAGACAGTTGTCTGCTGTTTTCGCCCGTCTCTGGCCAGTCTAAGGTGCTCATTATTAAAAAACACACAGTCCCTCTGTTGAAAACAACAATCTAGAGCAAGCTTTCCCAAGCTTTTTTCATCAAGTACCACTTTCCATTTTCTGATGATATCAAGTACCACCAGGGTGGTGTGTGAGTGTTGTCAGTCACTTACCACAATCAAAACACACAAACCTTTCTTTAAAGTCAATGAATTACACAGACAATGGGGCAGTTTTTTTTATTAATAGTGCTAATCATGCGAACTATAGATGGCAGCAGATCAAGTTGGGGTCAGTCTGCAGCCCCATTGAGAAAAAGGCAAGGGGATCTGCACAATACCCTATAATCATTAAAGGTGCCACTCCCAAAGCTACATAAAGCTCACCTCAAAAACACAGAATCATAGAGGGAGGCACTCAAAAAATTTTGTCAAAAAAATATATTTTATTCCATATCACTAAATTAATCACTACACATGACCACTACACAATTAAAATCCCTTAAAAAACACATAATGAGACAATACATATAAGACAAACCAACATGGAAGTGTGTAAGCAATGGGGAGAGCACTGGCATACACAAATATCAATCAGCATCTATATATAAAAACACATAAACACAAGTGATCTAATCAGTGCAAATAACAATGTGCAAATCCTACCTATGATCCGGATCCTACATCAAACAACTGTAAAGTGCAAAGTGCAACCAATCAACAGACACAAATACTATATATAATTACAAATAAAACCTACATAATTACCCAATACCTAAATACCCTATAAGAAATATAAAAATGACCACAAAATTCCTCACCAATATAGATGCTAGTATCAATCAACCATTAAATACCAAATACAGCGCAAAAATATATCCAAACAAAATATACTCAAGGTATCACAGGTATGCCAGTAAAGGGTCTCCCCACCGCCTACAGCACCAGGAGCCACGCGTTCCGTGGGTGTAACCCCCACTTCATCAGGCTACATGAATGTTGGCTGAGCAGAGCTTAAATACAGCACCTCCTCCCCCCACCCCCCGCCCCCGAATTCAAAGTGGCCAATGTCTCACCTGTAACCAGAATCAAATCCGGGTGAGAAAGTGGCATGCATGTGCACAAGAGTATGTGTGCTTCCTCCCCATTCAAAGTGTCGGCTCAGGGACTGCGTTTGGCCGTACAACGTCTTCTGGCGTCCGGAGTCATTTGTCAGATACCTCTTCAGGAACAGGGTCGGGGGTACTACTCCAACCTGTTCACGGTGCCCAAGAAGGACGGCTCCCTGAGGCCCATCCTGGACTTAAAGGGCCTCAACAAATTCGTCAGGTTCAAGCACTTTCGCATGGAGACCTTACGCTCGGCCATAAGTTCCCTTCGGCCGGGCGATTTCATGACCACGGTGGACATCAAGGATGCCTACCTTCACGTTCCAATCTTCCCAGGTCACTAGAGGTTCCTGAGGTTCGCTCTGGGGGATCAACACTACCAGTTTGTGGCCTTGCCGTTCGGTATCACCTCGGCTACTCGGGTTTTTCACCAAGGTGCTGGCCGATGTTATAGCTCTCCTAAGGACATCCGCATCCTCCCTTACCTGGACGACATTCTGATTGCTGCTCAGTCTCTTCATCAGTCCGAGAAGGATACTCAGGTGGTGACGTCCACTCTCGAGTCCTTCGGCTGGGTGATCAACTATCCCAAGTCTTCACTATCTCCGTCTTTGGCGAGGTCCTTCCTGGGCATGACGCCCAGAAGGTTTTTCTCCCTCAGCAGAAGGTGGAGGGCCTTCAGATGCAGGTGTGGGCCCTGCTGTCGTGTCCTCACCCCTCCATCGGTCTGGGGATGCAGTTGGTGGGCCTAATGGTGTCCTGCTTCGAGGCGGTTCCCTTTGCTCAGTTCCACATGAGACCGATTCAGTTACATCTCTTGTCGGCTTGGGATTGGACTCAGGAGTCCATGAATCAGGAGTTTGCTCTGTCCCCTCTGGTCAGACAGTCCCTCTTGTGGTGGTTGGACTCGAGGAATCTTCTAGTGGGCAGGTCCTTTCTGCCTCTGCGATGGGAGATTGTCACCACGGACGCCAGTCTGACTGGCTCGGGGGGAGTTTGGCAGTCATTGAAGTTCCAGGGTCAGTGGGGTCCCCAGGAGGCCCACGCGCCCATCAACATCCTAGAGCTGAGGGCGATCGGGTTGGTGCTTTCCCAGTTGACTCCCTAACTTTGGGGTCGTGCCGTACAAGTCCGCTCAGACAATCAGACGACAGTTGCCTACATCAATCATCAGGGAGGGACCCGGAGCAAGCGAGCCCTCAAGGAGCTCAGGATATCCCTGATATTGTCTTGGGCGGAGGAGACTGTTCCCTGCATCTCGGCGGTCTACATTTCGGGGGTGGAGAACCAGGAGGCAGATTCCCTAAGCAGGGGGATGTCTCGTCTGGGGGAACGGGCTCTCAGCCACAAGGTATTTCTCGCACTGTGTCGCCGCTGGGGTCTGCCGGATGTGGACCTGTTTGCGTCCCGTCACAATCACAAGCTTCCAAGATTTGTCTCCCTGTCAAGGGACCCTCTGGCCTTCAGCACGGACGCACTAGCAATTCCCTGGACAGAGTTTCGGCTTCTCTATGTATTTCCTCCCTTTTCTCTACTGGCTCGGGTGCTGCGCAAGATAGCCCAGGAGGGGGTTCCAACCATTCTAGTGGCCCCCCGCTGGCCGAGGAGGGTATGGTTCGCGGATGTCGTCCAGATGGCAGTGGATAGGTACGTTTTGCCCGACGATCCAGAGTTTCTCACTCAGGGGCAGCTGCACCATCCCAATTTACAAATGCTGGCTTTAACGGATTGGCTGCTGAAACCTCCATCTTGATGGGCAAGGGGTTGCCGGCCTCTGTTGTCGATACTTTGATTCAGGCTCGGAAGATGTCTTCGTCTTCTATCTACTACAGGGTCTGGCATGCTTATATTGCTTGGTGCGAGTCCAAGTCTCTATCTTGTCGCGATTTTTCCATTCCCAGGATTCTGGAGTTTTTACAGCATGGTCTGGATTCGGGCCTTCAACTTAGCACTCTCAAGGGACAGGTTTCGGCTCTGGCAATTTTTTTCCAAAGATCTTTTGCCAATCATAGGCTTGTCAAAATCTTTTTCCAGGGAGTTACTCATGTGCGTCCGCCACGTAAGCCTCTGCTACCGGTTTGGGATTTAAACTTGGTCCAGTCGGCTCTTCAGGGTCCTCCCTTCGAGCCTATGCGTGAGGCCGCTTTGCCCATTCTGACTCTTAAGGTAGCATTTTTGGTCGTTATTACTTTGTTGCGTCGAGTTTCAGAGCTGGCGGTGCTTTCCATGAAACCTCCTTATTTTGAGCGGCATCAGGATAAGGTGGTGTTCCGGCATAAGCCGGATTTCTTGCCCAAGGTTGTGTCTGCTTTTCATCGCAATCAGGACATTGTATTACCTTCCTATTGTCCTGCCCCTGCTAATTCCAAGGAACGGAACCTTCATTCTCTGGATGTGGTCAGGGCGCTCAAATTTTATTTGGTCGCCACCAAGTCGTTTAGGAAGTCTGATGCCCTGTTTGTTCTTCCTGCTGGACCTAGGAAGGGTTTGCCCCCAGCCAAATCCACTATTAGTAAGTGGATTAGACAGGCGGTGGTACAAGCTTACTCTGCTAAAGAGAAGGAACCTCCCTTCCGAGTTACTGCTCACTCTACTAGAGCTATTGTTGCCTCTTGGGCTTTTCAGCACCAGGCTTCTGTTGAACAAGTTTGTAAGGTTGCTACTTGGTCTACTGTTCATACTTTTTCTAAGTTTTACAAGGTTGATGTTAGGGCCTCAGCTGATGCTGTTTTGGGCCGCAAAGTGCTTTCAGGCGGTAGTGGCTTGAACTACCTGCCGTTACTCATTGGGGATCCCACCCTACTTTTACGGACACTTGGATGTCCCAGAAGTAATGATTGAAATGAAACAGGCCGTGCTGTAACTTGGAAATATACAATTCTGTGATTACTCACCTGTAGAATTGATTTTCCTGTGTACAGCACGGCCTGTTTCATCCCTCCCTTGTTATCGTTGTCCTTGGTTGCCTCTTTATGGTGATTTGTTCAAAAATGATTTTTTGTGAGGCTGTGTATTTTTTATCATGGTTTATCTCAACACTGGGGGTCTATGGGTGATTCCTGGCATTTTATAGGGCCGGGAGGAGCCACGCGTCTTCTGCAGTCAACTGCGCCGCCTTGTGGCGGAATACTCAGAAGTAATGATTGAAATGAAACCGGACGTGCTGTACACAGTAAAATCAATTCTACAGGTGAGTAACAGAATTGTATTTTATTGGATCAAATATTTTTCTAATTTCATAGAAATTCATTTATTTTCTGCAGGGTGGATATATATAGTTACTACATTTAGTCAATACTAAAATACATGACCTTTACATACTGTGCCGCAAATTATTTTGCAGGCAAGGCCATTGCTGCCCCTAAAACCCAGTCCAAGGGAAAGTAAAAAAGAGAAAAAGAAAGTGGGAAGGTGGAAATAAGGGATGATGTCAGAAGTTAAAGAATGTAAAAAAGGGAGAAAGATGGAGAGAATGTTGCAAGGGAAGAGAGAATGATAGAGAGAATGTGATAAATAGAGAAATAAATGAATGTGGAGGGGGAGTCTCAGGAGGGCCTCACACAACACCTACACAAGGCAACGGCCTCTTCAGCCCCTGCCCCTTACCATACTCACATGCTGAATTCCTCCCCTGCGCTGCAGCTTTCCATGCACTCCACAACCTCGGATAGAGCAGGAGCCTTCTGATGATGTGTGGTGGAGGGCCAGGAACGATCTTCTCGCTTTGCTCTCAGCCAGCGCCCTCTACGGAGAGCCTCTGGCTTATCACACACTCCTGAACAGAGGAGCATCATGACCACACAGCCCCTCCTAAAGGAGCAGACAGTCACTTACTACAGGAACCAGGCACCATGACAGCGGCTGTGGGTGCACTGCCTTCTGCTAGTACTTAAATTTTGGGAAATTTCTGGTATTTCGCGGGTGACCGGTTGGGGGGGGGGGGGGGGTGTTGTCCACGAAAATTGGGGAAGTTGGCATCTCTGTAGCTGTAACCATGTGGTGAGGATGAATTGCCTTCCACAAGGTATTTGACAAAGCAGTAGAGGGAATCTGAATCCATCATTGTGTTTTGCATCTAGGTGTTGAAATGGAAAAGCAGATGGTGTGTTGTGTCAGCAGAGAACTAAAGAAGCAAATCATTGTCACTTTCCAAGGTGTGAAGCCGCTGGTTGATTGACGAGTAGAGGAGCATGGGGTCAACAGCAGGCTTAGCACGTTGCCCCTGTCCTAGAGAACACAAAAACATTTAGTATTGTCCAGCTATCTGTACAGCGCGTTGCGTTGCCGTTGCCACTCACATGTCCTATCCTCCAGCTGTTACAAAGCACAGTGTACAGTCTGGATTTATGTGCATGCCAGTGCTTGAGGTTTCCCCAGTCATGTGAATGTTTCTTACCTAATAAATGCATGCAGTCAGTAGATGTGGGGAGCAGTTGGTTGGAGAAACAATAAAACTTTCTTTCTTTTTTTCTTTCATGGTGCTTTCAGAACTTCCAAGTTTCCCTCTCATAGAGAAGTAATAAACAAAATCATCTTCATTATTTTCTCATTCTGCTTTAGTAGCAGAGGCAATGGCTCCAGTTGCAGAGAAATACTAAAGCAATGGTACTGGAAGATCCCTTGCAATCAGGCAACTACTATTCTTTAAGTGGTTAGCAAAGGCAGCTTATATGTTTCTTTTATGAATAGTTTACTTCAAAGCAGGGATCTCCAACCTTTTATACTATTAGAGCCACTTTTAGCAGTGAGAGATGGTTGAGAGCCACTTGTGACGTAAATACGGTAAATCATAAAAGTCATATAACTCTTATAGAACAAGAAACTATTTAAAATGATTCAAAATACAGTGAAGGATTTGAAGGCATAAAACACAAAGATTTATTGAACATAGCCCTCATTAGTACCCCAAAAAATAATAAACAGATCTTCTCTCCCTCTAAAATACATACTCCAAGGATGTGGATCCCCCAGCCACAAGGGCATTAAATGGCAGATATGGGAAGAAAAGGCATGCTGGCTTACTCACTCTAATTTCCAGCTTCTGTCCTCTAAACTTACCAGGAAGGTGGGGAAAGGAGCATGGCACCGGATGATGGAAAATCGGTCATATTGGCATATTTCTCCACCTGTTGATCTGCATTAACCCCTGCATGGCACTGCAATGCCTAACCCAGGGAGCCATGTACCTCCCCAGCCCCAACAGTGTTCTAGCCCTCCACAAGTGTTTTGGTCCACCATACAGTCTGCGAGCCACATATGGCTCCCAAGCTACAGGTTGGGGAATAAGAAGCCAGAATAATAAACAACCCACTTACCCCAAGACAAAAGAGATCCATCATTGATCCATCACTGAAAACAGGAGAACACTTCATCTATAAGCCTTCAGTAGTATATGCTGCCCAGTCAGCTTTAGCCTGCTTTCAGCAGTTGATTGTGAGAGCGGTGAAAGTCTAGAACAGGCACACTGAGTGCTCTTAAAGAGGAACTAGAGTCAGGTCACTACTTCCTCATTCACTTGTATAGTAGTAAATCATGTGACTGCCAGCAACCATTGAGGTTAGATGTGTAAGCCCACTTGGGCAATCCTGAGGTGGTAAGCATATGGGCAGGGCTGGAATAAAGGAGGGGTGAACCAGGGTTCATGCAACCATTATTCTACAGTTACTTACAGGAGGACTGCTCCAAGGGACCTCCACCACACTTATTCTATACTCTTTATGGGTTTCGGACTGCTTTAACTCTGCATTGCAGGAGCTTCTAGCGCTGCATTTGGCTTTCCAGCTTCTGTGCCTTGTGAAGCACAGGAATATGATTTCAAGTGGACCAAAACCCAGGGTTTTGACTATTCTAGGTTTTGGTCCTTTCCCCCGGTGCCCTTCGATCGGGGGTGCCGGCTGTGTGAAACCCCCCAGATCCCCGAGCGCAACTCACCTCTTCCCAGTCCTACTGAGCATGCACGGGTGCTCGTCCAATCAGCCCACTCGGAGATTCTGACGTCACATCATCTAAGCAAGGTAAGTGTAGGGGGTGACCTGGGGGGTTTCACACAGTGGGGCATCCCGATTTTGGGTTTTGATGTCACATGATACCACATGAATAGTTTGGGAAACTGGGTGCAGTGGTGGATGCGACACGTAAGCAAGCACATTTCTCCATGTGTCTAACCCCGCATTAACCCCATGCATGGCCCTGGGCACCAAGTCCCCCCCCCCCCACAGTGTATACCCTCAGTGCACATAGCCCATAAGCCACACACCAGTGGTCTGTCTGAGATAGACTGAGGACCCCTGCCTCTATCACAGTTGAGCCCTTACTGTTTGTGTGTGTGTGTGTGTATAACCAGCATTTTACTATTTTATGACGTCTGCAGGATTTTGTTTACCATTTTCTATGGAAATAAGCACAACCTGTTATAGATTTCCAGGTAAGTAAGCCCTCGACAATAAAGTGGGGGCATGAATTGTTTATGAGGGCTGTTCTGGCTGGGACAGCATCTATAATTCAGAGCCGGTGTAATCTGAATAGCAGCTAATGCTGATTTGAATATGAGCCACAATGGTTCCTTTCTTCCAGGGTCCCAGGCAGCCGGCCCTTCCCCTCTAATTGCTGATGATTTGCAGAGAGGATGTAAGATTTCTGAAATTTTCAGGGATTTAGTCAGGCACTGTGTTTGCGTCCAATCTACCCTCGCTTGTGATGTCATAGCACCCTGCGTCTGCCGGAGGCTGCGATCTGGTGTGGCAGAGCGGCTCATTTCACATTTATACAAAGACTTTAATTGTCTCACAAACACACATTCATATCTTTGAAGATGCTGTTTAGCTGATTATGTGCCTGGGGTTGGGGAAGGGTGGGGGAGTTTAGCCAGACTGTAAATTAACCTTCATTTATATTCAATTGTTAGATTTACTCATAGGGCATAGCTAGAACTTGTGATTGTGTTTTTAGATGCGCACAGCTATAGTCGTAGAAGTGTCTAATATCTTATATGGGCTTAGGGAGGATTTCTGTTCCACTGATTGTTAGCCCCCTATAACCTGATCAGCAGGAGATCTTGGGGGGCTGGATAATCCACTGTATTCTGAAGGCTAAGGGCAATCAGAATGTTTCAGAACTTGTCTGCCGCCAGAAATCCAAACTTTTCATTGCCCTGGTGAAACCCCTTCCTAGTGGCTGTGTAAAACTTACCTAGGCCCAGGATCCCACAGCACTCATATTGGCAATCAGCAAGGCGCCCTGCTATGCTGCAACATCCCTGATCTGAGTGTTCTCCCCACCCAGGGGACCTGCAGCATAGCAGGGTGCTCTGCTCTTATCTAATATGATTGCTGTGGGATCCTAGGACTAGGAATATCCTGATTTGGGATGCACCCCAAGGGACCTTTGTATGTGGGCCAAGTTTCTTTATACGTATGAATTCCAACTACACTATTTTAAAGCCACAGAAAAAAAAATAGGCTGATGTGTTTATAACTAAATAAAACTACAATTATAATCAAGAAAATATATAAAATATTGTATAGAGAAAGTTTGTATAACTTTTCCTTTAAAGCTTTGTGTCACACTATCAGTAAAAATTCTCTGCGCTCCATTCATTCAGAAAATATGGACAATAACGCCACCTAGTGCTCAATATAGAGAATACAGCCAAATTGATTGGCTATGCCAGATGAAATAGTAGAATAAATTATAATCCTTTATTATTCAGGCAGTTCTACAACAATAATTACTAATGCCACAACATATATGTTATATATATATATATATATATATATATATAGCCGGCTCCAGGTTTATGTGGGCTCTCGGGTGGCATGGTCTCAGTGGGCCCCTTTGCGGTGCATAGTCGCGGGTCAGAGGTCTATATATTGTATGGCCAAAACTAAGAAGAGCTGCTTGCCCTCCGACCCCCTATTGGAGCTATTTTTTAGTTTGGCCCCACATGAATGGGGAAGTATTGAGGAAGAGGGAGGCTGAGGGAACATAGATGAATGGGACAGAGCTAAGAGAACAAGGATAGATAGGTCAGGGCTCAGGGGATAGAGATGGACGGGGCAAGGCTCAGGGGATAGGGACGAATGGATCAGGGCTCAAGGGATAGGGGTGAATGGGTCAGGGCTCAGGGGATAGGGATGGATTGGGCAGAGGTGACATACAACCAAAGGGGCAGAGCTGAAGAGACAGGGATGGATGGAGCAGAGAGACAGAGAAAGGAAGTGTGTGCAGTTCTTTAACCACATTGTGCCAGCTGTCAGTGGGCCCCCCTGATGGATGGGGCCCTCGGCAGCTGGCCTACCGTCTTTATTACCTTCCCTATAACCACCAATTACCCTCCCGTCTTTATTGCCTTCCCTATAACCACCAATCACCCTCCCGTCCTTATTGCCTTCCCTATAACCACCAATCACCCTCCCGTCTTTATTGCCTTCCCTATAACCACCAATCGCCCTCCCGTCTTTATTGCCTTCCCTATAACCACCAATCGCCCTCCCGTCTTTATTGCCTTCCCTATAACCACCAATCACCCTCCCGTCCTTATTGCCTTCCCTATAACCACCAATCACCCTCCCGTCTTTATTGCCTTCCCTATAACCACCAATCGCCCTCCCGTCCTTATTGCCTTCCCTATAACCACCAATCACCCTCCCGTCTTTATTGCCTTCCCTATAACCACCAATCACCCTCCCGTCCTTATTGCCTTCCCTATAACCACCAATCACCCTCCCGTCTTTATTGCCTTCCCTATAACCACCAATCGCCCTCCCGTCTTTATTGCCTTCCCTATAGCCACCAATCACCCTCCCGTCCTTATTGCCTTCCCTATAACCACCAATCACCCTCCCGTCTTTATTGCCTTCCCTATAACCACCAATCGCCCTCCCGTCTTTATTGCCTTCCCTATAGCCACCAATCACCCTCCCGTCCTTATTGCCTTCCCTATAACCACCAATTACCCTCCCGTCTTTATTGCTTTCCCTATAACCACCAATCACCCTCCCGTCCTTATTGCCTTCCCTATAACCACCAATCACCCTCCCGTCCTTATTGCCTTCCCTATAACCACCAATCGCCCTACCGTCTTTATTACCTTCCCTATAGCCACCAATCACCCTCCCCTCCTTATTGCCTTCCCTATAACCACCAATCGCCCTACCGTCTTTATTGCCTTCCCTATAGCCACCAATCGCCCTCCCGTCTTTATTGCCTTCCCTATAGCCACCAATCGCCCTCCCGTCTTTATTGCCTTCCCTATAGCCACCAATCGCCCTCCCGTCTTTATTGCCTTCCCTATAGCCACCAATCACCCTCCCGTTCTTATTGCCTTCCCTATAACCACCAATTACCCTCCCGTCTTTATTGCCTTCCCTATAGCCACCAATCGCCCTCCCGTCTTTATTGCCTTCCCTATAGCCACCAATCACCCTCCCGTTCTTATTGCCTTCCCTATAACCACCAATTACCCTCCCGTCTTTATTGCCTTCCCTATAGCCACCAATCGCCCTCCCGTCTTTATTGCCTTCCCTATAACCACCAATCGCCCTACCGTCCTTATTGCCTTCCCTATAACCACCAATCGCCCTACCGTCTTTATTGCCTTCCCTATAGCCACCAATCGCCCTCCCGTCTTTATTGCCTTCCCTATAACCACCAATCGCCCTCCCGTCTTTATTGCCTTCCCTATAACCACCAATCGCCCTCCCGTCTTTATTGCCTTCCCTATAACCACCAATCACCCTCCCGTCCTTATTGCCTTCCCTATAACCACCAATCACCCTCCCGTCTTTATTGCCTTCCCTATAACCACCAATCGCCCTCCCGTCTTTATTGCCTTCCCTATAGCCACCAATCACCCTCCCGTCCTTATTGCCTTCCCTATAACCACCAATCACCCTCCCGTCTTTATTGCCTTCCCTATAACCACCAATCGCCCTCCCGTCTTTATTGCCTTCCCTATAGCCACCAATCACCCTCCCGTCCTTATTGCCTTCCCTATAACCACCAATTACCCTCCCGTCTTTATTGCTTTCCCTATAACCACCAATCACCCTCCCGTCCTTATTGCCTTCCCTATAACCACCAATCACCCTCCCGTCCTTATTGCCTTCCCTATAACCACCAATCGCCCTACCGTCTTTATTACCTTCCCTATAGCCACCAATCACCCTCCCCTCCTTATTGCCTTCCCTATAACCACCAATCGCCCTACCGTCTTTATTGCCTTCCCTATAGCCACCAATCGCCCTCCCGTCTTTATTGCCTTCCCTATAGCCACCAATCGCCCTCCCGTCTTTATTGCCTTCCCTATAGCCACCAATCGCCCTCCCGTCTTTATTGCCTTCCCTATAGCCACCAATCACCCTCCCGTTCTTATTGCCTTCCCTATAACCACCAATTACCCTCCCGTCTTTATTGCCTTCCCTATAGCCACCAATCGCCCTCCCGTCTTTATTGCCTTCCCTATAACCACCAATCGCCCTACCGTCCTTATTGCCTTCCCTATAACCACCAATCGCCCTACCGTCTTTATTGCCTTCCCTATAGCCACCAATCGCCCTCCCGTCTTTATTGCCTTCCCTATAGCCACCAATCACCCTCCCGTTCTTATTGCCTTCCCTATAACCACCAATTACCCTCCCGTCTTTATTGCCTTCCCTATAGCCACCAATCGCCCTCCCGTCTTTATTGCCTTCCCTATAACCACCAATCGCCCTACCGTCCTTATTGCCTTCCCTATAACCACCAATCGCCCTACCGTCTTTATTGCCTTCCCTATAGCCACCAATCGCCCTCCCGTCTTTATTGCCTTCCCTATAACCACCAATCGCCCTCCCGTCTTTATTGCCTTCCCTATAGCCACCAATCACCCTCCCCCCTTATTGCCTTCCCTATAACCATCAATCACCCTCCCATCCTTATTGCCTTCCCTATAACCACCAATCGCCCTCCCGTCTTTATTGCCTTCCCTATAACCACCAATCGCCCTCCCGTCTTTATTGCCTTCCCTATAGCCACCAATCACCCTCCCCTCCTTATTGCCTTCCCTATAACCACCAATCGCCCTACCGTCTTTACTCCCTTCCCTATAACCATCAATCGCCCTCCCGTCTTTATTGCCTTCCCTATAACCATCAATCGCCCTCCCGTCTTTATTGCCTTCCCTATAGCCACCAATTGCCCTCCCGTCTTTATTGCCTTCCCTATAGCCACCAATCGCCCTCCCGTCTTTATTGCCTTCCCTATAACCACCAATCACCCTCCCGTCCTTATTGCCTTCCCTATAACCACCAATCGCCCTACCGTCTTTATTATCTTCCCTATAGCCACCAATCACCCTCCCCTCCTTATTGCCTTCCCTATAACCACCAATCGCCCTACCGTCTTTATTCCCTTCCCTATAACCACCAATCGCCCTCCCGTCTTTATTGCCTTCCCTATAGCCACCAATCGCCCTCCCGTCTTTATTGCCTTCCCTATAGCCACCAATCACCCTCCCCTCCTTATTGCCTTCCCTATAGCCACCAATCGCCCTCCTGTCTTTATTGCCTTCCCTATAGCCACCAATCACCCTCCCCTCCTTATTGCCTTCCCTATAACCACCAATCGTCCTCTAGTCCTTGTTGAATTCTCTACTGCCACTAAAGACTTTATCATTGCTGTCAGTCTCTTACATGCCACCTTCTCCATATCTCCCTTCCCCTGTTGCTGAGGCCAGCCATGAGCAGGTCTGCACACAACACCCACCATTTGGTGGTTCGGGACCACTGACAAATAATACCATGGACCAGTGTGAGCCTGAGTGGGCCCCTGAAGATGCCTGGGGCCCTGGTAATTGCCCGGGTCCGCCCTGTGCTGACGCCAGCCCTGCTCCCCGTCATGTCACTTTGTTTAGTCAAAATGACATCTTTACTGGCCAGTATTTACTGAAGTTTCCAAAAGTTTCCCAAACTTATTGAAAAAAAAAACAGTAAAGAGGGTCTAACTTTGCTCTGCTTTGTAAAGAAGTTTGGCTGGAGTTGTTCTCATATATATAATATCCAGATGCTTTCATGAAATCTTACCACTCGCAGGGATAATGTGTTGTGAACAGCCTGTTAGTATGTGGGGTAAGCATGGGCGAGGCCCATCCTGCATGTCTAGCTGAATCATCCAAGCTGAAATTACAGGGAGCGGATGGATTAGATTAAAAGATGCACTATGTGGAACCAGCACATGCCTTTTCTTTCTTTTTTACAAAACCATTGGCTTAGACTTGCTTTGTGAATTATACAGTGTTCAGAAACTTTGCAGCAAGAAATCCACCCACCTACAGATGTTCTACCCACATATATATTTATAATCGCATAACACATTTAACTATGAACACACATGGTTGACAAACTTTTAGTGGACACTGGATCATATCATCCCTTTACATACCAAAGCACCCTCCTAACAATGAAAAAACACAAATTACAGCAAAAAGCACACTTAATGTCTTTCCTGCTATAAAGAAAAATGTCTTTACTTTTCTGCCCTCCTGCAGGCTTGATCCCACAATGTTCGTTAACATTACATTGCTTACAGTCACAAGGTAGCAGACTGATTTGCTAATATCAGTGGATGCCCATGCTCAAATGCCATCATCAGTGACACAAAAATGTATTGTTTTAGTGCAGGACTCCACAGGATTGAAGGTGATTAAAGTTGTGCCTGATGTGCTGGGTGACCACTCTGGGTTCCAAGGCCATTGCATATGCTGGCGGCATCACCCTGTATTCTGCAGATGTTATTAGTGCTGTCCATATTCCAGGTCCAGTCACCATTTCGGAAGGGGGCACTGGCGTCTACTAAGGAAGAGGCACAGCATGGCACATAGCAGTATGGGATAGCTGCAGCACCATAGGATGGGGGAGGAGTACGCAGAATTTTTCCTTCCCGCACTGAGAGCTATTTTTACTTGCTCTTGCGAACTGCACTATCCTAAAAACCTCACTGTTGTCAAGGCTTGATGACGTTAAATCTGTTTTTCACAAAAAAAAAAACTAAGTAGTAATTCCACCAGGCCCGCTCCCCCCCCCTCGTTTAGTATAAAAGCAGCCATATTGGATATGGATAACTGCCTAGGTGGAACACAGATTGTGAATAGCTTGCTATTAAAAGGCTTAGACTAACAATATCAATCCCCCAAGTTATTAGCTAATCCTATTACATACCTTCCAACTTTTCAGGGAGGGAAAATAGTTAAATTAAGCCGTACTCCCTCATTGAGGGATGGATAGGAGATAGGCAGTAACAGTTACAACAATATAAGCACTTTTAAAGGTAAATGAATAATTTATTGATACAGATCTGTTTTTTAAACCTCAAAGAGGGACAGATGAGAACTACATGGCACAGGAGGTCATAAAAGGGACAGTTCCTCCAAATAAGGGACACTATTAGTCAGCATTGAAGAAGATCAAAACCCTTTTTTTTGTTCTAGGTGAGCTTATCGCAGACTTTTAGAGTCTTTTAGATTCCAGGGCCGGACTTCAATGGTTTTGATCGACTTTAAGGAGGAACAATCAATCACGTTGGCTGGTCTTGGAGTCTAAAAGATTTAGAGCTTCTACTAAAGCTGAATGGAGCACAAGAGACTGATTGGCTGCTGGCTCAGGCATGTGCCGTGGGGTCACCAGAGAGGAGAATTCTGTACCACGGGTTTCACATAGTGTGGCATCCTGATTTGGAGCTGGAGAGGAACAATTACCAGGAAAGAGAAATTCCTGGTGAGTGTTTTCTATTGTAGACAAACATTGTATTTGTCCAGGGGTAGTAGCTAAATGTGATGGGGTCCTGGTGCAAACATAAAATAAGGCCCTTTCACAGCTCATACAGTAAATGTATTATTATTTCTGTCTTTTAACTTAATTGGATGCAGCTAGACATCTAAAGACTAAAACAGCACATACAAATGTTGCTTACTTTCTCTAAACGATACCAAGTGAGCGGAACTTTCTCTAAATGATGCCAAGTGAGTGCAAATATGCTATATAAGGTGGGGAGCAACAATGATAGGGCCCCCTCACCTCCAGGGCCCCCGGTGCGGTTGCACCCCCTCAAGTTACGTCCCTGTATTTGTCCACATCGGGATCCTATGGTTCATTCCCAAACTATTGCCCCCCACCTAGACAAGCTGTTTAATATAAAGCTGGATCCACCTATTTATCATTTATGGTGGTATACAGGAGGGGGCACTTGACTACCTGTTCCTCCATGTGCTACTAAACCAAGTCATGTACCAATGGGCACTGTTCTTGAAGCTCCAGGGCGATAATTGGGTGTTGAGACATCCCGAGGGTGTGTCTATTTTTTCACAATATTCTTAGTGCAGGTGTTCCTAACTTTTGTTTGCCAAGTACTCCCCAGAGACAAGACGTTCCAAGTAAGTAACCCAAGGAGAGGATCAGTTGGTTAATATAAAATACCAGACTTTTTGACCACCCCATTCCTGTTGGTGCTCCACTGGATATAGCTGTGAACCCCCTGAGGTACATGTAGCTAGGCTTTCTGGTACCCGGGGCAAAGATTCGAAATGGTGCCCCCCCCACCTCTTCTCAGGCCCTTCTTTGGTGCCCCCCAAGCCTTGCTGCACCTGAGGCAAGTGCTCCCCCCTAGCTACGCCCCTGCATCAGGGTGAAAAACAGTGACCTAGAGCAATGGTCCCAAACCTTCTCCACACCAAGTAACTCCTAGCAACAAGCTAGTGCCCCCAAGGAGAAAATCAATTATAAATGTTACTGACATAAGTAGGTCATGGGCCTTGTAGCAGGTTTGGAAGCATTTTTACCGTTAGTATATATACCAAATATGTCCAAATATATAGTATACCAAATCTGTCAGACCTCCCTCTTGGTGCACCCCTGAACAGCGCTACGTACCCCAAATTGAGAAACAGTACCCTAGAGCATGTCTGTTGGCAAAACCATCTCACCACTGGAAGAGGTTGCCATGTTGTAACTGGGCAAGCTGGAAGAAAGGTGGGCACTAATTGTGGCCTGAATCAACCCCATAGTAGAAAGGAGGAGCAGAAAATGGCATCTAGTGTGGTGCCGTTAATCTCCTTTGCTTTGTATCTGCTTTTTGCTCAGTAGCATATCTGCTTTAATACTACACCTAGGGCATGTACCATGCCTCCCATACCTTAGCTATGCCTTTGCCTGTCAAGGAAAAGTTCCGCTTCTTCAGGACATGTCATTCCCTGCTACATTATTTCTTATGCCACCTCAGTATTGAAATGACTTCATCCTAAGAAAATCATGTGTAAAATGATTTATAACATGGAGTATTGGGCAAGTGTCTCAGCGTGTATCATACAGGTGTATGTGTGGATGGATCTTATTACAGCTTCCAGGCTGCTGTATGCTGAAAATGCATTGTTTACTCGTGATGTTTGCTGAAGTAGTCATGCATTACCTCATAGGGTGATTATCATGGCAAACCCGGCCTCCAGAATGATTAACCGAAGATGACAGCTAGTGAAGTATGTGTGCAGCGTTTCCTAGGCCAAAGGTCAGCAGAGGGTGCCACGCTGAGTGATATGATGATGCAGATATCGCTCCATTGCCTTCTTTAAAAGAATCAGGTGATTAGAAACATCTTTAACTGGATTAGCTAAATCTGTTTTTATTGCTTATCCATTTATGTACAGTGTGTAAGTTAAGTGGTTGTGTAGCAACAACTACTATAATCCTACCCCCCCATCCTGTCACCCACTCAGCCTGGCATTGACAATATATTCACCCATTCTCCAATAAGGGGCAAAAGCTGCAGGCGGGTGATACTGTGTCCTCACCCCAGTTGGACAGCATACAGTCAAATGTAAATGATTATTGGAGTTGAGTGGCAATTTTTATTTCTGATGGAGCAGTATTAGAGGTGAGGTGTAGAATATTTCCAAGTTCCAATATTTCTTAAATGACCCCCCCTTCCAGAAACATTTAAGGATGAGTATTAAAGGGACCTTCTGACTCTGAATACCCCATGGAGTGCTGTTATTTTCTGTAACCAGAAAAATTCTTCATCTGAACCAGGTGCTGGAGACTGGCTCTTTATTTTTTTTTACTTTATTGTAAATTGAGTTGGAAGCACACTTCAAATATGGTCTCTCCTAAATCTGTAAAACCAGATTACCCCCAAAGTGTTTTTTGTGACTCTATTGGGAAAATGTCAGCTCTCGTGCTGTCTTTAAGCAAGCCTAAAGGTTTTTTTTACT
Source organism: Gastrophryne carolinensis (assembly GCA_027917425.1). NCBI lineage: Eukaryota > Metazoa > Chordata > Amphibia > Anura > Microhylidae > Gastrophryne > Gastrophryne carolinensis. The sequence goes on along the minus strand of CM051237.1, from coordinate 298,064,152 downwards.
CTTTCTGTCTCTGTCCCATCCATATTCCCTCCCCTAACCAGGGGTGTACATACCATAGAGGCAGTTGCCCTGTGGAAGCTGCATCCACGGCCTCTGTAGTATGTACCTGTGCATGCTTACCTAGCCATACCGCCTCTTTCCCGCTAGCTGTTCTCGCTGGCTGCAGTGCAGGATATGGGCCTATGTCTCTATTGCTGAGCCCCCCACCTCTTCCTCTCTACCATGCACCTGATGCGGACCCGGGCGGTCTGCGGAGGGGGAGTAAGGGGGCCCGTGGCGGGGACTTTGCTATGGGGCTCCATCAAGGCTATGTAAGCCCCTATCCCTCCCCTGTCCCTCTTCTTATCCCTCCCCCATCCATTTCCTAATCCCTGCCTATCCTCTCACCAATCCCCTCTTTTTCCCTTCCTAGCCCCTCCCTAACCCCTTTCTCACCCCATTATTTGCATTTTAAATTAATAGCTTTGAATGTCCCTCTAGCAGAGATCCCTCAGAAGCCTGAGTGGTCTGGATTACTCTCTTGGTCAGCACTACATTCTTGCACCCAACATGGCTGAGATTTGCCCAACATGGCTGAGATTTGCCCATTAAGTTAGTCAGCAGAGATAGTGGCTGCCACACAGCTCTAGAAACATTTAAGGGTCAGTATTAAGGGGACCCTCCGGTCAAATAAAACCGGCTGTGCCCTTACCATTGGAGGTATATGTTGAAATGTCCAATTTCGCACACCAACAGGGGAAGCCTGATTCCCAGCCTCAATACCGACATCCACTTTCCAATGCTTCATCACTACCGGCAACCAGTAAAGTTCAGGGTTATTACACATTGCTGTGTCTCTGCTTGCCTGGTGATCCACACAGGTCACCATCGGTCACATAATCTGAAAGTAGTTATGTTTAGAGACTGGGTCTAGGCTTCCCCTGCCGGTATGCAGAGTGGACATTACTTCCCGGGGTTCACCCTCCTCACTGTCCTGTTACTCCAATTTTATTTGACTGCAGGGTCCCTTTAATGTCTAGGTATCTTTAACTGTTGGGTGCATTTTAAACTAAATTGGGATGTCCCAGAGTTGATTGTTAAAAGGATCTAAACATTTTTTTAACATTAGGCATAAGAAATGGATTTCGGGGGCAGAAATGGTAATGAAAATAGTCCCGTCTGTCCTCGATTTCTAGATTGATTGAAAGCATTGATGGTGGGCTCCATACAGCCTACTGTCCAGTCCTAATGGCAGCTCTGGTACTTGTAATTATATAAATACATACATCAGACCTGCAGAAATGACAGTTTAAAGGAAGCAATGGAATTGTTTTGAACTGTCACCTCAAATACAGGGACACTCCTGAATAATTAGGATACATCAAAGTGTTTTGTGTGGCGTCGGGCTTGTGATGTGTGCGTGTACACAATAGTGACAGTACAGTGGCTGCATTTGAAAGGCTCATAAGGGCTGGTGTCAGTGTTGTGCTTAGGGACTGAGCAGGGAGTGTCCTGCTCCATGTACTGACATTCCCAGTGGGGAGCTGGCTGAGCTCAGTTCACACCAGAGAGACAGCGCAGTGCTATCAGCTCCACCAGCATATGCTGTGCTTTTAGTGAGCACTCCATTCATCTACCTGTCTGAAGCCTGTTCCAAGCTGGGCACGCCAAATCTCTGCTTGCCTTCCCGCTGCTTATTATGGATCATCACCCGTACTGATTCTTCTGGATTTTTCTTCTCGGAATGATGGATTTGCATAGGTCTGGCTCTTAGAAAAGCACGTGTGGACTTAAGATGCTTGGTGGCTCCAAACAGAGAGGTTCCTTATAAAACACAATAACTATAGGAAACACGTCTTCTCTTGTGAGATCTTTTTTGGGAAGACCATGATTACTTGATGGTTAAGGAAGCCATTCCTAACTGTCCAAGTGGGTTCATTTATTGGGTGGCACAATGAGAAACGAGGCCAAGTCAGGAAGCTTCAGGATCAAGAGGGGCTCTCATGGTTCCTCTTCTCGTCCTTTAAGCTGGGTAAACTTCTCCTCCTTGTCTCTGAGGACTAAGAAGATATTTCGTAGTGATGGAGAACTTTCAAAAAGCAACCAGGATGGTGAGGAGGATGCTGATATGTGGCAGTGTGATAAACACAGAGAAGAAGGTAATATGTTTGCGCTTTTTTCAGATGTGTTTGATTAATGGGTTTTATTTATTAAATAAAATCTGTCATTCTAACTAGTAATTAACACTAACAATTTTAATGAGGTAAAGGGGGTCCTTTTATACTAAAAGTATTAAGTCTTGGCTAAATCTGGGCATCATGTGAAACCTTTTATTAGAAAAACTAAAGGGCTCTTGCTGAGCTAATAACTGAGTGGAGTGGTAACTATAAAAGCTTGATAAGACACCATCATTGCATCCAGGATGGATACCCCTATAGTATTGGAGCAGAGGGAGCTGAGTGTATCTTGAACCTATAAAAATCAAATTTTTTTTGTGTGTTTCGTATGGTGCAGTTGTTGAGAGGTAGTTTTGCTGAAATTAATTTAGTCCATGGATCGAAATAGACTGCCCTTATAAGTCGGGAACTACACTTATCCTCACTCTAGCAGTCAAATTGGCTTCTATGGTCCAAAGGGTTTACTTAGGCAAGTGTGTAATCTGCCCACATTGTCATCATCAGCCGGTAATAGCCAGATGTGTTTGAGCAGGCAACGTCCATGGGGCACCTATCCACCACTACCACTAGAAACTGTCGATGGCAACCTTCAGATATTACACCACATTTAGGTATACTTATACATTGCTGTGCATATGTAATGACAGCAAATGGCACTGTTTACAAGCGAAGCTTCGGCAATCGAGGGCGCAGCAGGCGCATCCCCAGCAGCACGCATGCTCCAGTCTCCCAGCCTAATTGAATGGCTAGGGGCGGGATTGTGCTCACTGCCAGAAGATGCGGGGAAGTTGCCACAGTACGTTTGTGTCACTGAGAGCACCCAATGAGTTCTGCAGCGTCCCAGGTGGGATTTCACACAGCGGGGCATCCCGATCTGGGAGGCCCTCGGGGAAGGCCAGCGGCCATCCCTGGAATTGTCCACAGATTTCCTGTGGGGCATTGATTTGGGATGTCCCACTGAGAGTATCACCCCAGATCATCAAAGAGTGCAACTTTTTCTCTGTGGCTTGCTTTCCATTTGGATTTTCTCAGCACAAAGCAAAAGGTAAAGCGGGGATGCAGCCTCAGCCCCAATATCCTGCGCAAGATCACCAGCGAGGTGAGTGTTCTGGATGATCATCGTTGCACACAGCTGGACAACCCAATTCTGGATGCCCCATAAAGAGGAAGACCCTCTTTGAAGGCAATAAAAAGCAGGCTGAATAAAAACTGAATGAAAGCTACAGCCAATCAAAGGGCACAGCAGAAAGCAGGCTGAATTAACCTTTTGCCCAGAATGTCCCTTCAAAGAGGATCAGCCACTCTTTGAAGCCGGCAATAGAGTCTTTTAGACTGCCACTTTTCTACCCCCGGGGCATTTTAGGATGTCCTGCTGTCTGAAACCCCTAGGATCGCCCAAAAAACTCAACATCCCCATAGTCCCACCACTCATTCCCTGAGCCAGCAGTTCAGTTCAGGTTCGGCTTAGGAGAGCGCTACAAACCGCAGGGAGACTGGGGATGCAGCTGCTCCAATCTCCCTATTCTGGGTCCGAGACATTCTACAGGGCGTGAGCAGCATCCCCCACTATGTGCATGCTTCCGTCTGCCCATTCACTTGAATGGGCTGGGCGGGTGTACGCAGAGAGTGGAGGGAAGTTGTTTTGTGCTTCCTGTCCAAGATGATGGCGCTCAGGACCCAGATTGCTGGGAGAATGGCTCTGGTCAGCGGTCGAGGTAGGAGGTTTTTTTCTTTGTAACTCCTCCACTCTTTCTTGCCTCAGCACCAGGGTGGCAGGCAGGTGGTCACCCCAAGACAGGACATCCGCTTTAAGGCGACAAAATCAAGACATTTATTTCAGGTATGGATTTAGGGAGAATTTTCTATGGGTTCATAACTCCTAGCACAATTGTGGACCCCTAAGGAACAACAGAAACTGTGGCTTTGTTGCTGCATATGAAATGTCACAGGCCATGTGTATGTTTGGCAGTACATTCGTTAATGATTAGTCAGCCAAGTTGTCACTAGACACTAGATGTGAGCAGCCCGGGTACATACAGGGGTCCCAACATGGCTGATACAGTAACCATAGGGTATCTAATTTATATAAATTAGATACAATTAAACGACTAAACATTATAAAGCCTGATACAAATGGTTTTTGTAACATGCATTGTCACTGGACTTACTGCTCAGTCAGTCTGACCATTTGGGGTATAAAAAAAGAGTCCCTCTGAATAGAAGACCAGCCTGTCCCCTTTGCCTCATTTGCCTACTTTGCACTGTATAAAGTGAATGATAACAGAGCACTGCACGATAAGCATTATTTGAATGCAATATGCAGACCTCTGTGCCACATAGCTGCATTTAAAGGGATTGATCATTCAAACTTTGAAATCATTTGCCTGATGCAGTGTCAGTAACATGCAGTCTCTTTGCTCTGGTAACTGAAAGGAAGGGGCATTTCTTCTTCCTCTGCCTCCAGCACCTCCCCTTTGATCCTGACCAAAAATTGCTTGTGTCATTTTGACACCCCAGACTAGAAAGGGGACCTCCACACTCTCAAGCCCAGCACACTCCTATTCAATGCACACAATGGGGTTGATTCAGAGCCAGGTGAGAAAACACACTCCACTTTTAGGAGAGAACACTGCCATTCACTTTCATTGTCTACCTTGGAGCTGATTCATCCAGGTGAAAATGTACATCCCGTTGTTGAATTATTGTTGAACAATAAAAGTGAACGACAGTTTTCTCTCCTAAAAAATGGAGTATGTTTTCTCACCTGGTTCTGAATCAACCTCATTGTGCTGATATGTAGCCCTACCACTCCCATGACAGAGGACATGAGGAAAGCAAGGTAAAACGTAATTTTATAATGACTCTAGCACTAAAGCTTCTTTCCAAAAAAGAAAGAACAGTGGCATGCGTAGCTCTACACAATGGGAAAACTTTTGAGTGTGCCTAGACAATGGTTTTAAGGATTTGAGTATTAATAAATATTTTTTAGAAATATGAATTTAATAGCCATGTAAATGTTTGGCAAGTTTCTTGTAACCTGGAGTCCATCTTTATTAAAAATAGAAGTAAATGTAAACAGGTGGCTGGATTTACCAGCAGGCCCGTGCTGGAGAGATGATGGCCAGCAACAGCAGCGCTCTGATTTATGGCCAGCTGGGTGCCAGAAACAAAGTGTCAATGGGCAGCTATGGAGGGGCTGAGTAAACAGTCGCACATAGATGTCGTCTCTGGTTGCAGCTCTCAGTGTGGTGACACTTGCTCCTTATAGGCTGCCATCATCTGTATCAACACAAGCTTTGCCATTTTATCGGTAAACCTCTAGCCTAAGTGTCCTTTAACAAACTACAGAGCCAGAGGATACTTTACACACACCTTGTGTGGGTTCCTGTCTGTTACTGTACACATTATATGGTATGTGGCAGGCCGGTGTTAGCATTTTTAGCATGTCAGTTACTAATCTTCAGTAGGCGGAAGAAAAAAATACTTACCTGATGATTCTGACATCTTCTTGTGTCATGTGATTCCTGGAAAGTCTTCTGGTTTCCTGTCAAATTGCATTTTCAAGGCTAAAAGGACTCAGGGCAAGAGAAACACATTTCCCATAGGAGTCAATGCCACATCATATTAAGTAGAGCGCCAGCAGACCCCCCTCTCCCCGATTCTATAATGTATATGCAAAGTACAAGTGGATTCCTCTAGAATGGGGGTTCCAAATCTTTTTTTTTAATAAATCCCACTTTCCTTGTTTTAAATATGTATAAAGTACCACATGAGTGGTAGGTATTAGTTGTCAGGGCCTAAAACAGTGCAAAACCATCAAAAAAAGTGTGTGAATGAGCTGCAATGCACATATTTCATTCTTACCACCTCTCAGACCAGTGTTTATAGAGAAAATTTGACTTGGATAAGTTTAGATGGCAGTAGATCAGGTTGGGGCACAGATCAATCTACAACCTAAGTACCATCAGTGATCAGTGCATCTTGTGCCCTTTGAGGGAAGTGCAGAACTGACCTGTGCAGCGTGCATGCAGGGAAGCATGCTATTATACTCACCCTGGTTTCTGCATTCTGCTCCCCATCATCTCAAGTAGGTTACATAGGTCTCACGTGACCACCTATGCCACTAATCTGGGATGTAGAGGACAGGAGGCACAATGCAAAGGGCGAGGGGCGGTATGACGGAATGCTTCTCACCCACACTCCAGTCATTGTCTTTCATCTTTTCTCCATACACCAGGAGCCACTCGTAGAATGCAGGGGGTACTGTATTCAGAGCCAGAAAGCAAGACTAAGCAGTCAACTTGGTGCCTCCTTCCGGACTGCACAGCTTGCCCTGGCCCAGAAAGTTCCAGCTAAGAAGAGCACTGCAGCCACCATAGCCCAGGAATGTGGAAGAATGGTTATTAAAACAAAATCCCATCTTCCTAGAAAAAGTTTAAGCAGGCAAACCAAGCCGGGTTATAAGCTAACCTAAAGTCTTTATTGACTGGAGGTTCTCTTTGAACTTTGTTTCTTTTTCCCTCAAAAGTGGATGTAGTCAAAAGCACCTAAAAACGGAAAGGTAGTCCTAGTCCTGAGATTTGCCTATGATGGCTTTCACATTTACTAAATAAGAACCTTTTTATTAATGCCATTTGCTCAAATAAAGCACAGATAGCTCTTTTGCCCACTCCCAGTATACTCTTGTGAAGCTTGGCCTCACTGGCCTGATATTTCATTCTGGATGTGTCTTTGAAGCCTTGGCAACTCTCTAAAGGCAAGCGCAGAAGGTCTTTCCAGTTCACTCACCTAGAAAGGCCAGTGGAGATTGATGGGTACAGGGCCACACCAAATCATGTGGTCTAGACACAGACTGATGGACTTGGCACATGCACGTATTGTCTTAAAGTTCAGATCAAAGCTAATAAAAGACGACTTGTCTTGTGCTTGGTTGGTTGCCATTTTAAATGTGCTTCTCTATGTGAGATATTTGTTTTAATTCAAAGGGGGTGTAAAAGTAGAATGTTAAATGTGTTATTTAATCAGAGTGCCAACATTATCTTTTAAAAACAAAAGCAGGCATCTCTATGCTCTATGGCAGAAAGTTGGACAGGGAAGCTGGCAGCTAGTGCCCCTCATAGCTTCCAGAACTGTTTGTATTTCTGTAATAGCAGACTGAAAGTCAAATAAGACATTATGTCCACTGATTCCCCCCCCCCCCCCCCACACACAACTGATTAGGATTCTCCACTGCAGATCAACCCTCATGGAATTAAAAAAACAGGCTGTTAATACTTACATCTGGAATCGTGCCCCCGTGCCTGTGGAATAAGGGAGCCTGGGTCATGCTGCCTCCTTTGCCCCTGCGGTATGTACCTGCCCCTAGAAATACTTACCTAGCCATACCGGCTTCTCCAGCGCCTTGTGTATGCGACGGTGCCCCGCACGTGTGCCCCGCATCTTTGACGACGGCCATCTCTGTTGGACTGGGCAGGTGAGTGTCCACAGGGCGGGTTTTTTTTTCAGCTGATGATGGGGCCCTGTGGTAGTGGCCCTGCTCTGCGGCCCCATTCGGGCTATGTACGCCCCTGGCCACTTGGCTTCCTAAGATTTGTCAAGCAGTGTGGCATCCCAAATTCTGACATGCCCAGAAGAGAGGTGGGGGCTATTTTTCTCCATATGAAGCCAGTCCAGGCATATGGAGAAAAATCCCATTACCTACCTGCATAAAGGCTCAATTCCAAGGATTCCTACGGGCTATTTGCAGTCCTATTTCAGTAACGTCCGCTCCAGTGCCAACAGCGCTCTCCCTAGCCTTGGTGCTTGTCACTGCTGCCAGTCATGAGGCTCCCTCATTGATTGGCTGCAGGGGGTTGGATCACGTAAGCGCTCAACTCTGATATGCTAGATGAATGCTCGTATATGTGAGCCAAGATGTGGGCCTGGTCAGGGGTGTGCTCTCAGTTTTAAGCCTGACAGCTTTGAAATGGGAGCACTGCAGCCTTCAGGACTCCAGCCAGCAAGCAGGATGGTGAAAGTCAATATATAGGTTGGTTTTAAAACAGTTATCTAATTTATTTTCAAAAACTGAGAAACCTCCAAAATATATACTCTAACCCAGAAGCGGACAGGAGTCAAAAATCATCACAGGGGTTTACTGACCCCAAACTGTGAATTAGTTATCTCCATAGCTGATTCTCTAGCATTGTAGCTTAAAGTGGACCAAAACTCTCAGGCTGATCAATTCCCCCCAGGTCGCCCCATACACATACCTTGTTTCCCGGTCCAACCGAGCATGCGCAAGCCGGGGCTGCATCTCCACTATCCCTCTACCCTGTTAGAGAATAGCGGGGGGAAGCGGCGCCAGCGTGCTCGGAGCTGCTGGCTTTAGACGTTGTGACGCCATCGGTTTCGCCGTAGGACCAGGAGTGAGTTGGCTTTGGTGATCTGGGTGGTTTCACGCAGTGGGGCACCCCGATCGGGGTGGGTGTGACTACAGTTAAAGCAACAGTACTAAAGCTTTAGTATTATGGGGGACAGATAATATGGCAGGGTTGGGTATGGCAGGGGTTGTTATGGCCCTATACAGCCATGAGTCTGTATATAGCATTGCAGGGGCAGAACATGGGCTGCGGTGTTTTAGCTGGTAGGTGCAGTTCTCAGTACTGGTTGAGGGCCTAGGGGAGAATTGGAAGGCAGGGAATGGGGTGGGGGTGATACAAAAGAAATGGGTGAAGTCTATCACAGGCTTTGAATAAGGTGGGCAACATGCTGGGGACCGAGCCCAGTCACAAATGGTGCCAGTCTGCCCCTGATCTATCCCTCGACCTTGGCTTTAAAGCTGTTGGCAAGACTAAGGCAATGCAAATGATTAAAGTTCCAGTCCAGGTTGGTATAACAAGAAAGAGATACTTACCTCTTCTCCCCCACAGCTTTCCTGGCTCTGTAAGCTGAAGCTTTGTACAGCCATTGAGATATGCCGCGATTGCATCCCCGTCGTCCACGCACACCAAAGGGGTCTTGTAAAGCAAGCTTTTGCAGTGAATGAAGTGAGTGATGATGTGACATAGCGGGGGGCATGTTACTTTTGAATGGCAGAGGCTGCTTCCTGGGATGAGCCAGAGCTTCGAGGGAGAAAAGGTAAGTATATCTGTCCTTAGCCCAGGCTGTCCCTTTAACATGTCCTCAACAAAGTAATAGATAATTAGTTATATCAGAATAAGAGCTTAACCTTCAGCCATGTTGAGAAGTCTTGCCCTGCTGCTTGGACTTTCTCTTTGCCTGCCCAACGGCCGCCTATAAAAACATCGGCACATAGTGGACTTTAAAGCAGGACTCTAAATGGTTAAGTATTCAAGGCTCTGCCTGTCTAGGAAGATGCATGATATTTGTCCTTTCTAGTTGCTGAAGACAGAATGCAAACAAAATATTTTTTACACTGTCTGAATGCTTGAAAAAAAATACTGGGTTAGGGGTTATACTGGCAAAGTTGCTTAGAATCTCATTACATGTTAAAACATCTCATTTGTTCTATTATACAAAAAGGACTAGCTTTTCCTTTAGTCTTTTTTCATGCTTTGCAAAGGAAATGTTTTTTCTTGCTGCTAGGTGTAAAAGCTGCCAGGAGTCTGCATCACAAATCATATTTATCAGCGTTATAACTATACACAGCTACCACGAGTCCCCCGATGGATGAAGCTATGTGATGGAAAGCCACATCCATGTGTTTTCTATTACCCTCAGAACATCATGCTTTTAGCCATGCAGGAGTAAAACCTCAAGCCCTCATCTCGGGGATAAGCACTTTACTAGAAGTAGGGAAGAAGTTCTATTCCAGCTCACTAAGGCACATGTGCAAATGTTATTCCACGCAGGGAGTGGCCGCGCCTCCGCACTGTGCCAAGACAGGTTACTTCTACAGAGGACCTTGGACTCAGCTCAAGTGTTACTATTATTTTTCATTCTTCATTCCTTAAAGTGGACCAACACCCAGGATTTTGACTATCTTGGGTTTTGGTCCACTTCCCCGGGGCACCCCGATCGGGGGTGCCCCGCTATGTGAAACCCCCCAGATTTCTGTAAAAACTCACCTCACCCCGCTCCTACGGCGCATTCGCGGCCGCTCGTCCAATCAGCGCGCTCGGAGCCGCTGTGGTATGTGCGTCAAAGCGCTGTCAAACTGACCTGTCAGTGGAGCAGAGGGATGGTGGGGTTGTGGTATTCCTCTGCAAGGAGAATACATTTTAAATTTCAAAGCGGACCACTATTTAAAAATGACTCCTTTGAAATGGAACTACATGATCCCTTGCAACTCTATATGTCAGGGAGGATCCTGGTTCACATGGACATGAAGCTAAGCTAACCAAGCCTTTTCATAAGAGATACTCACCTCTTCCTATCAAAGCTTCATCTGATGAGGAGCAGGAAATAGCGGCACACACATGTGGCAGCCGCACCTCCTCCAATAGAGGATTTGCTTCATGGCAGAAAGAACCATCACTCCAGATGGAGTCACAAAATCACAATTGTATTCAATCCATAATTACAAGTCATCAGGACATTATACAGCAAGAAGAACATGAACCAGGCTCCTAATGAACAATTTTAGGGCAGCGGAGGCACCGCCGCATCCATTGCGTGGCCGGTTGCATAGCAACCAAGCCATCGCAATCTCCACTATAGGAGAGGGGTGGAGGTGTCGTCACCTGGCCGGGCAAATCTGCTGGGCAACAGGTGATCCGCTCGTCAGGCGCCTTGTGATAGGCGATGCGAAGCTTATACGCCATCATGAACTCCATCATGAATCTATTTGGAGTGCTGCTTCTTTCTTGCCTTTGGAACTGCGGTGTCTCTGTGGACTGTGCATCCACATATTGCTTGCTGAACTTGGGATAGGAATGCGGCAGTTACCGAATGTTGGATTGCTTCATGGCAGTGCGTAGCTACATATTGTGCATTACTATGTTAAACTTCAGGTCTGAGAATCCTGAGAATCAGTATTTTGGATTCCTAACTGTAGTGGCCTGACAAAGCAGGATTCTCTAGGTGGGGTGGACCTTAAAAGTCACCTAACGTCATTTTGACTGGAGGTCCGCTTTAACAATCATCCCCAGGAAATTGCAAATTTAGGATTCCCATACATTTAAAGATCCTCAGGAAGCCAATATTAGCCATTGGGTTCTGTATGATGGGGCAGGCTGTGCACTGCAATAAAGCATGTCTACTTTTGGAAGAGGTACAGCTGCCGCATTGCTCAACTGTTTTCTGTCCCCTATCAGATGAATTTCCAATGCTGGGCGTGCTGATGGCACAGAGGGGTAGGTTAGTTAAGTTTCTCTGTGAACTAGGACCTTCCTTTCATATCATGGAAGCACATAATGCCATAGAAATGTGCAGGCTTTTACTCCCATCACCCCCCCCCCCAGCAACCTACTAACAGTGTCTAATCACAGAGGTGATCTAAATGTGTTTTGAGAATGTCTACCAGCATGACTCACAGGTCATTAACTTGAGGCAAGAAAGTTTAAAGGGTTTTCTTTCCCAGTCAACAAATACACATTTAAATCTCCTTATATGACATACAGACATGTTTTTTAAAGGCCAACTGTATACACAGTATCAGACTGGGGTACCTTGAGGCCACCAGAGGAAAATCTTCTTTGGGCCCACCAGGGGAAATCATTCTTGGGGCCCACCAGAGTAAATCATTCTTGGGGTCCCTCCCTTCAACTTACATATACATAATGAAAAGTAAAACCCCCTTGTTGCACAATATAAAATTAGACAGACTAAATAACACACTATGTTAGTTTTGTACTGCCTTGATGGTGGCCTTATGTCACTGCTTTGGGCTCAATGACTGATACTTTGGTCACACGGTGGGCCAGTTCAAAAACACTGCTGATTTCTTCTGGTCCCTGGCCATAGCCAAAATCCCTCAAACATGGTTAGAAAAAAACGCCCTCAATGGTCTTGGCACCCAGGGCAATCACCTTGCTCTCTCCCTCAGATATTTGGATCCTTGTAAAGCTGGTCATCCATCTGATAAGTAATGGCCCACATTTACCAGGCCATGACTGAGCTTTCTATGTGACAGTAGTCTGATGATGCATTTGGGAGCCCTGTATTGGGCAAGTTTTTTTCTACAAATGGCCAACATTTCCCTGCAGCCTAATTGTACCTGACCATTCTTGCAACATTGGGTTGGGAAATTAGTTACAGACAAAACTAAGAGCTGAGAGTACCTGAGGCCGCCCAAGGCTCTAACCCTTTACCTCTTGTGATTCACATGATATGCGGCTGAAGGCTTCTCAACATTTTCCCACATGCACTCACCACACTACCACAATACAACATTTATGAACCCCCCCCTGGATCACCCCAATCTATTCACCTCATTCCTAAGCTCTTGTTGCACGTACAGCAAGCATCCCCATAATACCTTTACCTAGGCACGCACCCATACCCCCCAACTGTCCCGATTTGGGCGGGACAATCCCGCTTTGGGGCCCTTGTCCCGTTGCCCCGCAGGGCCCCAACATGTCCCGGAATCCTGTAAACTCACCGGCGAGTATGGCGGCGGCCGGGACACCGGGCAGGAGGTTGCAGCTCTCTGTGCGGCGTAAGAGCTGGAAGGAAGAGAAAGGGGCGGTGCCGGGGCAGCTGCAGGGGGCGGAGTTAGATCGGGCAGTGAGGCTGTTTGCTGGCTCGCTGAACTGTTAACGGGGGTGGGTGGGCAGGCGCACGGGGGTGGGGGGGCGGGCGGTATGCTGGTTTGGGGATACGTACGCATGCAGGGGTGAAGGCAGCCGACATTGCTGGAGCTGGAGAGCGTGGCCGGGGCGTGACGGGGGCGTGACGGGGGTGTGGCCGGGGCGTGACGGGGGTGTGGCCGGGGCGTTACGGGTGTGTTGCCGGGACGTGACGGGGGTGTGGCCGGGGGCATGGCTTGTCCCGCTTTCACGTTTTCAGAAGTTGGGAGGTATGCGCACCTGTGCCAGGCCACTCTGGACAATCCCACTCCCACAGTTAGAGGAAGAGGTGGAATGAGGCCATCGGATTTCCTTTCCCCGCTGACATCAAGGAAATCTGAATAGAGCATGTGCTGCTAAATGGCTGAATTTATGGGTGATCCCGGGGGATACTCACAGCAGGGCATCCCAAATCAGAATGACCTGCCAAAGAGGAACAAAACCAAAGAAAGTAAAATTCCTGGCTGTTCCTCTTTAAATATCATTATATATTTTGGTGCCTGTGTTTATTTTATCTCCCGGGGGTCATAAAGGCACATTCAGAGCTGGACTACCATCTCAGTCAACCAGAGATCATCAGCATATGTCATCCTCTCACCCCGGGCGGTCTATGCACCTGCAAGCCATGGCTTTAAAATCTCTTTCAAGCACTTTTTCGATAATTCAGTTTTTCTAAGGATTTTCCATGCTATCATCATAACCTAAGCTGAAAAGTGTGTTTTTTTTATATTATTGTGAGATGGAGGCTGTAAGCAGTTCTACATAATCCTTCTAATACCTGTTATTTCAGGATAGTCACGACTTTATGTACCGAACATGCAAACCCAGGGCTTTAGGTATTTGCTTGTGCTTCTTAGGTTATCTCTTGTGTACTTTTTCTAATACTATCATTATCTCGTCACTCCCATCTTTCTTCCACCATTAGCAAGGTTGTGCCTTTCAGGCTAGACATCTGTAAATCATTGCACAGGAGTGGACACCTAGGTTTGGACGTGCCGCTGCTGAGTGATATTCTGCAGGTGCCATGGTTGCACACAGCAGCTAAATATGCTAAATATGCCATAAAAAATTATGGTAGACTCTCTGAAGGATTACTAAGGCCGGGAAATAATGATCAGCTACATTTGTGTTTTGAATTCAGCAAGAAAGCCAGATTCTCTCCTCTGAATTACACGCAAACCGGATGCACTGTTTCATGTCAGCATCTTGCACAATCGATTGCATTCTGTGTGGGAGAGGTGTAATACACCTGCTTAGTCAGTGCACTCCTGTAATGTAAATATTCTCTGCCATTCTTCACAGATAAGGCCGGGCATAGCTAGGTCGGTGGGGGCATCATTAATGAAAAGGAAATTTCTGTTTCTCCCAACTGTTCAGGTGGATAAACTCTCCATTTAACCAAGATTTTTATTGTTTTAGAATTTCCAGTACTACTGTACCATATTGTTACAGAAAATATATATATACTACAAGGCAATTATAGAGATAACAGCTTCAAAATAAAACTTACATAAAATCTGACTCATGGAGGGTTCCACATGCCCAACCAAAGGTTTAGCCTATGTTGGAAGCAGAGCAATTTCTTCCTCAGTAAGGTGAGTAAAGGATAGCTTTGTATCTAGCCACATCTGTTATCTCATAATTAATATGAGCCATAAGTTGCATGAGTAGAAATAAAAGTAAGAACCAGAAAAAGAGAAATAGCAGAGCAGTGTGAAAATGATCGAATACATCCCCTACAAAAGGGGAAAAATGAAAAATAAGGGGGGGTGAAAAAGGAAGAGAAAAGATAAAGAGAGAAAAAAAAGAAAGGAAAAAAGGGGGGAGGGGCCGGGTATGAGGAAAGGGAGTATTACCCAGTGAGTGACCTCAAAGAGACACCACCTCTCCACTAATACCAGAGGGCGCATAATGGTCCAATCACAGAGACTAGCGGCCTTATTTATCAAGGGCTAGCACCAGGTAGTGTCTGACGAGCGCCAGGTACCGCCAGCTAACGGCGGCTACCGAATCAAGTACGCCCAGCGGCGGTCACAATGACGCATTTATCACGCTAAATGAGGCTAGCGCCGGTGAGAGCGTCAGCTAGCGCGGGATTCATCATGTAGCCGACTGCAACGAACTGCACCGCTGCTAATCCCATCACAGCGACAGGTATGACCTGGCGCTCCCTGGCGTTGTCCAATGCATTTCAATGGAGCAATCTTTAAATAATCATAATTAATTGCTGTAAGGCTTTAATGGCTTTAATGTTTTTTTTTTTTTTTTTTTTTTTTAATGTCAAAAATTCTGTGACCACTTCTGCAATGTTAGGATTTTTTTTTTAAGTAAAAAAAAAAAAAAAAAAATTGTGCAGAATTGATATTACAGGTCTGATATTCATGTATTCATATTACAAAATGTTTAGAAAAACTTGTATAATTTTTACATTAAAAAAAATGGTTGTTTGGGGGTTAAAAACTACTTTACACACATCGCCGCCAGCGCTCTGGGGTTTAAACAAGAAATTCACAGCGCGAGAAATTTTTGAGCGTGATTTGTTAATGAATCTGCAGCAAGCCGTTCGCTCTGGCCATTCGCTGTCAGGCGCACCCATACAACGCGGAACCTGTGAAACAGCGACCCCTAACCCCGTATTCAACATTACCGCACACCGACTGAGTCGCTGTCAACAAGCAAACCCCGGCCAAGCACAGCGAATACTAGCTGGCGCTGTGAAAATCACGCTACTGGCGCTCATCTGCCGCTACCTGGCGCTATTAATGAATCGGCCTCTAGATCTTAAGAAAAAGTGTCTTGGAATATTGCCACCATTATGACACATGATACAATTTGGGGATTTTGAGACTTTGTGATTACTTGTTTGGTGGCTGTAAACATATGACAATCACAAAGTATGCCGTTTAACAAAGCCTCACAGGGGTCCTTTGTTATCGACCTTCCCAACATTGGTTTGATAAACTCTTGTGAGCTAGAAACATTTTCAATCCTTTTTTTAATACCCCCAGATTTTCTAAACCTGTAGGTATATTCCCATGTACAGGCAAGACTGAATGTTGCAATGGCATACTTACCATAGAAACGGGGAAGGAAGCTGCTACTGGGCATGCAAGCTGCCTCCTCTTTTGGGTCCCCCAGGGCTGTTTCCTGCCCCCAGTTGTAACATGTCGTGGGGGGGGCTGTTTGGGGATGGAGTGGAGGGGCATGATGATGTCACGTGAATGAGCCACCTAGGGGATAGAGAGACAGATATGGCAACTTGGTAAGTAGAAAAGCATTGCTTCCCAGCCACACTTTACCAAGCCCTATGATACCTATGCATTCCCCTGGAATGTTGGTTTGTACATGCAGACAGTCGTGAATGTTACTTATGTTTGGTGCTCCTCCCTCCTTGCTGCCTAAACATAAACAAAAGTGTGTTTGCCAAACTGAGCTTGCCTGTTTATTAGTAACAGATAACCCAAAGACATCTAATAAAGAGTTGGATCCTTCAAGCCTCCTCTGAAGTCTATTGCTGCACCTTTTTCACAATTTATGATGAAGTAAAGAATGTATAATAGTGTCCTGGAAGCAGTGTAGTCCACATTATCTCCCCAGTGCCCACACGTGTTGGCAGAAATAGAACTTTTTATGTTTCTTGTTCATTGGAACTGTTAGCTGCTCTTTGAAGTTAGTATTTTGCACCTGGACTGCCTCAGTTTCTGATTAAAAATACGTTCAGCCGTACATTGGCCTTTTAGCGTGAACAATAACCGAGGCTTACGCCAAGTTCTTTCAACTCAGTCACTAGACTAAAGCCTAAAATTGTAATTACAAATTAGGCATCTCGGTGAGAGTGTGACATCCTCCTAGAAAAAAAGAAATGGAACAATGAATAAAAACGACTGCACCCTCTATATGAGAAATAGTTTTACACACCACCAATGGCGGTCTGGGTTTCATAAAGGATTGGCTTTAGGTCATTCAGGACAAAAAGGGGCCAGTGAGTCATCATGATTGTCCAGGCATGTCCTACAAATGATTGTTCTCATGTCTGAGAGGGCCAAACTTCCTCTACCCCCTACTTTACACATAAACACACTCTCTGCAAAGCTCAAACACTGGGCTCAGTCAAGTGTATGCTAATGAAGGGCTGCTAGTTTCATCTCAAAAGCATGCCTACAAATAACATGGTGGTTGTCCCTTAGGAGACACGTACTCTTTATAGTGAACATGGATATGGACAAGGGAAAGTGGTGTTTTCACAGTTATTGTCAGAATTATCTGGACTTATACAACACCAGTTTACCGCTTAGGAGGTAATACAAAATTTTAGATAAAATGATGGATGGTACACAACCTCATGCTGAATCTTCTAAGCAGGGTGGTCATGCATGTGTATGGGCAGTGCATGTACTATACTGTGTTGTGTACTGGGTTTAGCAAGCAAAACATGGTACACAACCAGGGCAGTTTCTAGGGGAGGGTGAGCAAGATGGTTGTCCTGGGCGCCTAGGCCATTGTGGAGGCCTTTAGCCCAGACATTATGTTTTCCGCAGATAGGTTATGGCCACTGTTAGTGGTGCCAGCTATATGCCAGGCACCGCATCTCCCCATATTGGGCTCAGTCATGCGGAGGGGGCATTGCCTGCTGCCTAAGTAGAGGCACAGCATGGCAATTCCAGAGGAGGGACACGTGTGAAATCCTGATGACGAGCGTGGAGTGGAGGAGCAGGAGGTGACCAGAATTGAGGGCAAAATGAGTTCCTGGAGTTCCTGGGTACAGAATTGGCTGCATCTAGCTTGGTATTGTTGTATACGCAATAAAATGTATGAAGGAGCCTGGCCAGAGAGGACTTTGGAGGTTCGAGTTAGAAGTTGAATTGAATTCTCTCAGATATTGGCAGCCCGTGGAAGGTCTGACACAGAAGGGACAGTTATCATCTTTGTGTTCCAATGGTGACTAACAGAAAGGAAGCCTTGATCTTGGGTGGTAGTCAGCAGCAATCTTTTCCCACTCTGTTCCAAACTAAAATCAAATAAGTGTCTGGCGTGGATTCCTAAAGGTAATAAACAAGGTCACAAGAACGCATCCCTGTTGTATCAGCAGACACTTCTTGAAATAACCACAAACTTGTTGACAAAAGGGAGGCAGTGTAAGCTGTGTTCTTAGTGGCTGGGAAATACTGACAAGATTAGCTTGTTGTGCCGTGCCAAGAGCAACTGTAACCCATTGGTCTGTTTGACAAGTAGGCAAAGGTACATATTTTGCTCTATGCTCTTTTTACCATACATGAACCATTTCATGTTAGACTATTAGAAGGAATGTTTAAAGCAAACCTGTGCTTACATGGGAAATACACATTTTCTTCACTCATTTACTTAGGAGATGCCTTTAGTGGTAGACAACCTAAACAGAAAATAGTTGTGCAACTGGGCAAGGAATGCAGATTCCCTGTGTTTGAATTGCACCTCTCTGTGTAGATAGCGGTGTATATATAAGCTATACTGTATGATTTATCCACACATGGGTGGATACCCCCATCTAATGATATTTAATGCACTGTCTATGGGGCTTGTAAAGCACATATATAATGAAACTGGGACTCTTGAACTTGTACTTTGTGTGTGGTCTTTTCACAGTTTGACTAAGACAAAATAAGGGAGGAGGAGGAGCTGATTTGCATAGAAGGTATTTGTTTTACCTGGTCAACAGGGTGAGCGAGATTCTTTGTATGTGATTTGCCTGTGCTGCCCCCCTTCCGATTGCAATGCATTTCCAAAGTCTCTTGGAGTAGTCTCTACAACACCTATATGATGCTGCTTGTCTGACCGGAGATTTATATTCTTTTTAATGGGCCAGGTAAGACAATTGCTTTCTGCTCCTAAATCTTTTTGTATGCCATTATAGTAGAAAGAAAGGACATGATTATATTTTTAGCGAGTATTATTTACTTAGTCCTCTTAGTCGGTTGTTTAATCGCTGCCCTGTATACGAAGGTTTTTCTGTTGTTGGCTGTTCTCGTCCAGCCCATTTGCTGGTGGTTGGTTTCTAGGAACACTTACAGTATTTATCCATGTACCAGCATTGCTATAGGCAATCTATGTAGTGAGTGTAGACAATATGTGGACATTTTGGGCCTGATTTATCAAACACTTCTGCCAGACAGTGCCATTTCATTAAGGTAGTGCAAAATATGAATTCTAAATGCTGCTGCACCACTCATGTTTTAGTTAATGTGCTTCTTGCAGTGCAGCAACATGTGCAAGTGTGAAAAAAATATCTAAATTAGATTTTCACTACTCTCATTTGCACCAATGTGACACTGTCTGGCATACGTTCTTGATCAATCGGGCCCTTAGCTATACAATAGCCAGCCTGGTTGTACAATCACTGCTTAATCCACAAGTAACTAATGCATCTAGACTTAAAATAGCCAGGAACTTATTGTTTATTCCCAGATGATCAGACCCACATCCATAATGTAAATCCAAGTGATCTACAAGAGAGGGCAGGGTGGCAGCTGCACCACAAAATGGTTCAGAATTGGTTTCAAGAAAAAGCTTTCTGCAAGTCATGGGTGGTCAGCTAATCCTTTCAAGGTAACAAATGTTTGCAGCTGTACCACTGCTCAACTAGCCTTCCTATTGGCTAGAACGTAGGAGCTGGCAAAGCTTCCCCCAACTGGAGGTGAAGATGAGGCAACAGATCCTGACATAGAATATGAGGCTGATTCATCATTAGCGGCAGGTAGCGACAGATGAGCGTCTGTAGCAGGCATTTTCAGAGCGCCCGCTCGTAGTCGCAGTGCTCGGCCGTGAGTCGCTACTTTATAGCTACTCAGTCGCTGTTCAGTAATGTTGAATACATTGTGAGGAGTCGCTATTTGACCAGTACAGCGCTGTATGGGAGCGCATGTTAGCGACTGCTCATAGCGACCGACTCACACTATATTCAGGAAAAAAACAGCCTCACAAATCTCTGGCGCTGAAAAATACTTGTTTGAAGCCCAGACCGCAGGAGGCTGTGTGTTTAAAGTCTGTTTTCAAGCATCTATCCACTAGTAACAAAGCGAAAACATATGGAATTACATTGTAACAACATTGTAACATGAACACTTTAATGCCAGACCTGTAATGTCATTTCTGAGGAAATATATAAAAAATTAACCTCAATGCCAGAAGAGGTCACAGAATTATTTGTGATTTTTTTGAAAAAAAAAAAAAAACGTTTAAAGAGAAGAAAAGGATCGTCCATTGAAATGTATGGGAGAGCGCCAGGTAGCGAGAGGTCATACCTGGCGCTGTGCAAGGCTGAACGCTGGCGCTGTTCGCTGAGGCTGGGATAATAATGAATCAGACGCTACATGGCGCTATCTCAGTCGCTAAACAGATTCTGGTTGATAAATGTGTAATTGCGTGCCGTGCCCGGCGTTCACCAGTCGCTACCTGACGCTACCTGTCATTAACCAGCCACTACCTGACGCTATCCCTTCTTAAAGGGCCTTATTCTAAAATGTATATACAGTAGCATGCCTACCCATTTTTTGGGCCTCTCTAGGGAACTAAATCTATTCATTTTATAAGGTGAAGCATTAGTGTTCAGGCCTAAGGATCTGCCTGGAATTACAGTCGCGGGTGCAATTTATAGTAGGATTTTATCACTTGCTGCAGAGAAAGGCCTGTTACTTTTTTACTTCTGTTTTCATTGTAGCTTTCAGGAAGTTAACAATGATTGTTTCATGTTTTATGCCTGTGTGACATTGGCAAATAATTGAGTTCTATAATTTGAACAGACTATAGGTAGTGCATGTAACCTTATGTTTATACCCCCTGGCAGATAATCGAGTTCTATCATTTGAACAGACTATAGGTAGTGCATGTAACCTTATGTTTATACCCCCTGGCAGATAATCGAGTTCTATCATTTGAACAGACTATAGGTAGTGCATGTAACCTTATGTTTATACCCCCTGGCAGATAATCGAGTTCTATCATTTGAACAGACTATAGGTAGTGCATGTAACCTTATGTTTATACCCCCTGGCAGATAATCGAGTTCTATCATTTGAACAGACTATAGGTAGTGCATGTAACCTTATGTTTATACCCCCTGGCAAATAATCGAGTTCTATCATTTGAACAGATTATAGGTAGTGCATGTAACCTTATGTTTATACCCCCTGGCAAATAATCGAGTTCTATCATTTGAACAGACTATAGGTAGTGCATGTAACCTTATGTTTATACCCCCTGGCAGATAATCGAGTTCTATCATTTGAACAGACTATAGGTAGTGCATGTAACCTTATGTTTATACCCCCTGGCAGATAATCGAGTTCTATCATTTGAACAGACTATAGGTAGTGCATGTAACCTTATGTTTATACCCCCTGGCACAGCAGGTCGGTTGCCACTTCCGTGATCCTAAAGCACATGTGTGGGCTTGCCTTCAATGAAAATTCTAGAATCTGCTAGCTAGATGAATGCAGGGAATACTGCTACAGTCTGCGCATGCACTGTGGGATCACCAGGAAGTAAGGATCCTTGGCTAAATTGGAGGTTTTATACAGAACCTAGCCTCTACAGAACTTTGGTTGCTCATTTTTGAGAAGTGTTTCAGGGGTCTTTCTGTGTAGTTGGTGGTACGTAACTGATGTGTAAAGCTGTGCAGTGATAGTGTCATTTCCATGCTATTCTGCCCTTCAAATGCTGAAGCTGAAATAGTTGAAGCCCATCATTTGACCCTCAATTTAGCATTATGCAGGGCCAATACTACTGTTACAAGTAGGTTTGCGAGAGAATTTCCCATGGCTCCCGTTTGATTGCATTGCCAGCTGGAGGATGTGATTGGATAGGATTGTGCACTAGCACTTCTCACCAAGCAAAATGTCCTCTGATGTTGGGGACACTGTGGACAGATACAAGCAGACCCTCAGTAAACAACGCATGGAGGTCCAACCCCTCCCCCCACCGAAGGCATATTTATAAAATTACACTCCTGCAACGGACACACAACCCATGTGATGTCCAGCAGCCACTGGGGTTTGCCAACTTAATAGGACACCAACAGTCATGTGGGGTGCCATGGTGGAGCCACCAGGAATATAAAGCGGCCCTTGTAAGTATTTCTATCCTGCATGTAACTGTTAGAGCAGCAGGGTATCCCAATTTGGGACGGAAGGTGTGAGTGGACCTCCATTTTAACTGGTAATCCACTTTAAAAATTAGACCACGGCCAGTGATAGATCAGTAATTCCATATGTATGCCAAGCTTTCAAATTCCAGCAGACATTGCAAGCACTAGGTAAGCCTTTAACCTCTTCCCAGAATTTTGGTAGGTAGCCTTACAGGGTGTTTTTAACTGGCCTATGGCCATATTTCTAACACATAAATCTGAATTAGCACAACCTGTAGTATTTTAAAGACTGTCAGATGACTGATTTCAGCATTGCCCATTGCCTTTATAGACGAGCAACACCAGCCTGGTCCTCTAGGTCCTCTTCATAAACTTTTTACACCAAGTACCCCCCTTAGACGAGATGTTCCAACAAAGTACCCCGACACTAGGGATCACACTGCAGTTTGAGAACCAGTGCTCTAGGTCACTTATAGTTGAGTGATCAAAAGCCAAAGTCAGTCTCAAGCTCGAAAGAGTGGCAGGGTCTGAGGAAGTACTTGCGTGTATGCAAATGATAGAGAATGCCATCATAGATTTTATCAGAAGTTATTGGAAGTGTTTAGTATTGTAGCCACAAGTATCAGTAACAGGATGTGTTAAGTGTGTGTGTGTGTGTGTGTGTGTGTGTGTGTGTGTGTGTGTGTGTGTGTGTGTGTATGTATGTGTGTGTGTCTTCTCTGCTATGTGGAGGACACATTTTTGGACAAGTGGGCAGCAGGTGTGTAGCCAAGTGTGTGATGACTCCGGTGACCTGTTTCTTATATTGGCTATCAGATTTCTTCTGCTTGTCATTTACAGCTGGACAGTCTTACTGAGAAAACATTTACTATGTCACAATATGATACAATATGATACTGATTCAGCACCATGAGAATTGTTTTTCACTTTTTTTTATTCCTTAGTGCTATTCAGCACTATATTTAGCTGTGTGAATTAGCGTTGTTACCTGTGGGGGGTCCACTTCTGGTTGGTCTGTATGCACTTTTGTTCATTTCTTTCTCTTTCACTTCCATCACCACGGCGTGTTTTCCTGCTCAATGGTATGTTATTCTGCTTTATTTTTGTACACTCATGTGGATCTGAATTGATTAATATGTGGGTTTAGCACATTTTTTGTTGTATTTTTGCACTTTTGCCTCTGAGAGCATACTAGTTATAGTATATAGGATTTGGACACACACTTTTAATGGAGAGTATTTTACTCTTTGCACTGAGACAGACCTCCAGCGCCCCCTTGTGGTTTTAAATGGTTATGTCATGTAGTTGTTATTGTATAGTCTTAACGTTCATTGTGATTGTAAATATATGTAATTAGTCAATACATTTGAATATTTTTTAGACCCTTAAAGTGGTGCAACTGTTTCATCCTTGGCACTTTTTAGAGGGTACTGTGGGTGTCCCTCTTTTCTTGCAGTGTAGCTGTGTGAATTATTTAACAATTAGCACAGATAACAATGGTGCTGAATTGTACTAAGCAAAGAAAATCAAAAAAGGTGAGAAAAAAAATCTCACGCCCCTTATATGACATAATAATAAATATGTTTCTCTTTAGACTTTCTACATATACTGGTAAATCGACAGATTCAGATAGAAATGTCAGATATTTGGCCTTTATATCAAATGGCTTACCAGCTCTGAAGAACAGAAAGTAACTTGTGCAGGTTATAATATACGAATGTAGATAAGGCTTTGACATAGCTTATACATATTTTAATGATGTACATGAACATGTAAGATAGACTAAATTCCTGTTATGCTTTATACTTAACATGGAATGCAATTACAGTAATGTGGGGATTAAGTTCCATGCATATTTGCTATATATCTGTAGACCAATAGCTAAAAGGGAATTCCTTGGAGTTCCTTGCTGGATCCCCCAGTACATTCCAGGAGAAAAGGTTTGACTACACACATACAGCACAACTGGGTTCCAGGGAAAGCTGTAGGTCTGTTTTAAAAAACAACACTGCCCATACATTTTGCACCTGAGAGCAGCTTTAGGAACTCAAATGTACGACAAGGTAGCGCATTCTGTTTGCAGCCTGCCCCCTACTGGCCACAAATAAATGTCAGGAAGCAGAGTGTGTGACATTCAAAGTGGATCAACAACAATACCCATAATTATGACCACATACAGTGTTAGGTAGAAAGGTCATTTTGGCAAATAATGCGGAATGTGTAACATTTTATATACATGTCTTAAATAGTTATTACCCTTAATAAAATAAAACTGCAAATTAAATAATGCAAATACGTTGAGTTATACAAAAGAAATGATGGCTAGCTTCCAGTCCATGGAGTATGGAATCCGCTGAAAACAGATTTGGCCTCTGTTTACTTATTGTTTGCTTCTATCAATTCAAAGTTAATTTTATGTTTCTGTTTGCATGTCAGCAGTCATCTATGTACAACCTTGTCTACAGCACAGTTACATACCACACAGACTGTTAGTTACATTTATTAATTTTACTTTAAAACACGATTTATAAAAGAATAAAGGAGGTCATACTTTGGCGAATGTATTTTGTGCTGCTATTTTATTGTGTTCGCCCACTACTTTGTACTTCTTTTCTTCAAACTTTTTGGAGGGGTACTGGCAGGTGTGGGCGGCTTTGAGGCCGATTCATTAATAGCAGCAGGTAGCGACAGTTGAGCGACTGTAGCGGCATTTTCAGAGCGCCTGCTAGTAGTCGCTGTGCTTGGCCGTTGTTCTGTAGTTGATAGCGACTCAGTCGGTTTGCTGTAATGTTGAATATTGGGTGAGGAGTCGCTATTTGACAGGTTCTGCGCTGTACGGGAGCGCATGATAGCGACTGGCCCTAGCGACCGGCTCCCACCATATTCATTAACAAATCACGCTCAAAAAATTCTCGCGCTGTAAAATGCATGTTTAAACCCCAGAGCGCTGGTGGCGATGGGTTAAAAGTAGTTTTTTAACCCCCAAACAACCATAAAAAACAAGTTTTTAAAATAATTTTGTAATATGAATACATTAATATCAGACCTGTAATATCAATTCTGTACAATTTTTTTTTTCCCTTAAAAAAATTATCTAACATGGCAGAAGTGGTCACAGAATTTTTCACATAAAAAAAAAAAATCATAATTAATTATGAATATTTAAAGATTGTTCCATTGAAATGCATTGGAGAGCGCCAGGTAGCGAGAGGTCATACCTGTCGCTGTTCAAGGTCGGACGCTGGCGCTATAAGATTCCCTGGCCGATCAGCTCCCTCCCCGCGGGGCATCCGAGATCGGGATGCCCCGCTGTGTGAAACCCCCCCAGAAAGCCCCTAAAAACTGACCTTATCGGCTACGGACAAGTGACGGATAAGCCGCCGCCTCCCGCGCGTCCCTCTAGCAGGGCGCGCACCCCCGCCGCCCATTCACAAACGGCTGGCGCGAGTGCGCGCCCTGCTAGAGGGACGCGCGGGAGGCGGCGGCGGCTTATCCATAGCCGATAAGGTAAGTTTTTAGGGGCTTTCTGGGGGGTTTCACACAGCGGGGCATCCCGATCGGGGTGCCCTGCGGAAGTGGACCAACACCCAGGATAGTGAAAATCCTGGGTGTTGGTCCACTTTAAAGTTATACTAAAGGCAATCCTGATTGTTGTCCCATTGTCTCAGGCTACACGTTGCATTGTCCAAAACTTCAATCCGTTTTCAAAAATACCCTGTATTTCCCAAGTTATCTTTAAGAGTATTAGATCATTAGAGATAGAAAAAATGAAGAGAAACATTGAGTGTGGCAACAGTGATGTGATGTAAGCACACTGTGATGAGTGTGAGAGGAGAGAGAAGGGCGGGGTTTCAGAGCTGCAGAGCGAGGCACCCAATTAGAATGTCGGGGGGGGGGGGGGGTTCTGTTCTTAGTCTGCTGAAGGTTGATTGATTGACCAGGTCAGTGGGGTGGGGACTGAATTAACCTCCAAACTGTCCTAGTGAAATGGGGAGGACGATTCATTAATAGCGCCAGGTAGCGACAGATGAGCGCCAGTAGCGTGATTTTCACAGCGCCAGCTAGTATTCGCTGTGCTTAGCCGGGGTTTGCTTGTTGACAGCGACTCAGTCGGTGTGCGGTAATGTTGAATACGGGGTTAGGGGTCGATGTTTCACAGGTTCCGCGTTGTATGGGTGCGCCTGACAGCGAATGGCCAGAGCGAACGGCTTGCTGCAGATTCATTAAAAAATCACGCTCAAAAATTTCTCGCGCTGTGAATTCCTTGTTTAAACCCCAGAGCGCTGGCGGCGATGTGTGTAAAGTAGTTTTTAACCCCCAAACAACCTTTTTTTTTATATGTAAAAATTATACAAGTTTTTCTAAACATTTTGTAATATGAATACATGAATATCAGACCTGTAATATCAATTCTGCACATTTTTTTTTTTTTTTTTTACTTTAAAAAAAATCCTAACATTGCAGAAGTGGGCACAGAATTTTTGACATTAAAAAAAAAAAAAAAAACAGTAATAGCAATTAATTATGATTATTTAAAGATTGCTCCATTGAAATGCATTGGACCACGCCAGGGAGCGCCAGGTCATACCTGTCGCTGTGATGGGATTAGCAGCGGCGCTGTTCGTTGCAGTCGGCTACATGATGAATCCCGCGCTAGCTGACGCTCTCGCCGGCGCTAGCCTCATTTAGCGTGATAAATGCGTCATTGTGACCGCCGCCGGGCGTACTTGATTCGGTAGCCGCCGTTAGCTGGCGGTACCTGGCGCTCGTCAGACACTACCTGGCGCTAGCCCTTGATAAATAAGGCCGAAAATGTGTCTCCATTAGCATAGACAGCTCCAGGCTCACAATGCAGAGCGTTGGGTCC
Source organism: Gastrophryne carolinensis (assembly GCA_027917425.1). Lineage (NCBI taxonomy): Eukaryota > Metazoa > Chordata > Amphibia > Anura > Microhylidae > Gastrophryne > Gastrophryne carolinensis. The sequence continues at coordinate 298,037,281 of CM051237.1, read as the reverse complement.
TGGCACACAGAGTGAAATGCTCAACCAAACCTAAAAGCTCCATTTAATAACAAGGCAAAACACGGGCAATACAGTTAGGGGGTTAATGGTTTGATATGATTTGGGCATGAGCATATATTTATTTATAGCTCTCTGCTGCCAATACTCTTACATATACTCATGATATAACCCCAATAAAACAGAATGGTTATCGGTTAGCTTTCATATAAAAGTTTCCTTTGTCAGCAAACTTTAAAAAAATTATTACATATGGAAACCTCACACAAACAGCCACATGCCAAAAATGTGCTCGGTGGACTGGAAAACAAACTAGGCATTCCAGCACAAGAAAACAAAAAGCCTGATCGACAAAAAGCTGCGTTAGAGTTTCACAACAAACAGTTGAGTTGGATTAAGAACGATTCACCATGGCTGGCGGCCTCGGCCATTTGACGTCCCTAAGCCCTGCGCACACAACAGCGAAAAATGCTGACAGATAAGATAGAACAATTGGCTTGCTGCTATCACTAGCCATAGACAGGCAGCAGCATTTTGGTTTCTGCCCCCCTCCTTAGCTATTATTTTTGGAATGGACAGGAGTCAGCTGGAGAGGAGAGCTGAGGGTTACAGGCCAAGCGGCTGGCTCGGATAACACAGGAGTGGATGGCAGCTTCCTTTCACAGCACGAGTTGGACCGGTGCCATGGTTTTGTGTGTGTGTCTATGCTGAATGAAGGGAGCTAGGAAACAGCTGTATCTAGTGCGGCGCTATTCCCTTCCCTGGCCGCTCACGGAATGGACGCACAATGTTTTGTCTGAAAGGTGAGCACTTTTTACTTCTTTTTGGATGTTATTTATTTGGGAGATTTGTAGATGGGCAGCTTTTCGCTAGATTTCATACATGCCTGCTTAGGAGACAAACTTTTCGGAGAGCCCGACAGCAGTGGGGATTCCATTGTTCTCATTGTTCTGGCTTAGAAACAGATTTGCTACAAGTTCTGATTTTACTGGTGATCTGTAAAATTGCTTCATTTGCTCTCTTACTAGAAGGGCTTGTAATAAACTGCCCATAGTTAGTTATGAGATGTATGCTGACACCCAAAACTTTTTAGATACCCCAGGCTGCTGATTCCCAGGATTATAATTGATCACAAGTGGGTGTTGGTGCCCGGGTCATAAAAACACAGACTGACAGATAAAAATGCCCGTGCTTATGTTACAGTCTGTATGTACAGTAGCGTCTAACTGGTATATAGTTGCCTTAAAGGTGCTGAATGACTCCCTGTATGCAGAGAATCCCAATTTGGGATGCCCTGCTATGTGAAATTGCAACCTAACCTATCCAGAGACCCTAGGGCCACGGTGGCAAAATTAGGAATGCCCATCCTTGTTTAATCTCTGAAATGGGGCTTACTATACTTACCAATATATGCTGCACTGCCACGCCCATGGTGCTGCTCTTGTAGTTGCAAAGTGACGTATGGGGTTCATAAGGTTACTCACTAGAACCTAAAGGGTGTAATGCAGGATTCCTGGGGGTGCTGGATGACAGTCTGTTTTGGTTTGAGGTCCTTTATTTAATTTTGGTGATATGCAATTTTTGAGGATCGCACTTCATGCTGATAAGTTGCAATTTAGATGCCCCACTGTGTAAAACCCCCCCAGGTCAACCGGAAACTTACCTTCTTTCCCTGTCCAACCTTGCATGCGCGAGCTACGGGCTTATCCTTAATATGGCTGGCGCAGGCGCGCTTCCTGTTAGAGGAAAGCAGGGGATGCGGACGCCAGCACACTCAGATCCGCTCGCATCAGACGAGCTCCTGGACGAACGGGCTCAAGCGAATCTGAGTGCGCTGATTGGATGAACGGCCGAGCATGCGCCTTAGGACCGGGAAGAGTTGAGTTTGTTCAGGCAATCTGAGGGGTTTCACTCACACCGGGACTAAAACCCAGGATAGTTAACATCCTGGGCTTTGGTCCTCTTTAAAGCAGTCTAGCTGGACCTCAGTGCCCATTTCAGCATTTAAAATTTAAAAAAATGCCACCGTCCTTTCCCCTGCCATGAGTGGCGCTTCTGTGTTTTAAAGTGGATCAACACCCAGGGGTGTGAATGTTATAGATTCCCGGGCCGATCACCTCCCTCACCACGGGACATCCGAGATCGGGGTGAAACCCCCCCAAAACCCCCAAAAAACCTTACTCCCACGCGCCCCTCTAGACGTGCGCGCGCCCGCACCAGCCGTTTGTTAATGGCCGGCGCGGGCGCGCGCCCTGTAAGAGTGACGTGCAAGAGGCGGCGGCGGACGTGCTGTCTTGTCCGTCGCTGTCACCCGCTTGTCCGGCGGCGGGAATTGGACGGCGCGGTCACGTGGGAGCGTGGTGAGGTGAGTTTTTGGGGCTTTCTGGGGGGCTTCACACAGCGGGGCACCCCCAATCGGGGTGCCCCCCCCCCCCGAAGTGGACCAAAACCCAGGATAGTCAAAATCCTGGGTGTTGGTCCACTTTAAGTCACCGCCACAGCACTGTGTGCCTTATTAGCTAATCAGTGCTGCAATAGGTGGGGGAAAGGTTGTTAGTGCTGGTGAGTGAGTGGTGAGTAAAGACAAACTGGGTCTATGGTGACTTCCACTATAGTATATAACGTTATTTCATCACTCTATCTGTAATAGACATAAGAAGAGTAATCATTTTGGCTGTGCAAGCATTTATCAGCTAGGCGGGAAATACATCTGGCATTAGAACATATGACACTTCAGTGACAGGAGCTTCCTCACATATGGTCTATATAGTATATAGCAAACATGTGACTCGCTGCACCCACCACCGACACCTTGACACATAAGTTTCTCTTTAAAGTGGACCAACACCCAGGATTTTGACTATCCTGGGTTTTGGTCCACTTCGGCGGGGCACCCCCCAGAAAGCCCCAAAATCTTACCTGTCCCCGCTCCCACGTGACTGGACGGTCCAATCCCCGCCAACGTCCAGGCGGGGATCAGGAACGTCCAAGCGGCTGCCGCCGCCGCCGCCTCCCTCGCGTCACTTTCGGCGCGCGCGCGCCCCCGCCGGCCATTCGCAGACGGCCGGCGCGGGCGCGAGCACGCCTACAGGGGCGCGAGGGAGGCGGTAAGGGGTTTTTGGGGGGGTTTCACCCCGCGGGACATCCCGATCTCGGATGTCCCGCGGGGTGGGAGGTGATCGGCCCGGGAATCTTATAGATTTCCGGGCCGATCACCTCTCGGTGTTGGTCCACTTTAAAAACAAATACAAATTCATACAAATATACGTATCTAGCAATGTCCTGATTGTCTCTGTTGTGGCAAATCAGATAAGAGTTTCCAGTGTGCTGTTTATTGGCCTGTTCTTATCTGTTTTCAAACTTCAAAGTTTTAAAAATTACAAAAGACATTCTATTGGTTAACTTGAACAACATTGTTCCTCATCATGGCTCCCATTCAGTAGGGAATGGAAAAGGCATGAAAAGTGAACATAACCAACATGTACTTATATCAGATCTTGATTGGTGGACTTTACAAGTCGTGGTCATTTTGCTTATAAAGTAAACAAAAAAACAACATACCTATAAAGGCACCTTTATAAATGGTGTGTTACACAAAAAATACTTGAATACAATAACTGTAGCCAGCAGTATGTACATAACTTCCAAATGAATGGGTAAAATGACTGCTTTTATTTTTTCAAAGGAGGCTCCACCTCTCACTAAATTTATTTAAACTTAAAGTGGGCCAACACCCAGGGGTGATCGGCCCGGGAATCTATAAGATATCACCTCACACACCGCGGGACATCCGAGATCGGGATGTCCCGTGGGGTGTAACCCCCCCAAAACCCCGAAAAATCCTTACCTCTCCAGCCGCTGCTTCCGCCGCCGCCGCCTCTCTCGCGCTCCTCTAGACGTGCGCGCGCCCGCGCCGGCCGTCTCTGAATGGCCGGCGCAGGCGCGCACACGTCAAGAGTGACGCGCGGGAGGCGGCGGCGGGCGCGATCCCTTGTCCGTCGACGGACGGCACTTGTCCGTCGGCGGGCATTGGACAGCGCACTCACGTGGGAGCGTGGAGAGGTGAGTTTTCGGGGTGTTTGGGGGGGTTTCAGGCAGCGGGGCAGCCCAAATCGTGGTGCCCCGGGGAAGTGGACCAATACCCAGGATAGTCAAAATCCTGGGTGTTGGTCCACTTTTAACCTCCAATCAAAAAAAAAAAATAACCGCCCCTGTGATGACCAGTGGCATATACTTTTTGAGAGGGCTTAACTCCATGCAGATATTGTGCTCCTAGAATGACATGTGAGCCACCATCTGACTATACACCTGACAGTCCTGCTTTACATGAGCATTGGGGGGAGGAGCTGTGGCAGCAGCAACTCACACCAGACAGAGAGAGATATGTACCTTAGAAACCCATGGAAGCTTGTCTTCTTCTATCTTTCTACACACACACACACACACACACACACACACACACATTGAATTAACAGCTGCGGTAGGAATTCTGTGTTAGAGGGGGGTCAGCCACTGAGCATATAGACAGTGTATTTAATTTATCTTAAATGTATCTAGGAGATTTCTGCTGTGAGCAGAGCAAGGCTTGGTCATTACAGCTGATAGATGTCCAATTCTGTTAAAAATAGGAGATGATTGCAGAGATTTAAGTCAATTTTTGAGTTTTTCAGAAGCAGGACTCTCGGGTGTAAATCAAGATAACAGCTCCCATGTAGTTCAAAAGCACAGAATCTGCCTGCTTTTCCACAATATCTGCATGGGGATTGGCCCTCTCAAATAACTTCTATCACTGATTGCCGAGGGGGGCAGGCATTAGGATAGCAATTGTCTGAGCTTTAGATCTGCTTTAATTATCTCAAACTTTTGTGGAAAAATCAGAGCAGCCTGTTGATTCCAATAGGAGCCTACCTGTTCCTACATGCACTGAGGCCTTCAACTGCCATCCCAAAGCTTCCTTTCGACCTGACATCATTTTAAATATCAAACATTGTTTTCCAGATAGCACTTTTTACATGATCTAGTTTGTAACCCAAGTTTTATAATAACTGCATGCTTCAAATAATGTATTGTTTGCTGTATCTGTAGTATGAACACGCTGTTCTGTGACCTGTTATTACATTATTGGCCAAGGCTTGCATCATAATTTGGCAACTGTTGGAACAATTGTTACAGCAATATCAGGTTTTTGTCCCATGGATTGCCACCTTGAGGAAACAATATAGGCTGACCACAAAATCACAGTGTACGTTTCTTACCACATTGAAAGTTGCCAGTCTGATCTCTTAGGACAGAATTGTTGGGATGATTTTGCATCTCCTGTTCTACAGCATGGCTCATATTTCGTGTCTGTGTGAGAAAAGCTAGGAATGACCCAGGTTTATAAAAGCTTGGGAGAAGTTCCATGTGTTTGCATGTATGTACATGTCACCAGCATGATCCTATTTTATTTTGCTGCTAGTAATAGCAGACACAGAAGTGCGAAAGAAACAAACAGATAAATAAGCTAGATCTACCCTGCAGATACAGTGCATCAGAGGCATAGTTAGGCTTTCTGGACCCCGGGGCAAAGATTCAAAATGGCATCCCCAGATGTGCTTAGACCTCCCTTTGGTGCCCCTCTGACCTGCTGTACCCGGGGCCCGTGCCCCCCCCCCCCCCCCCAGCTACGCCCCTGCAGTACATGGTGTGCCCCACTTAGTCTGATAAACAGGGGTGGGTCCACTTCTGCAAGGGAAAAAAGGTGGCCATGTCTAAGTAACATCCAGGGGCGGGGTTAACAGAAAGGATGCTAAATCTCAGCTTTAACAGCTTCATCAAGCATCACACAAGGGTGAATCCTCTGCATGGTTGGCAAGCAAATACTGTTTTGTTTTTACTCTTCGCCTGGACAATCCCTTTAAGTGTTGTGATTTCCCCTAATGCTTGTAATGTTTGAATCTTTGAGTTGGCTTAGGGGCTCTTGTTTGCAAATGTGTTCTGCCATTGTTTGCCGAGTCACTTTATATTTTAAAAAGCCGAATCAGCACACTAATACAATTATCCGCCCTGACAATTGGAGCCATTGTTAGATTTCCAGGCTGGACCTGCATCAATAGGTGATCTCATTCATGGGATTCCTATTATATCATCATAGCTATAGAACAAAACTACAGTGGGTAAGATTTATGAAGGCTATTGAAGAACAGGTGGCCTAGGCTAACCTATCAGATTTCAGCTTTTAATCAGTGAAACACGACTGATTAATTGAGAATACTGCTTTAGAAGTGCTCAACTTTGCCATGCACTATGGTGTATTTCTTTTATGTTATATGGTCTGTAATGTCTATGCAGCTATAATCAGAATTAGAATCAGATTTATGATCCCTCTGTTCTAGGCAGTGAGGGGCATCCATCCATTCCAGCCAGTGAGGGGCATCCCAACATTCCAGCCTGTGAGAGGCATCTCTCATTCCAGCCAGGGGCATCCCTTATTACAACCAGTGAGGGGCATCCCTCATTGCAACCAGTATGGGGCATCCCTCTGTACAACAAGTGAGGGGCATCCTGGGATTCCAGCCAGCTGGGGACATCCCTCCAATACAGCCAGTGAGGGGCATTCCTCCATTACAGCCAGCTAGGGGCATCCCTCATTGCAGCCAGTTAGGGGCATCCCTCATTACAGCCAGTGAGGGACATCCCTCATTTCAGCCAGTTAGGGGCATCCCTCATTACAGCTAGTGAGGGGCACCCCTCATTACAGTCAGTGGGGGGCATCCCTCATTGCAACCAGTATGGGGAATCCCTCTGTACAACAAGTGAGGGGCATCCCGTGATTCCAGCCAGCTGGGGGCATCCCTCCAATACAGCCAGTGAGGGGCATTCCTCCATTACAACCAGTTAGGGGCATCCCTCATTGCAGCCAGTTAGGGGCATCCCTCATTACAGCCAGTGAGGGGCATCCCTCATTTCAGCCAGTGAGGGGCATCCCTCATTGCAGCCAGTTAGGGGCATCCCTCATTACAGCTAGTGGGGGGCACCCCTCATTACAGTCAGTGGGGGGCATCCCTCATTACAGCCAGTAAGGGACATCCCCCATTGCAGCCAGTTAGGGACATCCCTCATTACAGTCAGTGAGGGGCATCCCTCATTACAGTCAGTGAGGGGCATCACTCATTGCAGCCAGTGAGGGACATCCCTCATTGCAGCCAGTGAGGGGCGCCCCTCATTACAGTCAGTGAGGGGTATCCCTTATTGCATCAAGTTAGGGGCATCCCTCATTACAGTCAGTGAGGGGTATCACTCATTGCAGCCTGTGAGGGACATCCCTCATTGCAGCCAGTGAGGGGCACCCCTCATTACAATCAGTGAGGGGTATCCCTTATTGCATCAAGTTAGGGGCATCCCTCATTACAGTCAGTGAGGGGTATCCCTTATTGCATCAAGTTAGGGACATCCCCCATTGCAGCCAGTTAGGGGCATCCCTCATTACAGTCAGTGAGGGGCATCACTCATTGCAGCCAGTGAGGGACATTCCTCATTGCAGCCAGTGAGGGGTATCCCTTATTGCATCAAGTTAGGGGCATCCCTCATTACAGTCAGTTAGGGGCATCCCTCATTACAGTCAGTTAGGGGCATTCCTCATTACAGTCAGTTAGGGGCATTCCTCATTACAGTCAGTTAGGGGCATTCCTCATTACAGTCAGTAATGGCATCCCTCATTACAGCCAGTTAGAGGCATCCCTCATTACAGTCAGTTAGGGGCATTCCTCATTACAGTCAGTTAGGGGCATTCCTCATTACAGTCAGTTAGGGGCATCCCTCATTACAGTCAGTTAGGGGCATTCCTCATTACAGTCAGTTAGGGGCATTCCTCATTACAGTCAGTAATGGCATCCCTCATTACAGCCAGTTAGAGGCATCCCTCATTACAGTCAGTTAGAGGCATCCCTCATTACAGTCAGTTAGGGGCATTCCTCATTACAGTCAGTAATGGCATCCCTCATTACAGCCAGTTAGAGGCATCCCTCATTACAGTCAATGAAGGCATCCCTCATTACAGCCAGTTAGAGGCATCCCTCATTACAGCCAGTTAGGGGCAACACAGACAACAGACACACTCACTAATGCAGGCGATCATTCCCCTCCTGCGCCTTCTCCAGCGAGGCTCCCTCCACTGACGAATCAGCGGCAAGAACAGACTCCTTCCTGGAGTCCCACTCACCCACTGAACCACTAATGAGCTTAAAGAAAAATAACAGCCTGCCTCTCAGACACTGGGCTGCCGCAGCCTCTCAAACACCCGCCTCCACTGGCCCCGAGTGTTGCGCTCACACTTGGGGTCGATGTTGGCGGGCGTCTGAGAGGCCGCAGCAACCTTCCGGGCACTAACGGGCGACCGAGAGCAGCGTTGGCGCAGGAAAGAGCGGTGATGGAACGGCACAAGTGCATGCGCCGCGGGACCAGCTGCCCAAAATCGGGATTGTCCTGGGGAAATCGGGATGGTTGGGGGGTATGCATTTGTGAATTTTTTGTCATATAGGTCCAATTTAATGTAGGCGCTTTTTCAATCAGTTTGTTTAATAGTGATATTAGTTCTTCCAAAGTGATTTGGGGGTTAAATTATTAAATAGGAAGGAATGCAGCACTGAGTCAGTAACATGTCTTGCAAAACAGCTGACAGCAAATAAATCCAGATGTTTGCTGCTTAAACGCCAAGAACTCTTGTAAGCTGCATGACTGATAAAATTCATGTTCAGAGGAAATCTCAGATGAAAGGAGTTTCCCTTTCTGAATCTGATTTGTTACTGGATAGGCAGGGAAAACACTTGATTTTGATGACTTACAATGACTTATACCATAAGGCTGCATTCATGCCCCTGTGCTATTGGCAGCATACATTGGAAATGCCTTGCAGCCCATTCTAATGGCCATTACACTGCTCTGCATTGCTGTGTGTTGTACAACCCATTTTGCCTGCAATATATTTTGTAGTTCTTTTTGCCCACTTTGTTTCCATTGTGTTTTATTCTCTACTTTATAAATTCTTGGGGGTGGGGGCAGGACAGTTTCTAGGTGAGGGCTAGTTACAGTGCAAGCGCCCTGGATACCAAGGTCATTGGGGGGGTTCCTTTAACCCAGCCATACAGTTTTCTGCAGATGAGTCAGGGCTACTGTTAGTAGTGCAGGCCATAAGACAGGCCCCTTTATTCTCATATTGAGCTGTAATAGGGAGGGAAACTGCCTGTCATAGGGAAGGGGCACAGCGGTACAAGTATGGGACAGCCGTGGCACCATAGGATGGTTGAGCAGGGGGGGCAGATTTCTTTCCATTCCACACTATTTTGCTTAGAAACCTGAGTGGGGAATCCCAAATAGGATGCCCCCAGGGTGTGGGTGGTGAGAAGACCTAAGGTCTTCTTTCAAGGCACAATAGAGCTTTAGTAATCTGCTGGGTGACTGATTTAAACATGATTGCTGGTCAAGAGCAAAGTAAACCCATTCCCTATCTAGACACTGATTTACAGACTTGCCCTAGACATTTATGACCAAGTAATCTCTGTTATTGCTAGCTACCCACCTATCCTTCTTATTTCAAAACGTCTGATTCATCAGCAGAGATCAATGGTTTATAGGAATGAGAACACTGGGCCTTTTGTAAGAACAAAGATAATGATGTGTCAGGCTTTTCCCCTCCAAAATGAGCCGCCTTATTTTTAGTTAACCTCTCTTTACAAGTTGACATTGCAAATACAACTCCAGACATGTGTAATGAACAGGGCAGGCCTGAGAGCCATACATTGCAGCCCCTCATTAGGCCTGCCACAGACTCACTTTAGATCTGACGGAATACAACGGGACAGAAAATAAAGCAGCTAATGTGGAGATTCCTACAAGGAAAAGGTTAATGTCCCTTCCCTGTTACGTCTTGTGGTTGCTGCTCACTTTAGATCTGACGGAATACAACGGGACAGAAAATAAAGCAGCTAATGTGGAGATTCCTACAAGGAAAAGGTTAATGTCCCTTCCCTGTTACGTCTTGTGGTTGCTGCTGAGTCATTAAACATGTCTGGCTTCCTCTATCGGAGGAAACCTGGCAGCAAATGTTCAATTGTTAGTGAGAGTACACCAGAGGTAGACGCAGCGTGGCGTCTCAGGACCAAAGGGGTTTGTTGTGTCTGATTCATAGCTCCATACTAGGTGGATATATTGTGACTCTCTCCTGGGTTTGGTCAAACAAATTCTTAACTGCAGGCCCCTCGAATGAACTACCTAGTGCGCCTAAAGCATTTTAACCGGACCTTCAGTGTCATTTAATGAAAAGCCCAAACCCTTAAAAAACTATTCCCCAGCATGTAAAATGTATATATTTTAGGTTTTTAGTCAATAACTTATTATTCTTTCCCCCTCCGGGCTTCAACTCTGTTCAGGACTCAAAGGGGCGCTGCCACCTTTCCTCAGAAGCATCACATACTGAGGAGAGGAGTGGGGGCAAAAGTACAGGGGGTGGGGATATAGCTGTGCTTTGCACAGACAAAGCAGATCTGGGGTCAGGAAAAGGACAGCAATTCCAGAATGCAGAGCAGCACAGTCAGAAGACCCTTCCGGTCTGCAGGCAACAGGTGCAGGTAGAATGATTTTAATGTGGGCAATCTGTATGTATAGGCTTGGGGAAACAAATAAGATAGGCTCTTATTCAGGGTGAAGGTCTGATTTAACTAGTACCTGAGATGTTACTAAATAGTTGTTTTTTTATTCATTAATTATTGGACATTCAAGGCGGGGATGGATCACAATCACAATCTAAATCTCCTCATTCCCTGACCAAGCTGTGATCAAGAACCCTGATAATGAACATGCACCAAACGACACAAAACAAATTAGGTTACTAGAGACCATAGATTGAGGTACTCAACTAAACTGCCACATAATGACGATTTAGCTTTTAGTGCAAGTCCAATTCCCTGCAGTTATTATAAGTGATAAGGCTGATCTGCAATGCTGAGCTGTGATTAATTGAATGTGTGGCACTGCTGCACAGTCAGGGAGCAATATGGCCGACCATTCGAACAGCAGACTGCACCCAGCTAGTGTTGTTATGAATATTGGGCAAAGGTTCTAGTAAAAAAAGTAAAGAAACACAGGCTGTTTTGATGCACAGAGATGGGGATTGAAGGTGACCACATACATTATTTTCTAATATAGGATCACTTTGATTACATCCTGATGTGGCGTGCCACTCCAGTTAGACTTTTTTGCTTCTATATTCACAAAAGAATGTGACATGCCGAGTGAAATGCAGGGGAATAACTGAAACCCTCCATTAAATGTCACTGGTCTAACCAAGGAAGAAGTCCAGCACCGTCTCAAGCAGATAAAAATCGATAAATCACCGGGACCAGATGACATACATCCTCGTAAGGTTATGCACATGGGAAGGAGAAATCTGTGTCATGATTACATACTAAATAAAGAAACACTTGGTAAAACAACAATGGAAAAGGACCTAGGGGTTTTAGTTGACAATAAGCTCAACTGTAGTAATCAATGCCAGGCAGCTGCTGCCAAGGCAAATAAGATCATGGGGTGCATCAGGAGGGGCATAGGTGCTTATGACCAGAACATCATTTTACCCCTGTACAAGTCACTGGTCAGACCCCATATGGAGTACTGTGTACAGTTCTGGGCACCTGTGCTTAAGAGGGACATATCAGAACTGGAGCGCGTTCAAAGAAGGGTAACAAAGTTAATAAAAGGAGTGTGGGGGCTAGAGTACCCGGAAAGATTGTCCAAGTTAGGTTTATTTAGTTTAGAAAAAAGACGATTGAGGGGTGATCTAATAACTATGTATAAATATATTCAGGGTCAATACAAAGATCTATCTATCCACAATCTATTTATACCCCGGAGTGTAACCATAACCCGGGGGCATCCACTAAGGTTAGAGGAAAGGTGCTTTCTCCACCGACATAGGAGGGGATTCTTCTCTGTAAGAGCAGTGAGACTATGGAACTCGCTGCCAGAGGAGGTAGTAATGATGGATACATTAAAAATGTTCAAAAGTGGCCTTGATGCCTTCCTGGCATGTAATAACATTTCCGGCTATGGCTACTAGACCACTGGAAGAAGATCTATAGTGGCCGGGATGCCCTCCTCGTATGTAATAACATTTCCAGCTATGGCTACTAGACCACTGGAAGAAGATCTATTGTGGCCGGGATGCCTCCCTGGCATGTAATAACATTTCCAGCTATGGCTACTAGACCACTGGAAGGAGTTAAACAGGCTGAACTGGATGGACTAAAGTCTCTATTAAGCCTTACATACTATGTTACTATGTTACTATGAGTGGGGGTTCCCTCAATCTAATAGCATTTGGGCATCACTGAATTACAGCTCAGGTCTACGCTACAAGATCTCAACCCTTGCTTTATCCTCATGTGATCACTAGCTGCAAATTAGTATAACTCAGCAAACTTGTTTAACTGCCGGCAATGACACAGACACCTGTCATGATATGCAAGAGGAGGAGTGGCATATGGGGGTACAGGGACCCAGAATGTGATGCAGCTGTTTCCTGCCTACCCAATCCGATACAGCTCTGCTAGAAAAAGGTGAGTATCTCTCTAATAAGGGCATGAGGGGGTAGAATAGATTAGTTTAGTGTCCCTATTAACTAGGAGCCTCCTGGACACAGTGTTGCCAGGGAAGGTTTAGGTTTATCAGACAATAAATGGCCTATGAATAAAGCTGAAACCTTTTCTATCGCTGTACTGATACTGTAACTTGATATGGAATAGGAATAAAAAGTTACCATATCCTATATATAAACCTGAAGCATCTTTATCTGAATTCATGTGTCTGTGTCTGGTCCTGGGATACTTTGTATAAACTAATCCTGTGTATAGTGAAGTTTAGCAACAATGCTCTACCCATTTTATTAGAAAAAAAAGATTTTATGCTCTGGTCAAAAAGTTGATCCACAGAAACAGCCGATCACATCCAGGGTAAAGCACTCTATTGGTCCCTTTAGAAAGGAAGGTGTAAATTGTCTGGCAAAGCATTCTGGGAAGGTGTACGCCATTAAAATGCTGTGTCCTAGCAACAGGCTGGCTCTCTGTTTGTCAAGAGGGAAGCAATTGGGGGATTATATTAATTTCCACCCGGATTATACCGCTGCTTCTGTATGACCTCCCAAAGGAGCTTGTGAAATCTGCCGGTCATGTTACTACAGGAAACTGAAACACCTAATTATACTGTAATTATTACCTAGAATAATCCGAGCATTGTTTTGCAAGACCAAAGTGATCATTTCGTAGTAAATTATAGATTTGTTTTTTATAAGTAAACTAGAAAGCTCCAGTTGTAATAGGTCCTTCCTGAATAAGACTGATAAATTATTTTCTAACCTCTGATTCATTTCATAATGGCTGTTGTGTATTGTGCTTAAAAATGGATCCTATTAATGTGGGAAGGAGGGAGCAGATTTATACCACTGTTTGTGGGAATGTCCGGTGATTAATCAATTTTGGAGGAAAGTGCACAGGTACATGATCACAAAACTGACAAGCTACTTACCCCTGACTCCAAGGTGGGCAATATTCGGCTCCATAGACACCAATACCCAGGGGATAGACAGAGGAACTAGAAAATTAATCTTACTGATAGCCACAGTAGCAAAGAAGGTTATTCTGCAGGGATGGATAGAGAGTGATCCGCCTCCCTTCCAACACTTCATGGAAAAATTGCAACAGCTCTTTAAGTTCGAATGGGCTGAAGCAACCTTAGATAAAGAAAAGAAAACGTCCAAATTCTTTGACACATGGGAAAGTTTTATTGATACTCTAAATATGGATACCAAACAAAAATTATATCAAACGTTCCGAGACACCACTTGGTATTTGACAAGAATGGTGGAGGGAGATGACCCAATTAATCTTGTGAGGGGGGGTGTAGACGGGACGCGCGGCCCCCACCTTGAGAGGCGAAACCGTGTATAAATGTTGCTTTACAAGCAAACTATGGTGACTCAATTCAGAAAGCATAATGCTGGTGACTTGGATCTGACATGTACTGCTATTAGGAAAAATGATGTCTATTCCTATGCAATGTCATGTATTTACCTTTTTTTACTATGATGTAATTCCTGAAAAGATCAAGCTATGTACTTCATATGTTGAAAAATGTTGAAAACCCAAATAAAAAGAATTTGAAAAAAAAAAATGGATCCTATTATAAAGCTGGCTACAGATGTGAGTGAATTGTTGTTCAAACCGGCACAATTTAGCCTCTTGACCTATACAAAAAAATACCCAATACCCAACAATGGAAATAAAGAGCACCTTGAGAAAGTGCCAGGTGGGCACGGAACGCGTGGGTGAGGATCCTTCCAGCAGGGGTGAGAAAACTTCGTAGTAAATTATAGATTTGTTTTTTATAAGTAAACTAGAAAGCTCCAGTTGTAATAGGTCCTTCCTGTATAAGACTGATAAATTATTTTCTAACCTCTGATTTATTTCATAATGGCTGTTGTGTATTGTGCTTAAAAATGGATCCTATTATAAAGCTGGCTACAGATGTGAGTGAATTGTTGTTCAAACCGGCACAATTTAGCCTCTTGACCTATACAAAAAAATACCCAATACCAAACAATGGAAATAAAGAATATAGTTGAAGTATATTCATAAGTGTAATCCAAGGCAAAATGTTTGCTATTTTGGGATAGACTGATAATAATATAATATAATATAAATAGCTAGATCTGCTTAAAGGGACAGTCCAGGTAAAAGGTAATTTTGCTTGCTGTCAGGGGCAGCACTTTCCTGATAAATCCGATTGAACTTGCTCCCTTCTGCTGGCTCATCACACTCAATCCCCTCAGGGAATTTCATTTCTTATTGACCTTCACATTCATACAGTGAAAACTGAATGGAGGGCCACTCAGCTTCACAGAATGGGGGCATTCTGATTTGGGATTGCTCTGCTGCGTGTCCCATCCAGGGAAGCCCAAAGCCAGGTAGCCCATATTTACCTTCATCCCTATGTTGTACAGCTGGCAGGAGGTATGGACTTGACCTGGTCTCGAGCTTCCCGGGGGGACAAACTGTGATGCCTCTTTGCTGCAAATGCAAATAGACCTCCAATCAGTTCTGACTATTTAAAGCGACCAAGGACCGCCTTGGATCTAGAGCGTTTCTCAGAGCGCACCCCGCCATGTCAGCTGGAGGGAAGTATTTATTCCAATGCGGGGTTGGCTGTGGGGAGGGATGGGTGAGAGTTTTCTTTACTTTTAATTTAAAGAAGCACTATTGCGAAATTGTGTAATATTAAAAAATACATACAAACACATGAACTAATGAGAGAAGGAGTCACTTATACACCCCAACTGAATAAAACTCAAACCAAGCTTGTGATTTAATCTCTAATGGAAGGAATACAATCCAGTGTAACAGGTTTAGTTTATCAGGGGTTACATAGCCTATGACCCTATGACGGATGTCCTTTTCCTTCTATTAAAAGAAAGAAAAACAAGCTTGGATGGATATTTCTTGATGTCGGGTGTATAAATGACCTCTCCTCCCGCCATCCAGAATATTTATATGGATTTTTATCATTGGGCCATTTTTCACAGTAGTGCTACTTTAAGGTCCATCTAATGTCATCATTATATGATTTTTAATGACAGTTAGCGTATGTTTTTGTGATCACTATCATTATAATCATCACCATCATTCTGGTAATATTATTATTATTATAAGAAGAAGTAGAAGATCCTATGTAGGAGTGTATTTGCGGGTGTCATGCTAATTATTTTACCATGCAAGTGTTATTCTAGAGAGGAAGGGGGAGCTGTGCATAAGGTAATCGTGTTCTCTTCCCATCAGAGATTACTAAGAGCTGCTGTCAGTAGCACTCAAGTCTGAAGCAGATGATGATAACAGTCTGTGTCTCGTTGTCTGTTTGTCTACATGGCTGCCAGGTGAAATTACTTTGTTATCTAAGTCTTTGTTATGATCCCATGTGACAGCTCCATTTACACACATACGGTTCAATGAGGAATATTTAAAAAAGTTTAGATCAAGCAATGCAGGCTACATTTAAATAGCTAATTTTCTCATTTCCAAGGTATCCCGCGTGTAAGCCATGAGATAGCCAAGTAAACTCATCTAGCCGGCAATCCCATGCCAGTGGTAGGGGGAATTAAAGTACCCAGCGGACAATCATGTTCAGTACTGGGGGTACCATTCTCAAAGTCACAAAGCAGGGCTCAGCAGTCAGCTTGCTCCCCCCCGTCTTTCTGGCGCCCAGGGCAACAACAATGCCCTGTCTGGGCCTTGATCCAAGCCTGAGTAGTGTATTGCACTTTGCCATTGCATAATGCTGGTTTTATGTTTTTAGTGCACCTTTTAGCTACAGCAACATTTAACTGCAGCTGTAAATCATCTCAGAGTTAGCTTTTAGGAGAGCAAGTCTCCTTAGTTACCAGATTGACAGTTATAATTATTACTAACTTATGTTAATTACCATTATGCAAGAGAATTGCTTGAATAAGCCTATTATCATGTATAATCATATTCTTTTTACTTACATAATGCTGGTTTTGTCTTTATAGTGTTTATTCATTTAGCGATATTCCGTTTAGAGGAAAGATTTGCTTTAGGCCCAGAACAAATTGTTCAATTAACAACACTTTACCCTTTGCACTAGGGCAGAAGTTTTCTTGAACTGGACATTTACTGATTTCCTTACAGTAAATGTAAGGAAACATACATTTTGTATGTACAATCCTGTACTCCTGGAGATTCATTCGACGGGAGACTGGAAAAAAGATCCAGTGCCAGATGCCCCTACTGGTGGAAGCATGGCTGCCACACTCAGGTGCAGGGCCCCATAACCGAGCTTTAGGAGTAAAAGGTAAATATTCCTTTATTGCTTGGTTTACCAGCAGCGGAAAGAGTTGGTTCATTTTAGAGTTCCTGCAATGCAGCGCCATTAAGGGAGCACTGAAGAGGGTGCTGTACAGTCCTGCTGCTGCCTCCCTTTGCATTATGGGATGCTTAGCAAGAATGAGCAGCCAGGCAATGACTATGTAAATATGAGAGCAGTACTCAAAGGATATCAGTGATGGGGAAGGGGCAAGGAAGCCACCAGTTCATGAAACTCAGGACACATTTCAGGAGGAAGCACGCTGTCAGGGTTTAGTGGGTGCATAGAGTGGATTGCATTCCTCAAAAAGTTCATTAGCAGCTCAGGAGTACCATCATCAGTCACATCCTCATGTTCACAAATGGCAGCTGGGCAATGCAGAAGCCATGCCCCATCTTGACACATCTATTAGACCCCAGACTCAGTATTTATATTTCTTTTACTAATGTATGTTCCATATATACTCCCCCGTAACCCATCTAATCTCAGACTATTACTAAAACATTGCATTGCCATTGCCTTTGGGTGGATCAGTTTCCAAATCAAAAATGTTTGAAGCCATATTGTTTCTTTTGATTTGTATTTTCCATTATTTTAGCATTTGCCCATAGTACACCAATATTTACTTTTAGATGTATTGGTTACACCATATCTTGTTCAGTGAAAGGTAGCTAAGACTAAAAATCTTCAGCTCTTTATTATGTAGGTTATTTTGTGTAATCTTCTCCAGTGGTGCAATCTGTGGTCATGGCCCTGCTAATAAGCATTAGAGATTCTGCAGCATAATCTAAGATTAGGATTACATAATAAAGTAACTAGAACACAACTACCTTCTAAGAAAGAACATTATACCAGACCTATAGGCAACATTCCAAACAAATTGTAGATCTAGTAGGCAAAACAGATTTTCATTTAAGTGAGTCATATAGCCTTTAAAACATTTGTCATATCAGAGTTGTTGTTTTTTTAAGATTTGCTTGCCCCTAGCAAATGATTCACCTCTGCTGTGTGAGATAACATGGAAGGTGGACAGAGCTGAGCTGGAATTCTTTTAGAAATCAGTGACCTCTGAAGATCTCTTGCTCCTTTAGCTTTTGGATTTGTGAACCTAAAAGGGAAAAGGCTGAGGCACTCATGCTTTAGGCCTCCCACTGGGAATAGCAGGCCACTGTCAGCATTGGGGAGGTTTTAGGATGATTGCATACATTCATTGCTTGCCTGCAGACCCGACGGTGGGCTGCTTCCATAGAGTCAAGTGGCAGACCTATTGCGATGAGGACGACGAGGAGCTTATTCCACTCTACAGTTTTAAAATGGGAAATTCTATCACCAAGAGGCACAACAGAAAAAAGCTGCACAGCGAGGATGGAATCGAGTTTTGGCCAAGTAAGATAAGAATCTAGTATAGATCTAGTGATGTAGAATCTTGTGTGTTATATACAGTACACTTGTTCTTTTTAAGCATGGTGGTTCAGATAATATGCATAATGATTCCTGATACAAAATACTTAATATCTTTGTAGTAGTAATTGCAGAGGACTTTTAATTTATTTAATTATTTTAATGAATGTAGTTCAATAGAAAATGTGTATAAAATGATGTTAATTATGCAGTGCTACCCTGACATGTGGTATGTGTCAAATGATATTCAATAGCAGTGAACTGTAATATGTGCACTGTACACATCATAATTTTAGTTATTCAGGTCAATGTGTTGATTACCTAATTTACAAACCTTTAACCTTTTATTTATTGTATGGATTTTGGAAAAAAAGTATTTGTCTACACAACAGAAACGTCCATGTGTGTGTCTTGTGCGTCACCCAGTGGATAAAAACTTGATTGAACAATAGGTGAAAGTGAAAGTGATATGATCTCCATCATACTGTACTGTTTAATAAGAATAATACAGGATGATTGGAGAAATCCCTGGTTAGGCTCTGATGCATCCTCACAGCTGAGACATTAAAGAGGAGGAGGAGGGGTAAATGGGCGCTGCGCTCAGCTGGCTGCTTTTAGGAGGTTTAGCTCTCATTATGTACCTTGCTCTCTAATATACATCCTGCTGTTTACATAGGAGGATGCTCAGACATTATGAAGAATAGAAAGGCCTCCTTGGAACAGCCTGAGATGGTGGCACCAAACCCAAAAATAGTCAAATCAAAACACATCACATAACATCTGAGATAAGTCACATCTATACTTGGTTGCAGCTTGATCAGATCTGAGTTCAATGTATGATTCTTACTAGTGCACTTGCTATGATCCTTACCTATTAAGGCAGAGGACAGAACTGTTTCTTGTCAAGAACATTCGATTTATTGCAGCGCGAAAGGGTGGGCAACAGCCAAAATCCACATGTTGCAGTCAAGTTAGAGAAACATAATCAACTAAATCACCACACTTTGCTTCTGTGTACAGCTGTCATGTTGCAGTGGTTCAGGAGTGGGTACTAGTAGGTGCCTCCTTGGCTCTCAGTTTGACTAGGTCCGAAGGCATCTTCTTGTCATTCCCTGGTTTCCTGTTGTGATTTTCTCACTACATGTTAGGGAGAAGTAGTGCCAGGGGGGTGGGGTAAGACAGGGCACCCCATTGTCTTGAAAATCTTGCCATAAATGTTAAGGGGGATAACAACCACTTCCCCACCAATGCATTGCATGACCAAAAAATGAGGGTGGGACCAAATTGTGTATTAATGGTAATTTGCCTTATGAATATTTAATTCTATACTGATGTGGTTTACCAAAAAGCACAGAACCTGTTTTATTGTAATATGGCATCATCTAAGCTGCTGTGTTAGTACAAGTGAACTTCAACCCTGTTCATGGGTAGACAAGGCCTTTCTTGTTTTCAGTTCCAAGGATGGCCTTCTCCTGCTGAATAGCACTCAGTAAGAAAACGTTGAGAATAATGAGAAGACTTTTTTGCTGAGGCATGCCGAGATTTCTTTCTCTATTCCAAAAGAAAGAGCTCCATGAGCCATAAGAATAGATAAAAAGAAAGGTTCTCAAGACACAAAGGCTGTTGACGTGCCACTGTTTGAGGATTAGGGCATATGAAATGGGGCCGTAAGCATTATTCTCTGGGTGCCCCTGTGAGAGCTGGGCTTTACATTTAGCATCCTTTGTACTTTCAATTGCCTTTAAACATATTAGAATTTTTGTTTTCACTCTTACTATAGCAGAAAAGCTAAACACAACATTTCATTGGAGTGCAGTCTAGTCTACTTTGTTAACAAGCCTTGCATTCAACATAACGTTTTATTTTTCCAATGGTTAGCAAATATCAATGTTGTACACTGAAATACATTCTCCTAAAGCACCCCCAATGTGCTCATTACATCAAATATCAATGCATTATGGTTAGCTCTCCTCTTCCAGCTGCTTCCCATCATTGATCGTCTCTGGAGGCTCAGATGTTGGATGCTGGATACATTGACAGTTTCTCTGCATATAATCTGGACTGTCCCTGGAGAATTAGACATCATCAAATCCTTGAAATTTACTACCAGAAAATGAAAGAATGCTTGGATAGAATATTATAGGGTTAGATGTTCAAATGTGAACAAAGAGTGGATTTGACAACTAGGTTGAGTTGCCTTTACCTGATTTATGTATATATATATATATATATATATATATATATTTATTTATTTAATCATAGATGGCATAACTAAATATATCCTGCCCCCCAAATTCAAGGGGACTCAAATTCAGTTTTGTCTGGAGGTCCGCTGCAAGCCAAGTACAGCAGGACATAAGGTCCCTATATATGTATGGCTTTTTGGGGATGTAAGAGCTCTATCGTAGTATGTATGTGTGTACTGTATCTACAGTGATGTCAGTCCAAATTCAAACAGTCCACAGCAATCCAAATGTGATTGACTGATAACATGTTTTTTTCACATCAACAGAATCTTAGAAACTCAATATACAAAGGCTGTAAGCATCTTCACAATAATTCACTGACTACCATTGATACAGACATCATATATTATAAAGAAGTGTTGGAGGAGTGATGTGAGTAGATGTTGCTGCCCCTACTTCCCCTATGCCACTATATATCTTTGCCATGATTAGGGATGAGCGAACCGGAATTCACTCCGAATTTCAGGGAAAATTCGATTCGGCACGAACCCGAATTTTTTTTTTTTCGATCGAATTTTCCCTGAAATAAAAAAAAAAATGCCGGCATGGTGGGAGCGGGCAGGCCGGCTACGCTGTCAGCAGGCGGCGTTTTAAAAGCAAACACTTACCTGCATGGTCGGAGCGTGGAGGCCGGCGCCGCTCTCAGGCGCCCTCTGATGATGCGTCCTCTGATGACAGCTGAGAGCGGCGCCGGAGCGTGGAGGCCGGCGCCGCTCTCAGCTGTCATCAGAGGATGCGTCATCAGAGGGCGCCTGAGAGCGGCGCCAGCCTCCACGCTCCGACCATGCAGGTAAGTGTTTGCTTTTTAAACAAATGCCGGCATGGTGGGAGCGGGCAGGCTGGCTGCACTGTCAGCGGGCCGGCTTCCGCCGCCCACTGACAGCGTAGCCGGCCTGCCCGCTCCCACCATGCCGGCATTTTTTTTTTTCAGATGAGCGATTCGTGAAAGTTCAATTCGGGCGAACCCGAATTTCTTGGGGAAATTCGGCAAATCGCCCGAATCGAACTTTCAAGAAGTTCGCTCATCTCTAGCCATGATGTATGAAATTAAAAAGGCAGGCAACAAGTACATATATATCCCTCTTACACCTCTGTTGCCATTTGAAGATATCCGTTAAAACTCAAATGTGAAGCCTATTCTAGACTGTGCAGTCATATCCTCTAGCATATGTATATGACTGCCAACTTTTTGGTGTCTAAGGCTTGTTAAACTATGTTATACATGATAGAGTTGGGTTTTATAATAGTGTTCATAAGATATCATAGTATTTGTTCGAGAAATGTAATCTAAGCAACCATGAGCCTTGCGTCAAAGTTTAATTGCTGCAGGTGATGTGCATGATATTCTTGCCTGTGCCAAAGGTGGGGAATACAGAATTACCAAGACCACACAGAGGAACCTGAAACCTCTGGTCTACTACAGATCGAAACCTGTTTGATCAGCCACACCCAGAAACTGCTAATATAAATACAAAAAAAAATAGACTACAGTTTAAACAAGGAGCATTGTAATTAATCATTTTATATTCCAAAACAAAAGGAAAAAAAGTGTGTAATTTTCTAGAATACATACTAGCAGATCGTTATGCAGGTGCAGTGTTGTGCACAGTACTGCATCCTCTACAATCATCACAGATCACTGCCTCCTAGACAATAGAACTGGTTAGACTACTGAAGTTTCCTTTTACTGAGAACAAAGATTCAGGTCCCCTGCTGCAAACTCAGAAAGATTATTTTTCCATGTAGTTGTAGTAGTAGTAGTAGTAAGCGAGTAAATCATAGTTGTAGTGATCAAAGTTTTCTTAGCCTTGTTAAGTCTTAGTAAGCTAAAGTTCTGCAAGGCAGAGCAATTACAAATTATAGAAACTTACTGAAGGTAGAGTTTATAAAATGAAAAGAGAATCTTCCTAATGACAGTTAAGCATACAATTTTTTAAAAAAATGGGAATTTTTGAGTAAACCAGTCATCCAGTTGAGGACCAAACATGTGCTGTGCCACCTATGCCTAATGACTACTTCCCATCCTGTTTTTAGAGCAATACTATTTTATAATACTAATGGTTTTTTTTAATCACTAGATATTGTTTAGGGGGGCCACCATATGAGTATGTTTATTAGGTTTGCATGTACTTGATCTCAGAGTTGGCACATCACTGATGGATTGTCTCCACCATGAGAAAAAGATACGCTACAGAGAGCGGACCCTGTAGGCTAGATTGCATGGATTGCTGTTTGTATTTACATTCCCCCCAGAGCTGATGACAGCGGACATACACATAGGGGGCATTTCACTGCTTCATACAAGTTTCACTACCAATAGGGCATTAACAAGCCCCTGGGGGGCTATGAATTCTATCCACTGTATGAAAGGTGGGCATCACCATCCTGACAAGTTTATGGCTAGGCTGTTTAGGCTGGCCCCGCTGAAGGGCCTGGGATCAGTTGGGTTTCTCCACAAATGCGTGGGGTTAGTCATTTCCTTATCCTAGAGGAGGAGGTATACTAGTTACGCTTCAGATAGCATTATTCTCTCAGCTGTTTATCATCAGTGCTTGGCAGCAATTGGCCTCACTGCCCCAAGTGCTCTTTTACAGAATGATGTAAGTTAATAGCAATATGGCAGCTTACCAATACAGCTTGATACAGGGTGCTGTTATATCCGAAACGCATCCCTGGAGGGACCCCATGGTATCACCAACAGGTGACAACTGGACATCTAGCAGCAAGTTCTATCTCGGATGATCCCCACATAGATTTTATATTACTTCAGAGATGAGGTACCTGGAATATTTTTTCTTTTTCACTACAGATTGGGTAATCGAACATTATTTGACTGTCCCAAACCTTGTCTACTGACAGTCGCCTCATTTGCTGTTCCGTAAAACCTGTCCACTGGCCGGCCAAGGATTGCATATCAGTGCTTACAGACATGACAGCATCTTATGCCCTCAGGTAGTAAAAGGGGAATCATAGCATCTCTCACAATTCATGTGTTCCAGGGGGAAAACACAAAGAGTCATACATTCATACCTTAGTCTTTCTGACATGGACAATGAAACAATGAGATATCTCATTTTTGTGTGACACCCCTTCTGATGTTTAACACCAACCAAAGTCAAGAACTGCTACTAATACTAATACTGACAGCAAAGCAAAATCAAAATGTCATGGCACCACCACCTGTGTATTTCAATCTAGGGCTGGCCTTAGGATGGAAGGCACCCTGTGCAAGACTACAAGCTGGGACCCATCCAATCCCCACTGCATGGATGCCGACAGCTACTGGTTGTTGACCAGAACCCTCCCCGGGCATAACCTAGCATCACACCTGATGGCCCGTCACCCTGGAGGTCTTTTTTCTTCTATTAAAAGAAAGAAAAACAATCCTGGCTGGATATTTCTTGATGTCGGGTGTACAAGTGACCCGTCCCCCTGCCATCCAGCATATTTATATGGCTTTTTATCATTGGTTCATTTTTCACAATAGTTCTCCTTTAATTAGCGTTCTGTGTAGCAACTGCTAGCGCCTATGTAGTCCACAGCACAGCGCCAGATAGGATGGATATGCCGGTGTGTGGGGTCGCGCTGTAGCCACAAACATGATGCTAAAAGGTGTACATCATAAATTAGGCCCACAGATGTATTATTTATTCCTCAATTATCAATGTGAAGTCATTCAGGTTTTCGCATTATGAAATCATTGTCCTGAGAGCCAGGTTGCTGAGCATAAAACGCTTTGGCACAGAACCCGTTTCAGCTCTAGCTTGATGCCTGGGACAAGAAATGACTGCTTATCCATGTATGAGGATGCTGCTTTTGTTGTGGTCACTAGAGGCCCCTCGCATGCAAATTTGCTAATTTGTCACAAAAAATGAGGGTCAATAATTTATCATGAGTGAAGACAAATCGTGTACAAAGTATCATGATGTCAAGCCCTGGTAAAAGTTTTCTTACAGGAAGTTACAGGAAGAGGGACCTGGGGACCAGAAGAACAATACCTTTTGTCAATGTCTGAATAGGATTTGCCTGGTTTAATATATGCTGTTAGAATAATATTCATATTCATTCCAAGTGCTTTTTAAAAACCTATTCATGTGCTGATACAAAAGATACCAAATCTTGGCCATGATATTTTCCTGCATTAATCATTGCATACTAACTGTACCTGCATTAAAATTTCTGGTGCTAAAGTGACGCAATGCACTTTAAAGCTCCTGTTATAATGGAGGGATAAACTGCCATATTTTATTGTGTATTCCCGGCATGTGAACCTCTCAGCTTGTCAAGTATTCTTTGAATGCTAGCTAGTTGACATTAGCATATGAATAAACCAGCAAAACCCCCCGTCACTGTTTCAGGAACTCAAGTCAACTGATTTGTAGCACATTCCTCCTATTGTATGTATTTGGTAAGCACATCAATTGGTCCTTAAATGACTTTGGGTTGCTTTTAAAATCCAACCTAGGTAAATCGATCATTTGTTGGGGGCCTCAAAATGGCACAAAGACACGTTTACAGTCTAGATGGCCTTGGCGAGGGTATGGTTTCGAGGTGAGGCTTATTTGCAGGCTTTTGAGGAATAAATATCTGCAGTATCCTATGCTATGTCTCTGTGTGTAAGTAGGAGTAACATCGCCAAGTTGCATGCTCAGGGCACAACTCAGGGGTCTTTGGTCAATAAAAGATGTTGGTGAGTGACTTAATGCTCAGCCAGTGCATACTTTCCACTAAAGACTTAAAGGAGCCGCAGCACTCAACCCTGTTAGCTTGCAGACCAACCTATAATCTGTCTCTAAATCTGGTAAAAACAGAGGCTCGGTCACACACATCTGCAGAAGTATGCTAAGCTGCACCACCGTGCCAAGGTGCCTCTATGGGTGCAGTCCTAACTCTAATCTATGAGAGCCCCATTTGGTACATACAATGTAAGAGATAAAATAGGCATACTTTCCACTACTGCCATTCAGCCAATAGCTGGAACTTAACTGGTGGATTTGGTGGGACAGTTTCCACTATAATATGGATGATTCAGCACTATATTTTTGTAAAAAAAATTACACATGGTGCTGAATCAACCCTTATGTCTACAAAGGGGGACATTTAGGCATCCCTAGAGCCCCCCCCAAATGGGTTACCCTAGGCGATCTAAAGTGGACCTATCACCAGATTTGTAGCATCCTTGTTATAGGTCCTTGTCCCCAGGGGATGCCCAATTTGGGATGCCCCACCGTGTGAAACCTCCCAGATCGCAGTCAAAACTCACTTTCTCTGCGATCTCATGGCTCATGCATATGTTATATGTTATAGGGAGGGCAGCCCCATCTCTGGTCTGTCTGTGGTCTGTAGAGTGCTCCCAACCCATAGCCTATCTGAATGGCTGAGTGCAGGAGCCAGGGATGCTGCTGCAACCTGCAAAGGCGTCACTAAGGTGAATGTTTGTGGATGACACAATGATTGGTCTGCTTAAAGCCTATCCATCACCCATTTTTGAAGCCACCAGCTATAAAATCTATGTGATGCAAATCAGGGTGTTACCATAATATGTAACTAAAATCCCCACCAATATAGGCTGACACGTTTTCAGATATCTAGGTTTCATTTTTTTTTTTTGTTAGATAGCTTTACAATTAGCTGTAATAGAATTGCCAGTTTAATAATATCAACCATTGCAGTTCACTTATAATACTGCTGCAGCTAAGTAACTGTATCAGACAGTCTCCTGAGTGCAAATCATATTCTGCATAGCACTAGAAATGAATTGTCACATCACAGTAGAAATAGAGGAAAATGAGATTTGGCTTTCTTCATAGCGGTAATCTTACACACATGTTAATGTATATAATAGAAAGGAAAATATAATAAAGGGATTGGCCAGGCTAAGTGTAAAAACAAATCATTGTTTGCTTACCTGACATGCAGAGGATTTATCTTGGTGTGCTCCTGAACTAAGTTCGTGAAGCTGAGATGCAGCTTGTAATGGCTGTCAATACAAAAACCCCACACACAGAAGTCTTTGGTGCCTCTCCATCATGACACAGAGAAGAGGACAGCGGCTCTTCTCTTTGTCTCAGAAGGAGCGATGATAAGAGAGAGCAGGATCTGACAGACAGGCAGGAAATAGGTTGACAGAAGTCTACCAAAATTAAAATGCGTGCAGTACCCCAACCCTAGGTGGACGTCTTGTTGGCAAACAAACAGGCCTCAGATAACAGGAATAAGGAATAGGATAAATACTCAACAGTAAATAAATGCTTATTCGTTACTGAGAGCAAGTTGAAGGATCTCCTAATGTCTAACTATAAGGTGGATGTTGAATAATCAGTGGTGATTTTGCTTTAGAAGAGGAGATGAATGACAATAGGCCTTCAATTAGCTGTTGGCCACTGTCTGACAATAAAACCACCCAGATGCCAACACTGAAATAATAGTGAGAGGTCAATTAATAATCTCATATACGGTAGCATACTTTAAAATGTGTCCAGTTACCTACTAGCAAAACTAAGAATGCGTTGTTTTTTAGGTGTGTTATTTTGTTTTTTTAGATTTTCCACTGAAGAAGTGTGGCATCCACGCTTAAAGGAGCATGTTGCATTACAGTATATGTGCGAGAGTCCCTGTACATATTATTGTTTGAATAGATATGATTGGGCACAATTGCCTAAAAAGCTTTGTTTGTGACGAAAATGTGCCAAGCTAAGTTTTGAAAGTCTTGTATCTCAATACATCCTGGTTACATTAAAGCCATTTTAATTAGGACGTTAAAAGAGGTGTATCGTGAAATTGTGTAGTATTAAAAATCCAAATAAACACATTGGTTAATGAGAGAAGGGGGGTCACCTATACCTGAACTTAGATTTTTATCATTGGGCCATTTTTTCATGATAGTGCTCCTTTAAGAGTTGCAGGTTTTTACTATTCCCATTGGAGGAAACCTGTTCTTTTGCTTTTATAATTATATTGTAAATGTACTACTTAGTTATGAAAAAATATATACAGTATATTAAAAATGTAAAAAAAAAATGAAAACTATATCTCAAAATAATGCACTTTCACAGTGTACTTATTGCTGTTACTTATTGCTTTTTATGCCTGCAATATAGAATGTCTCCAGTAGATGGCAGGCTTTCACCTTTCTGCTTTCGGACACTCGATGATTTTAAACGAAATCGTTTTCTCAAATAGTTAATGATCTGGATGGCACAATAAGAATGAAGTTAGCATTATTTAAAATATTTGAAAATATATATAAAGTATAAGTTTTAAAAAAAGCTTTATTGGTAGGTCCAAGAATACAAAAACAAGAATATTGGTTTGGTGAGGAGGGTTGACGAGGCTGGATGTGGAGTTAAAGGGGAAATATAGGCAGTTCTTCTTGTGTTCTTGGTTGCAGGTAGACATATAGGGGCAGTAAACGGGTGGGGTGGAATGTGGGTTATAGGGCAGTATAGGGGTATAATAGTCCATGCAATCTTATCCTCTCAGCTGGGGCAAGTGGAGAAATACTGGGCAGTTATTTCCAGGGTAGATTCCTCTTCCCCCAGAAAGACGGGTTTTCTCCCCCTCATCTATGGAGGTGTAATCTGGGAAGTGAGCCCTCATAGACGTGCATGTAATATGTTATAATAATGGGTAATAAACCACATGCAAGGGCTTCTGAATACTGAAGACCTCCCTGTTAATGCCGCATATGTCACATGATATCCGCATAACACCTGATCGCCAACAGGGAATAATGGCCTTTGTTCTGAGTGAATCACTAAAATGTTTGGACACAATCAAATTACTGTACAATGTTGTATCACCAATGATGTGATGTCCTATTACATCACTAGTGATCAAAAGATAATTTTAAACGGACTCTGTATTAACTTAGTTTAGAGAATGACAACTGCATTTACAGTATTTGCATATATCAGGGTGGGGCCTATCAGGTCAGCTGGGTTTCAGGTGCTTCCCCCTAGTACAAGGTTCCCTGGCTTCCTGCAAGGCTTACTCTGCAAGGCTTACTCTGCAAGGCAGGTGCTCATTGTTTATTCTGCTTCCTTCAAATACTAGATGGAAAGCATCCTAAAAGCATATGATGAGCAGATGGCTGCCACAAAATCACTGATTAGGCGATCTATAGGAGGAGGAATAGTGAAAATAATGTGTTTAGTTCGAGTAGTGCTGCAAGTTTGATAGATGACACGCCACACTGAAACAGAGCTGAATAGCCAGACCCATCCTTCCACGATGTGCCGGAATTTTAGGCTAAGAGACCACATCATATATTATATCATTAGCTCCTGCACCAAATTTTAAAATCACCTGTTTATTACATGTTTATAGGGTTTCAATCTAGAAAACTAGAACATCATTAAAAATGACCTTCAAGTAGCAATTTAATTGAATGATCCAAACCATACTACATGGACAATGCCATTATTACTTTACAAAAATAGTAACAAGTCAAATGTCCAGCAAATAATAATGCAGCTGTAATTGTTTAGGGTAACCTACCTTTCCATTGTCCCAAGTTTATGTTATGTACTGAGGGTGACTCTACTAAACCAACATGATCTGCCATAGCTGATGTGGTCCACATAGAATAAGTGAAGAACAATGTAAAAAGTTGTCTCATTACCTTAATTCATTTAGAAATGCCATCCTAGGTGAACTTTCATTACTCATAACATGATTATTGGTTGCAGTGGTGCATTGAGCTTTCTGCATCATTGCCCCTCTTTGCACTTCTTAGAAGTAAGCCTGTTAGTGCGAAGAGCGTCATTATTAACAGTATAAATAAATCTCCTTCCTGCATTTTAGGTCTGAGTTAGAAAACTGTATATCTCAGGATGAAGATGCTAAAACCTTATTGATTTCCTGTTAACGAAGGTTGAGAGTTCATCCACCCTGATTTCTATATTGATTTAGTTCCACTTATTTGATCCAAACAAGCCATTTCTAAGATTAAACTCTTCTTTTTGTGGCCAGACCTCCCATAGTGTGAGTTTTAGTAGACAGCCAACACATTGACTTATTACTGTATTATAAGCATTAAATATACATTTCACTCATTGACACAGATGTTTATTCAGCTCTGATTTTTTTGATGTGAAATATAAAGAACTGTCCCGCCTTAGGTTCAGATAAAAGTTGCCTAAAGAAATCTGGAAATGAACCTTATATTAGTTTAGGATAAAATGAGAAAGGTGAGGAACAATTTATTGTGATTTCTACTTTCTGTCATACCATGTGCTGAAGTTGTTAACATTTAATATGATTATAGGGAAGCCTCTTCCATCTCTCTTCACTGATTTTCAAATAGAGACTGGAGAGCCCCTTTAAATCAACACACAATAGGATTCCATAACCCTCATAAAGTATTCATTAAATTGTGGATAACCATTTACATTTCAAAACCGAATCATGTGCAAGAAATGTTTTCACTTGATTGTGTGTTGATTAATTAATTATTAATTAGTTGTTAAATAATTACCCCTTGAGCCTCATGCTGGTCTCCGGTTGCCAAACAGGAAGTTCATTTAAAACAAATAAGGGGCGTGAAAACCAGACGGGCTATTGGTACCAATCACAAGTTTTGCCGTAGTCGGCAGATTTTTAACTTTCTTCTTCTGCTGAGCAAAAGGAAATGAGGCTAGATCTCCCCAACAGTATCGCATATGGGCAAATTAACACTAAACACGAAATAATCCTCAATCTATGAGAAGTACAAATAAAAGTGTCATGTTCAAATGCAGCATCCTGCAATGTGTTAGTCCATGTGAACCACCTAAAGGGGTTAATAAAATCCCTGAAAGTGGTTTTGCTTACGAAGAAGGGTGCAAATTTAAAGTACTGTCTTGTTTGGTGTACTTACATATCATATTGTCCCAAACTAAGGTAATCACATAGCCCCCAAGCAAAAGATAGCTGCAAATATATATTTATAATATCAGGGTCATTCTTTTGCATTATAGGAGTTGTCTACCCCAAAACAACAAAATGTCTATA
The DNA here is from genome assembly GCA_027917425.1 of Gastrophryne carolinensis. Classification (NCBI taxonomy): domain Eukaryota; kingdom Metazoa; phylum Chordata; class Amphibia; order Anura; family Microhylidae; genus Gastrophryne; species Gastrophryne carolinensis. The sequence continues at coordinate 298,006,742 of CM051237.1, read as the reverse complement.
CTTACCTAACCTCCTGGAGGTTTGATCCCCTGCACTTCTATACTTCTTCTACTGTCAGCTCAGAAGCCAGTCAAGGGAGCACACAGTCAGAGACAGAGCTAAAATCAGAAGGGTGAAGATTTGCCTGTGGGCCAGGTAATGGAGCCTACAAAATATTACCTAGGTGCAACATGCACTTTACAAATATCTAAAACAAGTGTCACTTCCCACTGGTAGACACAGTATGGTAAATAATTGTCCATAAAAAAAAATCTATCAGATTTTTAAAAGGTTTGAATAACTGGCAACACCTGGGAATTTCACTCTCCTGGGTGTTGTTCCTCTTACGGGCATTTCCAGGAAACCCACTTTCCTGGCGTTTCCAAAATGGCCAAAACCAACTGCTCTGATTGGCTGAGCCACACGCTCAGACAATCCGCCCTCTCAGGTTTTCTCAGCCCCATTCAGCTCTGCTAACGAATAAGAGGTTAAGCAGCATGCCGCTGGCCACATCCCAGTTCTGTTTCTAGCTGTGGGCCCATTCAGAAGGGCCTGGCACGGGTAAAGCACAGCTAGAGGTGAGTGTGGATGACACTGAGATGCAGTGAGGGCTCCGGGAGCAGGTGAGTGTACGGCAATCGGGGAGATTTTCACACAGTCTGGGATGCCCCAAAGAGTGGGACTCGGATGGCCCTGGAGTCTTTTAGACCTCGAAGTTCCTCTTTAAAAGTTTCTGAGCTACGACTTAGGTCTTAAGATTTAATTAAGTTTATCCATTGTGATCCGCTGTCCCGAGCGCATTCCTTTCGTCCACTTACAATCCAGTGTGGCCCCCTTCTGGTAGACCAAAAAATCCAGACCCCCTGTAGACATGGTGCCTGAATGCATGGTTCACACACTGCTCCAGATTTCTACTCTAAGAATTCCCCGCAACCCTGTGTTGTTGCTGCCTAGCTCCCTAATTGGTGGGTTCTACCTGTGACATCACTGGGTTGATTGAATCCATTTTTAGAGAGACCCAATATTGCTTGCTTATTCTTCTGTCTAAGGAAGGGCATTAGAGGTTGTGGAGTTGCTCAGGTCAACCACATTCTTTGACAACGCTATTGTGGGGGAGGGACCTGCAAGGGTGTACAGTAAGTTCACATATTTGGGGATCTTAGGCAACTGTAACTATGGCACTATGCACCTTCTCCTGTGTTCCCTCCTCATAGGAGGTCCCCACTGTTTTATTCAAATTGCCTGCAGAAAGGATTTTAAGATCCATTGTCCTGGTGCTCTTTGAGAAAAAGTAAATCTAATGTTCAAAATGCTAAGGACGATGCCTTTCTTTTTTAACCACTTCAAACTGATTCAATCGTCTTTACCTTTTATGTTCCAAAGTTATCTTTTGCCAGGATCTGCACCAAGTAGGCTGCCAATTCCATCATCAAACCATTCTGAGTTTCTTATGACTTTGAGGGAATGCGTCTCTTACCTGTGGCTTTCCGGACACTTGACTATTTCCTTGTGTTTGCTTTCCTTCAGAGGACCATTGTTTGCTAAGGGGAGCTATTCATTTCCTGCATCAGCTTATGCGCACCACATACTGTTTCCAGTCGGGTAAAACAGTAGTGATTTCCACACCTTGCAAAACCCACAATGAAGGATTTGGGGATTTACTAAAGAAAGAATCATTTTGTTTTGATTAACAATTTATATAGTGTTTCTCCCCCATGGCTGTATTGTTCAAAATCCCCAAACATTTTGGCTTTGACATTTAAAGGACACATACAGTAACCTTTTCTGCTGCCCTTGTTAATAAAATGCTGTCCAGATCAAATTGGAACACAATGTTATATTTATTTATGACGTGATTACTTGGTTCCTGTCTGTGTCTAATCAACACATGAACAGCATCAGCAATGTTTTATGCTTAGTTACCTCTTACGTTTTAAGTTTATTCACTCATTTATTCATTAATTATTTATTCATGCTTAAGTGAACCTGTTCTCTAAATAAAATTAAAGGAGACCTGTCATGAGAGTACCCATATGCTGAATTTGCTATAAAATTGCTGCATGCCTGTGGTGATCATGCAGTTACAGTGATGGTATAGCCCGTTAAAGTTGACCAAAACCCAGGATTTTGACTATCCCGGTTATGGTCCTTGCCCCCAGGGAACCCCAATCGAGGATGTCTCACTGTGTGAAACCCCCCAGGTCGCCCGAAGAAACTCACCTCTTTTCAGTCCTATGGCACCTGAGCGGTTGCTCACCCCCCGCTTCCCTCTAACAGGGAGTTTGCCTGCGTCGGCCATTCAGAAATGCCTGGCGCAGGAACGCACCTTGCTAGAGGGATAGCGGGGATGTGGCCGCGGCTCGCGCATGCGCCGTTGGATCAGAAAAGAATTTGAGTTTATGGACGACTTGGGGGGAGGGAATCAATCGGCCCGGGAATCTTATAGATTCCTGTGCCTATCTCCATGGGTTTTGGCCCACTTTAAAACAGCTATGTATATAAGTCATGGGAAATCTTAATACCTAACTGAAACATTTGTTTTGTTTCGGTCAGATCCAACCTTGGAGTGAATTTACAGATGAATATATCACAATCAATGGTAACCCTATTGCACAACTGCCTCAAAATGGCCCAAAGATTACCCCAAATGGTCCAGAGTGGATTGGGTGGAACATTTATTATTCATTAATCATTACAGTACAGGAGAATAACACATCTTCTCTCAGTGCCTCATAGACCACAAGTGAACATGATCTCATGAGGACGTTGTTGGCAAATTTTAGGCTTGGTCATGAACCTGATAGCTTATTGGATGAATTTGACCCCGGTTGAATGACCTGTACATATGCTGAACACCCCAAGTCTCCCAAAAATCTGGACTCTTAAAGAGGAACAAAACTCAGATGGCAGATGGCCCTGGAATCGAAAAGACTCCAGGGACAGCCGCTGGCCTTCCCCAAGGCGTCCCAAATCAGGATTCCCCACTGTGTAAACCACAGGGGCTGCCCGCAAAACTCAATTTTGACAGCAGCACCCACAGCAATATAAACAGTCATGGCAGCATCTCCTGCATCTTTGAGCTGAGACAACCTCCCACATCATTCAGCAAATCCGCCAGGGCTCGTGCACATTTTGAGATCAACCAATCTACAATTTGCATTGTGGCTGTGGTTATGGCAGCCTAAAAGCTTTACTCAACAGCCACACGCCGCAGGGTACTCAGTGAGGGGTTACATTTGGGGGGGGGGGGGCAGAGGTAAACAGGGTGTTGTTCTGCTTTAATATACATATGGTATCACCCATATCTAAAGAGTTGTGCTCTCCAACGACACATTATTGCATGTCTTTCAAAGCCATTCTGGGCATGGCCTTTCGTTGTTGTCTGTATGTTTATGCTGTGGATTCCAACGTGTCAAACATGCATTTAAATGCTCATTTATCTAGAGGAATGATATATATATTTCTTTGATTGATTGTTGCTTGGCCTAATGAAAATGTAGCTGTGTGTCTACCAACTTTCTGAAGATGTACAACACTACATGGATGCCACAGACAGGTTCTTATTAATTGATCAAGTGAATTGTAAACATGATCAAGTGAGCAGTTATTATATTAATATATTAGTTATAATAAATGGCACAGCCAAGGGAACTCCCAATCTGCATGTGTTGTATTCTAATCATTATAATAAAATGGTGGGCAGGCCAAGGAAGTGGTTGTATAACAATCATAGGCAACACCGCATTTCCCTTCATTTTTGCCTGTGCTTTATCCAAATTATATCTTCGACCAGGAAGATATTGCTTGTATATGTTCATTGTGATGGATGTATATTTGGCACAATAAACTTTTAATTAATTCATGTCAGAATGACATTTAAAATAAGATAAGGAATAGTCATTGACAAACCAATAATATTAGAATACAGGTCCATACTATTTGAGTTCTGCATTCTAGGTTGTAATTGGCGAGCTGTGCCTAAAGATTCATTGACCATTTCCCAATAGTGTTAATGCAGCGTAAATGTCTGTATATCTTTATTACTCAATACACCAAAGCGAGCTGCATTCATTTGTTTGGCATGTGCATGCTGATAAGTGATCCAGATTCTTCTTTATCAGCTTTTACTTTCCCTGATGCTCCTGTGCTTTGCCATTTGTCATAGGCATGGGCAGATCTACGCTGAAATTTAATGGGGGGAGGGTGTGATATGAAAGAGGTCTTTGTGAGCCTCTGACACTGGTGATAAGGCTGAATGTAGAACGCTTTTGTAGGGGAACTGCCTCCTGTGAAGGTGCCAATAAACAGACCTATTATTACACGAAAGCTCCTCTGCTGGTTACTACCTTGTATATAGACCTCTGTAAACCTTATATAGAATTTGTCCACACAAGTTTAATGGAAAGCGAGAACATAAGAATGTTACATTGGTGCTTGTAAGTGGTTTGCACTTGTCTGAGCTAAGATTGGTTACCTATGATGATAGATTAAAATGGACTTTATCACGAAAGAGATATTACACCTAGTCTCTAGGCATTATGCACTTAAAATAGCATTACGTACAAATATAACTAGTAGTTAGGAGGGTTATTCACCTCATTTACTACAACCTTGTGTACGGGGTTAGATTATAGTATCATCCAAATACCTTTATGGAAATAAGACTATACTTTCCATTGTTGTGTTTCAATTGCAGCATGTCTCTTGTTTGCCCTTTCTATAATTGATTATCAGGATTTTGCTGAGCTGTTTAGGTATGGCAACACATAGCGACCTGCTGAATCCCATGGCTGCGCTGCTGCTGGTCGATTGTCATTTGAATCCAGGCTGCAGGCATCCTATGTGAGTGATTATAGAAGTGTCTGCCCCAGATGGCTGCATTCAGCAAGTCAACTGGAAAGTTGACTGTAGGAGAGAGGGGTGATGGGTGGGAGAGGAGATAATGCGCGTGACATTATCAATGCCACCAGGCAATACCATCATTAAAAATGGATGTGCTCTCTCTCTCCACAACACACAAGAGTAACACATCATTTGCATTTTAATGTATGTTTTCAAATATATAAATAGAATATAACACATAGATGGGCCTTGCTAAGTCCGTATATACAGGATGGGCAGATATTTAACTGAAGGTAAAGATAAAATGCCTGTCCTAGTATTTAGCCATTATTGTGGATGTGCCAGATCTTTTTTTCCTAGACATATGTGAGTAAGTGCTTTAGAATAACTTGAAAATCCTACTAGATTTTTTGTAACATTAGTTGGAGACAAGAGATTATTTATTGGAGACACACAAGACTATAAGATTATTGGAGACACACAAGACTATAAGATTATTGGAGACACACAACAAGACTATTAAGGTATTTGATGATCATCATCTTTGCCTAGTAAATACTGGGGACAATAAGGGGTCTGTAAGTTAATAAATAATAACGTTAATAATAATGAGGAGGTCCTTTTTTACTATACTATAAAAGTAATCTTCTATAGAACAAATTGAGCTTACCTCAACACAATGGGGGGATTCTCATAAATCAATATACATAATACATTCATACAAGACTGAAATAAGTTCTTTTACATGAATTTGACTTTCTATAAAATACCATTTTTAGTTTACATCAAAGCATAACTGCTGTAAAATTTTATTTTTTTCATTTATTTTTATTCCCTGTTAAAGTTCAGGGAAAATGCTCTTGTTTTACACATTTAAGACACTGCAGAAAATGTATCACTGCAAGCTGGTGCATGATAAAAAGAAATGAAAGTCTCCCGTGTCCCATTATGCATAGCTATGCACCAAGTAGTTTGCAGTTGCCATAATGGGCTTGCCTGGTGACCTTGTGTCCCTTCTTGTCTGGGAATCTGGTGCCTTCGTAGTGTTTGAGTGGCACATGCATTGCAGCCTGGCTACCAATATAAAGCAGGCAAAGAATTAGCTTTACTTAGAGCGCGTGTAGCTTTTCTGGGGCGTATTTGCTTTTTTTTATTGTTCGTGCACCATTCCTTTATTTCGCTATTTTATTGGAATTAAATATATTTTATTCGTAGCACCTGTATATTGTTTCTCTGTCTCAACTTTTGTCAATCAATTAGAAAGAAAAAGATGTAGCATATCTTAGTAGGAAAAACTTTTTCTTCTAGTTTCTAAAACCTGCCCAGAACTATTGATAGTAAAGTCTAAATGCAAATTCTTTTTGAGTGACATTTGTGAAATATATATAAGTAAGGCTAAATGGAATGCAAGGTGCACTTTTTCAGAAATTCCTAATGTAGAGTGTATAGTCTGGTGCATTTCACCTTGTTCATGGACTAGCCAAAAAGCCAGAAGCAGCAAAACCAAAAAGCACTAAAAATTATACCTGTCTATGTAAATAAACAAAAAACAAATAAAAAGTTAGTAGGAATTTGTCTTCTAACAGCCCCACAGAGTAAAGTGCTTCTGAATGGTTTCAGTGGATGGGTTTCAGGGAGGTGGGAGTGTTTGAATAACAATAGCTGTAAGCCAATACTGCCCCTTTCATAGTGCTGAGCCCTGCACTGTAGCTTAGGAACTTGAAAAGGGAATAGAGCAGATCTGGGGATGGTAGAGAGGTGGGGGGAGAGGAAGAGAAATGACAATCTTCTGCAAGACAGAAAAAAGAAGTCTTCAGTGTAGACGCAATGAGGCAGAAAGTCTGAAGTGAGCTAGTGCATGGGTCAGATCCTCACGTCCAGGCATCTTCCCCCCTACATCTGCTCCTCCGGCAGAAGGATTAAACTATGGATGAGGGATTTCAGGGTCAAGGCTTAAAAGACATCTTTTAGGCTTTAATGCTATAACAGCAACAAAAACAAGCCCAGGAAACCTCATCAAAAGAGCATTGTGGACCCAAGACCCCCTTGCCACACCTGCACGTTTTCTATGGCTATATAACTTGGAAGCTAAAACTCTTTGGAAATGGTGGTGTTCATCAATACAAAGCTGAAATCACTTATAAGCCTGTTTAAGAAGAAGAGTAAGTATTTCTTTATGATAATCCATTGTACAGGATGGCATTGTCGATGGTTTGCATGGCATCTGTGATTAGTAAGGTTTTCTGAGTACTCCAGCTAGCTGGAGACCCCCTGTCTACCTCCATTCACAGTGCTTTGTGTTGAAACGATGCTTGGCAATGCGGAGCCGCAGGAGTCGCTGTCATGTGTTTGCATACACGCACTCCTCCACCTTTTGCTTTCCTGGCATACAGTCTTTTTCCCAATGATGCAAAAGTCTTACTATTTATTTATGTGTTATTTAAGCGGCAGTCATGATTTTGCTGGTAGACCTAGACATTTATTATAACTTGTGCTGTCATGGTTTGTGATGTATTGCTTTATCTATGCATCAGAACAATAGTTTGTAGTATACCAGGCTTTGAAAGGGACAATCCAGCAAGGTCAATTCTACAGTTATTACCTCTATATGACCTATTTATTAGATGGAAAGCATTCAGTAGCAAGTTGATAAAGCTGTCACTTTTGTTCACATGGTTTGTTATTATTATAGTGCCTCAGTACAGTGAATGGTGTTGTTTCTGTAGTAGGGATAGCTAATAGCTGTAATTAATGTGAAGGCTTATCCTGATCCTCTCTGCCCAGAAAAAAAAGCTTTGTTGTATTAGGATTGGACTGCAGCGTGTGTTTTCAGAGCCACTTTAAATACAAAGTATTGAACAATGAGCCGAGAACAGCATCTTCTATTGAAGATGTAATGATAACACATCATGCACTTGCTGGAGATTTGTCGTTCTGCTTTAATACAATAACAGAGACCTAATAGAATCAATAGACTATAGTAATCATCGGTAGTTATAGGCAATGCGAAATGATACAACATCAATATTGATCTTCAAGTCACCTTTAGAGTTTGGGGTGGGGGGGTCATTAGGATAACTGATATGTTTTTCCTAGATCTGCAATCACGCTTGTACAGAATCCTTAGAGACTTGACAGCTCTTTGTTCAAGATATTACTTGTAAACTGTGGCAATAAGATGGTGCTATAAATACAAGTGATGAGATGACTAGCTGCAACGTGCAGACACAGCTGAAGCTATGCATGTCACGAATGTCATTTACCCCATTACTATCACTGCATTGCAACTTTCTGCTTTCCTTTATAAAGACAGCTGTATGCAATATTAGGAATCCTCATTTCTACTAAACCCCTTTAAACTGTTTGCTAGTATCACATGTTAAAGAGGACCAACACCCAGGGGTGATCGGCCCGGAAATCTATAAGATTCCCGGGCCGATCACCTCCCACCCCGCGGGACATCCGAGATCGGGATGTCCCGCGGGGTGAAACCCCCCAGAAACCCCAAAAACACCTTACCTGATCCGCCGCCGCTTCCGCCGCCGCCGCCTCCCGCGCGCCCCTCCAGACGTGCGCGCGCCCGCGCCGGCCCTCTGTGAATGGCCGGCGGGGGCGCGCGCGCGCCGAGAGTGACGCGCGGGAGGCGGCGGCGGCGGAAGCGTCTTGGACGTTCCTGATCCCCGCCTGGACGTTGGCGGGGATTGGCTGCGGCGCTCACGTGGGAGCGCTGAGAGGTGAGTTTTTTGGGGTTTCTGGGGGGTTTCACACAGCGGGGCACCCCCGATCGGGGTGCCCCGCCGAAGTGGACCAAAACCCAGGATAGTCAAAATCCTGGGTGTTGGTCCACTTTAAGTTTGTTTAGCTTTGTTTTTTCCAACGGTTTGTGGCAGTGCTCCCCCTACAGGCTAAAATCAGGCCACATCTTACAGCTCTCTGCTATAGTATGGCTCAGTTTCTCTGCTGCTAATGGTTTAAAGTGAACCAAAAACCACGATTTTCACAATCCTGGTCCTTGCTCTGGTATGGGATGACCCACTGTGTGAAATCCCCAATTTCCATTAAAAAAACTCTCCTTTCCCCAGTTCCATGCCACGTACATGGGGTGCTTGTCCAAGCAGTGCAAAATGCTGTGTATATTACTGATCAACATATGGTCCTGTTTATTGCTCCAGCATAAGGGATTGAGAGTGGGTGCATCCCTAGTTTCCCTGCAGTGTGGCATTCTCCTGCGCACAGCCTAACTGAATGGCTGGCCGCAAGAGTGCGCCTCAGCTACAGGGATGCATCCGTGGCTGGCGAACACGGCGTGGGAGCCCCTGAAAAGGTGAGTGAATGTGGGGTGATCTGAGGGGGGGGGGGGGGGGGATCACACAGCAGGGCATCCTGATTCAGTGCCGTTCTGTTACACCTCTACTTCCTCAATCCCACGCTGCATTGCATACGCCGTGCTGTTACACCTCTACTTCCTCAATCCCACGCTGCATTGCATACGCCATGCTGTTACACCTCTACTTCCTCAATCCCACGCTGCATTGCATACTCACCTTTTGTCTCTCACAGCTTTTCTTTCCTGCTCTGGGGATGAGGGCTTGCCCCAGCATACGTCACAATCATTGGAGCATGCCTACGCCATTTCTTGCAATCAATCTTAGGAACCACTACGTCTTATACCATGTGAGTAGGATGGAACAGTTGTAGGGGACAGACCCATTAAAGTGGACCAAAACCTACCCTGGAGTCTATGATACTCCAGGGCAGGCTTACACCCTCCCCTTGGGGCATCCCAAGCTGGGATGCCCCACTGTGTGAAACCCCCCAGCCCAGGGCACCCGATAACCTTACCTCTCCTCCGAGCCCACGGCACGTTGCAACTGAATGGCTGAGCATGGCTTGTAAGTATGACTGGGATTACATTCAGCTTCTCTAGCCGCACATTAATATGCATGGCGAGAGAAGCTGATTGGGCGAGTGGCTGTGCCTGCACTGTGGGTTCAAGGAAAGGTAAGTGAGCTTGGCATTCTGAAGTTTTTATTTACGATCCTGGATTTTTTTTTTTTGGGGGGGGGGGGGGGCCAAAACCCAGAATAGTGAGAATACTTTAAAGTGGACCAGACCTAGTGTCTATAAGACATTCGGCCTGGCTAAATACCCACCCCTGGGACATCCCTGTCTCGCAATGTCTGTCTGATATTCTTCCCTGCAATGCTACAGCCTTAGATGATGAAGGCACTTGTTATCACATTGGAGGTGGGGCTAAGCTGCTCTTGAGCAAGTCATGGGCTGACCAGGGCCAGTGAAATTCATAGTAACATAGTATGTAAGGCTGAATAAAGACTTTAGTCCATCCAGTTCAGCCTGTTTAACTCCTTCAAGTTTGATTTCTGGACCCAGTCTACCCCTGCATGCGAAACTAAAAGCAGACCTACACCTAAGAGGTGTCATGCAGGGTAGGCTTCTCCTTCAGTGCCCCCCTCCACAGCTCTCCAACTTTGCAGTTACCTCTACACAACTGCATACCCCCCAACTGTCCCGATTTGGGCGGGACAATCCCGCTTTGGGGCCCTTGTCCCGTTGTCCCGCAGGGCCCCAACATGTCCCGGAATCCGGCGGCGGCTGGGACACCGGGCAGGAGGTTGCAGCTCTCTGTGCGGCGTAAGAGCTGGAAGAGAAAGGGGCGGTGCCGGGGCAGCTGCAGGGGGTTGGGGGCGGAGTTAGATCGGGCAGTGAGGCTGTTTGCTGGCTCGCTGAACTGTTAATGGGAGTGGGTGGGCAGGCGCACGGGGGTGGGGGGGGCGGGCGGTATGCTGGTTTGGGGATACGTACCGCATGCAGGGGTGAAGGCAGCCGACATTGCTGGAGCTGGAGAGCGTGGCCGGGGCGTGACGGGGGGGGGGGGGGGGGGGGGGCGTGACGGGGGCGTGGCCGGGGCGTGACGGGGGCGTGGCCGGGGCGTGACGGGGGCGTGGCCGGGGACATGGCTTGTCCCGCTTTCACGTTTTGAGAAGTTGGGAGGTATGCAACTGGTCTAGAGTGGACTCGGGGCAAGATGTTGCTGGGGTTTCTCTAAGACCTGACTCGTGCAGACGAGTGCCTGGGTGGCACGAAGGTCTTTTAAAGTGGACCCAAACACTAAAATAAATATAACCCATCTTTGAGGATATCCTAATTTAGTATGCCCTGTAGTGAATGAATAAATTGTAAGCAAGAGAACAGCCTAAAATACTTACTGCTTTTAGGATCCAGAGTAGTCACAGCTTCCAGGTTGCAGAGAAGCAAATTCCACACTTCCCCTTCTTTGCTTGTGGCTGCTGATAGGTTGACGATGGTCATGTGCAGAGATGGGGGGATGTGTGTGGATGTTTCTCTGCAGTGGTGGAACATGGAAAGGGTAATCATTTTAGCCCATTCTCAAATTTCCTTTTAGCTTTGAAGCTGCATGATAGCCCATATTAGGATGCCCCTGGGGACACTAGTGGTCCTTTAGACTTTCAGACTTTAGAACAGTATAGAATCAGACTTTAAGTGGAGAGTTTATGTATATCAATAAATTGTGTTTGAGGATGCCCGGCCTTACAAAGCTTAACCTTGAGCCGTTTAATTAATAAGCTGGTAAATCTCTTTGAAGAATTCTCCTTTTTTTTTCTATAAAATAAACTAACCATTTTACAAGCAACCGGTCACTTTTGGGCAGCAACATTTTACAGCCATGCTGTAAAACATCAAAGTGCTTGTAAGCGGCACCTGCAGTCATGCTTCTCCTTGCTCTGTGGGAATGACGTAATATATTAATTTCTTCACGGTTACAGTTGTAATTGTTTCCTACCTGATTCAGAAATGGAGGGTCTCCATATGGCTGCATATACGCACGTATTGCCACTTGCCATCTGACGCTGACACATGCCCTGGGGGATGGTGCGACACTTTTCTGCCATGTATAACCATGGCAGCAGGTCCCAGCAATCTGAGTCATGGTTTGTGGAAGGCATATTCATGTCGTTACCTAGGCAGGGAAGGTGGTGGCAACTTTATTGGAAAATTAAAATAGCCTTCGGGTTTGCTTCACGCTTTTAATCACGTGCCTCAATGGAGCACATTTTATAGCAGATGGGACCTCTTGTCTGAGAAATAATGCGATACATTCCTCAGAACCATTTGATTTTGAAACATATTAACACTAGATGACAGCTTCATTTTAGTTTAGTGCCTGTATATTATTTACATAATATTCTTCTGCTTTCGCGGCGCATGATTCACTCTAGCAAAACACAGAATGGCGCTTGTGAAGGCGAACGTTTTCCTGACACTAGTGTACTGTGAGGAAGATGAACTTAGAACAAAGTTGCTTTTATGGCTGAAGAAGGGTTTTAGAAAGAGGCGATGGATTTTGGCATTCTTGCATCTCGTAATCCTTCTAATCTTCGTTTTACTGTGTAATTGCATTAATTATCCAGTTTGCTTCTTAATAACCAGTTCATCAGGTTTGAGGTTTTTCTATTGGATGAACAAAATGTATCTTACAAACCTCATGAGTATGAGTATGTTTAGAATGTTCTTCCCATGTCTGGGTGACCACCAGTGTTGCTCTGCTTTGCTCCTACAATCCGAAAAGATATTGAGTGCGGAATTTAGCTCTGTACATTAGATTACAAGCTCCTTTGTGAGTGGGCGGTCTAGTGCCTGATAAATACCCCATAAAATAAGAAGTTTGTTGCAACTAAAAACTATATGCACAAAAACACATCTCGAATGAGAGGAAACCCAAAAATCCCATCAATAAACTAATCAAAAAAATCCCACCTTTTATTCTATGCAAACCACAAGGGTTGGCCTGGCCCACCGGAGCACCAGAAAATGCTTCAGTGGGCACCAGGCACTGACCTAGGATCAGTATTAGGGTAATACAAGAGATCCAGGACTAAAATAATGTTTCTGGCTTGTCTGGATTTTAAGTAACAAGTGTTATTTGGTCAATAAACATCAGATTTTCTATTATTACAATCTATTTGTGCTTTAGCTGAATGGTGAGCCCCAACAATAATTTCCTCAGGTGGCCCCCAAGGGTTTTTTCTGGTGGGCCCAAGATGCCCCAGTCCAACCCTACAAACCACAAACAAAATGTGCTAGAAACTGGATGCCACCCTCCACTCCACTATTCCAACTGTCTATACCAAGTACAAAGTATGCTAAATCAATCACAATTCCTGACAAAAATATGGTTTGTACAATATACAATTACATTTGGATTTTTTTTTATAATAGATGATTGGGGGGTGTGGCTCTTGGGTGGGATTTTTGGAAAGTGTCAGCCAATTGTTTTGAGGAATATGTCAACCAGCGGTGGACTGGGGAAAAAAATCAGTCCAGGATTTTACCAACCAATCTAAGCTGAGGCCTCCTCCCATCCAATGTACTTCCCGGTCAGTTAACAAGAATGTTATTTGCAGAGGTGGATATGGCCACTCTTAAGTCAGTGGTTGTAAATCTTTAGTATTATAGAAGAAGGGGTGGTTATTCCAACCCAAAGCCATAATGCTTGGGCTATAACATTGGGAGCTGGAGTATAGGGGGGCTTGTGGGTACAGGGGACTGAGAGGGAGACTAAGGGGCAGGGAGGGAAGGCAGCAGCCCAGCTCGAAGCAGTGCGGCCCAGGTCTCCCTATGGCCAGTCCGCCCCTGATCTATATACATAGGCTAAATAACTATATCCTTATAATTCATAGTATACATCAGAATGCCTATTTACATACTAAATACAAGTTGCACTATCACGAGATAATATTGTAATATTAAAAATCCATATAAACACGTCGGTTAATGAGAGGAGGGGTCATTTATACACCTGAACTGAATAAAACTCCCGCCAAGCTTGTGATTTGTTCTCTCATGGTAAGAATAAAATCAGGTTTAGTCTATCCGGGGTGACAGAACCCATCACCCATGATTTCCTCTTCCTTTCATTAAAAGAATGCAAAACAATCCTGGCTGGATATTTCTTGATGCCAGGTGTATAAGTGACCTCTCCTCCCGCCACAATCCAGCATATTTATATTGATTTTTATCATTGGGCTATTTTAAGTAAGTACATTTTTGGCTATAACAAATATTGTGTTGTGTGTTACTTTTTTAATGCGAGGGATAATGTCTTATATTATTTTAATATATTTAAAATATTAATTTCACTGATCCTTACATAGTAATAACCTTAAACAGATGGAAAAAAATGCTGATCCAATAATTTAAATATTAAAATATTCGCTGTAGGCCAAATCACTGACACAGTTCAGTGGGCAATTGTGCCAGCTGCTTTATGAAACTGGTACCAGATGTTTATTTTACTTCCTCAAGCAGAACCCTGAGGGGGGTAGGAGAAGCCATCTATACAAGGCTGTACTCAACCTGTATTTGTATCTTAAGACTTGCCAAACATTTCTATTGCTGTAACATTTAGGGTGGGTTAGGGTTCTTGATATGAAATATTATCATTTCATCTATGACTAATTAATGTTTTTTTTTCACCTTTGCAGCGGTCTCCAATCTAGATGATGAAAGCAAATGGACAGTCCATTACACAGCATCTTGGCACCAACAGGAGAATGTCTTCCTACCTTCTTCTAGGTCAGCATGTGTGGAAGATCTGCATCGGCAGGCCAAGGTGAACCTGAAAACTGTGCTGAGAGGTAAGCAGACAGATATACCTTTATACAGTATAGGTACATTTTAGGGTGCCTTCATAGCAAAATCGGATTGACACTTTAAAGTAATATTTCAGGCAAAGGTAATTGTTACACCATTGTGTTGGGCTACATTTGGCACTGTCCTAAACTGTTTTTCTGTTTTTAAATTGAAGAATAAATGGCCAAAATATCAAGGTTTTTGCCTTCAGATTTCTCTTCTGAAGCATGTGGATGTTGCCCTTGAAGCTGTGATGCTGCATAATAATCAGCATAATGGGCGGGGCCTGTAAGAGCTCAAGATCCTGCTTCAGACAACCTGGCTGTGCTCCCTCCCTCTCTTCCTTTTGCTTGGCATTATTGAACTCCAAGACCCACACTCCCAAATACATGAATGCACCTATTTGCCTTTAATTCAATGCATTTTCCTTAACGAATAAAAGGTTAAACCTTATTAAAGTGGACCAACACCCAAGATTTTGACTATCCTGGATCTTGGTCCACTTCGGTGGGGCACCCCCGATCGGGGTGCCCCGCTGTGTGAAACCCCCCCAAACACCCGGGAAACTCACCTCTCCCCGCTCCAATTAGCGCGGCCGGACAAGCGGTCTGACAGGACCGGACAAGCGGCTCCTCCGCCGCCGCCTCCCGCGCGTCACTCTTGATGTGCCCGCGCCGGCCATTCACAGACGGCCGGCGCGGGCGCGCGCACGTCTAGAGGGGAAGACAAGGTAGGTGGATTTGGGGTGTTTGGGGGGTTTTCACCCTGCGGGACATCCCGATCTCGGATGTCCCGCGGGGAGGGAGGTGATCTATAAGATTCCCGGGCCGATCACGCGAGGGTGACGGTCCACTTTAAAGTGGACCAAAACCAAGGATTTTGACTTTCCTGGTTTTTGGTCCTTTCCCCCACGGTGTGAAACCTCCCAGATCGCCGATGCCAACTCACCTCTTCCCGGTCCTACAACACATGTATGGCTGCACGTCCAAACAGCACGCTCGGAGCCACTGACGTCACATCGTCTAAGCCTTCGTCTAAGGCCAGCGGCTCCAAGCGTGCCCGTGTCGGCCATTCACAAATGCCAGGCACATGCCCTGCTAGAGGGATAGCTGGGATGTGGCTTGCACATGCGCCATTGGACCGGGAAGCTAGGTAAGTGTACGGGGCATCCCAATTTTGGATGCCCCAGGGGCAGTGTATGGATCGGCCCAGATATCTAAAAGATCGCCGTGGGTTTTGAATCATTTTAAGCCCTAATTGTATCCCCAGAATTTGTATCCTCAGTATAAATACTGTGCATTTATCTGTAAAAAGAAAGTCTTAGAGTAATGACCCCAGTTAGAAAAAAAGATACGTTAAAACCCTGAAGTAGCAAATCTAACCCCTGAAGAAACATACATAGTTGCTGCACACTACCTTTCACCTTATATCCCATGGGAATGTCGTAAAAGAAGTCATTTCAAAGCATCTCAAAAGCTAAGATCAAATGTAAATTTCCACTTCCTTTGCAGTTTCTGGGTCTTGGCTTTGCTGGGAAGGGCTTGTCATGGAGCAGGTTTTTGAGTCATGAGCACGCCCTGATGTGGTCAGAGACAGCTGTGGGACCACTGTGGTTTGCCGTGTTCCCTCACACTGAGATTACGAGAAGGAGGGAGTCCCACAACTCCCCAACCCACCCAGTCAAAAAACGTGGCACCACCAACTATCTCAATAACAATATTTTATTTGATTAATAAATGATGATATATAGACATATTAAAAACATTTAAAAAAAAACACATACATATGTGTCCTCGCTAGGGGAAGGGGATGGGAAGAGGGGCACCCCAAAATGGATAATAATAGATAACAAGAACACTAAAAGCCACAATATAGTGATCCAATAATGATCCGTTTTAAGGTCCACTTTAAGCCTGGCCAGAAAATACCTAATACATACATATACATAAAAAATGTGCATATAAATTAAACCCTATTAAAATCTAGTCATAACCTCCCCTCTATGACCATTAACAAAGTGCTGAGTCTCCTATGTGCAATCAATACAAAATAATAATCAAGAGGATCAGTCAGGTAAGAACAAAGCCGACATATACATATATCACACTAATAATGATAAGACCTCACGTGTCCAAACTGCAGTGTCACCGCCACGGGGACCCCCCCGCCCAAATCCAACGCATTTTGTGACGTCCAAGCGTCACTTCCTCAGGGCAGGACTCCCTCACACTGAGAACACCAAGAATCAGAGTGGCTGTTAGACCACTTTTTTGTGTGGTCCTGGAGGAATGAAATTGAATAGAGAGCAAACTTTGGAGCCCTGCTATGGCTTCTGCCCTGCACTGGAGGACATGTAGGGGAGGCAGGTAGGACAGGCATCCGGTGAGCTTGCAGCCTTATCATTTCTGTTGGATTCCCTTTAAATAAGGGCAAACCTTTTTGCCATATGAACAGAGACCTCTCATTCTGAATCTTCCTGGGCAAAATTAAGTATATATTTCCAAAATATTTTTTTACATCCTCCGTTTATGTATTTTCAGAACCAGGAAACACATTTTAGGGAGTTTTATTTTTTTTTTTTGGGGGGGGGGGGTTATAGTGTATACTGTACAAAATAAGTATTTGCATCTCTCAGGCTTCTGCTGAAGCCTAATTGAACATTTCTTGAAGGCCTACATATACCTGGTATGGATTATTGTGAATATCCAACTACCATGTAAGTTTATATGATTAGTCTCAGCACTGTGATTTGTAATTCTTCTTAAGAGATTACGCTGCCTTACTGCTAATCTTTCCTTGCATTGGAGGGCTGAAATTTTAGAGGGAGTTCTCAATGAGATGGAGGGGTCATCCTGAGGTTTGCACAGACGCCCTCTGTTTTCCCACATGGTTAAGGCCTGTCACCATGGCAACATGTATTGATCTTAAAAAGCCAGACTGATCTAGGTTATATTACCATGTACAGTAAGTTCAGCAGATGGTTGGCTAGACTAGGCACATTGCTGGATTAACAATGATTTGTTTCAAACACAGTATACAACATTATAAAAGGAAAAAGAATGGTTGTTGACAAATTTAAAGAAGAACAAAATCCAGAATTTTGACTATCCTGGGTTGCTCCCAAATTGGAATGCCCCCCTGTGTAAACCCCCTCAGATCGCCCAAAACAACTCGCCTCTTCCTGGTCCTAGCGCGCATGGGCCTCTTGTCCAGTCAGAATGTTCATGCTAATGGCTCTTGTCTATCTAAATGGCTAGGTGTGGGGGAGCGTGCACAGCCCAAAGATGCAGGGAAGGGTGGTTTTTTTCTGCTTTAATATTTGAAATGCAAAAAAGAAAACAATATACCTATAATATTCAGCTGTAATCAGGGGAGACTAGGGCCAACATTTTTACCTACAACATTGGCCCATACTGTGCTCAGCCCAGCATTCGTTTTTCCCACTAGTGTCAGATTTATCTCTCCATCTCTCCAATACACCAGCTATGTTTGGGCAGGGGTGGAGTTGGGCTGCTGTTTTTAACTGCTCCCTTAGTCTCCCTTTCAGCCCCTTGTACCCAGCCCCACTGTACCCACAAGCCAAGGAACCCCAGCCCAAAAGGCTATAGCCTCGACATCATGGTTGGGGGCCCAGTAGGGATGTCTCAGGCCAGCCAGGGGCTGGTGAATTCCAGGGCTGTTTTTCGGCCCCAATGTGTGGGTGCTGCCATGACAATGGGGTCGATTCAGGGCCTGGTGAAAATTTACACCCGGTAGACAATGAAAGGGAAATGGCAGTTTTTTCTCCTAAAAAAAGTAGTGAATTTTCTCACAAAGCTTTGAATCAACCCCACTATGTTCTTTCCATTGACACATGAAACACACAGCTACTCACTTTTGCACCTATTTTTGCCACACTTTAGGTGCACAGAATGTAACATAATACAAACTTGGCCTAGATGACCTTGGTTATGCACAGCCTACCGGGACTTTCCTGATCTTCCAGATGGTCAGTCCACCGCTGACCCTAACTAATGACGCATTCTACTGTCTTAATCAAAAACAAGGTTTGAGAAACCTGATGAGAAGAAAACTGGTCACAAAAATTCTTCCAGCATGTGAAAAAGGTGTCCTAAGAGAGAATGACCTGCATTTTCATTTCTAAGATTGACAAGATATTTACGCTGCACAAATAAGACATGATGTCTACCCACCAGCGGATCTGGAAACTAGACCTAGAATTGCCAAGACATTTATAAATAGCTGGCAACAAAACCTATACACATAGGTCCTAGGCTATGCACACTGAGGTATAACACTCAACTCTCTTCAATAATGGGCCTAAACAATAAACTTTGTTAGGGCGAGCGTCGCGCGCCCATCTCGCAGCACTCCCCTCACCTCCGTTGCTGCCCCTGCTGCCCGGGAGAGCGCTGCGCGCCCATCTCACAGCGCTCCCCATTCTCCCTCCTTACCCGCTCCTTCCGGCGCGGCAGCTGACAGCGCGCCGGCTGCATCCAGTCCTCTCCCTTCTCCTCACTCTGCCTCCTTGCATGGTCCGGTGCGCACACGTTGCTGTCCTCTAGGGGGCACGCGCGCCGGATTCCTGAAGTTTAAAGGGCCGGTACACCACTGATGTGGTGCCCAGTCATCCAATCCTGCATCCACTTCCCCTATATAAGGGGCACTTCCTTTTCCATCAGTGCCGGATCTTGGTCTTCCTATGTATGCAGAAAGTCTGTTGTTTTCAGTATTGCTCACCCGTGTACCGACCTTCGCCTGTCCCCGACTCTGAACCTGTGCTGCCAGCCCTGACCTCTGCTTGAACTTTGACATCGCCTTTTGCCTGTCTCCTTTGTACCACGCATTACCTCGGCTGACTGTGTGCGGGCGCTGTTGGGGGGTAGCGACCTGGGGGTCACTCGCCGCTGCAAGACCAACCTGCTTTGCGGCGGGCTCTGGGGAATACCGGTGGCCTCTTAGACTCCGCTCCCCTGACACGGCACTCGCTATCAGTATCACCACTCCTGTGCCGCCACATCCGGTCCGTGACACTATTCACCCAATGTGACATTACACAGTGTGCTGTGTAGCAGACTACAACTCATGGTTTATTAAAATGGACAACATCTGGCTGCCACATTAAAAGTCAAACTTGTTTCTACCCTTACTACTGGAAATCGACCATCTCCTCAGAGGAAGCAGTGATGGGGAATACACAAAATATCTCAACGTTTACTAGAGCACTGGATGTAAATGGTTCATATAGGGATTTATGTTTGATTACCATATTTCTCCTTAAAATAAAAGCACTTGCTTTGCCTTCCTCTGGATCAACACTGCAGTAAAACAGGCTGGAAAGACTAAAGTTTCTTTTTGCCTTATAAATGTTGTCTAAATAATATGTATCCATAAGAGGCAAAAATATATGTATCCCCTCCTTACTTGTTTTAGTAGAAGTACAGTACTCACTGACTCTCCTCTAGTATGAGAATATAGGTTCCTCACTGGAGAAAGAACATGATGATGCAACATGCTGGTATGAATATTGTTCTGCCAAGCTATGGATCCTTTGACCTGAGGTAAAAATCCCACATTTTTTTCGATTTGGAAAACCCCACTGGTTTGCTGGGTCAGCATCTCCCAATATCTCACAGCACATGTGTAGGCGCTCTTCCAATCAGCTTTCTACGCCTTGCATATTAATAAACGGCATTGAATGCTGAATGCATGAGAGCAGCGAGCAACTCTTCAGCTACTCACCTTTGGCTGTGCCCACCTGTGCCAGCCATTCCTATAGGCCTGGCTTGGGTGCACACATCAGACGCATAGATGCAGGAGATGCTGATGCAGTCTGCGCATACCTCAGAAAGGTAAGATTCAAATAGCGGGGCATCCCAAAAATGGGATACCCCACAGAGAGAGAGACTAGAGTCTTACAGACTCTAGGCCAGTGGTTAGTCCTCTTTAAACTGGACCTTCAGCATCAAGTCCAAACTATTCCCCAACATCTAAAATTAATTTATTTAATGTTTTTAGTCACTTTTTATTCTTTCCCTCACTGGGCTGCAACTCTGTTCAGCACTCTAGGATATGGGTACCGCCATCTTGCCTCAGAAGCATCACATACTGGGGAGAGGAGAGGGGTCAAAAGTCCAGGATGCAGGTTATAGCTGCGCTCTGCATAGATAGATAAGAGCTGGGGTCAGGAAAGGGACAGCAATCCCAGAGTGCAGAGCAGCCAGTGTCAGAAGACACTTCCTGCATGCAGGCAGCCTGAGTCTCCAGGAGCCACCAACATGGTTGTCCAAAGGCTCAGTAAATGTAGTAGATTTTTAATGTGGGCAATCTGTATGTACACGGTGGGGGGGACATATAAGATATGCTCCTATTCAGGGTGAGGGTCCAGTTTAAGCCTAAGTCTAAGCAACGTATGCAAGGTTTCTATGTAAACATATTTTGGCCCTAATTTAAGAAGGGATAGCGCCAGGTAGCGCCTGGTTAATGAGAGGTAGCGACTGGGGAACACCGGACACGGCACGCAATTACACATTTATCAAGCAGAATCTGTTTAGTGACTGGGATAGCGCCATGTAGTTTCTGATTCATCATTTTCACAGCCTCAGCGAACAGCGCCAGCGTTCAGCCTTGCACAGCGCCAGGTGTGACCTCTCGCTACCTGTCGCTCTTCCATACATTTCAATGGACGATCCTTTTCTTCTCTTTAAATGGGGTTTTTGTTTTTTTGTTTTTTACCAAAAAAATCACAAATAATTCTTTGACCTCTTCTGGCATTGAAAAAGCAGTTTTTTCATAATGTTTTCATTTTTATATATTTCTTCAGAAATGACATTACAGGTCTGCCATTAAAGTGTTCATGTTACAATGTTGTTACAATGTAATTCCATATGTTTTCGCTTTGTTACTAGTGGATAGATGCTGGAAAACAGACTTTAAACACACCGCCTCCTGCTCTCTGGGATTCAAACAAGTATTTTTCAGCGCCAGAGATTTGTGAGGCTGTTTTTTTCCTGAATATGGTGTGAGTCGGTCACTATGAGCAGTCGCTAACATGCGCTCCCATACAGCGCTGTACTGGTCAAATAGCGACTCCTCACAATGTATTCAACATTACTGAACAGCGACTGAGTCGCTATAAACTAGCGACCCACGGCCGAGCACAGTGACTACTAGCGGGCGCTCTGAAAATGCCTGCTACAGATGCTCATCTGTCGTTACCTGCAGCTAATGATGAATCAGCCTCCTAGTCTTTGAACCAACACAATTCTGCACACATTGAAGTGGGTATACAATAGTGTCTGATATCATGTTCACTTGTTCAGCAAAGCACCTGGGTAGGCAGTATTATGTACATTTGCCTCCCAATCATGAACATTACTGGACAGAAAGTCAGCAACCATAGGTAATTTATTATTAATGCCGATAGGATATGAATAGTTGGTGCGTATCCTGAGTTTGACAGTGTGGATGAAGATGTCTTACAAATTTAATCAGATTATTAGAATATGTTAACCCTGGATTTAAATATGGGTCCACTAAAACTATTTTTTCTATTTACCCCAAACGTATGGGCATTTTTTTCAATTTGACACTGCTGTGTGAAATGATGGAAATACTGTCCATGCATAAAACTCCAGCTGCCCGAGCTTCATCAATGCCCTACCCTGAAGCCAAAAATCAATAGACTGTTCTTTCAGCAAACTTCTTAGGAAGCTGTAACTGCTGAATCAGACACCCAAACCAACATCTGCTGTACATTAATGCAGATCTCGGTAATGTGCAGGAAGTGGAACTTTGCATGAGGACACACATTTGCTAATTTCAGTATATAGCTGAATACACATTATCATCAGCTTCATATAGACATATTATTATCGTGCCCTCCGAGCCACATTGTACGAATAAGGGTGATACACCATACACATAAGTCCGAAACGCGTCACCTGGCTCTCGGGGAAAACCTTATGTCTTGGATCCTGTTGTAGAATTAAATGCTACGTTTTATTATTTCCCCGCTGGAACAGTGCTGGAAACCTTCTTATATTAGTATTATGATCATATCATAGTTAGATATTTCTGATTTGTACTAAAAATTATCTAGATGGTCAAATGGCTATTTATTAAGACATTCACTGCATAGAGGGTGGACCTTGTATTCTCGCTTTCTAGTGTGGTCTGGTTTTCCGTCACTATATTAAAAAGAAAAAAATGTCAGCTTATAGAGTTACATATGAGCACTGACAAGTCATCCATGTCTACGATAGGGAAGAAAAGTTTGCCTAGGCAAAATATGATATTTGATGAACAGATAATAAATGGTTTTCTGATAAACAACTATCTCTGTACTGCTGCATAAACACAAATGCTTTATGTGATCCGAAAAATCAGGTTTTTATGTTTAATGTGCCACAAAGTGCACCTTGTAGTCACCTTCTATCCTCAGCCCAATGCCCAAAAACAGCCTGTGTTTCTTTTTTTTACCTCAGTCTTTGCCCAATAACTATAACAACACGAACGAGATGCAGTCGGCCATATTGGTCCCTGGCTGAGCAGCCCCACCCCCAGTTTTGATGTAATCAGAGTACACACAGCTCAGGGATTGGGGAACACTTCAACCTAACTGCCATTATGTGACAGTTTGGTTGTAACTAAATTAATTAGCATATGACATGCCATACTATTTACTGCTTTTTTTTCCTGGTGTCTTTAGGAATATAAGCAAAGAAAAAGAAACACAGGCTGTTGTGGGGCACAGGGCTGGGGATGGAAGGTGACCACATAAACTTCCATTTTGAGTATAGGTGCACTTTAAATCTAAATCTCTTGCTCAATAAAAACCCCATTCGGACCTTCACTTCTCACCGGATGCCTGTAATTGGACCTTTACACAAAGTGGTTGAGTTCCCCTGATTTATACCATCAGTGAGCTCTCACCTTTACCTAATGAAGCTCCATTTAGTGGAGGATGGGAAAAAATGTGTACCTCTACAGCCAAATAAAAAGCTTGTGCACAGGCTAAACAATAAACAGCATGAGAGGTTAATTGTAGGTTTAATAACGTGTATAATAAGTCTAGGTGGGTGCCACAGTGAGTTACAGGCAGCCAGGCATAGTTTCCCTGGCCTTTGGCTAGTCCCCATTATGCTGTTACTGCCCTGATGCCTTGCTCTGCAGGTAAAGCATTCTGTTATTATATATGAAGAACAATAGCAATATTCATCAATGTAAAAAGCCACTTTTATGTGCATCTATCAGCTATTCCCAGCCAAAGCAATATTAATGCTGTTTGCTGGACACCTCTCATTAGATAAAATAACTGCCTGTCAATTTCATTACAAAGCTATGTCTTCCCATTCTGCAAACTTCCTGCCTAAAGCTCACTCCCATCTGCTTTAGCTGCAGGTGATCTATAAATCTCAATTAAAGGTTCAGCTCCAGTTAGCTGAAGAATTCTTAACCTGTGGCTATAGGACAAATTCGAATTTGTTATGCTAAAAAACACTAGCATGTAACAAGAAAACCCCTTATTATTACTCAATTATCTTGTGGCTTGTGTAATAAAGTTGAAAAAGGAAATTGTAATAACCCGTCTATAAATTACAGTACATCATAGAAGAGTTGCTTTACAGTAACAATGAATAGAAACAACACTAAGCTGGAAGAAATAGCTGTAATACTATTGAAGCATATACCCTGTTATAGGAGCTCCGAATCTGAATAGAAGTGAACTCCAGGTACAATATTCTATAATGGTTTGTAAGTCAACTTAGAATAAATCCAACCTAAAGCACAACAGGCATATGTCTGTCATTGCAATTGCTAGAGCACTCAGATCTAGACCATTTAGTGAAGGATCTTTTAGACTTTATTAGCAGATCCTTGGGAAGGATGGGGAGTCCTTTTTTTATTTGGAAAAGCATGTATCATTCTCTTTAGCCTTCACAAATACTGGCTACTTTGTTTTGCTCTTTCACACACAATCTCAATATAATACATGTAATATTGTGGCTAGAGTTTGAAAATGTGGAAAGGGGTATGAGTCCTTTTTAAAGTGGATCAATACCCAGGGGGGATCTTATAGATTCCCGGGCCGATCAGATCCCTCCCCGCGGGGCATATGAAATCGGGATGTCCCGTGGAGTGAAACCCCCCAGGAAGCCCACAATCCTACCTTTTCCACGTTCCAGTGGCGCATGCGCGTCCGCCGCCTCCCGCGCGTCCCTCTAGCAGGGCGCGCTCCCGTGCCGGCCGCTTATGAATGGCCAGCGCAGGTGCGCTCCCTGTAAGAGGGACGCGAGGGAGGCGGCGTCGGACACGCTCTGCTTGTCCGGCGCTGCCTCCCGCTTGTCCGCCGGTGGGGATTGGCTGCAGCGGTCATGTGGGAGCGGGGAGAGGTTGAGTTTTCGGGGGGTTCGGGGGGGTTTCACACAGCGCGGCACTCCCGATCGGGGTGCCCCACCGAAGTGGACCAAAACCAAGGATAGTCAAAATCCTGGGTGTTGGTCCACTTTAATGGCACTGTAATTATCTGATATAACTTTTATCTGAGTAGTAAAACCACAATGAGAGATTAGGAATCTAGCTTTGTACAGTCATTTTGAACTGCACAATGCTTTAAAGCTTGAAGAACCATAAGTGGTGAAACGTCTGTGTTACAACAGAACGGGATACAGATCTGCAGGGGTTCAGACACAATAGTGTGTAGCCCTCTAGGCCCCTAAAACCTCCTTGGGCCCCCCACGGTCTGTGGGAGAATCTCTAATCCCGTTTTAAATCATTCCCTCAGAATCTGGAGGGCTAATAAGAAGCGAATCTAGCCTCGCCGCATTGCCCACTTCTTTCATTCCTTGGCAATCCAGAATTCCCCCCAGGCTTTTTGGAACCGGCGGCGTTTGAGCGGTGGAGGAGCCATAATCTCACCAGAGTCCAGAATCTCTTTTTGCGCCAGGGCCTGCTCTCTTTTGCCGAATTGAGATCCTCTTACGATGTGCCGGGAAGGGAGTTCCTTCGCTTCTCGCAAATCAACCATTAAGGCCGGTCTAAGTGCAAGCTTGGTGCTCCACCTCCTCCTCCCACGACATTTGAGAGACTCTGTCTAGAGCAGCCCATGGGTAAAGGGGTGATTGCGTCAGTCTACAAACTACTTTCTGAACCGGAGGGGTCGATACCTCCGAAACATACAGTTTATTGGAGTGATGACTTGAATTTGACCTTAACAGATGGTGAATGGAGGGCGATATGGAGACACTCCTTCTTAGGCTACCTTAATGCTGGTGCTCAGGAGGTCAACACCAAGGTCCTCCTTCGGTGGTACCTCGTCCCGCAAAGGATCCACAAATTTTACCCCTCATACTCGCAGGATTGCTTCAGAGGCTGCGGGCTCCCTGGTAGTTATTTGCACACCTGGTGGGATTGTAGGGTAGTTAAACAATTTTGGACCAGAGTCCTTTATATTATTAATAAGGCAACAGGGCTGAAACTAACTCTATCCCCTCAGCTGTTCCTCCTTAACCTGAAACCCCCAGACTGCACGAATTCCCAGTTTGGCCTCATAAGGCACATTAACACTGCAGCCAAGTTGATCATAGCTCAATCGTGGAAGAAACCAGCCATTCCCAGGGGAAGCCTTATCACCCGGGTCAACGAAGTTATGATGTTCGAGAAGTTGGCGGCCATGATAAGGGGTGATTTTGCCCCCTTTTTATCCACCTGGATCTCTCATTTCCATCCGGGAGGTCTTAACTGTGCTCTTCTCACGATATAGAACTCCGCCATGCTCCTACCTGAGAAATAAACGAAGGCCTGGAACCCACCTTTTACCTTTTACCTTTTACCTTCCCTTACTATTTCTCCCCTTCTTTCCCTCTACTCTGCGCATCTCGTATTCTACTATTCTCTATAGCCCTCCTTTCGATGATGATTGAGAAATGTTCTCTTTATTTTTTTTGGACAATTTTTCTTTTTGTTTGTTATTATTCTGTTTATAATGGTCATACTCTTTGGATGATTGTTAACCAATGGCGCTCCTTTATGGCCTCATGCGCAGTTTGGAATATGCTCAGACTGTAAGATTATGCTGTTCTGTTTTCTCCAGAGTTTATTCTAATAATAAAAACTATGATTAAAAAAAAAAACCTCCTTGGGCCCAGTTTGAAGTAATTGTTTGCAATAATGACATCACATTCTATAGATTGGCTACTATAATGTTTGGTCATATAACATTTAAAAATTCCGCTGTATTTACATCTACAGTGTCTTGTTGAATTAACGTTGATTCATATATATATATATATATATATATATATATATATATATATATAGCATCAATTTTTATGAACCCATCATTCTTCATTAGCCTAAAAGGAATAACATTGATTGTTTTGTGGCCCTGTGTTATGTATACGTTGAGGGCTTATTTTTATGTCAGCCAGCAGTTATTCCTTCAATCTACACTCCCGTTGTCATCCGAGGAATTTATGAAGGACCCCCCTCTGCAAGCTTCTGTGACTTTGTAAACATAAACCTTCTTTCCTCCTAATTACCCAGATCACCAGCATTTGTAAAACTGTCCAACAACTAGGACTGATAGATAACAAATGACACTACCTATCCCATAGCAGAAGGAAGGCTTAGTCACAAAAGACCGGAAGCCAAGTGACCAAACACATACAATCATTTTCTAGACTGAAAACAAGTAGAGTTTGTGGGAAGTGAGTTTACAGGAACCCGTATACTTCAACTCTGCATTACTTACTCTGATCCTTATGAATAGATCAATAGGAAATACAAGAACTGCATATCTGTACAATGACTCTATTCATTAAAATTCAAATGTAATGACATAATGATCTGGCTGAATAAAGGGTTTAGTCTGGTTTTTCAGTTACAAAACTAGATGAAGGTGCACCTATAGTTCCTGCCAAAAGCTTTTTCTGCTGCTTTGTTGAATCTGTTGTTCAGCTCGAACCAGTTGCAGTAGCTCAAACATTTAGTATATATCACTTAAAGTGGACCAACACCCACTGCCGATCAGCTCCCTGCCCGCGAGGCACCCCGATCGGCCGTGGGCGCGCTCTTGTCCGTTCCGTATTCCAGCTTGTCCCTCCGCGCTGATTGGCGGAGCGCTCGCGCGTGCGGGGATCGGGGTGCCCCGCGGAAGTGAACCAACACCCAGGATAGTGAAAATCCTGGGTGTTGGTCCACTTTAATAGAACAGACCTGCACCCTAAACTGAGACCTCTCTTCTTTTCCCCACAAAAATTAATGATCCCCTTCCGAACTTGACCAGCAGTTCCGGCTGATCTAGGCTGAGACATGACCACGATTCTGGTGACACGACCATGATTCTGGTATATATTTATATTGTGTGCTACTGAAATGAAGGGCCTATACAACATATGGAAAGTTCTTTCAGCTAACACCATCTTAAACATCCATTATACACGCTACAATATTATGTCCACCTATGCATCTACACATAATATAGTGTATTTATGGTATTTATGTGTACACATGCATATGTAATTAAGTGAGCTGCTAGGGCTAACCAGGTAGGTCTTGCAACATGTAAATTGAACATGCCTTTATTAAATAAATTAAACCTTTTAAAACATGTTTTGGAACTTTATATTAGCCTCAGGATGCTTATGGCTGCTCATTATACAGTAAACAATACAGAAAATAATGTCCCCCTTTTCCTCTTTGGGCAGAATGTGACAAGCTTCGAAGGGATGGCTACCGCAGCTCTCAATACTATTCACAAGGACCAACATTCTCTTCCTCTTCAGATATGGTTTGCACAAGCTATCAAGAAGACAATGAAGAACACTCTCAGAGGGTATAGTGAATTATTTTATTATATTCTTTATCCACTGTCCGTTACTGTAATTGCTGGCATGATTTTGCCTGTATACAATATGTTGTAAATATATTGTAAGGAAAGCAATAGAAGCATTATCCAGCCTACACCATGCTGTAGATATAAAGGCTAGTAATATACAGCTGCTTTCGACAGGTTCAAGAAACTATTGTAACTTAAAGCAAGAAAGGCTTTCTAGGTATTTGTTCTGGCAAACATGTAAGATTTTTTAGGTTACCCTACCGGTATCTTAGACCCAAACTCCAAGGAGGAGCAACCCAAACCAATTGAATAATTTGACAGTTGCTGCAAATTTCTAATTAGGCACCATAGGCCCTCACCGAGTCCCACTTTCACCGATCCAAGACCCATAGCATTCTAACACTTTATCAGACCATAGTTTCATAATCTGCTCACAAGCTAAAGCTATAATCACCACAGGTAATTTTCTTGATGCAGGGGTTAGGTCTTTTTTTTTGGGGGGGGGCACGCTATCAATTTTTCTATGGGCCATGTGGAACCTATGTATGCTCCTGAACACAGGCTTAACTTTGCCAGCACTGTCATGTTGGTTGTCCATTCCAATAAAACATCAGATAATACCAATGAACCAATAAAATCCAGCATACTAGCTAGGAGGTGCAGGTTTTGTAAAGCCTCCATTCTCTATAAATAGGTTATGGCGGGCTACGTGGCGTGGCCGACCCCCCCCCCCCCCCCCCCGCTTACCTTTTGGATGTCTCTGCCGCCTAATGCGGCGACATCCGACTGCCTCAGGGCCCAATTGTCTCCCCGCCACTGGCTTAGCCGTCTCTAAATGACAGCACCGCTTTAGCCAAGCTCTTCAAAGTCCAGCACCGCTCTGTGAACTCTTACGGCTTTTCGGTGCCTCCCCTTGCATCCCATTCATGGGTACTGCACAGGATTGGGGGACTCAGCAGTGCCTCATTAGATGCAAGATGGCGCTGCCCGTCGGGAGGTCGCTGGAATCCGAGGGATGGCCTGGTGATGTGAGTACAAACAGGAGGGGGGAATAATCCATTGAGGTATGGGGGAGGTTTTAACCCACTCACCTATTTCTTTTATTGAAATAGAGGGGACCTGTCAGGGCTGGTTAAGCATGCCCCACCCTGGCACTTCCTCTACATGGCAGTTAATGGAGTAGGAATAGGTGTGAGGCCCATGATCACTTAACAGAGCCTAAAGCACCATTAACGTGAATGCAACCCTGTTGGTGACCCTAGCTTTTGGCTTTATATTATTGCATTAAAAAAAATCCCATCAAAACTCCAGTCACCAAACTGAGAAGTGCTTGGGTTGTATTATTTTTCTGTCTGTCAGCGTCTAGCTTTTTCACCCGCTAGTGACAGATGGATGGGGGCACGTTAAGCATTGCATATGTCCTAAAGCTTCATTTCAAGCAGGGGTTTCTCTATTAGTTGAATTAGCCACAGAAAGGATAATCCAGGCATAGAATGCCTTGCTTTTTATTCTGAAACACTATATAACAAATATTTGATGTAACTAGTCTTTAAACTTTTCACACAATGAAGCACCATGTGTAAAATCTGTAAATCCTGAAGCTGTGAGCAAGTCCTGCTAGGTTTAAAGCCTGTTTAATCCAATAGGAGCTTAGCAGCGGAGGTAAAGCCGGACACCTGCTAGCAGATGACTAAGCAGTCTGAGAAACGTTGAATGAATGTCTTGAAGCAATATATATATATATATATATATATATATATATATATATACACACAACAGTATAAGAAGAATGTTGTAGCTGATTATTTGCTGCTTAGCATTTTACATGTGACATTGCAGTCTCTCTGTGACTCATTCTTTCTCTTCTCTGCACAGTCTAATGTGTTAGGATGCATCTGCCAATCTTGCCATAGTGTCTGCTGTTGCTTGGTGCCATGGAACATAAAGGTACACAGGCAGTAGCTTAGACAAACTGGATCGGTGCCAGTTCTGTAGAGTTAGAAAATCCACAGTATAGACCAATGATTTAAGGGGCCACTAATCCCAAAATATAAAATGGTATTTTATTGGAAAAGCCATAAATTGTTATTAAAAAGGGGAGATGTGCTATATTCTTACCCTCTCTGCTAACTTCCATGCTGGTCTTCTTAGAGGATCTTTATTGATATTAGGGCTGGAGAGCAGATTTCTGGTCTTGCATAGCTGTCTTTAGGTGTAGTGGATTGAAAGAAGTTAGTCCCACAGAAATCGAAACAATTAACAAGGATTTCCAGTTTTAAAACTGGACATCTACCTTTTTCACGGCTTGAACAGCCATTTTTGTAGGGTAGCAGAAGCTGGCCAAAGCCTGCTTTAAAGAGGAACAACACACAGGAATTTCACTTTCCTGTGTGTTGTTCCTCTGGGCGGGGGCATCTCGTATTGGGATGTTCCGCTGTGTATACCCCCCCAGGTTGCCCTGTTTCACTCACCTTCCTTCCACTCCCACGGCGCAGACTTGGATGAGAGTGAGTGTGCTGATCAGCTGAGCAGTGCGCTCAGCCAATCAGTGCGCTCGCTGTCACTCATCTCCCTTTAGCGTCTGCAGCCAAGGAGGCTGAGCAGCGCTGCCAGTCGCATCCTCGTTAATTTTGCAGCCATGGCGTTACTCCAGCCTGACACTGCTCACCACCACTTACCCTTTTTAATGCTAGTTTAAGCCGTTGACCTTGAAGATATTTTATATTATATATTTATTTAATATATATTTATTTTTTCTAATATATCTTTTGATACCGAATAATAGGAATAATTAGGTTTTGCTAGTTCAAACAACTCATAAAGAATTTGAATATTAACAGTATCATTTTAGTGAAGGGAGAGACCCATTCCTTGAGGTCTTAAAGAGATTGACCACCTAAATAAAAAAACAAAACAGTACTCACCTTATATCCCCCTGCAGCTGATCGGTCTGACTCTGGCCATCTGCAACTCACCCAACTGCTGGATCGCATTGGTCACCAGGACACTGCCACACCCTCTCTATTTACTGCAATAGAGGGGACGTGTCAGGCCTCGGCATACCCCCTACATTGCAATGAATGGAGAGGGCGAGGCAGCGCCTTTGTAACTGATGGAAAAACCTTTTGTTTTTATTTGGGGGATTCCTTTAACAAATCCCAAATCCTAGCTGAAAGATCATTGTGAAAGTCCTTGAAGAATTAAAAGAACATCTTGTCAATGATACATATATTTTGGATCTTATAATCACGTTGGCTGTAAGAACACTCTGATTTACAGAAACGTTTCTGTTTGTCAGCAAAACGTGCATGAGAGGTAAAAGGACAAAATACAGCTATAAATCATAATTTAATGAACAGCCTTTTGGTATTTTATAATTTAGTGGTCCTTAAACCATGATCCTTGCTAGTAGTAGACACTTTAGTTCTTAGATCTGGAGCACAGATAAAGTATATATATACTATGCTGAATAATGAAATATTATGCTATAGGCTTGTTCTATAATGGCTTCTGAAAAAATACAGATAAAAGAAAGATATGATGGCCATGATACATGTGACCGTATGGTGTTATGATGTAATCATAAAGGTTCTGGTTATGTGATATGTGTACTCTGCTGCAGGATCAGATTGCAGAGCAGAAAGTGCCATTTAGCTAATGGTTGATCAGTCGTATTAGAAAAAATGAAAATAAATGGAAATGCATATTAGTAAAACATTTTTTATAATGTTGCAGCATTTTTAATTTTAATTTAACATAGACTGCCCAGTATTATAAAATAAATACTGTATCAGTGTATGCTGTGTTGCCTGCAAACCCTTAATAAGAAAGTAATGAGAAAATGAGAATCTTTTTTCCAAGATTTATCAGCCACTGGTGTTTAGATTGCTTGAGGGATGCGAATAGATATATACGGTAATTCTTTCCTTTTTAACATTTTATAGATTTAGGTTAATCAAAATGATAGATTCATTTACTGCATATGGGCTAAATAGGAGTGTGTGATTACACAATCGGTCAAGGGAGAAATATTGACTAATTGGATGCTTTGCTTACGTCTGATTTTATTAAGTAGATGTAACTATTCATAATGCCAGTAACAATGACAGCTCAGCAGAAAATATATCATCCCTGATGTTTAGGGCTGCATTTAATGTGGCCCCGTGCGGAACTAAAAGTGGGCCACCTGTTCGAAAATATTTTACCAAGCTCACATCAGATATCACAATTTGTAAATATATGTTTATATATGTTTTGCTCAGTCCCTGCTATCCTCTTTTCTCCCTGCCTCCGGTCTCTGACATCCTCCCTTATGGAAGTGGTCCCTGACATACTCCCCTCTGTGTCCAGGCCTTTTTTTCATTACAAAGTTCCCGATATCTGAAATCAGCCTAGGCCTCCCTCAGCAGCAGGGGACAGTGTGACAAGGGACACTGCAGAAGGTTCAATGAGTGAAGACATAAAAAATACCCTTAAAAATTAATCAGTTGAAGCTAATGCAATTGTCACAACAGTCAGGTTTGCATGGGCATCATTGAGCTTTACACTACACCTGACACCCTGGTAATATCATACCTCTGATGCTGAAGGCAGGGGCCCGTTTGGTTCCCTGGGCTATTTCCCAGTTTTCCAACTCCGATGCCAGCCTTTCTGTAGTTAAAGGAGCAGTATCGCGAATTTTTCTTGGTGACTTATATTTAAATGGTACTTTGAATGTAGGTAAGTGTTGGAGTAAGAATTGCAAATTTAGGAAAAAATTATGTCTGTGTTGTGCAGCTGGAGACTAATAGCTCATGTTTATGTCTTCTGAGTGTCGGGTCCCGACACTTTGGCCTGTTCCACGCTGAGGAGAGGGGTGAAACAATGTATCAAAGTATCAGCTGTTCAGTGCTGGCAGCCGTCCAGCATAAGATAACAACATTGCAACATTGCCTGGCCAGAACTTATATATCTAAAACAGAGAGAAAAGCTCTACAAGTCATTTAGCTGATTTTGACAGTTTTCCCTTCATGTTGGCTCTGCTGCAGAATCTTTCAGTTTACCATTTTCTCTCTCTTTTCTCAACACATTTTCCCATATGATCTTTCTTTCAGCTTTGTGTGTTTTGAGCAAAGCCCAACCCAGGATTTTCACTATCTGGAGTTTTGTTTTGTGCCCCTAGGGGCATCCTGACTTGGGATGCCCTGATATGTGAAATCCCCAAGTTCGCCTGTGAAAACGTACCTTTCCCTGTCCCCACAGCGCATGCACGGGCTCTCATCCAATCAGCTCTGTTTGCACGCAGATGGGGAGCCTGAGCAGTAACCTTCCTGTCCGCCCGGCCTGTCTAAATGACTATCTGCGTGAGCGCGCCAGAAAAATGGGGGGATCTGTGGTTATCCAGGGGTCGTTTCACACAGTGGGCATCCTGATTTAGAATGCCCAAGGGGCAAGGTCAATGGCCGGGTCTTATAGACTTCAGGGTCGCCACTCAGGGTTTTGTTCCACTTTAATACCTTTAGATTTTCCTGCACAGTTATTCAAAGAAGAATTTCAGTTATTTTCAGTCAGTTTATTTTATTTTGTATAGATTTTACACATTTGAGTCACCTGGTCTCATAACAAAAGCAGCACCTCACACACACACAGCCGTTACCACTGATTACAGTGTCAGCCTCTGAGGTAAAGTGTTGCTAGGAGACCAGTGGGCTAAATGAAGCAGCTCACTAAATACAACCCAGCAGATCCCCCTATTCAGCAAATGGACTGAGCCATTGTCATTATACAATTTAAAAGAAAGGCATACATTTTTTCCTTTTTCTATCGCCAGATTTTTTATACACATGTTAGAAGCTATTGTGTGGCTATTTAATTATTTATCTTTTTTAATGCAAATTTCGCGATACTGCTTCTTTAATTTAAACCCGTTCAGAGACAAACACAAAGGATGCCGTGCTTCTCTCCTTCAACAATTAGTCTGCACCTCCAAAATGTTTTAAAGGATAATCAAGTATTGCATGGTAAGCTTTATATCTGAACACACAACATAGTGCTTATTTTTGTTTAGTTTTAGATTGAGCTCTAATCAGAAGGCAGTGCATATTAGTTTTTAATAGCATTTTCTCCAAAGGTAAGTGATAGCTAACCCTGTAAAGATTATCAACTGAAGTATAGATTGCTCTTTACATAACATTAGCCACATAAGGTGACACTCTCTCACATGCAGTTGAGAGTCTACCACATTTGTTGGATTACCCCCTTAGCTATGTCTTTGTAGTAAGCTTCAATTAAAATAAAAAGTATTAAAAAAAACTATTAATTTACTTTAGATTTGGGGTTTAGGAACTGCTACAGCTGCTAGAGCAGCGACACTATGATTTTTAGAAATGACAGACCCTGGGTTTCTCTGCCAAAATGTGCGTGGATCCAATTAGCAGTTTATTGTAGTTAAAATCAGTTTATTGTAGTATCATATTAATTTTATGTGTTTGCAATGTGTCCCCAATTAGTCTTAATTTTACAGGGGACTCGTGCCTTAGCACCATTTGGTGTTGTGTAAGCATTTTATCAGAGAGCAATGAAAGAAATTAGATTTGTACTTTGATTTAGATTAAGTGATTCTTTTTGCACATGGACTAAAGTCAGTAGCATCAGTGACCTACATTTTTCAGCATGGTAGGGGGTTGATAAAATGTTTATTGGGTATAGATGGGCCAGAAGGCAGATGCCAGGGATATGTAAATAGAAGACACTGACGATTGCCCTGATTAGTCGCATAGCCTTCATCAGGAAATTCCAGGATGTTATTTGGAATAATGCTCCAATACACAGGCTTTTAAAAGTTCCAGACACACCACCCAGCTAGTGGAATCTATTCGTATTTTTACAGCCTGTATATAAAAATGGTTGCCTCCAATGTTCTGTCATCCTCAGGTCACCTGTGTACATGAGATGCCAGGGCTACTGTTTCCAGCTGCTTCAAATTGTTATAGCCAACACCCATTCTTTACAAAATGTTAGATTGCCAATGCAATCCCGCTGCTACAAGTCCCAGTTTTCTAGATGCCTCTTCTGGGCTTTCAGTCATCAAAAGAACCAGTGGTCAATCACAGGGCCTGGTTTCGATGGGGGAGGATGTAAAATTTAAGAAAAACAAGGCTTGCTAGGGTGTATGCATAGGGCCCATCAGCATTCAAAATGCCCTCCACCCGGCACTTCAATCAACACTTATTTTGTTAAAAATGAGTATTGGATGAGTAGAATACAAATGGTAGAATGGCAAAAGCTTGTACCAGCCAAGTGTAATTATTCACTGTGCAGACACTGCTGTCTAATGTCCCATTCCATTAATTAGGCTTCACTTTAAAACAGACCTACAATTAGTCTGCAGCCCCTCATAACTGCTGCTTCCCATACCCCCAGATATTCCGATTAGGGATGCCAATCCAATTGAAGGTACCTGTAAATGCATGGAACCAAGTGATTTCAATTAACCTCTCTCCATTTTTGGGAGCCCTGGCATTATGACCCACAGATGGAAGTCCTGCCAGCAAAAACTATTAGTCACCATCAGGTCACACACCTGGGCGAGACACCACGCGGAGTAGGAGGGCTGAGTAATGTCAGTTGAGTTTAGTCTTACTCTTTCTGGGTGACCTTTTCTGTTTTGGCAGTTTATAAGGGCATAGTTCTCACAAGTTCTCAGGTGAACACATTCTTGACAGTTATAGAATCCCCAAAGAGGGCATTTGGAACTTTAAGTTTAACTTAAACTGGACCAACAGCCTGGCACAGTTAAAAAAGAAAACTTCTCAAAACTTACTTGCCCCATCTGCATGCGTGATACTGAATCATTGTCAACACTTTGCTCCTGCATCCCCTCAAAGCTGAAACGCCTCCTCAACAATTTTCTAGTGGTAGTGGCCATTGTGGAGCCTTCTTTCCCAGTATCTCAGCTGTGCTGCTGCCTGGATTCAAGCTGTCAATGCTCAGAAACAGGTAACCCAGCAGCACTTCCTGTTTGCAGGTGGTTTTTAAAATTCACCACAGCAGGAGTTAGAGTAAGGTAAATCATTTTTATGTGCAGCAAACTGACAAGTCTTTTTGACTGTAGGTCC
Source organism: Gastrophryne carolinensis (assembly GCA_027917425.1). Taxonomy (NCBI): domain Eukaryota; kingdom Metazoa; phylum Chordata; class Amphibia; order Anura; family Microhylidae; genus Gastrophryne; species Gastrophryne carolinensis. The sequence goes on along the minus strand of CM051237.1, from coordinate 297,970,313 downwards.
ATTTTAATATAGCGGGCTTAAAGAGATCAAAGGGCACCCTACTAAAGAGTAAAAGGTATATACATGGCACATACAGGCCAAGATCCACAGAATGACTATTATCTCTAGCAGGTATGTGAGCCATGCAAATCATCTCTTCAGGTCTCTTTGGGCTACCTCCCAGGTTTGCAGGCAGAGCTAGGCATAGCTAAGAAATAATACACAGCCATCCACTCCACTTTAGTACTCGACAAGAGATAGACAACTGCATGGAAAGTCTCAACACATAGTAGCAAGACACTTTAAAGAGGGACCCCTTTAGGCTAAATAAGGCCTAAAGAGACCAAAGTAACCCCTATTTAAAGGCAAAAGGTAAAAGGCTGCTTTTTTTAAAGTGGACCAACACCCAGGGGTGATCGGCCCGGGAATCTATAAGATTCCCGGGCCGATCACCTCCCTCACCGCGGGGCATCCGAGATCTGGATGTCCCGCGGGGTGAAACCCCCCCAAAAGCACCTTACCTTATCAGCGACGGATCAGCCGCCGCCGCCTCCCGCGCGCCCCTCTAGCAGTGCACGCACCCGCGCCGGCCTTTTATGAACGGCCGGTGCGGGCACGCGCCCTGTAAGAGGGACGTGCGGGAGGCGGCGGCTTATCCGTCGCTTGTCCGTCGCCGAAAAGGTACGTTTTTTGGGGGGGTTTCACACAGCGGGGCATCCTGATATCGGAAGCCCCGCTGAAGTTGACCAACACCCAGGATAGTGAAAATCCTGGTTGTTGGTCCACTTTAAAACAGAAAGTACCTTTACCTGGTGCATATAGGCCAATAACCACAGGATTACCATAATTCTTATGGTATTAATAAAGTGAACGCAATAACTAAAGTGAACGCAATTCGATTATACTTGATCCACGGAAATGGATAAGAAACGTGGGTAAGTGGACGAAATACCCCATAAAGACTACTTTTGTCCATTTCCTCAAGTTAGTATCCTTATTTCATGATTGCCACCCTTTAGCACAGCCTATATGTTTTTGGTTGCCTGCTGTACCAAATTTGTAACTGATCAGTGGAAATGCCTGCTGCGATCAAGCAATAAGCGAGAATTATTTTGTCTGTTGAGTGTCATATCATTTTGACTGACATATAATTTCTCATTCGTCATGTTATCATCGGCAAGTGGAAACAGAAATTGACTGCAAATAGGACTATATAAATGCCTCCAATCTGCACAGCATGAACAATCTTAATTATGATCGCTGGAGCAATTAGTGACAAATTGTGTGTTTCCGAAGTCGTAACGTTTGTTTACTCGCTCAATGAATGGTTGATTTATCTGTTCATGGAAAATGGGCCATTAGCAGGTTGCAGAGCCATGGAAATAATCTCTTAATGTCCCTTTTGGCCATCTATGGTGCTCCCAGAAGCAGTTGGGGGTGCAACACTTGAGTACTTGTGGACACATGTTTTAGGGTGTTGTCCTATCAGCACAGCAAGGTCAGAAGTAGATGGAGGCATGGTAGCTAACACTTCTGAGCCAAAAGCCTCATTAGGGAGAGATCCATGTTAGCCTAAATATAGTGAGTTTCTGGGGGCTTGGGATATAGCCTTAAAGAGACATAAAGGGGTGATTTGCATGGTTCTGCCTACCCCTTAAGAATGATGGTAGTAAGATATGACACACAATAGTAAATTGAAATGACCATCAGTGACCAGTTACAATCTAATAATTTGAGGTCACCTACTGAATATAGTATGATATAATATGTGAGAATGCATTACTGCATAGCCGTCATTTCCTAAAAGCAATTAAAATAGCTGTTTTTGTCCTCCCTTTCGGATCCTGTCACCATCTGTGCTTGGCAGGAGCCAGTGTTAATAAGCAAATGCTGGAACAGCTACAAATCCCAGAGGACTCTACCCAACAATGACAGAACACGTCTGTATGCCTTACATCAGAGAACACATTGATTTTTGTAATTAATGTGAATACATGCACTTTAGAATGCATGTTCTCATTGTGGGACCATCAAATAGAGGCTTCCTATTAAACCTACATATACAAAAATTACATGAATTAAGAGCAAGTTTAATCATGAGGAATTTTAGCCATGGCTAAAGAGGGGGATTATGGGAGTGGATTGAATTCACACCAAACATTGTAGAAAGTAATATTGTTTTTTTAATCATTGTGTTTTCACCAGGATTTTCATTCTCTGGAGCGGCTCTGCCTGACACTGCTAGATCTGTTATGGACACACAATAGTGAAACCAAAAAATATGGGGTGTACCTTGGTGGTACTAATCTCCTCAGTTAGGGAAATATAGACTTTACTTTACAGAAAGTCTTTTTAGGATATGGTACAGTTTACTTTATTGTTATCTTCATGTAAATCAGAAGTCCAGTTTAAGTCGGGTTAACAAAATAAAATACCTTACCTGGGGGTTGGTCATAGCTCCCAGATCCTATTCAAGTTGGGTACTGTGTTTACTTTCTTATTTTACAGTGGTGTGTTTATATTTATAGGTTACCTTTAGTTAAAGCGGAAGTCCTGTCTAAGTGGGGTTAACAAAATAAAATACCTGGGTGGTGGCCGCAGGGAGGCCCCACAGAGTGGCACCCTCCACTATGTACGTGCTCTCAGCCCCAATTCAAATAAATGGTCAGATAGAAGAGTGTGTAGAGTGGGGAAATGAGCGGGGAAGAGAGTTTGCAGCCTTGACAAAATAGCTGTGCCCATGCCTGGGACAGCAGACGACATACACATGACAGTGCTGGATACTGGGGACCAGGTAAGATATTTTATCTTATTAACCCCCCATTCTGCCTCAGCACCGGGAGAGGGGACCAGGGAGGACCATCACCTTGGACTGAACTTCTACTTTAAACAATAGTTGGTAGTTAACCGCTGGTGTAGTATAGGTAGCATAATTTCACTGGAGAGAATTACTGCACACATTTTGAGGCTTTTCACCATCTTTCAAGAAAATTTGTGGACATGTACACATTGAATTACTAAGCCAAACTGTATGTGCAATTCAGTCTATATAGACTTATATAGTGGCCAGTAATACCATTAGTTCTATAGAATTTAACTTATTACATCTTTTGTCCATAGTGCCTTTGTACTGGTTATTAATTATGCAGTTTAAAATGATGCCAGTGGCCATATTATTTATGAACTTGTTAGAAGAAATGAAGCATATGACCACTTAAAGGAGCACTATTGTGAACTTTTCTAATTTAAATAATCTAGATGGAGTGTGAAGAGACTGAGAGGGGGGGTTACTTTTACACCCTAAGTGAAAAAAAAATCACACCCAACTTGTATTTTTTTTCTAATGGTAAGAAGAAAATCTAGGGGTTACAAGTATGTGGGTGTATCATTCCACATTTACTGGGGAGAACTGGTAATCTAGAGCTATGGGTCTCCTCGGTCAGCTTGTGGGAAACATTAGCAATAACTGATTTACCATCTGCACCAAGCATTGCATTGCAAAAATCACCATGTGCCGAGTCCATTGGGACTGATTTTGAGATAGAATTCCATCTAACAAATATATATTTTTTTTAGTTTTCAGTCTCTTCGAATGAAGAGGAAAGGCTGTTGAGTGGCAAGAGGCCTAAAACCCCGGTGTCTAATGAGTTTTCTGACACACATACCAACTGGACCAAATCCCTTCCACTTCCCACTCCAGAAGAGAAGATGCGTCAAGAAGCACAGGCGATACACACGGATGTGGTCCCAATAAATGTCACTGGTATGTTTCAAATCTTTTTATTGTTAGTGTTATACAGCATCAGAATAAGTAGCGGTTATTTAGTATTTCTTCTAAATTCAGTTTCCAGAATACTATTTTCTGATTACCATATAAAAAATATTTTAACGCTTGAGAATATATTGTCATTATATAATACTGTGCTGCTGTACACTGTACACAAGGATACTCACATTATCTCCCGTGCAGCAGCCTTCAGCTATTCTAGCTCTCAGAATCCTTCCGGTTTCTGAGAATGAGTCCTGCGGATCCAGACAAATACTTGCTGTTTGTCATGGCTATGAATCCCACATCAATTAGATTCATAGGCTGGTGTGGCAGGTGGACACCAGGAGACTCAATCTCATAAGCCGGAAGGTTTCCAAGCATGGGACCAGTGAGAAGCTGCTGAGGGGAAGTGAGTACACTTTTTCAAGTATACAGTCCCATTAAAGGTGATCACCACCACCAAAAGTGTTTTAGTAAACATAACCTTTTATGTAGTAAATTAGTCTTACCTTCTGGAACTGCTCTGTAAAAACAGAAATTGTAATCCTGAAATTCTCCTTTGAACTACCTGTTTGACTTTTGACCCAGTAATGAGCTATTCAAGGCGCAATGTAAGCTTAAAAAAGCCATCTTCATCCCCCCATCCAGAGAAGACATGATCCAGCAGAGCCTGACATGGCACCATTTTTCTGCCCTTTATATTTAGGCTTCCTACCTGACTGCTCCATGCTCCGCTTCTTATCTGTATGTGCTGGGCTGAGGTTTACAGTGAGTATGGTTTAACTTTCCTGAAACCTCTCGGGCAGCTTGTGGGGAAGTGTGGGTTGTAAGTCCTAGTGCAACATGGGTACATGATTAAAAGGTAGGTAGGCCGTAGTGAAGGGCATCTGGGTGTCTGCCGATTTTCATTCTAATTAATAACCCAAAATTGCCAGTGAAATGCTGCCTATAGAAGCCTAAAGGCCCTTTCACGTGTGCATTCACATTTTGCTGTAATAGCACACAGCCTAGCCTGTGGCAAGTTTGGAGAAAAGTATTTGCGACCACAGTCCATTGAACTATATTTGCAAACGCAAATCATTACCCAATGCGGTCAAAAAAACTAATTGAGATAATGTTATCGCATTGCCTAAATGGCAACTCTGAGTAACATTCAGGTCCACAAGGACCATTACCCATCTACTTTGTGTGCCTGTGAGCTCACCTTAGATACTCACCATTTTTCTTATAGACCTGTGACACAAAACTAACACACTACTGCACAATGCAGTGCTTAATGCTGCATTTGTGTACAGCTGTTTCTTTCCCCAGTCAGATGGGACTATGCTAGAAAAATGCTTATTATAGCTGTAATACAGGACTTACTATTGACATAAGGGGGTATGTTAGTATCCTTTGGACCAGGACCCTCCTTGTCAAAGGAGAGTTTAGGTTAGCTTTAAAGCAGGCAATCTAGATATATCCTACAATTTACTTTAACTAATCTATTCAATCTTTCGTAATTATTTTGCTTAGATTGTCCAGTGGGGGCTCAGATTGATGGGTATGGTCAACTTAACTGTCAAAACCCACCATTGGGCTTTTATATATATATAATATATATATATCTAATACAAGGTCATACATGTGCAAATATATCCTTACTCTTATCCCGGGATTTGTGGGATTCATCTTAGGATTTCAAATGAAAGATTCAAGGCACGGTTTGGAGCTTTAGCTGCAATTAGAATGCAGGTTCTTTCAGTTCCCTTTAATAGACAAGGCTGTGAATTGAGCTTTGGGAGTGGTCTGTGCTTTGGGGGAAGGGAAGAGATGTGGGCCATGAGAAGTTTAGGGCTGTGTACAAGACCTAAGGCCAGCTGACACAAAGCCTGAATGTAGGGAAGAATGTGCATTCACTTGCACAGCTTGTTGGCCCTCACCCCCCTCTCCTGTGCCTGTGGCACCATACTCCTGCGAAAGTCTAATCTATCATATAGCAAAGAGAAGGCTTGTGAAAGGAGCTGACATTTCATAATAATGAATGACATCTGTAAGAGCTGCCATTTTCATCATTGCCGGGATTGTACCATTCCATAACATTTGCTCTACCATCTTAGGATATGTCAATCAGGTACAATTATTTGCTAATTGCTACATAATCACATTATATGGGTATTACGTTAATCTTGATATTGGGGAAAATGATGTTATTTTAAGAGACTGTCCAGGTTACTGTCAGACGCATTAGAGTAGTGGCTCAATAATCATTTGTCATCATAAATTTTGATTATACCGAGCTGTACAATCCGTTTGCTGTTTCAGTTACACCTGTCACATGTCAAATTGTTTAGTCATATTTCTTATTCTGATTGTGGTTATTGGCAGTTTTATACCATAAGCAGTTCACTGACACACTCCTTAAAGCAGTTAAAGAACCGCAAGCCTCAGCTTTCTTTGCTCGCTCCTGACATGCTTGGATGTTTCGGAGAGGTCGGTTTTTCACCTCTAGGTCTCAAAACATATACACATATATACAGAACAGCAAGCACATGGGCCACTCATGGCGATGTTGCCTATAGCAACCAATCAGATTAAATGTTTTCCTTGTAAGTAATGTGGTTGCTATGGGCAACACTGCTGCATTTTGCTTTACAAATGGGTCCATATATGCACCTAAATGCCATGGTTTAGCCATTTCAATGTAAAGGGACACCAATAGCACATGGTCAGTAACAAGCAACATGTGTTTGCTATAGCTGTAGGAATATAGCAAGGCAACTGCACTCGCCTTGATGGAAAATATGATAGAAAGTCAAGTTGTCCTATTCCTACCAAAATACTATGACTCAGATGGACAAGGCCCTTCACAAAAAAACGTGTATTTGCTTGTATGCATGCTGCTTTTTGGTGCTTGATGCTCACTGCATGTTTTGGTCAGTGTACTTCATTAAAATAAAGGAAACACATCTATATTTAATGAAGGGTGCTTAAAAACAAAATGCATGGTACATGTGGCTTCATGTTCGCTACATGCATAGTAGCGGGGACCATGGCACCGGATGCAGCCTGACAGTTCTGTTAAGTTGTATATTCCTATTAACTACTGTATGCACCATGATGTCACAATAAGGTTCTCTTATTATTTGACCTACTAAAAAAGAAATCATTAATTCAGTTGTCAACAGGCAGGAATTGTCTTGATTGCCCTTAAAGAGAAACATCTAAAAGACTCCAGGGCCATCCGAGTTAAACTCCTTGGAGCATCCTGAATTGGGATGCCCCACGGTGTAAACCCCCCCCAGAAGCCCAGTTTCACTCACCTTGTCCTGGAGCCCTCGCCGTATCTCTGTGTCTCCTCTCATTCTGAATGGGTGATGCGGGCATGCAACGACTAGGAGGTGAGCGGGGACAGGGCTGACGGCGCAGCTCGGCTGCTTAGCTGTCAGTGGAGCTGTGTTAAAGCTTGTTCTCATCCGAGTCTATGTCGTGGGAGCAACAGGAAGGTGAGTGACCTAGTGGCACACACACAGCGAGGCATCCCGATTCGGGATGCCCCCACAGAGGAACAACACCCCAAAAAGTGAAAATCGGGTGTGTTGTTCATCTTTAAAAACTGCACCAGTCAGTTAAAAGGGCGTAAGTTTTTGATATTTGCTTTTAAAACCATTCTCTGCATCATGCGGAAGTTACAGACTTGTGAATGTCTTTTTGGATTGTTTTTGAATAGTTTCTGAATTAGCTTGATCTTGTCAAAATTCAGATTTAGTTATTTAGTGCAAAACCTGATGACAACCAGAGTAAAAAAGATGCTATAAACCAAATCTATCAGTAGTTGTCGAGCCTATCTAGCCATATAGGAGAGGTTTTTCAATGTCCGTGGCAGGGGCATAACTACAGGGGGTGCAGGAATAACAACTGCATCACCGCTACCATTGTGGCATTTTTTAATCAGATTTTGTATAATAGAGTATCTCTTAACAAAAAACAGAGTGGACGTGCACTAAGGCACACCTTTCTCTAAAACAGAAGCACCACTACAACAATTAGAAATGTATACAAAAACTTTATTGATACACAGAGTATCTCTTAAAGCGGAAGAATCCTGGGTTTTGTTTGGCCTCTGGGGCATCCTGAATTTAGATGCCTCGCTGTGTGAAACCCCCCAGAATGCCCTGTAAAACTCACCTATTCCTGGTCCAACGGCACATGTGTGGGCTGTCATCCACTCAGAGCCGTTTGCTGTGCATCTGGAGTGCAAGTGGATGCATTCCCAGCAATGGGAGTGCTCCCATCCCAAGCTTAGATGAATGGCTGGGGGTGGGAGCGTGCCCGAAATGCACGGAACGCAGCCGTCCATTGTTTACATTGCTGAGAGCGCAGGAAGCATTGGGGACTTGGGGGTGCACAAAGTGGGGCATCCCAAATTCAGGATGCCTCATTAGGAGGTAGACCAACTCCCCCAAGAGCCTTATAGACTCAAGGGGGGTGTTGCTTCTCTTTCATATCTGCACCATGGCCTGGTCACATTTAGTAATACCACTGCCCTGGGGGACCACTTTTCTAAATGTAGCTATTTGGTAGAAATTACTTTTCCAATTTTTAATATTTCTGTCCTCAGTCAAATACTAATGATGGTTTGAGAACCTTATTGTGACGAAACGTACTGTCTTTGATGTATGCTTCTGCTACAACTTCTACTAACATCATCCATTAATACCTTTTCTGTTATCGCCCAAACAATTTAGAGGTAACCAATGCATGATGTTGGCGTGCTTGGAATTAATGTTGCCTTGCTTGTTCTACTACTTTGTATCAGGGGAGAATTTCGACCGCCAGGCCAACTTCAGGCGGTCTCTTATTCACACTGACACTGTGGTAAGACGTCCGAAGAAGGTCACAAGGAGAAAAACTATAACAGGCGTTCCCGACAACATACAAAAGGAGCTAGGTATGGCTCATCAGATCTGTATTGCACCAGCAACCATCATCCTCATTGCTCACCACTACCAGCCAAATTACATTTACCGCCAGCAAATACAATCTGATAGCCCTAAAAATGTGATCTTTCCCAAACTTTTACAATTATGATAAGATAAATTCTAGAAAAAAAGTTTACTAACCACTAAAATATTCTACTTACTATGTTTTCCTTACCATTGAGCAGTATCTGAACAACATTAATATCTGAATTCTACACTGATAATAACTATATTAAACCCTGTTGGAACTGTCGGGTAATGTGCTGCACCAGCTCTGCTCTGTTAGTACTGTGGCAGTTGAATGTGGCTGTAGCACATACGATATCATAGAAAGCCATTGTGTCTGTGTGGGTACTTTATGTAAAGTGGCTTTTGTAATTTCTGCGTGTGATGAGCATGAGGTGGTAGTCACTGTTTTGTGTAGAAGGATACATTGTGTAGCAAAGTGATGTGTTAAGCATGTTTTTTCCATCTTTGCTGTTCATTCCAAGTTGCAGTATACAGTTGAGGGTGTCTTTACATTTCCATGCATGCAATGGTGCTGTCACTAACCTGTTATTACCACCATTACTTATTAATGAAATATATATTCTTTCAATTATTTGTCCATATCTCATTATATTGAGCTTGTGAAAAAGCCCTTCACCAGAAAACCAGAGAGACCTAGCCTCTCAATTTTTGTATGGTGACCAGGGGTGTTAATTAACTCTAAATATTGTGCACAATATTGGGTTCCCATATCAGTGACACCCCTCTGGTCCACCTGACACCTTTTAATTTTTATATCATAAGAACTTCCTCTTTAATTACTGTAGACAGGACGTGAGATTTCTTGCTTGGTTATTGCAGGCAGGAAATAAGGATATGTTTTACAATGAGTCTGGAGATTAATAATACAGTAAAATAACAATGAAGTTGACCTTTTATTGCTAATCAGAGTTTTGAACTTGTAAACCGTCAATCCCAGGGGTCCTGCACAGCAAGGCATTCCAAATCAGGATGCCCTTGAGACAGGAACCTGAACCCTGGATGGTCAAAATCCCAGGTTTTGTTCTACTTTAAATGTAAATTTGCTCAACCAATTTTAAAAATGTAACGGAATCAAGTTCTTAATTGTCTGTTAATAGACAAGTTGCTAATTGTTTTGTTCTAATCCAACAGCAGGTGCTGGGCAGATCGGTTTCAGAGGACATTCAATGCACATACCTGAGAGCTACAATGCACTGGATCGAAAAGAGCCCTGCCGCTCCCCTTCACAGCGCTCTGAAACCAGGGACTTTAGCTGCCAGACTGAAGAGATAAAGATAGTACCGCCTTCTGTCCGAAGAATTCGAGCTCAAAAAGGACAAGGCATTGCTGCTCTGATGTCTGGGTCCTCAGGAAATATGTCTACCCTGAGTGACCCTGGAGAATGTACTCTACGGACAAATGGAGATCTAAATTTCCACAGTTTGCCTAGGACAGGGGCTCGAGTCTGTCTTCAGTCCCTGGAGAAAAGAGCAGAACTCTCCAGCCAAATAGAGGACTCATTCATTACCTTGCCACGTCAATTAAGTAAGTTGCAGGTGGATGACAGTGTAGTTCATTTGAGAAATATTCACAGAACTGGAACACTCCAGAGGCCAAAGTCCCAAGAAGTGCGAGGATCAGAAAGAGAAGTCTTTTCAAACCCAGCATGTGTGGTTTCGCCTCATACAACTTACTCAACAAGCATCATACCCAATGCCATGTTATCATCTTCTTCAGAGGTTATTGCTATTAACACAGGACAAACAGACAGTAAAGTAACCTCTTACAGCTCATCTTCCAAAATTGTTTCCCGGGATCAGAAGATCAACACTAAACATGAACGTCCAATGTCTAGTGGTAATTGGAGTGAAAGCAGCTCAGACAGGCAATCTCAGGCCTCGGATATGTTATCTTCTGGTGATCATGCAGTTCCCTCCAATAACATACACAGCATAAATAATGGTCCACAAACCATCTCTTACAAATTAAGTGCTGCCTTTAGTAATCACTTGCAAGACAGTGACACACACAGTGAATCTAGCTACTCTGATGGTCGACAAAGAAATGGGAGCATGACTAGCAGCATTAACAGTGGAGACCAATGGCCAAGTGAAACTAGGGAAATGAACAGTAACACCTTAAGGAAAGCACCATCTGCAGTCTCTAGCTCTCCTGTGAGTAACATGAGCACCTGTAGCTCAGAGAGAAAAGCGGACTCAAGCTCACTGTACTCTGTAGACCACGATGGCTACTACACTTCAATGCACATAGATTCTGGAATTAGCTCAGGTAACCAGAGACATAGCACTGGCTTTCAGAATCCTCGTCACAGTGTCATTAATATCTATGATAAAAATGATACTTCCAACCTGGACAAAAGGTCAAGTTATAGTGACCGATCTCTTACACGCAGCATATCTTTGAAAAAGCCTAAAAATCCACCGCCACCTCCTTCTAGAACAGACTCTCTAAGACGACCGCCTAAGAAAGATGTTCAATCCAATGGACAGGTGCTTAATGAAAAACTAATTGCTACTCTCCAACAGTCGCTGCAACTAAATTTAAAGAGCAAAAGTGGTAGTTCTGCATCTCAGAGTCCTTGCAGTGACTATGAGGATCCTTGGGTGTTGCGATCCCGTAGTCAGAGTACAGTGAGTGCAAGTAGTAGTGGCATGTCTGCTACAGGTGGCAACATGTATGCCATCTGCCGGATCACACCCTCCCAGAGTGAGACTAGTAGCATAAAATCTGAGTATGCTGATCACTGGAGTTATTACATTGATGAGCAACCAAAATCTACATTGCATTCTCCTAACAAATCAATACATTATAATAATTCTTCTGTGCCACAAATGCAAAGCAACCTTTCCAAACCAATCAGTTCATCTCCAGAAAAGCCTTGCAGAGTTACCTCCCCTTCTAGTGGGTATTCAAGTCAGTCAAATACCCCAACCAATTTAACACCTGTACCAATTCTTTTGAGAAGTATGTCTCCGGGAAATGGGAAAAACAAAGTAAAACCCAAAGTGCCTGAAAGAAGATCTTCCCTAATTTCGTCAGTTTCTATTTCATCTTCATCCACTTCCCTTTCATCAAATACTTCAGACTCTGCTCAACAAACCATAAAAAAACAGACTTTAGTCTTGCCATCCTCTCCAACACATCCCCTTACACTAGACCCACCCCCTTTACCTGTAATGGATGTGGTTGACAGTGGTAGTTTGCCACCATCTCCTAATTTCCCACCTCCACCTCCAGAAGCAGCAGACTTTCTTTCACCTGGTGACAATACGTTATTTTTACTCTCGGAAAATGCAAAAAAATACACACCAGTGACTTGTTCCCCTCCACCTCCTCCTCCTTTTCCTATTTTGCACTCCAAGGTTATTCCTATTGCTCCCTTATTAAACACAGAAGCACTAAAAATTAAAAGTGAGACATTGCTGAAACGAGAAGAGGATGTTAAGAATGGCAATTCGCTGAACAACACCCACAACAAACAAGAATTCATCAAACCAACTGTTCCACTTATTACTTCTCATGCGCTGCAAATGGTACAGTTAAGGTCTGTTAAAAAAACATTGCAATCAGAAACTGAAAATGTAGAGCAGGTGCTACAGCCAAAACTTCAGGATGAAACGTCACCCTCGTTTTCACGGCCATCTTCGGTGCCATCTGCCTCTTCAGATTTCAGTTACAGAGAAAGCATCAGAGAAAATACAAATCTGTACTTGCAAGATGAGCAGCTACAGTCCTCCAGTTCTCAAAGCAATTCAGCTAGAATTACTAGTAGTGAAATAACAAATCATGGATACAGAGAAGATATACCTGAGGATTCATTCCACAATGGAGACACAACTGGGTTGTCTGAAATGTCATCACCGCCAGAGAAAGCAAGCCCTTTCCAAAGTACGCCAAATGCATCTCCCAACAAGAAACCTCCTCCTATTTCAAAGAAGCCCAAATTGTTCCTTATCGTTCCACCTCCGCAGCCTGAATTGGCAGCAGAAAAAATAGCTCAAGTCAATGAAAATGTGAGAAGCATGCCAAAAGCCTCCGAGAGAGATTCTGTATGCGAAGATTGTGAGGAGGTAAATAGTCATATAAGAGAGAGCAGTTCAGAAGAGACTGCGAGCTTGGCTTGCCAAGCAGAAGAGACCGTGTCCTCCAGCGAAGTTACAGAGGACAACAAAACATTTTCTCCAGTTCTGGAAACCCCAATTCTCCAGGAGGAGGAGGAGCAGTCTACAATGTCTTTTAAGGCCAGCATCTCAGGTGGCAAGAATGGAAGCACAAGCTGTGACCAGACAATATATCTGGAAGATGAAAGTGGTAAGAGAAGTTTTTTTTAATACATGTATTTTTCTATTTACTACACCACTTTGTTAAAAATGTCTTTGCCACTATCCATTTAAATATGTACACATTTAGATCATAGAGTTTAGTTATTAGAATATTTGTTTAGGTGCACTGAAATATATCTTTAAATATCATAACATGCCTTTTAGTAGTCTATCTATATCTTTACAGTTGATGTTAAATAGTAAAATAATGTTCTTCTCTTCCCACATAGGCGATGTTTTTGAAACAAGAACTGCAAGTTCATTCCTAATAGGGGCAGACAACATAGATGGCAGTGAGGTATTAACTCCCTCCAGGCCTAGGACTACTGAGGATCTGTTTGCAGCAATTCATAGGTAAATCTCTCCTTTCTCCTGTTATTTTATTACAATTAATAGCCTATGTATATTTTTTTCTTGAGTTTTCCCAGAATACAATTTTCATACCAGAGAGACAGGTACTGCCTCTGGGCCCTGGCAGAAGGAAGCCTGGTGCAGACTACTTTCCTGGTTCCATGCTATGGGCACAGTGTTGGCGGAAGCAGAATGGATGTGATTTAAGCGAGGCACCACTAACCTGCCCCCCCCAAGCATGCCCCCAGCTCTGACAGCCCCTGCTAGACTATGGGTGCACAATGGAGGGGGGGTGGGACTGGCTTGCTATCGGGTCCCACAAAACATATGTACACAGTGGAGGGCTGGGACCAAAAATCAGCCCAGTATTTTGCCAGGCCACCACCAGCCCCAGTGTCACCTTTAAGAGCCCCCCACCCCCCCTCACGTGAGGCTATAGCATTGCAGGACAGATCATGGACCAGGATGGTTACTTGCAAAGTGGGTCAAAACCCTTGCGGCCAGGCCCTGCAATCTAAAAGTTTCCAAGCTTGGCCGCTAGCCTGTCCCCAAGGCATCCCACACCAGATGCCCCCCTGTGTGAAACCCCCCAGGGGTCCTGCTATCTCCCCCGATGCAGCATTCCCAGCTTCTCTTTATGAATAGCGTATCGGAGATGCAGCCAGCCTGGTTTTCTTTTAAAACTGTGCCACCGTTGAGCCAACACAGGGCCCGGCTGCTTTGGGGGGGGGGTATAGATTGAGCATGAACCCATTTTTGGATTTGCATCCGCTTTAATGCAATGGTAATAATGCTTTATTATTGTTGGAGAAGATGTTGTAGGGGTGGCTATTGCCAGATAAGGCAATTACATTGGGACCGTGGGGGGCTAGGGGGGTATGATAGGGGGTTGATAGTGGTGTTAGAAGCAGAGTCATTCAGAAGGGAAATTTCCCTGGTTTAAATCAAAGATTATCAGTTGTTGCTCTCTGTGCAAAATAGTTAGGTGGTGGAAATCTGGTGTCACCCGAGCCTACAAATGTAGCTTTTATTAGTGGAAAAGAGTCTACTACCGGCTATTATTTTTTTGTTGTTTTACATGTTTTATTTTGTTCCTATCCAGTTGCCATTAAATTGTGTTTAATCCATTAATCTATAAACTCCTAGCTTCAGATATTAGATGTGAGTTGGCCTTTTAATAGTGCCCACTTATTCTCATAGTCAAACTAGGGCAGATCTGATTATGGGGCTAGATGTTCCTTCAATATGGCTATGTGAGCTGCCATCAGTGCAGGACAATCTACATAGGCGAGCACAGATTCTTCCCAGGGATGGAAGCTGGGGGGCTATAGTCATAAGGTTGTGGTTTTGGGGGGCCCAGCACAGACACTATTATTGGCTGTGGGTTTTGGGCCCAGCCAAGACTGTACATGTAATAATAACCCCCAAAGAGGCCATGACATTCAGGTCGTATGAGACCCAAAGATTTCTGATGGGAGTCCCTGCTACATACTACCTGTAGGTCGAGATCTCATCTCAAGTTAAGGGCATTACTGGATTAGAAAGCTTGGGCATGGGTGTGGTGGTTCAGGGTGCTATCTGTGAGATGTTTGGCTAGCTTGATAACGACTACATATTGTGGTCTAAAATTGAGAGAATCAAAAGAAAACATGTTTGGCCAAAACCAATAAACAAAACCAATAGAAGGGCTCTCTTTCTGCCAAATGTATATTTGAGCCTATTGTTTAGCATTGTCGTCCCACAAAAGGGGCTGACAGCAGGTGTTTTTTTTTTATTGCTTTTTCGGTGACATTATTTTTCTGTACATACAATAACACCATTATGCTATTCATACAAATCATTGCTGTACCCGATATATGGTATTCTTCTGTAAATAGCTTTTGTTAATATCTCAAATATGTATTTATGTACTTATTGTATCTGTTGATATTCCCCTCTTTTAATTTTCCTTTGTCAACACCCCTCTCTACTTTCTGCTGGTTTTGTAACGCAGTTATGGACAAAATCTCAACGTCCATGCCTCCTGGCAAGCATGGTTGAACCTGGCAAGTAATAAAACACAGGACCCCCCCCCCCATAACTCTGTGTATGACCAGTGTTGGGTTATTGTATGTCTAATTCATTTCAACGTCATTCATTTCAGCGTTTTGTAACGCAGTTATGGACAAAATCTCAACGTCCATGCCTCCTGGCAAGCATGGTTGAACCTGGCAAGTAATAAAACACAGGACCCCCCCCCCATAACTCTGTGTATGACCAGTGTTGGGTTATTGTATGTCTAATTCATTTCAACGTCATTCAAAAATTTCCTCTGTTATGACATTGTGGACCCAGGTGTACTTCCCAAACGACCGCGTAGTTGGAACCTTTCCATTTCATTAATCATCATTAAAACGCAGCATAAGGAATAATTTTGTATTATGACAAATTTACTGTACTCATCCATATAGTAAGCTCCTCCCAATGTTTTTGATGTTAATTGTGCAGTTCTGTTTTAGATGGCGTTTTGTAGTAGTACTGAAGTTGTATGTTAGACACTCTGAACAGGCACAGCTGAACATTCATTACCATTCGTAAGCTGTTTAAAGCTTAACTCCAGTCAAAACCCATTTCAGTTTTTTATAGCAGGGAGCCACATTAGAACCAATGAAATATACCCAACACCATTCCATTGGGGACACTTAGCTTTATTTCCTTTTCACTGACAGTTTATTTTCGTTATATTCATTTCCAACCACCTTGGCACACATTAAAGTCATTCAACATCCAAACAAAAGGGTGCTTACATCTTGTCCCCTGCAGCTGATTGGTGCTAGTGGTGATCAGAAACTCACCAGATATCTGTATCCAAGCCCACGCCACTGCCTGCGCTACCCATGCTGCTTGGCCCCAAACATGAGGATGTATTTGATGGCGCGCCATGCTCGTGATCCACCATCAGGAGTGCTGCCATGTCCTCTCTATTCATTGCAATAGAAGGGGTGTTCTGAGGTCTGACACGCTCCTTTCATTGCACTGTGACTGATGGTGGGGGACGAGAATAGGCAGGGGAAATGAAGTTTGGGCCCGGACTGGGCGCCAACGATTGCATGAGTTGCTGATGGCCGGACTTGCACCAATCCACTGTGGGTGAGAAACCATAAGTACCCCATTTTGTTTTTGTTTGGCTATTGAATTACTTTAAGCATGAAATGTGATTACCATTACCAGACCATAGTATGTGATCCCTGTGACATATTAGGCTTTTCTTTAAGAAGTATATACAAAGTACACCGAGCTAACATAAAAGTCCAAAGAGGTGAAGATCAATCCACAAGTGACTTCTGCAGGATGTGCAATCCACCACCAATACAGTTAACTTCTTACCAGAAATCTGGCACAAGGAAGCAGAAAATCCAATCTGGTATAATCTTCATAGATAGAAGCGACAAGATGACTCCAATCACAATTCCCAAATCCAATAAAGGCATGGCAATGGATTCATTTAATCAAGCATGTAGGGAAAAAATGAGTACAAATCTAGTGCAGATTGCTAGATTATAAAAACTAGTTTAATAAGTAAAATGCACTCACAAACAATCCAAGAGATAAAGGCATTCAGATAAAAACTCCAACTCGCAATATCAGCTCTCACCGCCAGCGTCCAACTCAAACATAGATGCTCCAGCAATAAAACCAATAGAAAATCTGACAATTCCAACGCGTTTCGGCCCTCTCTTGGGACTTTGGCTAGGATAGTCAGCTAATAAAATCTTACCTGTATTTAAGGCAGTGGAAACACAGCGCGCTCAGCCATTTCCGTCCAGAGCGAGATAACCCGGAAGTGGAGAAAGCACCAGGGCATCCAATCCAATGTTATTAACACAAGCAGTAAAATCCAATCATATCCGGTGCTGTTGACACAGAGCAGAACGGGAACGTGCTCGGCCGCTTCCGGCCAGCGCGAGAGGAACCGGAATCTAAAGCGCAAATGCGCTACCAGATCCGGCCCGTGGAGCGCAGAGGTCAGGGGCGTGGTCCCTACTACGCAACAGCGTCATCATGCCTGCGCGTCACCATAACAGCGCTTACCTATTTGATCTTGCCTGCAAAGAGAAACAGGCAAGAACGTAGACAGTGATGAAGTTGTCCACTGGGGGGGCGGAGCCAGCCTCAAAATGCAGCGTGATTGAAGACGCTGAGAGGTCAGGACAGCCCAGAAAATCTACATAGACAACGTTGCCATAGCAGCGCTGATCATATAGGGCCCACCGCATAAAGGGGACCTCTGATTAAAGGAGGCTTCAGCTATTCAGTAGAAATGGGGGGGGCGCAACCATACAAAGTGCGTACACTATAATAAAAGCAGGGGCCACAATAAAAAATAATAAACAACTGTAAACCCATGGAGAAACAACAAAAATGGGGTTTTTTTTATGGGGAGAGGGATCCCCTTGCTTACACGTTGAGCTACTTACCTCTTCTTGGAGCAGCGCGGTATCTCCTGTCTAGATTTTCTTTAAGAAGAACATCCTTTATGATTACCCCTATCATGCAAAATTAAAGCGAATTGGCTCTAATTCTTACTCATTAAAAAAATGTTTGGCTGGAATTGTGCATTAATGTGACAATGGCTGATAATCTCCTATATGAGATCTGCAGGGCTAGCAGTAGAAAGGCATGAAGATCAGGTGGTCAGTGCCAGTAATTCCTTATTCTGCTGCACAGAGTAAGCAGAAATGACGCATCTCTCGCCTAGACGCAATTAATGAATGCAGCTGCTAACACACTGCAGGCAAGAGGTTATATCCAGGTCACACCTCTGCCTTTGGCGGAATGGGTAAAGGGGTGCCAGAACTCTGCATCAGCATCTACTTTTTGGGGAACATCATACTGTGTCCTGTTAGTATTTTTATGAATATTGGGCAAAGGCTTTATTAAAAAAAGAAAAACAGGCTGTTTTGTGGCACTGGGCTATGGGTAGGTGACTGCAGAAACTTTCTTTCTTGGTATAGGATCACTTGTATTTTTTATTAAACTCGATACAGTTAGACTACTAAATAGCAGCACATAGAAACTGTGCTTTCTTTCTGTACCATAAACTGGATAAAACATTTTGGGAGGTGATAATGGTGGGCACCCCCTGACCTATTGGGTCCTCTGATGAGGTCACTATTTCTGCACCCCCAGTAGTTACTCCCATCTGTTACTCTCATTAACTTTGTTTGTGATTTTTTTTTTTTAACATTGGCGGACAGCAACCATGTGACCGCTGTGGCCAGTAGCAGCACTTAATTTCTGCGGGGGAGATTAAAGATTTCTTCCATTTAAAACTGTAAACACAGGGGGCGACTGGCCATAGGAGGAGTCAGAAGAATTACCGATGGGCCACACCAATTTGGAGCCAATTTGGGCTGCTCCTCCTCTAGTCCCTCTCCATGTCTTTCCCCCTCCTGAGCCCTGCGTAAGCAGCCACTGTACCTACCTCAGCCAGTCCTTTTGCTGCCTCTGCAATTATAAAGCTTTCGTACTGACAATATGTTCATACCCAAGCCTGCCCATGATCGGTCCTTACAATGCTATAACCTTATTCTTGGCACAGACTCATTGACTGACCAGGAAGGACACTGGAGTGGGGATCTCCGTAGGGATATTGCATGGCAGGTATGGGCTGGCTGGGGTCCGGTAAAATCCCAGAATAATTCTTGGCCCCAGTCGGTTATTACCCTTGCTAAGCTAGCTATTTGTTTGTTTCAGCAGGCTCTGTATTCTTAGCAATTATCACCAGGTCTATATCTGGCCAAAAACTGTTGAATATAATAGCACTTGATGTGCTGTTTTATACAACCAATATCTTCTAGCAAATTTATTTAAAGACATTAAAAAGGCTTGCGTCTAGAATAGCAGAAGAAGAAAATTCAAGGTCACATGAAGATCTTCCGACATGTTTTGTTTGGTGTATGTTTTAGGGTTACAAATAAATAAAAAATGAATTACTTATCGCAATTTTACATTATAACTATTAGTAAATCGATTAGGCATCTTATTTTTTAACTTCCCGTTTCAATACTGGTTTGAGAGTGCTGTATTGCCATCTAGTGGTCAAAATGCTAAGCATACCATAATTACTGTTAATAATTATGGCACCATCAGGTTTGAATCATCATCTTGCAGATAACTGAAGGACTTCTAGATCCTCCCTATTTAGGCCTGCATCTTATGACAAGATTTAAGCGAGGTAACCCCTAAGACGACCTGACGAAAGGGATTCCTCCCAAAACCTTGTTGTTGGCTATGTATGCTTAAAATTTAAGTCTTGTACAAATGCATGATAACTTACATTTTTATTCCTAATTCAATAAATTCAGTAAATCCCTGTAATGTCCTAGGGATGGTCCATATATTTCTTTTAGCAGCAGGAACACTTTATGGATGTTGGGAATAAAAAAGTAAATAAGTAAGAGGAACTGCACTTTCAACACTGAAAACTTTAAGGCTTCTTTCACACCCATGCATTTGCAGATTGCATTTTGTTAATATATATTTAATAAAATTACAATAAGAGCAGCATTGGTCCCCTCTCCTGGGACTACCAGTCCAGCACACCAAGCATATGAGCTGGTATCCGCATGGCTTGGAAACAACTCGCTGTCTTGTCCCTATGCTCGGATACCAACTGATGTACCCTTGTGTCATATGTAAGGAATTCTGCTGGGGCCCAAAATGTGATGCAACACATAGACGCAGGTGTGAAAGGGGCTCAGTCACATGTTAAATATAGATCTTGTAACACAGGATAAATTGTATTTAATTGCTGAACCCCTTTTTTTTTCTTCCTTCTTTTAGGTCCAAAAGGAAAGTTCTTGGCCGCAAGGATTCTGATGATGAGCGTTGCAGAAACCATTCCCCTTCACCACCAGTCACGCCTACAGGAGGAATGCCAAATGTGAGCTCCTTTAAGCAGCCTGGGGCAATCCAAAGAAGCATCCGGAAGTCTAATACCAGCAGTGATAGTTTCAAAGCTCTCTTACTGAAAAAGGGAAGCAGGCCGGAATGTGGATTTCGTATGTCTGCTGCGGAAATGTTGAAGCACACAGACCCGAGATTTCAAAGATCCAATTCGGATCCATTCCTGGAGCTGCCAGACAGCCCTACATTAAACTCTCCAAACAAGAATAAAAGGGCACAGGAGGAATGGGCAAAGAGCGAGGGACTAATGCCAAGGAGCATGTCCGTTTCTGGAACTAGGTACAGCCGTTCCAGAACGCCCCCCTCTGCCGCCAGCAGTAAATACAATGTCCGCAGCCGCCTTCAGAGCAGCCCCATGACAGTGATTTGTGAAGGGGAAGGAGAGACTGCTGATCCTGCAGAGAATAGCTGTCCAAAGGCACCACTTATGAGCACAATGAGCCTGGACAGGTTTCAAAGAACAAAGTCTGAGCTGAATCATTCTGTAGGTGTTGGCAATGCCAGTCCCAGAGTTCAAATAGACTTGATGAGTAGACTTGTAGATAGCAGTCCAAGTAAAGACAATGGTCCTCCAGATGAAAATAGCTAAGGGACGCTAAGTGGTGCTATGCAATGAAATGTATTAAGCCAATACCGAGAATGCTATAATCACAAAAGCAATGTTGCACATTGCCAGGCACTTGAAATCTGTATAGTAAATGCTTTAGCATTAAGGTCTTGAAGAGGTAGCTGGATGGGTTAAGTATGCAGCACCTGCAGGGCAGAGAGGTCAAACCAAAGCTATGGAAGAGATATGGAACCCTGGTGCGTGGTTTTATACACAGCTACCAAGAATATAGATTTAAGAAGGTTTGGAAATGCTATCTAGGGTTAGGCTTATAAAGCATAGTGATGTCTACTGTACTAAACAGGGTATTAAGGGTCATAGATACACTGCTAGCAAGACCTTCTCTGGCCATTAACCTGAGCTTATTATGTGGAGTGCTGGTAGGGGGATCGCCAAACTAACCCAATCAAATTGCTGGTTTATGATTTCTTTGGTACTGGTTTCTTTGCCGGGTTTAATTAACTTTTTTATTTTGTTATCACAGTTGAGTCGCCTCTTTTGTGTATTTACAGCTGCTGTGCAGCTCAGGTTTTACCTATGTATGAAAAAAATAAAATATTAAACACTTTGAGTATATAATCAGCCATAGTATTTATCATCTCCCTTAAAAAACTAGAAAAAAAGTTTAATTTTGTTTCAGAAAAATGTACATTTTACTGAAGCAGAACGACAAATGTACAAGATGCTGTAAAATATAAAAAAGAAGCAGCAGTGCATTTTCATGCATTGTGTGTCATTGCTGGTCCATGTATCCAACACTAGTGGGTTTGTTAACACTACACACAGTTTTTTTTCATTTTCACTACATACAGTACTTGCACTACAGAGATGTTTGCGTAACCATATACTTTCATGCCTGGCATTCCTTTATTATTCTGAAAAAAGTGAATGCCGTTTTAGCTTAATACAATAAATCTTGGTTACCAAAGAATAATTTTGACTTCTTTTTTAGTTCTTAAAGCTTTCTTAATGGTTTTTACATGTGGGTGGGAAAACAAAATGTGTTTTACAATTTGCAAGACCGAAATTGTTTTGTACTGTTTTATAGCATCATTTGGAAGCTTTGTGTAGTTTTTTTATATTATTTGTATATATTAGAAGTTTTAAATCCTTACTTTTTAACCTGCATTTAAAATTTGTACATTTTTGAGAATTTTAAAAGAAAACAATGTTTTGTTAACCCATCAGCTTCTGGGGGAGGTTACATCATTCTGGAATGCACTATGGCGAAGCCTCCTGCAGCGGCAACAACACACAAAAAAAAAAACATTAATTTATTTTAGTACTTCTGTGACTTGTGGCTGTGACCCTCAACCTTTGTAATACTGTAAACAGTCAGGGGCCTTCAATTTATTGGTAAATGACAATGCTGTGACTAAGCTTCAATAAAAGCAAGGCAGAAAGGAAATTAAGACTCTTTTGTGTGTTTTTGTGCGTGTGATTATTTGTATTGGCTAAAACTGCTGTAGAAGTTATTTGACAGCCGTCTACAAATGACTACAAATAACTAAAACCTTAGTCCTGCTCCTAGTGTCTAAAAGACTCCAAGGCTGGGCGATTCCCTGTCTTCTCAAGATGGACTGCTCTGTAAAAAAACAAAAACCCTGGTTAGCAGTGTATCCTCGCCTCACTGGTGATCCCTCAACACATACGTGGGGTACATACCCTTCTTTCCGCCTCCAGAAGTTGAACATAGCTCACTACACAGCGAGGGACTGAAGTAATGGCCAGGGAAGCTGATTTTTATACTTGGAGATGTGGCCTCCATGGAAACTCACTGATGTCACAGAAGGGGAGTGTACTAGAGGGTATTTTCCCGTGCCACAGCTCTAGGCACCTCCCCTTTTGCGACGGTGGGGAGATTCCAGGAAGGCCCTGCCTCCTAATATAAAAGCCGCTCCCCTGCGGCTCATCATGGAGTCCCTGGCCAGGAGGAAGGATGAAGAGGAAGGGAACCTGTGTTCCCCCGCTTTTTAAATGCCGCTGGAGCAACCCTAGATGCACCTTTATTTAAAGGAGCCTGTGCGGAAGCCTGGAGGGGGAAGGTAAATAAAAGGTAATTAAGAAGAATAACTTTTTTTTTTTCAAACACGTGTGTGTATGTTTGGTAATGCCTGGTTTGGTAACGCATGTTTAAAAAAAATGTAAACATGTTGGAGGTGGGGTTAAAATTTAAAAATATTTCCTGGCAATTTTTTGTGTGGGGTCCCCCCTCTAAGCATTGCCACCCTGGCAAACATAGGAGCTTGAAATTCCAGGGATTAAGGGCCACCCAGCTGGCCCCTGGCCCTGAACATTACAAGTGCATGTGTCCTATAGCACGTTTGGTGCCCCACACTGGCCCAAGATATGGGCTGCCCGGCTCATCTGGACCACCCTGACCATTGGTGGTGCAGGTAATGCATTATAAACTGAAATAGCTTACCAGTTGATTTGGAAAGTGTAAAACACACACACACGTTTTGAAAAAAAGACTTTATTCTTTTTAATGAACTTACCTTCCCCTTCCAGGCTCTCATGCAGTCTCCTTTAAATGTATGCCGCTAGGACGTCTAAGGATGCTCCAGTGGCATTTAGAAAGGGAAAAACAGGTTCCCTTCTTCTTCATCCTTCCGCCTGGCCAGGGACTCCATGATGAGCCGCTGGGGAGCGGCTTTTATATTAAGAGGCAGGGCCTCTCTGGAATTTCCCCAACATCACTTATGTCACAAAGTGGGAGGAACTTAGAGGGATGGCATGGGAAAATCCCCTCGAAACCACTTCCCTTCTGTGACATCAGCAATGGTGTCAGGGAGTTTCCATGGAGGCCATGCCTCCAAGTATAAGAGCCGGCTCCCCCAGCCCTCACTTTAGTTCCTCGCTGGGTAGCACACAGGTTCCACCTTCATCCAAATGGCAGAGCAGCCGTCTGCTTCTGGTGACTGGCACCACCACATCTACATGCTGGAGGAGGCCCAGAAGAAGAAAGAGGAGATGGCGTGGCACAAAGAAGATCCGCCAGACCTGAGGAAGACAGAAGATGGGGATGAGTGTAAGTTAAATTAAGAACAATAAAAATATTTTGGTGTGGTGTCTTATTTCTTTTTCACTTGGGGTGAACTGGTTAGGGTTCCAAGGGATGTATATTTGGCATCAGGGGTGCTGAAAAGTCCAGTGCCCTTTGGTGTGGACACAGGGTTCTTCCAGGGGTACCTATACCAAAGGTCGCTTATAGTGCAGCCTCTGAGCCCTGGGTTACAAGCCTTTGGGGAGGGGGCTCATTTTTTTTTCACTTTTCCTGCTTAACGGCATTTATTAACCCTTTAAGCTCCAGCCTACCTAAAGTTTTTGTCCCCCTCTGTTTCCAGACCATTTTCACTATTTTGTACTACACATATTGGGGCTTTGGGGAGGTAGGCAATGGGGGTTAATGCCAGCCCCCTAAGCCTTGTGAACTGGTATAGGGGTCTTATAGATCCCTTACCAGTTCACACAGAGTTCAACGTAAAACACACACACACACACACACACACACACACACACACACACTATTCTTTTTAACTCAGATGTTCCCCCATTTATCCGATTACAGCTGTTGGGGTGATCGCTGGAGTGGGGGCTGGGGAAGCAAGGGATCACAGCGCCTTGCCCCTCCAACTCTCTCCAGTGAGCACCCCCGCACCACTGAGGATTTTCGAGCGGGTGCGGCCCACAAACGGTGGGGCTGGAGGAGCGTCAGCAGCAGCAGCAAGTGAGAGGACCTATTTTGGACCCTCTCCTCATGGCGGAAGAGCCCGGGCGTGTGATCGGAGGCCCCCAGGTGAAGAGAAGACTCAGCAGGAGGGATCACGGGCACGGGTGAGTCATTTTTTTGTTTTTTTGGGCCGTTAGCAGGAGTAAATGCCAGGCCCCTGAATTTTATATTTTTCATAGAATTGGTTGTTGATTACCATGTCAACAGTGGAAGAGTGGAGGGGTAGAGTAACATTCCTGATTTCTAACATGTCCTGGTTTTAGGCACGGGCCCCTGAGAGCCACTGTGAATTGGAATGGTGTAAGTCCTCTTTTGAGAATTCTCTCCAGGGTCTGAAAAGTGCAATTAATTTCCCTAAGGTCCTGGCAAACAGACCTAAAAAAAGGAAATCAAAAATTAAGGGTTTAACAATATGAGGTAGAGATACAAAGGAAGCAGGCCACAGGCCCTGTCAGCATGACTATGAAGTGCACATGCTATTGTAATGTGTTTGGTTGTGTAACATTATGTTGTCCAAACAGAACAAAGCCTACACATGTCATGTCAGTGCTGTCACCTAATTCCCAAATGCCTCTTGGTGGCTCAGGTAACAACCTCCCTAAACACTATGATAATAATCAGCCTGCCTGCATTGCAAGACCTGTCTGTTAAGCAGTGTAGAAACTGCTGCTTCTACAGATCTATGGGCCTATCACAAGGACGCCATTTTTATGTCGATTAAATCTAGAAAAAAAATCCAATGTGCTCGGCCCCTGGTGTGAACATTAAATGGGGCCCTAGCATGGCTAAACTAACCGGTTTCGGTGGGACAGTCCCACTTTGGCCCCCACTCTCCCTCAGAAATGTCCCACTTTGCTGACGTGGGGAAGACTGTCCCACCAAATACAGAATGCTGGATATCTGGGTGGATTACAACAACATCTTTTATGGACCAGATATTCCCAGATCATGTTAATTAATAATAATAATAATAATAAAAATGAATTATAACCCATAATTAAGCCACACGCTAAACCACACCCTACCATGACCATCATCCACAAACTGGTTAAAACTGTCGAACTTTGTGGACCCCAAAAAATGGTCAGCAGAAGCTAGGGGGTCGCAGATTAATGAGGAACAACACACCCGATTTTCACTTTTCAGGGTGTTGTTCCTCTCAGTGGGGGCATCCCGAATTGGGATGCCCCGCTGTGTGTATGCCTCTGGGTCACTGCTCAGCCAATGCCCATTCTGCATCATGGGAGCAACAGGAAGGTTCCTGTCGCTCCCATGACGCAGACTCGTGCAAGAGAGAGCTCACTGATTGGCTGAGCGGTCGTTCAACCAATCAGTGCTTGTTCTCACTCGGCTCCCTTCAGCTCAGCTGACAGCTAAGCCAATGAGCAGCACTGAAGGGAGTCAAGTTCGTCGCTGGCCGCATCCCTCGCTCACCTCCTAGCGTCACATGCCCACGTTGCCTATTCAGAAAGGCCGGGTGTGCACACGACTAGAGGTGAGCTGATATGCAGCCGCGGCACAGAGACACGGCAAGGTGAGTGAAACAAGGCTTCTGGGGGGTTTCCACAGCGGGGCATACCGATTCAAGATGCCCCAAAAGCTGGAACTCGGATGCCCATTGAGTCTTTTAGACTCCAGGGCCTCCGATGTTCCTCTTTAAGTTAAGATTTACCAGGCTTGTAGGGGTTAAATTGACAGGGGCAGCAACCAGCCCCCCCATAGCAGACCAGCAACTATTTTATGTAATAATTGGTGATGGTCCTGTTTAATGACAAATGAAAATAAAAATAACTAAATTCATTAACTAAAAGACAGTTCAAGGGCATATTCATGCTTTCATGGCAAGCGCCTGCAATCGCTGGTGTCCAGCATGGGAGAAGCGCTTGCGATAGCGATTTTCACTCAATAGAATGGAATCACTATCACAGAGCCCTTGAAAACGCTGCAGGCAAGGCAGCCATTGTGATCACTCAGCAAATGCAATCGCCTCCATGAATGTGCCCCTAGCCATAGCCTAACATGTGCAACGCAACTGCAGGATGTGTCTGAAAGCAGCCTTATTCTTACCTCTGTATCCTGTTATATGTATATGTATGTATATGTTACCTATATGCATACATCACAAAAACAAAACAAATAATAATATTGCCGTAACTATTCTAATGAATAAAATGCCAATTCTCTCTTATAGCTAAGTGACTGCTGTATGCTTATTATTAGAGATGAGCGAACTTTTGAAAAATTCGATTCGACTGATTCGCCGAATTTTCCGACAAAAATCGTTTCGACCCGAATAAATTCGCGACGAATCGCTATTAAAAACGGCTATTTCTGAGCCTCCTACAGCCTCAATAGGGTTGTAAACCATTCAGCCTTGCTGTAACACGCACAGGATGCGTGCTGGGTTAGTTAAATAATACTTTGAAGAAATATCACATGCAGATCAGAGGCATCGCTAATAGAATCGCAGAGCGGCACAATTGCAGAGAGTTGAAGTGGCATCACTATGAGGGGCAGAAGGAGCCCAAATATACACTGGAGTTGGCCTCAGGAGCCCAAAAATTGGATGAATCACACCCTGGAGTTGGCAGGAGTTGGCAGCAGCAGCAGCAGGAGCCCAAATATACACTGGAGTTGGCTTCAGGAGCCCAAAAATTGGATGAATCACACCCTGGAGTTGGCAGGAGTTGGCAGCAGCAGCAGCAGGAGCCCAAATATACACTGGAGTTGGCTTCAGGAGCCCAAAAATTGGATGAATCACACCCTGGAGTTGGCAGGAGTTGACAGCAGCAGCAGCAGGAGCCCAAATATACACTGGAGTTGGCTTCAGGAGCCCAAAAATTGGATGAATCACACCCTGGAGTTGGCAGGAGTTGACAGTAGCAGCAGCAGGAGCCCAAATATACACTGGAGTTGGCCTCAGGAGCCCAAAAATTGGATGAATCACACCCTGGAGTTGGCAGGAGTTGACAGTAGCAGCAGCAGGAGCCCAAATATACACTGGAGTTGGCCTCAGGAGCCCAAAAATTGGATGAATCACACCCTGGAGTTGGCAGGAGTTGACAGTAGCAGCAGCAGGAGCCCAAATATACACTGGAGTTGGCCTCAGGAGCCCAAAAATTGGATGAATCACACCCTGGAGTTGGCAGGAGTTGACAGTAGCAGCAGCAGGAGCCCAAATATACACTGGAGTTGGCCTCAGGAGCCCAAAAATTGGATGAATCACACCCTGGAGTTGGCAGGAGTTGGCAGTAGCAGCAGCAGGAGCCCAAATATACACTGGAGTTGGCCTCAGGAGCCCAAAAATTGGATGAATCACACCCTGGAGTTGGCAGGAGTTGGCAGCAGCAGCAGCAGGAGCCCAAATATACACTGGAGTTGGCTTCAGGAGCCCAAAAATTGGATGAATCACACCCTGGAGTTGGCAGAAGTTGACAGTAGCAGCAGCAGGAGCCCAAATATACACTGGAGTTGGCCTCAGGAGCCCAAAAATTGGATGAATCACACCCTGGAGTTGGCAGGAGTTGACAGTAGCAGCAGCAGGAGCCCAAATATACACTGGAGTTGGCCTCAGGAGCCCAAAAATTGGATGAATCACACCCTGGAGTTGGCAGGAGTTGACAGTAGCAGCAGCAGGAGCCCAAATATACACTGGAGTTGGCTTCAGGAGCCCAAAAATTGGATGAATCACACCCTGGAGTTGGCAGGAGTTGACAGTAGCAGCAGCAGGAGCCCAAATATACACTGGAGTTGGCTTCAGGAGCCCAAAAATTGGATGAATCACACCCTGGAGTTGGCAGAAGTTGACAGCAGCAGCAGCAGGAGCCCAAATATACACTGGAGTTGGCCTCAGGAGCCCAAAAATTGGATGAATCACACCCTGGAGTTGGCAGAAGTTGGCAGCAGCAGCAGCAGGAGCCCAAATATACACTGGAGTTGGCTTCAGGAGCCCAAAAATTGGATGAATCACACCCTGGAGTTGGCAGAAGTTGGCAGCAGCAGCAGCAGGAGCCCAAATATACACTGGAGTTGGCTTCAGGAGCCCAAAAATTGGATGAATCACACCCTGGAGTTGGCAGGAGTTGACAGTAGCAGCAGCAGGAGCCCAAATATACACTGGAGTTGGCCTCAGGAGCCCAAAAATTGGATGAATCACACCCTGGAGTTGGCAGGAGTTGACAGTAGCAGCAGCAGGAGCCCAAATATACACTGGAGTTGGCTTCAGGAGCCCAAAAATTGGATGAATCACACCCTGGAGTTGGCAGGAGTTGACAGTAGCAGCAGCAGGAGCCCAAATATACACTGGAGTTGGCCTCAGGAGCCCAAAAATTGGATGAATCACACCCTGGAGTTGGCAGGAGTTGACAGTAGCAGCAGCAGGAGCCCAAATATACACTGGAGTTGGCTTCAGGAGCCCAAAAATTGGATGAATCACACCCTGGAGTTGGCAGAAGTTGGCAGCAGCAGCAGCAGGAGCCCAAACATTACTTTAAACAGACCCTGGGGTTGGCCTCAGGAGCCCAAAAATTGGATGAATCACACCCTGTGGAGAGTCATGTGGAGAAAAAGTAGCTTAGTTAGTAATATCTACATAAAATTATGAATAAACAAATGCAAAAGTTTGCCAAAGTGAAGTTTTGTTTGAGGGTGTGTTTCCACCTTTTAATTAAATCAGAAACAAGAAGGTGTCATTGCCTCTGACTAATTAGCCCTCAAAAATTCTTGGAATTTTTAATCTGGAATCATGTCTGATCCGTCTTATCCGAAGAATATTAATAAAAAGTAAGAGTAACGTAAAGGATTTTTTATCAATACTTACTTGTGGTCCGATGCGGAGGAATGTCTGTAACTTGAGAGCAGCGCCTTAAATCTGTTTTGCACGATCCATCTTTCTTGGTCTGGCCCCGTCATCAATCTACTGGAATACATCAGGCATTGTTGGGAGGAAAGCTTGGCTGATCCATGCGCCATTCATTTCCACGCAGGGCAGTCTCTGGAAAAAAAAAGTCTGTATAAACCAGGGTCTTTTTCATATAAAAACAAATGGTTATTCTTGCTTTTCAACCATATGTTCCACAGCTTTACCAGTCATTGTGTCAGCCAATGAAGCAACTTTGTCTGGAAGTGCTGCAAAAGCAGTCCACTGCATCACAAGTGGCATCTGACACCCCCAGTCAACTGTCTGCCTGTTATGCTTTGGGTTCAGCTCCACTATCCATTGATCTGATATCCAAGATCTGATAATCATAAAATTCAGCAGCTACTGCCCAGCCAAGAAGTGGAGGAGACACTCGCCTCTTCTTCCACTATCCGGCAACTAGTGATGAGGAGAGTGTCGTGGGAGGAGGTGTTGCAAGCCGAGGTAGTGGAAGAGGGTCCCTGGAGTCTGCGGCGGTGGCGGCGGCAGCAGCAGCGAATTATTGCGGACTGTTGGTAGGAAAAATCAGCTACTCAGCGATGTGGCAGTGTTCCATGCAGCATCCTGTGGAGAAAAAGTAGGTTAGTTAGTGTATATACATAAAATTATGAATAGACAAATGCAATAGTATTGCGAAAGTGAAGTTTTGTTTGAGGGTGTGTTTCCACCTTGCAATTAAATCAGAAACAACTAGCTATCATTTGCCTCTGAATAATTAGCCCTCAAAAATTCTTGGAATTTTTAATCTTGATGTCTGAGGGATTTCTCCTCTCAGACAGCGTCACCATAAGTCCAGCCTGCTGCATTACCCAGTGGTGGACCTTTCAGAGAACTGATGGCTTGTGCCGAGCCGAGGTGGAGAGTCACATGGCATGGTTGTTGAACAGAAGGTGGGCCAGTCCTTTAGCCTGTCAGTGTGTACCAAAGTGCACAGTGTTGTCTACGCCTGGAGCTGTAACTATAGACTCATGGTGGACAATATATATCCTTTTAGGCCCCCTTGGTGATTGTTGTTTCACGCTGTTCTTCACATGGTTTTCCTTGACCATCAGAGTCACACATGGGAGGAACTACTAAAAATGAGAACTCAATCCATGAAAGCATTGCTTAATCCACGAAAACTGCAAATTTGGACCCATGGTGACTGACACTTGGAAGAACATCTTGTTTGCGCTGCGACAAGGAAGCCAGAGTCATGCGTCCTGACATGGCACACGTGTTCAGTCTAGTTTTGAAGTCTTGCCCCCATCTGAAAGACATCCGAACAACAGGAAAGAAAGTTAGCATGCACTTCTGGCACTCCTACACCACCAAGCACAACCTTATTGAGCCTCAGCGTCACAAAGGTGTACCCCACCATAGTCTGATTTGCGATGTTTCCACCCGTTGGAATTCCACCCTCCATATGCAGGATCCACTATAGCAGTGGTCCCCAACCCTGTCCTCAAGGCCCACCAACAGGCCAGGCTTTGCAGATCTCCACAAAGATGCTCAGGTGGAGTAATTAGTGCAGCTGCAGAGCAATAGAGCTGGCTATTTGGAGATCCAAAAAACATGACATGTTGGTGGGCCTTGAGGACAGGGTTGAGGACCACTGCACTATAGGAACAGAGAAAAGCCATCACGGATTTCTGGATGATCCAAACGGATAGGGGGACACCCCTGTGTAAATTCAATGTAAACCATTGGCAGCTCATACGTGACACCGACCGTTTGTTTAGGCCCTTTGAGGAAGCTACATTATTAGTCAGTTGCCAGGACTATGAGATGAACGATGAGATTCCACTGCTTCATGTACTACAACACATGTTGGAAAGCATGGCTGGTCAGGGCACTGGAGACATGGCACATACATTTCACAGCCACATGAAGCCTGTGGGGGCTGAAGTGGAGGAGGAGGAGGGGGTGGGGCACAGCAAACCACAGTTTAGGTTTCACAAAATGACCATTTTATCTAGTCATCTGACAGGAGAGGAGGTGCAGCCACAGGAGCTAGAGGGTTGTGAGTAAGGTGAGACAGAGGACCCAGACACACCATGGCAGTTTACAGTGGAGATGGAGACAGGTAGTCCCTCCGAGTCACTTGCACAAATGGCACGATGCATGCTCACATGCATGCGTACTAGTGAGCGCAGAATTGTCTCCCTTTATTCAGCGGGAAGACTTCTGGCTCTCCAACTTATTGGACCCTCGCTTCCGGCACAAAATGGGGGCATTTTTTACGCCCACTGAGAGGGAGGAAAAACTGACCTACTACAGAGACATCCCACGTAGTCAGTTGGGCGATGTCTATTTGCGCCATGGCCCATACTCCCGCAGGTCTGACTCTAGGGGAACTTTGCGATCACCTTCCACTGCCATGGCTGCTGGGGGGGTGGAAGGAGCAGCAGCAGCTCCATCAGCAGCAACCTCAGTCTTCAGTCGCTAGTGAGTAGCTTTCTACACCCGCATAGTGAGTCTACTCATGAGAAGCAGGAAGACCTGGAGCTGGACCTCAAACAGCAGGTCATGTCATACCTTGACATGACCATGCCAACACACCTTCAAGATCCACTGGATTTGCTGGGAAGCCAAACTTGACTTGTGCCCGCAACTAGCAGAGTTTGCCCTGGAAAAGCTGTACTGGCCGGACAGTAGTTGATTTAGATGGCAACTGGGCTGCTCTATATAACGAAGCAAAATGGCAAATTTACCTCACTATATAAGCTATTGCCCCTCAGATTTACACAGGGGCTGCTCTATATTATGCTGCAAAATGGCAAATTAACCTCACAATATAAGCCATTGCAGCTCTATATAAATAAAAATAAATAAATAAAAAAAGGGCCTGTAGAAGCTTATTTAGTATAACAGATAGGGTGACATGTGCTGGTTTGGGATGCCCATATGGGCTAGTGTTTTGGCAGCAGTACAAAAACCAATGCAAAATGCAATAGCTTAATAAAGCTGATGCTGATCAACGCTTATTTAGTATAACAGATGGGGTGCAACATGCAGGTTTGGGATGCCCTGCGGCCTGGTGTATTTAAAGCAGACCAAAACCAATTCAAAATGCAATAACTTAATAAAGCTGAGGCTGTAGATGCTTATTTAGTATAAACAGGTAGGGTGCAAGGTGCAGCTTTGGGGTGCCCTGCGGCCTGGTTAAATGAAAGCAGTCAAAAAGGAAGTGCAAACTGAAGTAGCTTAATGAAGCTGATGCTGATCAACGCTTATGTTGTATACCAGATAGGGTGCAAGGTGCAGCTTTGGGGTGCCCTGCGGCCTGGTTTATTAAAATCAGTCAAAAACAAGTGCAAACTGAAGTAGCCTGATCAACGCTTATGTTGTATAACAGATAGGTTTAAAATAGCATGTGCCTTGGGATGCCCGTGTGGCCTGTTATATTTCAAGCTGAACAAAAAGTAACAATAATCCAAGTATGAGACATCATTTTGACCTTCTTCACAGCGCCATACTTTGAAAAAAAAAAATTAATTTCATGCCGATCAATCCAAAGGTCAATGCCCCTAACAAAAATAGTGTTCGGTATAAGTTTTCCTTCTGGAAGGACGTAACCTTTAGTTTACATGGTTGGGGTAGGTTATCTTACAAATTGGGATACCCCACTGTATATGAAACCGAATATAAATGCACACCCAAAAGTGGACACTCAGCCTCCAGGAGGCCTGCTTAGTTTAAATAAGAGAGCTGCTTAGTATGGTAGGTAGGTTATGTTATGTTACAGAATGGGATGCCCCAAGCAGACTTGAGATCAGTATATATGCACACAGCAGCAGTGTGTTAGCAGGCTCATACAGGCCAAATTTCTTTAAATAAATGTGCAGCTTACAGTAAATGCAGAGGCTAATGGTATGTTAAAGAATGGGATGTCCCAAAAACCAGAGAGCACCTGGCAGGCAGCAGTAAGACTATGCACAGCAAAAGTGTCTTTATCATGCCTAATTTCAATTAGAATAGGTGCAAATGGTTAGGTTCTTAAATAGAGGCTGGTGTAGTCACAGAATGGGATGCCCTAAAAACCAGCAGTAAGTACACCTGGCAGGGTCCAGTAGTGCTATGCCCAGCAAAAGTGTCTTTATCAGGCTAATTTCAAATATGATAAGAGCAAATGCTTATATGGTCTTAAACAGAGGCTGCTTTAGTCACAGAATGGGATGCCCCGGGCAGGAATCGAGCTGGCAGGGTCCAGTAGTGCTTTGGCCAGCAAAAGTGTCTTTATCAGGCCTAATTTCAAATATGATAAGAGCAAATGCTTATATGGTCTTAAACAGAGGCTGCTTTAGTCACAGAATGGGATGCCCTGGGCAGGAATGGACCTGGCAGGGTCCAGTAGGGCTTTGGCCAGCAAAAGTGTCTTTATCAGGCTAATTTCAAATATGATAAGAGCAAATGCTTATATGGTCTTAAACAGAGGCTGCTGTAGTCACAGAATGGGATGCCCCGGGCAGGAATCGAGCTGGCAGGGTCCAGTAGTGCTTTGGCCAGCAAAAGTGTCTTTATCAGGCCTAATTTCAAATATGATAAGAGCAAATGCTTATATGGTCTTAAACAGAGGCTGCTTTAGTCACAGAATGGGATGCCCTGGGCAGGAATGGACCTGGCAGGGTCCAGTAGGGCTTTGGCCAGCAAAAGTGTCTTTATCAGGCTAATTTCAAATATGATAAGAGCAAATGCTTATATGGTCTTAAACAGAGGCTGCTTTAGTCACAGAATGGGATGCCCCGGGCAGGAATCGAGCTGGCAGGGTCCAGTAGTGCTTTGGCCAGCAAAAGTGTCTTTATCAGGCTAATTTCAAATATGATAAGAGCAAATGCTTATATGGTCTTAAACAGAGGCTGCTGTAGTCACAGAATGGGATGCCCCGGGCAGGAATCGAGCTGGCAGGGTCCAGTAGGGCTTTGGCCAGCAAAAGTGTCTTTATCAGGCCTAATTTCAAATATGATAAGAGCAAATGCTTATATGGTCTTAAACAGAGGCTGCTTTAGTCACAGAATGGGATGCCCCGGGCAGGAATCGAGCTGGCAGGGTCCAGTAGTGCTTTGGCCAGCAAAAGTGTCTTTATCAGGCCTAATTTCAAATATGATAAGAGTAAATGCTTATATGGTCTTAAACAGAGGCTGCTTTAGTCACAGAATGGGATGCCCTGGGCAGGAATGGACCTGGCAGGGTCCAGTAGGGCTTTGGCCAGCAAAAGTGTCTTTATCAGGCTAATTTCAAATATGATAAGAGCAAATGCTTATATGGTCTTAAACAGAGGCTGCTGTAGTCACAGAATGGGATGCCCCGGGCAGGAATCGAGCTGGCAGGGTCCAGTAGGGCTTTGGCCAGCAAAAGTGTCTTTATCAGGCCTAATTTCAAATATGATAAGAGCAAATGCTTATATGGTCTTAAACAGAGGCTGCTTTAGTCACAGAATGGGATGCCCTGGGCAGGAATCGACCTGGCAGGGTCCAGTAGGGCTTTGGCCAGCAAAAGTGTCTTTATCAGGCTAATTTCAAATATGATAAGAGCAAATGCTTATATGGTCTTAAACAGAGGCTGCTTTAGTCACAGAATGGGATGCCCCGGGCAGGAATCGAGCTGGCAGGGTCCAGTAGTGCTTTGGCCAGCAAAAGTGTCTTTATCAGGCTAATTTCAAATATGATAAGAGCAAATGCTTATATGGTCTTAAACAGAGGCTGCTGTAGTCACAGAATGGGATGCCCCGGGCAGGAATCGAGCTGGCCGGGTCCAGTAGGGCTTTGGCCAGCAAAAGTGTCTTTATCAGGCCTAATTTCAAATATGATAAGAGCAAATGCTTATATGGTCTTAAACAGAGGCTGCTTTAGTCACAGAATGGGATGCCCTGGGCAGGAATCGACCTGGCAGGGTCCAGTAGGGCTTTGGCCAGCAAAAGTGTCTTTATCAGGCTAATTTCAAATATGATAAGAGCAAATGCTTATATGGTCTTAAACAGAGGCTGCTTTAGTCACAGAATGGGATGCCCCGGGCAGGAATCGAGCTGGCAGGGTCCAGTAGTGCTTTGGCCAGCAAAAGTGTCTTTATCAGGCTAATTTCAAATATGATAAGAGCAAATGCTTATATGGTCTTAAACAGAGGCTGCTGTAGTCACAGAATGGGATGCCCCGGGCAGGAATCGAGCTGGCAGGGTCCAGTAGTGCTTTGGCCAGCAAAAGTGTCTTTATCAGGCCTAATTTCAAATATGATAAGAGCAAATGCTTATATGGTCTTAAACAGAGGCTGCTTTAGTCACAGAATGGGATGCCCCGGGCAGGAATCGAGCTGGCAGGGTCCAGTAGTGCTTTGGCCAGCAAAAGTGTCTTTATCAGGCTAATTTCAAATATGATAAGAGCAAATGCTTATATGGTCTTAAACAGAGGCTGCTGTAGTCACAGAATGGGATGCCCCGGGCAGGAATCGAGCTGGCAGGGTCCAGTAGTGCTTTGGCCAGCAAAAGTGTCTTTATCAGGCCTAATTTCAAATATGATAAGAGCAAATGCTTATATGGTCTTAAACAGAGGCTGCTTTAGTCACAGAATGGGATGCCCCGGGCAGGAATCGAGCTGGCAGGGTCCAGTAGTGCTTTGGCCAGCAAAAGTGTCTTTATCAGGCTAATTTCAAATATGATAAGAGCAAATGCTTATATGGTCTTAAACAGAGGCTGCTGTAGTCACAGAATGGGATGCCCCGGGCAGGAATCGAGCTGGCAGGGTCCAGTAGGGCTTTGGCCAGCAAAAGTGTCTTTATCAGGCCTAATTTCAAATATGATAAGAGCAAATGCTTATATGGTCTTAAACAGAGGCTGCTTTAGTCACAGAATGGGATGCCCTGGGCAGGAATCGACCTGGCAGGGTCCAGTAGGGCTTTGGCCAGCAAAAGTGTCTTTATCAGGCTAATTTCAAATATGATAAGAGCAAATGCTTATATGGTCTTAAACAGAGGCTGCTTTAGTCACAGAATGGGATGCCCCGGGCAGGAATCGAGCTGGCAGGGTCCAGTAGTGCTTTGGCCAGCAAAAGTGTCTTTATCAGGCTAATTTCAAATATGATAAGAGCAAATGCTTATATGGTCTTAAACAGAGGCTGCTGTAGTCACAGAATGGGATGCCCCGGGCAGGAATCGAGCTGGCAGGGTCCAGTAGTGCTTTGGCCAGCAAAAGTGTCTTTATCAGGCTAATTTCAAATATGATAAGAGCAAATGCTTATATGGTCTTAAACAGAGGCTGCTGTAGTCACAGAATGGGATGCCCCGGGCAGGAATCGAGCTGGCAGGGTCCAGTAGGGCTTTGGCCAGCAAAAGTGTCTTTATCAGGCCTAATTTCAAATATGATAAGAGCAAATGCTTATATGGTCTTAAACAGAGGCTGCTTTAGTCACAGAATGGGATGCCCTGGGCAGGAATCGACCTGGCAGGGTCCAGTAGGGCTTTGGCCAGCAAAAGTGTCTTTATCAGGCTAATTTCAAATATGATAAGAGCAAATGCTTATATGGTCTTAAACAGAGGCTGCTTTAGTCACAGAATGGGATGCCCCGGGCAGGAATCGAGCTGGCAGGGTCCAGTAGTGCTTTGGCCAGCAAAAGTGTCTTTATCAGGCTAATTTCAAATATGATAAGAGCAAATGCTTATATGGTCTTAAACAGAGGCTGCTGTAGTCACAGAATGGGATGCCCCGGGCAGGAATCGAGCTGGCAGGGTCCAGTAGTGCTTTGGCCAGCAAAAGTGTCTTTATCAGGCCTAATTTCAAATATGATAAGAGCAAATGCTTATATGGTCTTAAACAGAGGCTGCTTTAGTCACAGAATGGGATGCCCCGGGCAGGAATCGAGCTGGCAGGGTCCAGTAGTGCTTTGGCCAGCAAAAGTGTCTTTATCAGGCTAATTTCAAATATGATAAGAGCAAATGCTTATATGGTCTTAAACAGAGGCTGCTGTAGTCACAGAATGGGATGCCCCGGGCAGGAATCGAGCTGGCAGGGTCCAGTAGGGCTTTGGCCAGCAAAAGTGTCTTTATCAGGCCTAATTTCAAATATGATAAGAGAAAATGCTTATATGGTCTTAAACAGAGGCTGCTTTAGTCACAGAATGGGATGCCCTGGGCAGGAATCGACCTGGCAGGGTCCAGTAGGGCTTTGGCCAGCAAAAGTGTCTTTATCAGGCTAATTTCAAATATGATAAGAGCAAATGCTTATATGGTCTTAAACAGAGGCTGCTTTAGTCACAGAATGGGATGCCCCGGGCAGGAATCGACCTGGCAGGGTCCAGTAGGGCTTTGGCCAGCAAAAGTGTCTTTATCAGGCTAATTTCAAATATGATAAGAGCAAATGCTTATATGGTCTTAAACAGAGGCTGCTTTAGTCACAGAATGGGATGCCCCGGGCAGGAATCGAGCTGGCAGGGTCCAGTAGTGCTTTGGCCAGCAAAAGTGTCTTTATCAGGCTAATTTCAAATATGATAAGAGCAAATGCTTATATGGTCTTAAACAGAGGCTGCTGTAGTCACAGAATGGGATGCCCCGGGCAGGAATCGAGCTGGCAGGGTCCAGTAGTGCTTTGGCCAGCAAAAGTGTCTTTATCAGGCTAATTTCAAATATGATAAGAGCAAATGCTTATATGGTCTTAAACAGAGGCTGCTGTAGTCACAGAATGGGATGCCCCGGGCAGGAATCGAGCTGGCAGGGTCCAGTAGGGCTTTGGCCAGCAAAAGTGTCTTTATCAGGCCTAATTTCAAATATGATAAGAGCAAATGCTTATATGGTCTTAAACAGAGGCTGCTTTAGTCACAGAATGGGATGCCCTGGGCAGGAATCGACCTGGCAGGGTCCAGTAGGGCTTTGGCCAGCAAAAGTGTCTTTATCAGGCTAATTTCAAATATGATAAGAGCAAATGCTTATATGGTCTTAAACAGAGGCTGCTTTAGTCACAGAATGGGATGCCCCGGGCAGGAATCGAGCTGGCAGGGTCCAGTAGTGCTTTGGCCAGCAAAAGTGTCTTTATCAGGCTAATTTCAAATATGATAAGAGCAAATGCTTATATGGTCTTAAACAGAGGCTGCTGTAGTCACAGAATGGGATGCCCCGGGCAGGAATCGAGCTGGCAGGGTCCAGTAGTGCTTTGGCCAGCAAAAGTGTCTTTATCAGGCCTAATTTCAAATATGATAAGAGCAAATGCTTATATGGTCTTAAACAGAGGCTGCTTTAGTCACAGAATGGGATGCCCCGGGCAGGAATCGAGCTGGCAGGGTCCAGTAGTGCTTTGGCCAGCAAAAGTGTCTTTATCAGGCTAATTTCAAATATGATAAGAGCAAATGCTTATATGGTCTTAAACAGAGGCTGCTGTAGTCACAGAATGGGATGCCCCGGGCAGGAATCGAGCTGGCAGGGTCCAGTAGGGCTTTGGCCAGCAAAAGTGTCTTTATCAGGCCTAATTTCAAATATGATAAGAGCAAATGCTTATATGGTCTTAAACAGAGGCTGCTTTAGTCACAGAATGGGATGCCCTGGGCAGGAATCGACCTGGCAGGGTCCAGTAGGGCTTTGGCCAGCAAAAGTGTCTTTATCAGGCTAATTTCAAATATGATAAGAGCAAATGCTTATATGGTCTTAAACAGAGGCTGCTTTAGTCACAGAATGGGATGCCCCGGGCAGGAATCGAGCTGGCAGGGTCCAGTAGGGCTTTGGCCAGCAAAAGTGTCTTTATCAGGCCTAATTTCAAATATGATAAGAGCAAATGCTTATATGGTCTTAAACAGAGGCTGCTGTAGTCACAGAATGGGATGCCCCGGGCAGGAATCGAGCTGGCAGGGTCCAGTAGGGCTTTGGCCAGCAAAAGTGTCTTTATCAGGCCTAATTTCAAATATGATAAGAGCAAATGCTTATATGGTCTTAAACAGAGGCTGCTTTAGTCACAGAATGGGATGCCCTGGGCAGGAATCGACCTGGCAGGGTCCAGTAGGGCTTTGGCCAGCAAAAGTGTCTTTATCAGGCTAATTTCAAATATGATAAGAGCAAATGCTTATATGGTCTTAAACAGAGGCTGCTTTAGTCACAGAATGGGATGCCCCGGGCAGGAATCGAGCTGGCAGGGTCCAGTAGTGCTTTGGCCAGCAAAAGTGTCTTTATCAGGCTA
The DNA here is from genome assembly GCA_027917425.1 of Gastrophryne carolinensis. NCBI lineage: Eukaryota > Metazoa > Chordata > Amphibia > Anura > Microhylidae > Gastrophryne > Gastrophryne carolinensis. The sequence goes on along the minus strand of CM051237.1, from coordinate 297,930,569 downwards.
ATTTCAAATATGATAAGAGCAAATGCTTATATGGTCTTAAACAGAGGCTGCTGTAGTCACAGAATGGGATGCCCCGGGCAGGAATCGAGCTGGCAGGGTCCAGTAGTGCTTTGGCCAGCAAAAGTGTCTTTATCAGGCCTAATTTCAAATATGATAAGAGCAAATGCTTATATGGTCTTAAACAGAGGCTGCTTTAGTCACAGAATGGGATGCCCCGGGCAGGAATCGAGCTGGCAGGGTCCAGTAGTGCTTTGGCCAGCAAAAGTGTCTTTATCAGGCTAATTTCAAATATGATAAGAGCAAATGCTTATATGGTCTTAAACAGAGGCTGCTGTAGTCACAGAATGGGATGCCCCGGGCAGGAATCGAGCTGGCAGGGTCCAGTAGTGCTTTGGCCAGCAAAAGTGTCTTTATCAGGCCTAATTTCAAATATGATAAGAGCAAATGCTTATATGGTCTTAAACAGAGGCTGCTTTAGTCACAGAATGGGATGCCCCGGGCAGGAATCGAGCTGGCAGGGTCCAGTAGTGCTTTGGCCAGCAAAAGTGTCTTTATCAGGCTAATTTCAAATATGATAAGAGCAAATGCTTATATGGTCTTAAACAGAGGCTGCTGTAGTCACAGAATGGGATGCCCCGGGCAGGAATCGAGCTGGCAGGGTCCAGTAGGGCTTTGGCCAGCAAAAGTGTCTTTATCAGGCCTAATTTCAAATATGATAAGAGCAAATGCTTATATGGTCTTAAACAGAGGCTGCTTTAGTCACAGAATGGGATGCCCTGGGCAGGAATCGAGCTGGCAGGGTCCAGTAGTGCTTTGGCCAGCAAAAGTGTCTTTATCAGGCTAATTTCAAATATGATAAGAGCAAATGCTTATATGGTCTTAAACAGAGGCTGCTGTAGTCACAGAATGGGATGCCCCGGGCAGGAATCGAGCTGGCAGGGTCCAGTAGGGCTTTGGCCAGCAAAAGTGTCTTTATCAGGCCTAATTTCAAATATGATAAGAGCAAATGCTTATATGGTCTTAAACAGAGGCTGCTTTAGTCACAGAATGGGATGCCCTGGGCAGGAATCGACCTGGCAGGGTCCAGTAGGGCTTTGGCCAGCAAAAGTGTCTTTATCAGGCTAATTTCAAATATGATAAGAGCAAATGCTTATATGGTCTTAAACAGAGGCTGCTTTAGTCACAGAATGGGATGCCCCGGGCAGGAATCGAGCTGGCAGGGTCCAGTAGTGCTTTGGCCAGCAAAAGTGTCTTTATCAGGCTAATTTCAAATATGATAAGAGCAAATGCTTATATGGTCTTAAACAGAGGCTGCTGTAGTCACAGAATGGGATGCCCCGGGCAGGAATCGAGCTGGCAGGGTCCAGTAGTGCTTTGGCCAGCAAAAGTGTCTTTATCAGGCCTAATTTCAAATATGATAAGAGCAAATGCTTATATGGTCTTAAACAGAGGCTGCTTTAGTCACAGAATGGGATGCCCCGGGCAGGAATCGAGCTGGCAGGGTCCAGTAGTGCTTTGGCCAGCAAAAGTGTCTTTATCAGGCTAATTTCAAATATGATAAGAGCAAATGCTTATATGGTCTTAAACAGAGGCTGCTGTAGTCACAGAATGGGATGCCCCGGGCAGGAATCGAGCTGGCAGGGTCCAGTAGTGCTTTGGCCAGCAAAAGTGTCTTTATCAGGCCTAATTTCAAATATGATAAGAGCAAATGCTTATATGGTCTTAAACAGAGGCTGCTTTAGTCACAGAATGGGATGCCTCACAGCAGACTTAAGATCAGTTCAGTATATATGCACAGTTAGTTACTATAAGCAGCCTGAAAACGCTAACAAAGGCTGGATGAAAAAAAAAAAATCTCCCTGTCAGCCAGCTCCGTTTTTCCTACCTTTCCCTGGCTTTCTGTCTGTCTCCTGTCTGTCTCCTGCCTGTCTCCTGCCTGTCTCCAGCCTGTCCCTGTCTGTCCCTGTCTCCAGCCTGTCTAACTGCCTCAGCTACACAGCGTTCTGTCTGTCTGTCACGAATGCAATAGAGAAATGAGGAAAAGCAAGATGGCCGCCGTTAAATACCGCTGTGTGACGTCACCGGGCTTGCTGGCTGCTGATAGGCTGCATGTGACTGCCCCAGCTTGCACTGGCGCGGGATACATGTCCAGACATGTCCCGTCCGCCATCTTAGAATGCCTGTAATGTAAATGAATGGATGTTAAAGGAAAACTTCGAGTGATCGAATCGCGGGGAAATTCAGATTCGATCCGAATCGAATATTTCCTGAAATTCGGATCGAATCCGGGTTCGTCCGGATCGATTCGCTCATCCCTACTTATTATACACTGATATGTGCTTATATACTGCGTATTAACAGCCAGGCATTTGTCGCCACTCTCTAGTCAGTAACATGGCGGCTTTCCTGTTAGGTAAGTCACTTTAAACTCTTGTTACCAAATCATTTGAAGCAATGAAAATAGGGAAAAAACGATTTCCAATAAATACAAAATAATAAAAAATGACCAAAGAAAATTGCTTGATAATTTCCCATAGACGGTTATGCGAAATATTTGGTGCAACCAGTGTGGCTTCCGCTGTGCATTACGGTGTGGATTGAAACCTTCATCCCAGTGATAACACACAAAAATGTGCTAAAAAAAGTCTTTGGCCCTTATTTAACAAGGGATAGCGCCAGGTAGCGAATGGTGAGCGAACGGTAATGACGCTCACCGCCACGAGAACGCCGGCTCCCCTCCGCAATCACACATTTATCAAGCCGATCCTGCTTAGCGACTGACAGAGCGCCAGATAGCGAATCATTCATCATTATTCCAGCCTCACCCCACAGCGCCAGCGTCCGACCTTGAACAGCGACAGGTATGACCTCTCGCTACCTGGCGCTCTCCAATGCATTTCAATGGAGCAATCTTTAAATACTCTTAATTAATTGCTATTAATGTTTTTTTTTTTTTTTTTTTTTAAATGTCAAAAATTCTGTGACCACTTCTGCAATGTTAGATATTTTTTTTAAGGTAAAAAAAAAAAAAAAAATGTGTGCAGAATTGATATTACAGGTCTGATATTAATGTATTCATATTACAAAATGTTTTGAAAAACTTGTTTTTTTTTTCTCCCAAAAATATGGTTGTAGTAAAAAACTACTTTTAACCCATCGCCGCCAGCGCTCTGGGCTTTAAACAAGCATTTTACAGCACGAGAATTTTTTGAGCGTGATTTGTTAATGAATATGCTGGGAGCCGTTCGCTATGGCCATTCGCTGTCATGCGCTCCCATACAGCGCGGAACCTGTCAAATAGCGACTCCTCACCCAATATTCAACATTACCGCACACCGACTGAGTCGCTGTCAACTACAGAACAACGGCCAAGCACAGCGACTACTAGCGGGCGCTGTGAAAATGCCGCTACTGTCACTCATCTGTCGCTACCTGGCGCTATTAATGAATCGGCCTCCCCGTCCTACTTTTCCCCCATCAAAAATCACCTGTACATGTGATGGCTCATTTTTACAGTTTAGCTACATTTTATTTCCTTATATGTAAGGATATATTTTTAAAGTTTGGAAATAACAGCACCCTATGGGCTATGCGAAATATTTCACACATTTTGTTCTGCAAAGCTCATAGTGTTCTGTTGTTTCCAAACTTAAAAACAAATATCCTTACCTACCGGTATGTGCCTCACTTATAAACATGGCCCAGCACAGGTACAGGTCATTTTGGGGGGAAAAGATAGAAATTACGAGCTGACCAGGACCCGTAGGTTGCAGTGCACACTGCAAGTCACACTGGCTGCACCAATTATTTAGCATGAACACATATATACTTATATAACTTTATTATGTATGCAGCACCCTCTAGTGTTCAGAGCAGAGCACTGTGCCACCAGCATGGGTTACAAAATCAGCTTATCTAACATGTACACACAAGAGAGTCTATGTCATGACGGTCAGCTCCACCCTCGAGAGTGCACTATAAAGCTGGAAAGACCGCAGAACACAGCGACAGCAGCACTCCACTGGAAGGGTGAGTATACACCTATATACTGTAATATGCATATAATCTGGCCTAACCAATCTTCTAAAGGGCATATGCCACAAAGCTCAATGCTGACTGTTTGTGATCCTTCCCCCTCATCTTCACCCCTCTTCCTTTAGACTGTAAGCTCGTAAGGGCAGGGCTCTCTCCCCTATTGTATCTTGTACTCACAATATCCATTGTTAACTCTGTAAAACTGCATTTGAAATAGTATATGTACCGTATGTTTCTACCCTGTCTGTAACTACTACTTTGTAAAGCGCTACGGAAGATGATGGCGCTATATAAATAAACAATAATAATAATAATAATAATAATATGCATTGCTCTGGCTTCTTGTGGTAAAACACCATTTATTTAGCCCTGTGTACACCTTCTGCACATAGGGACTCCTATCTAACATGCACTATGTGCTGCCAGATTTATTAGCACTGATATTCAGCTATTATAGAATTGTAAAAGAAACACTTGGGCATCGATGCCATAGAAAAATGTTGTAACTGTTTGTTGTAAAAATGTTTTTGGCATTTTCATCAAAGCCTTTTATTTATTTATTTTGTTTATTTTGCATAGTTTTTGCACTTGTCAGATCACATAAGTGCAAATATGCAAAAACTGAATCTGAAAGACTTGCATGTGTATAAAGTGTGTGTGTGATTCAGCTGTGTTTGGAAACTATTTTGCTATTTGTTTTTATTGTACCTTTTACATCTGCCATAAAAGAGATGTGGGAGTGTAATTTGTTATTTTTTTTACTTAAAGTGGACCAACACCCAGGATTTTCACTATCCTGGGTTATGGTCCACTTCCGCGGGGCGCCCCGATTGGTGGTGCCCCGCTGCGTGAAACCCCCCAGATCGCCCTAATAAACTCACCTCACCCCGCTCCTACGCGAGCGCTCGTCCAATCAGAGCGCTCAGAGCCGATGTGGTATGTACGGACAAGCGACGGACAACCACTGAGCACGCTGGAGGCCGCCTCTCGCGCTTCCTTCTAACAGGGAGCACGCCGGCCATTCACAAACGGCCGACGTGGGTGCACGCCCTGCTAGAGGGAAGCGCGAGATGCGGCCGCGGTCCACGCATGCACCGTTGGAGCGGGGAGAAGGTAAGGTTTCTGGGCGTCCTGCGCGGTTTCACACAGCGGGGCATCCCGATTTCGGATGCCCCGCGGGGAGGGATCTGATCGGCCCGGGAATCTTATAGATTACCGGGCTGATCCCCCCTTGGTGTTGCTCCACTTTAAAGTGATACTATAGGCAAATTGTTACACCATTGTGTCGCCTACATTTGGCACTCTCCTAAAGTGTTTCCTGTTTTCAAATTGAAGAAGAAATGGCCGGGATATCGATGTTTACAGTTTCACCTCATACTTTCTCTTCTGAGGAAAGTGGGCGTAGTTCCTAGGGATGTGATGCTGCGTAATAATTAGCATAATGGACGGAGTTTGTAAGTGCGCGAGATCCTTCTTCAGACACCCTGGGTGTGCTCCCTCCCTTCTTCTCTCCCCTTTGCTTGCCAACCTATGACACCTAGACCCGCACTCCCAAAAACATGCACGCACCATCGCACTCCCAAACACATGCACCCACTCCAAACAAACACATGCACCCACTCCAAACACATGCACACACTCAGAAACACAAGCAAGCGCCCCTGCACTCCCAAACATAAGCAAGCGCCCCTGCACTCCCAAACATAAGCAAGCACCCCTGCACTCTCAAACACATGCACACACTCCCAAACACATGCACACACTCCCAAACACATGCACACACTCTCAAACACATGCACACACTCCCAAACACATGCACACACTCCCAAACACATGCACACACTCCCAAACACATGCACACACTCCCAAACACATGCACACACTCCCAAACACATGCACACACTCCCAAACACATGCACCCACTCCAAACACATGCACACACTCCCAAACACATGCACACGCTCCCAAACACATGTACACACTCAGAAACACAAGCAAGCGCCCCTGCACTCCCAAACATAAGCAAGCACCCCTGCACTCTCAAACACATGCACACACTCCCAAACACATGCACACACTCCCAAACACATGCACACACTCCCAAACACATGCACACACTCTCAAACACATGCACACACTCCCAAACACATGCACACACTCCCAAACACATGCACACACTCTCAAACACATGCACACACTCCCAAACACATGCACACACTCCCAAACACATGCACCCACTCCAAACACATGCACACACTCCCAAACACATGCACACGCTCCCAAACACATGTACACACTCAGAAACACAAGCAAGCGCCCCTGCACTCCCAAACATAAGCAAGCACCCCTGCACTCTCAAACACATGCACACACTCCCAAACACATGCACACACTCCCAAACACATGCACACACTCCCAAACACATGCACACACTCCCAAACACATGCACACACTCCCAAACACATGCACACACTCTCAAACACATGCACACACTCCCAAACACATGCACACACTCCCAAACACATGCACACACTCTCAAACACATGCACACACTCCCAAACACATGCACACACTCCCAAACACATGCACCCACTCCAAACACATGCACACACTCCCAAACACATGCACCCACTCCAAACACATGCACACGCTCCCAAACACATGTACACACTCAGAAACACAAGCAAGCGCCCCTGCACTCCCAAACATAAGCAAGCACCCCTGCACTCTCAAACACATGCACACACTCCCAAACACATGCACCCACTCCCAAACACATGCACACACTCCCAAACACATGCACCCACTCCAAACACATGCACACACTCCCAAACACATGCACACACTCCCAAACACATGCACCCACTCCAAACACATGCACACACTCCCAAACACATGCACCCACTCCAAACACATGCACACACTCCCAAACACATGCACCCACTCCAAACACATGCACACGCTCCCAAACACATGTACACACTCAGAAACACAAGCAAGCGCCCCTGCACTCCCAAACATAAGCAAGCACCCCTGCACTCTCAAACACATGCACACACTCCCAAACACATGCACCCACTCCCAAACACATGCACACACTCCCAAACACATGCACCCACTCCAAACACATGCACACACTCCCAAACACATGCACACACTCCCAAACACATGCACCCACTCCAAACACATGCACACACTCCCAAACACATGCACCCACTCCAAACACATGCACACACTCCCAAACACATGCACCCACTCCAAACACATGCACACACTCCCAAACACATGCACCCACTCCCAAACACATGCACACACTCCCAAACACATGCACCCACTCCAAACACATGCACACACTCCCAAACACATGCACCCACTCCAAACACATGCACACACTCCCAAACACATGCACCCACTCCAAACACATGCACACACTCCCAAACACATGCACACACTCCCAAACACATGCACACACTCCCAAACACATGCACACACTCCCAAACACATGCACACACTCCCAAACACATGCACACACTCTCAAACACATGCACACACTCCCAAACACATGCACACACTCCCAAACACATGCACCCACTCCAAACACATGCACACACTCCCAAACACATGCACACACTCCCAAACACATGCACACACTCCCAAACACATGCACACACTCCCAAACACATGCACACACTCCCAAACACATGCACACACTCTCAAACACATGCACCCACTCCAAACACATGCACACACTCCCAAACACATGCACCCACTCCAAACACATGCACACACTCCCAAACACATGCACACGCTCCCAAACACATGTACACACTCAGAAACACAAGCAAGCGCCCCTGCACTCTCAAACACATGCACACACTCCCAAACACATGCACACACTCCCAAACACATGCACACACTCCCAAACACATGCACACACTCCCAAACACATGCACCCACTCCAAACACATGCACACACTCCCAAACACATGCACCCACTCCCAAACACATGCACACACTCCCAAACACATGCACACACTCCCAAACACATGCACCCACTCCAAACACATGCACACACTCCCAAACACATGCACCCACTCCAAACACATGCACACACTCCCAAACACATGCACCCACTCCAAACACATGCACACACTCCCAAACACATGCACCCACTCCAAACACATGCACACACTCCCAAACACATGTACACACTCAGAAACACAAGCAAGCGCCCCTGCACTCCCAAACATAAGCAAGCACCCCTGCACTCTCAAACACATGCGCACACTCCCAAACACATGCACACACTCCCAAACACATGCACACACTCCCAAACACATGCACCCACTCCAAACACATGCACACACTCCCAAACACATGCACCCACTCCAAACACATGCACACACTCCCAAACACATGCACCCACTCCAAACACATGCACACACTCCCAAACACATGCACCCACTCCAAACACATGCACACACTCCCAAACACATGCACACGCTCCCAAACACATGTACACACTCAGAAACACAAGCAAGCGCCCCTGCACTCCCAAACATAAGCAAGCACCCCTGCACTCTCAAACACATGCACACACTCCCAAACACATGCACACACTCCCAAACACATGCACACACTCCCAAACACATGCACCCACTCCAAACACATGCACACACTCCCAAACACATGCACACGCTCCCAAACACATGTACACACTCAGAAACACAAGCAAGCGCCCCTGCACTCCCAAACATAAGCAAGCACCCCTGCACTCTCAAACACATGCACACACTCCCAAACACATGCACCCACTCCCAAACACATGCACACACTCCCAAACACATGCATGCACCCCCAAACACATCGACACATTTTCAAACACATGCACACTCTCCCAAACACATGCACACACTCCCAAACACATGCATGCACCTTCGCACTCCGAAAACACATGCACACACTCCCAAACACATGCACACATTTTCAAACACATGCACACACTCCCAAACACATGCAAGTACCCCCAGCACTCCCAACACATGCACACATTCCCAAACACGTGCATGCACTTTCACACTCCCAAACACATGCTCACACTCCCAAACACATGCACACACTCCCAAACACATGCACCCACTCCAAACACATGCACACACTCCCAAACACATGCACACGCTCCCAAACACATGTACACACTCAGAAACACAAGCAAGCGCCCCTGCACTCCCAAACATAAGCAAGCACCCCTGCACTCTCAAACACATGCGCACACTCCCAAACACATGCACACACTCTCAAACACATGCGCACACTCCCAAACACATGCACCCACTCCAAACACATGCACACACTCCCAAACACATGCGCACACTCCCAAACACATGCACACACTCCCAAACACATGCACACACTCCCAAACACATGCACCCACTCCAAACACATGCACCCACTCCAAACACATGCACACACTCCCAAACACATGCACCCACTCCAAACACATGCACACACTCCCAAACACATGCACCCACTCCAAACACATGCACACACTCCCAAACACATGCACCCACTCCAAACACATGCACACACTCCCAAACACATGCACACGCTCCCAAACACATGTACACACTCAGAAACACAAGCAAGCGCCCCTGCACTCCCAAACATAAGCAAGCACCCCTGCACTCTCAAACACATGCACACACTCCCAAACACATGCACACACTCCCAAACACATGCACACACTCCCAAACACATGCACCCACTCCAAACACATGCACACACTCCCAAACACATGCACACACTCCAAACACATGCACACACTCCCAAACACATGCACCCACTCCAAACACATGCACACACTCCCAAACACATGCACACGCTCCCAAACACATGTACACACTCAGAAACACAAGCAAGCGCCCCTGCACTCCCAAACATAAGCAAGCACCCCTGCACTCTCAAACACATGCACACACTCCCAAACACATGCACCCACTCCCAAACACATGCACACACTCCCAAACACATGCATGCACCCCCAAACACATCGACACATTTTCAAACACATGCACACACTCCCAAACACATGCACACATTTTCAAACACATGCACACACTCCCAAACACATGCAAGTACCCCCAGCACTCCCAACACATGCACACATTCCCAAACACGTGCATGCACTTTCACACTCCCAAACACATGCACACACTCCCAACACATGCACACACTCCCAAACACATGCACACACTCCCAAACACATGCACACACTCCCAAACACATGCACATACTCCCAACACATGCACACACTCCCAAACACATGCACATACTCCCAACACATGCACACACTCCCAACACATGCACACACTCCCAACACATGCACACACTCCCAACACATGCACACACTCCCAAACACATGCACACACTCCCAAACACATGCAAGCACCCCGCACTCCTAACACATGCATGTACTCCCAAACACGTGCATGCACCTCCACACTCCCAAACACATGCATGCACTCCCAAACACATGCACACACACCCTCACTCCCAAACACATGCATGCATTTGTCATATCTGCCCTTCCCTTTCCTGAAACCTCGCAGCAGCACCTAGAAGCAGAAATTGACTGCTTCTGCCATTCAAATTGATTTCTGTCACTCACCCTGATTCCTCTAGCAGCAGACCACCAATCATAAGGCTCAACTGGTGGTCTATAGCTCTGAGCCCTGTGGCCACCTGTATATTGCAGTATTGTGATTACGGGTCAAATTATTATGATATAAACACACCGCCTGCTGTTGTGTTGAAGAGCGGCCAGGCCACTGGCTGGGAAATTAAAAAATGAATGAAAACTTCCAAATAGGTGTTCTCCCATTTGGGACCTGGGAACATTAGGAGCTTTAGAACTATCATTATATGTAGTTGTCTGGACAATGTTTTTATATACACTTTTTAAACAAATACAATTATAGTGTGATATAATGTGTCAGAGTAAATTATGGTTGGGCCGATAGTATTGGGTGTTTTCTTAGTAATCAAGGTTTTATTTCCACCTGTGGGGAGCAAGGCTGAGATGAAATTGGCCAAAGTAGTGTTTTCCAGACCTATCCTCAAAGGTTTACCGCAGGTGGATCTCCACATGGATGTACAAATGTAAAATGTGTGCTTCAGTTTCCTATATGGAGACCCACCCAAAGTGCCCTGTTGGTGGACAGTGAGGTCAGGTCTAGGGAATACTGGGCTAAGGCTATGGCAAAGGACATCTCAGATGAAGAACCCAATCAGAACAGTTAGGATGTATGAGCATTCTATCATTGTCTTACAGAAAGGTTTGTAGATCTTTCTCTGGACTCTCAGTGCTCCTATTTGTAGTCCTACTTCTACTCACAGTGCTCCTACTTGCAGTCCTACTCCTACTCGCAGTGCTTGTAGAACAGAGGGGGGTTGGGAAGGTGGTGTGTATGTAAAATAATCTGTTGTACACAATGCCTACAGCCTGTCCAAATAGTTGACTGATAGTGTCACACACAGGTTTTGCGACCTCTGTGTTGCTTGTCATCATGTATGAATCACAAAGGCAGATCAAGTTACCCTCAGGGTTCCTTGTACAAGTAGCTACTTGCTGAAAGGGATATTTTGGTCTCCAGTTAGGGACTACTGTATATGTGTCTAGTCACGCATGCAGTAACCTTGCCTGCTGTCTTCAGGGCCTTTTGGTCTGCCTAGCTTCTCCCTCACCTTGTTGCAGAACCTGGTCAGAATGATGAATTGTATGAGGGTTCTAGAGACTTTAGAGCAGGGATCCTCAAATCTCTTCCTTGAGGATGGTATGGGCTTTGTGCTGCTTTATTGGTCATAAGCGTTTTGGTCCAATGTTTGAAGAACTTTTTGAAAAAGTTCCTGTTGGCAAGAGTATTTTCTGTAAGCTTATAAGTTACAACTAGATATTACAGCTGGTTACTTGCAGTCCAGGTGACCTGGCCATCAGTCTCAAGCTCCACAGGCTGGACTTACCTGTTCAACTGGTTTGACTGGTATGAGGTCTTGACTGTTAATGCCAGAACAGGGGTAGGATTCAGCAGGTTCTCATCAGGTGCACAGAACTGGTTGTTACAATTGTAGCCAATTCTCAGAACTTGGGAGAATTGACAAAACATGAAAATAATCAGTAAAAATATCTTTTACTGCAGGTTTTTGATAAAGGTTTGTCTTACTTTTCAGTCTAAAATGTTGAAGACAGTCAGACAAGCTTTATTTTCATCTGGACTGGAAATCCCGAAGTGGACAGCCTTTGAATCTCAGGTACAGACAGCATTTCATGAAAAAGCTTTTCATTTTAATACTGTTTGGACACATTTCTTGTTTGGACACATTTTTGCATTTCACATATTGGGGTCGATTCAGAGCCTGGTGAGAAAACTCACTTCTTTTTCAGGAGAGAAAATTTCCATTTTCTTACATTGTCTACTGGATATACATTTCAGCCCCAAGGTAGACAATGAAAGTGAATGGCAATTTTCTCTCTTAAAAAAGAAATTAGTTTTCTCACCAGGTTCTGTATAGACCACATAGATGTCTAATAAACGTAGAGCAAAAAACTGTACTTGTATTTGTGCTTCAACTGTATCAACACCCATTTTTCACAAAATGAGTTTTGCACCTAGCGCAGGGGGCATACCAACGCCTTGCGCTTAAACCACCTGTTAAACCACAGAAATTGTATCTTTCTTCTTTGTCCCATGGCCAAATCAAGAGCAGAAATTGGCCACTGTGATCACATGGTTTGCAGCAAGATACCTGGAGGAAGTTCGAGGACTACGACAGCCAATGGCATTGCTCGATTTTGTGGGGGGAATGAGGAGAATGGTAAGATTTCTTAGGTTAAATGGGATTAATGTGTAGGGGGGCACTGGCTACCAGATACCTCCTTGCACTAGGTACAATCAATTGTGTCCTGGTTACAGTTTTCATTGTGTAGGACCCAGGTGCTCATATGAGACATTGCTTACCTGTTCCCTTTTTAGCATTTTGACTACCAAATCATGTTTATTATAAGGCTATTATAAGGCTATATAAAACAGGGGGCATACATAGCCCTTGTTCCATTGGCCTGGGGGCATGTGCCTGCACTGCCTCTATGGTATGTATACCCTTATATATAATGTTTAAGGGCCAACAATCTGATTTTAGCTGGTAAAGTGGACCAAAACCGGGGATTTTTACTATCTTGGGCCTTGTCCCCTCAGTGCACACGGCTCTTCTTAGCTGACTTAGCAGGTGACGTGCCCACGTTGGCCATACACAAATGCCGATGGATCGGCAAATAGGTATGTTTTACTGGGGATTCGGGGGGTTTAACTTCGAGGCATCCCGAATCAGGATTCCCCAGGGAGAGGCATTCAGCAAATGCCACAATGTCCAAATACTTAATACCTGCATGTTCTATATATTTGGCCATAGGACCTGGTCACAATGAATGAAGTTTGCAGTTCCATTTGCTGTGTCTTGAGAAGCATGACAGGCGCTGCTGTGGCTGGATCTTCAGCATGAGAAAGTATTGAAGATCCAGGCACCAATGCATCGGATGAGAGGGAGAAAAGGTGAGTATAGGTTTTTTATGTTGCCCTGGAGGGTCTTTAAGTGCCTGCTCTAAAGTGTGTGCAGTGTTTTTTAAATGCATGTCAGATTTGTCCTACTAATCTTGCATTTGGGATCCTGATATAAGATGTTGCTGTTATTCAGGTTTTTGCTGTTATTTCAGGCTTCGGATTACGAAACACGACAATATGAAGCTACCAAGTGGGTAAGCACTGAGGTGCCATCTGTAGACTGGGACAGCGCTGTCAGACCGGGCTTTATGCGCCTCTTTAACTATATTCAGGGGAACAATGACAAAAGTAAGTCTCATTCTGCCCATCAGTTGCTGACCTACTCCACTGAGAGCAATAACTGATGTCGTGACAGTATGGAAAGCCTACATTTCATTTCTGTCTTTGTGTCAATTCAGTTTCAACTTATTTCATAAACCTGCGATTTTATGCATTCTTTTGGTGCATATTATAATGGAATTTACATGGATATTACATGGATATATGCTTTTCTGTATATACAGATGTGGGCAGATGAGGTGGAGAGAGGTGAGACAGGAAGAGGTGAGCAGAGATAGGAAGAGGTGAGATGTTAAGAGGTGAGTTGAGCAGAGGTAGGTAGAGGTGGGTAGGTTTAGGCAGAGGAGAGGTAGAAAGAAGTGGGCAGGGGTTAGGTGGAAAAGGTGAGGTGAAGAGAGATGAGACGGGAAGAGGTGAGCAGAGGTGAATTTAGCAGAAATAGAGAGGTGAGCAGAGATGGGCAGACGTGAGAGGGGTAGAGGTGAGTTGAGCAGAGGTAGGTAGAGGTGGGTAGGTTTAGGTGAAGTAGAAAGAAACGGGCAGGGGTTAGGTGGAGAGAGGTGAGGTGGAGAGAGGTGAGACGGGAAGAGGTGAGCAGAGCTGAATTTAGCAGAGATGGGCAGAGGTGAGAGGGGCAGAGGTGAGTTGAGCAGAGGTAGGTAGAGGTGGGTAGGTTTAGGTGAAGTAGAAAGAAATGGGCAGGGGTTAGGTGGAGAGAGGTGAGGTGGAGAGAGGTGAGACGGGAAGAGGTGAGCAGAGCTGAATTTAGCAGAGATGGGCAGAGGTGAGTTGAGCAGAGGTAGGTAGAGGTGGGTAGGTTTAGGTGAAGTAGAAAGAAACGGGCAGGGGTTAGGTGGAGAGAGGTGAGACGGGAAGAGGTGAGCAGAGCTGAATTTAGCAGAGATAGGCAGAGGTGAGATGGTTAGAGGTGAGTTGAGCAGAGGTTGATAGGGTTAGACAGAGGTGAGGTAGAAGGAAGTGGGCAGGGGTTAGGTGGAAAAGGTGAGGTGGAAAGAGGTAAGACAGGAAGAGGTGAGCAGAGTTGAATTTAGCAGAGATAGGCAGAGGTGAGAGGGGTAGAGGTGAGTTGAGTAGAGGTAGGTAGAGGTGGGTAGGTTTAGGTGAGGTAGAAATAAATGGGCAGGGGTTAGGTGGAAAAGGTGAGGTGGAGAGAGGTGAGATGGGAAGGGGTGAGCAGAGGTGAGTTGAGCAGAGATAGGCAGAGGTGAGATGGTTAGAGGTGAGTTGAGCAGAGGTTGATAGGGTTAGACAGAGGTGAGGTAGAAAGAAGTGGGCAAGGGTTAGGTGGAACAAGCGAGGTGGAGAGAGGTGAGACAGGAAGGGGTGAGCAGAGGTGAGTTGAGCAGAGATAGGCAGAGGTGAGATGGTTAGAGGTGAGTTGAGCAGAGGTTGATAGGGTTAGACAGAGGTGAGGTAGAAAGAAGTGGGCAAGGGTTAGGTGGAACAAGTGAGGTGGAGAGAGGTGAGACAGGAAGGGGTGAGCAGAGGTGAGTTGAGCAGAGATAGGCAGAGGTGAGATGGTTAGAGGTGAGTTGAGCGGAGGTAGGTAGAGGTGGGTAGGGTTAGGCAGAGGTGAGGTAGAAAGAAGTGGGTAAGGGTGAGGATTAACCGGTGATGGGAGGGAGGAAGAGGTTAGATGAGTAGAGGTTAAGGGTATTCCGATGAGGGATGCTCCACTCCATGTTCTGGCTCTGGCAGCCCAAACCCCAGCCCGGTATTTACTAACCTCTATGAACCCTGAGGCACATCTACTTCCTTGTTCCCATGCAGCATTGCAGCCGCCAGCAGCCAGTAATATTTATGGGTCAGCCTTGAGCAGTACTGTGCATGCACCAGGATTCTATTGCCAGTGTGTGAAGGGGCATTGTGTTGCCTAGTTCAAGGACCCTCCAGTCTTATTTGACCTATGAAACAACAACCAGTCGATGGACTTCTATGGCTATTAACAAAATTCTTACTCTTCAGTTCACTCCCCCAGTAAAATAGAACCCCGCAATTGGCCACTGGTTATGTCTGCAGGTCTCTTCAAGGTATCTGGCCGCCATCGAACTAAGTGACCTTGGCAGCAAATTGGGTGGCTTGATTTCACCGGGGGAATGATTTGGAAGTTACGTTTGTGTCTTTTACCGGGCATTACATAGTAGGTCACCGTCAATCAGGATGTCCTCTGCTCCTGAAAATGTAGATTTTCGTATTGGTAAATGATTTGTCAGTGACCCCATTGTGAAAATTTAGCCTGACTTCAAGAAGTTAATCTTACTGAAAATTCAAATAAAAAGAAAAATGCACGATGAATGATTTTTAGCATGTGCTAATATTAAATCCACAAACTATTTTAAACATATCTTCTCGTAAAAGAAACATACTCAATTTATCCTCAGAGAAATGATTCAGCAGAGGGCCAGCTCCTCACAGTGAGGTGCCTTATTTATTTGGGCTCTAGATGTGCTCTCTCTGCTTACTCCAGGGTGTCCTCCTGCCTCTAGTCACATGGGACTGGGGCCTTTTCTTATTGGACGAAACAAGAGTGTTGACAGTAAAGCTGAATGCTTTCAGCTCAGTCCTGACAGTCACACACAAAGAATGTGAAAAGAGGGATTTACAGAATGTGCCAGGAGAGGGAGACAGAGAAACACATGAATAAAATGAGAGAGGAATTGGGGACAGACAGAGGGAACATGATAAAAGGTAGGCAGAGATGAGGAAAAAGAAAGCAGGAAGGGAAAGTAAGACTGAAGTAAGGTGGAACAAGAACATATGGAGAAGAGAGACATACAGGGAATGTGAGGGGGTAGATGAAGAGACGATAGAATGAGAGAAAGATGAAAAGAGAGACAGAGAGCTGTAGGGGATGTGTAAAAGAGGGGGATAAGCTGAGACAGTCAAATGAAAGGGAAATGGAAAGCATTCAAAAAAGGAGTAGGAGATTGTAGGAAAGGATTATGTAAAAAAGGGATGGAGACAAGGAAATGCAAGAAAAAGGATAGGAAACAAGGAAATGCTGGTGCTAGAATTGAGAGAAAATAATAAAGGAGAGAGAGATGGGAATAATGTCAAAACAGAGACTTGCTGAGCTCGCTGAGAGCTTTCTTTAAGAAGGGGCAGACGTCTGAATGGTGTCTCCTGCCACCCCCGTGAGGCCATATTTACATGTATTTGGTGCAATGTAGGAAATAACATGGTAGCACAAGCTTTCTGGGTGACAGTGAAAGGTCCATTCAGTTGTGTTTTACTTGCTGCAGTTGAATGTAGCATTCTTTGACTTAACACTAATAGTTTACTTTTTATGTGTAGAAATAAAGGTTGCAATGACAGCACCAGTGACCACCTACATCCAGCCTGGGGCAGGACCAGCCTGTGAATCCTCAATCACAGTTAGCTTTTATATCCCGAATGAGCACCAAGAAGATCCACCCAAACCTTTAGAAGACAATGTCTATATTGAAGAAAGAGCACAGACTACCGTCTATGTCAGGTATATTACATTTATTGTTACAGAACCAAATTGCCCAGCAGGTTTATGTGGAAACTACTACCAATACAAGGGATTTGGAAACAGTATGGAATGCAACAAATCACACAAGTGGTTAGTTCCAATGATCTAGATCACAGGTATCAAACTCCATTCTAAAAGGCCAGCAACAGGGCAGGTGTTGTGTATCTCCACACAGGTTCATACAGAGCTATAGAGACAGCCATGGGGAGATCCACAAAGCCTGGCCTGTTGCTGCCCCTGGCCTTCAGGAGTGAGTTTGACTCCCTTGATCTAGAGAAAGGGTTCCCAACCAATGGTACACATGGTACAGAACTGCTCCAAAGGCTGGACAAAACGACTCACCTTATCTAAAGATAAGCAAATACATCTCTAGGTCATGAAAAACTTGCATTTTGGGTATGCAGGGTGCTCATAAGTGATTGGTACTTTCCTGGTCTTGGAAAAGTAGATACTAGGTAAGAGGTTAATACATTTGCATAATCTAGCGTCATACCTGTGGGTCAGTAACAGAATAGAGGTCATAGTAGACTCTAGGAACTGGGAGCACAAATTGAAACCTGGGAGCACAGACTAAGACTGTTGGAGATACTTTGCAATTGCTTCTGCTTGTCTCTAAATGTGCTTTGTGACTTTTGCTGGATTGGCTGCAGTTTTTTTGACAGTAGATGGCACTTTCCCTGATGCAGTTGTCATAATGACTACAGAACGCGTGGGCTTTTGTGTATCATCCATGTTAGGAGGCTGTAACATCCATCACCAGCTGAGTATTTTATTGCTGTTCTCTTTATACTTTTTTCTTCTCATTTCACAGATATTTTAGGGATGAGCACATATAATGAGCACTGTTCCCCTTGATAATTAGTATTTATGAATATAGGCATTTGGCACTTGTGGTTTGTAAAATGTTATAATTTTGCATAATCACACAGGTGTTTTTTCCCCTCTTAATATAGTATTATTCCAGCACCCTTCTTGTCCTGACACTTTTCTGTGCATTTAATATATACTTTTGTTACTCTCGCAGTCTGGCAATGTCTCCTCCTAGGCCTATCCTGGGAATTTTCTATTTGTCTGTTGTGCACTTAGAAATATCTATGTGTAGTCTCTGTTGTACATTCTCTGCTGCATGTTGTGTTTCCTGTACATTGAGCTGATCTCTATGACTTATTTTTTCTGGTGTATGTTATCCACCATATAAGGTGACCTTCTCCTATTGCACTCATGTTCCAGTAAAGCCAGTTTCTGTTACACCACAAGTGTATATCTGGATTTGAAACTGCTGTTCCCAGCACTCACACTCTGCAACAAAGACAACCAGTGTGCAGCATGAGAGAGAAAAAAGGACAAATAACTGGGACATGGGAGGCTTGTGCTCCCGACTAACACAAACCGAGCCATTTGTAGAATATTACATATGCATGGCAAACTGCTCTGATTGGATGATAGCCCAAGCATGCGTCATAGGACTGGCAGAAAGGTGATATTTAACGGGCAATCTGGGCGGTTTCACACAGCAGAGCCCGCTATAATCAAAATACCAGGTTTTGTTTGACTTTAAATTACATGAAATGCAAAAAAAATGCACATAACTTGTTTTTATCACCCTTTGGAGCAGATTTGTATTTAAGAAACAAATCAGGTGTGAGCGAAATATATATTTGGTAGCAGATCAGGTTGGGGTACAGGTCAGTCCCCTTGTGTGTACCACCTGAGTATCACTGGTTGGGACCCCCCCCCCCTGGCTTAGACTAAACAGAGACACACAAAAAGGTGGTGCAACTGGGAAGACACCAAACCTAGATGAAGAAAGTCAGCTACATCACTGGTTCGACAACACTGCTGATCCTGTTTACATGTGTTTCAGGGCTGTGACCCCCCCCTGCTCTAAAATGCTCTTCTGCTTCCAGTCATAGGGAATAAGGTTTCCTAGCTGTTTGAAGGGAGAGGTGCTCTCATACCTTCCAGGCTAATTACTCTTAGCTCAGCTTGGTGATCTGTTGGAGTTGGAGCTGTAGTTGATGGGAAGTAAGCTTTCAGCTTGAAGAGGAGCCTCTCCGCCTCAGTTGGCCCATACAAGGCCCATACAAGACAGTAAAGTGACATACCAATATATTTCTTTTTTTCTGTACCTTTTTGGCTTTCAGGATGTAGTACTTAAGGTGAGGTGAAGACACTTACGTGTTGAGAAAAAGTGTTTGCTAAAAATATCTATTCCTTCCTCCTTTCCTCATATACTTACCCTTCTTTTTCCTCTTTTAAAGGTCCTTTGGTGGGTTCACTAGTGGAGAGAAAAATCGAGAGGAAATCCTGCAGCTGTCAGAGAGCTTGAGACGAGATGGAAAATTGTTTGATGAGAGTGTTTACTATACTGCTGGATATGACAGCCCTTTTAAGCTATTTAACAGGCACAATGAGGTCTGGCTGATAGCAAAGCAATGATGTCCATGCTTACATCATTCAGAATGCTAATGCAATAAGGATACACAACAAAAGGGGATGTAAACCCAAATGTAATAAAAATATGCCCAGCTATTCTCCCCTGTAGCAGCTCGGAAATCAGTGTTCTTGTGTGGTCCCCCCTCCACTCACGTCAGTCACAGTGACTGTGCCCACTGCACCCAAGGAGTTCTGGGGTGTGCACTCGTTGTGGGACTTTTTTGAGCACCTGACCTACTGGAAGATGCTGTGGGTGGAAAATAGTGAGTACTTTTTTTCATTTGGGTTTACATTCCCTTCAATAGGTTACCCTGCAGATATTTAACCAAAGTGCCTAAATATGTGTAACTTAGGGTTTTAGAACCCGCCATTGGAAAGCACCTGCCCGTCTATTTTTATTTGTAACAATGGAGGTGTTGTCCATAGCAACAGATGTCATTTTTCCTTCCATGAGAAAATGAAACAAGTATCATATTGGTTCCTACATGTGTGCTGCTTTAGTAATGATCCCCACTAGCAATTGCAGAGGGCCTGAAATCTATGTGAATAGTTGGGTTTGGCTTCTGTAGTGTGGCCATAGTCTGTTAAGTTTGGAAGAAACCAGCCTTGGCACACTCCCTGTTGCCATAGACAGCCTGAGGCCAGACCAGGGACTATATCCCAACATATCCAATGCACAAAGATGCCCTGGCCATTTATGTTGCATTTTCATGTTTACAGTTTTTACTATGTACTGTATATTGCTTCATTGTTTGTTATTTTTTGCAGTTGATATTTATTAAATATAGAGAAAAAACACAGTTTGAACTTTTAGTCTTTTACTAAGTCACTACATATTCTCTCAGCAGCCATAATGTGTAAGGGCGATACAGGCACCTTATTGATGCCCCGGACTTGGCCAAGTGGGGACTAGTTAGGCAGTCTTGGTTGCCCCCAACTCCCAGGATTTCTACACATACTTGCTTCTCTTAGACAATAACTGAAACAACTGTTTCAACTGGGAAGGCTTTATGGTGTGTGATAAACCATTAAGAGAACAGAGCCATAACTGAATGGGACCTGGTGCAGACACTAAATACAACACTGTGCAAGAATTATTTTTTTCCAGAAGCATTTCACACATGCAAATAATGTTTGCATGGAATACTTTCTTGAAGACAATTTAATGGTA
The DNA here is from genome assembly GCA_027917425.1 of Gastrophryne carolinensis. Lineage (NCBI taxonomy): Eukaryota > Metazoa > Chordata > Amphibia > Anura > Microhylidae > Gastrophryne > Gastrophryne carolinensis. Next base: position 297,909,517 of record CM051237.1, on the reverse strand, counting down.
TTTTTTTTACTTTTTGAGGGTTTTTTAAGGTGACCTTTTACTTCTGCCAGTGGCAGGAGTAAAAAGTCCGGCGGAACCCCTGGCCGATTAGCCGCACCCTTGGGGCACCAGGGGTGAGAAAGAGCCTATGGCAATAAAAGCTATAAAGTACCAGAAGGGGGCAGTATTCCCACATAACCTTCTCTTATTCCCATCTGTTTTACCAGTAGCATTGCTTGGAAAATGATGTGTTTTAAAGCTTTTTTGAAAATTTTAGTTTGGTAGCACCTTAATCCAAATACCTTTTAAACTCGACCAACGACCCTTACAAGAAACAGTGCTCATATGCATCTCTCTCCAGAGCAATTCAGATTGCTGCACATAAGAATTTGTTTACTATTTTGTAACTCCTGCCATGGTCTATTTTTCCTCCTCCTAAGTGGTGCTCTGTGGAACTGCCGGTGCCCTGCAAAAAGGAAGTGCTGCTGGTTTTCCTGCTGCTTTGCATTGTGGGTTATGTCCATTAAGTCCAGACAGCAGCACAATTTGAATGCTGGAAAACTAAGAAGCCAGGTCCAAGATGGCTGAGACCAGAGAAAATCGGATAGGCAGAGTTTCAGCTCTGAGTGGATTCAGGAGCCAATTAAGTGCTGACAATGGTTCAGTATTATGCATGCAGATGGGGCAAAGGAGCCATTGGGCTTACCTCTTTGAATATATGGGTATGTTATTCATAGCCCCCCCATCAGCAGGGACGTAGCTAGTGGGGAGCAGGGGGGGCACTTCTGCCCATCAGTCCCTCATCTTAAACATGTTCCCAATACTCAACCCAATCTAAGTGTAACAGGCCCATTCTAGCGAGGGAATGGGGGGGGGGGTTAGAAGAACTGGGGGATTCTTTAGATCTAGGAAGGGACTGTGGAGGGAGTGTGGGGTGCGGTGGCACTCAATGCGGTAGCGATGTCACTCTTCGGCTTACACAATGCACAACACTCAGATGTTGAGGTAGCACTTCTTCATTGGTCTCTTAATTCATATATAGCTTCCATCACAAGTTCCTATAGTTGCAGTTATCCCTCCATTTGGGCCTCTTGCCCTGTCAGCAAACATCAGTAGCTCCTTAAGAGTTTCTCTCACACGTCTCCTCCTCTCAAAGTCTCTGTCAAAGGTCTACCTCTCCCTCTACTGGTGGTCCCCTTTATGCTCTCTGTGGCTTCCCACCTAAACTAATAGTCCAATCACAAGAGCTTACGACACTTTATTACTGTCTACTACAGGCCCTACATAAGCTTCCAGAAACGCTAAGCTTACAATTGTTATAGAAAAATGATGTGCCAAAAATTAGACAATTAGGGTAGGGATGAACGAATCCAACTAGCATCCAGGATCCGTCCGGAACTTTGCAGGTTTGTGCGGCTGAAGACTAACATGGATTTTAAGGAGAAATCCATGTGCGCATTCAGAGTTTGGAACGCACAACAGCCAATTAGCCTTATTCCTTCTCCTCCTTCGAATCTGGGGTGAGCGTGCCCCCTTATACCACAACTAGCTTTAAAGACTGGGATGAGTGTGCCTCCTTATGCCACAACTAGCTGTAAAAACTGTGATGAGTGTGCCCCCTTATGCCACAACTAGCTGTAAAGACTGGGATGAGTGTGCCCCCTTATGCCACAACTAGCTGTAAAGACTGGGATGAGTGTGCCTCCTTATGCCACAACTAGCTGTAAAGACTGGGATGAGCGTGCCCCCTTATACCACAATTGGCTGTAAACACTGGGGTGAGCGTGCCCCCTTATACCACAACTAGCTGTAAAGACTGGGATGAGCGTGCCCCCTTATGCCACAACTAGCTGTAAAGACTGGGATGAGCGTGCCCCCTTATACCACAACTAGCTGTAAAGACTGGGATGAGCGTGTCCCCTTATACCACGACTAGCTGTAAAGACTGGGATGAATGTGCCCCCTTATGCCACAACTAGCTGTAAAGACTGGGATGAGCGTGCCCCCTTATGCCACAACTAGCTGTAAAGACTGGGATGAATGTGCCCCCTTATGCCACAACTAGCTGTAAAGACTGGGATGAGCGTGCCCCCTTATACCACAACTAGCTGTAAAGACTGGGATGAATGTGCCCCCTTATACCACAACTAGCTGTAAAGACTGGGATGAGCGTGCCCCCTTATACCACAACTAGCTGTAAAGACTGGGATGAGCGTGCCCCCTTATGCCACAACTAGCTGTAAAGACTGGGATGAGCGTGCCCCCTTATGCCACAACTAGCTGTAAAGACTGGGATGAGCATGCCCCCTTATACCACAACTAGCTGTAAAGACTGAGATGAGTTTGCCCCCTTATACCACAACTAGCTGTAAAGACTGGGATGAGCGTGCCCCCTTATGCCACAACTAGCTGTAAAGACTGGGATGAGCGTGCCCCCTTATACCACAACTAGCTGTAAAGACTGGGATGAATGTGCCCCCTTATGCCACAACTAGCTGTAAAGACTGGGATGAGCATGCCCCCTTATACCACAACTAGCTGTAAAGACTGGGATGAGTGTGCCCACTTATACCACAACTAGCTGTAAAGACTGGGATGAGCGTGCCCCCTTATGCCACAACTAGCTGTAAAGACTGGGATGAGCGTGCCCCCTTATACCACAACTAGCTGTAAAGACTGGGATGAGCGTGCCCCCTTATGCCACAACTAGCTGTAAAGACTGGGATGAGCGTGCCCCCTTATACCACAACTAGCTGTAAAGACTGGGATGAGCGTGCCCCCTTATGCCACAACTAGCTGTAAAGACTGGGATGAGCGTGCCCCCTTATGCCACATGCCATAGAATCTGGCCGCACTGTTGTTTGGCACGTGTGTCGCGTGCCTTGGGTTGTGCATGTAGTTTAACACATTTTGAAATAAATCCCTTACTTCCTGCGCATCCTTAACATGTAGAGCAGCATTTAGATGTCAATTGAAAGGGCTACAAATACATTTACGAGCATGATGATCTCTTCTTGTTGGCGGGTGAAGATAGTGGGCGCCATCTTTCTTCTTCTTCTCGGCAGCAGATAAGTAATGCCCCAGCGGTTTCCGGGTTCTGCACGGCCGTGCGAATGGCCGGACGTACGCGTAAGTGAGCGTGTAGGCGTCACACGCCGGCTACCTTATTTAAAGGTCCCTGGACACACAGCTCATTCTCTTTGAGAGTCCAAGCAAAATGCCACCCAAAAAAGCAGCATCCAAAACTGCAAAGGACACCACGCTGAGGAAGGCAGCCAAGGCCCACAAACAAGGTCTCAACAGGCCAAAGCCAAGTTAAGGCCTACAACTAAGGCTCCGCCAAAGCAGCATCCCAAGCCAACTACCAGCTATGGCAAAAAAAGGAGACAGCAGCAGCCAAAGGCAAGACGCAGGCACAAAAGCCTACAACATCTAATGCCCTAAAAATGGGTAAGAGGGTACGAAGCCCCATCCCACCCTGCCCCACATCCCCTCCCCCACGTGGCACCAAGGCCCTTGGCATTGGCCCAAAACACAGGCCAAGAAGCCGCAGCAGGGCCAGAAGCCGCACCAGGGCCAGAAGCTGCAGCAGGGCCAGAAGGCCAATATCAAAAAGCAGGCACAGCAGGCCCAGAAGCCCGAAAAGGAAGCCAAAGGCAAGCTCTCCCTCCCCACCCGCACGTGGCCAAACGAAGACCAAGAGTGGGCGACCCACCAGCTCTGGGTCACCCCAGCCAAGTACCTCCAAGGGCCCACAGAGCCACAGGGCCACAAGCACCAGTTCCAGCTCCTCCAGACCCTCTCTTCCTCGCCCACATTCCCCACCGGCACAGGTTGTCAGGCATTCACCTTATGCCACATCAACACCTGCAACTTCTGTGGCCACCCAGCCATGAACACCCCCAGTCCCTTTCCCAGTCCAGTACGATCAGCAGCCAGCCTCCAGTCCTTGATGTCTCCTACACACACCCAGGCCAAAATGTCACCCCATTTGCCAGCAAACAATGAGGAGCCACAACCACCACAAACAGGCCGCACATTGCGCAGAGGCCACTTGAGTGGCCGTTTTGGTGAGTCCCAAACTCTGGCATTGGCTAGTGGGCTAACGTTATATTATGATGAGCTATATGGGAGCAAATCCAAATCAACTAGCAAGCAGAGCAAATCTGAGATTTTGGCTGAACTCACCAGACAAGTCAATGCAGCGGGGGACGAACTCAAAGATGTAGAACAGATTCAGCTGAAAATATCGGACCTCAAATATGCCGCATGGAAGAAACAGAATAAAAGGCGGCAGTACAGGTACATATCTTATTTATTGGTTTTTATTCTTCTTGTATATACATCAGTGAGCTTATTTCTGAATACTATGTTTTTCAGCTTACAAACTGGCGGAGGATTCCCCACTAAATTGAAATTTACCCAGGCTGAGGAGATGGTGCTGGGCCTGCTACATCCTGTTGCGTTAGAGGGACACTCGGCACAACAGGACACGGACAACCCGCCAATTTCAGCAGGTTAGTAATGTGTGAATGTCCGTAAAAATGGACCAAACTGTCAAATTAGCCATCAAGGCATATCTAAACACATGCCCCTAGGTTGTGCCTTGTAGTGGAGTGATCACTTTGACCAGGGTGTGTCATGTGTGTCGACAGGTAATGTGCAAATTAGCAGGACCATACATGACGTTTATGAACATTTAGGAAGAATAGTAAAGTATGGAGATTAGTAAAGGAATGCGTGCTATGTATTTTGATTCAATCACATGCCACACTTACATCTTTTTCCGTTGGCCAATTTGCTTAGAGCTGTGCTTGGGGCCCAATGGCTTAAGATGGTGTGATTGCAATGTTTTAAGAGATACAATGGTAACCACCAGAATCATATTGGAACTGCTATTTGCCAGCTTAGTGTGTTAACTTAATGGCCTATAAGGGATGTTTAAACACACACAACAGCCATTACTTGCATGTTTGTTTTTCTTCACATGACCAATGTGTCTGTTCTGGTTTAAGAATCCATGTTCAATATAATGGCATTCATAGTGAAGGCCAAGTTGCACCGTTGTGGTAGTGGCCATTCCAGCTTGGCCACGTGTTTGATTTAAGCATATGTGTTATTAACCATCACCAATGCATAATTGTGTGTTTACATTGTTTGTTTTCTTCTAATGCAGCCCAGCCTCATCTCTCAGCTAGTGGGGAATCCTCTGCCAGTTTAACAATGCCGTCTACTTCCGTGCTGCCTCGGACCCAGGTAAGTGTTTTTTGATGATGTTACATATGCATGTGGCTTGCCGTGTTTCTTTGGCCTGAATTACATATGTATTCCCCACACTGAACCTTTTTGTTTTACATGTCCCCAACAGAGCCACACACTGATGGAGGAAATCCAGTAGCTGGAGGAGGATGGAACCTTCCTTGGAGCTTATGAAGATCTCCCCCTAGGCCAGAATGCAACTGTCCCAAAATGTTTCTCCGACAAACCCTCAGCAGTAGAGGGAAGCTGGCTGCATGCTGCCTGCACATTGTGGGCGGCAGGCAGAGACTGACCCTCCAGTCCCCAGTTTAAGATCTGCTGTTGAGGATTTGCAAAGCATACCTGTGGCTGTTGGGGGTCCTAGAGCAACATCATCTGCACGCCCCCCAACCCGGGGAATTGGGAGGTGTACTCAGCAACGTCGCCCAGTTTCCCAGGGGAGGGGCGTGCAGATGATGGAGGCAGCATGGCACCATGAAAGGCGGCTATTTCGGCGCCAAAATCAACAAAACCACGAGAATATTATTGGGCAATTAGATAACCTCAATAATACCTTAAGTGCCATGTTGAATGAATTTAGGACCCATAACAGCCACATGGCCAACTTGACCACAGAATCCAGGTCCAGCATGGCTGAATTGCAAACTAACCAAAGAAACATTTTGGAACAGTTGCAGATTCTGAATGCCACACAGGCCCAGGTTAGGGCCCACCCCCAACCTGGGTTCTATGGGCATCCCCCATATTAATGTGTATTTGGCCTGAATCTGTTCTACATCTTTGCTCGGCATCCCCACTGTATTGACTTGTCTGGTGAGCCCTACCAATCTAGCATTTTGGTATGGCTTTGCTTGTATGTTTTGGATTTGCCTCCATATAGCTCATTAAAGTCCTGAGGTAGGCCACTAGCCAATGCCAGAGGACAAGCCTCACTGAAGCGGCCACTCAAGCTGTGGCGCTGCAGCCTTGCCCATAATTACATTGGTTATGGCTCCTCCTGTTTGTAGGCATGATTGTGTGACATTCTGGCCGGGCAAACTTAGACCTTGGACCCTGGCTGTGATTTTACTGTACTTGGATTGGGACTGGGTGTTCTGGTTTGGGTGGCCCACTGAGTAACAGGTGTAGATGTGGCATACGTATGTCTGCTTTCAACCTGTGCCTGTGGCAAATGTGGGCAAGCAGGAGAGGGCGTGTTTGTGTGCATATTTATACAATGTAACATCTGTGATTTGTAACGTTGACAATGCTTGGCACACATATGTTAGTATGTTAATTTGAAGGTTAACTTTCTCCTGGAGTGCCTTACTTTGTAAATCCAGGCTGTGTGCAATTGGTCTGTGGCATGTTTTGACATTAATTTCATGTCCATGTATTCCCCATAACTATGTGAGTGACCATCACCTACAATTCTGTTTTTCAAAATTGAACCTTAAAAAATTAAACAAACGTGTTTCTGACCAAGTTAATGTCTGTCGGTTTTTGGTTAATAAATATGAGTTAAAGTAGCCCCCAAAACAAACACACACAAATATGATAAAAAGAGGAAAAATACATTGTTGCTGGTTTGGGTAAATAATTCATTATTGTTTTGTTCATAATCAAACAAAAATAAAACAACAAATGTAACAAAGCAATCACAACAAACAATGTAAAAACAAACAAAAAAAAAAGAGAAAACAATTAAGCAAAATGCGTTGCTATTAAATTAGCACGGACGGCTTGGGCAGACGCACTGTGCTGCCTCTGGCTCATCGGCAGGTGGAGAGTGTGGCAAATCCACATACCGGGGGACCCGCTGCAAGATCGCAAAATGATGCAGCGCTGCACAGGCCATAATTATATCTATGACCTTTTTGGGGTCATACTGAAGGGAGCCCCCGGTGTGGTCCAAACATCTAAATCGGGTCTTCAATAGTCCAAAGGCCCTCTCCACCACTGCCCTGGTTTTTCTGTGCGCCCTATTATAGGCCTCTTGTGCGGCATTCTGTGGGCATAGTACAGGCGTCAACAGCCACGGGAGGAGTGGATATCCAGAATCTCCTGAAAAAATTAAAGGTAAACAAATATAAACATTCAGCCAAAAAATCCAACAAATACCTGATTAAGAAGCTAGGTGACATTGTCCCAGAAACATGAGCATACATATTGCACAGGCCAAAGCGACAAAGAAACATATCTGATAGATGGTGGGCCAAATTAGAGAAATCATATTGCAGATGCTGGGCAATCAGGCAGACTGTTAAGAGCTATTGTTTCCTGTCTGTGCTGCTGCACAATGTAGGATGGGTTAACTTTACATGACCCATTTTCTGCTTTGTCTGAGTCCAAAACAGGTGTAAGCCGGCCCCTGCACTTTATCCCACTCACCTCTACTCAGTAAGTGTAATGCATGTAAGCAAAGATGGAGCAGACCCTATGATAAAGTCAAGAACAGATTTACAGAAAAGTGTGGGGAAGACTGTTTACAAATTTGGCACAAATTTCTCTTTGGAGTTTAAACAATGCAGGACAAACATTTTTCCAGCCTTTGTTGTTTTGCTAATATAATGGGTCCAGTCGTGTTTCACATGTTCCCAAGGTGATGAAAAAGCCATAGTTAAGAAAGGTGAATCAAACCAAAATCCAAGCCATACATAGGAAATCTAATGAGGTTATTGGACTCAACTTACCAAGGAGCCATGCACCCGCAAATTCCCCAGACTCAAACCGCCGGAATAATCCTGATCTGCGAAGGATGTAGGCGTCATGGGATGAGCCTGGGTAGCCTGCGAGGACGCTAAGAAACCGCATGTCCTGGGCCACCACTGCTTGCACATTCAGTGAGTGGCCCATTTTGCGGTTCCTGGGAAAAAAGGGAAAAAAATTACATCAGTAACGCTTGGGAAATTAGTCAAACCCTCACTTCTAACACTCTAAGTCAAACGTGTTTATTAAGACAACTAACACCAAACAACTACCTTAAATTTAAGTGCCGAACAAAAGGAGATGTATGTTATAGCCTTTAAAGTTTGGCTTTACTTGTTCAATTTTAAGTACACTTTCAAATGTTTGACTTTGCCCAAACTGTAAATTTATAGAAGTAAAAAATAGGGGCCATTGGTTCACATACACTCTTTGCAAGGAGGGAGTATTTGCAAGGAGGTACTGTTTACAATGAGGGAATAATTACAAGGAGGGACTAGTAACAACGAGGGATTAATTACAAGGAGGGACTAGTACCAAAGAGGGATTAATTTCAAGGGGGGACTTGTAACAAAGAGGGATTAATTACAAGGAGGGACTAGTAACAAAGAGGGATTAATTACAAGGAGGGAATAGTAACAAAGTGGGGTTAATTAAAAGGAGGGACTAGTACCAAAGAGGGATTAATTTCAAGGCGGGACTAGTACCAAAGAGGGATTAATTTCAAGGAGGGACTAGCACCAAAGAGAGATTAATTACAAGGAGGGACTAGTAACAAAGAGGGGTAAATTACAAGGAGGGACTAGTAACAAAGAGGGATTAATTACAAGGAGGGACTAGTAACAATGAGGGATTCATTACAAGGAGGGACCAAAACAAATGAGGGATTTGTTCAAAGGAGGGACCCAAAAAACTAAAACAACATAAAACAAACCAAAAAGTTAGCTCAACATGGAAGAATGAACTTGCCTGTATATGTACTCGTCGGCAGCCGGAGGGACAAGGGCAACGTGGATACAGTCAATGGTACCCATGACGTTGGGCATATCAGCAATATTATAAAATGCTGCGTTTCTGGCTACCATATCCTCAGGAAAACAAATATATTTTCGAGTTATGGTAGCCATGCCTTCCAAAAACTTGGATAGGGCGCGGCTCAGCGTAGGCTGGGAGATCCCCACGGAGAGGGCACCCAGCCTCTGGAACGAGCCATTCACCAAAAATTGCAGGCAGCCAAGCATCTTGGTCATACCTGAAATTGCTTGCCCCTTCCTTGTGGTGCGGGCTAACCATGGCCGCAGCTCACTATATAATTTATGGAGGGAAGCGCGATTAAGCCTGGTCAGCTCAAACAGCTCAACGTCATGCATGCTATTGATGTCCATGCGTCGCTGCCGATGCAGTCTGGTCTGTGACCTCCGGACGATCTCAATGCCCCTGAGCTGCACATCTTCATGCTCCTCAAATGCAGTAGACTCGTCCATGCCTGCTAGTTCCGACGTCAAAATGGTCCCGTAAGTGGATCGACAATGAAACGGATTTATTGGGTGTTGGCCCCTCGGCAATCAGCTCTCTGAATTAATCGCAAGCCCATTGCAATAACTTAAGTGTTCTGAACGGTCGAAACATTTCAGATTTGGTGAAAAAAGGTCCCGAAATAACGTAAAAATTCCGAATTCCTTTGGATCATCGAAAGAGCATATACGTATTAGTTCGAACATTAGTGCGAGTAGAAAATGGACGAAAAAAAGCAAAAAAATGACAAACACCCACCAAAACTTTCACAGACAGCTACGGAAGTCCGGACGAATGTGTCTTTGAATCGAGGCTATGGTCCACATCAGATGACTTCAGGGGCAAAATGGTGCTCATAGGTAATGGGTTGTGTGTGCCTGATCTAAAATATTCAACGGGAGCCTTTGTTCTGTAGTGACTAACCATTCTTGGGCTGCACATGCCACTTCTTTGTTTTGTGTGAAACTGCACATTGCCTTTAAATAATTCTAGGTCTGTGTTGGCTCGGTATACATCAGTGACAATTCAATCTTGTTGCTATTCCCTAATTGGTGTTCAGGCATTTGCTTGCCAAAAAAATAATGTTGCCCATTTTTTAAATTTAGAAAAGCATAAACAAATCTGACACTGCAGCATGCTTTAAACGGGCTGTTTGGCTACTATACTCCTATAACCCCTTGGAGCCAATTGATGTATCCCCCAGGAAATCAGTAGAGGTCTATAAGAAATATTTCAGTGTAATAAATGCAGCTAAAGGCATTATTCCTAAACAATTAAGGTCCGCCCTGTCCCCCCACAGTGAAAGAATGGGTCATACAAGTTACAGTCAGGCAATAATAAGGCAACAAGCAGCTTATCTGATGCCTGTCCCATGTTTCTCTCCTCCATCTGCTGCAGCGGCGGGTAGAACCCGTAGCACAGCACCCAAAGTTTGCCCCTCAGTTCCTTGGTGTGCTTATTGTGAGGATACATGGCAAACCACAGTGGTCCCATAGTTGTCTCTGACCACAGCAGAGCATGCTCATGGTTCATAATTCTGCACCATGCCATGCTCAGCTACACCCAGAAGTTAAAGCAAAGAAATCTCATTTTATACTGTTCCCAAGAGGGATAAGGGGAAGGAGTTAGTGTGTGCATGGACAGGGATTTTAACTTTCTTGAGAAGATGGTGGAGATTGTGCACATGAGACAGGACAGGATGGATGCATATTGTAAAAAATGGACATCTTGGATAATGTTTAAAGACACGGTACACTGGAGTTGACCATCTGAAATCCCCCTCATCTATCGGGTATGGGATTAGACCAAATATTTCATTTTAGAAGCTGAACTCCATGAAGACCAAAAGGCTCCCCTCCCTGTTTTCCTAACAAACTACCTTAAAGAGCCATTCCAGCCAGACTGGCTGTTAAATAAAAAAAACTTACCTGTCCCCAATCCAGAGCCAATCATCAGGCAATGTCACCTCCATCTTTTTATTTTCCTGGTCGGCCGCTTAGTACTGCCAGGAACTTCCCGGCCCCATGTGCACGCACTCCCGGCAGCACCCAGCAGACGGCCAGGGAAAGAAAAAGTTGGGAGCATTGGTAGTGTCATGACATGGAAAACTGGAAAAACATGGAACCTGCACTGATCTTTTAAGGTGTATAATATTGATAACATTCTGATATTCTATAATGTCCATTGTAGAGGTGTGACTGCCATAATGGCAGACAAGAGGTTACATTTAGTGATCAGGGCCAGGAAGCTCAGTGGAAGGATGGAGCTTCTATTCACAGAAGATGCTGATGAGAGTGAGCTGAGGAGAGGCACTAAGGTCTGGGCCTAGCGGAAGGCTGGGCCATGCTGGGCCTGCAGACTTAGCTACATGCTGGATCTGTGTTGGCTCAAGTTGGTGCCCATACAGAGACTGAGCACAGAGCTCAAAGAGTAGAGTGAATCCTGGGTGTTACGTGTACAAAGAGCAGGTCTGAATGGCCAGAGCCGCTGTCCATTTACACCATTTATACACACAAGTTGGCAGCAATGCCACTGTATTGACACATGTTGTACTTTGATTATTTCAAAAAAATTAAAAATAGACCCAAAACAAAGCTTGGAGGATTCACTCATTGCTTGTCATCTGAAATAGCTGTACTACCCTGGTACTAACAGTTTTATAGCCTCGTTTTGCTCCTTCTCATTGAAAGCAGATGTGAAGCGTGCACATTCCTTTTTATCCTACAGATGCTTTAAGACGGATCATCCCTTCCAAAACCATTTTGTTGAGTTTGTTCTTACTTACCGAAGAAATCATTACATTTCTGTAGCTGAGCTAAAGATCTGACCTTGTTGCACATATGTCAGTATGTATATGCACTATGTCTTCATTTGCTCTGCCCTTTCATGTTTTTACATATTCATCTAACTTCTTATTAAATCAATAAAAAATGTTATCTGATTAAAAAATATAAACTAGATAAATATGCAAAAGCTGTGTCCTGTGGCATTACTGGCTGACTGTGTTTATCTGCACACATACAGCATCATGTTAGAAAATGTTATAGCGATGGTCCAACACTTGGGTGCCTGCTTATGCTTTACTCTTCAAGCAGACCTGGGTGGACAGTAATACAAACACCCAAATCCCTACCTGTCACACCCGACTGCTGAGGCTTAAATAGGTGATACACCAAGCATCCTGAATGTGATATTCCTGTATTGCTGCTGGAGGGCCAATACAATTCCGTGGGTGAGTCTTGAGCCATGCCTGCCACTAGTGACCCACACAATCAAGTGATATTCCTGTATTGCTTCTGGAGGGCCAACACAGTTCCGTGGGTGAGTCTTGAGCCATGCCTGCCACTAGTGACCCACACAATCAAGTGATATTCCTGTATTGCTGCTGGAGGGCCAACACAGTTCCGTGGGTGAGTCTTGAGCCATGCCTGCCACTAGTGACCCACACAATCAAGTGATATTCCTGTATTGCTGAACACTTTCTTGCTGCTGGAGAGCCCACACAGTTCCATGGGTGCCGGTCTTGAGCCTAGTCTGCCACTGGTGACCCACACAATCAAGTAGGTGCCAGCCTGATCTGTTGCCACTCTTGGTCATTCTTTTCCAAGGTGAGTTCTAGCTGAGCACTTAAGGGTACCCTGCCTCATTTCACTGTCCCCAGCATACTTGCTAGTAAGGTTTTATTGTGTTTGCTATTTAGTCATACCATGTAGGTTCCATTTAATTTATCATGTTTTCCCGACCCCAAGGTGTGTGTGTTTAGTACTATTCTTTCCCTGGTGGTGGGCCCCAGCTGTGGGGCTGCCTGTGACAACCAGGGAGTCTCCACCACTTTCTTTCAGTGTGTTTCTGAGCCAAAATTGAGAAGGCCCTGGATGATGTGGTCTGCTTTAGTGTAAGCTGGTGTTGTGTTATTTATTTTATTTAAAGATTGTTGTATGTTTTTGTTTCTCGTTGTGGGGTGAGACAGTGGAAGGCTTGGGCCGTTTGTGGATGAGGGTGTTATGTTGGTTGGGGAGCCCCATAAAACAACTGCTCTTATTTGCCATCCCAACAGGTGTCACATCTCTCACTTACAACCTCCTAGCTGAAGCTCTACACCACCATAAACCTGGACTGCAGCACTCCAAATTGCTTATCCTAAAAGGAACATTTTCAGGTGATATGTAGAGATGAGCGAGTAGTGAAATATTCGAAATTTCGAATTTTGATTCGAATAGACCGCGTTACTCGACTACTCGACCGAATATCGAATCCCATTATAGTCTATGGGAAAAAAATGCTCGACACTTGGAAATCTCAATTCGACCACTTGGAGGTCACCAAGTCCACCCTGAAACATCAGAAAATGATGCCAACACTGCTGGAATGCAACTGGGACAGCAGGGGAAGCATGTCTGGGTGCATATAACGCGCCCAAGTCGCACTATTACGCCACTATCACAGCCTCTCAACAATACACTCCAAACACAATATTACTTCTATGTAAAGTGAGACAAGACAAGGAAACCTTCTTTCCTCTACATTGCCATGGACCCCAAGCCAAACTGTACAAAAAAGAAGAACAAAATTCTGCACCCCTTAAAATCACGTTGCCTAATGACAACCACAGATGGCATAGGCAAGGGGGAAAATAAATAGACCCCACCCCTAATTGTCATTGTGTGTGTGTGTGTGTGTGTGTGTGAGATGTGGTCAGACATGTCCTCTTGTGTCATTGTGTCACCCCAGCAGTAAGGGAAGCTTAAAGGAGGAGGTTTGTTACAGTGTGTCACCCCAGCAGTAAGGGAAGCTTACAGGAGGAGGTTTGTTACAGTGTGTCAGACCTTTTAAAAATTGTGTGGAGGCCCAAGAGCTGAGACCTTTTAAAAATTGTGTGGAGGCCCAAGAGCTGAGACCTTTTAAAAATTGTGTGGAGGCCCAAGAGCTGAGACCTTTTAAAAATTGTGTGGAGGCCCAAGAGCTGAGACCTCTTAAAAATTGTGTGGAGGCCCAAGAGCTGAGACCTTTTAAAAATTGTGTGGAGGCCCAAGAGCTGAGACCTCTCAAACATTGTGTGGAGTCCCACGAGCTGAGACCTCTTAAAAATTGTGTGGAGGCCCAAGAGCTGAGACCTCTCAAACATTGTGTGGAGTCCCACGAGCTGAGACCTCTTAAAAATTGTGTGGAGGCCCAAGAGCTGAGACCTTTTAAAAATTGTGTGGAGGCCCAAGAGCTGAGACCTTTTAAAAATTGTGTGGAGGCCCAAGAGCTGAGACCTTTTAAAAATTGTGTGGAGGCCCAAGAGCTGAGACCTCTCAAACATTGTGTGGAGTCCCACGAGCTGAGACCTCTTAAAAATTGTGTGGAGGCCCAAGAGCTGAGACCTCTCAAACATTGTGTGGAGTCCCACGAGCTGAGACCTCTTAAAATTGTGTGGAGGCCCAAGAGCTGAGACCTCTCAAACATTGTGTGGAGTCCCACGAGCTGAGACCTCTTAAAAATTGTGTGGAGGCCCAAGAGCTGAGACCTTTTAAAAATTGTGTGGAGGCCCAAGAGCTGAGACCTTTTAAAAATTGTGTGGAGGCCCAAGAGCTCAACAATACACTCCAAACACAATATTACTTCTATGTAAAGTGAGACAAGACAAGGAAACCTTCTTTCCTCTACATTGCCATGGACCCCAAGCCAAACTGTACAAAAAAGAAGAACAAAATTCTGCACCCCTTAAAATCACGTTGCCTAATGACAACCACAGATGGCATAGGCAAGGGGGAAAATAAATAGACCCCACCCCTAATTGTCATTGTGTGTGTGTGTGTGTGTGTGTGTGTGTGTGTGAGATGTGGTCAGACATGTCCTCTTGTGTCATTGTGTCACCCCAGCAGTAAGGGAAGCTTAAAGGAGGAGGTTTGTTACAGTGTGTCACCCCAGCAGTAAGGGAAGCTTACAGGAGGAGGTTTGTTACAGTGTGTCACCCCAGCAGTCAGGGAAGCTTACAGGAGGAGGTTTGTTACAGTGTGTCACCCCAGCAGTAAGGGAAGCTTAGAGCTGAGACCTCTTAAAAATTGTGTGGAGGCCCAAGATCTGAGACCTCTTAAAAATTGTGTGGAGGCCCAAGAGCTGAGACCTCTCAAACATTGTGTGGAGTCCCACGAGCTGAGACCTTTTAAAAATTGTGTGGAGGCCCAAGAGCTGAGACCTCTCAAACATTGTGTGGAGTCCCACGAGCTGAGACCTCTTAAAAATTGTGTGGAGGCCCAAGAGCTGAGACCTTTTAAAAATTGTGTGGAGGCCCAAGAGCTGAGACCTTTTAAAAATTGTGTGGAGGCCCAAGAGCTGAGACCTTTTAAAAATTGTGTGGAGGCCCAAGAGCTGAGACCTTTTAAAAATTGTGTGGAGGCCCAAGAGCTGAGACCTCTCAAACATTGTGTGGAGTCCCACGAGCTGAGACCTCTTAAAAATTGTGTGGAGGCCCAAGAGCTGAGACCTCTCAAACATTGTGTGGAGTCCCACGAGCTGAGACCTCTTAAAAATTGTGTGGAGGCCCAAGAGCTGAGACCTTTTAAAAATTGTGTGGAGGCCCAAGAGCTGAGACCTCTCAAACATTGTGTGGAGTCCCACGAGCTGAGACCTCTTAAAAATTGTGTGGAGGCCCAAGAGCTGAGACCTCTCAAACATTGTGTGGAGTCCCACGAGCTGAGACCTCTTAAAATTGTGTGGAGGCCCAAGAGCTGAGACCTCTCAAACATTGTGTGGAGTCCCACGAGCTGAGACCTCTTAAAAATTGTGTGGAGGCCCAAGAGCTGAGACCTTTTAAAAATTGTGTGGAGGCCCAAGAGCTGAGACCTTTTAAAAATTGTGTGGAGGCCCAAGAGCTCAACAATACACTCCAAACACAATATTACTTCTATGTAAAGTGAGACAAGACAAGGAAACCTTCTTTCCTCTACATTGCCATGGACCCCAAGCCAAACTGTACAAAAAAGAAGAACAAAATTCTGCACCCCTTAAAATCACGTTGCCTAATGACAACCACAGATGGCATAGGCAAGGGGGAAAATAAATAGACCCCACCCCTAATTGTCATTGTGTGTGTGTGTGTGTGTGTGTGTGTGTGTGTGTGTGTGTGAGATGTGGTCAGACATGTCCTCTTGTGTCATTGTGTCACCCCAGCAGTAAGGGAAGCTTAAAGGAGGAGGTTTGTTACAGTGTGTCACCCCAGCAGTAAGGGAAGCTTACAGGAGGAGGTTTGTTACAGTGTGTCACCCCAGCAGTCAGGGAAGCTTACAGGAGGAGGTTTGTTACAGTGTGTCACCCCAGCAGTAAGGGAAGCTTAGAGCTGAGACCTCTTAAAAATTGTGTGGAGGCCCAAGATCTGAGACCTCTTAAAAATTGTGTGGAGGCCCAAGAGCTGAGACCTCTCAAACATTGTGTGGAGTCCCACGAGCTGAGACCTTTTAAAAATTGTGTGGAGGCCCAAGAGCTGAGACCTCTCAAACATTGTGTGGAGTCCCACGAGCTGAGACCTCTTAAAAATTGTGTGGAGGCCCAAGAGCTGAGACCTTTTAAAAATTGTGTGGAGGCCCAAGAGCTGAGACCTCTCAAACATTGTGTGGAGTCCCAAGAGCTGAGACCTTTTAAAAATTGTGTGGAGGCCCAAGAGCTGAGACCTTTTAAAAATTGTGTGGAGGCCCAAGAGCTGAGACCTTTTAAAAATTGTGTGGAGGCCCAAGAGCTGAGACCTCTCAAACATTGTGTGGAGTCCCACGAGCTGAGACCTCTTAAAAATTGTGTGGAGGCCCAAGAGCTGAGACCTCTCAAACATTGTGTGGAGTCCCACGAGCTGAGACCTCTTAAAAATTGTGTGGAGGCCCAAGAGCTGAGACCTTTTAAAAATTGTGTGGAGGCCCAAGAGCTGAGACCTCTCAAACATTGTGTGGAGTCCCAAGAGCTGAGACCTTTTAAAAATTGTGTGGAGGCCCAAGAGCTGAGACCTTTTAAAAATTGTGTGGAGGCCCAAGAGCTGAGACCTTTTAAAAATTGTGTGGAGGCCCAAGAGCTGAGACCTTTTAAAAATTGTGTGGAGGCCCAAGAGCTGAGACCTCTTAAAAATTGTGTGGAGGCCCAAGAGCTGAGACCTTTTAAAAATTGTGTGGAGGCCCAAGAGCTGAGACCTCTCAAACATTGTGTGGAGTCCCACGAGCTGAGACCTCTTAAAAATTGTGTGGAGGCCCAAGAGCTGAGACCTCTCAAACATTGTGTGGAGTCCCACGAGCTGAGACCTCTTAAAAATTGTGTGGAGGCCCAAGAGCTGAGACCTTTTAAAAATTGTGTGGAGGCCCAAGAGCTGAGACCTTTTAAAAATTGTGTGGAGGCCCAAGAGCTGAGACCTTTTAAAAATTGTGTGGAGGCCCAAGAGCTGAGACCTCTCAAACATTGTGTGGAGTCCCACGAGCTGAGACCTCTTAAAAATTGTGTGGAGGCCCAAGAGCTGAGACCTCTCAAACATTGTGTGGAGTCCCACGAGCTGAGACCTCTTAAAAATTGTGTGGAGGCCCAAGAGCTGAGACCTCTCAAACATTGTGTGGAGTCCCACGAGCTGAGACCTCTTAAAAATTGTGTGGAGGCCCAAGAGCTGAGACCTTTTAAAAATTGTGTGGAGGCCCAAGAGCTGAGACCTTTTAAAAATTGTGTGGAGGCCCAAGAGCTGAGACCTTTTAAAAATTGTGTGGAGGCCCAAGAGCTGAGACCTCTCAAACATTGTGTGGAGTCCCACGAGCTGAGACCTCTTAAAAATTGTGTGGAGGCCCAAGAGCTGAGACCTCTCAAACATTGTGTGGAGTCCCACGAGCTGAGACCTCTTAAAAATTGTGTAGAGGCCCAAGAGCTGAGACCTTTTAAAAATTGTGTGGAGGCCCAAGAGCTGAGACCTCTCAAACATTGTGTGGAGTCCCACGAGCTGAGACCTTTTAAAAATTGTGTGGAGGCCCAAGAGCTGAGACCTCTCAAACATTGTGTGGAGTCCCACGAGCTGAGACCTCTTAAAAATTGTGTGGAGGCCCAAGAGCTGAGACCTTTTAAAAATTGTGTGGAGGCCCAAGAGCTGAGACCTCTCAAACATTGTGTGGAGTCCCACGAGCTGAGACCTCTTAAAAATTGTGTGGAGGCCCAAGAGCTGAGACCTCTCAAACATTGTGTGGAGTCCCACGAGCTGAGACCTCTTAAAAATTGTGTGGAGGCCCAAGAGCTGAGACCTTTTAAAAATTGTGTGGAGGCCCAAGAGCTGAGACCTCTCAAACATTGTGTTGAGTCCCAAGAGCTGAGACCTTTTAAAAATTGTGTGGAGGCCCAAGAGCTGAGACCTTTTAAAAATTGTGTGGAGGCCCAAGAGCTGAGACCTTTTAAAAATTGTGTGGAGGCCCAAGAGCTGAGACCTTTTAAAAATTGTGTGGAGGCCCAAGAGCTGAGACCTTTTAAAAATTGTGTGGAGGCCCAAGAGCTGAGACCTCTCAAACATTGTGTGGAGGCCCAAGAGCTGAGACCTTTTAAAAATTGTGTGGAGGCCCAAGAGCTGAGACCTTTTAAAAATTGTGTGGAGGCCCAAGAGCTGAGACCTCTCAAACATTGTGTGGAGGCCCAAGAGCTGAGCACTTATTAGTGCTGCAGCTACGGCTGCTTTAGTGAGGGGTAGCTGCTGCTGCTGGAATAGGGACAGAAAGACTTCAGTGGTGTATTACCACCTATATACAAAACTATATACACTCTGCTCAAAACGGCTGCTTTAGTGAGGGGTAGCTGCTGATGCTGGAATAGGGACAGAAAGACTTCAGTGGTGTATTAGCACCTATATACAAAACTATATTTTGCACTACTGTTTTGTGTCCTCTGTGCCAACAAAACACTGTTTTATACACGGTGCGTATAGGCACCATTTCACCTTCTGGCAGTATACGGCTGTATAGCCAGGTGTTTTTCTTAAAAATATTTTTTATATTTGGCACTACTGTTTTGTGTCCTCTTTACCAACAAAACCTTGTTATATACCTGGTGCGTATAGGCACCATTTCACCTTCTGGCAGTATACGGCTGTATAGCCAGGTGTTTTTCTTAAAAATATTTTTTATATTTGGCACTACTGTTTTGTGTCCTCTTTACCAACAAAACCTTGTTATATACCCGGTGCGTATAGGCACCATTTCACCTTCTGGCAGTATACGGCTGTATAGCCAGGTGTTCTTCTTAAAAATATTTTTATATTTGGCATAACGTGTGGCCAAAAAAGTAAAACGTCTGAAATGCGGAGGGCTAGCGCAAAGGGACGTGGACGAGGACGGGGGCGCGGAAATGCTGGTGGGGGCACAAACCGCGTTGAAGCCAGTGGGGATACAATGCGTGCTGATGAGGGGCAGCCAGCATTACGCTCATCCAGCTTCCCTGCCTTTATGGGACAGTTATGCGGGGGGCGGGGTACACCTCTGTTAAAGCCTGAGCAGCGTGAACAGGTGGTGCAATGGATGGCCGATAACGCTTCCAGTCACTTGTCCACCACCCAGTCATCCACACAGTCTCACTCTGACCCTCCTTCCTCCCAACCTGGCCAACAGAGTCAGCCCACCCTTGACCCCTCCCAGGACCTCTTTTCGGGTCCTTTTCCAGATGTGCTGCAAGAATCCCAGGAGCTAGCAGAGGAATTTGTTTGTAGTGATGCCCAAACACTTGAGTATCCGCCATCTGCTAGTGATGTGGACCCGGAACCAGCATCTGCTATCATGAGCGATGATGATGATGAGACGCAGTTGCCATCAAGGGAGGCTGTTGGAATGTCCAGTGGGCAGGAGGAGGAGCAGAGAGAGGAAGTGGAAGAGGAGGTGGTGGACGACGAAATGACCGACCCCACTTGGACAGGGGTGATGTCCAGCGGGGAAAGCAGTGGAGATGCGGTCTGCGCATCACCGAATAAGGCAGCAAGAGGCAGAGGACAGTCCAGAGGCAGAGGACAGTCCAGACAGAGAAGGCAGGCCACAGCCAGCAGGGCCGAAGCTCTTCCCGGCAGCAGGCAGTCGCGCGAAGCTCCCCCATCGAGGCCTCGTACTTCTGTGGTGTGGAGATTTTTTAATGTTTGCGCGGATGACAAACTGAGCGCGGTTTGCGCAATCTGCCACTCAAAACTGAGTAGGGGCTCTGAGAAGAGCAATCTGACCACCTCAGGCATGCGCCGTCACTTGGAATTCAAGCACTGGGCTGAGTGGGAGAGAGCAAACGCAATACAACCTGCGCCCCGTCTTGCTGCCACTGCCTCTTCCCCTTTGTTGTGTGCTGCCACTGAGGTCCAGACCTCCAGCCAGGACACCTCCACATCTGCCTCTGCCTCGGCTACTTTGGGGCCTTCTCCTTCAGCCCCCCCTTCCCCCGCATCTTCGTCTGCACCTTCCATCTCCTCGTCCCATCAACTGTCCATCTCGCAGGCGTTCAACCGCAGGCGGAAGTACGCCTCCAGTCACCCCCAAGCCCAAGCCTTAACCTGCCTCATCTCCAAACTGCTGGCCCTGGAGATGTTGCCGTTTTGGCTTGTGGAGACGCAGGCCTTCCGCGACCTGATGGCGGCTGCCGCACCTCGCTATTCCGTCCCTAGCCGCCACTATTTTTCCCGGTGTGGCGTCCCCGCCCTGCACCAGCACGTGTCGCGTAACATCAGGCGGACCCTGAGGTACGCAGTCAGCGCAAAGGTCCACTTGACCACCGACTCGTGGACAAGCGCTTGCGGCCAAGGACGCTACATCTCTTTGACGGCACACTGGGTGAATGTTGTGGAAGCGGGGACGGGGTCGCAAACAGGGACGGCCTACATACCACCCCCGCCCAAGATTGCCAGCACAGGTTCTGATAGACCCCCCTCCTCTTCCTCCTCCTCCTCCTCCTCCTCCTCTGCCTTAACATCGCCCTCAGCCCCTAGCTGGAAGCGTTGCAGCACTGGCACGGGGAGACGTCAGCAGGCGGTGCTTAAGCTCATCAGCTTGGGCGACAGGAAGCACAGCGCCGCAGAGGTGAGGCACGCCATATTGCAGCAGACAGAGATGTGGCTGTCGCCGCTGCAGCTAGGACCAGGCATGGTCGTGTGCGATAACGGCCGTAACCTGGTGGCGGCTCTGGAGCTTGCAGAACTCAATCACGTACCATGCCTGGCCCACGTTTTTAATTTGGTAGTACAAAAGTTTCTAAAGACTTACCCCAACCTGGCAGAGCTACTGGTCAAAGTGCGGCGCTTGTGCGCTCACTTTCGGAAGTCAACTGTAGCTGCTGCTAGCTTAAAAAAAAATCCAGCAACGCCTCCATTTGCCTCAACATCGGCTGTTGTGCGACCTGCCCACTCGCTGGAATTCCACCTATTGCATGTTGGCCAGGGTGTGTGAGCAGCAGAAAGCATTGATGGAGTACCAGATGATGCATCCACGCGTGCCTCCAACTCAGCTCCCTCAGTTTGCCAACCACGAGTGGCCATGGATGGCAGACATATGCGATGTATTGCGTATCTTTGAGGAGTCCACTAAGAAGGTCAGCAGCGAGGACGCTATAGTGAGCGTAACCATCCCGCTCCTAGGCGTCCTTAAAGAATCGCTCATCGCAATAAGGGAGAACGCATTGCACACAGAGGAGATGGGGGTAGGAGGAGACGCAACGCAGGTAGACAGTCAGACCACACTTTTGTCTGCTGCTCGGTGGCAGTTGCAGGAGGAGGATGAGGAGGAGGAGGACAACGTGGAGGTGGCTGTGGAAGAGGATGCTGGCGGCGAGGGTAGCAGTCAGGCTGTGTGCGTCCCATTGGTTCAGCGCGGATGGGGCGGAGAGGAGGAGGAAGAGGAAGAAATGGAAAATGATCCTTCTGGTGGGGGCAGTGAGGTCATGCCTACTCAGAGTCTGGCACACATGGCTGACTTCATGCTGGGCTGCTTTTCCCGGGACATACGTGTTGTCCGGATATTGGAGAACAAACTATACTGGGTCTTCGCACTCCTGGACCCCCGGTATAAAGATAACTTCTCCTCTTTTATTCCGGTAGAGGAGAGGACGAATCGATTACTGGAATACCAGAGGGAACTCTTGCAGAACATGATGCAGATTTTCCCACCCAGCATCGCTGGCGGCAGAGAGGAGAGTGTCTCCCAGAGTCTGACAACATCGATCAGGCCCACAGCCACCAGGGGAACACTCTCCAAGGTGTGGGACACGTTCATGTCACCCCCTCGTGCAACTTCCATCACTGCGGGGCCCGCTATCAGCAGGAGGGACAAGTATCGGCGGATGTTGCGGGACTACCTGGCAGACCACACCCCTGTCCTCCCCGATCCCTCGGCGACCTACACTTACTGGGTCTCCAAGTTGGACACGTGGCTGGAACTGTCCCTGTACGCCTTGGAGGTGCTTGCCTGCCCTGCCGCCAGCGTGCTATCAGAAAGGGTGTTCAGCGCAGCCGGGGGCATTATAACCGATAAGCGCAGCCGCCTGACAACCGACAGTGCCGACAGGCTGACGCTAATCAAAATGAACAGCAAGTGGATTGACCCGGACTTTGCTTGTACAACAGTGGAAAGCAGCCAAGAGTGAAGTGCCATCTGTATGAAGTGCCATTTCCTCCTCCTCCTCCTCCTCCTCCTCCTCCTTAACCGCCGTAGAATTGCTGTATTAATGAAAAAAATTATGGCTCACCTCTTAGGCTTAATACAATCAATTTTTAAGAGGTCTCAACTCTTGGGCCTCCACACAATTTTTAAAAGGTCTCAGCTCTTGGGCCTCCACACAATTTTTAAGAGGTCTCAGCTCTTGGGCCTCCACACAATTTTTAAGAGGTCTCAGCTCTTGGGCCTCCACACAATTTTTAAAAGGTCTCAGCTCTTGAGCCTCCACACAATTTTTAAAAGGTCTCAGCTCTTGGGCCTCCACACAATTTTTAAAAGGTCTCAGCCATTGGGCCTCCACACAATTTTTAAAAGGTCTCAGCTCTTGGGCCTCCACACAATTTTTAAGAGGTCTCAGCTCGTGGGACTCCACACAATGTTTGAGAGGTCTCAGCTCTTGGGCCTCCACACAATTTTTAAAAGGTCTCAGCTCTTGGGCCTCCACACAATTTTTAAAAGGTCTCAGCTCTTGGGCCTCCACACAATTTTTAAAAGGTCTCAGCTCTTGGGCCTCCACACAATTTTTAAAACATAGCAGCCCTAATAAGGGCTCTCAATGACTCTCTTGTCTTCTGGTAGCTGGTATATATGGTGGTAAATGCGATATTCTGAGCTTCTGGGGCCCTGCCTGCCTACATAAGAGCTATATACTGTTCAGCATAGTAGCCCTAATAAGGGCTCTTAATGACTCTCTTGTCTTCTGGTAGCTGGTATATATGGTGGTAAAAGCTATATTCTGCGCTTCTGGGGCCCTGCCTGCCTACATAGGATATGAGCTATATACTGTTCAGCGTAGTAGCCCTAATAAGGGCTCTTAAGGACTCTCTTGTCTTCTGGTAGCTGGTATATATGGTGGTAAAAGCTATATTCTGAGCTTCTGGGGCCCTGCCTGCCTACATAGGATATGAGCTATATACTGTTCAACATAGCAGCACTAATAAGGGATTAAGGACTCTCTTGTCTTCTGGTAGCTGGTATATATGGTGGTAAAAGCTATATTCTGAGCTTCTGGGGCCCTGCCTGACTACATAGAATATGAGCTATATACTGTTCAGCGTAGTAGCCCTAATAAGGGCTCTTAAGGACTCTCTTGTCTTCTGGTAGCTGGTATATATGGTGGTAAAAGCTATATTCTGAGCTTCTGGGGCCCTGCCTGACTACATAGGATATGAGCTATATACTGTTCAGCGTAGTAGCCCTAATAAGGGCTCTTAAGGACTCTCTTGTCTTCTGGTAGCTGGTATATATGGTGGTAAAAGCTATATTCTGAGCTTCTGGGGCCCTGCCTGACTACATAGAAAATGAGCTATATACTGTTCAGCGTAGTAGCCCTAATAAGGGCTCTTAAGGACTCTCTTGTCTTCTGGTAGCTGGTATATATGGTGGTAAAAGCTATATTCTGAGCTTCTGGGGCCCTGCCTGCCTACATAGGATATGAGCTATATACTGTTCAACATAGCAGCACTAATAAGGGATTAAGGACTCTCTTGTCTTCTGGTAGCTGGTATATATGGTGGTAAAAGCTATATTCTGAGCTTCTGGGGCCCTGCCTGACTACATAGAAAATGAGCTATATACTGTTCAGCGTAGTAGCCCTAAAAAGGGCTCTTAAGGACTCTCTTGTCTTCTGGTAGCTGGTATATATGGTGGTAAAAGCTATATTCTGAGCTTCTGGGGCCCTGCCTGCCTACATAGGATATGAGCTATACACTGTTCAACATAGCAGCACTAATAAGGGATTAAGGACTCTCTTGTCTTCTGGTAGCTGGTATATATGGTGGTAAAAGCTATATTCTGAGCTTCTGGGGCCCTGCCTGACTACATAGAATATGAGCTATATACTGTTCAGCGTAGTAGCCCTAATAAGGGCTCTTAAGGACTCTCTTGTCTTCTGGTAGCTGGTATATATGGTGGTAAAAGCTATATTCTGAGCTTCTGGGGCCCTGCCTGCCTACATAGGATATGAGCTATATACTGTTCAACATAGCAGCACTAATAAGGGATTAAGGACTCTCTTGTCTTCTGGTAGCTGGTATATATGGTGGTAAAAGCTATATTCTGAGCTTCTGGGGCCCTACCTGACTACATAGAATATGAGCTATATACTGTTCAGCGTAGTAGCCCTAATAAGGGCTCTTAAGGACTCTCTTGTCTTCTGGTAGCTGGTATATATGGTGGTAAAAGCTATATTCTGAGCTTCTGGGGCCCTGCCTGACTACATAGAAAATGAGCTATATACTGTTCAGCGTAGTAGCCCTAAAAAGGGCTCTTAAGGACTCTCTTGTCTTCTGGTAGCTGGTATATATGGTGGTAAAAGCTATATTCTGAGCTTCTGGGGCCCTGCCTGACTACACAGAATATGAGCTATATACTGTTCAGCGTAATTGCCCTAATAAGGGCTCTTAAGGACTCTCTTGTCTTCTGGTAGCTGGTATATATGGTGGTAAAAGCTATATTCTGAGCTTCTGGGGCCCTGCCTGCCTACATAGGATATGAGCTATATACTGTTCAACATAGCAGCACTAATAAGGGATTAAGGACTCTCTTGTCTTCTGGTAGCTGGTATATATGGTGGTAAAAGCTATATTCTGAGCTTCTGGGGCCCTGCCTGACTACATAGAAAATGAGCTATATACTGTTCAGCGTAGTAGCCCTAATAAGGGCTCTTAAGGACTCTCTTGTCTTCTGGTAGCTGGTATATATGGTGGTAAAAGCTATATTCTGAGCTTCTGGGGCCCTGCCTGACTACATAGAATATGAGCTATATACTGTTCAGCGTAGTAGCCCTAATAAGGGCTCTTAAGGACTCTCTTGTCTTCTGGTAGCTGGTATATATGGTGGTAAAAGCTATATTCTGAGCTTCTGGGGCCCTGCCTGACTACATAGAATATGAGCTATATACTGTTCAGCGTAGTAGCCCTAATAAGGGCTCTTAAGGACTCTCTTGTCTTCTGGTAGCTGGTATATATGGTGGTAAAAGCTATATTCTGAGCTTCTGGGGCCCTGCCTGCCTACATAGGATATGAGCTATATACTGTTCAACATAGCAGCACTAATAAGGGATTAAGGACTCTCTTGTCTTCTGGTAGCTGGTATATATGGTGGTAAAAGCTATATTCTGAGCTTCTGGGGCCCTGCCTGACTACATAGAATATGAGCTATATACTGTTCAGCGTAGTAGCCCTAATAAGGGCTCTTAAGGACTCTCTTGTCTTCTGGTAGCTGGTATATATGGTGGTAAAAGCTATATTCTGAGCTTCTGGGGCCCTGCCTGACTACATAGAATATGAGCTATATACTGTTCAGCGTAGTAGCCCTAATAAGGGCTCTTAAGGACTCTCTTGTCTTCTGGTAGCTGGTATATATGGTGGTAAAAGCTATATTCTGAGCTTCTGGGGCCCTGCCTGCCTACATAGGATATGAGCTATATACTGTTCAACATAGCAGCACTAATAAGGGATTAAGGACTCTCTTGTCTTCTGGTAGCTGGTATATATGGTGGTAAAAGCTATATTCTGAGCTTCTGGGGCCCTGCCTGACTACATAGAATATGAGCTATATACTGTTCAGCGTAGTAGCCCTAATAAGGGCTCTTAAGGACTCTCTTGTCTTCTGGTAGCTGGTATATATGGTGGTAAAAGCTATATTCTGAGCTTCTGGGGCCCTGCCTGCCTACATAGGATATGAGCTATATACTGTTCAACATAGCAGCACTAATAAGGGATTAAGGACTCTCTTGTCTTCTGGTAGCTGGTATATATGGTGGTAAAAGCTATATTCTGAGCTTCTGGGGCCCTACCTGACTACATAGAATATGAGCTATATACTGTTCAGCGTAGTAGCCCTAATAAGGGCTCTTAAGGACTCTCTTGTCTTCTGGTAGCTGGTATATATGGTGGTAAAAGCTATATTCTGAGCTTCTGGGGCCCTGCCTGACTACATAGAAAATGAGCTATATACTGTTCAGCGTAGTAGCCCTAAAAAGGGCTCTTAAGGACTCTCTTGTCTTCTGGTAGCTGGTATATATGGTGGTAAAAGCTATATTCTGAGCTTCTGGGGCCCTGCCTGCCTACATAGGATATGAGCTATACACTGTTCAACATAGCAGCACTAATAAGGGATTAAGGACTCTCTTGTCTTCTGGTAGCTGGTATATATGGTGGTAAAAGCTATATTCTGAGCTTCTGGGGCCCTGCCTGACTACATAGAATATGAGCTATATACTGTTCAGCGTAGTAGCCCTAATAAGGGCTCTTAAGGACTCTCTTGTCTTCTGGTAGCTGGTATATATGGTGGTAAAAGCTATATTCTGAGCTTCTGGGGCCCTGCCTGACTACACAGAATATGAGCTATATACTGTTCAGCGTAATTGCCCTAATAAGGGCTCTTAAGGACTCTCTTGTCTTCTGGTAGCTGGTATATATGGTGGTAAAAGCTATATTCTGAGCTTCTGGGGCCCTGCCTGCCTACATAGGATATGAGCTATATACTGTTCAACATAGCAGCACTAATAAGGGATTAAGGACTCTCTTGTCTTCTGGTAGCTGGTATATATGGTGGTAAAAGCTATATTCTGAGCTTCTGGGGCCCTGCCTGACTACATAGAAAATGAGCTATATACTGTTCAGCGTAGTAGCCCTAATAAGGGCTCTTAAGGACTCTCTTGTCTTCTGGTAGCTGGTATATATGGTGGTAAAAGCTATATTCTGAGCTTCTGGGGCCCTGCCTGACTACATAGAATATGAGCTATATACTGTTCAGCGTAGTAGCCCTAATAAGGGCTCTTAAGGACTCTCTTGTCTTCTGGTAGCTGGTATATATGGTGGTAAAAGCTATATTCTGAGCTTCTGGGGCCCTGCCTGACTACATAGAATATGAGCTATATACTGTTCAGCGTAGTAGCCCTAATAAGGGCTCTTAAGGACTCTCTTGTCTTCTGGTAGCTGGTATATATGGTGGTAAAAGCTATATTCTGAGCTTCTGGGGCCCTGCCTGCCTACATAGGATATGAGCTATATACTGTTCAACATAGCAGCACTAATAAGGGATTAAGGACTCTCTTGTCTTCTGGTAGCTGGTATATATGGTGGTAAAAGCTATATTCTGAGCTTCTGGGGCCCTGCCTGACTACATAGAATATGAGCTATATACTGTTCAGCGTAGTAGCCCTAATAAGGGCTCTTAAGGACTCTCTTGTCTTCTGGTAGCTGGTATATATGGTGGTAAAAGCTATATTCTGAGCTTCTGGGGCCCTGCCTGACTACATAGAAAATGAGCTATATACTGTTCAGCGTAGTAGCCCTAATAAGGGCTCTTAAGGACTCTCTTGTCTTCTGGTAGCTGGTATATATGGTGGTAAAAGCTATATTCTGAGCTTCTGGGGCCCTGCCTGCCTACATAGGATATGAGCTATATACTGTTCAACATAGCAGCACTAATAAGGGATTAAGGACTCTCTTGTCTTCTGGTAGCTGGTATATATGGTGGTAAAAGCTATATTCTGAGCTTCTGGGGCCCTGCCTGACTACATAGAATATGAGCTATATACTGTTCAGCGTAGTAGCCCTAATAAGGGCTCTTAAGGACTCTCTTGTCTTCTGGTAGCTGGTATATATGGTGGTAAAAGCTATATTCTGAGCTTCTGGGGCCCTGCCTGACTACATAGAATATGAGCTATATACTGTTCAGCGTAGTTGCCCTAATAAGGGCTCTTAAGGACTCTCTTGTCTTCTGGTAGCTGGTATATATGGTGGTAAAAGCTATATTCTGCGCTTCTGGGGCCCTGCCTGACTACATAGAATATGAGCTATATACTGTTCAGCGTAGTAGCCCTAATAAGGGCTCTTAAGGACTCTCTTGTCTTCTGGTAGCTGGTATATATGGTGGTAAAAGCTATATTCTGAGCTTCTGGGGCCCTGCCTGACTACATAGAATATGAGCTATATACTGTTCAGCGTAGTAGCCCTAATAAGGGCTCTTAAGGACTCTCTTGTCTTCTGGTAGCTGGTATATATGGTGGTAAAAGCTATATTCTGAGCTTCTGGGGCCCTGCCTGCCTACATAGGATATGAGCTATATACTGTTCAACATAGCAGCACTAATAAGGGATTAAGGACTCTCTTGTCTTCTGGTAGCTGGTATATATGGTGGTAAAAGCTATATTCTGAGCTTCTGGGGCCCTGCCTGACTACATAGAATATGAGCTATATACTGTTCAGCGTAGTAGCCCTAATAAGGGCTCTTAAGGACTCTCTTGTCTTCTGGTAGCTGGTATATATGGTGGTAAAAGCTATATTCTGAGCTTCTGGGGCCCTGCCTGACTACATAGAATATGAGCTATATACTGTTCAGCGTAGTAGCCCTAATAAGGGCTCTTAAGGACTCTCTTGTCTTCTGGTAGCTGGTATATATGGTGGTAAAAGCTATATTCTGAGCTTCTGGGGCCCTGCCTGCCTACATATGAGCCATATACCGTTCAGCGTAGTAGCCCTAATAAGGGCTCTTAATGACTCTCTTGTCTTCTGGTAGCTGGTATAGATGGTGGTAAAAGCGATATTCAGAGCTTCTGGGGCCCTGCCAGCGACAGCCTGTCTTTCCCTGCTGTGAGCGTCTGTCCCTCACTAAGTTCAAGCTGCTAATGCTGACGAAGAGGAAGTGCTGAGTTTTGTATATTCGAGGTCACATGGTTTTTCCAGCCAATGCGTGTAGACGCCGTTTTCGCGATGCCAGCGTCCTCCCAGGACCTGTCCCACCCCCCCCTGCATGGTGATTGGTGTAAAAAACGCGCCAGGGAAGGTGGGAGGGGAAACGAATTGTGAGTGCGCCATCGCCGCTGTACTCGATCGAAATCGAGTATGACGAACAGCGTAGTATTCGATCGAATACCGGCTCGGTCGAATACTACTCGCTCATCACTAGTGATATGCTATAATCTTGGTGTATATGCTTATAGCAGGCAGGCTGCTGAGCCTCTGCAATGCAAGCCTCCATACTGGAAGAGAAAGCCTTAGCTATAACACAGCAGAAAATATATCCAGATTTACATCTTCTGTTCTCAACAATAATAATAATAGTCTTAATAATATGTGCTCAGTACTGTGTGCACTTATAACTTTAAACACAATTAATCAGTCTTTCTTGCATCAGCCCTAAACCCAGGACTTGTCTACTTCTAATGGGTTAGTTTCTATTGGTGCATGAAAGCTCTTTTAGCTGTCTAAACTGACCAGATGACCCACTTTCGGTGGAAAAGTCACACTTGGCCGAATTGTTTCCCACTGTCACCCCAAAAATTCTGGGGACAGCTAAATCTCCAACCTTGCTGACATTATGTGAAAGACTGCCCCACAGCATGCATGGTGCCTAGTCAGTTTACAACTGGTCTGGCTCTTTGTCTGGATGGTGGTAGTGGGATACTTGGATCAGCTGAGCAATGACTAATTTACCAACATCTTTTAGGGGTTGACGATCCCTGGAACTTTTAAACAAGGGTTGGGGGTACACCTGCTTACACACATGAGTAGCATAAAATGCTGTAAATAAATAAATAAGCCACACCCAAAACCACACCCCCACAATGCCCATCATCCAGAAACGGGTTTAAGTTTAGATGGCAGTTTAGTTAGAGTTTCTGTGTCTTCCTCATCAACAAATTTGCATACAATTCAGATTCAGATTTGTTTGTAACATTTCATTAAGTGCACAGGCTTTCGAGAGAGCTTTTTGCATATAGATTTTGCCCCTGTGGTCCATTTTTCCAGTGGCATTCCAGGTTATGTTGTCCTGCTGCGTAAAACCCCTGGAACACCCTATATAAAACTTGATCCACCCTCACCACTCTCCTGCTTGCACGCACCTGCCAGCCGTCATTTAAGTTTGGTGCGGTAGAGCAAGATTTGCCCCAAGGGTAAGTTGTAATCCAACCCTAGAGTCTATTAAACTAATATGTTGTGCTGCTGACTACACTTCTATAGCAAGCTTTTCTGGTGCTTCTGAATGAGTGGAAAGGTGGGTCACATGTGTAGTAGAAATAAAATCATTTGAAGCCCATCACAGTAGAATACATTATAAACACAATCTAACAGATAGCAGTATGAAGATATCCAACACCAAACACCAAAACTGAAAACAATGAAAGGTCACATTGGACTTAATGCGGAATCATCCTGATCAATAAAATGAATGTATTATGTACATTTCCTAGCGCAGGGTTTAATAATTAAACATGTCTAAGGCCTCATATTGCATTGTGGCTATGGAATCTGTTTTCACTGAGCTGCTTATTCAAAGAATAGACTGTGCCACTGCCTATTATGCTGCTGGCACATTTACAATTTGCCCATCAATGCACTGAAACTGCTACAGAGCCGGACTATCCAGCAAAAAATACAATGCAATACAAATACAATGCATAGGCATTGCTACAGCTGAGACATCACTCATATTGCTTTGTGTTTCCTGATTTGATTCGTAGGAAAGAATAAGATTTAGGGAACTTACAGTATATTTACTCTTAATAGGTCAGAGGGGATCCAGTACTTGCATTATAAAAACCATAATGTGGTCATCAGAAATCACTAGCAAGTTACCTTCTAGTAGTTTACAGTTAAAGGGCTTTATAGCTTTCTATTTCTATTTTCCTGGTCACTATATTATTCTGTAGTAATTAATCTTGCAAACCATTTAACCCTTTAGTAGACTTTCCATCTGTGGACATCTTCCTAGTCCAAAAGCTGTGTGTCAGGAGCAAGTTGTGTGTCACCAAGAACCAGGGCCGGCACCAGCACAGGGCAAACCTGGGCAATTGCCAGGGGCCCTGGTAACTTTAGGGGCCCACTCAGGCTCACACTTGGCCATGGTATTATTTTACAGTGGAACTGAAACACTGAATGCCAGGTGTTGTGAGCAGACCTTCTCATGGCTGGCCTCAGCAACAGGGGATGATCAGCAACATTGGAAAAGGTGGCATAGAATGGAGAGCAATTGATGGAAGCTCAGAAGGTGCCAAGAACCATGTAACAACCGATAGCAATGATGAAGTCTTTAGTGGCAGCGGAACAAGCAGTAAAGGCTGAAGGGTGCTTGGTGGCAATAGAGAATGCAACAAGGACTAGAGGACGATTGGTGGCTATAGGGAAGGCAATAAGGACTGGAGGGGGATCAGCAGCAGAAGATGACCCATTTGTGGCAGTGGAGCTGAAAGGTTACATCATGTGACACATTACTTTGGGGCCCACTAAGACTCTCCTGCCCAAGGACCCCATAAACCTAGAGCCGGCCATGCCAAGAACAATGCCAAATGTCAGAGTGGTATAAAGCACCACTGGACTCTAGGGCAGTGGAAACATGTTCTGTGAAGTGGTGAATGGTACTTCTCTATTTGGCAGTCTGATGGAAGAGTCTGGGTTTGGCAAGTGCCAGTGTGTGAATTGTAAGCTTTTGTGGAGGAGGGGGGTAATGATATAAAGTTGTTATCTCTGCATCCCTTTGCTCCAGTGAAGGGAAATTCCAGCAAGACTGTGTCCTAGTGAAAAGGATGGTCCATCATGGCAAGGCAAAGTTGGTTGAGTTTGGTGTGGAGTGCTTGAGTGGTCCACACAGAACCCTAATCTTCAATATCTTGTAGAAAGAATTGCCAGAAGAGTGGAAGCTATTTTAGCTGCAAATGGGAGAACCAACTCCATATTAATGCAACTGGATTTAGAATGCGATGTCAGAAAACAAATAGACATCAATTCAGTAAATTTGCCTTAAATATCTAATGAAATATGGACTATTTTTTGTCTTTCTTCAAAATAAGGTACAAAATGATATAAGGCGTAATTCAGTAGTGAGGAAGTTACAGCATAACCTGCATGTAAAACTTTCACTGAAACAATTTGACAACCATATAAGGTAAAAGATCATATTAGGTGTAATTCAGTAGGAAGGAAGTTACAGCATAATCTGCATGTAAAACTTTCACTGAAACAATTTGACAACCATATAAGGTAAAAGATCATATTAGGTGTAATTCAGTAGAAAGGAAGTTACAGCATAATCTGCATGTAAAACTTTCACTGGAGCAATATGACAACCACATTTTTCGTTCCATAAGATGCACATTTCCCCCCAAAGGCAGGAGGGAAAAAACCATGCTGCTTATAGAGCGATTGTGAATGTAAAGGTGAGGGGGGGATAGCTATGGGCTGGTAGCCATAGTCCTGCGCCAATTTCAGCCAAAAGCAGCATTTGGCAGGCAGGCATGAATCGGTTACCCTGCTATTAATTATCTTTAATGGGATTATTGGGAGGATACTGCACACTTTCTGTAATGGGTCGCTGGGAGGGGATATTTTAGCACATCATTTTGTCAGTATATTTTTTTCTTAATTTTGTCCTCTAAACCCTGGGGGCATCTTATGGTAAGGTGTATCTTGTGGGGCTAAAAAAAAAATCCTGTGTGAATAGCAAGGTATAAATAAAGACACAGAAAAGACACATAAAGACACAGAAATAGGACTAATTTAAAAACACAGTGACAGAAGCACAAGCCCTCTGTGTTAAAGAAGAAGAGGCATATACTTTATATTGGAATAATCTCTTCAAATCGATTTAAAAAGAGTGACACCATCTATCTGACACAAATAGCTTAAACGTGGATCAACAATCATGTCCAAATCTCAACTTTAGCCAAAACATTTATTTTGGTGTTGGATAAAGTGAAAAAGAGCTAGATGCTAGTTACATAACTTATCTTTGAAACTATGGCAACAACTTCCCTTCTTGTTTGGTCACTGGAGGCAGGGAGTAACCAGCAATTACAGGCATAAAAGATGAGGTTCCTCTGCCAGTTACGACTAATAGTTTGCTGATAGAACGACTTCCTTCTTGATTGAATATAGCAAAATTGTCCTTGGCAAACTAAAAAAAAAGTCTGCATTTTTCCATCACAACATTTACAAACAACATTCAAAATTTATTTGTTTTAGGAATACCCAAGTCCATGTATAACTTATGATCAACAGATACTATGAAGTTGATATATGGACACCTTTACAGACAGTATGAAATCTTTCCATATCCTATAATTAAAGTTCTTTTATGAATGAAAATCTAAAAAGAACCAGCTGTGATCATTTTAACATCTCCAGGCTAAAATAATTGTCGTTCCTTCCTTCCCTTCCATTTCCCAATAAAGAATAAAGTAACTGGGTAACTAGATTTTCTATGTAAGATCAGATTGCAGTTGGCAGTGATGTGAGTTACCAGCCATAAGTTATCAAGATATTTCTTGATAGATGTAACAACAATGTAGCATGTAGCATGTAACTATTATTATTATTGCTTTATTGTATTATAGCATCATCATCTTCCGTAGCGCTTATGTCAAATCCATAGTCAAAGCGACTATGTCAAATTCTAGTTTCTATGGAGTGATCGAGAGGTTTCATAGGCTGATGTTTATGTGATTGCTAATCTAAATTATGAGATAAATTAGGGTAGGTGGTAAATTGGAGAGGGGCAATTTTTAAAGCAGTAGAACTGAAGCTAAAGTATTGTAGTGGTAGATATTGTGGCAGGGTGGGTATGGTCCCTCACAGTGATGATGCTGAGGCTATAGTATTCCTGGGGCAGAACATTGACTGGGTACCTTTGCTGGATGGCAAATGGGGGATAAGTACAGGGAAAGGGATTTATGAGGAGACTTAGTAGGCAGGGTATAGAATAAGTGTTAGAAGAGGGTGAAATATAGCACAAGCTCAAAGTGAGGTGGATTGTGTGCTTGGGGCAACTACCAGCCTAGTCCTGGGCACCCTATGGCCAGTCAGCCCCTGGCTATGAAACGTTATACCTTGCATTCGGGTGCCCAAAGCAAGTGTCTACAAGTAACATTTTTGTGTTCTTTAAGGAATTCAGAGTGGTCCTAAGAACATAATCTTTTAATGATAGTGTTTCTCCTTAAGATGGCTCCTTCCTGTTTGCTACATTGTGTGTTAAAAATATACAGTGTTGATGGAAAAAAACTGCAAGCCCTCTGGTTGCTGATATTACATTTATTATTTGTGATTGGGAACATCGTAATACAAAATCAATGTATGGGCTAAATAGTACCTCCTGAAAAAGATTTTTTTTAGTTGAAAGTGTATATGCTTGTGTACATGGCATCGCCAAACCCGTATTATAAAGCACAATGTCACTTCATAAAATATCCCAAATCACACAAAAAATAAATATGTTTGGTTAAAGCTTAAGTTGAAGTTGTTTGAATCCAGATGCACTAAGGAGGACTAAATGTTGTTTAATGCTCATGTAGCCATTTGTAAAATGGGTGTTAGATACGGGATACATATTTACATTTATAATTAGTTGAAATACATGTATACAAAGGTTTTCCTTTTGTCCAGATGTTTTCAACTCTCATCCAGATGAGCATGACCATTATTTCAAATTGCAACTACTTTTCAGCTCCAGCATCTTTATCGAACAGTAAAACTGTTCCTAATCGTTGTAGCTATCGTCGCTTGTTGCAAACTGAGAGGAACAGAATCTTTGAACTGATGTGGCTGAATGTGGCTAAAAGCATAGATGAAAGGTCCTCATAGATATTTGGGAATTCTGTCTATAATCAATTCATGCCATCCACCAATGTTCACCATCCAATGCACATCATTTAAAATATGTATGTGAACTTGGCTAGATGGTGGCTCATGTGGCTAACATCACTTGAATGGGACTATCTAGAGAAGCATATCATCCTTTGATCTACAAAGGAAGATGATGGTGCAAATTGTCAGCACAGACAGCATCTACTGGATTGGGTATATTTTGTGGTTGTTTATTCTAAAGAACATTCCACACCCCTCAAATTACTGAGACTGCTGTGGGGAAAAATAAAGGTTCAGCCCAGAGTTGGATTGCTCAGTTCTCTAATGAGCGTATATCTCCCTGCTGTCTAGCTGGCAGTGCTGGCACTAGGAGTGTCCTCACTCATGGGAGCGACAACCTTCTTTCTGTAGCCCCGGCCGTAGCCCAATTGACAGCAATGCCGGTTGCTGACCAGAGAATGGCTTCTCCATGTTCAGGCTGAAGGCCAAACTCAAACACAGATTACTAGTTGAAGTCCGTATTCTGGTTTGGAAACCCAAACTCACAAAGTCAGGTACGAATCTGAATTTCCAGTTTGGGTTCACCCAACGCTACTTATAATATAATGATATAATTTAAAATGTGGCATTGCCCTATAAAATAGTACACAACTGTTTTCTGGTTATGAGTGTAATGGTATGAATAGGACCTTATACTTATCTTGGTGGACAGTGTCTTTTTTCTTACTCTGTTGTTACTCTGATCAGGTAGTAACATCAACATTTTGCCAGTGGCTGGGAACATGGCCCTCCAAATGGCTGCCAATCGAAAGCTGTCAGGTGCTTGGTCAAGAAACAGGAGCATTCACTGTCGGAACAGGTAAGTAAAAGGCTGTGAGAAATGCCATCAAGCAATGTGGGGAAGAATGGGGGGCAGGTATTTTTACATTTAAATTCAGATTATGTCCTTAATAGATTATTGACACCGTGGAAAAGATAGTTTTTGGGGAACTGATCTATAAATAAATTGTGTAAAAATCTTAACTGGTCAAATGCTCAGTAAAAATGCAAATCAAATGTGTGAAAGGTCTGAAAACATCACCTTTTGATCTTAAAGCAGATGGAAACCCGCGCGAGCTGACCCTGGAATCTATAAGATTCCAGGCCCTGCTGTGTAAAAACCCTCCAGGGCACCGGTGATCTTACCCGATCCCTGATGATGATTTCTACCAGCACTGCATCCCCGGCATCTCTGTGGACAAGTGGTTAAACTCTTCTATTCATTTGCCAAAAAACTTTCCACAGTGAAAATTTGAATAATAACCCAGGTTTGCTTCAGTTCACTCCAGTCAGCATATACTGTATATCACATATGCTCAATCTGTGCCCTGGGGGGCCACATGTGGCCCCTGACCTGCTATGGGAAAAGTGTGAGGGTAAATAGAACTTGTGTGTAAATGTAAATAGTGGCTCAGTAAGATGTTGCAGGGAAAGTGATATAGGAAGGGCCTATTGCCAAATATAGGTGGCGGCGGTGTCCTGGAGGAACCAAGTGACATTGATTGCAATATCACCCCTGGGAGAAATTTCTGGCACTTTAACAACATTTTTTTATATATTTGATTTGTGTGTTTAGCATTGGTAGATGTTTAGATGGGCTATTGGATTATTGAGAATGCAGTTACAATTTGGGATTGATAGGGGGATGGGCTATGAATATGGGGCCCATATATCCCAGTGTTTTGGCAGCATGTGGGGGTTGTTAGATGTAAATGTAGTAATAGGGTGTTGTAGTGGACATACAACTAAGAAAAATTCTATGGAGTTAGTAGAGACAGTGGGTATCCTGATCTTTTATGTTATTCAAAATGAAAACTGTGATATAATGAGCCCAGTCATTGTGGTCCACGCTCTTTAAAAAGGTGACCACCACTGCTGTATATGCTTCAGTTTTGTACACAAGAGCATTCAAACAGGAGCAATATCTTCAGCATAAGAAATCTTAACCAAATCAGTCCAATGTTTGGAAATTGTCTTGAGAGACCTTGAGATGCCTACTATACCCCATGGATGAGGTAAAGCTTATAATTTATTAGCATAGCAGTATCATTTTATAATGCCGTTTTTCAATCTTATGTAACGTCTATTTTTTTCCATCCTTGGTTGTTGCTTTATGCTGAATTGGAACAGTTCTCTGCCAACAAGAACCTGAAAACTTGTAGCCATCCAGGATAGATATTGCAGTGTGCTAAAACTGTATATCAGTGTGCTTATAACGATGTATAAAAAGTCATTTGTGCAATCTATGTTATAAAAAGCCCTTACGTTGCAAGCTGCTACACTTTGTGTGTGGACTTCCAGGTCCAGCTGAAGTCCTTTTGTACATTCCAGTGTCATGACATTATCTACTTGACCTGCGTGGCCTTTCTTCATAAGGAGGCACTGGGTTTGGATAGATACTGATGCAGGATTCACTAGAGGTCTTCAGTATGGCCTCTTCGTATGGCGGAGGCAAGCATATGGTAAGAAAAGAGGCATCTGGCACCAGTGTACAGTACTGAAAAGGCTCGCTGCTCCATGATAGGGTGGAGAAAAAGTCCATTTCTCTGTCTGGAAGGCTCTCCTGCAAACTTATTGCAAATATTTGGCTTTGTGGGCTCTTACGTTTACACCTCCGATAAAGGAACAGCACGCAAAATCCTATTACCAGTAATGCCGTGGTAGGAAGTATGATACATAAGAATGGCTGTAAGTCTTCTTTGGTGGAATTGATTTCATTGGAATGTTTGCTCTGCATGAAGAAAACAAAATCATATTTCAGTTCGTTCAAGCTATTACCTTCAGTTTTCCTTTACAATATCTTTATTATGCTTTAAGGTTTTACAAGTTAAGCCAAAACCTTACCAAGTGGACGACAGGACCTTTTTAAGATACAGCGCAGTGTGACACCTATAACGAGTAAGTATGCAGCTATATATCAGTTACATTATCACACATGATCCTAAGATATAAGAAGAACTAAGCACTGGAAGAAGAAAAAGAAAGAAAAAAGAAAAAAAGGGGGGGGGGGAGAAAACAACAGAATGAATAGCATTGGGGCAGGGGGGAAATGGGGGCTACTTTACTACTATACAAGGTCTTGATGTTGCCCTAGCAATTCATCTCTAGAGATTACTATAACTTACAGCCAACTAAAGCAGGCACCAGCCTAGGTTAAGAGAAGAGAAAACAATCTAAGGCTGCCATTTAGAAACACACAATAAGGGGCAGACTGGGGAAAAAATCAGCCTAGGAATTCATTGACCCCAGCAAGCCCATGTCCAGCCCCCAGGGCTACTGAGCCAGTCAATGAATACTTTTGTTAGCTGAGGCTATAGCACTGTAGGTACAGATCATAGGCAATCATGGGAACAGCCATTATTAAAGAAAGAATAATAAACCATTAGTATTGTAGTCAGGAGTGCATATGGCCGGGGACAAAACAGGGGTCTTGGCTAGGGATGGACGGGTACAAAAGGGACAGGTATGGGGGAGACTTGGGGGGCCCAAAGCATTGCGGTCGACTTTTTTCCGGCATTCAATTTAACATTGAAACTGAAAGCGGGTTTTTGTTTTTTGTAATTCTTTGGGCATTTTTCGTTTCATAAAATTTTTATCTAACAAAAAAATGTTTGGCCAAATGTTTCACTTTTCCTTGTTTAAATGAATGCCTCTAAACAAGGGGGTTAAAATGTACACAGCTAATAATGGTGTTGATTTGAACTAGGGAAAAAAGCATCATAACATTTTTCTTCTCACAAAAAAAGTGAGAAAAAAATTCTCACGGCACTGAATCAGCTCTAAAATGAAAGCATACTCATCCGTTCTATACAACAATGAATGGCTCTGATGCACTAACCACATTACTAAATAACAAACCGCCTTTCCATCACAATAAACTCTGCAAAAAGTCGTTTAAATGTGGAATGAAATGGAAAACATGGCAGGAAATCAACATATACACATGCTGATACATTAGGGGAAGAGATCAATCACTTAAGGGGTATTTTCAACCACTGTGCAAATTACAGTTTGACAAGCATTGTTCACAGGAATAAACACGTGCAAAACCATCACTGAGAGGCTCTCTGCATCCTCATAAAACCCCATAGGATGCTGTTATTCCCAAACAATAACTCACCTTATCTGTAATTTTTTTTTATTTTTTGCAATTATTCTATGTTAAGTTGGAGAGGCTCTAAAAGTTTTTACAGAACTTAAAACGCTTAAAACGGTAGGCCTAGTTAAAGTGGTCCTTCACCATGAATAAGAGCCTATCTTATATGTTTGCTCCTCACTGTCCATACAGATTGCTCACTTTAGAAATCATCCTACCTGCATCTACTGCATGTTATGAGCCTTGAAATATCCAAGAGGGTGGCTCATGGAGCATAATGCAGCCTGCAAACAGGAAGTGTCTTCTGACTGTGCTGCTCTGCATTGTCGGATTACTGTCCTTTCCCTGATCCCAGCTCTGCTCTGTCTGTGCAAAGCACAGCTAAACCTGCATCCTGTACTTTATCCTGCTCTCCTCTGCTCAGTATGAGTCAAGATGGCAGCGCCCGTATCCAGAGTTGCAGCCCGGTGGGGGAAAAAATAATAAGTAAGTGACTAAAAACTTTAAATATATTAATTTTAGATGCTGGGGAATAGTTTTTTTAAGGGTTTGGGCTTTTCATTAAATCACGCTGAAGGTCCGGTATAAGGCAGGATAGTGCCCCCCAAACACACGGATTTATTTATGACAAGGATAGAGACAGACAGAAAGTATGAGAAGATTGAGATAATGTGAAAGACAGAGAGAGATGAAGGGGAATATTTGAAAAAGATCAAGATGAAGGGAGCAAAAAGGCGAGGGAGGGAGATGAATGAAAAAGTGGAAAAAATAGGAAGTGTCATAGAGAGTCACTCACCTCATTCTTGGTCCAGGTGCACTGAGCTGACCATCGTCCAGATGATGCAACAGTGTCAGTTGCTGGCTCAAGCTGTGGCAGCTCAGTCGGTGTTGTGCGTGTTGTCCTCCTCTCGCATCCCTGGCATCTCTGCTCATGTAGGCATGCGCGTACTTACACAGGACATTTATACCCTCCAGTGCTGCAGGCTGCTTAGCTCCCATGTGATACTGGGCTGATCAGCCCTTTGGCTATTGCGGGCCAATTGGGTCATCTCCCCCCAGCCAATCCCAGCACACTTCTCCTAATAAAGATGACCACAATGTCCAAGATAGCCGTAGCTGTGGGTTTTATAGTTGTGTCTAAATTCTATCTTGCATGACCCAGATTGACCTTTGACCCTGCCTTGTCTGACTCTACGTTGTTACCTCAAACCTCTGACCTCGGATTCCATGGCCTCTCCTCTGCCTGTTTCTTACTGTACCGAGACACTTGCACCGGTGTATAACCCTTCGGCCCACATTCTGACCCTTCTTTCAGTATATCCCTCTGCTTCTACCCCTGACTGGACTTGGTGTAGTGGCTGTTCTCTCTCAGTATTCCAGCAATTCAGAAGGGATATACCCTTACACATCCTTCTTGTGTAAATTGTGTTCAGTCGTATTATCTAACAGTTTTGGGGACAGCAATGTTCGATGAGACCAATAACAAACCAAACGAAAAAATGTTTTGTTTGGTTTGTTATTGCCCAATTTATCTAACTCAGGGGATTCGCCTCCTGGTAAACCTCTGCATTGTTGGTATGTTTGGCCCCATATGGAATTATTAGTGTTACAAGAATTTCATGATGCTAAAACATGGGGTATTTTTGGCAGCCGAAAAACCCTAAGGCTCGCTAAGCGTAATGTCTGATGCCCAACTATCAGACGTGATGTCATTGTCTTTGTAGAAGCTTGTCCAGTTCTCGCCGGAACAAGAGAACCCATTAACCTCCCATTGGGTTACTTGTTCCTTTAGAAGTCCCTAAGGAACCATTGACCCATGTTTTAATGGATATTATTGTTGATTTACCTAGGTCTCAGAGTAACACCCTTATGTGAGTCATATCTGATTGCTTCAGTAATTTTGTTTCCTTGACCAAACTTCCGCCCCTGACTGGCTATGTTATTTAAAAAAAAAACATTTTTAAAGTGATAGTAGAAGAAGCGAATATTCACTGGGTGGGGTCAGTAATGAAGGAAGGCCCCAATCTGAGGCATCGGCTCGAGCATTGCCTGATTGATCGCGCTGTATGCATCCTCCTCCGGCATTCCGCTGCAGGCAGCGCGGCCACCGGAGGTCAGTTTAAAGTGGCCAACGAGCCCTAGGATTGTTGCCAGGGCTACTTAGCCCTCTTGTGGTGCTGGACTAATCAGCCCTTTATGGGTTATTTTGGTCTCTATCGTTTATGACTCAGATTGACCTTTGGCCCTGCCTAGTCTGAACCTAAGTTCTTACTTTGAACATCTGGCCTTGGACTTCCTGAACTTGCCTCTTGCTTTTTCCAGTGTATGACCTTCAGCCTGCCCTCTGACTTTGCTTTCAGTATATTCCTGCTTTGACGCCCGGTTGGGCTGACTAGCCGTGTATGACCTCAGCATCGTCTGACCCGAGGGTGCTCATCTACCTGCAGGTCTAGCACTGGGGACATCAGTGTCTGGCAGGGCCTGCTTGAGTCTAGGCAAACGGTGGCCTGTTGAAAGGTTAAGCCAGCAGCAGGGATTGGGCGTTATCCACTGACCTGGATCTGAGCCTGACAGGAAGAGAGTGGAAATGTGGAAAAGAAAACATGAAGATGGGAATGAGGAAAATAGAGAGTGATGAGGGAATGTGAGGATGGGAATGTGAAAAAAAGACTAGGGTAATGTGGTAAAGACAAAACAAAGGAGGCAATATGGAAGTGAGAAAGAGGAAATGTGGAAAAGAGTAAAAGAAGAGGTTATGTGACCTAAAAGAGAAAGAAAGAAGGAGGAATTTGTAAAAAAGTGAAATATCAATGGAATGTGGAAGAGAGGGAGACAGTGGAAATCTGGAAGAGAAAACTAAGAAGGGAATGTGAAAATGGATGATGGAAATGTGAAAAAGAAGGGAAGAAGGGGGGAAGTTGGTAAAGAGAGAAACATCGAGTAAATGTGAGAGGAGGAATGATGGAATGTTGAAATGTTTTATGCTGTATACAAAACCTAGTGGAGTGCAGCAAGTATGATGTCCCATTGGTGCTTCTAGGATAAAAGAGCTCTTTGCAGTCGATCCATCCTAACATCCCAAAGGCCGCCCCTGCTCTTAGGCCTCTTTGACACCCAGACTGTGTTGCGTTAGCATCAACTGCAAAGCATGAGTGGATTCAGTTTGTATTGTACCTGACAGTGATGCCTTGGAAGATACCCTACCCCACACATGCATTATATGGCACCCCAGGATCACGGACTCAAATGGGTGGCTGTAAATCTATAGACTGTTGTCATGGGGGTTATTTAAAGTGAAAGCCCTTTAGATGCCATTTTTGAAAGTGTATATTATCATGAGCCAAAAGGATGTCCTCAAGGTGCTGAGCTTGGTGTAGTTTTTTATTTTGGCCAATGGTTGTTTTATGGAAGAATTTTCACTACCTGCAATTTGTTGCAATTAGCAACTAGGGATAAGCGAACCCCCCAAAGTTCAGGTCCGACAAGTTTAGCCAAACTTTAATTAAAAGCTTGCGTACCTGAATTGTTACATTTTAGAAGATACATATGTTTACACTGACTGAATGGGAGTGTGGTAAATCTAGATTCCGCAGTGAACAGTGATAAAGAAACATTGTTGCAGCTTCCCCCCACACACACAATCTCTCTAGCAGCTGGTTATTCGGTGTGTGTTTATATAACATAATACACAAGCTGCCTGTGTTTCTGGTGCATTTATCTCTCTCAGTTTGGTTCGGGCTGCTGCTGGCACAGCTCTCCCATCATGCTTATGTATGTGACTAGATGTCCGCTCCCATGCAATTCTGGGGCCTGTTTTTCCAAAACATATACATGAAGTTAAGCCTTCTCAAATAGTTTTTGCCAAAGTAGTGCTTTAGAGGAGCAATTTACTAAATGTTTTTTTTTTTTACATTTAGTCTTCTTTAAAGCAGACCGAAACCCAGCAGTGAGACAAAACCAAATGAGCTAATTTACCCATCTACAGTCCTCTCCATGGGTGTAGGGAAATATATTGCTATCACAAGTGCAATAGGATAAAGTTTTCACTATTGCACTTCAGTAGAGTTTTGTATTAGGGTAAAGCATGCTTGTTTTTTGCGCGTTCCAACCTCATCTGAATGGCTGGGACGAGAGCACATGCAAAGCCCAAAGCTGCAGGGGATGCGGCTGCTCCCACATTGCAGAACATCAGAGCCGCTTGCCAAATTACATACAGTAGGCACAGCAAACGGCTCTGATTGGGCGAGAGCCTATGCATGTGCCATTGGACCAGGGAAAGGTAAGCAGTTACTGCCTATCTGGGGTGTTTCACACAGCAGAGAACCTGTGTTCTCCATTTTTTCAGGGGTGTTATTTTTAGGAGATATTTTGATTCCAGTTAAACTATATTGATTTTTTGCCCAATGTTTTTTCCTAGATGTTCTCTTTAACCCTCCCCCCCCCCCCGTTTGGTGTGCATATTGCTTAAAGTGGACCAAAACCCAGGATTTTGACTATCCTGAGTTTTGGTCTTTTCCTCCGAGGCACCCTGATCGCGGGTTCCCCGCCGTGTAAAACTCCCCAGAACGCCAAAGTCAACTCACATATTCTCGGGCCTACAGCGCATGCGCAGCCACTCGTCCAATTAGAACGATTGGAGCCGCTGATTTCACTTTGTCTAAGGGAGCGTGCCTGCGCCTGCCATTCACAAATGTTAGAGGGATAGCGGGGATGCGGCCGCAGCTCGCACATGTGCCGTTGGACACGGAAACAAGGTAAGTGTATGTGGCGACCGGGGGGGGGGGTGTCCCACATCGGGGTTTTTGCTAAACAAAAAAAGTGTGTAGCTGACACTTTCATTGTTCAAAAACATGGCAGACACTGTCCGCATGTGTTTTCGGAATGAAATAAGCCTATTACTTACTGGAATCTTTAATTTCCTCCACCTATTTGCTGGAGGATAATTAATTCTTCAAACTGCCACATTTGCACTCGCTTTTCTGCCCTATAAGCATACCATAAAACAGGCGCTGGAGACAGTTCGTTGCACCAAATTGGCTTTAACGGAAAATGTCAGGTGCAAATTGGCGCATTGGCAAACGCTTGGCAAAAATTGGCGCAAATACAAATGC
Organism: Gastrophryne carolinensis; assembly: GCA_027917425.1. Lineage (NCBI taxonomy): Eukaryota > Metazoa > Chordata > Amphibia > Anura > Microhylidae > Gastrophryne > Gastrophryne carolinensis. Next base: position 297,865,092 of record CM051237.1, on the reverse strand, counting down.
ACATCTCATTTTGATGACCATAAATCAAGAGGAAACCCGATCCCAATTTGACACTCCAAATAGCATTCGCAAAGTCACCGGTGCACGACCATGAAACGCCCCTATTGTGTGCTGCATGAGAAAAGCTCTACCTTCCGCTCCAAATTCAGCCTCTTTAGAAAAATTCTAAATTATTATTTTCTTTTATTTCTATATCTGTTTCTTGAATTTTTTTGTTTTCTGTTTTTGTTTTGAGTACTTTCCCTAGCCCATTTCATGCAGGGCAATCGCTCTGGTGTTCCCCCCGATTTTCAGCCCTCTTGCCCTTGCTGAATCCATTTTACAGCCATTTTTGAGCCCCAAAGTTTGACTCCCCATTGACTTCCATGGGGTTTGGGTTCGGATTCGTGGTCCCAGGCCAGAAGTTTGGCAGTAAGTTCGGCCGAATTCTTGAACCATTTCAACCAACCCACACATCACTATTTATAATAAAGCAGGGAGACGTCCTATTGGACCACACTGCTTTGGGGTTTGCTTGGCTGGATGTGGCTCCTCACACGAACCCTGAGCCAGAATCCAATCTCTTCTGCACTGCTGCTTCTAACACCCTTTCCACACCAGTACCTGGTCCTGCTGTACAGTACATGGTCCAGTCAATGCACCACAGCCCATGTTTAGCCCTCTACAATAGTAAAGTGCTTTAGTGCCATCACTTTAAAAATGCGCGCATCGAAAATCTGTCCCTGCAATCCTAAAGTCTCAGCTATGAAATGCACTGACTGACAAGCACACCAGGGTAGGTCCTCAGAAGAAATTTCATGGACTGCCCAGGGTTCAGGAAAATCTCAGGCTGAAATTTGGCCCCTCTTTACCTCTGGCTATATATATTATTTCATTATTTATATGCTTTTATGACATTAAACACATATAATGTTCCATTTCTTAATATACCCTGATGCTTGAGATTTAAACATTGCCTCCAGGCCCCATTAGCCAACCCCCAACCCCCCCCCCCCCCCGTCCGACTAGTCGTAAAATGGTACCTATACGCTCCAGAGTGTGTTCTATATCACTGCAGGGCACATTTGAAACCTACAGAATTCCAAATGTTATTTACACCTTTTTGACTTTACATGAGCCCCATATCTACATATTCGGCTGTTACTACTATTGGACATGTATCAAATAGGTTATATTTACTCACTGCCCTTATACATAAAGATTGTTAACACGTCTTCGGGCATCAGAGGCCTATCTACCAATCTACCATAGCTTCTGCAGTAATGCAGACTCTGCTAATATATATATATATATTCTTCCTAAGAAGCCTAATTCCAGGAGAAGTGTAAAGAGAAGAGAATATTTACTTTTGCAGTAATTATGACTGCAATAAATTTATGCTTGAAATCAGATGAAAGACTTAAATTTACTGACTGACCACTAAAAAAAATGAAAGGGTACTTACTCACACATCTGATTGGGCCAAATCCAAATAAGCCACTCACCTAGTCGCTGGACCAGGACGGGCCCGAACTTCATTCACCAGCTCTTCCGCACCTGGCTCTTGCCTCTTGCCTTCAGTCACAGTGGCACCTCCTCTCTATTTACAATGGGGGGGGCGTGCATGTTGGACCTCAGCACAACCTCCTTTGCAAAGGATGGAGAGGGTGTAGTGCTGCTTCTGTGACTAATGGCAGGTCGTGAGCCGATACAGAATCAATCCTGACCCTATGTTGCGTGGGCTGGGATCTGGCAATCAGCAACTCACATGCACGCCCCCCCATTGTAAATAGAGAGGAGGTGCCACTGTGACTGAAGGCAAGAGGCACGAGCCAGGTGCGGAAGAGCTAGTGAATGAAGTTCGGGCCCGTCCCCGTCCAACGACTAGGTGAGTAAGACAAAACATGACTAACCTTTATTTTATATTCAGATTTAGTTTGTTTTCTCTTGTTTGCATATTGATAATTTGGTTTTTATTCTGCTTTTATCATACATTTTTAGGAAAACCCTGTCCAACCAAAGAATTCTTCAAGGAATTACTTTCAGAAAGAAGCGTTCACTAGAACAAGCTGGGTACACCTAGAAAGCATAAAATATGTACTTTCAGGCATTATATGGTTTGTGGGGAGTATTTTAAATGTAAATAGTTATTTTGGTTGAAAAACCGCAAGGTGCACACTTTGTCTGTAGAGATGAAATTTTGTAGCTAAAATTACCCTTAGGTGCATTCTTTACTTTGGGATGTTTGCCAACTCTTCTCTTGACAGTACCTATGCATGTTGGTTATTGTTCTGTTCAGGGCACCTTGCTGTTTCAGATTTAACTTGCAAATTGTTTTTTTTAGGAAAATGTGGCTTTGATTCTGCTTTTTTTATTCTTTTTTGGGGGAAACCCTGTACAACCAATTAATTATTTGAGGGATTATTTCCCCAAAAACTGTGCCCACGTCAACAAGCCTGGTACAGCTAGAAAGCTTGAGGTGTGTACTTCCCGAGAATGTATAGTTTGTAGGGTGTATTTCAAATCTAAAGGCTTGTTTTTCTTGAAAAAAACTGCAAGGTGCACATAGCAGTTGTATTTTATCTGAAAATCTCCTTAAGCACTGTTTCAGTTTGGGGGAGTCTCCTGGCCAGGAAAGGGTCCCTACCAATACATTTTTCATTTTTTTGCACTAATTTCACCCAAACATATTAAGAATACACAAAAATACAAACAAGGCATGTTAAAGCCCAGCCTATGCTAAAAAAAAAACAATATATAATTTTCCTGGGAAATCCCTTCAAAAATCACAGTTAAGCATGTATAGCGCAAAATTGCGGAAAATGGTCTGGCAACAGAGGGTGACAACATTTCTAGGTAGACTGGCTGGCTACACAATGGCTCTATTCCATAACACCAAATCCATGGTGTTTGTGAAGCTCCATATTCATCCAGATCATGGTGTATCTGTAGGAATATATTACTCTGTACTGAGAAAGCCAGTGGGATAAATCCAAGGTGTTCCCCCGGGTTGCAAAGCTATTTTTTCAATTAAGGAAAATGCTTTCTTAGATTCAGTAAAGATCCTGTGCAGTGCCCCTCCATACGAACTTATCTTGTCCTTGCTCTTTTTCTTATACCTGTGTGCCCTGGTGACCAATCACTCTGTGGGGCCATCGTGAAAGGCCTCTGGTGGTCACAAAGGTTCTGCAACCATCTGCCAATGAACGCAATCTTGGAAGAGATGATTATTTGGGCTACTGGGACTGGGCTTGTGAGAAGGGTTTATGCATAGGGGGACACCAGCAATTCACATGCCCTCCCCCCCCCCCGAGTCATGAGCTGCAGTGCTGCCATGATGTAGAGGGCATGGATGTACTTAAAGAAATCTAAGCAGGTGGGGCTTGGATGTATACTTCAACACTAGGAAAATTGATTTCCTCTCCACCCTTGGTTGTCGAAGAACCTAAGAAACTTCTCTTCCGCCAGATCTCTAAATCATATTTTGACATTTTTTGACTGTCAACCATATTGACATTCAACGATATATAGTAACATTCTGGCGTTCTTAAAGTCATAATACCACACAAACACACGCACACACATATATTACAGTAGCACAAATGTAACAAGATTGTTTATTACTTTAATACTATATAAAAGGTATAATAAAAAAGATGTCCAGGATACCTGTGGTGCTGGTACATTTCTATAAAACAACAAAATATTTCATTTTAATGTATTATGCATTAAACTGAAGATTAAATAGTTTCTATATTAGATTATATTTTATATTTACTCTTTATATGTATGAGAGTCTTTTAACCTGGTAGAAGACATTCATGTTTTTCCACAACTGTTTTATTGCATAAGTAAATTAAATCCCCTTTCCTGGAGAAGGTCCCCTATTTAAATCCTAAACAGGTGCCAGATATTTTTTATTACACATTATTTTAAAATCAGTCTCTATTAAACATTAGTGAAGTGAGTGGGAGATGCCTATTATAGAAGGTTTCATAATTTTTTTTCTGTAATTATTGAATAAAATTCAACTAGGGCAGGGAGGCTCTTCAAAAAGGTTCTCTGTACATTTTACAGATGTGCATGTGTGTTCATAAATGTCTTATCCGTCATATCTTTGAGCATTATTTATTAGAATTTAATTTGCTAATAGTTATGTCGTATTTATTAAAGGGTGCATATTTATGTTGATGTCATTTTAAGTACCCTAACCATTATCTCATCTGTCTACTCTGCTCCAGCTTGTCATTATTTAAAGTTGAACCCATTAGTACAAGATGTTCACCTCCCGAACTCATATTAATAGTTTAGATGCTATACCAATACAGCCTTAAAAAAGCTGTCAACACAGAAAAGGTCTCCTGACCAACTATTTGTATAGAACCATTTCATACTGCCCTTAACATCTTCAACATAAACCACATTTAACGTTTAACACACACGTGTCTTTATAAAAAAAAAAAAAAAATTATATATATATATATATATATATATATATATATATATATACACTTTTAGCAGTGGTTTTAACTGCAGCATGCTTTCCTGTAAAATTATGCTTTCTCTGAATCATATGTGGTCTACAAATTATGCAATCATATACATAGCATAGCATCTTTTCTTATTTTGGTTAGAACATTTTTAAATGTTTTTAATCATGTTTTACAAGTTATTCATATGCTGAATTAATACATTTGTAATACAACGTCCATTGTTTTGAATTCAATTTAACTGTAATTTACTTTACTACTAGTATTTGTATCCTAAATTTAGATTAGTTCATGTACTATTGGTTTAAAGGCCAAATAAAACCCCATTAAAATTCATTCACCTTTCACCTAGTAAATAGTCTTTAAAACAAATAGTTATCGTCTATCTAATTCCAATGATAAGTGAGCAAAGCTGTCACGGTCTCGAAAAACTCAGCTTCTTCATTTGGATAAAAACAACCCTATTTATTTTGCACAAGACTGGGTGCTTGTAAGTGAAGGTGCTCTCTAAATGAAACACTTTTTGTTACTTTTCTCCATTTTGTAACAACCAAATATAATCGATTGCTGAAAATTTAAAAATAAAAATTCTTCATTTAACCATAGATAGAAACCTAAATATTCAAAGCTAAGTATATTCTGGCTAACTTATTTTATACAAACAATATATTAAAATAAAAAAACTACATAAAATATTAAATGTACTAGTGGTTCCTTTTTAGAATGCGGATTTTGACCTACGTACTTAACCTACCTCTAACTTTGTTTCATCAAGGGGTAGTCCAGGCTCACTTGTCATCCATTCATAGCTGCCCCTGCCCGCATGTCCGAATTTCCTCCAGCTGCTGTCCAAGAGCCACCGCATTCTTTCAAGTGAAGCAAAATGACAATCCAAAAGGTGATGAGTTTCCCACAATCCCCCTTGTCGTCAGACACAGCTGGAGGCCTAAGAGCTAATGATCACTGCTCGAAGTTCTCTTGTGTTATTAACAACAGTGGAGAAAAAGCGTGGCTGGCTCAGCTATACTATCAGCCCAAGTCAATCTCGCTGGATTTGTTACGGTGGCCTACATTACCAGAAAGCTGGCATCAGGTATCAGCAAAGGGCAGGGCTCTGATTGGACGCTTTTCTGCATTAGGATTATTAAAGGAGCATTTGTCAACACATGGCATGATGCTGAACATACAACCTTTTACATTTACATTCTGTAGTAAAAAAACTCATTTGTGGCAAAAGCAAACAATAAATTGTCTGCATTGTTTCGGGACTTCAACTACATCGTGAAGATGTAAACAGGGAAATGTTCTACGGGGAAGAGCAATAAAGGACAGATCCAGCAAGGACATGGGCTAAGTGACATGCTGAATTATTTAGATCCATTAGCATTTAGATGTTAATGATAAATCTTTGGAAAGCTTTTAGCCCATAAAAGGTTCTCTATTTGGAAGATATGATTACAAGCAGCCAGCAACAATCAGAGTCCTGTGCCGGTTAGGCAAACAATATTCCCAAAGGGATGCTTTAACTCCTTCATATCTAGTTTGATGTCAAGTAATGTATCTATTCTGCAGACTCGGGCACAGAAATTGTACATTATTCTCAGTGTGCCCCCCCTCTCGCATCCATTATTATTGTTTGTATGTCGTGGTCTGCTAAAAGCAAAGGAAAAGTTAAAGATTGTACAAGGTAAACAATAAAACTTGTATTACTCTGAGGATGGTGGTTTTTGGGGTGGTACAAGTCAGATCGTTTTATGCTGATCTTTTTAGCCACAGTTATTCATACTTATTTAAGACTGACCCTTACTTCACTGCACTTTCCATTAAACCATTTTCACAGGTCTATTTCCTGAATTCTCATCTCCCTGCCATCATTCCTGGAAAGCAACTATGTACTATTATCTACATTTATAGAAATTCATCTGCACACTACACCAATATACTATTTAAAAAAAGTTGTGACCTGAATTGTATTTACATAGCTCCATAAATTGCCAAATATTTAAAATCTTGCATAATCCACATCCATGCAGTCTGATACAAAGATGAAATGCAAGTAATTCAATCCGAAGACTGTATTATAAGGAATTGTCCATAAAACTCGAATAAGATAGTATGCAAGACTTGTTCTGTCCAGCCCCGGACTTTAAGGCAGGACCTATTTGCGGTAGCCCACAGTGTGAAAACTTTTGATTTCCCCAAATCCTCATCTAGTTACTTAACCCCTCGGGGCATGGATGGACCTCTGATGGTATTCCTGATCTTGTCAGTCAGCAAGGATGCACTGGCAAGGAGAGGAGTGTGACAAAGCCTTGCAGTGGCCATGAGATTGAGGGTCGAGGTTTGTGGTGAGTATACAGGGGGTTTCACACTGCCGGACATCCCAAATTAAGCTGCCACTAGGTAAATCTATAAAAGAGGGCCTACTCATTTATATGTGTTTTATCCACTTTAAATCCTCAAAAAAACAGTAGTGGTTTAGAAAACTTCCCATTGGAATGGTGGGGAAAATATATGAGAATAATGGGGAGCTCTTCCCCAAGTAAGGATTTTGGGAAGTAAGGAGTTAAGGATTAAGGATTCTGGGAACAAGGGTCACGGGTTTAGGTTGCATTGAGTTTGTATTTGGTTCCAGCAGGAATAAGTAAAATGACCTAAGGAGGCACATCTGATTGCTTCAGGGGGTGCGGTATCAGGGGTGATTTGTCTGGTGGCTTTGCTACAGGATTAACATTTTCTGGGGCAAGGTATGTAGAGTTATCAGGAGGGCCTCAGGTTAAGATGTGATCTAAGCATGGCCCTACTAGGAGGGAACCTGGAAGAGATTGGTAAGTTAAAGCATAAGCTGCTTGATCTTATACTATCAGCAGCCAAGATCACCATTGCCCAGTCTTGGAAGAAAGAGACAATCTACTTTAGTCAATTTAAGATAAACTGGCTGATAGTGAACGAGAACTGGCAGAATTCTGGCAAACAACCAACACCAGTTTGAAGCTCTATGGGAGATCTGGAAGAGGTTTAGTAATAGCAGAGAATGGGGTTAGGACCTCGGCCTGACCCAAGTGACAAACACCGCATGTAGTTATGGGTTTTTTTTCGTTGTTTTTTGTGTGTTGGGTCACTTTGTTTAAAGTTGCTTGGAGCTAGGTTTGTCTTGATGACTTGATGGTTAAAGGGATACAGAAGGCAAAGGCAATTGCAAGACCATTGTGTCGGGCTTCATTTGGTACTGTCCTAAACTGTTTTCCATTTTCAAATTGAAGAAGAAAGATATCAAGGTTTACAGTTTCACCTTATGATTTATCTTTTGAAATATTTGGGTGCGGGCCTCGGCTCTGTGAGGCCGCATAACAATCAGCATAATAGGTGGGGTCTGTGAGACAGGCATTCTCATCATATTGGCTTATCTCCCTCTCTCCCAGTGTCCACAGTCTGATAATGCAAAGCTTTAGACCACCAGGTTAGCCCTATTATTGGTGGTCTATGGCAAAGGAATTCAGGAGGTGTGCCTCTTTGCCATGTTTCTACTTTCAGAAACAGCTGTGTTCTGACAGCAAGGGAGAGCTCAGCCATGATGAGGTGAGCTGCTGAATGACAGTTTATGCACTTTGCCTACAGAGTTGCTTTAAAGCTATGACAGGACAGTCCAAATCAGTTCTAGAGCAGATTATATTATCACCACTCCCTAAGTTAGGCACTTACCAGGCATGGCGAGATGCGATTCTCCCCTTCTCTCTATTCTGGTTAATGGTGAAGTGGATTAATCTGATATAACATAACTAGCCTTGACTGTGTCGATGTAACAATGTATTGTCTTCCTTTTTTGTGTAATATGTTCTACAAACTAAACAATAAAAAGTAATTCCTCAAGTAACAGACAAAATACAACTATATAGTAATCCCACACAGAATACATAAAAAAGTAATGACCCATTCCCATGGAATAACTTGTGAACACGATCAGACGATAAAAGATCCTTAGAAATGCTCGCTGCAAACAAGCATCAAAGAAAATGGGTTTCTCGGCCAAGTGTCATATTGTTTTGTCTGATATAAAATTCCCCTTCGTAGCACTGCCATTGGCATGTGGAAACAGAAATCGACAGCAGATCTCACAAGCAATCGCTCTAAAGAACATCTGGCCATGATATTAGTTGTCTACTCGCACACAAGTCCTAAGACTCCTTCTCTTGTTTAATAAACAGTTTTATCTGTTCAAGAAAATGGGTCACATTTACATCAGGCATAGATCTGAAGGACGGGATCACATTTATATTACCCTGACCATGCATATCTAACCCAATTTTGGGGGGATATCTAACATTTTTCAAGACTGCATGATAGCTCTACCTCAGAACTTGGAGCATTATAAATTCGAATGTGGCCGGTATTATTAAAATTATTATTTTATAAGCAAAATACAAAAATGCATTGGCTGTATGTCAGTTATATTTTGATTTATTTTATTCCTGTATTAATATAGTTCTGGCTCTTTTGGCAAACATCTCTTTGACTTTAATAGGAAGCCCACGTTGCGACATCCCCCGCCGTGTACATGCTCCTGTTCCAGCCTATCTGAATAGGGGCAGAAGCACTCACAATGCCAGGGATACAGGGAGTGCAGTAGCCCGCGCTCCCCATTGAAAACAATGAGAACAGTCTGCCAAATTCCATCAGCACTGGGGCAGCTCTCATTGGACAAGAGCCTGCACATTCACTGTTGGACCGGAGAAAGGTAAGAGAATATGGGCACCTGGGGGGGGGTCACACATTGGGGCATCACAATTAAAATGTTTTGATAAATTTTTAACGCAACCGCATCCAATATCAGGGATGGACTGAGGCCGAAAAGCAGCCTGAGAATTTCCATGCCTGGACCAGGCCACCACCAGCCCATGAGCTCCTTAGCCCTGCCTCATGGTGCTTCTCAGCAGCTCAGTGGATGTGTTTATCAGCTGATGGTATAGCATTGCTGAAACAGATCATGGGCAGGGATGGATATGTGATGGTACTGATGCTTTATTATTGTAGGGGAAGATATTGTGGTAGGGGTGGTTATGCTCCCACACTCATGATGCTGAGTCTATAGTGTTGCCCAGGGCAAATCATGAACTGGGGGTGTTACAAGAAGGACTGGTATGAAGAGAGGGGAAGAGGGGGATGGAGGGGGTGTTATAAGAAGCAGTATATAGACTGCATGCTGGGGGATACACCCAATTCAAGTGGCCCTAAAGTGATGTGGCCCACTGGGAATTTTCCCTGTACCCCCATGGCCAGTGTGTCCCTGTCCACAATTATATAAGGGTATACACACCAATGTAACCACCTTATTGTGGTTTAACCATGTTAAAGCTGGAATAAGTTCTGAAAATATTATTCTGATTTTCTTTACATGACAAAAACCTGCTATTTTAACAGAGTTATGTAGACATTTTATATCCACCTTAGCAAGTTCCACAATCTTGGGCCCTCCTTCTGCTCTGTGACATGAAGGTAAAGACAAGAAGCATGGAGCAGAATGTTTGCACCAATGTCAACATTCCTTATCCCCTCCCCAGCTCTGACCAGCATCCCTCACCTGATCCCCTCCGGAGCCTCTCATCAGCATTCCTAACCTGATCCTCTCCCAAACCTCTGATTCACATCCTGTACCTGATGCCGACCCCAACCTTTGATCCAAACCCCTCACCTAATCTTCTCCGCAACGTCTGATCCACATCCCTCACCCGATCCTGTCCCCAATCTCTGATCAGCATCCCTCACCTGATCCCCTCCCCAGCCTCTCATCCGCATTCCTAACCTGATCCTCTCGCAAACCTCTGATCTACATCCCTCACCTGATCCCAACCTCTGATCTACATACCTCACCTGATCCCCACCCCAACCTCTGATCCACATCCTGCACATGATCCCCACCCCAACCTCTGATCCACATACCTTACCTAATCCTCTCCGCAACCTATGATCCACATACCGCATCCAATCCCCTACCTCTGATCTGTATCTCTCACCTGATCCTCTCCCCAACCTCTGATCTGCATCGCTCCCCTGATCCCCTCCCCTACCTCTGTACTGCATTCCTAACCCTATTCCCTCCTCAACCTCCGATCCTCTCCCCAACCTCTGATCCCCTCCCCTATCTCTGATCCACATCCCTCACTTGATCCCCTCCCCAACCTCTAATCCACATCCCTCACCTGATCCTCTCCCCCACCTCTGATCTGCATCCCTCACCTGATCCCCTCCTCTACCTCTGTACTGCATTCCTAACCTGATCCCCTCCTCAACTCCTGATCTGCATCCCTCACCTGATCCCCTCTCCTACCTCTGATCCACATCCCTCACCTGATCCACTCCCAAACCTCTGATTCACATCCCTTACCTGATCCTCTCCCAAACCTCTGATCTGCATCCCTCACCTGATCCCCTCCTCTACCTCTGTACTGCATTCCTAACCTGATCCCCTCCTCAACTCCTGATCTGCATCCCTCACCTGATCCCCTCTCCTACCTCTGATCCACATCCCTCACCTGATCCACTCCCAAACCTCTGATTCACATCCCTTACCTGATCCTCTCCCAAACCTCTGATCCACATCCTTCGCCTGATCCCCTCCACTACCTCTGATCCATATCCCTCACCTGTTCCCCTCCCCTACCTCTGATCCACATCCTTCACCTGATCCCCTCCCCTACCTCTGATCCACATCCTTCACCTGATCCCCTCCCCTACCTCTGATCCACATTCCTCACCTGATCCCCTCCCCTACCTCTGATCCACATCCCTCACCTGATCTACTTTTCCTACCTCTGATCAGCATCCCTCACTTGATCCTCTTCCCAACCTCTTAGTGGCTCATGTTTTATTCGGATTTTCTTTACTGGAAAGCTGCTCAACCGGCAGCGTGTCTTTGATTACGGCCCCTGGACACAACTTCATTCATCCAACTGCATTGCCTGTGTGTGTGTATATATATATATATATATATATATATATATATTTATTTACATGATACAGGCAACAAAGAAATCCAGCAGGTTTGTTCCACTAACCTATATTTGTATGACACTACAGACCTCTACTTTCTCTTTGACCTATTTATTTAAGCCAGTTTAGGAATAAATCAGGCTGGGCTCCTGTAGCATACTGAGCTGAGCAAAATACAAGCAGCCGGTCTACAGACAGGACAGTATTATCTTGTTATTAAGCAGAGCTCTGGATTAAATACCTAGAAACTCAGCCAAAAATCACAGCAGCAGTCTTTTTTAAACATCAGTTTCCATTTGGACTTAGAGTACAGATTATCGGCATAATTAAAACTGAATCTGTCTATCCGACTGGGATAAGCAGCTAAAGAAAAGCGACATTCTGCAGTACATCCTAGAGAAAGTATCACATGACCTGAGCCTGAACCATTGTTCTCATGTTATTCTCATGCATGGTAGGTGACCTTTGCCATATCTAATGCTGTATGAGGCCAAGTAACTGTATTTAAAGTGGACCAACACCCAGGATTTTGACTATCCTGGGTTTTGGTCCACTTCGGTGGGGCACCCCGATCGGGCAAGCGAGGTCCGTCGGACAAGCGAGCGCGCCCGCCGCCGCCGCCTCCCGCGCATCACTCTTACAGGGAGCGCGCCCGCGCCGCCCATTCACAAACGGCCGGCGCGGGTGCGCGCCCTGCTAAAGGGATGCGCGAGCGGCGGCGGCGGCTCGCGCATGCGCCGTGGATCGAGGAGCAGGTAGGGATTTCGGGGCTTTCTGGGGGGTTTCACACAGGCCCCATGCTGATCGGCACGGGAATCTTATAGATTCCCGGGCCGATCAGCATCGGGTGTTGGTCCACTTTAAAGTGCTACAATACAATCATGGTAGACAACTGCAGCAGAAGAGAGGAAAATTAAAGTAAACCTGTCCTACCTATGTCTATTTTAAAGAGGAACATCAGACCTGAAATGAAAATGGGCTGATCCCCCCCATCGGCCCCTACTTACGTTTTGGATGTTGCTGATGCCTGCTGTGGCAACATCCGGCTGCTTCAGGGCCTGATCCTCACCCCACCGCCCCCTTAATAGTTGCTAACTGACAAGCATAGCTTTAGCCATGCTCTTCAATGTTTCACAGCGATCATGCAGCTCCGAAAAGTCTTGCAGGGTTTCGGGCGGCTCAATTTCATCGTATTTATGAGCACTGTGCAGGGGGCTGCGCAGATGCAAGGTGGCGCCACCGGTCGGGAGGTCGTCTGGAATCAGGGGGACCCAGAAGATGGATCCCTGGGCGAGGTCAGGAAATGTTGTCCAATTGTGAAACCGGAGGTGGAGGGGAACATCAGGTGAGGTTTGAGGTTTGGGGGAGGTTTTAACTCCCCGATTTTCCTCTTTAAACTGTCTCCTCCTAAGTGTCTGTATTTGCATTTAAATAAAATCACAGAGAAAATATATTTATTTCCCTAAAAGCTTAAAAAAGAACTTTGGACATAAAAATACAATTCTGTGATTACTCACCTGTAGAATTGGTATTATATGTATACAGCACGTCCTGCTCCAGAATATTCCTTACTCTTAGGGTAACACATCCACAAGATGGCGCTGGACTGCAGAAAACAGCTTGTGGCCTCTCCCGGCCCTATATAAGTCAGGGACCTCCCACAAATTCTCCAGTATTGACAAGCAGTTAACAAGAAGCCGGGAGAACAATAATAACAGGAATTCAAAAAATGAACATATGAACAATCACCATACAGAGGTAACTAAGAATAATGATAACAAGGGTGGGATGGAACAGGACGTGCTGTATACATATAATACCAATTCTACAGGTGAGTAATCACAGAATTGTATTATTCTAAGTATACAGCACGTCCTGTTCCAGAATATTCCTTACTCTTGGGACATCCAATAGCAGTGTCCGTAAGGTAGGGTGGGGTCCCCAAAAAGTAACAACGGGCAGTTTAAACCACTGCCGCCTGCAGAACTTTGTGACCAAAAGCAGCATCAGCTGAGGCCCTAACTTCAACCTTGTAAAACTTAGATAAAGTATGAACAGAAGACCAAGTAGCGGCCTTGCAAACTTGTTCAACAGAAGCTTGGTGCTGAAAAGCCCAAGAGGCACCAATAGCACGAGTAGAATGAGTAGTTATGCGGAAGGGAGGCTCCTTCCCCTTAGCAGAATAGGCCTGTACCACAGCCTGACGGATCCACTTGCTGATAGTGGACTTAGCTGGAGCCAGACCTTTCTTAGGCCCAGATGGGAGCACAGAAAGAGCATCAGTCTTCCTGAAGGATTCAGTAGCCACCAAATAGAACTTCAGAGTCCTGACCACATCCAGAGAGTGTAAAACATGCTCCTTAGTGTTACTAGTATTAGGGCATAGAGAAGGCAAAACAATGTCCTGATTGAGATGAAAAGCAGAACCTTAGGCACAACATCTGGCTTAAAACGAAACACCACCTTGTCCTGGTGTCTCTCAAAGTACGGGGGTTTGATGGAAAGCGCCGCTAACTCAGAAACACGCCTAACAGAAGTGATAGCCACCAAAAAGACTACCTTAAGCGTCAAAATGGACAGAGGGGCCTCACGCAAAGGCTCAAATGGAGGCCCCTGCAAGGCAGATAAGACCAGGTTCAAATCCCAGACTGGTAACATAGGCTTACGTGGAGGACGCACGTGAGTAACTCCCTGGAAGAAAGTCTTGACCAGACGATGGTGAGCAAAGGATCTTTGGAAGAAAATGGCCAAAGCATGACCTTTGAGGGTACTAAGTTGAAGACCCAAATCCAAACCATGTTGCAGAAATTCCAGAATCCTAGGGATAGAAAACACCCTACAGGGAAAAGACTTAGGCCCTTATTTATCAAGGGATAGCGCCAGGTAGTGTCTCACTAGCGCCAGGTAGCGCCAGCTATCGGCGGCTACCGACTCCAGAACGCCAGGCGGCGGACACAATCACGCATTTATCACGCTAAATGAGGCTAGCGCCGGCGAGAGCGTCAGCTAGCGCGGGATTCATCATGTAGCGGACTGCAACGAACAGCGCCGCTGCTAATCCCATCACAGCGCCAGGTATGACCTCTCGCTACCTGGAGCAATCTTTAAATATTCATATTTAATTGATAGTAATGTTTTTTATTTTTTTAAAAATGTCAAAAATTCTGTGACCACTTTGGCAATGTTAGATTTTTTTTTTAAGGTAAAAAAACCTTTGATATTGATATTACAGGTCTGATATTAATGTATTCATATTACAAAATGTTTATAAAAACTTGTTTCATTTTTAAATGAAAAAATATGGATGTTTGGGGGTTAAAAACTACTTTTAAGCCATCGCCGCCAGCGCTCTGGGGTTTAAACAAGCTTTTCACAGCGCAAGAATTTTTTGAGCGTGATTTGTTAATGAATATGCTGGGAGCCGTTCGCTATGACCATTCGCTGTCAGGCGCTCCCATACAGCGCGGACTAACCCCGTATTCAACATTACCGCACACCGATCTTGACCTGAGATGTATCCAGAGTCATGCCCAGAAAGGACCTCACCATTGACGGTGACAGGAAAGACTTAGGGTGGTTGATCACCCAGCCGAAGGACTCCAGTGTGGACATCACCAGCTGGGTATCCAGCTCGGCCTGCTGGAAGGACTGGGACGTGATGAGAATGTCGTCTAAGTAAGGAAGGATGCGAATGCCCTGAGATCTCAGCAGAGCCATTACGCCCGCCAGCACCTTGGTGAATACCCTGGGAGCCGAGGTGATAACGAAAGGCAAGGCCACAAATTGGTAGTACTGATCCTCCAGAGTGAACCTGAGGAATCTCTGATGACCTGGAAAGATTGGTACATGAAGGTAAGCGTCCTTGATGTCTACAGAGGTCATGAAGTCACCCGGGCGTAGTGAATTGACAGCTGAGCGCAGAGTCTCCATGCGAAAGTGTTTGAATCTGACAAATTTGTTGAGGCGCTTTAAATCCAGGATGGGTCTGATGGACCCGTCTTTTTTGGGAACAGTGAAAAGATTGGAATAGTAGCCTCTGCCCCTTTCCCTCAAAGGCACCTGGCAGATGACCCCCAACTCCAGAAGGTTTTGGACAGCAAGGCACAGACCCTGAGCTGACAGGGGGTTTTGAGCCATCCAGGATTTGATGAATCTTGGGGGCGGCCAGGCTGCAAACTCTATCTTGTAACCGGAGGACACTACCTCCTGAATCCACCGATCTGAGACGTGAAGCCTCCAGACGTGTGCAAAGAGCCGAAGCCATCCCCCCACCCGGATGGGTGAGGGCGCCCCTTCATGCCTGAGGGGGCTTGGGTGAGGATTATGGCTTGGGACCCCAGGAGAAGCCAGGACGGCCACGTCCTCTGCCCCTTCCCCAGTGATCTCCGTGGGCCCTAGTAAAGGAAATTCCACGGCCAATTCCGGAACCACGGAAGGATGGGAGAAAGGCACCCATCCCCCGAAAGGACCGGGACGGCCTCCTACGTTGAGGTAACCTACCGCCCCTGGCAAACAAATCCAAGCATTCACCAAAGAGGCGCAGGCCCTTGAAAGGGAAACCAGTGAGAGCCTTCTTAGCAGCATTATCAGCTACCCACTGACGTAGCCAGACAGAGTGGTGTATAGCCACCAACAGGGCAGAAGTCCTACTACACATTCTAATGGCATCATCCATGGCAGAAAGAATATATGCAATAAATTCCTCACAAAGCAGGAGAGATCTATACTCCTCTCTACCTGCATCCTCAGATGCCCCGTCCAAGAGACACTTAAGCACCACTTTAATGGCAATAGCCGTAATAGCAGAGGCACAAACCGGGCGCAGCGCCGTCCCTACACAGGCAAAGGCATGACAGGCCAGTTGGTCCAAGCGCCGGTCCTCACCATCCCGCAGGGTAGTAGTATCAGGAGAATGCATGACAGATGTATTGGACAACCCGAGAACGGGCGCATCCCCCTCGGGAGGACATGACCGGCGCTTAACAACATCAGCAGGAAAGGGATACCTCTTGTCCCAACTCTTAGGCACCCCTGGCAGCTTGCTAGGCCGTTCCCATTTCTTGAGCACTAGATTATTAAAGTGAGACTGCTCAGGGAACTCCCAGCGTGGCTTAACCATATGAAAAAGCTCACCCTGCTGCTGCGGAGCCACTGCCGGGGGAGAAATACAAAGCACTTCAAAAATGTGACTCAGCAATCTGTCAGTGTTATCAGGGGACCACGGGTCTTCCCCAAAGGGAGTCCCAGTACCACCTTAAATCTTAGGTTGTTCCTCAGAGGATTCAGAATCAGAAAATAATTCCCCCTCCTCAAGGGGGTAGGGACCTGAGAGTGAATAAGGGCCCTCATCTTCTACAGGGAAGAGGGAAACCGCGGGTGATAAATGCCGCAGAAGCCTTACGCGGGGCAGGCTTCTGCGGCAGAAGCCTTACGCGGGGCAGACCCAGCAAGATGTTTTTCAATGCTGGACACCCGTGCAGCTAAATCAGGTTGAGACTCCCCGCTAGTATGCCCCTCGGTGGGGGTCAGATGTAAGCGTGGGGGGGTAGGTGAGGCCAGAGGGGGCGCATCGCCAGGACCAGTAACAGACAGCCCAGAATGGGCGCAAGTACCTGCTGGGCACAGGATACACATACTCTGACATCATCACTTATGGGGGATACCTCACACACAACACATAGCCGGGCTTGTCACGAAGGAACCCCAGGCCCATTATCCCCAGAAGCCTTCAAATGGTGATTTGAATTGCACAACAGGCCAGTAAGGGTTAACGCTAAAGAGCTACCCGGGATGCCCCAAGAACCCGCTAGTGCAGTGGGAGATAGTGAGGAGAGATGGCCGGGAGAAACCACAGTGCAGAAGTTTTAACCCACCTGAAAGACATAACAAAACATTCCCATAAGAATACAGCAGAAGGAATATCCTGAGAAAAACCACCCCACCGGGGTTACTCACGGACCGCAGGGAGCCAGCAGCACACGCAGCTAAGGACAGGCAAAATGTCGTCCACAGACCTCGAGGGAGGGGCCGTGGAGACGTGTTGTGAAAATCATCATCCACAGAGCCCGCCCCCCCCGAAGAGCGCGAAACGCGCCCACGTGATCCGGCCGGCCAATAGCGGCCCGGCAGCTCTGAGGTAAATGTACAAGGTGACAGTACAAATTAAAACATAAAAACACAGTTTTTAGAGGGAGAGCGAGGCAGGAATAGAAAGGATTTCCAGAAGACAATGGGAGGAGTGAGGGTGGAGGGGAAAACCTATAGGGATATGGGTTAACTGCACAGGTTGAGCCAGGCAAAAACCCATGGAGCAGGGGGGGCATCCCAAAAGGCTCACCATCAGCCTAAACCGCCTACCCTGTCAGAGCAGGGACTGCAGGTCCCTGACTTATATAGGGCCGGGAGGAGCCACAAGCTGTTTTCTGCAGTCCAGCGCCATCTTGTGGATGTATTACCCCAAGAGTAAGGAATATTCTGGAAAAGGACATGCTGTATACTTAGAATATATAACATAAAATACATAAAATTAAAAAGGGTCAGATTCCTACCCCATCGCCCCCTACCACTATGTTGGTGCGATATCGAGGGCCTGATGGGATGCAAGATCCGAGGGACCCAGAAGATGGATCCCCCGGGGAGGTGAGTAAAAGCTACCCAAAGGTAAAACTGGAGGGGGAGGGCAGCGGATTGTTTCCTCTTTAAGGAGGAATTTCGGACTTATATTTCGAACATACTACGTCCTAATAGCCCAATAGTGCAATACTGCATACCTTTTGGATGATGGCGTCTTCCAGATCGCCGTCATCCTACTACTTTTTCCACCCCCCTACATCTTAGCCCTCTATGACAGATGCCAGGGGAGCTGAGCAGTCCTGCTGTCCCCCCCCTTCTGCCCTCACTAATCGCGCCGACATCTCACAGCATTTCTGAACCTCTCTGTATATACCTGCTAGATAGTGAAAGGAGGTATTACTTATATGCTCCACATGGAAAAAATATCCCTTATCCCTTTTGCTATTTACTAGAAAAGAGTTAAAACTTGGTGCTTTGTTTCCACTCCAACAGATCGGGGGTGCCCCGCTATATGAAATCCCCCAGGTCACCTGAACAAGCTCACCTCTTCCTGGTCCTACGTTGCATGCATGGCTGCTCGTCCAATCAGCGTGCTTGGATCCGCTTGAGTCCCTTCATCCAGAAGCTCGTCTAATACAAGCGGATCCGAGCGTGCTGGTGACTGCATCCCCCACTACCCTCTACCAGGGAGCGTGCCCACGCCGGCAATTCACAAATGCCTGGTGCGGGCATGTGGTGAGGGATGCAGCCGCTGCTCGCGCATGCACCGTTGGAAAGAAGCTGAGATTATGGGTGAGCTGGGGGGTTTCACACAGTTGGGGAATCCCGATTCTGGATGCCCCAGGGGGAGGGAATCAATCTATAAGATTCCCGGGCCAATCTCTGTGGGTTTTGGTCTACTTCAACGACCCTTAACAGGGCTCCCTCTGTACTGTTGCGGGTGGGGGGAGCACTTCCCCGACTAGAGGGAAGCCAGGGAATAATTTGACTACAAAAACTTGAATCATCCAAATACAATCCACATCTTACCTCCTAGACCTCATGGTGTTTATAGTAAACAAAGGGTTAAGATTGGAGCTACATTCGTTATTAGCTATTGCAGGAGGTCCATGGACAAGTTGTTCTGAATTAAGAAAGTCCAGTTGCCTTGATTTATCACTACACCATTATCTGGATAAATGAGAACCACAGACATATGTAATTAAACATAAATGCCACATTTAAACAAATGTCACTTTTGAATAATGGACAATATATGACAGCCAATACAACTCAAATAAACTAGCTCTGTTTTGGGAAGGCTAGCATGATTTTGTGTTTCAATGTGTTTCTAATATGTTAAAAAAAAACATATTGTGCAAGCAGTTTTCTTACACAGAAAGAAAATAAAATGTCAATGTAGCATTATGAAAAAAAAATATTATTATTATATTATATATACATGTTAACTCATGTACATATACATGAGTTGTTACATGTTAATGGCATGGCAGATGGTGGGGGTACAACAAAGTTGCTAAGCAGAATACATGCAGAACCTTAAATCTCGTGCATGTATCTAAAATATGGCTTAATAATGAGGTCTACAAGCAGTACTTAATCTGTAATCATCTCCAGATAAAACAATATGTGTTTCTACTTCTTTGTATCAGATAAGCACAGATGTATGCTGTTAAACCAAATTTTAATTTCCGGGCTTCATATTACATTATACATTAGCTATATCTATCAAGAATTTAGAATACCATTATCACCACAATTGGACCCATGCTTAAGAATATTTGCATAAATGTTCTCACTTTTTTCCTTTTTTTCACTTTATTTCAAGAGGCAGGTCACCAAAAAAGGTAACATTGCTTTGTAAAGGTCCCTTGAACAAGGTCCCCCAGTATGTAACAGCTGTTGGGCCAATAGGATGTACTGAAATAAGAGTAAAGAGACAGACCAGGCAAGAGACACAGTAAGGCAGCAAGGAGTACACCTGATACCTGTCCCATTTATTTCGTGCAAAGTTGGGTGGAAGCCATAGCAATTTTCAAAACTTTGCCTCTGTTTCAACTCTATTTCTCCAGGACAACACACAAAAGTGATCTCATAGTCTCTCTGTCCCATGAAGAACTCAGCACAAGCAAGCATGGCAAGCCACAGTAGTCCCGCAGCTGGCTCTGACCATATGATTTAAAGCTGCGCCATGACATGCCCTTCCCAGCGTAAACACACCCAGAAATGGAGGCAAAGCTAGGGGGGGAAGTTAGTGTGTGCCTGGACAGGGACTAACCTCTCAAAGAATAATACAGTGGCTGTGCAACAGCTTGGTTAAAGCAATAAAATAAAGAAATGTACTCACCATAACACTGTGTGTAGCAGCATTTTAGGGTGCACTGAGCTTGAGCAAATGCTGTGTGGCCCAATCAAAGTTAAGCTGTGTGGTTGCTAAGCAATGATTCTGTGACTTAGAGTCACAAAAGCTCTTAGTGATAGCTTCCAGTGGCTTCTCCAAAAGAGGTGCCGCAGGAATGTTTTTATGCCCAAAATGGCCGTATTGCCAGGAGGGGGTGGAAAGCATCCAATTTTTGAACGTATTGCCGTAGAGAAAGTAAACAGAAGTTATGCAGGAGGGCTTTTTTAAAAGGTAAAGGTTTTTATATACAAAATGTGTATTTTACTGAAGCTGCAGGTAGTAAATATCAGAAGCTTTACACAATGGAGCGTTCCAAATTTGAATGACCCGATGGCAAGCAGTAACCTAACCCTAAAGGTTTAGAGCTGGAGTACATGGGTTCTTCTGGGTCTTGAAACCAAGAAGAAAGTTGGCATGGCAGTTCAGGAGGTTCATGAGGACAGTGGGACCACACGCCACAACAGAATCAGCTCGTGTGCAATAGGCTCGTAAAACAAAATATATCTGGATCATTAGCATACGGTATCATTATATAACCATTCTTTTCTCAGTTGGTAACAAGATCATTGCCTATGTAAATTAAACCTAGATTAAAGCAATAGACTGGGATTAAGGATGTTTGAGTGGTAACAGAAAATGCTTATTTGCTTTGCTCTGTTATTCCTCTACTTTTTTGCAAATGAAGTAATTACTTGGTTAAACATCTATACAAACGGTTAGGGCTAGAGATGAGCAAACCGTTTCATACAAAGTAGAGTTTCAGGGAAAATACGATTCGGCGCAAATCCGAATTTCTTTTCGATTAATGCCGAACGCTGGTTCCCCCGTTGTTTGGGTATAGCGGTGGTGGGCACTGACAGAGCATCTGGCTTCCACAGGTCCCCAAACAGTTGTGTGTATAGCATATCAGGAAGGGAGCGGGGAAAGCCAGCTGCAGTGTCAGCTGTGCGAGCTGGCTTCTGGCACTGCTCAGACATTGCCACCACCAGCCACTAGCCTAGTGTGCATGTAAGTGATGGATACTTGCGATTCTCAGTGTGGGTGTCCCACGCCACTGAAATCCTCGCTCCCGCTACCTAGCTCCCCGTTGGAGTGGCTGCAAAAGCTGACTCACTCCCTTTCTATAAATAGCCCCTCCCTGTGGTGGGGACTAAGAGACAGGAGGCCAGTGTGGGGCAGAAGGTTCCTGTCCCACTAAAGAACAAGGACAGAGGTGAGCTTTTTTTTTTATATCTTTGAGCAGCGATTTGTTAAAAATTGATTCGGACGAACACAAATTTCTTGGCCAACTATCCAGATTACATTTTTAACATGCTTGCTCATCTCTAGTTATGATAGCCAGATTATTAGCCATTGGCTGACATATGACACAATTATTTCATAAAGTGGTAGTGATCATAAATCTTATTCTGGGATTATGCTCTGATAAATCATATATAGTTTACAATAAAACTCTGCTTCCATACCTGGCCTTCATTATAGTTTATGTCAGGTGTAATTTTCTATGTTTCTTTCCTTTCAAGGGACTCTAAACTCAATGACAATAGTTATCCAGCAAACCGCTCATATAGTACCTGTACCATGCGCCTCTCCTCCATTTTCTTCAGCGTAGGGTAAAAGCAGTAGCAGGCTCCAAACTTTGTCAATTTTTCAACTTTCTTCCTCCAGGACCATGCAAAAAAAGTGGTCCTACAGCCACCTCATGCCTTGGTGCACTCAGTGTGCCATTGTGGTCCCACAGCAATCTTGAACCACAACAGAGCATGCTCATAACTCAAAGCTGCTCCATGATATGCCCTTCCATGTCAGCCATTATTTAGAAATTGAAGCAAAGAAATCAGTTTTGCCTAGAATACATAAAGGTGTTTACTAGAGATGAGCGAACTTTTGAAAAGTTCGATTCGGCCGATTCGCCGAATTTCACAAAGAAATTCGGGTTCGGCCGAATCAAACTTTTACGAAGTTCCCCATCAAAAATGCAGGCATGGTGGGAGCGGGCCGGCCGGTTCCGCGCTGACAGCGCCGGCCCGCTCCCACCATGCCGGCATTTGAGAAAAAAGGCAAACACTTACCTGCAGGTCCGGAGCGTGGAGGCCGGCGCCGCTCTCAGCTGTCAACTGAGGGCGCGTCATGATGGCGCGTCATGATGACGCGCCCTCAGATGACAGCTGAGAGCGGCGCCGGCCTCCACGCTCCGGACCTGCAGGTAAGTGTTTGCTCCCACCATGCCGGCATTTTTTTTTTTAATTTCAGGAAAAATTCGATCGGCACGAACCACAAAATATTCGGGTTCGTGCCGAATCGAATATTTCCTGAAATTCGGAGCGAATTCCGGTTCGTCCGAACCGGTTCGCTCATCTCTAGTGTTTACATACAATCATAGATTTTCAGGAGCTTTGAAATGGCTCAGTATTTACCGTTCCCAAGGGGGATGAGCTGTGCCTGGACAAAGACTTTAAAGCGGACTCCACAGTGCCACATAACCCCCCAGGATGCCTGTAATCTTTACCTTATCCTTGCTCCCCAGCCCAGAATCCAGAGATGCAATTGGCTGTCTGGTGCTCACGTGGGAAGGACATTCGGTGGCCGGAGCATCACTGCCGACGTAAGTGCTGGGCAGCTAATAGCAGTTTGTAAAAGACTCCAGGGCCATCCGAGTTCCACTCCTTCGGGCAACCCAAATTAAGATGCCTCTGTGTGAACCCCCCGATTGCCAGTTTCACTCACCTTCTCATGAAGCCCTCGGCGCATCGGTGTACTCTGGCCGCATCTCCACTCTAGCCGTACACATGCCTGGCCTTTCTGAATGGGCAGCGCGGGCACACCATGGCTACAAGGTTGGGGGGTGGGGTTGGCAGCGCCACTCGGCCGCTCAACCAATCAGCGCACTCACTCTCATTTGAGACTGTGCTGTGGGAGCGGAAGGAAGCGGAGTGAAATGGGGAGACCTAGTGGGGTACACAGTGGGACATCCCAATTTGGGATGCCGCCGCACAGAGTTACAACATAGAGGAAAGTGAATTGCTGTGTTTGTTCCTCTTTAAAGGTGCACTTAATTCAGTTTCAAAAAATACCCTAAAGTAAGTTCAGCTTTGACTGGCAAAGGTGTAAGAAAGAAAAGAATCCACCATTTTAATTGCTATTTTATTTTACAAGACAAATATATTTAAATTTTAATTGATGTTAAAATAATTTAACAATTTCTATTAATACAATTTAAACAAAATATACACAACTAGTTATAGCAAAGCGTTTTTTTTCTTTAAACATTTCAGTGACAAAAACACATTTGCAAAGAGCATTTTCTAAAACCACAAATCAAAACAAAATAATTATTTAACAATTCATTGAGCAACATGCAAAAATCTGAATTTGAAAGTGAAAAACATACTTTGCAATTTTCCCAAAAAACGGCATTATACAAAGCTCAGGTATTGAGGTCAACTCAATATTAAAGCAAAGCTTAGGGGCTATTCTGATGACATGGCACTGTGATTACAAATGACACAATGTTGGACTCTATAAAAAGAAAAATCTTAATTGAAACATGAGAAATGCAAAAGCATCCAAGCAATATATTAAATATTTAATGTAAGTGTCAATATATTAAATTTCAGAATGTTTTTTTTTTGCCAAAACCTTCAAAAATACAAACATTTATATCTAAAAACACTCTATAAACTACACTAAACATTCTTTTTAACCTTTTGGATTTAGGAACCACGTCAGTTGCATTATGTATAGTGATAAAAAAAATTTCTATACATAAAAATGTTATTAATAAATGATATAAACATTGTACATATTCAACTTACTAAATATATCCAATAAGGGTAAAATAATAGGCGCATTTTGGCTACCCTCCGAAAGCAGCCCCATAGGGCATACCAATAAGACCCCTGGGACCACCAGACAGAGGAACCAAACCCTATCCCCCATACACTAAACATGTGCTAAGACAATCATAGTGGACACCATGTTCAAGTAAATGATTGCAGTAAAACAAATCCTTTCCCTAAAATAATTAGGTAAAAATGAATGCATTTAATTAGAATTTGAACAAAAAAATAATATAGAAAAACATTCAAATCAAAAACGGATTTTGTGTTGGATACAGTAAGGATTTGCATTTTTTTTAACCAATATATGAGCGGCTCTGCAAGTCCCACCACCATCGCGCTTCCCAGCTGGTCATCAGATGAGTTTATCCGACTCAGGCTATAGTATTGCAGGGTCAGATCATGGGCAGGGGATGCATATGATAAGCAATAGCACTAAACGGAGTATTGTAAGGCCATATAATGTGGCAAAGGTGAGTATGCCCCCCAAGCAAAGTGTCTCCACTGTCTAAAAGATTACCTCTGGTTGGTGATCCTTCGTAAACATTTGTAGCTCATGATTTGTGGAAATTACGTTGGGTGGGACACCTTTGTGGCCATACATTGGCTTCCTAACCAGACCCTACAGGTTTTCGTTGAAGTAAGCTTTGATCTGTCCTATAGTGACATGTTAATATTATCATGATTAGCTTACCTTTACCAACACAGCTATACCCAAGTTGGATATACATAAAATTAGAATTGCTCATGTATAGAAACACAAAATATATTTACAAGGAAATAAAACAAAAAAATGATTTATTTAGATTATATTTTATACAGTCTACTGAACAGAAAATAAAGCTGATGTAAGGCACATTATTTGTATCATATAAAGCAATATCAAATCAAATCTAACAGGGCATATTAAGGTATCATATTTTGCACCTTGTTATAAAATAATACATAATTACCTACTGTATCATTCTGGGTGAACTCGAAGTGGGGACCAAAAAAAAGCCTACATTGTAGGTTGGCAGCAGTGACTCATTTCCATCCTATAAATCATAGCATAATTGACTTTGGGTTTGGAAATAGGAGTTTCAAGCAACCGACTGTTATAGGCCATAACTATCAACATCAACTAATTAAAGGTTTAATATAGCTGCTACCTGCTCTCCCTGTGCTGGCTGTGAGGAGCTGCATCTATCATTCAGGCCACTTTATTATTTTCTGCCAAACCCAAGTGAACTCTCTTCCTTGTGCTGGGCCTCTCATGCTAGAATGAGTCATGAGCTCTGCATGTATCTGTATGGAGGACTGTAAATTCAGACAGGGGACCCTGAAAATTCAGAAGAAGGCTCAGGTTCAACAGTGTAAATGAGGGAATACAAAGTGCTGGTGAAATTAAAGATGTAGCTCGTGGCCAGCAGAATGGGGCAAGCTGTAAGCTGGCTAATTTAACCCTCTAGCTGGTGCAGAAATGGGTATTGGACAGTATTGGGTGAGTACATAGTTCTATGTATGGGTGGCCAACCATTCTCATATTTATACCTAAATTGATAGCAAAAGTGGGTGCATATTTTCAGTGTCCATGGACTTAAAGCAGGACTTTAAGGGAGAAAGCACACCACGCTAGTATAAGAATAGGGGAGTCATCCCTTCGTTTGGTACATTAGCAGTAACCGTCTTCTCCAGAAAAATACATGGGAGCTCCTGATTTTTCAGGAACCACACCCATACTGTAAAGATAACTAGGGGAACTGGAGGAACAAGGTCCTCCTTTACTTTAGCCATACACTGGAAGTTATAAAGAACACCATGAAGATTCCACCTCACTGCATAAATGAGGCTGATGATAATCGCTATGGCACTACTTTCTACACGTTTTCACACACACAGTTACTGTAAACTTTCATCATATATTTCTTTGGTAAGATTCCCACTCTTGCAAATAATCTGGGAGGTTCATATGTTTATCTGTAACAATTTACCATCAAAACGGAAATATGACTAAAGAGAGGTTACATAAATGATGTGTCATTCTGTTTTCTCTGAAATAGAATCTCTGTCTAGCACTATCTATTTGAAAATGATAATATATAAACGTGTCATATATAAGTAATATAGTACTACTTTAGGATACACCCCAGAAGCTCTTTCGTTAAAAATGACAAAATGAAAATGAAAGATATTACTAGCTGCACATTACTGGTACTTATAGAAATGATGGAATACTTAGCGCTTCTCCCCCTCAGCAGCTTCCAGCCAATATGGTGTTCAGAAACCTCCCTATTTCTGTGACCAGTTATCCCAATGCCCCCGCATGCTGCTCCTTACCTAACACCGACTGTGTGCAGGGACTGTAACTGTGATCTGTCAAACAGTGAGTATTGGTTGTGCACCCCAAGAATTAAGGGGGGACTCAGAAACCAGGAGGGTTCTAAAGCACCAAACTTGCCGGGCGCTGCTGCAGGGGAGAAAATGGGAGTACCTTTTTTTTGGTGTGTGTGTGTTACAGACACTTTATGTGTTACAGACTCTTTAATAAAAAGGTAAAGTATAACATTTCTGACAAAACTAGTCTTCATTATTACCTACTAGAAAATTGGAGATAAGTCATCACATTTTGCAGTTTACCAGAGAATAAGATAAACTGATGTTAGGATTGCATTCATAATTAGACAGCACATTATACCCTTGCCAAACTGTTAAATAAAGTGGCCCCCCAGCCATGCCATTTTGCTTTCTGTCCATCAGACATTCAGCTTTGAGGTCTACCTATTAAATACCCTTGGAAATGTCTGAAATGAGGCATTACTTTGCACCCTCTTCATGCACCACCATGTGGCATCTAACAGGATTGGGAATCAGGATGCCTGGTGTGTTGGGGACAGAAAGGATTCTTAATTTAGGTCAGCTTACCCAAAGACGAAAGTGCTCATTAATGAAGGAGACATTTTTGACTTCACAACACAGTCAATTCTCAGGGATTTTTTTCCATACATTATTGAATGTTTGCAGAAAGAGTTCCTGATGAACAGGTAGAAATCCCCTCTTTGGTTAAGACATACATTGAATCACCATGCAATTATCACAAAGAAAGGCTGGAATAGAGATTGGGGCTTTCCTTTGCACTACTTATGGTACAGTCTGCTGATCTCAGTATATCAGTTACTCTGGAATGTCTGACCCACATTAATGGGAATCCATCATAATTGGTTATGTAGTGGGCGATACCCTCTATTTCAGGGTTACCCAACCTTTTTCCACCTTCTATATTTCAGTTACCACCCTATACAGAAGTCGTTTAGCTTTAAGCTTTAAGGAGAACCTATACTGTACTATTACTCTACTATGCCAATACACTACCTGGGACAAAGAGCCCACTCCCACTTCCCCCCAGTGCATCAACTTGCATGCAGTGCTTCATGTCCCATTTCTTTTTTCACCCTCCTTGTGGCCACCAGAGAGTAGCTAAAGTACCACCGCTGGTACTTCTGGTGGAGAAACAGTGCACTATTCCATTAGCCTAGGGCATTTTAGGCCTGATGTTTGTAAGTATTGTAGTACTGTAATTTACTGTATTTTTTGCTCTGTAGAAACCCTCCTGGTGCCAGCCCAGGTCTATTAGTGATAGCCAGGGTACATACATGCAGTACTTCGGAAGTCGGTGGATAACAGCTGGAGACATCACTTAAAGGAGAACTCCCTTTTTAACAGGTTTTTTGCATTCTGCCTCATTTTTGGGACTGCTGTTTTGCTACAGTGGAAGTGGTTTTCATGGCTTTGAGTAAAAACAATGGACTACAGGTCCCACAATTCTTCCACTGTAACAGGCGAACTCTTTAGCAGCTTTGGCTAAGTCTAAGTAGCCTAATGACCTATGCAGCCGAGAGCCCTGCCATTAACCCTACTAGAACCCTACTAGAGCACAAGACTTAGATCCTTCCAAACTGAAGAAGTTGAATTTCAGCAGAATGGGTTAAACGTGTCGCCCATGGCTTAGCCAATCAGATGATTAGCAAGCTAGAGTGAGGAAGTCTATGATATGTACTCAAAATTATCACTTTGGTGTACATAGCTAAGGTAAACACATTGTTGCTATGGAAAACAGTTTTCTTTTATAACACAGAGTTGCATACAAATAATTAAAAAAATAACAGATGATCTCAGCACATTTAAGAGATCATTTTGCCACACAATGGGGTGAGAAGTTTCACTCATTTATTAGGAGAGAAAACCGCCAATGACTTTCATTGCCTACCTTGGAGCCGAATCAGAGCCAGGTGAAAATTTATAGCTAGTAAACAATAAAAGTCAAGGGCAGCTTTCGCTCCTAAAAAAGACACGAGGATTCTCACCTGGCTCTGAATCGACTTGATAAATGTAATCTTTTAAAAAAGCCATTGAAAGTGGAATTACCCTTTAATAACAATATAAGGTAACTGCTAGGATTATATCCAACAAACAACCAATGTTAAGCTGTAATGGCAATAAAATCCACTCAGCGTTCACACAGATGCACATTCAAATAAGAGTAACTTGCCGAGCCTTTTTTTCATTTGGTTAAGGCCTCCGATTTCCATAGGATCCTGATTAATCATTGTATTCCTAGGACAACATGCCTGATCTTGGCCTTGAAAGTGGGCGGTGGCAACATTGGCCGAAGCTTTTGAATACCTTCTATTAGACTCCTTTTGCAGGAAACAAAAGGAAGATGTGGTGTGATTGGATGGAAGTTAAAAACGTAGGCATCCAAAAATACATAGACACACTAAATGACTGTAAATCCTGCTGTTCGTGTAACATTCATGGCATTTTATGGTGTTTTACCCTGCCGATAAAATGATTTAGCCCCAGTGGCACAAAGAAATAGTAACAATACAGACCAATACCAATATGGTAACAAGCAGGTGTAATTTCGATGGAATGTGTTAACACTATGGACCGTGGAGAATATTTCTTCATGTTTATTTACAGTTTTACATTTTGGCATTACATTTGAAATTATGGAGATTAATTATTCGACATGAGGATATCTTGTATACACAATCTTAGGGTTAACATTGCTCCAAGGAGCAAATGTAAGGTAAAAGCCAGAGAACAGCAATTGTAAACAGCCATATTTTTTAGTGTGAAATTGCAATGAATCCTTAGATTCTACTACAGTGTACATGGAAATATTTCTTTGATAGAAATGCCATTGTGTAATGTTTCATAAAATAATATCATATATTCTTCCTACTCGTCCCAGCCACTCTCTAACAGCCTGTCGGACACGTATGTCATTCACGTGGCAGGTCAGCTGACTTATGCAAGGGAACACTGCGGGCTGTAGTGCTGCAAACATCTGGTCTGGCAGGATCTGAATTTGATTAAGGATGGTCAATACCATGTTGGTCCATGCCTAAAAGAGAAAACATAGGTGACTGACCCACTGCAAATCAGTTGAAGGAGATCAAAACTTAATAGATGTTTTTCGAATATTATTTCACTTTTAGATGGGTTTTCATGCCAAAAATTCCATGTTAGCATTTCAGAATACTTACCAGTTACATCCAGAAGTTCTGTTTTTAAACAGGACCAAAACTCATTAAAAAGAGACCCGCCTGCTTGACTCCTGCCTGCAGGGGCATCCCGATTTGCGAAACCCTCATATTAATCTCAATCTAGTTATCACACAGAGCATGTGCAGGCCTTGTCTGGCACCCCTGCTATGTGCTTTTACTACATCTGGCAGACTAGAATGGCTACTGGTTTGAATACGCTGGGAGTGAAATAATAGTTATAGTGATATAACAATAGAACTACTACTGAAACTTAAAGTGACCCTGAAAGCGGATCAACACCCTGCTTTGGTCACCACCGCTAAATGACAGTCTGGCACATAACCTTTATCTTGGTCCCCCACCAGGAATCCATTGGCATGATTGGCTGCCCGGAGCTCATGTGGGCAGGACATTGGGCAGCCAGAACATCACTGCCCATGTGAGCCAATCACAGCGCTGAATTCATATCGCTGGACCAAGGTTAAGGTGAAATTTACCAGTGTTTTGGAGGGTTATGAGTGGGGGGCTCCAAGTCTGTCTGGATTTGTAGTCTGAAAGTTTAGAGCTAAATTCTAGTCTATCGAGGTGGGGCCTGCTAAACCTGCCTTGATTCAGTTTATTAAATAGAGGAGGCAAGTGGGGGCATAAACAAGGCTGAATGGACTGACTGTCTGCCTACCCTCAGTAAGTATTAAGATGCCAGCACTGGGCAGAGGAAGTGTGGGGAAACACTGGACCTGCATGGATGTACTGCCGTTTTTGCCTGGACAAGCCTTTTAACGCAGGTTACCTGTATTTGTGCCTCCGCATCTCTGGTTGAAATGTTGAAGGTACTGACTGTAGATCCAGAGCGAGATCTCTTTTCCTGCCTCAGTATCTCGGGGCCAGCACTGAAGGAATGCCTCATCTGGGTTTGATCCATGAGATGTTGTGGTCTTTGAGGCATTGGGGAATCTTGCCCTCTAGAACACAGTATATCACCCTTTTTATCCAGCTTGGTATCTTTTACAAATGTTGTCAGGTTATGTTGCTGCTTTCTCTTTTTATACTCCGTCATAAGTTTTGCTATAGTTTTATCTGTGGCTATAGTATAGATTTTGTTCCCGGCACTCTCCCACCACTCTTTCTTTTTGGTTTGGTCTATTTTCTCAGCCTTAGGACTTTGAGGATTTGCTGGACCAAAACATCTTGGCGACATGCTATCAGTTACATGGTCTTTATTATGGTTTCTTTCATCTTCTGACGGAGTCTCTTTACCCGATAAGCCCCCTGTTGAGGGAGTGGAGGTTTCCGACTGAAATGATGGCAGGATGAAAAATGGATCTCCCCGGATACATGTATGATCATCATTATTCTCCAAGTCCAGATGCATCTGAATGTAGTTATTACACATTTCCATGCATAGTTTGTGTAATCTTTTAACTAACCAAGCCCAATCGGCATTACTGACTGGCTGAACACTTAGAGATGGCACTCGAGTTCTCCACTGTCTCTTTTCTTTGCCTCTTGGAGGGCTGACTTGGGCAGTTTCCTCAAATATATCTTCATCTTCTGAGGAACACTGCTGAGATGAGTCTGTGCTGTGCTCGTCTTCCTCATAAAGGATCTTTTTGACCACATCAGCAGTAATATTGTCTTGATTGGTCAGTAAGGCACAAATTAAAGCCTGGAAATAGATGTTAAAGCTCATTGCTGCTTGGCGGTAAAGATTTGCTGCTCCACCAATACCAGAAACTTTCATAAGCAAACACTTTAATCCTGGACGGGCATCAAATTCTCTGGCTGTTCTATAGGAATCCAATAGTAAGTCAAATATGACAGCCAAATTTTGCATTGAAATGTATCTGAGAAACCCAACAGTTTTAGCCTCCTGGGCAGGAGTGGTTCTGTCCTCCAATGATGTTGGGCATTTTACAAATTCTTCCAGTAATATGTCATAAAGGTTTTGCAGCAACACTTGGTGAGATAATAAACTAACCACAATTGTCCTAAATGGTATGCTTTAAGAAACAAAGAGGAAATGAAATATGTTAGTAGAACATCTAAAACATTGACATCTACAACATTGAGTTTTAAAGTATAAATATGGTTTAAAGCAGGGGTTCCCATTGTTTTTTTACGGAGTACCACTCTCCATTTTCAGATTATTTTAAGTACTACCATGAGTTACGTAAAAGCATGTTTAAAGTGCATGGAATGCATAAAAATAGTTTGCCTACATACTGGCTTACCTGTCTTAGCAGTTTCTAGGTGCTAACTTGTTTTCCATTCTCCTTTAGCAGTGTCTGGCATTGCATTTGGCCTTTTAACCTTTGATGGGGTAGGGAATCTATTTATGTTGGCCCATTATTTTATATGATCGGCATTTGCTTGCAACCTGAACTGTGAAGTATGATGCTTTAAAGTATTTCCCAGCATTGTTATTTGGATCTATTTATAATTGCTTCCTGTTATATATGATTTATATTATTTCTATGGTCTATTCATGCCAAACATGGCTCCTGGCCATCTTTCAGTGTTGACTGTGGCCCCCGTGTTCCAAAAGGTTTGGGACGCCAAGCCTAATACGTACAGAGACTTTCTGCTGCAGGCACTTTCTATGATAGAGAAAAATTAAATCATGCAGCAGACTTAACCAATATCGAGATAGCCTTATAAAGTTGGGTTTGCAAAAATAGCCATAGTTGGCTGGAAAATGAAGTTGTGATTGCAGACTATTAAAATTAATTTTTAGATTACGTAAGAACTTGCTTCCCAACCATTTTTCATCAAGTCCTGATTTGCCATTTTTAAATTATTTCAAGTGCCCTATAGTACATATAGGTTTTCAGTCACCTAAACACTTATGACATTTTTTTTTGGGGGGGGGGGGCATAGATGGCCAGTGTATGCCTGAGGAACAGTTGGGGCGTTAGGTGTCTTACTCAAGAACACCTCCGTCATGTCCAATGGCTGGGAATCGAACCTGAAACCCTCCAGGCACAACACCAGTCCCTTACCTCTAGGCCACGACTTGAAGGATTTCTATAGACAAAAGGAAAAAAAATAAACAGCATCTCACCTTGTCAAGCATTCCTCCAGTACTGTCATTTCTCTTAGGTCCTCATAGCACATGTCTGTCTGGGGCTGCATGCATGCTTATTTGGCAGTGTGCGCATGTACACCTGGAAGTGCGCATAAGCATCTGGCAGTGCATGCTCATTTTGGGGGTGCAGCCATGTGTGTCTGGGGGAGCACACATGTGTGTCTGGGAGTGCTTGTCTAGGCTTCCAATGTCGCCTAGCAACAGGTAAAGAGGGAGGGAGTACAGCAAGGGTGTCTGTAGACTATGATATCTTGGCCATTTCTTCTTAAATTTAAAAAAGTAGGGCAGTGCCAACCGTAGCCCAACTCACTGGTCTAACAATTGCTTTTGCCTTTAATATCACTTTAATGACACAAAACAACCATTTAAGGAGCACAGAACACACAAAAATACACAAATGTTTTTGTCATCAGCTTTCAGGGCAAATCCGGTTGCAGCATCACTGTGTACCACCTGATGGGACCCTGGTTCTACTCTATAAAGTACATGGCTGATAAATTGACCACCAAGAAACACAGTAAAGTGTTTTTAATTTGCTCTAGTTTTATTAGAGATTATAAATCCTAAATACCTCCCAGAGATCCCTCACGTGTCTGTGTGAATCCTGCTTCTTTCTCCTAGTCTTCAATAAGCTTCAGTGAGCTTCAAATAGTCAGACACTGTGCCAATGTCTAACAAGTGTCTTCAAGTGACCAGAAATGATAGCACATGGGCTTTAGAAGGTGATACACAAAGAGCAACTAGAAAATGTTTAATACATGCCATGATGGTAATAAGTAGCTGGAGAAAGGCAGTGCATAATCTGATGTTATATCAATCCTCGTGGGTAAAAGGTAAGCATGTATCATTTGCTCAAAATAAAAAAAGCAGCATTCCTTTGATTACTGTAGAGGCACACCATTTGTTAATTGCATGATGAGGTAATACTATTAAAGTTTGAGATTCTTTCAATACAAGTGTTAGTAAAACACAAAGAGAGTAACAAACTGTTGGCTCTTGCTACAGATAACCAATGCAACAGAATCAAGCCACAAAGCAAAGAGCACATTTGGAATATCTTACCCTAATTTTCTGTTAAGCAGCACAGCATTAAGTATAGGCAGGAAAGAAAAAAGCAGAGAATTAGAAAGCAGCACATGCATGAATGGGAAAACATAAAACTGGTATCTGATACCATGAGCCTGATAGACTAAATGT
Organism: Gastrophryne carolinensis; assembly: GCA_027917425.1. Taxonomy (NCBI): domain Eukaryota; kingdom Metazoa; phylum Chordata; class Amphibia; order Anura; family Microhylidae; genus Gastrophryne; species Gastrophryne carolinensis. The sequence continues at coordinate 297,831,010 of CM051237.1, read as the reverse complement.
GACTAATTCTGTCTACGTTATCAAAGTACGATTGGTTCCAATCACAGGAAATAGAGTTGGAACATGCATTTTATAAACCAACTAGAAATCTATTATTTAGCCATGCATGGTGCTAACTTTGACTAGACTGGAACATGGTGGCACTTTATTGGTAAAAAAAAAATAAAATAAAAACACAACCCAACTAAGACAATGGAAGGGTCTGTATCTACAATCATCAGGCTGTGAAGAGGTTAATTAGAATATTGCTGAAGTGTGACTAAAGGCTGTGGGGCCCCTGTGCAAAAGGATGAACTGAGCTGCGATTTGGACCCCCTATTAGCAGCATCACCCTAAATGCTTAGAATCATTCTGCAAAAATCTCCCCAAAAATCTGGAATACTTCAGCTGACGGCTGGACCTTCAGCCTAGGCTGGGAGGCATACTGCTATAGTTTAAATTTAAAAAGGTTCAAGCAGCAATAGAAACAAAATTAGAAACAAAAGGCCGGGGGGTTACCCCGGCTACCTGCAAGGAGGAGACAACCATCTTCTGACTTGCTCGCCGACTGCAGAGACGAAAGACTGGGGAATGGTGGGAGGTCCCAGGTATTTATGGGCCAGGAGGGGCTCCTTTTTTTCATGTCATCTCTGCAAGATCGCCCTCTACAGGACAGTTACCCAAGTGTCATGAATATTCGGAAGCGGGTGTGTGACATACTGGGAATATGCAGGTTGTAGTACTTTCCAACAACCACAACTATTCTGTACACTGCGCTATCAGGCCATGTGTAATCCTCTTCACTACTTATAATTGCTCTAACAGAGTACCACAAATTACACCCAAATAGTAACTTTTTATATTATGCAAATCAAGGCATCTAAAAGGTATAAAATCTATAAAAACAAAAAAGAAGGCCCCATGGTGGCACTAATTGATCATTCATAAATTATTATCATTTTTTAATATCAAGCACTGTCTACCCAGGTCCAGACCAATTCCCTAATAAACCCATAAAACTAAATACTGCCAAATAAAGTGCTAGTGCAATAATGCAAATAAATAAGGAGGCACTGCCACCCGCCAGGCCAGCTTCTCACAGCGCTATGGAAGATGATGGCGCTATATAAACAAACAATAATAATAAAGGAGCAGCAGGTGATTAATGTTCGGAATAGGAGCAGGTAGCAGGTAAGTGGATAGTCTCGTGCCCTCCTGCACATCTGCTATGAGGTCTTTAGGAAAAGTCCATGAAAGCGGACTTTAAATAAAAGAAACAGGTCTGGTAAAATTAGAACTTTGGTGAATGTCAAAAATTTATATTTTCTGTGAAATATCAGTCCAGATTATGCTACAGGGCACTTCTCATGGATGACAACCATCACAGCATCATTTCAAGCCAGGCTACAGCTATCCCTGACTGCACCCTAAATAAAAGTCTCTCCCAGTATTGTCACTGATAAGGAATCCAATTTGATTGGCTAGGCCACATTTCTTGTATGTTGTATGCAGAATTACCTGTTAGACAGTCTTCCTCTTTTGCACAAAAAAATAAAATAAAAAAAGAAGCTTTGGTTGTCCTGTTTCTTTCCCTGTCCTACATTATCCAGCACTGCATATCCTCTGTCTTGGGGACTGGAAACTGGGGCCAAGTTGAAATCAGTCACTATCAATGTATGTTCTGGCTTCAGCTAGCTTAGTGGAGAGGAGAGGCAGCACTAGATTAGTTAAGAAGCCTGAAGCTGAAAGGAGACCGGAAAGCGACCACGCCCCGCAAACCCAGTATGGGAGGTAAGCATTTTAGGGGAGATTGCTGGGGTTAACACAGGGGCATTCCAAATCAGACCTTAACTGGTTTGCCCTGGAGTCTTTTATCAGTAGCTACCAGTAGCATAGGTGGTTGGTGCCCTTTAGGCTGAAAGAAGGTCTTTCCTCCAGCAAAGCTTTATTTAAAATGCAAATCAGGATTGTGGGAATACAAAGTAAGTATCACTTTTATTCGCCTAAATTTATGCTGTGACCATGTTTACCAGAGGGTGGCGGGTTTGATTTTAAAGCTGTATCGATTTGAACGGTCCATGGAGTACCCTTCTTCGTCTATTTATGTTCTACACAAGGAAAGCGATAAGGTTTAATTGGAAGCACCCCAACAGCCCCTCTATATGTCCTTCTGAAAAAAACTGATTATTGGAATGCTTGAACAATATAAATTAATATTCATAGCTAGGGCTTTTTCAAAGAGGTTTACAAGAATCTGAAATGCCAGGGGAGCAGGTGCCCAACTCATCTAACACTTGATGGTCATACCCCATGCACTTTATAATTTGTCTTCTTCTGCATCCCCCTCAGGGATCCCTCCCTTTGTTTCTCTCATTCTCAAAGTTTGCCCAGAAAAGCTTTGATGATGAAACTAAAAAGTGTGTATGTATATAATTGTGTGTTGTTCATATCTTGCCATTAGTTCTTTAGAGATACGTTTGTAACTAAAACCTCAATAAATAAAAACGTAAAAATAAGCTGCATGGATGGAAAAAGTGATATTTTTACTTGAACCTCAGCCGCAACCCTGGCCACAGGCAGACCTTACTACTAATGTTCGGCTATGTGGCGCTGTAGCTTTGCTTGATCATTTTTCAATGGAGATAGCGACTGGTGGCACCTGTGACGCTCCTCTGCTCCATTACGTTTTTAACATGTAAAACCACAGTGCCAGCACGAGCGCTCTAAAACGGTGACTCTCAGGTATACAGCACCAGGTAAAAAAGAAAAATACATGGAATGACATCAGGTGACACACAAATGATATGACAGCATGAAAACACAAGTTTGCCACGGATAATCTAAGTACAATAAATAAGAAAAATACATTCTGAACAAGCCAGGTAAGTCATTATAAAACGCTAACCAGAAGTAAACAAAAATAACTGGAATGGCTAATTGAAGTATATGGGAGAAGGACACTGAGCGCCTGAGCTGTAGGGAACACAGCGTCCGCACTTACCAAACACCTGGCACTCTTCATATATAGAAAGCTAAATAGCACTATGTGTGGCGCTAAACAGTTTTTTGCATCAGAAATATGATTTGCTGGTGGTGCTGAAGAAAAACACCTGTCGCTACGTGTCACTAGCGTTTCTTAAATAAAAAGTGTTTTGGAAATTTCACTATACTAAAAGTAAAAGATGCACCTCTAGGCCATGGTTAGATATATATGATCATTTTGATGTATGTTTTGCAGGACTCCTCTCCCTAGGCTGCCACCTAAACCTTATCTAGTCAATTATTACCACTGATTAAATGATTAAAATGTCACACTTGCACTAATACACTGTCAATGTTCACAATAGACAACAATTGCTAAAATGCTCTGGAAACACAGTGGTCATTTCTGCTTACCAACTCTAATGAGGACAATCTGATGAGCTCCCAGAAGCATCTTCGAACCTCCCTACTTGCTATTTTTTAATAAAGCCGCAGTCCACTTGTCTGTCTTGATCTACTTTAAACACCAATAGCATTATACGGAGATAGTGTAACTATTGGTAAGGTGGCTGTTCTGAGCATCCTTAAACTATCTCTCTCATATACGGTACTTATATGAGCTGTTCATCTAGAGATACAGCCACATTTTTATAGATAATATAGGTAGGCATCAGCTAGATTTGCTGATTGCAAATCCATTAGCATGTAATAACAAACAGATACTGAAATATCCCAAGCAGCCAACTTGTGCACCCCTGCCCCACTGCCAAAACGGCAAATACATGAGTATTAATAAGTGTGGTGGGATGTGGAATTTTCATTTAAGAATTTTTGAGGCTAGCAGGGATGCGGCCGTTTGCACACTCAGCTGCATTCGGCCCTTAACTGATTCTTAGCTGAATGGGCCAAATGGAGCCAAGCGTGCTGATTGGCTGCCTGTACCATAGGCTTGCGGAAAGGCGGTCTGGGGGGGTTTCTTACAGCAGGACATCCTGAATCGGGATGCCCAAGTGTGAGGACCAAACCCCAGAAGTGTATCCCTGTCACCCATTCATAAATGCCTGGCGTGGGCACACGTCTTGCTAAGGGTATAGCATAATGTGCCTATGTCCTGCGCAGACGCACTTGGATCGGGGGTTAGGTGGGTTTTACTGGGGATCCAGAGGGCATCACACAGTGGGGCATCCCAATTCAGGATGCCCCAGATAGGCAGAATCAGGCAGCCCTAGAGTCCCTTGTTACCTGTGTAGACACAGAGTGCACCGTCTATGTAGAGAGAATGACCATTGTTTTCAATATAAAAATAGTAACATTTGAAAGAGGGATTCTATACAAAGCTTGTTTCTGTGCATGGAGAAGCTTTGCTGTAAAAAATGTTACATTTAACAATATAAGACTGGTGAATGATTTACATTTGTTGGTTACAGGGCTTATTGCCCATTATTAACAATTTGATTGTTGTAATTTCTTTCACATGCTGCCTTGTAACAGAATACCTTTTCTGTGTGTGCCCATTAGGCTTCTCATCAGGGGGCACCTCTATAATAAGTACACATGACTGGGCATGCTCAAAGCCTTCCTTGCTGTTTGGAGTCTTTGCCGAACACTGTGTATCGAGCATGAAGACCTGTCAGAAAATACACAAACCAAATATTAGAAATGGCAGAATGTATAATGTTAACTTGTCCCGCACATAACCACCAAGAAAGCCCCAAATTGTTACCTTAGCCTCCATCCACTTTGGATGTCTCCACCCCCCCCAGCCTGTCTTATTGCAGTGGGACCAACACCTGCACCGGTGTTGGTCCGCTTTTATAATTAAAAGATAAACAACCAACATTATAGCACTTGTATACAGTATCTAAGTACATTTGCTATATGAGTCCTAGAAATAAATGTAAACCGGAACAAAGCCAGTTCAAAAGTTGGAAGTAAAGGCTGCACATGGAGATGATATATATTTTTTTATTACTTCTAGATAGGAGTGTTATTAAAATTATGTTGAGAGGGTGAAGAGGCTGAGTCCTGAGAAATGTACCAACTTAAACCCCTGCACGTGTTCAGCAGTAATCAGGTATGGGCTTGTCCACCTGATGTCCTCTATACAAAAATATGTCTGTTGACCCACTTTTCAATCCCATCTCCATTCTTGCTCACCTGCTGTGTCATGGCTCGGATTCGCCAGTACTCTGCTTCAGCATTGGGGGATAGGGAGGGAGCTGCTACCTTCACTTCACAGGCATCGCCAGAAAAGCTTTCTGAACCACTATGAAAGTATCCCAACAGATTCTGAAAACACATGAAAAAGAAAACAGCAAACCTGATTATGTCATCCAGCGTGGTTGACTTCAATGCACCTCCTCTAAGGAGATCATACATTTAATTTTAATACTTAATAACTATGTAATCTTAATAAGTGTCGGGCGAACCTGAGCCAGCTGCCAGTGTCCTCACTCATGGGGGTGGTCATCTTGTCGAAGCCCCGGCTCTGGACATTTTGTAAAAAGACCACTGACTGGAACACCAGCTAAGTGTACAGCCACTTCCTAGGTTCTGCACACTCTGCATTTGTTTAAAGCACACCCCTCACTCACGACCACCACCTGCCCCCACCAAAAATACCATTTTGTGAATACTCACCTGTAAAATGGGTATTATAAGTATGTCACACACCCCGCTTCAAGATATCCATAACATGTGGGTAATACCGACCTGAAGAGGGCGATCTGCAGAGATGATAGGGAAAAGAAAGCCCCTCCCGGTCCATAAATACCTGGGACCTCCCACTCATTACCCAGTATAAAGAAAGCAGTAAGGTAAGGGACCAGGAAGAGCCAAGTCATAGCAACGCAAAGTTCACAATATAAAGGATCCAGAATACGAAAAGGGCGGGTGAAGCGGGGTGTGTGACATACTTATAATACCCATTTTACAGGTGAGTATTCACAAAATGGTATTATTCTAAGTATGTCACACACCCCGCTTCAAGATATCCATAACATGTGGGACATCCAATAGCAGTGTCCATAAAAAGGGCGGGGATCCAAAACAAGGCAACAAGGCACAACTTAAACCACTGCAGCTTGCAGAACTTTACGGCCAAAAACAGCATCCGCTGAGGCCCGAACATCAACCTTGTAAAACTTGGAAAAAGTGTGAACAGAGGACCAAGTAGCGGCCTTACAAACTTGTTCAACAGAGGCCTGATGCTGGAAGGCCCAGGACGCTCCAACCGCACGAGTAGAATGAGCAGTAACACGAAAAGGGGGACTCCTCCCCTTAGCAGAATAGGCCCCAATAATGGGCTGACGAATCCATTTACTAATGGAAGACTTGGCAGGTGCCAAACCTTTCCTAGGCCCAGAGGGCACCACAAAAAAAGCATCAGTCTTACGAAAGGAAGACGTAACCACTAAATAGTATTTGACAACACGAACCACATCCAAAGAATGCAAAGCCCTCTCCTTGTCGTTTCTGGGATTAGGACACAGAAAGGGCAGAACAACGTCCTGATTTAAATGAAAAGCCGAAACCACCTTAGGAAGAAAATCCGGCTTGAAACGAAAGACCACCTTGTCCTGATGCCTTTCGAAGTACGGAGCTTGAATGGACAAAGCTGCCAACTCAGAGACACGCCTAACAGAAGTGATAGCCACCAAAAAGGCCACCTTTTGCGTAAGTGAAGACAAAGCAACCTCATTCAAGGGCTCAAACGGAGGACCCTGAAGAGCAGAAAGAACCAAGTTCAAATCCCAAACTGGAACCAAAGGCTTTCTAGGAGGCCGCACATGCGTAACCCCTTGGAAAAAAGTCTTGACCAAAGGATGAAGCGCGAAGGACCTCTGAAAAAACACCGCCAGGGCAGAAACCTGACCCTTAAGTGTACTAAGCTGTAGCCCTAGATCCAGACCATGTTGAAGAAACTCCAGAATCCTGGAAATAGAAAATTCCCTACATGGGAAAGACCTACCTTCACACCAGTCAATATAGGATCTCCAGGTCCTATAGTAAACGGTAGAGGAAGACCGTTTCCTGGCGCTAATAAGAGTCTGAATCACCGCATTAGAAAGACCTTCCTCCTTCAAGATGGAGGTTTCAGCAGCCACGCCGTCAAAGCCAGCGATGGTAAATTGGGATAGCGTAGCCGACCCTGGGTGAGCAGGTCCGGCAGCAGAGGCAGAACGAACTGATCCTCTGCCAGTCTGAGCAGGTCTGCGAACCAAACCTGTCTTGGCCACCTTGGTGCCACCAGAATTGCCGACGCGCCCTCCAGGGCCAGCTTGCGCACCACTCTGGCTACCATTGGAAACGGAGGGAACAGGTACAGAAACCCCAGATCCCTCCAGTTCAGGGACATGGCATCCACCGCCAGGGCCAGTGGATCCTGCGAGAGAGACACAAATACCGGAAGCTTGTGATTGTGACGAGAGGCAAAGAGGTCCACCGCCGGGAACCCCCACCTGAGGCAAATCGAGCGAAACACCTGGGGACTGAGAGACCACTCCCCCTGGCGAGAAGAGGACCTGCTCAGAGAGTCCGCCTCCGTGTTCTCCACTCCCGGAATATAGACTGCTAAGATACACGGGACATGGCTCTCCGCCCAGTCCAGAATCAAAGACACTTCCCTGAGGGCACTCCTGCTGCGAGTCCCTCCCTGGTGATTGATGTAAGCAACTGCCGTCCGATTGTCCGACCGAACCTGAACTGGCAAGCCCTGCAACTGATGAGTCAAGCGAAACAGAACCAACCTGATGGCTCTCAATTCTAGGACATTGATGGGCTCGTGAGCCTCCTGAGGGCCTCACAGACCCTGAAACTGAAGATCCTTCCAGACACCCCCCCAACCCGACAGACTGGCATCCGTGGTGACTGTCTCCCAACAAGGGGCCAGAAAGGATCTGCCCTTCAACAGATTGACGGAACTCAACCACCAGTGAAGGGATCGCCGAATCTGGGGGGTCATCAGGAAGGACTGATCCAACGATAGCGGAGACTTGTCCCAAACCGTCAACAGATGGAGCTGGAGCGTCCTTGTGTGAAACTGCGCAAAGAGAACCGCCTCGAATGAGGCCACCCTCAACCCCACCAATTTCATCCCTAGCCGGATGGGCGGACGAGGGGCGGACAAGAGAAGCCGAACCAACTCCTGAATCAACAGAACCTTGGACTGTGGCAGAAACACCTTGGCCTGGGAAGTATCCAGAGACATTCCCAGAAAGGTCACTACCCTGGACGGGGAAAGAGATGACTCGGGGTAGTTGATCACCCAACCGAATCTCTCCAGAGTGGATACCACCATCCTGGTGTCCAACTCCGCTTGGCTGAAGGAAGATGTCATAATAAGAAGATCGTCCAAGTAAGGCACGATGCGGATACCCTGGACTCTGAGTAGAGCCATCACCCCCGCCAACACTTCGGTGAAAACCCGAGGAGCCGAGGTAAGACCAAAGGGGAGTGCCACAAACTGAAAATGCCGATCCTCCACCACGAACCTGAGAAACCTCTGGTGTGCTGGAAAAATCGGAACATGCAGGTAAGCGTCCTTGATGTCTATTGACATCAGAAAGTCCCCCTGACGAAGAGAGTGAATAGCAGAACGCAGCGTTTCCATGCGGAATTTCCGCGGCCGGATGAACCTGTTGAGAAACTTCAGATCCAAGATGGGTCAGACCGAGCCGTCCTTCTTGGGCACCGTGAACAGATTGGAATAAAAGCCCCGGCCCTGGTCTGAGGGGGGCACTGGGCAAATGACAGTAATGTCCAGAAGACTCTTTACTGCCACCAGGAGCCCCTGCGCGGCCAGAGGTTCCGAGGGCACCCGAGACCTGAAAAATCTGGGAGGGGGCCGGAGCTCGAACTCCAGCTTGTAACCGGAAGACACCACTTCCCGGATCCATCTGTCCCAGACCTCCTGATCCCAGACCTGGGAGAAGTGTTGCAGCCGTCCCCCCACCCGCATGGGTGAGGGCGCCCCCTCATTGCTGAGCTGGCTTAACAGCGGGTTTGGGCTTAGAGCCCCAACTGTATCCTGGACGGGCACGTCCTCTGCCCCTATTCCCGGAATCCCCTCTGGAGGAGGGGAAGGCAAATCCCCTGCCAGCTCTGGCCCCACGAAAGGAAGGGGTAAAGGAAAACGCCCCCCGAAAGGGACGTCGTTGTTTCTTGCGGTAAGGTAACTTACCACCTTTGGTGACGGAATCCAACTTCTCTCCAAAGAGTCGTAATCCTACAAAAGGTAGAGCCGTCAGCGACTTTTTGGACATAAAATCGTCCGCCCACTGGCGCAACCAAACCGACCGCCGAATAGTCACTAGCAGAGCAGAAGTCCTGCCACACATCATCAGAGTGTCATCCAAGGCGGCTAGTACAAACGACAAAAACAATTCACACCTTTTAAGGCCAAGAAACTCGTCACTACCCGGACAAAGCCCGGAAGAAGTCAACAGGTCCCTGACCACAGACCTGGCAGCCATCACCATCAGCGCCGAAGCACAAACGGGCCACATGGCTGACCCAACACTGGCAAAACCATGACAAGCCATCTGGTCAATGCGTTTATCCTCTCCGTCTTTGAGAGTGGAACAATCTGGGTTATTTAAAACAGCAGTGTTGGACAACCCCAGAACCGGTGCATCCACCTCGGGGGGGGATGCCCAACGCTTTACCGTATCCGAAGGGAAGGTATATTTTTTATCCCACCCCTGAGGAATACCAGGGAGCCGAGCAGGCCTGTCCCATTCCTTAGCAATAACTTTGTCAAAGTGTTTTTGATTAGGAAATTCCAAGCAACCCGGGATGTCCCAAGTGGGAGGATTTGAAGCCAGTAAAATTTCTAAAAACCAGGGACCCTAGGACCAGGAGAAACCCCCTAAACCTAACGCAGGTCCACCTGGAAGACACAATAGAACATGGTATAAGCAATGGAAATGCAGAAAAAGGATAGAAAATATATATATATGGGGCCCACAGGGCCACTCACTGAGACTTCCTCCGCCGAGAAGATGGCGACCGCCCTCACGAAGAGCCAGCAGCACGGAGGCAGAGAGGAGAAGGGGGGCGTGGCCAGCGCGGAGAGCGCGATGTCCGTGGCCCCGCCCCCCTACCATGGCAGAAACCACACTCCGCGGTGGCGCCTGCCGAACGGGGGCAGGCCTCGGCGTCCCGCCGAAAACCCTGCCCCGCCCCCTGTATCAAACGCGTGAGGGGAGATCTCCCCTCACGAGCTCACTGCCACAAAAGAGACCGGCGCCGCAGCGATGACGGCAGCTGCGGCGCCGGTAAGCAGCCTGACAGGGGGGAGGGCGGGCAGCGGCGACGCCCCCTGTACTCAGCGTGTGAGGAGAGCTCTCTCCTCACAGCGCACAGCCGCCATGACAGGGGACCGGCGCCGCGGCAATGGCGCCGGTACAAGAACAATAACGGAGGGAAGGCGGGCCGCGGCGACGAGCCGGCGCCTGGCCCCGCCCCCTACTAGCCCAAAAAGCTGAGGAGAAGGTTCTCCTCCGCCATGCCACATGAGAGGCCGGCCCGCGTGGCGCCGACCTCCAAGTAAAAGCACTGACACAAACAGTAAATACAGAATAAAGGCCCGGAATAAAGCTCCCAACAACCCCCCCCCCCCCCTCGAGGAGAAGGGCACCCGGAGAGGGGAACACCGCCTGGGGTGAAATGGCCGAGGGACAGGGCATCCCAAACCGGGGTCACTAGCCCGGATAACCGCCTACCCTCTAGTACAGGGTCTCACGGTGGAGCTTAGCTCCTGGGCACCTAATGTGCCATTCTACCCTCGCCCAAACCTCAGCCAGGGCTGGGAGGCATGTGTGGTAAATAAAAGGTTATCTGGGCGGAAATAGAAATAAAAAGCGGGCCGGGAATAATCCCGGCTACCTCAAGTCCCCCTGTGCAAGGAGGAGGCATCATCTTCTGACTTGCTCGCCGTCTGCAGAGATGAAAGACTGGGTAATGAGTGGGAGGTCCCAGGTATTTATGGACCGGGAGGGGCTTTCTTTTCCCTATCAACTCTGCAGATCGCCCTCTTCAGGTCGGTATTACCCACATGTTATGGATATCTTGAAGCGGGGTGTGTGACATACTTAGAATATGTATTATTATGTTTTTAACAGTACCCATCTGATTTTGCCTCTCGGGGCCCCTGACAGGTGAGCCTTCCCTCCACCTGGGTGGGTGAGGAGCAGGAGGATGAAGGGGGGCCCGCCGGTCAAGGGGACCCCAGAGGCAGAGGCAGAGACTAAGCACTTGCATGCGCAAGCAGGAAGGCTTGTAGGCGTGTTGTATACAGGCGCATTGCGCTGACCAGGACCTTCACCTGCTTCTTGTATAGGATGGCTGACAGGACACTGTGTTATCAGTAGACAGGAACCTTTATCTGCTTCTTGTATAAAATGGCCGCTGGGACACTTCCTCTTTGCTGTGTTATCAGCTTTCTAGCTCTTGAGACCTGTGTTTCCAGTGCTACCTTGTGATCTGCTTACCTGTTGACCCTGCTTGAATTCCACCTGCACCGCCCCTGGCTTCCATTGGCTCTGACATCTCGCTTGTGACCCCGACTTCGTTCCTTCGCTTGTGACCCCGACCTCGGCCCTCCAGATCCCCGCTGTTGTGACTTCTTTTTCCTTGGGGGCGACCCTGGTTGTGCCTGCAGCTCAGCCAGACTAACCTTGCAGCGGGCAACCGTGAAAGCCAGGCCTGCCAGTAAATTCCATTCCCTGAGAGGAGGTTGTCTGAGTACCTCACAACTGGAGCTCCACCTGCTAGGCTGCACCCCGCTGCTCATTAGAGACTGTTCCTGGCAGCCCAAAGTTCAGGTCCCTATTGATTTCAATGGGATTCGAGTCAAGTTCAGGTACCTGGACTGAACTTCTGCTAAAAACCTGAACATCTATGGGTTCGCCCGAAACTAATCTTGAGTACAGCTTTATAATAGGTCCAGAATAAGTATCAAAAACCTTTTACTTTTAAATTGTGTTTGCTCTGGGGGCATTTTATACACACATGCACATATTTTATTGTGATTTATTAAACTAGAATAAAATGTAGGTAACCAACAGTACTAGAAATAAAGAACTGGCATGTAGGAATATGCCACTGGGGAATTTTTCATATTCTGAATGAACCTTCGACTGTGGGCGTGCTTTTTTTAGAACTATTTTATTGCTCACACAAGTGGGTACCAATTATGTTGTCTCTTAGTGATGCCTGATTGAGATCATTTCACGCATTTTTACCTTCATTGGTTCCAGTGTAGCAGAAAATGCATCTTGTAAAGCGCAGCAAGCCAATCTCCACATTTCCTCAGTGAATACAGGCCCAGCAGTTACTAAGACATATCTGAAATTAAATAGGTAATATCACTTTTAAAAAAAGTCTCACAATGTTCACAATGTAATAGTGAAACAAGTACCATATCTTGCAAGTCCAGTCAAATAGGAAGTCTATTTATAGTAAAAGTTGAATTGAGAGATAAAAAAGCAAACAGGAGTTCAAACTTAAAGAGGACCTCAAGCTTTGAAATTAAAAAACCTCACCCCAATCCTTCCCCCTCAAATATTTAATTTTTATTTTGGAGAAATATTTAAGATTTCTCCTTATTTAAGATTTCTCAAAAGGATAATGGTGAGCAACATCTTACTTCCTATAGGGACTGTATGAGTAAAAATAATATATTCAACTTTTATTCTTCGTACTAGCCTCCTATATTGCCACCACTGGAAAACCTACTTAATTTTGAGGCCTGGTCTGCTGGTGTGCATAGGCATGTTGAGTCTGGGAGTTCATCCACCCTTTGCAAGTAAACTGGTGGACAAGACTTCTCCCCCAGCATCTGTCATGGGAGATTGTCATAAGGCAAATTCCATGAGACCAGTAAGAAGGATACTCTGGGTCAGCATATGCTTTTTTATAACTGTACCTGGACAGGGACATTAATGAAAATGTACCACGGGGAGGCCGATTTATTAATAAGCGTGACAGTAGCGTGATTTTCACAGCGCCGGCTAGTATTCGCTGTGCTTGGCCGTTGTTCGGTTATTGACAGCGACTCAGTTGGTGTGCGGTAATGTTGAATACGGGGTTAGGAGTCGCTGTTTGACAGGTTCCGCGCTGTATGGGAGCGCATGACAACGAATGGCCATAGCGAACGGCTCCCAGCATATTCATTAACAAATCACGCTCAAAAAATTCTCGCGCTGTAAAATGCATGTTTAAACCCCAGAGCGCTGGCGGCGATGTGTTAAAAGTAGTTTTTTAACCCCCAAACAACCTTATTTTTGGAAAAAAATAATAAACAAGTTTTTATAAACATTTTGTAATATGAATACATTAATATCAGACCTGTAATATCAATTCTGTACAAATTTATTTATTTTTTTTACCTTAAAAAAAAGATATAACATTGCAGAAGTGGTCACAGAATTTTTGACATTAACAAAAAAAAAACAAAAAAAAAACATTAATATCAATTAATTATGAATATTTAAAGATTGCTCCATTGAAATGCATTGGAGAGCGCCAGGTAGCGAGAGGTCATACCTGGCGCTGTGATGGGATTAGCAGCGGCGCTGTTCGCTGAAGTCTGCAACATGATGAATCCCGCGCTAGCTGACGCTCTCGCCGGCGCTAGCCTCATTTAGCGTGATAAATGCGTGATTGTGTTCGCAGCCTGGCGTTCTGGAGTCGGTAGCCGCCGATAGCTGGCGCTACCTGGCGCTAGTGAGACACTACCTGGCGCTATCCCTTGATAAATAAGGGCCTAACAATATCAATGAAGATTGAGTATTTTACCTGATACAGGAACAGCCTACTCGAGAGATAGTTTCAGTGGGCTCTGCCACGCAAGATACTAGCAGTTTAAATAGCTCCTTCAACATTGTATTGATCATATTCTCATAACCAATATCTAGAAGAAATCAGCATTGCATTGTGTTAAAAATACAAAACATTTTGAATGTGAACTGTAAGAAAACACTTTCAGTAGTATAAACTTGTTTTCCTTCAAAATCCTAAAGCTCAGGTAGCTCCATATGCAACTCACCCCCTTTTTTTACATGCACGGTTCTCATGTCCACTCACAATTCAAATGGATGAAGTTGCAAATTCAGCACACTTGAATGTGGGGGGAGTAGGGATGATTGCGGCCAAGCGGCTTAGCTGCAAAGATGGCTGTAAAAATCAGCTCTGGAAGTAGGTGGGTAACCGATCTTAGAGCACGGGGGTTTGCTAGTGGGGGGAGGGGGGCATTGGGGGACATCCCAATCCCAATATGGCCCTGAGGGATTAAATAAGTTAAAGCAGTGGCTTTTATTTAGAAATGTACGGTTATTGATTGCTAGAAGGTAAAAATGAAATTATTATAGTTATTACAGGTTAGGTAAATGAAATGAAACTGTGGTAATATACAACAGTTGCAAAACCCAGCAAACTTTGCTAAATGTGTGGGTTGATGCAAGTGTGTATGTTAGGATGAAAATACCTGAATTTATAAAACTTTGGATATGTTCCACCACTAATTCACAAGATAATCCAATAGCGTGTTTAAAGTTCGCAGATGCAGCATCCCAGTAGGAGTGATCTCCTTGGCTACGGCCTAGCCACATGGACATTACAGGCAACAATAGATGTACAACTGCATAGATGGCAAATCCTGGACCTAGAAGATAAAGAAATATAATGAGCAATCCCATTATTTTGTTCAAGTGGATTTGAGTGTGTTTATGCTAAAACCTTATGATATCCCTTGACCCCATCAAATTTGCCCCTTGTAGGTAAAGAAATTATGCAGAGGCATAGGGCAAAAAATACAATTAATCCTTTAGATTGTACGTTTACAAGGCCAGGGCCCTCTATCCTTATGCACTTCTGTATCAATGTGTGCATCTGACTCATATTACTGTGTGTATTACATATGACTAATTCCTTGTGCATTATAAGTGTCTTACTCGTCCACCCTTCTGATGTAACTTATACCTTGGGCAGCACCATGATGGAGCTTTATAAACAATAATATTATTCAACTAGAATTTCTCTTACTCATTAAAAAGGCCCCGAAAGACCTTCAGAGTCAGTGCCTATTCTTCACTCACTCCAAGCTAACCTGTTGTCCATAAAGAATGTCCAGAATGTGGAATTGGGAATTGCTGAGAGGACAACTACATTCTATTTTGCCAATGTCAGAGAAACCTTACCCAAAGTTGCTCTGTTGATTTACTTTACTACTGTTTACTACTGTTACTTTGGGAAATAACATATGCCACCAACAGTCAACTTGTGGCGCTCTGATACTTACCAAAACACCTGATCTAAGTCCCGTGCCGCTCACCCGCTGCCGGTGGACTGCCCCGTACCATTCAACATGTGAACTACGGCATGCCCCACTCCATTGCAGTGAATGGAGGGGCAGTGCCATAGTTCCTGTGACGAATAGGCCAGGGCAATCCATCAGCAGTTGCACAAGTGTAGCGGGATTCTGAGAGCGCCAGGCGAGAGACTAGGGTCTTGGATCAGACAATCTGGTAAGTGTCTGAGCACCGGACTAGCAGGGATCGTCTTTGGGGGATAAATGGTGATTATCAGCTCCCGCTCCCGCCCTTTTTCTTCTAATAGCTCGTCTAAGGCAAAACGGATCCGATTACTCTTATCTCTACAGTACCATATTTGGCTATATCTTTACCAATAAGCTATATTTTTTTAATATTCCTGAACAAAGTTTTTAAAGGTTTAGAATTTTCATTATTACGATACTGTATCTGTGTCAAACCAATTTGCAGACTTTACCTGGCACTTTAGCAACTTCCCTTAACAGCTCAAAGAGCAAATCCAGAGTAGGTGGCTGATGTTGACGTGGACAGTTAGATACAGCAGCAGTCAGCTGCTCTAAAAGATTAATCCATACATCGATAAGACCTAACAGATAATAATGATGATAAGACAGTATTCATACATTGTTGGGAGTTCATAAAAGACTAAATACTATTAGTGTATCTGTGACATTTCATCTCAGTACATTTATTTCATCATAAAATTTATTACAGCAGATTGGCATGTAAGGTAATAATAATAATAATAATACGTTAATAATAATAATCGTTTTAATTCACACTATAATTAATACACATAAAAGACCCAATACAGTACATTTCAATTAAACGAATAATAAATTACCCTCTTATGAAAGCCTTTTAAATAAACTACATGACTATAAATAATACACCCACCGGTATCATCATCAAATTCCGATAACACCGCATCAATGCCATCTTCACTGCTGGCTGATCTTTCTTGAACACGGCGGGGCAGACTATTCAGGCGTCCACACAAGAACACTGGTTTCATTGGCATCTTATAGATTTTAGCTAATAACTGCAGAGAACAAATGAATGTACAGGGAATAATGTCAGGGTTCTACAAGTCTCATGCACATGGTTTTAGGAATCACTAGGAAAAAAAGGAACATTCATCTTAACAAATATGAAACCTCAAAGCCAAGAGGCTAAAGAAAAGCAATGGTCTAATAAAAGAAGAGATTGGTACAGCGAGGTTTTATGATGTAAAGTAAATTAGAGGCAGGGATTTGCTGGGTCTGTCCACTAACATGCAAACAGCTATATTCAGACCTTTTTACCAAAAGGTAATGGAAGGATATTAAAAACTTTTAAAGACTTACTGGCATTAACAAAACAAATGAAACAAGGGCTCCATTCTGATCAGTGTTTACATGTTCTTCAAAGGGACATTCTAGGCAAATTAGGCTGCTATCTGCTCATGGTCATGCTGAATGTCAGGGGCCATGTCTTATTCAGCAGTGCTTTACATTTATGAACACTTTCCCTTCTGCTGACCTGGTCATCCACGCATTGGTCTGAAACGTCTCTGACATTGTAATTTATTGAGGGGAGGGCTGCACCTTCACAGAGGTGTTTGGTGGTGCAGATTTAGCTTTAACCCTCACCCCAAAACATCTCAGTGTGATTTAAGATCCCTAGGAAGCCTAAAATCAGGCATTAATACTCATAAATATGAATTTCTGAAGCTTTGGCAACTGTATCTGCACGCCCAACATCTAGGCCATGTTTTCCAGGGGTCATGTGGGTGTTGAGAGCAGCAATTTCCAGCTTCCTAGCAACCATGAGGCTCATCTCAAGTAGGGCTGACCTAAAGGGTGGTGGGGAGAGAACTAATGTTTTTTTTCACTTTAGGACTGCTTTAACAGTTGAAGGCAAATTGAATGTTGCTACAGCCATACTTTGTAAAACTGCAGTTAGATAACAGCTGCTTACCTGTGAACACCGCCTTAAATACTCCAAAGCAGGCAGGCAGAGGTCTGTCGATGAGGCTGATGATGCTGGCACACAGTCTCCAATTTCTTTACAATCAGTTTCACCTGAAAATAAATATTAAATGTTGCCAATATGTTATCAAAGCTTGCAAAAAGAAAAACAACATTGCCTGGTGTATTCTACACATTCTAGTAAACTGAAGTTACTACAATATTTTACATGAAAACCAAAAAAATCATGGATGCTGGTGTATTTTTGTGTATTTTTTTTGCCAAAAGTGCTCAAAATGCACTGTGCTGTCTCGTGAGATCATAGGCAAGAACAGGTCCATCAACACAGGAACTAATCGTACTGCAACTGCTGCTCTTGGTAACATCAAAAGCAAATGCAACAACAGGTTTAAGAAGCACGTCATCAAGACAAGACTATAGGCACCAATAATAATGAATACAACAAGCAGGTAATATTGGCATACCCAGTCCCTTAACGAATTTCATAAGGCACATAATGTAATCAGTGGCTGCATTAGCAAAGACTTGGATGTTGTCTGTGTTTAGGAATGCTTCAAACACATCAAATACCGGAGCCTGGCGTTTTCCTAGGAGACAAACACAAAGATCAAAGATAAGGGAAGATTTTACTCATATACTCATACTATATACCAAAACACACAATCACAAATTAAAGGAGGTGTATCGCAAAATTGTGTAATATTAAAAATCCATAAAAACATGTTGGCAATAGGAGGGGGAGTCACTTATACACCCAAAGTGAACAAAACTCGCGCCAAGGTTGTGGTTTTCTTCTCCGGTGAGGAATAAAATCCAGGGTTACAGGTTTGAGTGCATTAGGGGTGACAGAACCTGCCCCCCCCCCCCTCCACAATGTTTCCTCTTCCTTCCATTAATAGAAAGAAACAAGCTTGGCTGGATATTTCTCGATGCCGGGTTTATAAGTGACCACACCTCCCGCCATCCAGCATATTTATATCGATTTTTATCCACTTATGGGTGGGACTCCAGGGCTGGCCCACCCCTATGTCCTATTACACAAGGCTGCACACTGTTTCTCAATTAATCCAATTTATTAATCACATAAAAATACACATAGTGTTCATAGAAATAGACATGTAACACATACATGTACACATTGAATTTAGCTAGTATATATTAGAATCAAACAAGCACTGAGCACTTTACCTTGTTGAACGCCAACATATATATATATCTTTATATAGGCTTTGAGCCATAATACATGTGGTATATTGATCTTGGTGCTAAGATCATTAAAGCGTACCTAAATTGAGTGAGCCCTGGAGGTCCTCCCCACTTTGGTTTTTATATCTATGTGTTTTTTATGATGTTATGTGATGTTATGTGATGTTTAGTATGTGTTACATGTCTATTTCTATGAACACTATGTGTATTTTTATGTGATTAATAAATTGGATTAATTGAGAAACAGTGTGCAGCCTTGTGTAATAGGACATAGGGGTGGGCCAGCCCTGGAGTCCCACCCATAAGTGGATAGTGATTGCAGCGGTGGTCCTGTAGGCTAGCACCTGTAATTGATTCATTTGGCAGTGAAGTCCTGTTTGTTGGTATATAGATTTTTATCATTGGCCCATTTTTTTGCAATAGTGCTCCTTTAATAATATACAGAATGTGTGAGTACATCACCATAAGACCTTTACTGTAGTACTTGAACACATTTATTTATTATAATATTTATAGCTTATATGTTGAAATTTATATCCGGTGAGTAAAAAGCTTAACCAAAAAAAAAACAGGATTACATTATTTTAACCTATTATTGTTAAGATCGTTATGATGGGACTTGTAGCTCTACATATGCTGTGGGACATTGGTTCCATCTGGGTAGAAGGCTCAAGAGAAGGGAGAACAAAGCTTTCTTCTTTAGCTTTACACATTTTAAAGTAAGACATCTGCAAACTGAAAGGAATAGGTACTAAGACATTCAACAGGTAAAAAGGTAAATTTCTTTTAATTGTAAAGGAATTGCCCAGCTAAAAAAAGCAAAAAACATGATTTCTATACTCCCCTGCAGATGATCACCGTTCGTCTGGCCCACTGGATCTAACCCAATAATCAGATTGAGTCAAGCGCCACCCAGGTGGGATCGCCAGTCACAGGCACTTCTGTCAAGATGGGCCGTCCCCCAACCATCCACTACAGTGACCACTCATTCCTCTGACTGCAATAGAGGGGGCGTGTCAAGGCCTAGGACACCACCTCGAATGTGGTGAAAGGAGGGGCATGCCAGGGTCACTGTATTTAATGGTGGAGCATGGCCCACTGTCACCAAGGCGTCTGTGACTCAATCCGACAATCAGGTAAGAGCACCAGACTAGCAGCGGTCATCTGTGGGGGACAAAATGTTAGTATACAGTTTGTTTTATTTTAGCCTGGACAATCACTTTAATTGCCTTTACTCTTGTATTCCAAAAATTAGAGTCACTTGGGCGCCATTCAAATCTGAAATGTACAAAATGTTACGAAGGACTCTTACCCATGGCATAATCTCCTACAAGATACTCCTTAATGTCAGTCTTGATGCTATGCACTGTCTCCAAGGCACTAAACAGGGGTCGCCACCCTGACTGAATCTGAGGGGAGCACACTTCCACCAGCTCTCCAATAGATGTGACCACCTAGTATGTGAGTAGAATAAAATCTGGTCATTATTCTGGAACCAGGAAAATAATGCTTACTAGCTGACTATGTGAAATATCGGATTAGAATTCTTGGCATATAACATTTCCAAATATTCCTATTAGTCAGCAATTAATAAAATAAACACATCACTCATAGCTGATCTACTGCAGCAGCCGTAGAAAAAGAGTGGAGCTCTTGCCCCCAGCCATGAAAGTTTCTCTGTTGGCTGGAGGGAGGAGCCCACCCCCTGACTGACCACAATGAATGCCTGAAAATTAGAGTAGCCTATAAACAATTTTTTTTTTTAATTCTATAGATTCTATATAGGCTTATCAGGCTAAGAGATCATGTATAATAAAAGCCATTTTTTTCTAATGCTTAAAACCCACTTGCCTGATCTTGTACGTCTTCATCACACAGCTCCAGCTGCATAATCCGCTCAAAAGGCCGAAACAGAGCTTCATTAAAATGAAAATGCTGAGGCTCCTCCCAATCAGTCAGCACTTCAGTCATGACGTCATGTATGAAGGAAACCGCCTTCTTAGAAACACGCCTTTCCTTATGACAAGCTGCCTGTAATCAGGAAAACATACATTTAAGTGCAAATTGTAACAATGTATTCAATTTTGGCAAGCACTTTACGGGTCTGCCATTTGGTAGATATCATTAGGATGATGTAAAAATATTGCTCTACAGCAAGCAAATACTGAGAGCCATGTTTCTGCCGTTTTCAAATTACATTGACAGATTTTTTTTCTGGATACGTTTATTACACTATTTTGTTTTGCTGATGAAAGTGTGGAACTGATTCTTCCCAAATTATATTGTTATTGGTTGTTCTTTAGTATAAAAACAAGAATGTTTACTTAAAATGTGCCCCATCCCTCAACTAGAGCATTACATTGCAATATTTCTGTATGACAATGAACTGCTGATATTCTTTTCTGTAGTAGGGACACAAAAGAGTTAGGTAAAGTGAAGTCTCCTGAAATGTTTTACTGTACCTCCACAAAGTGAGGGGCTACGATGCTCCAGCAGCGCATGATGTGAATCAGAGGGCGAGATTTACTTCGGATAATACGGAGCATGACATCACCAAGGCGGAACAGTTGTAAAGCACTTCTTTTGTCTTGGGTAGATTTAATCTCCCCTGCATAGTAAGGAAACCAAATTTAAAGAAAAATAGAAACTAAAAGAATGAAACAAAAATGGCAAATTTACAGTACAAGAACAGTGTGAAAATAAAAACATCTCGCAATCTTTAGATACATGTAAATAATATATGTATTCAAAGCAAACCTTACATTTCTGGGTCGTGACTGAGCTGGGAAAGGCTTGTCTTGGTACAGCTTGAAAATTATTTAGCAGACAAAAAAAAAAAAAAAAAAAAAAGGGTTCTTACCTTTTGTCGGCCACCGTTGATAGGGGTTAGTCCGGCGACTAATGGATCCCATGCCACCCAGGCCTCCATTTACTGGCACTTGCAGGCCAGGCCACGCTTCCCCATCAGTCACAGAGGAATGGTCAGGCCCTCTCAATCAATCAATCCCAACCCCATGTTCGGACTCCGGGTAGCATGGGATCACAGGCACAGGTGCTCGCTCATGCCGAGAGCACAAAGGGACAGAGTGGCTGTTAGACCACTTTTTCGCATGGTCCTAGAGAGGTAAAATTGAAAGGATTGGAGTCCTTCTATTTCGTCTACTCTATACTGCAGGAAATTAACATGGGACAGGCATCAGGTAAGCGGCTTGCTGCTGTATTATTGCTGTTGGGTTTACAGTCCTCAAGCTTTCTCTATGAGAACTGCTCTAGACACCAGGGCAAAACAAACAGGACACCTAAATGAGGCTCGGCCCCTCAGGGGGGCCTGCCCACTGGCACTAATCACATAACTGGAACTTTTCGCCTCTCCTAAACTTTCATGAAATTCAGATCCAGGTTCCCTGCCTCTATTCTGTTTCTTGGGGTAGGCATTTAGCACAAAACACAGTGTAAAAATGCTTATGCCCATAATAAAAAAACTGAAGCAATTTTGGCAGAAACCCATCTTATTACAGTGGCTGGCATGCACTGTTCTGACTTTGTCTGCAGCAGCTGCTGAGTCACATCTATGTACGGAAATCTATGTCAGAAAATAAAGGTGGCCTGGTTTGTGTACAGGAAGTTGTATGGGGCCTAAAAATAACTTATGGCAGTCCTGAAAGTCACTATTAAATGTCTACCTGGCATTGTAAGAGAGTAATCCACTGTCTCGGTCACTGAATGAAACAGTTGAGCCTGGGATGCCTTCTTGAGCTGGTATAAGAATCCACTCAGTGCTACCAGATTGAGCTTGTCTGCAGCCCCCTCAAATAACCTTCAAATAAACACAGAAATAACTAAAAGACTGTTGTGCAATAAAATGGGTTCATTGTAAAAACATTACCTATTAAACAGATGGTCATTTTAATTTAGAAAATATTTCTTACTTATCTACTTGGGTAGACAGGGTGCAAAC
The DNA here is from genome assembly GCA_027917425.1 of Gastrophryne carolinensis. Taxonomy (NCBI): domain Eukaryota; kingdom Metazoa; phylum Chordata; class Amphibia; order Anura; family Microhylidae; genus Gastrophryne; species Gastrophryne carolinensis. Next base: position 297,808,583 of record CM051237.1, on the reverse strand, counting down.
TGCTTTAGCAGCATTGCTTGCACTCATCAAGGTGTTTCCACGGAAGTCAAATGCTCGGCCCTTGCTGCTTTCCTTTATAAGCTCTTGGATGGGAACTGGTTGGATGACAGGACTTTTGCCAAGTGAGGCCTCTTGTTCCAGGTTATATTCCTGGGCAGAGTCAATGGATAAGCCATCCATGGGGGCTTGCTGGGACTGAGTGATGGTCACTGGGTGCTGGGAAGAACCATCGCTAAAATGTGTATGCTCCAAGGTGCTAATGTATTCACACACCCTAAAAAGAGAAATAAAACTCTTCTAAAATACAACCTAGAACACATGATTAGTTGGTAAGAAAATCACTAGCATAAGCTTACTAGAAAGGCTATCTCTAATTTATAAAATCTGCAGAATTTTAGACCCTCGTTTTTTTCAGTTACGTTATAGCCGCAAGAACAACAATATCTCTACCTAACTTATTTAATATGTCAAAACACACATGTAGCATAGATGACTAAGATAAAAAGTAACCACCAAATGTAAATGTTCTAACATTTCTCTATTTTCATGATGGTTTAAGGGTACTACTCTTCTGATATTATAATTGTACCATTTTATAATAAGCCTGGTATTTGACAATTTTGGATTTGCACCAAAAATGTAAAAATTAAGGAATAAAGCAAGCAATGTAGATTTCATTGTACCTAAACACATGCGGCCAGCAGTCCTGGTTGTGACTTCCCATCTCTAAGCCAACATCAAGTACAGCGTCCATGCAGAGTACATGTGCATTATGCAGCCGATAGCCTCCTGGCTTGCCCATCTGTTCCAATTTTTGTTCCATTTTTTGTTTAACTGTATCAATACAATAATGACAAATCAAATATAAAGCTACTCAAGAACAGAATATCACCCAAAGAACAAAACATTGATTTAAGCTATAGTTAAGGCACAGTCCAGGCAACGGCAATGCAGCAAGGAATCTGAACCTGAAGCCTGTCCTGTGTGCCTCTTCTCCATTTCCTGCAGTGTGCTGTAGATGAGCTACAAAGTTTTCCCTTCCTTTTCTTTCCATTTTTTCACGACTTCACTCCAAATATGGTCGCATGGCTGCCCATGTTCCTGAACAATCCAAGTGTAAGTGAGCAAGCTAGTGTGACCACGGTTGCTTAGTGGTCATGAAAAAATTGAATGGAAAAGTAGACTATGGAGACTTGCTTTAGCATCTACAGTGTGCTGCACAAAATGGAGGAGATTCACATGGAACAGGCTTAAAGTGGACCAACACCCACCCGTGATCAGCTCCCTCCCTGCGGGGCATCCGAAATGGGGATGCCCCGTTGTATGAAACCCCCCAGAAAGCCCCTAAAAACTTCCCTTATCAACGACAGATAAGCCGCCGCTGCCTCCCGCGCGTCCCTCTAGAAAGGCGAGCACACGCGCTGGCCGTTTGTGAATGGCCGGCGCGCGCCCTGTAAGAGGGACGCGCGGGCGGCGGCGGCGGCTTATCCGTCGCCGATAAGGTAAGATTTTAGGGGCTTTTTAGGGGCTTTCTGGGGGGTTTCACACAGCGGGCCACCCCCGATCGGGGTGCCCCGCGGAAGTGGACCAACACCCAGGATATTGAAAATCCTGGGTGTTGGTCCACTTTAAGGTGAGCTCCTTATTACTGTCATTGCCTGGACCGTCCCTTCAAACATGATGGCATAGCATATCAGTTATGCTGTATATATTGCTGTAATTGGTTACAGTGGTATAACTGTGTACTCAAGAATACCTTGTGTAATTGTGTCACTGTGATCAGAATTGTCCTTATCGTCTTTCTCTTCTTGTACACAGGATGCCGCTGCCATCTGAGCCAGTGCTGATGCACAGTTGGCTGCGACACCTATAAAGTAAAAGCACAAGAATACGACACATATTGAGTAATAAATTAGCAATAATAATAATCATTTTGACAATTCCTACTATTGTAGTTGAGTTGCTCAAAGCGGACCTGAGGCCAAAATGGTCCATTGGGATCCCTTCTTGGCATCCCAATTTGGAATGCCGTTTGTTAGAAGCCAGAATACTCTTTTTTCTGCAGCATAAGTGGCTTTTGTTGCTCAGTGATGCGGATAGTGAGTATGTCCATTTTTCATTGTGTTCTGTGTCATATTATGTGTTCACTAAAACTGCCGGCGACAGTGTACAGACTGGCTGACCAAGGTAAAAATATCCTCACTCTTGCCACCCTCCCTACATATCAACAATATATGATACCCCAACGTCTTTCCATCCCCCATTAATTATTATTACAACAAATTAAAAAGAAAATTACATTAAAAAAATTAATTATCTATCCCTAGTAACTAGTTATTAATTTTAAAAAAGTACAGTCTTCCGGGTATCTGGCAACTAGTGGAGTACTGACCACCGGCGACCAATCCCCAGGGAAACTAGGATAAAAGATAATAAATGGGTGTTGTTCTGGTTTAGTTATCCCCATTCTATATTGTCACATAGCAACATTAAATGATGCCCCTACTTCCATCCCCTATTAACTATTCCCCATAACTAGTAACAGGTTGTTAGTAGAAATAAACTCTAGATGTATTAAACCTCATGTGTGGCTAAAGTTAGGTATCGTGGGAATTGAAACAAAAAGGTGTCTTGCTAAGCTGATAAAAGTCGATTGTATATGTTGCCAGCATCAATATGCTGTCCTTCACTCCCACTGTTACCTGCCCCTACTGTGCTTGTGTTCCCACAACAGGGCCGGCCTTTGGGGTGTGTGAGGTGTGCTGTCGCACAAGGCATCCCTGCTAGGGGATGCTGCTGCTGCAAGTATTTTCTCCTATTTACTTGTTCTTTCTTTTTTTTTAATCCCCTGATAGCATCCTGCACAGTAAGCAGGTGCCCCTTTCCTCGGGAGTGGGGGGCAGCAGCGACGGAGACCAATATGAGCTGCCTGCTGCGTGCCCAGAACTGGCCACTCATTACATTTTAATGATGATGTGCAACTCCCTCAGGCACACTGAACAAAATCAAAGGGGGGCTGCTGCTGCCATAGGAAAACATGTGAGGCTGCTGCAGGGCAGAGGCTGCAATAGAGCATGCAACAGAGGTCAGAGGGAGAAGTGGCTCCACAGCCCAGCAGCATCTGGCAGCACATGTCAGAGACATTCCTTTTCCCTCCTGGCGCCCCACCTCCCCATCCGATGAAGACTGCATGGTGTACAATAGTCACTGGTAGTCGTCATCCAGGAAGCAGCATGAAGTGGCTCCAGCCTAGGTACTGTACTAGCCAGCATCATACACACACTGTAATGTTTTTTTACAGCATTTAACAATTTCCTCCACACTGCACTTGATTATACTCCCTAGTCCAGTCCTGGTCTCTTTGTAGGGGACCCGAAGCTGCAGCACACATTTTTGCCGTTAGTATGTATGTATGTGTCCAGGGGGGTACCATGCTGCAGACTTGCACAGGGCTCCCTTCATGTATGAGGCCGGCCCTGACACACAACCTTGTCTAATAAGAGAGGAAAGCCCAAAAAATTGTTGCATTTGTATATTTTTATGTAGGTAGAGCCACGATGATGACTCACTAGAAGTTGCATACTTCAGACCTATGTGTGTTTTAGGTTAGCCGTCACCAGGAATAATTAGGGTGTGTCATATTTTGGAAGGTAGATACGTATGCATGTACATAGATACACTGAAAATCTAGCTTAAAAAAACCAATTTGAAAACAGTTGATAAAAGGTTTTGCTGTAAAAGCTACAAAGTACATCCACGATCAGAAAACAACACAAAAAAAGTAAAATTTTTATAAATATATCACATATTTGCAATTTAAAGGAATAATTTGCTTACCTAAGGCACAGCTGAGACGGGCAGCTTTTCTGAGGCCATCTAGGCACATACAGATGGCATCTCTCTCTTTTTGGTTTTGCTCCTTCACACCTTCTGCACCCAGTATAAAAGATATGCCTTTAGAGCTCCCAGCCATGCGTCCAGTAAGTGGAGCAGATAGGGTGTCAATCAGGTTCTTCCAACATCCAACAAGGATAAAGCGTGCAAAAGCAACACCTAGGCCAGAAAACAAGTCATGTTCATGTACGACATATTGCATGTCTGTGGTCTTCAACCCTTGTTTTACATTGTTTTGTGTGGTCACTGCAGACAGATACTGATATTGATCTCCACTCTATCCAGTAGGAAAATAGGATTTAGAAAGAGTTTTAGTTTTGAGCTTCACCTAATACACAATCACCTTTATTTTCAAAACTCACAACCCAGCAATAAAATTGGCCACATTGATCTGGCATTGGCAGACTTCTCATACTTCCCCTGAGCATGAGCATGTCCCATTATGCGTTACTAGGGAGCATTCTATATTCAGCGGAGTCTGGCGGATTTCTGGGGACATGCTTCAGGGAGCATGATGCAGGAAGAAAGATTGTCACGAGAAAACACTGCGTATGGAGAGTAGGAGCTCAAGTAGAAGATGTCCGAATCCAAAATGGAACAAAATCAGATTGATTTAGAAAAACTGAATGTGAACCCCATTATGTATTAGCCAGTGACAGGCAACAAGTGTCTTCCTTAACAAAAGGTCATAAGGGATCAACACAAGAAGCCAGGTCTAGTCTTCACATTATCTGGCAGCCTGGCTGCTGCTATTTTTTTTCTCCCTTTTGTAATTGATGATTAGCTATATATAACAGATGAATAACAGTTTACATGTCATACAATCATAAACATAGAAAGCATTTACAGATTAACCTGAACTTACAATAGATTTACAATTTAGAATTAGCCCTGAAGAATTATTATACCTGCTAGACATGATGGATCCATATTCTTCTCTGAAGGGAGAGGAGACTGTGTTGATGCAGACGCTTGAAGCTGCCCACCAATAGCACTGCTGCCTAGGCCATCAATATCTACAAATAAACATTTAGAGTATATATGAAGGAAGGAAGTTAGATGTGGCTGAAACACACCCTCACTCCTAGTAAAAGATGGTCAGTGATTTCTGTGTAGATTAAATACCATGGAATTACTCACTGATGAGCATAGTTATAAGGGGGAGCCCGTGTCCCTCAGTACTTCCCCAGTATCCTGACTCTCCAAGCATGTTTCTGTCCAGGACTTGGTGATACAACTCTTCAATCCAGGCCTGGGAAAACACCACCAACACTCCACTTGATTGTATTTGTTTCATAAACTCTTTCTGTTCAAAAAGAAGTACAAAGGACAATGCAATTACATGTTTTGCTAGTACTAAACAGGTTAGACTAGTTTGGTAAAAGGAAGACTGAATGTGTATTATTTTTATTTTTATTATTATTATTGTTTATGTGTATTAGCTTTACAATGAGAGACATTTGATCTACAAGCCATAATTAAGTATTTACAAGCAAAATTAGTAGGCAAATGCATATAAGAATTAAGCAATTGCAGGCAAGAAGTAAGGTTGGGCTACTGATTCTACCCACCAGTATCCGTTTCCTTTAAACATTTTTATGACAGTTAAAACAAGATAGAAGCACATCAATCTATTTAGACCTATTTGCTCTTTGTATGTAAATATAGTTTGGGTTGGGGGAACAGTTTTTAGGGTTATTTATGCTTCCTTTTTGCACCCTATGCTAAATAAGCAACAATATACCGTATTTTCTTCTGTCGGCTTCTGCCTCTCTTACATGTACTCTGAGGAATCCTACTTTGTGCGTGACAAACTCACATTTACCCCTATATACGTACAACTAACTTTGCTTTAACTTTTCTACCTCGATACGCCTCTTTTTTTTTTTTTTATAGGGACAGACACCGCTTCAAATAACTGTCTTTCCTTTTTTATTTGTTTCAGATAACTTTTTGTTTTTTTAAATGCACATACACTCAGTCATTAACTTTCTATTCTTATTTCCATTTCTCACCAAAGGGATAAAAATGTATTTCCGGTTTCAATTATCTAGCTAGGGGCAATCCTGGCCTACACGTAAGCAGCCTTGTGACCTTACTTCGGCCATGGGACATGACTGAAGTGCTTTTGAGCAAGGCACCTAATCCCCCTACTGCTCCCCGATCACTGTGTTAACGCAGCTCCAGGCATGTGTTCACCCACCGCACAGGTGGGTTAAATGCAGAGGAAAAAAATTCTATGTGTGCCCAAGCATACAATCGCCATCAATGCCCCAAATCTCTTCATCCAGGGCACTTGTTACATTTAGTACAGACTATTTGTGATTACCGTATATACTCGAGTATAAGCCGAGTTTTTCAGCCCACTTTTCGGCTTATACTCGAGTCACAACCACTGTTCCCTCTAAGGTGCGCGCGGCCGCGCACCCGCGCCTGCCACCCCTCGCAGCCCCGTCTGCCGCCCGCGCATGGTCGCCGTCGGTAGTGAGTATTTTTTAAATCTGGACAAAGGAACAACATGTGGGCGTGGGTTGAGGGCGTGACCGCGCCACTGAGCTCTGTTTCGTTGACAGCACGGCGGGGGCGGCTGCCCGGAGGAAGGGACAGGCGGGAGAGAGGCCGGCGCTGAGTAGCGTCTCGGAGTGACGGCCTGTGGCCACGGAGACAACCATCCTTAGGGGCCCCGCAGCACGCCTCACCACCCTCCCCGCTGTGTGCTCGGATGCGCCCTCCGGTAAGTGCCTGCCCTCCTCTCTATGCGCACGGGCTGGGGGCGGAGAAGGACGCGGCGGGCGGCTCAGGCCTGGTCCTGGCGATGTGGCTGCTGCCTCCTCCCTCCCCTCCCTTCATCTTCTCTTCAGCCTCTCAAAATGGTGGCCGGCCGTTACTGCTGCTGGGAGGGACACCGGGGGCCCTCTGCAGGGAGGAGGCATTGCCATCCGTCACCTCTACCTCGATCCGTCATCTACCTCTGTGTGTGGCATTTATCTGTGACCCATCCCTCTGATCTGTCCCTGAGATGATCAGCATATGTCACCATGGAGGAAGATGACAGTGTTCTACATGGGCCCAGATGCCATCATCCCCTGTTCTACAGGGTTTCTACACAGATTCCATCCTCTCTCTGATGATTACTATGCAGGAAGATGGCAGTGTTCTGCAGGGGCCCAAACACCATCCCCTCTCTGATTGATCACTATGGAGGAAGATGGCAAGTGTTGTGCATGTGCATTGAGCAGCCGGCAGCAGTTTGAGCAGTGGCAGCAGTTTGAGCAACCTAGGCTTATACTCGAGTCAATAACTTTTCCAGTTTTTTGTGGTAAAATTAGGTGCCTCGGCTTATATTCGGGTCGACCTATACTCGAGTATATACGGTACTCTTCTTGTATCTTCCCATTAAGATTCTACTAACTGATAAATCTAAGAATGCATTTCTGGCTTCATTTTCCAGACTGTTTAACCATCTAGATCTTCATTCAGGGCACATATTGCAGCATTTAGTACAGACTATTTGTGAATACTGCTCTTGTCTTTTTCATTTAATTTTATTGGAGCACTGTTGCAGTAAAAAATGGTCTGCTAAAAAAATCTACATAAATATGGTAAACAGCAAAATGAAGAGTCATGTATACATCCTGCATAAGATCATTCAGCTAATCTTTTTAGACGGAAGAAGAATCAGATTTTAAATGTACTGTTCCACTTTTACAGGGAACACCAGCTCAACACTAATGACCCCTATAAAAGTGAAATTGTACACTCAAAAACCTGTCACCTATAGATTCCACCTGTAGAAGCTAGGGACTTTCTTTTCAGTTGGGGTGTATAAGTATCCCCTCGTATAGCTATACTATTTATATGGATTATCAATCTTTGCTACAAATTTTTGAGAGAGCTCTTTTAATCTTGTAATCATGTATGGGAAGGGTTCATTTTATCTTGTTATTAAATTTTAAACAATTGGGTTGCGGATGACCTCAACACAAGCTTCTAACCTACCAGCGTGACTGGTGCCAAAGTCTTCTTCCTGTAGTAGTCAATGTTGGCAAGCTTTAGGTTTAGCAGAAGTGCATAATAACATGCAATATACAAGCTGTCAGCATTCAACAGAGTTTGGGTACTTGCTCCACCATTCATTTCAAAGCCGGGAGAATACATTACCCCTAAAAAACAAAGTTTTGTTTAAAATTCATTTAGCACAATAGTTTCTCACTAATTTCCATTCACCACCAATGCACTGATCTCAAAGTTAACACAACTAATTACAGTAAACCTCATATTTAAACTGACTGTATTACCACATAATCACCGTTGCACAGTGTGACAATGAGGACCAGCAGCTTCCTTACTCCATCTCTTTCATAGAGCAGGATGGGCCATTAGTGATAAGAGTTGCCAGCCTGGACCCAATTTACAGCCCTTGGCTTGAAAGTACATAAAACATTAGTCAATGTTACAGTAGCACAAGGTTTGTAAAGATGATTTGATTTAGCCATATACCTCTGTAGATGAACCAAGATTCCAAATGTTCATACTGTTTACTAATTCTATCAATAACTGCTCTTATTTTAGAGATTTTATTTCACACTGAAAATGTTGCATATTCCGAGATCTGGTGCATTACAGCATTAACCAGAAGGTTTTACCAATTACACAAAAGGCCATATGGTATTCGGTATTTTTACCATTAAGGTGATACTAATCTCTGCAGTGCTTGACAGAGAAATGTACTGCAACTGTCTAGGTGTGTAAATAGTGTACCATAGGTTGTAAAAAGGACAGTTCAGGCAAAGGTAATAATAGGGCAGCTCGTTTGAGATCTGTACCATGTGCCTCTCCTGCATTTCCTGCAGCATGCTGTAGATTGCTTCAAATCCCCCTTTACTCTCCATTTTTCCATAATCGTGCTTCAAATGTGGTCGCACGGTTGCCTTACTGCTCCCAGCGTGAGTGAGCAAAGCAAGGTTTACCACTGTGGCTTACCAGGCACACTGGAAGTGTTGAGGGACACATTTGGAGTTTGGTCATGGAGGGATAAAATTGAAACAATGGGTCAACTTTAGATACCAGGTGCAAGAAATAGAGGAGACTTTACATCTCATTTTTTCCATTGCCTGGAATATTCCTTTGAAACTGCAATACAATCACTAGAGAGAATAAGCCTTCGTCCAATCTGTGATAACATAAGAATTTTATTTAACATAGAATCTTTGGGCGTTAGAGGACAAATGTTTTTATTACATCAGCTTCCAATTTTGCTGCTACAGATGAGACACAAAGGTTAATCTCCCCACCTGATCACAATTCACCTCTAAAACCTAATCTTTTTAGCCCAGTCCAAAACCAGATAAAATAGGCTTTCATCAATAATCCAAATGACATCCCCCTATGAAAAGAGTTAATACAAAAAAGCAGTGTTGTGGTGCACTTTGTCTAATAGGATGCATTTTGTATAAATTTTTGCCTTCGAATAAAGAATGCAACCCAGCCAACTCACCACAATGGGCCATATGGTGTGAGGCATAGCCTTCAAACCGGACCTTCACCCTGAACAAAAGTCTATCTTGTATATTTCCACCACCACCCTGTACATAAAGATTGACCACATTACTAATCTGCATCTACTGCATTTTCTGAGCCTTTAAACATCCAAGATGGCGGTACATGGAGTTTCAGGCTGTCTGCAAACAGGAAGTGTCTTCTGACTGTGCTGCTCTGCATTCTAGGATTGTTGTCTTTTTCCTAATCCGGGCTCCACTTTGTCTATGAAAAGCACAGCTATAACCCCACCCCTATGCAGTTTTGCCTCCTCCTCCTCTCAGTATGTGATGCTTCTGAGGGAAGATGGCGGAGCCCATATCCTAGAGTGCTGAACAGTGTTGCAGCCCAGTGGGCCCATTTTCCTTAACCAGACACTACATAGTAAAGCAAAGGTACATCATTATTTGAATGTGTAATTTAGTTTCAGTTAATACATTTTAATTGTAGTAGTAATAGTTACCAGCTTGTAAACTGGAGCAAAATGTTGAGGCGAAGTTCCGTAAAGTTGAATCAACGTCTTCCATCCTTTGCAATGTTAAAAGTCGTGGGATAAGGCCTTCGAGTGACTGCACAAAAAGTCTAGCACTATGTTGCTCTGCCTCCTGGTTTTTCAGCAGTTTCAGGGACAAGGCAGCAGTGCGTAGAGATCGATGACCAGGACAGTCTCTGGGAGTCTGATCTTCATCTGCTAAGGAACAGTTGTCTGAACCAATGTCTGAGACATCAGACCTTCCAGAATCCTTTTCTGCAGCCATAGAATACTGATCACAAGAATCAAATTCTGTCCTAGAGAGATCTTGCTCATCAACACTGAAGTTGCTTTCACTGTATCTTGAGCCATACGATCTTGCTCTACTGTCAACAGACAAGAAATTGGTTATGTCTGGATACACAGTAACATGGCTCCGCTGTACCACGTCTGGCTGGTCTACAGCTTCTAATTCAGAATCTTTCCCGCCATCTCGGATAACTGGAGCATGCAAATTATTTCCTTGCCCATCTACGTTGTCTTCTGGAGTGGTCTGTCCCAAATCACCTTCTAAAGTGGTCTGCCCAGTGTCTGTTGTTACACTAATGCTAATATCAGGACTTTTTTCAGTTCCAAGCTCCCAGGGGGTGTGTTCTGAAGAGAGAATGCGCCTCTGCCATCTGAAGTCAGCTTCATTAATTTCCATAGACTCTCTGCTGGATTCAGCTCCATCTCTTAATTCCTCAAGACGACGTAGAAGGTATTGTGCCTGATCTTCTTTCAGACCTTTGCCTTGGCTTAGCTCATCTAAAGCTCCAAGCAAAGCACAAATACCTGACACTGATGCATAGCAGGCTTCAATTCCTCCTTTCATGCATGCCTCTGCCATTCCATCCAGAATACTTAAACAAAGAAAAAAACGAGTAGATTAACATTATATCATATCTAAATACATGCTTGTGTAAGATATATGTAATTAACCAAACATAATGTAAAGCTTGTCCGTCACAAGGGATGACGTTACACAGGGATGAAAAATGTAAAACTAACAGCGGGTGTTGGTTGCCACTGAAATGACAGGCTGGGGAGGGGCATCCAGAGAGAAAGAGCCCCTCTTGCACATTTCCTCCCCCCCAGACGCCTGGAAAAACTTACCTTAACCTCGCTCCCCTGCCAGGAATCCAGCACCACGATTGGCTACATTTGGCATCCGGAACATCTCGGCCCACATGACCGTGGGACGACCAATCGCGGTGCTGGCATCCAGCAATAATGCTAGAACGGAGACTATTATGCCCTCAAGTAAACCTTAACATAATTTGTTATTTAAAGGGAAGCCAACATGACTATCTGTTAACTCTTTCGAGATGTCTGTCCTATAAGATTTATAATAATAATAATGTGATGTAATAAAATGTAATGTAATAAAAATAATGTAGTTTGCCACTCTGGTAACACAGACCAGAGGCACAACTAAAAGTTGCTTGGTCCTTTTGCGCAGGCATTGAATAGGGGCCCAAGCTTGGCTCATATAAAGGTCGAGCGTCGGTCACTTTGCGCACGCTATTTGCAGCACCAAATTGTAATCGGGCTTCAGCATGATTCATGGTCATCAAAATTGGTTGCGAATTTGTTTTTGCACCAATTTTCCGCTAGCGCAATTTTTGCGCACCAAACGGTCACCGGCACCTGATTTATGTATATTTATGTATGTTTTTAAGTATGTTTAGAGGTCAGAAAATTTGAAGAGTGAATTTCTGCCATCAAATAGGTGGAGGAAACTGCAGATTCCTATGGGTAACAGCTTTATTTCATTCCGAAAAAAACACGCCGTTGGCGTCCAGCATGTTTTTGAGCAATGAAAGAAACATGCTGCACTCTTCAGTTTTTAATTTTTTATAATTTGCATAATAATATTTAATCATCAGAATAATAATAATAATAATAATAATAATAATTTTCTTTACCCCTTCACAAATACTGTGTGTTTCTACATATACAATCTCAATAAAATACAATTAGGTTTGTGGCTGCAACATTTAAAAATGTGGAAAAGTTCAAGAGGTATAAATACATTTTCAAGGAGATGTATCTAAACCATGTTCTGGAGAAGCTAGATTCTTCACAGATATATTATAATTGCACTTCGCCAATGACTGAATCTAAAAAGAAAATATTTAATGGAATTTAAAAAAAAAAGGTTTTCTTGTGTACAGGGGAGCCCATTGATCTCAATGGAAATGCCCCGTACTGAGGTCATGCAGGCTTCTTGCACCAGAGCTGTGGGTGAAAGATGAGTGGTGCGGGAGTGGGTGAAAGGAAAGTGGGGTGTCTCGTGCTCGAGGGCCCCCTGATCTGCAAGTCATGTCGACTTATCATTATATTTGTACTGCAGACATTGTTATCCTCTAAAAATACAGTGATAATAAGCATTGGACTTACAGCTTTAACAGGTCTAGATGTGACTTTCTTTTTGATATGGATCGTTTCCTTGTTTCTTGTTCAGATGTGCTAGGCCCAGCAAGGTCATAAAGCCTCTGAGGACTGCTAAATACCTAAGTCAGAAAAAAAGATGATTTTTATGAAGAGGTCAACACTGTAATATGAGAAAGTCATGAGCACTTTTTGGTTTTCAAATGTTCAGTGCTATATTCTCCCTAACAACGTAAAAGGCAGTAAACAGTAAAATGTTTGAAGGTTTGATCATTGCTTATGTCCCGGATGCTTTTTTCCTATATATTTACAGTGGATAAAAAAAGGCTGCACATCCCTATTAAATTGGCACACACTGGCCTTCCCCCCTCCCCCCGGGGCACTGCAGAACTCACCTCTCTCTGGTGCCCTCTGCAATGTATCCCTGCATCTCTGGGCTGTGAGCTTGCACTTGCCACCAGCCATTCAGATTGGGGGTGGGAACACGTGCGATATTGGGGATGCCCCCCACTGCACTTCTGATTGCCGAAGCCCTGCATGTAAACAGAGCTATTTGTCGAGTATTACATATGCATGTTTGAGGTATTTTTCTGGGCTTCAGGGCTTCGAACAAAAACCATAATAGTCAAAATCCCAGGTTTTGTTCTGCTTTCAAATTTTAAAAAACGTTCTTGTCATTTAAAAAATAAATTAGAACAAGAAGAATGATATATCAAAGAGGAGCAAGCCAAAACAAGACCTTTCAGTAAGAAGATACTCACAGCCCAAAGATACTATTTATAATAAAAAAATATATAAATAGCACACAATGTATAAAGGATTATGACCAACAAATGGGAAAGGAGAACAAAGAACCGTACCCAGTAAAACTAGTAAAGTGCCCTAGTGCAAACTGTTAATAAAGCTAATAAAACACAATAGAAACATAAATGTGTATTCACATATTAAGCTATATACCCAAAACACGCATGTGACAATGCATGTGATAAGCCAACAAAACTAGCAAGATCCTGCCCTGTGCATATTTTCATACCATTTTCTTTGATCTTGTTTCACTTTCACTGGCTGAAATAGACCATGTACCAAATGTTTTACCTTATCTGTAATTACTTCTTCCTACAGCACTATGGAAGAAGATGGCATTAAAATAATACTAATTATAATTAAAGCAGCTCAAAACCCACTCAACTTGGGAAATACATTTGGCCAAAATCCCTAGCAATACTCCCTTCTTAAGATGTAGAACTAGAAATGAATATTTCCATTTTTCAAATGATCCTGGAACACTGCTTATTTGGCTGTCCCTCGCTGTAAGATGGCAGCAGTCAGTCATTTCAAAGGTGTGTCATTTCAAAGGTGTTGCCACACACAACAATGACAAAGAATGGAGGAGGCGGAGCTTTACAGCTTAAACAGGTGTCATTATCTAGGATTACAGTGAAGCGGAAGCAATGAAAATGAGCAAAAGATGCTCCTCATTTGAGGAGCTATTCAGGGGATACAAGTTAAAAATTTGGGTTTTGGACCTCTTTAACGCCCTCTCAATAACTGCTTAACATACAGACCTGGAGTTACCAGGTAAAGACTGTAAACTCCATTTTAAATATAGGTACTATTCTTCTTTGCAAAAGCACTCCAGATCTGTCCAATTTCAAGGCCATCTCCTGTATACAGCCCTCTTCATGGCAACCCATAGATTTGTAATTGGATTAAGGTCCGGGCCCTAATTAGGCCATTCCAAAACTTTATTTTTCTTCTGGTTAAGCCAGTCACCGGGAGGGACAAAAGCTGCACCTGGGAGGACTTGTAGGATACATACTCCCGGGTGTAGCAAAATGGCGGAGTGGGATGTCTGGGAGCATACTCCTGGATGTAGCAAGATGGCGGTGTCAGAGCGAGATGTCCAGGAGCCGGTAGGCAGGTAAGGGGGGTAAGTTATTAATAAGCATGCAGCGGTTTGACCTTTTTTGTTTTTTAAATTTAAAATATAAAAAAAAAAGACTGTTAGACCACTTTAACTGTGACTTTTGTGTGCAATAGTTTAAATAAGTTTTAAAATATAAATGGTGACACGGGTGATGTAACTGTTCAGAGAGTAAAACAAATAGTTCAGATATAAAATAAAAATATGGGTAATTTGCCTTTCAGTTAATGGGATGTTAACAACTAACCTCTTTTATTATTTTAATAGCTTCAACACGGCTTTGTGGTGGAGCATAAAGCAGAATTCGGTGGTAGAGCGACTGCAAGACAGGCCTCATAGACTCAACCGATCCCATAAGTCGAATTAACTCAGCTGCCATGTAATAAATGGTCCTGGCAACTGGTCCACTGAGAGCTGGAGCTGTAGAAGAGCATGCTGACCCTCGACCCTGATCTGCCACACCTGTTGAGTGGCAGTCGGAGTCAACACAAGTATTATGCGCAGACGTTATAGTTTTGTCATGAACTGGGTTTCCAAGGATGACTACCAGAGATGGACACAACTGCTTCCTGCATAAAAAACACATAATATTAATTTATTGGGAGTCACTTTAAAGCAGAAAAATGGTTATATGTGTCACATAATGCCACTTACCAGATCAGATCCATAAATCCTTTGTGGGCGTTGAGTGCTGGTGATGAGCTGTTTAGCATTGATAGTATACATTCTAGATACAGAAGTTGCAATTGGTGATTTTCACTGTAAAATATCAAATGTTGGGCGCTATTAAATCAACATCCGAAACCAATAATATGGCAGTTAAAGATGGCATCACAAAAGCTTTTTGTAGGATATTTAAAAAATATGCACTGATTTATGAGTTGAAATAACAGTGAATATGTTAGTTGCTAGTTGTTAGTTTTATGTCCACTTTCACTAAATGTAGGTTGCATTTATGCATGTAAAGTAACTTTACATTTTTATCTACTGATATTTTGAAATGTTTTAAGAATTCCATGAAATAGAGAAGATGAGTCTCTGATGTGTGTCAAGGCCCTGTGTACTGTTTCTTCTTTCAAGAGAACTGAGGGCACATTATCTGTGTATTAAACCGATCTACCCTCTCAGGAGCACTAGTTTTCTCTCTTTAGTTGGGCCCACAGAAACATTAAAATGCTTAGTATTTCTAGGATGCTTTCCTTTGTTGTGATGATGTTAGGGCAGCATTGGTTTGGTAGGTCATTAGACACTTGTAGTCACTAGGGACCAGATTTACAACCCTTTCTGCCAGTATTCTACAGTATTTGTTGATTTTCACCAGCCTTGGCACATAAACTGGTTTGCCAGGCGCCTTCTGCCAAGCTATAACCATTTACTATTATAGCTTAAAGGAAAACTCCCTTATTGTCAGGTTTGGGTGTTCTGCCTTGTTTTCCTCTGAGACATGCTGTTTCCAAGTTTTCTATATTCCTCTGCCCCCTTCTTGGTAAAGTAAGTGTGGCTTTCTTGCCCTTTATTAAAGCTGTTAGAATCCTATCTTATTACAACTCCCAGAATCATTTTACTGTAACAGGTGAGCAGCTTTGGCTAAACAAAGCAGTAGTAACTTACCTCACCAGCTGAGAATAGTAACTTATTAGCTACCGGAACACAAGATTGTGTTCCTCCCATCTGAAGAGGTTGAATTAGAGCAGAAGGAGTTAATACCAATTCTCAGCCAATCAGGTGATTAGCAAGCTAGAAGTCTCTGATCTGTACTTACCACTTAACACACCACTTTGATGTACATTGCTAAAGTAAATAAATTACTGCTAGAGAAAATGGTTTTCTTTTAGAACATGGAGTTGAAAACCAAAAAAAAATTTAAACAGATAAGAGCAGCCTTTAAAGAGTTGCACTTTCCTGTGAGTTGTTCCTCTTTGGCAGGGATCGTGTAGGAAACTCACCTTCCTCAGTGGCTAAGGAGCTGAATGAAGCCGAGCAGAGCTGAGCGCTGTCAATGTACCCACGGCCACCATTCAGAAAGATCTGGCGTGGATACGTTCACAGCTCGAGGGGAGTGGGGATGCGGCAAGACCTTCAGGTGAGTGAAACGGGGGGTTTCACACAGCAAGGCATCCCAATTTTGGATGCCCCAGGAAGTGAGACTTGGAAGGGCCTGAAGTCTTTTAGACTCCAGGGCCACCAAAGTCCCTCTTTAAAATCTTGCGTAGAATGACGAACACCAATGGGTAATTCTAGCTTTGCAAGCACAGACCATTGTAATTAGTGGTGGTTATGTCCCATAATTCCTTTTTAAACCCGTTTGTGTAGCTATTATTTTCAAACCCAAATCCTAAAATTATTAAAATGTTGTGGGTGTAAAATAGCAAGCAGAAGTTTAAACAGTTACACTTAAAGTGGACTAAATGCGCCCTTGTTCAGTGATGTATGCTGGATAGCTTCTAATAAAGAATACCCCCCAATGTCTCCTCACTCCCTCAAAGCTTAGATAGATTTTAATGGGTTTTAGATATTAGTTGGAGTTAATAATTCATTCATAAGATAGTGGCAGAAAGAATGGGAAAAATAATTCGGTCAAGGTCAATGAGCAAATGAAAGGAAGGAAAAGTCAGACAAACAGGAAAAAGGTGAAACTAGTTTGGATAGGTTAACATGTGACTAGAAGGTGATAGGGGTGTAACTCAGTGAAGTGATACATGAAGAAGGCCTGTATAGTGGGCTATTGAGAGTTATTATATGAGCTAGTAGTGTAGAGTCTGTGGGGGAGAAGCAGCTTCAAGGGCCTCAAACTGAGCTAAATCCTCATGCACCCAAGTGAGTGAACATCTTAAATGTTTCCTACACCCTGTACATACAGATTGCTCACATTAAAAATCATCCTACCTGCATCTACTGCATGTCATGAGCCTTTAAACATCCAAGATGGCGGCTCATGGAACATCAGGCAGCCTGCAAACAGGAAGTGCCTTCTGACTGTGCTGCACAGTCCTGAACAGAGTTGCAGCCCAGTGGGGGAAATAATAATAAGTAAGTGACTAAAAACATAAAATATATTAATTTTAGATGCTGGGGAATAGTTTTATAAGGGTTTGTGCTTTTCAAAAAATCATGGTGAAGGTCCGCTTTAAAGTTAAGAGTGTAACAACAGCTATACAAGCGGTGAGCTTTCCTGAGAAGCCATTTTGATTGCTGAACCGGGAACTTGTGTAACAGGGGTGCACCTGGGAGGGGGGTCCCTGGAGAATTGGGGATGTCCTGGAATACCCTGGGTGGGGTGGACTGTGTTAGAATGGGTATTTATTAATAAGTGTATAAATACTTAGGCCACTGGAGGCCCCCATAGGATAAGAAATAGAATAAGTAGTGTAGTGTAGTGTAGAGACTAAAAAAAGGGAGAGCTGAGGAGATTCTAGAGAAGGATACTCGACCACTTCTTGTAAAGGTACATTTAAAGGCACCCAGTGAGAGGTGAAGGTCCGGACAGAGGCCTGCTGCTGGGGGGGGGGGGGTATAGCTGAAAGAAAGAGTAATGGATCTGTCAAAGCTGGGAGGACAGAAATGGATGGGGCAGACCTGAGGAGACAGAGATGGGGCAGAGCTGAGGGGACAGGTATGGATGGCTGAGCTGGGGGGACGAGATGGTGGAACAGGGATAGATGGAGCTGAGATGGAGAAGAGGGAAAGGATTGGATGGGGCAAAGTAACTGAGAAACAAAGTTTGTGTGTACCTTGCAATGCCACTTCCTGCTCATGCAGTACTTCATATTGCAATGCTAGGTGCCAGGCAGCAGAGTCATGACACTGGCAGGGACACTAAACACTACATCGCCGATCAAGGGGCCAGCTCTGAGCACGGCAACACAGAAGCAACTGAGTGCAGGGCTGTCAGGGCAGGGGTCCAGGAATCTGGCGCCGAGGTCCGCATTCGGACCCCGGTCCGCCAGTTGAGTATTGCTCTTCTAGAGGGTTCCAGTTCCAGAGGATATGGGAATAGTGCTAGGTAGAGAAGCTATAATGCAAAGCTAAGTTCCTGATCTGTGGTGTGCCAAGGTCCAGCTGGACCTGTGAGAAGGCAAGGAGCAGGTAGAGTGCGCTTAAAAGTCATGTCACCCAAGGCAAAGAATCATGGCAACTAAACTGCTTATGAGTAACCCTATTCAGTTTTGTTCATTTTATATACACAAGGCCCCCTATATACTCACTTGATAACAGCCTGCAGCTTGTCACAGAGTACAGTGAGTACAGATACAATGTCATCACACAGAGCTTCTGTTGACGGACCACTTTCTGCCAACACATGGAAAATAAAAAGCATAGTACAATAAATGTGTTAAAAGGGGGTTTGAGTGTGAATGTATGTTATGTGCATCAGTTGAGGTCTTTGATCCTTCCTTTGAATCTTATAGACTGGGGAGGAGGCCCCATTCAGACCTTTTTTCTGAAAACTAATCTTTGGGTAACAGTAGCGAACCTATATGTTTCTCCAGAGCTTGCCATCCACATAAGATGCTATTGTTGCCCAGGCAATGCCCATAACAGCAGTATCACCTTCAAAACATTTTTATTGAGGCAATAGTATAATGTCAATCACAGTCTTTACATAGTATACAGAAATAGCATTAATGCAATTAACAATCGTATTGTAATTAATCACATTTTCAGGATGCAGTTGGGTTATTATGAACACTTAATTTACAGTGCCTCATTTTTGTTATTTTTGTCTTCAATATTTATTTCTTTTATTAAAAGTAGGTTTCCCCTAAACCAGTCTTTGTTTATTTATTTTTACGTCATTTTTACGAAATATACTGATTTTGTTAACGAGCATGGGTCAGATAATGTTCCAAGTTTCTATATTTCCTCCACCACACGTCTGTCAACAATTCAGTAGTCTTGATCACTCACTATTGGACCTCACTTTCACTGGAGTGGTTCTTATGGGGGGGGGGGGGTCCCCAGAAGCCAACCTAGTAAGATACCATATAGTCTGGCCTAAATGAGAGGCTAGGGCTTTTCGAAGCTCTAATCGTAGTGTTTCCACAAGACTTTCCCACATATTGAACATTTTTTCTGCTTTGGCTTGTCGCTTAGCTGAGCCTCCCCCCATTCCATTTGGAAGAGAGGTCTCAGTTTGGTAAAAAAAAAACGTTAATGATGGAGGCGCCGATGTTATCCATTGGTGCAGGGTGGTCTTTTTCATAGTAATTATGAAGCACTTACTAGCACTATTGGCCTTTGTAGTTATTGCATATAGTGGACATTAGGAACACCCTGTAACACTTTTGGGAAGGTACCGGTAACAGGGCAATTTTCACATTTCATTAAAGTGGAGGCCAGTCTCTTGGTAACCCCTGTGTTCTCCCTTTGATAATGAGGCAAGACGGATGGGTGGGAGAATTACAACAAAAAAAGGATTATTACCTTTCCTGTTATCCAGGGCCATTCACCCAATGCAGTGGGGCACATTCTTTAACAGCTGACTCCTTGTGACCACATCTTTGTTGCCAAATCTTGTGTAAAGGACTGTCCAGGCATTAGAAAACAAATGATACTCAAAAGCAATACCCTGAAGCAGCTTCCCCTCAGTCCAGTGCTCAGAAACCTGGTGGTTTACACCACCTCCTACAAAGTGCAGTGCCTGGCCCCCTCTGTAGTGAATGTGATTGGGCATGCTCCAGTCACTGTGACTAATTGGGAGGCAGGCCCACATCCCCATATCATTAGTGATCAGGTGTCCTAGGAATCACAGCCTAAGTGCTTGATCTCGGAAACTGGTTCCATTTATGAGTACTAGGCCTGTATTAAGCTGCTGCAGGGTAGAAAAGATGAATATTACTTTTTTTAGCCTGGACAGTCCCTTTAAATAACAATGTACATTTCTTTTCTTTTAAATAAATCTAATTTGTGCCAGAAACAAGGAACTGTACATACCTTGGCTCCTGAATTCCAGCAAAGCTTCATGGATCTCAGAACTCTATTGAAAAAAGGAATACCAATGAAAATGATGAAGAAATATATATAAGACAAACTATCTAAGCTAAAACTCTTGCCTACAGCACATCTATATTTGTTATGCAAAAAATTGAAACTGTTGTTCAAATACCCACAATACAAAATGTCTATGCTATATTAAGGTGGGTCTATAAAATGTCAAATGCAAATTAAGGGGAAATAGGAATGCTTACAACTTCCTAATTCATTGTATGGTTGCCAATCACATGACTGCCGGTGACCAATCAGGTTTGCTGAGTCAAACTTAAATGGTTGCTGGTGGTCACTTGATTGCCTGTCATTTGCTGCTTCCTCTTAAATAAGGCATTACTTACCTGACTGCCCACAGGCTCCATTCCTTGTAGCATGAAGTAGTCCAGTTTTGGAGCTGACCACCTCTGATAAGCTTTCAGAGGTAGACGAACACTAGTGCAACATGTAGGGCACTCCCTGCTGCCAATCTATGAGAAAGTCTGCTCCCTTATGAATGGAAGTAGGTGTTCTGGAAAATACCCTGGAGCTGAACATGCAGGAACAGAGGACAATCATCTCACATAGCTCCATTGTATTAAGCCAGGTAATTTTTTTTTTTACTGTAGCTCAAAGTACTTCAGAGTTATTTCCCCTTGGCCTCCTTTGTATAATGAAAGTGATCTCAACCTTTATCAATAGCCTACTTCTTATGACTAAAATACAATTCATCTACAATTCCCACTCCCCAGGGATATATTGACACAATATCTAATATCTTGGGGGGGGGGGGGGGTTACACAGTTTGATATAAGTTCAGTTTGCTTGAGGTGTTGTATCCAGCTTTATAGTATTTCAGAAGCCTTCCTTCTGCAAGCACAAACATAGATGGTTAGCCCCCCCCACCCTTGCCAGGATTCAGCACTGTAGACAAATGTCGCTCAGGAGGCGCATGTAGGGGCATCCTCTGCTAGAGCGCGCAGTAGCGATGCCGCTGCACACTGTCTATAGCGATGGATCCTGGCAGGGTGGCAAGGGGTGGGAGGGGGGATCCAAGTGATCCCAAATCAGGAGACCCCGAAAAGTCTATATTAAATCTGGTCTATGTCTACTTGCACTGCCGGGGTGCACCACCCAGGTAAGTTATAAATTAGTTGAGCAGCTGCCATCTTTTTTATTGATCGCTCTAGTGTCAACAATTTAGAAACAGATTGGAGGGGAAAGGAGACCTGCATTAGTATAAACGAGCAAGAAGTTATGGGTGAACTGTAGAAACATAGAAGGTTGACGGCAGAAGGAGACCATATGGTCCATCTAGTCTGCCCTTATGTATATACTGTAAGTACTCTTTATCTGCTTTTTTTTTTCAGAATGGTTAAAAACTAATTTTGAAAAATCTTTTATGAGGGTCTAGAACAATATTTTGCAGCTTCTCATTTACATATTTTGAAGGACACTTAATAAATTCACAAAAGTACAATGAGATTCTATCTCACCGGGGTGTCCTGCTTCTGCCGTAACTGTAATGTCAAATCACTTAACATTTGACTGAGGGTTGCTCTCACTGCTGTGTTTATACTCCGCTGGTGACAGCTTGATACGTAGGTTTCAATGCAAAGCTAAATGGAAAAAAGAAAAACAATCAATCATCATGGACCTGGTAAGTGAACAAGAAACCACAATGTGACTTGTACAAAATTCACATGCCTTACAAAACCATGCAAACAGGATTACATAAAGGTTCCTAGACTCAGTAGCAACATGTGGCTCTCATACCTCCTGCACTGTGGCTTGCTAGTCTAGAACACTTGTGGAACTCTGAGGCTGGGGTGTGGGGGTACATGGTGACTAGGCCTAAGCATTGTCAGAGCTGTGTATGGGAATTAGGAGCAGGGCAGGTGGAGAAGAGAACACAATTTCTGGGAAGTGTTTAGGACATGAGCTAGGAAACCGTATGGTCAGCCCGCACGCTTACGCACCTGCCATTCTGCCATTGAACCTCTTTGGTTGGAGCAGTGTCATGCTTGTGGTTGCAAGTATTTTATGGGTGAAGTGGATCAGTGGGGGATGGATGTGGATCTCAGAAGTCACTGGTGAATAGGGAACAGGCCTGTACAGTGTGGGACTGGAACTCAGGAGCTGGCACTTTTTACACTACTAGGCTAAGACCAAGCAGCTGCTGGGGAAATAGTTGCCTGTACATGTCATTTAGAGCAGCACAAAACACATCCGCCATGCACCCAGCCACCCTCCCTCCATGAACACCTCAGGCAATGTGTCTGGCTTGGAGGTGGTCTGGTTTAAAAAAAAAATGTTTTTTTCAAAGTACCCACTGGTACTTTTGAGATCACCGATTGGCAAGCTGACGTGACTTGCCCACTGGCCGCATCTCTGGCTTCCCTGTACACTGGGAATCACTTTTGCCCCAGCCTATCTGAATAGCAGGGCACAGTGAAGCTAAAGGGAACGGCGACAAAGACAGCATTATGGAAGACGTTGGTAATGGTGAGTTTACCGGGCCCCGGGGGATTCACACAGCAAGCTTTTTTTCTGCAGAGTGCTAACCCTTTTCAGTTGTTATTTGGACAAGCACACAATTCTAATATTTGCCTAATCTCCCCTAAACTTGTTTTATGTACAACAAAATGTGCAATTCACATGTAAGTTTTAAGCGGAAAGAATTCCCGGGATTTTAATCAACAAAATACTCAAAATGTACATTTCTATAGAATCACTATAAAAAAGGGTCTACATTTTATGTGGAAACGCATATAAGAGAAAGTCCAAGGTAAAAGGTTTAAATTAGTCGGGTTTTTTTGCTCCATTCATGCTCGTTTTCCGAGGCTCCTTGACCAACACTTTTCATTTCCTGATAATCCCTACTGAACTTGTCATATATGGTCCCCTCAATAAATTACACTTGTCATGGATGTTCAGAGTCTAAAATCAGCACCAAAAGGACTCATGCATGCATGACCAATACAACAGAAGGGAAAGAGTTAATTTGGAAATGTAAAGAAATGATGCATGACATAACCTCTGACAGCCAGCAAAAAAATTTTGAAGAAAGCAGACTAATTTAGCTAAAAATTCAGCCAAGCCAGATTTTTTTTTTATTGTACTGGAAGGAAGACAAATCAGCGGTGACAGGACTGCTTAGCTAGTTTATTGCTGTTGCAATCCCTTTGATATGCGTAGAAGCTTTTTAAGCATATTTTAGAGCAGTAAATACTACTGCAGTTCTCCCTTGTAAAAGTTGAATGTTATTTTAAAAGACGGTCACACCTCGTTTTTCTTCTTTCTTCCAGTACAGAAAAACAAACAAGCTTGGTTGAAGTTTCTTCACAGGAGTATATAAGTAACTCCTCCTCTAACTCTTTTTCAGGTAATATATATTAACTTTGCAATAAAGCTCCTTTAAATAGAGCACAGAGGCATATAACACCCTTCACCAGATACGATGGCTCCTGCACACCTACTCTATTCACTTCAATAAAGAAGGTATACCAGGCCTTGGCCAGACACTATCCCCTCGATTCAAAGAGCAAAAGTTAATTGATTTCGTATCGAGAATCGTAAGTTTGGGTGGGTGTTAGTCATTTTTTCCTGTTTTTTTGGCCATTTACGACTCGCACGAGCCTACGTTCGAATGCGTATATGCTCTTACGATCATCGCAAGTTCGTTCCTAAATTTTAGGATCAAAACGTAAAACTTAGGATCAAATCCTAAAACTTAGGATGAAAACGTAAAACTTAGGATAATTGGATGTGTTTCGGTGTGATTCAGAGAACAGTTTTCAAACCTCTAAATACGTTTTAAAAGAAAGCCACTGCCGACACCTTTTAGCAGTCGTATTGCTGTTCTTGAACAGGTTTTTTGGCTATGTGGAGGAGTCTGCGCGTCTTGAGCTCCAATGAACTGCATGTATCAGCATGGCCGAGGCCATAAATTGTATTGCAATGCATACCTGATTCATGTATGCCTTATAAAAGCATTTTAATGTGGACCTTAATTAGTCCTTTGCATGTAAACCTTTATTTTGCAATATATTTGCGTTAATTAAAGAAACTTATGTCCTTTGTTATTTATTTTTAAATTGATGTACTAGAATAACATTTTTAGATTGCATTTATTGGTGTAGTTGTTTACCTTTGCTTGGTTTAATTATTTAAGCACATCTTTGGTCAGATGCATCACACTTACTGAGGAGAGGAGAGCGGGATAAAGTGCAGGATGTGGGTTACTGCTGTATTTTGCACAGACACAGCAGAGCTGGGGGCACGGAAAGGTCAGAAATCAAAGAATCCAGAGCAACACAGTCACAAGGCCCTTTCTGTTTGCAGGCTGCCCGATAATACCTGAGCCGCCATCTTGCCTGTTTCTAGGCTCATAACATGCAGAAGTTGCTGGGTGTTTTTTAATATTTGAGAGCAATCTGTATGTAGAGGGTGTGGGTAACCACACCAAAAATTTAAAGTTGTACCATTGGAAGCCAAAATATAAAAATTAAATCCACAAGTAAAAAATGCAAGTTAACTAAAAATTAAACAAAGTTAGATTTACTTATGCAAATGCATTCATTAATGGTTGGTTACTGCAAAATGAATGAAATAAAGAAAAATAAAAGACCAAATATTTAGAATGCACTTTAATGAGGTAAGTTTGTAGTGCGGAGCCGCAAGATCAGAAGGATTTACGTCCAGACAAAAAGGGCAAAACCAATGTTGCAACCTGAGAAATGAAACGGAAAAATCAGGATGGAAACTGACATAGGTCTGATTCCCGAACTGCCATACGAACGGACGTATATTTTAGGATAGAAACGTATTTGCTTATAGAATCACTCGCAAGTTCATACGAACGCACGAGCGGACGTGAAAAATAGGATGATCGTGACCCAAATCCAAGCTGTTACATGTTTCTTTGAATCAACCCATATGACTGATAGAGCAGGGGCGGCCATGCGACACAGTGTTCACCTGTGTTAGACACTGGATCTCTGGATCCAGTAAGGTTTTTTCTACTGGACTAGGACGGAAAGGCTGCGAAGGAGAAGTATTCGTGTTTATTTTTAGCCTCGATAGTCAGAATTCAGACCACTTTAGATGTCTAAAGCAACAAGGAGCCCTGCCATGTGCTGTGCTTAGTCAGTACAATCTATAGCTCATTTTCATGTACAAGATTTGTATTTACATTGAACATACAGATGAAGAATTACAGGATTTACCCATGATTCTTAGCAATAGACAGAGCCATCCCCTCTGTTTTTTGTGATGTTTTTGTTACACAGCCATAACTTCCTACTTGTTTTGGACTAGTGACCATAGTCAGCACAAGGCTTGAAGAGATGGCTGTATCCAGGGACAGATTAAAGGGACACGAGGGTAAAAACTCTCCCTCAGTGTTGTCTGCAAGGCTTTGTCTGTTCTAATCTTTCAGGAAATAATCCTCCTCCTCGCTGATCAGACAACTCGGCCATGCTTTAAAACCGGTCACATGGCCACTTCCCAGCGCCATGATCCTGACAGTTGTGTGTGATCCCCAGCCTCATAGTATAGCAGGGCTAGAGAATCATTTAGTTGAACTTTTCCTGCTCTTCTTGTCCATCACATGACAAGCCAGTCTCTGTTGCAGAGCCAGTTACAGAGCTTGCTTGAGCCATCTATGTGAAGATGCTCTTTAGAATCAGAAAGGGCTGTCTGTTAGATTGTATGTAATTACGCACAGTCCAGTCCTTATCAAAGAGCCACACCCTGGACCTGAGGAAAACCTGTACTGCAGCCGGGAAGATGGTAAAACTTTACCTTTTAAACTTTTTAGGCTTTAACAACTGGTGGTTTGGGAAGTGCCCTGGTGGGGAAACAGAAAAGGGGGTGCACTGCCCACAAGGAGCCTTTAGGTGTTGCGGAGGCCCAGGGAGAAAGTCTTTAATTTTTCTCTTAAAGTGGATGTACAGTATATATCGGGAGTAAGAACAAGCTACATAGAAGATCACAAAGTTTTGGAAAATTCTGACACACAAAAACCTCAAAAGGAGACATTTTAGCGTCATATAAAGCCACTAGAAGACAAGATAGCTGTGTAAATATTAGAATATACAATTACCCATTGCACCCCCAGAATGTTAATTCTGGTGCTTAAGATATCACAAAGCTGAAAAGAGATGATTGGCATATCTGCGCCTACTGCTAAGAATCAAGAACAATACTGTTCATGGTCTGTATGTGCTGTGTAAATAAATACCTTCTGTTTTTGGAAAGCACTCTTTACTTTGTACCATTACATTTCGGACATTTCCCTAAGTGGTTTGTCCTCTGTTTTTCCATATATAGTTTTCTACCACATATTTGCATAAGAACAGTCATAATGAAAACAAAACTAAAATCATAACCAACACATTAATAATACAAATAACGGCCATAAATAGGCAATATTTAACATCCATGAAAAAGCTGCATATGCAGTTTTCTGTTATGCAGGCATCTGTGCATCATAAGAGATTCCTAAATGTTAATAGAAAATATATATTATAAGATATATATAATATATATAAGAGTAGCAGTGCAAGGAATAGTGCAGAAACAATGATTAAATTGCATTGTATGTGAAAGCATGATACCTCGAGAAAAGCACTGGGCTGTAGTGAACCACAGAAAATGCGTCGGCACAAAGCAATTAGGACATGTGCAATAGATTCTTTTATCATTTCATACAACTTGTGGGATCCTTTTTTATGGCATGCCAAACACAGCTACAGATGGAAGAGTAAAAAACACATGGGGTAAAAGCACAAAACAGCATGCAACATATAGGTGGGATGTACTGAAACAAGCCAAATTTAATTAGAAAATTCCAGTAAGAACATTCACTATATAAAAACATATTGACAAAAAAAAACGCACAATTTTGAAAAAAGCAATCCAATACAAATGGGGATCTAAGTATGGGCACTCACACTGATTGTATATGAAAAATATGAAAAATTTATTGAAGATACTATATACACAATAAAAAACAGATACACACATATGAATGTCTTAGATCCCCATTTGTATTGGATTGCTTTTGTCGTTTTTTGGGACCTATGGGAGCACCCACTGTTCTATATAGTCCTTTGATATTATGGTAGTGCCCTTACAGTATTGTATTTGCGTTACAATTTTGAAAAAAGAAATGTGTACTAGAACCTAAATCAATAAAGTTGCATCATTTCAGTACATCCTCAAAAGCATTTCGTTCTATTATAGGAGGCCTCTTTCTATTCATTCAAACTATACAGGACCACATTTCTTAGTGAGTATTGGTTTTAGAATACTTCTTTTACAGAAAAGTTTGGAGGGGGGTGTCATCCCAGATGGCAATGAACAATCGGGACTGCTTGCCAGCTTTGCTGGAGTAAAAATAGATCTTCATTATCTTAAAAAAAAGAAAAACATATTTTTATATAAACCAGGGTTTCTTTATTCATAGGGTATCACTTCCAATTTTCCCATTACCTCAAGTATCACACTACTACCACCAATGTAACTTCCAATAGTGGAGGTCTGCTTACACTACACATCTCCTTTGCCAGCTAGGCCATTATCAGAGCAGTAGCTTGTTTGTAGTGATCCCTTATTTTTCACCTCTGGTGGTCTAAAGCACTGTTTTTCAACCTGTGGTACACATATCCCAGGGGGTACTTGGCAATGTTCAAGGGTGCACCGACACAGAGGGTATTACAGGTCTGGTATATTATTTTAACAGTAAAACTTTGTTTTTTCTTGCTTTAAGACGTGCTATGGTCTACTTATTTTGGCTACATTAGTTATTGATCTCCTCCTTGGGGGTTCTTGGTTGTTGCCAGGGGGTATTTGGCATAAAAAGGTTGAGAACCACTAATCTAGAGTACCACCAGAGGTTTGAGCTGATGTTACTAGTATCACTGGTTGGTAAACCTTGACCTAAACCCAGTTGATATGGAAAGGTCTGTTGGTGCCATTTGGATTCAAATTAATTATTAAAATTAAAAAAATTAATAAGGCCCGTTACTGATGGGTGGGGGGTCCACATAAAGAGATTGTCCAAGCACCCACCCACAGTGAAGAGCTGCAAATAGAAGTTTAATATTCTTTACTTTTCCACTCTGCATTTACAGCCAATGTATAGGAATTGTTTTATGTCAATTATTTCCTAGTTCTATTGCCTCCTATAATAGAGATGATCAGCAAAATATTCAGTATATATAGTAGATAGAATAAGGTTAACTAAAAGAAGAAAAAGCATCAAGAAAAAGAGAAGGTAGACGAAACTGCATCAAACATTTGTAGACTGTGTGATGGCCCAAGGTATTACATCAGACTCACCTCTGCAATCTTCAGCACTGAACTTCCATTCAGCTCAAATGTTGAGGTATAGGTGATACACAGTAGGACCTGCCATAAAAAAATTGCTTTAGTATGAAGAATCTGGACCTCCTTTAGCCAAAAAATACTGAAAAAATATTTTAGTATTATAAAATATGATATTATTATGGCATAATACATAGTATATACATAATATAGACAACTGTTATTCTCCACTCTTAGCTGTGAAAATTAATGGTGATTGTGGGGTTTTTCAAGCTGCCCAATCACGTCTGCTAGATGCTCTCTGGTGCAGACATTAATTGGTGGCCACCTTAGCATATCTTTAAAGTGGACCAACACCCACGGGTGATCGGCCCGGGAATCTATAAGATTCCCGGGCCGATCACCCCCCACCCCGCGGGACATCCGAGATCGGGATGTCCCGCGGGGTGAAACCCCCCCAAACACCCCAAACTCCTTACCTTATCTTCGGCGGCGGCCGGCCGCCGCCGCCTCCCTCGCGCTCCTGTAGGCGTGCGCGTGCCCGCGCCGGCCGTCTGCGAATGGCCGGCGGGGGCGCGCGCGCCGAAAGTGACGCGAGGGAGGCGGCGGCGGCGGCTGCCGCTTAGACGTTCTTGTACGTCGGCGCTGGGAGCGGGGAGAGGTGAGTTTTTCGGGGGGTTAGGGGGGGTTTCACATAGCGGGGCACCCCGATCGGGGGTGCCCCACCGAAGTGGACCAAGACCCAGGATAGTCAAAATCCTGGGTGTTGGTCCACTTTAACCAAGTACAATCCTGAAAAATAATGTGAATGCCAAACAATAATGGGCCCCCATTGCTACTTTTGCACCCCCCAATGATTAAAGTCCTGGTGCTACCATTATTATCCATCTGTATAGTATCAGTAGAGCACTACTCAGAATCTACACATGACCAAAACTAAGAAACAAATGACCACATTGTTGCCCCAATAGACAGAGCACAATTTGAAAAAGGAGGTTAATGGAAGGGTCTCTGTTAGGATAGGTGACCATTGGAGTGGCAGAGCTTCCATCTGAGGCACTGTGCTGCAGCCTATGAAGTCCGGGCAGCAACACAGCAGCAGCATGAGAGTTCAGGTAGAGCCGGGACTCTCATGCCAACACTGTGCACCACCCGAACGTCATAAGAAGTCAGCTACCTCTCCTGCAATGGTCAACTGCATGCTACTCCGGCCTAGGGCAAGGTGAATAAGAGCTGCTGCGGGCTGCCAGACTCTATGGGTGGCCCACAGTGGCTCCCAGGCCCCCCGCAAGAAGCCACAGCCTCGGCAGCCGCCCAGTGCAGGGGATGTGGTGGCTTAACGGGCATTGTCCCGGTATGCCCTATGGCCAGTCCGCCACTGCATGTATGGTTGCAACTGAATGTTAAAGGCTTCTTTTTTTTCTGTGGATTAAAGGGGTACCCACGATTCCCTGTGGCACCAATCCTGCGGTGGCCGCATGTACAGAGAAGGAATGGGAGGTCCACTTTAACCCTTTAACCCTTTAAATGCCAAGCACGTAGTTTCTACGTGGTTGCTTCTCCTACCGTTAAGTGCCAAGCACGTAGAAACTACGTGCCTGGCATTTCCCCCAAATAGTTAAAAAATCTCAAGTAGGCTGGCAATTAAAAGGGTTAAAAGTAGCTATGCATGTTGGGTATTGTTCTGTTCGGGGGACCTTGCGCTTTCAGACTTAGCTTGTTTTTCTTGTTTGCATATTTATATTTTAGGAAAAGGTGTTTTTTATTCAGCTTTTTTATAAATTTTTTAGGGAAACCCTGCGCAAACAAAGAATTCTTTGAGGGATCAATTCCAGAAAGATGAGCCCACTACAACAAGCTGGGTATGCTTAGAAAGCTTAACATGTGTACTTTCAGGGAATATATGGTTTATGGGGGATATTCCAAATGTAAAGGGTTGTTTTGGTTGAAAAATCGCAAGGTGCGCACTTTGTCTGCAGAGCTGAAATTTTCAAGTAAAATTACCGTTACGCACATGCTTTACTTTGGGGTGTTTGGCAACTCTTCCCTTGACAGTAGCTATGCATGTTGGGTATCGTTCTGTTCGGGGGATGTTGCTTTTTTAGATTAAACTTGTTTTTTCTTGTTTGTAAATAGTTTTTTTTAGGAAAATGTGGCTTTGATTCTGCTTTTTTATCCTTTTTTTAGGGAAACTCTTTGCAACCAAAGAATACATTGAGGGATTACTTCCAGAAAACTATGGTCACATCAACAAGCCTGGTACACCTAGAAAGCTTGAGGTGTGTACTTCCAGAGAAGATATAGTTTGTTGGGGGTATTTCAAATGTAAAGGGTTGTTTTTCTGGAAAAAGGTGCGCATAGTGCATATCACAGTTGTATTTTTTCTGAAAATCCCCTAAAGCGCTGTTTCAGTTTGGGGGAGTCTCCTGGGCAGGAAAGGGTGTATACCAATACATATGTGGTACCGCTGTGACTGGGAGAAATTGGGATTTCACACGCAATAAGATTTTATTGACAAACCTACATTTTTTATTACAAAAAAACACTAGAAATTGTAAAAATTGTAAAAAAAAAATTTGCACATATTTCACCCAAAACAATTGAGAATACACCTAAAAAATGACAAACAAGACGTTTCATGTTAAAGCCCAGACTATGTTGAAAAAAACAATATATTATTTTCCTGGTTAAAAACCCTTAAAAATAAAAAATAATTACATGGGGTCCCCCTTACCCAAAGTAACCAGCCCGGGACCAGCTATGCAGGGCTTTTGTGGCCCCTGGCCCTGCAGGCTACAAGCCCACATAGCCCGGGCTCTTCTGCCCCCCCCCCAGGCTTTGGGGAGGCAGGTAATGGGGGTGCTGGGGGTAAATGGCAAGTCACCCGCTAGCCGCAGGTGACTTGCCATCCCACAGCCTTGTGAACTGGTATAAGGGGTCTCAAAGAGAAAAAAATGATCTTTATTTTTTTTTACTTTACTCACCTCTGATCCTCCTCTGTCCCCTGGCGATCTGCGATGACAGCTGTCAGTCTGCTCGAGTGTTTGGAGGAGAGAGCTGGGAAGGGGGGGGGCGATCACAGCCCTCTCCCCCTCCCCACCTCTCTCCTCCAAGCACCCGAGCAGACTGATTCTGAGTCTCGGGTGCCGGTATTAAGAGGCCGGCTGCTGGTGACATCACAGTGATGTCACCCGCCCCCGCCCCAGGGAGCAGAGCAGACCCGATCCAGGAAGTGTGGGAGGGAGGGCGATTTCTGCCCTCTCCTCGCCACGGAAGAGGTTGGGGGGGCGATCGGAGGCCCCCTCAGTGAAGAGGACACCCGTCGGGAGGCAGCGCAGCCACAGGTAAGTAAATGTCATTTTGAATTTTTTTTTTTTTTTTACAGTTAGCAGCTGCTGCTGCTGCTGCCGAAGCGGGGGGGGGGGGGGGCGCTATTCCAGGGGCTTTCCTGGAGCCATCCGAGCCCCCACGGGGGATCAGATGGCACCAAATTAAAGAGGAGACCCGGCTACTCACGTAGCTGGCACTAGAAGGGTTAAATGTCTTAAAATGAATATCCAACTTACAGTTTAACACGCTCCCCGTGCTTGTCAACGGAGGTCAAATTGCAGTGGAAAGTTCCTCCACTGGTAAATATACTGCACAATATATTGTGTACGTGTTTAAGTCACGGGTACGTTTGATGCAGTTCAATGGCTGACAAATGTACACAATGGGCTGGATTCAACAAAGTTTGTAACAAGAAATTAGTCTGCTTTTTGAGAGAAAAAATACTGCAGTTTGAGATTTTTATCAATTCTTGTGATTTAACAAAGAAAAAATGCCTCATTTTCTACACTCATTTTTTCACTTGTCTTTTCTCATGAAGTACCGTATTTTTCGCCATATAAGACGCACCTAGGATTTGGAGAAGAAAAAAAAAAGCAATTCTTCTTGCATGGCACGGCCCGCTTCGGAATTCATTACAGTTGGGTTATTCCGCCACTAGGTGGCGCAGTGATACTGCAGAAAGCTGGTGACACTTCCCGGCTCCCTATAAAAACGTGATTAACCGACAAATTCCCAGCGTAAACAAGCAGTGAGACAAGAAGCCAGGAGAGAATAAGGTAAAGAATGTAAAAAAGGTAAAAAAACACAATTAACTTGGAACAATCACCACAAAGAGGCAACCAAGAATAACGATAACAAGGATGGGGCAAAGCGGGCCGTGCTATACAAGAACAAAAACAATTCTACAGGTGAGTACTCACAGAATTGCTTTTTTCTTAATTGCATGGCACGGCCCGCTTCGGAATTCAATACAGTTGGGACAGTGTCAAAGCAGTGTCCAGAGTAGGGTGGGATCCCCAAAGAGCAACAGCCAGTAGTTCAAGTCACTACCGCCTGAAGCCCCTTGCGGCCAAAAGCAGCATCAGCTGAGGCCTTAACATCAACTTTGTAAAACTCAGAAAAAGTATGAACAGAAGGCCAAGAAGCGGCCTTGCAAACTTGTTCAACAGGAGCTTGGTGCTGAAAAGCCCAAGATGCACCAATAGCACGAGTGGAATGAGCATTAATCCTAAAGGGAGGTTCCTTTCCCTTAGCAGAATAGGCTTGAACCACCGCCTGACGGATCCACATGCGTATAGTAGATTTAGCCGGAGGCAAACCCTTCCTTGGTCCAGAAGAGAGAACAAACAGAGCATCAGACTTTCTGAAAGTCTCTGTAGCGACCAAATAAAACTTCAGAGCCCTGACCACATCCAGAGAATGCAGTGTCCGCTCCTTAGAATAAGCAGGTTTATGACACAAGGAAGGCAAGACAATGTCCTGATTGAGATGAAAGACAGACACAACCTTAGGCAAGAAATCCGGCTTAAGCCAGAACACCACCTTATCCTGATGCTGCTCAAAATAAGGAGGTTTGATGGAAAGATCCGCTAGCTCAGAAACTTGCCTTACAGAAGCGATAGCCACCAAAAGGCAACCTTAAGAGTCAGAATGGGCAAGGCAGCCTCACGGATAGGCTCAAAGGGAGGCCCTTGCAGAGCAGACAAGATCAGATTCAAATCCCAGACTGGTAGCAAAGGTTTACGGGGTGGACGCACATGAGAAACACCCTGAAAAAAGGTTTTAACCAACCGGTGATTGGCAAAAGATCTTTGGAAAAAAATTGCCAGAGCTGAAACATGGCCTTTTAGGGTACTAAGCTGAAAGCCCAGATCCAAACCATGTTGTAAGAATTCCTGAATTCTGGGAATAGAAAACACCCGACAGGGAAGAGACTTGGACTCACACCAGTCAATGTAAGTATGCCAGACCCTGTAATAGATGGAAGACGAGGAAGCACCTTCTTCCCAGCCCTAATCATGGTATCAACAACAGAAGCAGGCAACCCTTTTTCCATCAAGATGGAGGTTTCAGCAGCCAAGCCGTCAAAGCCAGCGTTTGTAAATTGGGATGGCGTAGCTGCCCCTGAGTGAGGAGATCTGGATCCATGGGCAAGACGTACCGATCTACTGCCATCTGTACGACGTCTGCGAACCAAACTCTTCTTGACCAACAAGCAGCCACCAGAATGGCTGGTACTTGCTCCTGGACTATCTTGCGCATGATCCTGCCCAGGAGAGGAAACGGAGGGAACACACAAGCTGAAACTCCGTCCAAGGTATTGCCAGTGCATCCGTAGTGAAGGCCAGAGGATCCTAAGACAGAATCAGGGACACTTCCTTGAAGGCTCGCTTCCTCCGAGTCCCTCCCTGACGATTGATGTAGGCCACCGCTGTCTGGTTGTCTGAGCGGATCTGAACAGCCCGACCCCGAAGGTGAGTGGATAGGTGAGAAAGAACCAACCTGATCGCCCTCAGTTCCAGGACGTTGATGGAAGCATGGGCTTCTTGTGGGCTCCACCGACCCTGGAACCTCAGGGACTCCCAAAAGCCTCCCCAGCCAATCAGACTGGCATCCGTGGTGACCGTTACCCAGCACGGGGGCAGGAAGGTCCCGCCCCCCAGAAGGTTCCTTGAGACCAGCCACCACAAGAGGGACTGTCTGGCCAGGGGAGACAGAACAAATTCCCGATCCAGGGACACAGGGTCCCGATCCCAAACTGACAAGAGGTGCAACTGAAGAGGTCACATGTGAACTGAGCAAAGGGGACTGCCTCGAAGCAGGACACCATCAGGCCCACCAACTGCATCCCCAGACGGATGGAGGGATGAGGACACGACAGAAGAGCCAGAGCCTGAGGAAAGAACACCTTGACCTGAGAGGTATCCAGAGTTATGCCCAGTAAGGACCTCACCAAGGACGGGGACAGAGAAGACTTGGAATAGTTGATCACCCGGCCGAAAGACTCCAGAGTGGATGTCACCATTTGAGCGTCCCGCTCAGCCTGAGGAAAAGACTTGGCCACAATCAGGATGTCATCCAGGTAAGGAATGATGCAGACGCCCTGGTTCCTTGGCAGAGCCTGGGAAGATAGGCACATGAAGATAAGTGTCCTTGATGTCCACAGTGGTCATGAGGTCGTCCGGGTGAAGGGTACTGACAGCAGAGATCGCAGCGTCCCCATGCAAAAATGCTTGAATCTGACTAATTTGTTGAGGCCCTTCAGATCCAGAATGGGCCTCAGAGAGCCGTCCTCTTTGGGAACCGTAAAAAGATTGGAAAAGTACCCCTGACCCCTTTCATGAGGGGGCACCAAACAAATGACACCAAACTCTAACAGGCAATGAACTGCCAGAAGCAGGACATCATCAGGCCCACCAGCTGCATTCCCTGCCTGATGGACGGATGAGGACAAGACAAAAGGAGCTGTGCTTGCTCTTGAAGACTCTCCACCTTCTGCTGAGGAAGAAAGATCTTGACCTAAGATGAATCCAGAATCATACCCAGAAAGGACTTCACCATGGAAGGAGACAGGGAAGATTTGGGGTGGTTGATCACCCAGCCGAATGACTCCAGTGTGGACACCACCCGCTGGGTATCCAGCTCTGCCTGTTGGAAGGACCGAGAAGCGATAAGCATGTCGTCCAAGTAGGGAAGAATGCAAATGCCCTGAGATCTCAGCAGAGCCATCACTCCTGCCAGCACCTTGGTGAATACCCTGGGAGCCGAGGTGAGACCGGCAAGGCCACAAATTGGTAGTGCTGATCCTCCAGAGCGAACCTGAGGAATCTCTGATGACCTGGAAAGATTGATGACAATTCCAGAAGGCCTTGGACAGCAAGGGAAAGACCCTGAGCTGACAGGGGGTTTTGAGCTAACCGGGATCTGATGAATCTTGGGGGCGGCCAGGCTGCAAACTCTATCTTGTAACTGGAGGACACTACCTCCTGAATCCAGCGGTCTGAGACATGACGCCTCCAGACGTGAGCAAAGAGCCAAAGCCGTCCCCCCACCCGGATGGGTGAGGGCGCCCCTTCATGCCTGAGGGGGCTTGGGGGAGGACTTAGGCTTGGGACCCCAGGAGGGACCAGGGCGGCCACGTTCTCTGCCCCTGCCCCAAAAATCTCTGCGGTCTCCAGCAAAGGAAGTCCTCCGTCCAATTCTGGAACCACGGAAGGAAGGAAGAAAGGCACTGAACCCCGAAAGGACCGGGGCTGCCTTCTATGCTGAGGTAACTTGCCTCCCTTAGCAAACAAATCCAGACGTTCACCAAAGAGGCGCAGACCCTTGAAGGGAAAACCAGTGAATGGCAGAGGCACAGAACGGACGCAGCGCGGTCCCCACACAGGCAAAGGCATGGCAAGCCAGCTGATCTATGCGCCTGTCCTCCCCATCCCTCAGGGTAGCAGAGTCAGAGGAATGCATGACGGATATGTTGGACAACCCCAGAACTGGTGCATCCACCTCGGGAGGACATGACCAACGTTTAACCATCTCAGCGGGAAAGGGATACCTCTTATCCCAACTCTTTGATACCCCAGGAAGCCGGCTAGGCCGTTCCCACTCTTTGAGCACCAGATTATTAAAGTGAGTTTGTTCAGGAAACTCCAAGCGTGGTTTAACAGTATGAAACAGCTCCCCCTGCTGCCGCGGAGCCATGGCAGGAGAAGAAATACAGAGTACTTCAAAAATGTGAGCTAAAAGCCTGTCAGTATCATCTGAAGCCCATGGGTCAGACCCAGAATCGGCACCATAAACCTTAGGCCTGATTATGAATTAGAAAACAATTCCCCCTCTTCCAGGGGGGTATAACTGGTAATGTCAAAAAATTCCTCAGCCTCCATAGGAAAGAGAGTAACACTAGGTGATAAATGCCGCTTCTTAGCAGAAGCCTTACGCGGGCCAGACCCAGCAATATGTCTCTTAATGCTGGCCACCCATGCAGCCAAATCAGGTTGAGACTCCCCACTGGAGTGAGATGTAAGCGTGGGGGGGGGGGGTAGGCGAAGCCAGAGGGGGCGCAGGCCCAGCCACCAGTAACCCAGACTGCAGCGCAAGTGTCTGCTGGGTGCAGGGTACACACACCCTGACATCGACACTTATAGGGGATACCCCACACGCCATACACAGCCGGGCTTGTCCCGAAGGAACCCCAAGCACATTATACTGAGAAGCCTCCATATGGTGATTATTGTTGCACAACAGGCCAATTGGGATTGATGCTAATAAGGCTACCCGGTATGCCCTAATAGCTCGCTAGGGAAGTGGGAAACAATGGATCACAATAGTCCTCTAATAAGGAGTTAATGCTAAATAGAGGGGATAGGACCGGGAGAAACCACAAAAAAGTTTGACCTGCCTGCAAGACATAAAGCAAAGATCCCGTAAGCATAATGCAATGAAATACAAAGAAAAGCCAGCCCGCAAGGGCACTTACGGACCGCGATAGGGAGACGCCAGACACGCAGCACAGGAACTCCAAAATGGCACCCGCATATACCTCGAGGGGCGGGTCGCAGAGAAGTAATGCGGAAAACATCATCTGCAAGGCCTGCCCCCCCCCCCCCGAAGAGCGCAAAAACGTGCCCACGTGACAAGGCCAGCCAATGATGGCGCAGCAGCGCCTGAGGCGATGCCGCCGCCATCCGCGGAGCGAAGTACAAGCACACGGCGGCGGCGATAACAAAAACCCAGTGCAACCAAATCAAAGCGGGATCACAACATGGATAAATAAATAGTTAATATATA
This sequence comes from Gastrophryne carolinensis, assembly GCA_027917425.1. Lineage (NCBI taxonomy): Eukaryota > Metazoa > Chordata > Amphibia > Anura > Microhylidae > Gastrophryne > Gastrophryne carolinensis. The sequence continues at coordinate 297,770,910 of CM051237.1, read as the reverse complement.
CACCCCCCCCCCCCAGATCTACCCAGGGAGAGCAAAGGGGAAGCAGAGGCCGGCCTAAGAGGAGCCTAACTGAGGGGACAGGGGGCGAAGGGCAAACGGCCGCGGGAGGGACATCCCATAAGGCTCACCACAGGCCTGTACTGCCTACCCTTTGGTGGGGGGACTGCGGTTGGAGCAGCGCTCCTTAGCACCTGACAGCAGTGCTGCCTACCATCACCCGACCAGCGCAGCCTAAGCTGGGAGGCAGTGAAAAGGAACAGGTGGGAATAGTCCTACAGGGCTGCAGGCTAATAAGCCCTGCTCACCTGCGAGTAGAAAGAGCAATCTTCAAGTCATCGCAGCCCAGACTACAGAGCAGAACTGGAGAATTTATGGGAGGTCCCTGGTATATATGGGGACGGGAGGAGCCACTTTTCTGTCTCTGCAGTCCAGCGCCATCTTCTGGATGCATTACCCAAGTGTAATGAATATTCTGGAACAGGACGTGCTGTATACTTAGAATAGATATTAAAGCCAACACCCCAGCTAAACCTTGGCCAAGAACAATGGGGCTGGAAAGATGCGAGGGCCAGTGGCAGGCTGTTCGGCTTTTTGACCCTGGGCTTACTGCACCAGTCTGGTAACCTGCAGGAAGGGACATGATTCTTTTTCTCATTTTATTTGAAACAGTTACAAAATAAATATAGTTAACTCCTGCATATCTGTAGGAATAAATCTAGGTAAGTGCGATAGTGATGCATAACAAAGCATGAGAAGCAAAAGAAAACACCATGTCCAGCTGCCTTGATCTATTACTAAATGCATATTTAGGATTACATGGATGAATGTGATCCTTCATAACAAAAAGACTAGTTGCACAAGTACATTAAAAAACAATTGTCACCTGAGATATAACATGGGGACGTCACCTGATCATGCTAAAGCTATGTGAAATTTAGAAAGCTAATGCACCATTTGAGTAAAGACTTCTCAGCACCAGAGATGCTTTCAGAGATTCTCAGCTGGAAAATTCTAGCAAAATTGTCCCCTTACTAAAGCCATTTTCGTATGGAAATGTACATTTTTCACCCGCATATTCGACTGGACAAATTTCATTAGTCAGCTTTGTTGAATCACTCAAAGTTATTTAAAGTGGACCAACAGTCAAAAATGACTTAAGCAAGACCAACACAGCAAACAGTGCTCATATGCATCCCTCCCCAGGGCAATTTAGATTGCTGCACATAAACATTCATTTACCTTTTTCTATCTCCTGCTGGGCTAAATTTTAAAAACAAGATGGCGGCTCATGCATTTGCAGGCCAAGTGCTACTAGGCTTCCTGTTACCATGCATTGTCAGTTATGTCAGTTGAATCCAGGCAGCAGTAGAAAGGAAGCTCCAAAATGGCCACTACCTTTCCAACTGTGCTGGGCGTTTGGTCCAGTTTACGTTTTTCACATGCAATTTAATTTTCCAACCAAAACGTTTTTTTTATATGTTTTCTGACGAATCCAGCCGAATATGTGCCAACATAGAAAGCGCTGAACTTAACAGATATTAGCTAGCTCTAATTGCATGCCTCCCAACTGTCCCGATTTTCCCGGGATTGTCCCGATTTGCGCAAAGAATCCCGCGGTCCCGGAAAGTTAACAAATGTCCCGGGACGCCCTGCTCCGTGGCAGTGTGCCCAGGGCCGCAACGACGCCGGCGCGAAGATACTAGCTTCCTGGCGTGTGGGGTGAGAGAGTGGGGCGGGCGCACGGGGGGTGGGTGGGCGGTATGCTGGGTTGGGGATAAAAAAAACGAAACGTACGCATGCAGGGGTGAAGGCAGCCGACATTGCTGGAGCTGGAGGGCGTGGCGGGGGTGTGGTCGGGGCGTGACGGGAGTGTGGCCGGGGCGTGACGGGGGGGGTGGTCGGGAGCATGGCTTGTCCCGCTTTCACATTTTTAGAAGTTGGGAGGTATGCTAATTGTTTTGTGTGAATTAGTATAAATTAATAGCATACTGCCTGAAAGATGGAGCAGCAGCAGAGACAGTTAATGGCAGCTAGAGAGAGATAGGAAGATCTTGTGGCAGGCCAGAAGGGGAACGTCAGGCTTGAATAAGGACCTGAAGACCTTCACTTAAAGTGGGTCAAAACCCTTCTCCTCCCCCCCACCCCCACCCGCCCGAGTACCTTGGAAAATGCTGCTGGCTCGGCGGTGGCCTGGTTTAAACAAAAAAAACACAGGTTTTTTTACCACCGAGGCCATGCCCCCTAGCAGTTTTGATATCAGCAATTGGCTCATCTCAAGGCTGCCAGATGATGTTCACCAGTTGGCTAGCCACAACACCGGTTTACTTGTTCAGGTTCAGCAGTGCCTAAGCCTCTATGTGTCTTGTGTAATCCAGTGCCCGATACCTCTAAACCTTCTGAAGGGTAAAATCTGCTGAAGTATATGATGAAACCTGAATAAATAGAGCTTTGTTTTACTCCCTCATGTAAGCGCAGAAACCAGAAGACATGTACAGACTTTAGGCAAGGAGTTATATAAAAGACTGTCCATATGTTCCTCAGTCTGTCCTGTCCATATGTTCCTCAGCTGAAGGGAAAGCACACCACTGCATCCAGGCTGGGGTGCAAACTTCGCTTACTGCTATTGCTAACTACAAAATCATCAGCTTCCAGGCCAACATTGAAGGTGCAGATGTGCTTGGAATAATTTGGATATTGCCCATAGTATGCCACAGCGATCACTGCTTTATTGCACGGAAATACTCAATAAATTACACACTGCATTCAAGCCTAATGCACTCCACGGTAAAGATACTTTTTGCAGTTGCTTGCACAGAATATTAAATGATGCTGGTACATTAATAGATTGGAGTTATAGTATACAGTGAATGCCCCAACTAACCACCTGTAACGCCTCTGTCTTGCTGTTTATCTTCCGCACAGGAAAATCCGGCAACTGAATATTAACAGGCAGCTAGCAGCTGGTACTATACAGCACACAGGGCTGGAGAACCAACCGGTAATTCCAGTTCCTCAGCACATATACTGTTAGACTTTCCAAGTAGGTTACAAACCATTTATCGTAGGTAAACTGCCTCCTTTTACACCAGCATGCAAACATAGGTACATAATATTTTAGTTTAAAAATGTGATGTGGTAATCAAACTAAATATCTATAGCTTGCTTTAAAGCAGGCCAAAAGTCAAGAAAAGCAAGTTCAGTAAATTGCACCCCTAAAACCCCACTCGCAATCATTGACAAACTATTTAAGAGGGCTTAACTCCATGCTGATGTTATGGAACAGCAGGTAGATTCTGTGCTGCATAAATGCATGGGACCGGCCATCTTGCAACATACATGAGTCCAACTTATATAAAAAACCCAATCCCACAGTTAAAATTGGCTCATATATCAGTGCAATTCTCTTTTATTTCTAGTAGAAAGCCATCAGCTGTGATGATTCATTGCTGTGCTATATTATTATCATAGAAGATACACAAATGTTTACACTGTCTGAATGGTCTGTGGTAAATCCAGAGTCGCCTCGAAGAGTGATGAAGATACATTGTTGCATCTTTCCCTTAACATACACAATCTCTCTAGCAACTGATTATTCAGCGTGTGTGTGATAATATAACATAATACACAAGCTGTTCGTGTTTCTGAGGCATTTATCTCTCTGTTTGATGCAGGCTGCTGCTGGTACAGTACCCCCTCATGCTTATGTGTGTGACAAGATGGCCACTCCCATGCAGTTCTGCATCAAACAATCTGCCTGTTAATCTAGAACATCTTCATGGAATTAAAGTGAACTAAAACCCAGCTTGATCAGGATGCCCCACTGTGTGAAACCCCTCAGGTCGCCACATTCACTTACCTCGTTTCCCTGTCCCACGGCGCATCTGAGAGCTGCGGCTGCATCCCGCTATACCTCTTGTGATTGGCCGGCGAAGGCACGCTCCCTGTTAGAGGGAAGCGGAGGATACAGCCATTAGAGCCGCTGCTCTTAGGCGCGCCGTGGGACCAGGAAGCTGGTAATCTGGTCTCGGCGTCCTGGGGGGGTTTCACAAAATCCTGGGTCATTTTTTTTTGCCAGAAGGGGGCTTTAGGGAAACTATTTACTAAACTTTCTTTTTTAAATTGTGGTCTGCTTTAAGGCAGAACAAAACCCTTGCAGCATGGCCGCTGTCCTTCCTCTAAAATATCTTGTTTTTTTAGAGGAAGGCTACCACCACCACATATAAAGTTGTTGGTCAATGGTTAACTACAGTATATAAAATCTAAGCATTTTGGATGGTAATCCAGTATAGCCTCAATGACAGACTTACTACAGTAAAAACCACTGGAATAGAGGTAAGTGCACAATACTTAACTACATATAAATATGTGTAAAACAATTGTTGGCCTATCTTTTTGGGTTTTTTCACAGCAGTAATGACTGAAGTCATAGCAACATAATTAATTTCTCGACATACCTTCATCACCTCAACTTGCAAATCTTCATGAAGGGATGGGGTCACTTTAACAGCACTTAGCATTTGGTTTAGCAGCTGCCGCTCATCCGAATCCGTTTCCATGGATACAAATCTGTCGTCGGCCAGAAGTTTCTATAGTAAAACAGAAAAGCAATGCGTCAGCTCTGAGAGTACTGACTTATGGAGCAAAATGACATCTAAGCCTTAGTGCAGCCTGTTCTAATTAAATGGACAACCTTCATTTATTTTGAAGAAAATGAATACTCTAGACTATCAAAATAATGAATGCTCTCTTGCAGAGGTTAATTATTATACAACCAACAACTAAATACAACATTTTGTTAATCTCTTGCAACTTCTATTTAAATCAAACGATTCTTCAAAATAAACTTTTGGTTTACAAGGGTACCTTTTGTCACCAGAAGGGAACTCATTCATAAGGGAGAGATTCCTGTCTTAGGTTGCAAGCTTGCAGTCTCACATGGCACGTGGAGAGCTTCCTGTCTTACGTTGCAAGCTTGCAGTCTCACATGGCACCTGGAGAGCTTCCTGTCTTACGTTGCAAGCTTGCAGTCTCACATGGCACATGGAGAGCTTCCTGTCTTACGTTGCAAGGTTGCAGTCTCACATGGCACGTGGAGAGCTTCCTGTCTTACGTTGCAAGGTTGCAGTCTCACATGGCACATGGAGAGCTTCCTGTCTTACGTTGCAAGGTTGCAGTCTCACATGGCACATGGAGAGCTTCCTGTCTTACGTTGCAAGGTTGCAGTCTCACATGGCACCTGGAGAGCTTCCTGTCTTACGTTGCAAGCTTGCAGTCTCACATGGCACATGGAGAGCTTCCTGTCTTACGTTGCAAGGTTGCAGTCTCACATGGCACATGGAGAGCTTCCTGTCTTACATTGCAAGGTTGCAGTCTCACATGGCACGTGGAGAGCTTCCTGTCTTACGTTGCAAGCTTGCAGTCTCACATGGCACCTGGAGAGCTTCCTGTCTTACGTTGCAAGCTTGCAGTCTCACATGGCACATGGAGAGCTTTCTGTCTTACGTTGAAAGGTTGCAGTCTCACATGGCACCTGGAGAGCTTCCTGTCTTACGTTGCAAGCTTGCAGTCTCACATGGCACGTGGAGAGCTTCCTGTCTTACGTTGCAAGGTTGCAGTCTCACATGGCACGTGGAGAGCTTCCTGTCTTACGTTGCAAGGTTGCAGTCTCACATGGCACCTGGAGAGCTTCCTGTCTTACGTTGCAAGCTTGCAGTCTCACATGGCACATGGAGAGCTTCCTGTCTTACGTTGCAAGGTTGCAGTCTCACATGGCACATGGAGAGCTTCCTGTCTTACATTGCAAGGTTGCAGTCTCACATGGCACCTGGAGAGCTTCCTGTCTTACGTTGCAAGCTTGCAGTCTCACATGGCACCTGGAGAGCTTCCTGTCTTAGGTTGCAAGCTTGCAGTCTCACATGGCACGTGGAGAGCCTCCTGTCTTACGTTGCAAGGTTGCAGTCTCACATGGCACATGGAGAGCTTCCTGTCTTACGTTGCAAGCTTGCAGTCTCACATGGCACATGGAGAGCTTCCTGTCTTACGTTGCAAGGTTGCAGTCTCACATGGCACATGGAGAGCTTCCTGTCTTACGTTGCAAGCTTGCAGTCTCACATGGCACATGGAGAGCTTCCTGTCTTACGTTGCAAGGTTGCAGTCTCACATGGCACATGGAGAGCTTCCTGTCTTACGTTGCAAGGTTGCAGTCTCACATGGCACATGTAGAGCTTTCTGTATTACATTGCAAGGTTGTAGTCCAACATGGCAAGCTCGTCCTTTCAGTTAAAGTGGACCAAAACCCACGCCGATCAGGATGCCCCACTGTGTGAAACCCCACAGGTCGCCCTATTCACTCACTTTACTTCCCAGCCCAACGGCGCATGCGCGAGCCGCGCCTGCACCCCCGCTATCCCTCTAGGAAGGCACATGCCCGCGCCAGGCATTTGTGAATGGCCAGCGCGGGCATGCTCCCTGTTAGAGGAGGATGTGGCCGTCAGCGCGCTCTGAGCCATTAGTCTTAGATGAAGCCTTAGATGACGTGACGTCAGCGGCTCCGAGCGCACTGATTGGACAAGCGGCCGCACATGCGCCATAGGATCGGGAAGAGGTGAGTTGCCTTTCACACAGCTTGATGTATCTGCCTCAGCCAATCAGATGATTAGCAAACTAGAGTCAGGAAGTGTTTGATCTGTACTTTTAACACACCACTTTGATGTACATTGTTAAGATAAATGCATTGTTGCTGTGTGGGGGGGGGGGGGGCGGTTTCTTTTATAACATGGAGCTGCAAACAAATAGTAAATAAAAAAATACATCAGATAAGCTTAGAACATTTTTTAAAAGCTTAGCAAAATTTTTACAAATGGTATCAAAAGTGGAATTACCCTTCAAACGTATCTGTTTCATTACTGGTGGGTCACTTTATCAGCATTGGGGGGGAGCATATTGATTGGTCCCCCCCCCCCCACAATCATTGTGCCCCTTATAAGCCTGATACCAATGTTTAATACTTGCTCTCTCTCATTTGGTGGCTTAAAGCCGATCACAAGTGATGGCCATTAATGTTTGAAGAGCATTGACTTCTGTGCGAGCCTATGATTGGCCAACAGCAGTCACCCTAGACTAGGTAATGCTAAGGGTTCAATGGAGTGAAACGTATCGAACACTGCTATAGTGCCTGTGGGGGATGCTATGCACGTAGGGTAACACCAATTGGTATGCCTCCCTGATGCAGATAAAGTGACCCAACAACCATTTTTTTACTGTTGGATCGATTTTATTCTTATATAGCTGAGCCCCAAGTATGATTTCCTCTGGTGGGCTCAAAGTGCTCCAGTCCGACCCTGATCAGGTGGTTCTTGATATAATTAGAAAATGGAAAGTGGTTCTAAAACCGCTTGTGGTAACATAACTACCTGCATTCCAGCCAGAGCATGTTGAGCTAATTTGGTACTTTTGGACTCCAGTGCAAGTTGAAGTGGAAGGAGACACTTTTCCCTGAAAAAAAAAAAAGAAAATACCATTTTGTGAGTACTCACCTGAAAAATGGATATTGTCAGTGTGCCACACACCCCGCTTCCCCTTTAATTCTTACGATTGGGTTACTCACCAGCAGGTGACGACGTTGCAGAGAGGAAGTCTTGTAACGAGCCCCCTTCCGGCCTATATATACCTGGTACCTCCCACTTAACACCAGTGATTTAAAAAGCAGAAAGACAAGGTACCAGTAAATCTAACGGTAACCTCAAAATAAATAAAAGCTTCACCATATAAAGGATTCGGGATACCGAAAAGGGCGGGGTGAAGCGGGGTGTGTGGCACACTGACAATATCCATTTTTCAGGTGAGTACTCACAAAATGGTATTATTCTCAGTGTGCCACACACCCCGCTTCCCCTTTAATTCTTACGATTGGGACATCCAAAAGCAGTGTCCACAAGGGATGGGTATCCGAAGGCAAAAATGAAGCATAACTTAAATGACTGCAGTCTGCAGAACTTTGCGGCCAAAAACAGCATCCGCTGAGGCCCGCACATCAACTTTGTAAAACTTGGCATCCGTTTTACGAAAAGGAGAAGTAATAATCAAATAGTACTTAACACAGCGTACTACATCCAAACAATGCAAAACCCTCTCTTTGTCATTCTTAGGATTAGGACACAAGGAGGGAAGAACAATATCCTGATTCAAAGGAAAAGCAGAAACAACCTTAGGAAGAAAGTCTGGTTTGAACCGAAAGACCACTTTATCCTGATGCCTCTCAAAGTAGGGCGCCTGAATAGACAAGGCCGCCAACTCCGAGACACGCCGGACCGAAGTGGTAGCTACCAAGAAGACAATCTTCTGAGTCAGGGTAGACAAAGCAATATCTTGCAAAGGCTCAAAAGGAGGAGCCTGAAGAGCAGAAAGAACCAAATTCAAGTCCCAAACAGGGAGTAATGGTTTCCTGGGAGGCCGCACATGCGTAACCCCCTGGAAAAAAGTTTTAACTAAAGGATGAAGCGCAAAACGCTTCTGAAAAAAGATAGATAAGGCAGAAACTTGCCCTTTCAACGTACTTAGCTGAAGACCAGAGTCCAGGCCAGATTGTAAAAACTCCAGAATCCTGGAGACCGAAAAGACCCTACAAGGAAAAGATCTAATCTCACACCAAGCGATATAGGCTTTCCAAGTCCTATAGTAGATGATAGAAGAAGACCTCTTCCGGGCACTGATCAGAGTCTTAACGACCGAGTCAGAAAGACCCTCCTCCTTCAAGATGGAGGTCTCAGCAGCCAGGCGTTGGTAAATTGGGGTAACACAGCCGACCCTGAGTGAGCAGATCGGGCCGAAGAGGCAGAACGAACTGGTCCACTGCCAGCCGAACGATGTCTGCGAACCATACTCGCCTTGGCCACCTTGGGGCAACGAGAATGGCGGACACCCTTTCCAGAGCCAGCTTCCGTACCACCCTGCCCAGCATGGGTATCGGAGGAAACAGGTACAGAAACCCCAGATCTCCCCAGCTCAGGGACATGGCATCCACTGCCAGAGCCAGAGGATCCTGGGAGAGCGACACGAAGTTCGGGAGCCTGCAATTGTGACGAGAGGCAAACAGGTCCACCTCCGGCGTCCCCCACCGGAGACACAGTGAGCGAAAAACCTGAGGATGGAGAGCCCATTCTCCCAGACGGGAAGAGCCCCTACTCAACAGGTCCGCTTCCTGATTTTCCACCCCTGGGATGTACACCGCCGAGAGACAAGGAACATGGGCCTCCGCCCAGGTCAGGATCAGGGACACCTCTCTGAGAGCACCCAGCCTGCGATTCCCTCCCTGATGATTGATGTAAGCAACCGCTGTTCGATTGTCTGAACGAACCTGGACCGGAAGGCCCAGAACGTGTTGAGTCAGAAGAGCAAGAACCCAACGGATGGCTCTCAGTTCCAGAATATTGATGGGTAAGTGGGCCTCTTGAGGTCCCCACTGCCCCTGGAACTGAAGCTCCTTCCAGAATCCCCCCCATCCCGAAAGACTGGCGTCCGTGGTGACAATTTCCCAAAGAGGGGTCAGGATAGACCTGCCCTTCACGAGATTGGTTGAGACCAACCACCATTGGAGGGACTGCCGGACTCGGGAGGACAACATCGAAGGGCCGATCCAGCGACCGAGGCCTCCGGTCCCAGGACGCCAACAGATAGAGCTGAAGCGTCCTCGTGTGAAATTGAGCAAAAGGAACTGCCTTGAACGAGGCAACCATCAACCCTACCAGCCTCATCCCCAGACGGATGGACGGCCGAGGAGTGGAAAGTAGGACCCGAGCCAACTCCTGAATCAGATACATTTTGGACTGAGGGAGAAACACCCTGTGTTGACAAGAGTCCAACTGCATCCCCAGAAAGGACACCACCCTGGCCGGAGCAAGGGAGGACTTGGGAAAGTTGATCACCCAACCAAAGCTTTCCAGCGTGGAGACCATCGTCCTGGTGTCTGTCTCTGATTGATTGAGGGACGGAGCCATGATGAGAAGGTCGTCCAAATAAGGTACGACACGAATGCCCCGAGATCTGAAAATGGCCATCACCCCTGCCAGCACCTTGGTGAACACTCTTGGAGCCGAGGTAAGGCCAAACGGAAGTGCCACGAATTGGAAATGCTTTCATCACGAATCGAAGAAAACGTTGATGAGCCTGGCAGATGGGAACATGAAGATAAGCATCCTTGATGTCTATGGACGTCATGAAGTCCCCCTGCCGAAGAGAACCGATGGCTGTACGCAAAGTTTCCATGCGAAACTTCCGAATACGGATGAACCTGTTGAGTAATTTCAGGTCCAGGACGGGACGAACCGACCCGTCCTTTTTGGGGACTGCGAAAAGATTGGAGTAGAAACCGAGGCCCATCTCTAAGCGCGGCACCGGCCGGATGACCGCCATTTCTAAAAGATTCCTTATCGACACCAGGAGCCCCTGTGCGGCCAAAGGATCGATGGGCACCCGAGACCGAAAGAACCGTGAAGGAGGGCGAGACTCGAACTCCAGTTTGTAACCGGACGACACCACCTCCTGGATCCATCTGTCCGGAACCTCCTGGTCCCAAAGCTGGGAGAAGTGTCGCAATCGTCCCCCCACCCGCACGGGTGAGGGCAGCCCCTCATTGCTGAGCGGGCTTACCAGCAGGTTTGGGCTTGGCGCCCCAGGACTGAGCGGGACGGCCACGGCCCCTCCCCCGGGTCCAACCTGCACCTCTGGTAGCGGGAAAGGAAGCCCCCCTACCCGCTCTAAATCCCCGAAAGGAAGGTCTAAAGGCACTTGCACCCCGAAAGGGGTGACGAGGCCTCTTGCGTTGAGGCAATTTACCACCTTTTGCAACTGAATCTAATTTATCACCAAACAGTCGCAAACCCAAAAAAGGAAGTGCTGTGAGCACCTTTTTAGAGACCAAGTCCGCTGACCACTGGCGCAGCCACACTGACCAACGAATAGCCACCAGCATTGCCGCTATCCTGCTACTCATCGCCAGAGCGTCGTCCTGAGCGGTCAGGACAAAGGAAATAAATGACTCACACTGCTTAAGAGCACTAAACTCATCACAAGCGGGATCAAGATCTGCGCATAGATCCCGAATAATGGACCTAACTGCCAATAGAAGAAGCGCCGAAGCACACACCGGCCGCATCGTCGATCCGGCACTGATAAAACCATGGCGAGCATACTGGTCAATCCGACGATCCTCACCATCCTTAATGGCAGTGGTCTCAGAAGATTGTACCACAGCCGTGCTAGACAGCCCTAACACAGGGTTATCGACGTCAGGGGGAACTGACCAAAGCTTCACCAATTCCACCGGAAAAGGATAGCGCTTATCCCAACTAGAAGGGATTCCAGCCAGTCGTGTGGGATGTTCCCATTCCTTAAGCACAACCCTCTCAAAGTGTTGTTGCCTGGGAAACACCAAACGTGGCTGAGGCACACCAAACAACTCACCCTTAGGCAGGGCGACTGCCTCAGGCGGATCTAAATTCAAAATTTCAAACATTTGAGCCAAAATGGAGGGGGAGTCAAGGGATACCCCCGTAGCCTGATCGCCAACAGCATCGATCTCTAGCTGGTCTGCAGGCTCATCCGACTCCACAAGGAGTTCCCCCTCCTCGTCCAGGGAATCATCGGACCAATCCACAGCTTCGCACCTCTCATCCTCCGAAGCAGGAGCTGCCGGAGAAAGGTGTTTCCGCTTCGCTGTAGCCTTCTGACCTACTTTGGCGGAAACTATCTTCTCGAGGTTGGTCAATCGCGCACACACCTCGGATTGCGAATCCCCACTCTTGACAATGTCACACGGGGTCCGGAATAGGGAGGAGGGGGTAGGCGATGACGGAAGTTGCGAGGAGCCAGAAGCCGGAGCGACGGACTGACGCACAATATTCTGCTTTGCACAAGGAATGCATAATATAACATCATCGCCCACAACCCCCACACAGCCTAGATGGCCCCGAAGAGCCATTTCCGGTATTGTCAGAAGCCTCCATATGGTGAATTTATGGTATTCGCAACAACCGTGGGTTTTAGGCATAAAGCCACCCGGGATGCCCCTTTAAATTAATGTCCCGGGAAGGGAGGATTTAAATTTTAATTATCCCCTTTTATTTTTATTTTTTTTTTTTTTTTATATTTCCCAATTTAGAGTAATAAGACTAGCCAGGTATAACAGAACCAGGAAGCCACTGCAGTGAGGTGATCCCAGGATCTGTGGGGAAAGAGACAACATTAAGATCCCCAGAAAAAAAAGGGGCAGCATGCAGTACAACATTCATACAGAAAGCAGCATATACCAACACATTGCAAAAAACCCCGAAGCGCTTTAAGAGGCCAGCCAATATAACTTCAAACAAGTTGAAACAATCCAAGTATAAACAGAACGGCCCCACACGAGGTGAGGCCGCTTACCTGCACAAGGCTGAAGATCAAAGGCCAGCAGCAGCAGCAGAGTCTGAATTCCACTTTCTGCAGCCGAGTCCCCCGCACCTGACTCCTGATTAGAAGGAGGAAGTGCGGCGGGGCCGAGCTGCGAGTTAAGCCGCTTAGGCCACGCCCCCTCATCGCGTCATCCAGGCCCCACCCCCCTTGATTCAAACAGTGCGGCCCGCATACCGAGAGGGCACCCCGACGCCCTCAGATAGTGGGGGGTGTGGGGAGTATAACCCTGGCAGTTTCAGGCCGTGCGCCTGAAACTGCCAACAGCGCGGCCCGCCAATGGCGGCCGCATCCGAGAGCGGAGCCTAATACAACCCTGGCAGTTCAGGCCGTGCCTAAAACTGCCAACAGCGCGGCCCGCACAATGGCGGTGCCGCAACAGAGAGGGCGCCCCGACGCCCTCGATCAGTGGGGGGGGAAAACACATGTACACACAATAAAAAGTCTAGCAGGTCAGGCCGCGTGCACGCATCCCGCGGCGCTGACCTGAAACTGTCAATAGTAAATACACAAGTAAAAAACACCACATGCATATAAAACACCCCCCAACCCCCCCCCCCCCCCATAGTGAAGGGAGAAGGGACCGTAACGGGAGAGAAAGGGGCCAAGGGGAACCTCGGGACAGGGGCATCCCAAATCCGGATCACCATGCTGGATAGCCGCATTGCCCCACGCGTGAGGTCGAGCGGAGGAGATAAGCTCCTAGGCACCCATAGTGCCATCTACCATTTGCCCAGTGAGCAGCCTGGGCTGGGAGGCTTCCATTAACCACGTAGGTAACAAACAATCAAACTGGGCAGAAATAGACCCAAAGGGGGTGCCGGGGCAAGACCCCGGCTACCTGCAAGCAGGAGACTTCTTTCTTCTGTCTTATCGCCATGCAGAGAGAAAAACACTGGTGTTAAGTGGGAGGTACCAGGTATATATAGGCCGGAAGGGGGCTTGTTACAAGACTTCCTCTCTGCAACGTCGTCACCTGCTGGTGAGTAACCCAATCGTAAGAATTAAAGGGGAAGCGGGGTGTGTGGCACACTGAGAATAACACTGTAAGGGAATATTTAGTTGCAAATATATAACGTTAATAAATATAACTTATAACTTAATAAAGTTAAGTTAAAAAAAATAACTGACCTAAGATTGTACAATACAGATTAGCCTGCTCAGATCTCATTCATCTTCAGTACAGTGAAATGCACAGAGGCACATACTGGACTCTGTAATCCCACAGGGAACAGAGCAACAAAGCTTGCAGTTTGGAGAATCAATGCCACTTAATTCTTTGATGTAAAATGACCCCATTCAGACAGACTTCTGTGGATGTTTCCTAATATTCCAGCACCGGGCAGTCAAAAGGGTAACTAGGAGAGCCGCTTACCCTGTGGCCAATCTATCTCCTGCACACCTGGCTTGTGAAGCTGGGAGCTGTGCTTCAGAGTACCAGCCGGCAGGTGGGTGTGGCTTCTGTACGGCCTGCTTCTATTGAAAACTAAGGGCACCTCTGTACACGGAAGTTTCTGGAGTACCGAGGCACCATTTGCATTCAATGAAAGTCGGATATAAAAAGCCAAGCCCACCCCCCAGCTGGAACTCGCAAGTGCTGCTCCGGACTTCACAAACCGGGACTGTGGAAGACCAATCAGCGACAAGATAAGCAGATCTCTGAGATAACTCTTGGACAGCCCAACACTAGAATATTAGTAACAGTTCACAGTAGTTGACATTTCCTCTAAAAAAATGGAAAGTTATTACTTATCAAGCTTAGCATTTAGATGTATTTGTAATTTAGACAAAATTTGTATACATGCAAGAAATGTTTTTGTCAAAAAGTGGACCAAAAACCAGGATTTTCACTATCCCCGGTTCTGGTCCTTCCCCCTGGGGCACCCCGGTTTAGGGTGTCTCGCTGTGTGAAACCCTGCTGTTTGCCGAGCTAAGAGCTGCTGAATGGAATCCTAGCTGCACTTTCAGGTGGCGTGTGGCATCACTTGGTCCCTCCGCCTGTGTGCGGCCATGCAAATCCATTCAGTTGTGGCCTACTGGTCAGTGCACAGTTGAGAAGGGAGGCGAGTGATGACCGTGGGCTGGGGGGAAAGGTAAGTTTACTGGGTACCCTGGGAGTTTCACACAGCGAGGCAACTGAGTTTGGGATGCGCAAGTAAGCCTGCCCTGGAGTCTCATAAGCTGCAGGGTGGGTTTTGGTCCACTATAATAGGTGTTGAATAGATGTCCGTTCTAAAGCATCATAGGTTTATACTTCAAAGTCTGTATTCTTTTTCTCTAAATGTGTTACAGCAGCATTCAGCATTAGGATAGTCAAAGGAAAATAAGATTTTTAGGTCCTAACCTGGGTTTATTGAGTGATATATGATTCTGGATGTGTAAGTAGTTAGCCAATGATATACGGATGGCAGTGATGTGCCAATAATCTTTTCAGCTGACCCCACTAACCTATATTTTCCCAAAGACTTGGTAGCACCTTTGTGACCATATGAGCTCCTGTTGTTCAAAATGTATTTTCAATAGGTGGAAGTATGGCAGTTTCTAGGGGAGGGCGAGCAGGCTGACCACCCTGAGCGCCTTTATCCCAGTCACAAAACAGTCAGGACCACTGTTTGTAATGTAGGCCATGAGGCAGGCCCTCATTCTAACATCGGGCTGTCATGGGGAGGGGACACTACATGGTACATTACCAGTATGGGACAGCAGCAGTCCTATAGAATGGGTGAGGAGGGGCAGACTTCTTTCCTTTCTGCACTGAGCGCTATTTTGCCTAGAAACTGCCCTGTGTGGAAGGTTTATTTCATACAGCTGCCCTGCAGCCTGAGAAGCCTGCAACTCCCCCTTATGACTGCTGTCTCTCAAACCCTTTGTGCATGCCTGAAAAGAAAGCTCAGCAGTATAAAAAGTCTATTAAAATCCCTAAAAGTGGGCTTGATCTACTCACCCCTCTGTTTCTCTGCCATGGTCATGCTGGTTACATGACCCCTAGTGAGCATCCGGACAACACAATCCATTAGTTGACCATCAGGTCATATGGCCAAGGAGCCATAAGAGCACCGAGGGATGTGCATTCTGCACAATTTCAGGCATTTCCTAAGTATTTGGTTTAAGTAGACTTGCAAAAATCATGTTGCCCAGGGGTTAGGGAAAGCAGTGACCTGGAGGGCTACTACAGGGTAGAAGCTAGGTTAGGAAATGTATTTTTAAACTTATTTAGTACATACATTGTACAATGTCTGACAATCACCTACCCTGAAGTATGTGCATGCTTGGAAGCCAATTCGGGCTTCTACAAATCATTTGGGGGTCTACAAATAATTTGGGTATTTTTGAGGAAATATGGCTGTAGGATGCACATCATCTAGTTTACATAGCAGGAAACTGCCATCCTCAACTTACACTGCATAATAAAAGCATCTAAAAATGTTTTTATGTATATACCTTATGTATTCTAAGCATAGCCACTTTGCTTTAATTTCTATGTAGTGGCTGAGCTGGGAAGGGCAGGACAAGGCACATCTTTATGAGTCATGAGCATGATCTGTTGTGGTCCTAGACAACTGCTGGACCACTGAGGCTTGCCAAGCTCACTCAAGCTGAGGACACCAAGGGACAGAGTGGCTTTAAGACACCTTTTATGTGGTCCTGGAAGTATGAAATTGTAAGGAGGGGCAAACTATGCGGCTTCTACCCGATGTTGCATATGAGTCAAGCATCAGGTGAGCTCTTATCTGTCTTATTATTGCTGCTGGGTTTACAGTCTCTTTAACATTTTGATATACTGAACAAGAGAAAGTATTTTCTTACCTCAACTGGTGTGCAGGGATCTTGGTTACACATTCTGGAGCTTCTAGGAGTTCTGTTGATTTCAACAAATACATATAAAATGTTAATTCTAAAGCTAATTTATACAATGAACTAGAACAGAACACATGAATAAGCAACTTATTTTATCATGGTTATAACTTATAATCAATAACATGGATGCAACCAAACACATTCAGCAACCAACTAACAACTTGAAATGACTAAAGGTGCAAACCATGGGCCATAAGGCCTGACAGTTACTGCAAAGCATTGTTTGATTTGACCCAAATAATAATTGCAACTCTGAAAACACCTCCATGATTGTTTTTGCATACTCTTTCGCTCTATCCTAGTACAATAACTACAAATATAATTCAAATTTAAAACAGATCAACAAGATAAACAAAGTCATCTAAGATTAGTAAATTTTATTATATAGGAACAGAGAGAAGTTTAATGAGTTTATTTTCTATTTTTGGGGGGGGGGGGTCGCACATCCAAGAAATAGGAACCCCTTCTATCAAGACATTTTTCTGCCTGGTCAAAAATATGAGACCTTTAGCAGCAGTGCAGCTGCCCAGAACTACCCATTTATGTGGTCTCTGATCTTTGGTCCCAATACAATAGAAAGTTTTCTAAGGCTGAACTAACTATTCACTGACAGATGGAGTCAGACATTCCGGACTGCTTTTTAAACATAGTAGTAATTTCTATAAAAGGTGATTGCCAAACTGCTACGAGAACCATCCAGATTCATTGCTTACATGGCCAGACACATAGGCTAGTTTCACATCAGCGTGATAATGGGGCGCTCGCACAAAAACTTTGGTTACCTGGTAACTTATTTTCTAAACATCCAAAAGGGCAGCATACCACTGAGATATTAAGGCTCCGGCCCAAGGTAGGACCACATGGCCACCAGAATACATAAAAGCTTTAGCTCCTACTCCAGACCCCAGTAGTTTAAGAGATTTGAAAAACAAAGACAGACAAAAGCACAAACTGGTAAATCAGTAAGAGAACATATAAAATAATGTACCCTGAGGAAGGGAAGTCTGTACGCTGCCCTTTTGAATGTTTAGAAAAGAATTACCAGGTAACTAATTTAAGTTTTCTCAAAACATCCTTAGGGCAGCATACCACTGAGAGGATAAGCAAGTTACTAACTCTACTGGGTGGGAAAAGCTGCCTGTAACACACTACTGCCAAAAGGATTGATCTTGCAAGGTAAGCAGATCCAAGCAGTAAGGATTAACAAATGTCTTAGCTGAAGACCAAGTTGCAGCTCTACAGATCTGCTCGATAGAGGCACCAGCTTGCTCCACCCAAGATGTAGAAATACTTCATGTTAAATGAGCTGTAATGGCCCTGGAAAAGGAGATCCATTGTAAGCAAAACTGATAGTGCTCTTCATCCATTGGCCAGTGTTGCCTTAGAAACACATTGACTCTTCCAGTGACCTGAGAAGGAAACAAATAAGCTTTCGGCCTTCCTCCAATCATTTGTCTGTCGAAGGTATTCCAGCAAACAGGCCCTGACATCCAAAGACTCCTGACTGCAGAACCCATGGATGGATCACTATCCCCAGTGGATAGAAGGATAATCTCTTGGATCCGATGAAGGTCAGGAGAGATCTTAGGAAAGTAGCAAGTAGGGATGAGCGAATCGATCCGGACGAACCCGGATTCGATCCGAATTTCAGGAAAAATTCGATTCGGATCGAATCCGAATTTCCCCGCGATTCGATCACTCGAAGTTTTCCTTTAACATCCATTCATTTACATTACAGGCATTCTAAGATGGCGGGCGGGACATGTCTGGACATGTATCCCGCGCCAGTGCAAGCTGGGGCAGTCACATGCAGCCTATCAGCAGCCAGCAAGCCCGGTGACGTCACACAGCGGTATTTAACGGCGGCCATCTTGCTTTTCCTCATTTCTCTATTGCATTCGTGACAGACAGACAGAACGCTGTGTAGCTGAGGCAGTTAGACAGGCTGGAGACAGGCTGGAGACAGGGACAGACAGGGACAGACAGGGACAGGCTGGAGACAGGCAGGAGACAGGCAGGAGACAGACAGGAGACAGACAGAAAGCCAGGGAAAGGTAGGAAAAACGGAGCTGGCTGACAGGGAGATTTTTTTTTTTTCATCCAGCCTTTGTTAGCGTTTTCAGGCTGCTTATAGTAACTAACTGTGCATATATACTGAACTGATCTTAAGTCTGCTGTGAGGCATCCCATTCTGTGACTAAAGCAGCCTCTATTTAATAGCATAATAAACATTTGCACTTATTCTCATAGAAATCAGGCCTGATAAAGACACTTTTGCTGTGCATGCTCTCTGGTTTTTGTGGCACTGGCATCCCATTCTGTGACTAAAGCAGCCTCTATTTAATAGCATAATAAACATTTGCACTTATTCTCATAGAAATCAGGCCTGATAAAGACACTTTTGCTGTGCATGCTCTCTGGTTTTTGTGGCACTGGCATCCCATTCTGTGACTAAAGCAGCCTCTATTTAATAGCATAATAAACATTTGCACTTATTCTCATAGAAATCAGGCCTGATAAAGACACTTTTGCTGTGCATGCTCTCTGGTTTTTGTGGCACTGGCATCCCATTCTGTGACTAAAGCAGCCTCTATTTAATAGCATAATAAACATTTGCACTTATTCTCATAGAAATCAGGCCTGATAAAGACACTTTTGCTGTGCATGCTCTCTGGTTTTTGTGGCACTGGCATCCCATTCTGTGACTAAAGCAGCCTCTATTTAATAGCATAATAAACATTTGCACTTATTCTCATAGAAATCAGGCCTGATAAAGACACTTTTGCTGTGCATGCTCTCTGGTTTTTGTGGCACTGGCATCCCATTCTGTGACTAAAGCAGCCTCTATTTAATAGCATAATAAACATTTGCACTTATTCTCATAGAAATCAGGCCTGATAAAGACACTTTTGCTGTGCATGCTCTCTGGTTTTTGTGGCACTGGCATCCCATTCTGTGACTAAAGCAGCCTCTATTTAATAGCATAATAAACATTTGCACTTATTCTCATAGAAATCAGGCCTGATAAAGACACTTTTGCTGTGCATGCTCTCTGGTTTTTGTGGCACTGGCATCCCATTCTGTGACTAAAGCAGCCTCTATTTAATAGCATAATAACCATTTGCACTTATTCTCATAGAAATCAGGCCTGATAAAGACACTTTTGCTGTGCATGCTCTCTGGTTTTTGTGGCACTGGCATCCCATTCTGTGACTAAAGCAGCCTCTATTTAATAGCATAATAAACATTTGCACTTATTCTCATAGAAATCAGGCCTGATAAAGACACTTTTGCTGTGCATGCTCTCTGGTTTTTGTGGCACTGGCATCCCATTCTGTGACTAAAGCAGCCTCTATTTAATAGCATAATAAACATTTGCACTTATTCTCATAGAAATCAGGCCTGATAAAGACACTTTTGCTGTGCATGCTCTCTGGTTTTTGTGGCACTGGCATCCCATTCTGTGACTAAAGCAGCCTCTATTTAATAGCATAATAAACATTTGCACTTATTCTCATAGAAATCAGGCCTGATAAAGACACTTTTGCTGTGCATGCTCTCTGGTTTTTGTGGCACTGGCATCCCATTCTGTGACTAAAGCAGCCTCTATTTAATAGCATAATAAACATTTGCACTTATTCTCATAGAAATCAGGCCTGATAAAGACACTTTTGCTGTGCATGCTCTCTGGTTTTTGTGGCACTGGCATCCCATTCTGTGACTAAAGCAGCCTCTATTTAATAGCATAATAACCATTTGCACTTATTCTCATAGAAATCAGGCCTGATAAAGACACTTTTGCTGGCCAAAGCCCTACTGGACCCTGCCAGGTCGATTCCTGCCCGGGGCATCCCATTCTGTGACTACAGCAGCCTCTGTTTAAGACCATATAAGCATTTGCTCTTATCATATTTGAAATTAGCCTGATAAAGACACTTTTGCTGGCCAAAGCCCTACTGGACCCTGCCAGGTCCATTCCTGCCCAGGGCATCCCATTCTGTGACTAAAGCAGCCTCTGTTTAAGACCATATAAGCATTTGCTCTTATTATATTTATATTATAAGACACTTTTGCTGGGCATAGGCTTACTGCTGCCTGCCAGGTGCACTTCTGTTGAGGCATCCCATTCTGTAACATAGCATACCCCTCTTTATTTACACTAAGCAGCTCTCTTATTTACACTAAGCAGGCCTGTTGGAGGCTGAGTGTTACTGCTCACTTTTGGTGTGCATTATATTCTGTTTTATATAGACCCACTGCTGCCTGGGGGTTCTTAAAATATCACCTACTACCACGCCAGTTAGACTATGTCGGGCAGACAAGTGCCTGGAAGTGAAAAGAGGAGTGGCAGAGGCCAAGATTCCGCAGGCAGAGCTCGCATCAGACTGGGGGCCAGTAGCAGCAGGAGTCACGCTGAGAGACCTAATCTGCCAGTATCTGCTAGCGGTCGGGTCTCCACCAGTAACGCATCTGCCGTGGTAGATTGGCTGACGCGCTCATCAACAACATCATCACAACTTACATCTGAGACCCCCAGTCTAGGGTCGGTAGGTTCCTCTGACACAACCCTGAGTTGGCATGCCCCGAGAGCAGTCCCTGTCCTCCCATTGCCTCTGTCCTACGCCGTTCCCTCCCCCAGCGACGTATCCTATGCTTTGGGTTCAGCTCCACTCTTTAGTGAGGAGGACGATCAGATACAGGAGGACAGTCAGCAGCTACTGCCCAGCCAAGAAATGGAGGTGGCTTCTTTAGCTAGGCAGACAAATAGTGATGTGGACAGTGTCGTGGGTGCTGCGAGCGTTCCAGCTCCTGCGCCAGACACTGTTGACGAATCCACGAACATCAGTGACGTACAGCCACAACCCGGTGATGATGATGATGATGACGATGAAGCCGATCGCACTTGGGAGCCGGGTGATGAAGGGGCTTCATCGTCATCATCAGGAGAAGAGGGGCGCAGGTTGCCCCGGAGTCAGCAGCTGAGGCAGCAAGGTGGTAGCAGTCAGCATGGGGGCACAATTCCAAAGGCTGGAGCCGGCCGGGGCCGGGGCCGGGGTAGAGCACCTGCTGTGCGGCAGTCTACCTTATCGGGAGGTAGTGGAGCAGGGGTTCCTGGAGTTGGCAACAGCAGCAGTGAATCAGTGAGGCCAGGGGGTGGGAAAAGTAGCTACTCGGCAGTGTGGCAGTTTTTCCTGAGGCATCCGCAGGAGGGTAACATGGCCACATGCAAGATATGTAGGCAAAAGGTGAAGCGTGGCCAGGGTCCAAATGTTGGCACCACGGCCCTGCGTCAACATATGATGCGTCACCATAAAACGACCTGGGAGAACCGAGGCTCCCAAGGGGTGGTCCAGTCTGCTTCCTCACCAAGTGAGCTCCCAATTTCTGCCAGCCAAGGCTCCAGCACCTCAGCCGAAGGCAGCTGTGCGTCACACCCATCCTCTGTCGCTCCTGCTCCTCCTCCTCCTCCTCCAAGTCATGCATCCCGCCAGCAATCCATCAGCGAAGCCATGTCCAAGAGACAGCAGTATGCGCCCACTCATCCTACGGCGCAGAAGCTGAATGTGCTCCTGTCCAAGTTGCTGGTGCTGCAGTCGCTCCCTTTTCAGGTGGTGGAATCTGCACCTTTCAGAGAACTGATGGCTTGTGCCGAGCCGAGGTGGAGAGTCCCAAGCCGTCATTTCTTTGCCAAGAAGGCAGTACCAGCGCTGCACACTTTTGTTGAACAGAAGGTGGGCCAGTCCTTGAGCCTGTCGGTGTGTAGCAAAATACATGGCAGCGCCGACATCTGGAGCTGTAACTACGGTCAGGGGCAGTACATGTCGTTTACGGCCCACTGGGTGAATGTGGTCCCTTTGCAGCAGCAACTTGGACAGGTCACGCCGCTTCGGCCTCCGCGCTCTCTGCCCATTGGGCCTGTGACACCGTGCGACTCGGCCTCCTCATCCTCCGCCATCTCCTCACCCTCCACTGTAGGCTCAAGTCTCAGTGCCCCTCCAGTCTACCATGTGTGCAGGGCACGGAGGTGTCACGCAGTGCTTCACATGGTTTGTCTTGGCGAACGGAGTCACACAGGGGAGGAACTGCTTAAATGTATTCATCAGGAAATCCAAACATGGCTTACTCCGAGAAAACTTAAAATGGGAATCATGGTTACCGACAATGGGAAGAACATTTTGTCTGCGCTGCGCCAAGGAAGCCTGACCCATGCCCCCTGCATGGCTCACGTCTTCAATCTGGTTGTCAAGCGGTTTCTGAAGTGTTCCCCCCATCTGCAGGACATCCTAACAACTTCACGGAAACTTTGCATGCACTTCAGCCACTCCTACACCGCCAAACACACCCTTCTTGAGCTACAGCGTCAGAATGGTATCCCCCAACATAGTCTGATTTGCGATGTTTCCACCCGTTGGAATTCCACCCTTCACATGTTGGACCGATTATATGAACAGAGAAAAGCCATCACGGATTTCCTGATGATCCAAGCAGATAGGGGGACTCCCCTGTGTAACTTCAATGTCAACCAGTGGCAGCTCATACGTGACACCTGCCGTTTGCTCAGGCCCTTTGAGGAAGCCACTTTATTTGTCAGTCGGCAGGATTACGGGATGAACGACGTGATTCCACTGCTTCATGTACTACAGCACATGTTGGAAACCATGGCTGGTCAGGGCACTGGAGACATGGCGTTTACATCTTAGGGCCACATGAACCCCGTTGGAGCTGAACTGGAGGAGGAGGAGGAGGAAGAGGAGGAGGAGGAGTTGCCCAGCGAAACACAGTTTAGGCTTGGCGAAATGGCTGGTTTATCTAGTCAGCGGACAGGAGAGGAGGAGCAGGAGCAGCCAGAGGAGCTAGAGGTTTTTGAGGAAGGAGAGACAGAGGACCCGGGCACACCGTGGCAGTATGCAGTGGAGATGGAGACAGGTAGTCCATCCGAGTCACTTGCGCAAATGGCACGAAGCATGCTCACATGCTTGCGTAGTGACCCCAGAATTGTTTCCATCTGTCGGCGGGATGACTTCTGGCTGTCCACCTTATTGGACCCTCGCTTCCGGCACAAAATGGGGGCATTTTTTAAACCCACCGAGAGGGAGGACAAACTGAACTACTACAAAGACATTCTACGTAGGCAGTTGGCCGATGCCTATCTGCGCCATGGTCCATACTCTCGCAGGTCTGACTCGAGGGGACCTCTGCGCTCACCTTCCACTGCCATGGCCGCTGGGGGGGTTGGCAGCAGCAGCAGCAGAAGCTCCATCAGCAGCAGCAGCCTCAGTCTTCAGTCGCTAATGAGTAGCTTTCTACACCCGCATAGTGAGGCTACTCATGAGCAGCAGGAAGACCTGGAGCAGGACCTGAACCAGCAGGTCATGTCATACTTTGACATGACCATGCCAACACACCTTGAGGATCCGCTGGACTTCTGGGCAGCCAAACTTGATTTGTGGCCGCAACTAGCAGAGTTTGCCCTGGAAAAGCTGTCCTGCCCGGCAAGTAGCGTGCCATCTGAGCGGGTGTTTAGTGCGGCGGGGGCCATAGTTACGGCGAGGAGAACTCGTCTGTCAACTAAAAATGTGGAGAGACTCACCTTTGTCAAAATGAATCAGGGATGGATCAGCCAGGATTTCCACCCACCAATGCCTGATGCATGCGACTAGATTCAGCATGGTGCCACGTTTTACACTTTACAAATGGTGCAAAACATATTTATGTCTTTAGGCCATTTTTTGGGCTCCTGCTGCTGCTACTGCCAACTTCTGCCAACTCCAGGGTGTGATTCATCCAATTTTTGGGCTCCTGAGGCCAACTCCAGTGTATATTTGGGCTCCTGCTGCTGCTACTGTCAACTCCTGCCAACTCCAGGGTGTGATTCATCCAATTTTTGGGCTCCTGAAGCCAACTCCAGTGTATATTTGGGCTCCTGCTGCTGCTGCTGCTGCCAACTTCTGCCAACTCCAGGGTGTGATTCATCCAATTTTTGGGCTCCTGAAGCCAACTCCAGTGTATATTTGGGCTCCTGCTGCTGCTGCTGCTGCCAACTTCTGCCAACTCCAGGGTGTGATTCATCCAATTTTTGGGCTCCTGAAGCCAACTCCAGTGTATATTTGGGCTCCTGCTGCTACTACTGCCAACTTCTGCCAACTCCAGGGTGTGATTCATCCAATTTTTGGGCTCCTGAGGCCAACTCCAGTGTATATTTGGGCTCCTGCTGCTGCTGCTGCCAACTTCTGCCAACTCCAGGGTGTGATTCATCCAATTTTTGGGCTCCTGAAGCCAACTCCAGTGTATATTTGGGCTCCTGCTGCTACTACTGTCAACTCCTGCCAACTCCAGGGTGTGATTCATCCAATTTTTGGGCTCCTGAGGCCAACTCCAGTGTATATTTGGGCTCCTGCTGCTGCTACTGTCAACTCCTGCCAACTCCAGGGTGTGATTCATCCAATTTTTGGGCTCCTGAAGCCAACTCCAGTGTATATTTGGGCTCCTGCTGCTGCTGCTGCTGCCAACTTCTGCCAACTCCAGGGTGTGATTCATCCAATTTTTGGGCTCCTGAAGCCAACTCCAGTGTATATTTGGGCTCCTGCTGCTGCTACTGTCAACTCCTGCCAACTCCAGGGTGTGATTCATCCAATTTTTGGGCTCCTGAGGCCAACTCCAGTGTATATTTGGGCTCCTGCTGCTGCTACTGTCAACTCCTGCCAACTCCAGGGTGTGATTCATCCAATTTTTGGGCTCCTGAAGCCAACTCCAGTGTATATTTGGGCTCCTGCTGCTGCTACTGCCAACTTCTGCCAACTCCAGGGTGTGATTCATCCAATTTTTGGGCTCCTGAAGCCAACTCCAGTGTATATTTGGGCTCCTGCTGCTACTACTGCCAACTTCTGCCAACTCCAGGGTGTGATTCATCCAATTTTTGGGCTCCTGAGGCCAACTCCAGTGTATATTTGGGCTCCTGCTGCTGCTGCTGCCAACTTCTGCCAACTCCAGGGTGTGATTCATCCAATTTTTGGGCTCCTGAAGCCAACTCCAGTGTATATTTGGGCTCCTGCTGCTACTACTGTCAACTCCTGCCAACTCCAGGGTGTGATTCATCCAATTTTTGGGCTCCTGAGGCCAACTCCAGTGTATATTTGGGCTCCTGCTGCTGCTGCTGCCAACTTCTGCCAACTCCAGGGTGTGATTCATCCAATTTTTGGGCTCCTGAGGCCAACTCCAGTGTATATTTGGGCTCCTGCTCCTGCTGCTGCCAACTTCTGCCAACTCCAGGGTGTGATTCATCCAATTTTTGGGCTCCTGAAGCCAACTCCAGTGTATATTTGGGCTCCTGCTGCTGCTGCTGCTGCCAACTTCTGCCAACTCCAGGGTGTGATTCATCCAATTTTTGGGCTCCTGAAGCCAACTCCAGTGTATATTTGGGCTCCTGCTGCTACTACTGCCAACTTCTGCCAACTCCAGGGTGTGATTCATCCAATTTTTGGGCTCCTGAGGCCAACTCCAGTGTATATTTGGGCTCCTGCTGCTGCTGCTGCTGCCAACTTCTGCCAACTCCAGGGTGTGATTCATCCAATTTTTGGGCTCCTGAAGCCAACTCCAGTGTATATTTGGGCTCCTGCTGCTACTACTGTCAACTCCTGCCAACTCCAGGGTGTGATTCATCCAATTTTTGGGCTCCTGAGGCCAACTCCAGTGTATATTTGGGCTCCTGCTGCTGCTGCTGCCAACTTCTGCCAACTCCAGGGTGTGATTCATCCAATTTTTGGGCTCCTGAGGCCAACTCCAGTGTATATTTGGGCTCCTGCTCCTGCTGCTGCCAACTTCTGCCAACTCCAGGGTGTGATTCATCCAATTTTTGGGCTCCTGAAGCCAACTCCAGTGTATATTTGGGCTCCTGCTGCTGCTGCTGCCAACTTCTGCCAACTCCAGGGTGTGATTCATCCAATTTTTGGGCTCCTGAAGCCAACTCCAGTGTATATTTGGGCTCCTGCTGCTACTACTGCCAACTTCTGCCAACTCCAGGGTGTGATTCATCCAATTTTTGGGCTCCTGAGGCCAACTCCAGTGTATATTTGGGCTCCTGCTGCTGCTGCTGCTGCCAACTTCTGCCAACTCCAGGGTGTGATTCATCCAATTTTTGGGCTCCTGAAGCCAACTCCAGTGTATATTTGGGCTCCTGCTGCTACTACTGTCAACTCCTGCCAACTCCAGGGTGTGATTCATCCAATTTTTGGGCTCCTGAGGCCAACTCCAGTGTATATTTGGGCTCCTGCTGCTGCTGCTGCCAACTTCTGCCAACTCCAGGGTGTGATTCATCCAATTTTTGGGCTCCTGAGGCCAACTCCAGTGTATATTTGGGCTCCTGCTCCTGCTGCTGCCAACTTCTGCCAACTCCAGGGTGTGATTCATCCAATTTTTGGGCTCCTGAAGCCAACTCCAGTGTATATTTGGGCTCCTGCTGCTACTACTGCCAACTTCTGCCAACTCCAGGGTGTGATTCATCCAATTTTTGGGCTCCTGAGGCCAACTCCAGTGTATATTTGGGCTCCTTCTGCCCCTCATAGTGATGCCACTTCAACTCTCTGCAATTGTGCCGCTCTGCGATTCTATTAGCGATGCCTCTGATCTGCATGTGATATTTCTTCAAAGTATTATTTAACAAACCCAGCACGCATCCTGTGCGTGTTACAGCAAGGCTGAATGGTTTACAACCCTATTGAGGCTGTAGGAGGCTCAGAAATAGCCGTTTTTAATAGCGATTCGTCGCGAATTTATTCGGGTCGAAACGATTTTTGTCGGAAAATTCGGCGAATCAGTCGAATCGAATTTTTCAAAAGTTCGCTCATCTCTAGTAGCAAGGATCCACCCGTAATATTATACAATCCTGGAAAACTTGAAAAAAGGGGTGACAGCAGGACAGAGCCTGGATATCGCTGATTCTGCAGGCTGAAGTTATTGCCACCAAAAAGAAAGGTCTTCCATGTAAGAAATGTAATATGAAAGCTCAACTAAAAAACCCAAAGGGCTGCTAATTGGACCTTCAGGGTACTGATGCTGAGACCCATGTTGATTCCTTCTTTGATTACGAACCTTCCAGGTGTTAAAAGTTTTCCAGATATTCAAATAAATCTTTCTTGTCACCTCCTTCTTGATGGAAAGCAGGGTCTTGATCACCTCCCCCGAAAAAACCCTTCTTAGGAGCATCGCAAGTGCAGGTTCCATAGTGTCAGACACTATTTCTGCAGATCCTGACAAAGCACTGGTCCTTGGGATAGAAAATCTGGTCTCACCGTAAGTTCCCAAGGCTCTTGGGCTGGCAGCATCTTCAGAGTTGAAAATCATGGTCTCTTCAGCCACCATAGGACTAGCAGTAGAACAAAAGACATGTCTAGCACTTTCTCTAGTTCTGGGCCAAAGAGGAATTCCCCGTTAAAGGGCATGTCAAACAGGCGCATCCTTGAACCTGTATCCCCTGACAAGGTACGCAGCCACAAAGTCCTATGCACTGAATCTCACCAAAATCTCACCCACTCTGCCATGGCATTAAACAGAAAAGAGGCCGCTGAAAAAGAAACTATAAAGCCTTCATAATCTCATTATTATCTGTCTGCTTTAAGAGACAGGATTTAAGCTGTTGAAGCCAATAATTAAGATTCTTGGCAACGCAAATAGAGGCTAGAAATGGTTTGAGAGTAGAAGATTAAACCAGCCATGCATTCTTCTAGAGTATCCATTTTCTTGTCTAAAGAATCTTTGGAGGATACCAAAGTCTTCAAATGCTAAATCCAAAGGAAGAGGAAATCTGATCCTTCAGAACTCTCATCATATCAGACATGTTCCCAACTCAGTACAGGGCTTGAAAAAAGGCTTCCTTTAGGAATCTAGTAGCTTGATTTCACTTATCAGGCATCTGCTACTTTTATCCTTAGACGTGGAGCCAGTTCTAGCCCTCTTCCTTAGAGGGCTTGGTCTGAAATACAAAAGACGAGTAGTAGGCCATTAGGATCCTATATAACCTCCTAGAAACGTTGTCAGAAACCTGGGCTCCAGCAGTTCCTCTCAATGTCAGCCGATGCTGCCTAGGCACTGGAGGAGGGAGGGGACCTGGCAATCCCCCTGATAATTCCACATTGCCTCAGACACCAGACTAACTGGTCTGAGCTCAGCGCTGACCCCCCCCCCCCCCCCCGCTAACCTTAAGAGTCAGGGGCAGGGGTTCTGGCCTGTCCCCTGGGTCCTGGTAGACTGCCTCCGGAGCCAAGGAATGGGTCTGCCCAATAAGAACCACAGTGACACGGTCATGCTTACCTAAACCAATGGTTCAGGAGTTGGTGGTCTGGCTTCTGCCCCAGGCAGGAACACATGAAGAACTGGGGTCTGGAGGAGGAGCTAAACTTTTGTGTATTCTTGTGGTCATGTGTTTCTACCTTGGGGTGGAGCCATAATATCTCAGTGGTATGCTGCCCCAAGGATGTTTTGAGAAAATGTGAGCGCCCTGCACTAGTGTGAAACTAGCCATAGGGTAATACACCTTCTGTCTTTCAGAGTAGGGGTCAGGGTTCCAGCTTTGATTTTATGATCAAGGTTCTCTCTAGGCCTGACGCGTTTTACCTAAAAAGGCTTCATCAGAGGGTAGACAATGTTCATCTTGATGTATTTTTGAAGGCTAGATCTGAGGGGGATAAAGTAGGTATCCAGGTGTAGCAAGGAGAAAAGGTGGACCATAGGGGTTTGGGGCTTACGGAACTAGGTAGTAGTCTTAGTAGTCTAAGTCTTATAGGTTTAGGTTACAGGGTTAAATAAGACTTCAGGAATACCAGTATTCTAGCTTAGAACAAAGCGACATGGTAGGTGTGGGGTGAGTAGTTTAATTATTTGGGAGTAAAATGGAAGCATATGATATTTAAGTGAATTATCCTGACAAAAGGAGAGCAACTCAAAGGCCCTTGTATTTTCGGTAGGTTTTAAACAAGCTATACAACAAGGTATTAAAGTGTGTAATAAAACTAAAGATTATGTATAGGCTAAGTGTAAAAGTAGATCCTGCTGTGCAGGGCGTAGCTAGGGTGGGGCAGCCAAAGGGGAGCCTGAGCACTGGTGGGTGGGGCGTCATTTTCAATTTTCAAGATTTGTCAATCTTTTCCCTGGGTGCCAGAAAGCCTAGCTACTCCTCTGCTGCTGTGCTGCTGCATAAAAGCTGCTGGTGCTGATTTCTAGTCCATTTTCTATCGCCAAATCATGACCAACAGGTCAGCTGGACCTAGAGGTTGACTGAGCCCCACTATCCTTAATCATCACACTGCATTATTTACAGTGTGCCAGACAAGGCTCTACTTTAGTGCACAGGTCACTGTCAGGAAAATGGGGCTCATGGAGGAAATGAAGGTATCGGCCGATCTGGGGGAATTCACAAAGTGGGGCATTCTAATTCGGGAATCGTCATAAAGAGGTTGACCAACCCCACCCCCCAGGAGTCTTATAGACTCGAACGTGGTGTTGCTCCTCTTTAAAGTGGACCAAAACCCAAGATTTCGGCTAACCTGAGTTTTGGGTCCTTTCCCCCCATGGGGGTTCCCCGCTGTGTGAAACCCCCCAGATCGCCGAGCGTAACTCACCTCTTCCCGGTCCTATGCGCAGCCACTCATCAAATCAACGAGCTCAGAGCCGCTGACATCACGCCGTCTAAGCCAGTGTCTAAGGTCAGCAGCTCCAAGCGCAATGGCGGGCGTATCCACCGCTTCCCTGTAACAGGGAGCGTGCCCGTACCGGCCATTCACAAATGCCTGCCGCGGGCACTCGCCCTTCTCGAGAGAAAGCAGGGATGTGACCGCGGCTTGCACATTCGCTGTTGGACCGGGAAGCAAGGTAAGTGAATGGGTAAGTGAATGGGGCGACCTGGGGGGTTTCACAATGGGGCATCCCGATTTTGGATGCAGCGGGGGGAGGGAATCGATCGGCCTGGGAATCTTAGAGATTCTTGGGACGATCGTGCTGAGTTTTGGTCCACTTTAAAGTACAAAGTCCCTGAAAAGAGAAAGCATTGAGTGGATACCCTAGCGCCCTGCTTACTTCATGCATCTAATTGTGTTTTAGTTGAAGGGTGGGCCCGTGGAATGATTTCCTCTGGTGGGCCCCAGGTGCTTCAGTCTGAAACTGACTGTTAGCGTCTAGTATACCAAAAAAAGTGACATGCAGATCGTGGTATCCAATGCAGGCAGTGGACAGTGGCATCTACTCATCCCTGCCTACTGTATGAACAGTGAAAGGGCCCCATTTAAAGTTAGCACCAGGGCCCCATCACAGTTAGCTACGCCACTGCCCCCACCCCCAATTTTGTTACCAAAACCTCATCAACTTCTATACTATGTGCTAATAAAAAAGAAGAGATCTTTTTTTAGGCCCTCATTTTTGTACAGAGAGCTCCAGTCCAGCAATGGAGGCCATTATCTACCTGTTGTAAACCATGCTGTGAATGATATGCCAAGCAACACACGTGGGCCATTTTTTTTTAACTACTTTACGTGCAAAAGCTGTACGTCCTGCTGTATGTATTGTAATAAAAATGGCAGACAACACAAATATATACGACACATTCACAACAGATCAGATAGCAATCTCTATAGATTCTATTCTCCAAATAAAAAGTATTGTAATGACTGTAATTATGCATCTGTGTACATAACCATTATAATGCATTTGAAATTATTTAGGAAACCCAAAAAACAAATACATGCAGACTGGAAGGCATAGCAGAATGACAACCTCAGTGACTGAATGGTGGCCACTGGGTGATAGATTAGTCCTACCTCTGCAGCACAACCATCAACTAACCAATGTAAACAAGTCACATCTGTCATTATCGGCCATACCTCCAGCTTCACCAGCAGCTAGGGCAAACCAAATACATCTAGCAGATATAAAAGTGAACTGCAAATGGTTAAGCACCATCAACACACAGTGTATGTCAGAGGTGGAGACCTTGCTGGATGTGGAAGCCCATACTCACCAATAGCCAGGGAGCAGTTCTCCTTGATAGCCTTGTATCTGTTGCTACTGGCATCCTTCTGCAGCTTTTTCAGGATCTCTTCCATGTTTCCAGTAGCAGCAGAAGGTAGAAGGCAGACATATGATGACACAGATGAGAGAGAAAGGATGATGATGCTCAGCAGCAGCAGCAGCAGCAGTAGTAGAGACAGCTCTGACCAGGCTCTAATGATGCCCCAGCCCCCTCCTCTCCTCCAGCATCCCAGGCTCCCTGTGCTGATGAATCATCTCATGGCTCCACAGGGCCATCTCCTAGAGGGCTCAGCCCTGCCCGCTGCTTCCTGAAGCTGGCTGACAGGCAGGAGGATGGTCTTCCTCCTAACAGGAGGAGGAAAGCGCTCCCACTGGCAATTATCCTATTAGGAAAGCCTGCTTCCCTGAGAGGCAGAAAAACACAAGCATACAAGCACGAGTAAGAGGCTATGGAGGCTGGCAATACAAGTCAAGGGATTTCCTGGGGGTGGATTGAGCTAGGTGTGGGAGTGAGCATGCTCAGAAAACCTGTGTCACCTGCCTGACACGCTGACAGCTGATCAGCCTGCTGGCTAGCCACAAATGTGCGACAACCTCACAACCCCACTTCCCGGCCATTGTGTTCTATTTATTCCACAATTACATTTTAGCTCATGTCTTATGCTGTTATGGTTTCCACAATCTACAATGCAATTTTTCATTTACATAAAGGATCTTCCTGCAAGGAGCACACTTTCATTAGCACTCTGCTACACACATCACCATTGGATTGTTTAAAGTGGACCAAAACCCAGGATTTTGACTATCCTGGGTTTTGGTCCTTTCCCCCGATCGGGGGTGCCCCGCTGTGTAAAACCCCCAGATCGCCGATGCCAACTCACCTCTTCCCGGTCCTACGGCGCATGCAAAGCGCTCGGAGCTGCTGACGTCACATCGTCTAAGCCTCAAGTGTGCTGGCAGCCGCATTCACCACTTCCCTCTAACAGGGAGTGTACCCGCGTTGGCCATTCACAAATGCCTGGCGCTGGCCCGCGCCCTGCTAGACGGATAGCGGGTATGCGACCGTGGCTTGCGCATGCGCTGTTGGACTGGGAAACAAGGTAAGTGTATTGGGCGACCTGCGGGGTTTCACACAGCGCAGTATCCCGATTTTGGATGTCTCGGAGGAGGAAATGGATCGATTCCCAGGCCGATCGGCGTGGGTTTTGGCCCACTTCTCTTACTGAGAGACCATTTCGGACTGTCCCACTAGAGCACTATAGAGGGGCTCCAGGCACTAACACAGGGCCACCATAGATCATTTCTTCTGCTAGGCCCCAAGAAAGATTTCTCCTGGTGAGACCTAGGTGCTCCAGTCTGACCCTGTAGGGAATTAGATATTATGATAAAGCTATACAGATGTAGCAGTCCTTAACTTGACACTTAAAGCGGAACAAAATCCATAAAAATCACTATCATGAAAAATGGGCCAATTACAAAAAAAATATCCAGCCAGGCTTATTTTTTCCATTTTAATGAAAGAAAAAGGAAATTACAGGTGACAGGCTCTGTCACCTCTGGATTTTATTGCTACTAGGAGAAGAAAGCCACAAACTTGGTGGGAGTTTTATTCAGTTCCGGTGTATAAGTGGCCCCTCCTTTCATTAGTCAAGGTGTTAATATAGAATTTTTTAATATTACACATTTTCGCGGTGCTCATTTAAACACCATGTTAGGTCCTCACACGCCCCTTTCCATTGCAGTCTTCTGAGAAGACGGAAGCAACACACGATTGGGCGGGCAGCGTGGGACATGTATGCAGCAGTATCAGGCAAGAGCTGCAGCTGTAGAATTGGTATTATGAGTATACAGTACGTCCTGCTCCAAATCTAATACTTACAGTTGTGATATACTCCGCCAGATGGCACTGGACTGCAGAGACATCAAAAATAGGCTCCTCCCGGCCCCTCAAATACCCAGGGACCTCCCACAAATCCCCAGCATTGAAAAGCAGTTAAGGAGAAGCCGGGAGAATTAAACAATCCAAACTATCAACTATAACAATGATAACAATCACCATACAGGGGAGCCAAGAAAATGCAGACCAAGGGTGGGTTGGAGCAGGACGTACCGTATACTCATAATACCAATTCTACAGGTGAGTAATCACAGAATTGTATTATTCTTAGTATACAGTACGTCCTGCTCCAAATCTAATACTTACAGTTGGGACATCCAATAGCAGTGTCCATAAAGTAGGGAGGGATCCCCAAGAAAAGTCAGCAGCAGGCAGTTTAAACCACTGCCGCCTGCAGAACCTTGCGGCCAAAAGCAGCATCAGCTGAGGCCCTAACATCAACCTTGTAAAACTTTGAAAAGGTATGAACAGAAGACCAAGTAGCGGCCTTGCAAACTTGTTCAACAGAAGCCTGGTGCTGAAAAGCCCAAGAGGCACCGATAGCACGAGTGGAATGAGCAGTAAGGCGGAAGAGAGGATTCTTCCCCTTAGCAGAGTAGGCCTGAATCACAGCCTGACGAATCCACTTGCTGATAGTAGACTTGGCAGGAGCCAAACCCTTCCTAGGACCAGAAGGGACCACAAGAAGAGCATCAGTTTTCCTGAAAGGTGCAGTAGCCACCAGATAGTACTTCAGACACCTAACCACATCCAAAGAGTGCAAAACCCTCTCCTTAGCATTGCTAGAATTAGGACACAAAGAAGGAAGAACAATATCCTGAGTCAAATGAAAGGCAGACACTACCTTAGGCAGAAAGTCAGGTTTGAAATGAAACACCACCTTGTCCTGGTGCCTCTCATAGTAGGGGGGCTGAATGGACAGCGCCGCCAACTCAGACACACGCCTGACAGAGGTGATAGCCACCAGAAACACAACCTTCAGCGTAAGAATGGCCAAGGCAGCATCCTGCACAGGTTTAAAAGGAGCACCCTGCAAGGCTGACAGAACCAAGTTCAAATCCCAAACAGGCACCATAGGTTTACGTGGGGGAAGCACATGAGTGGCCCCCTGGAAAAAGGTCCTGATCAGAGGGTGCTGAGCAAAGGACTTCTGGAAAAAAATAGCCAGGGCAGAAACCTGACCCTTCAGAGTACTGAGTTGGAGCCCCATCTCCAACCCATGCTGCAGGAACTCCAGAATCCTGGGAATAGAGAACACACGACAGGGAAGAGACTTAGACTCACACCAGTCAATGTAGGCACGCCAAACCCTGTAATAAATGGAAGAGGAAAACTTCTTCCTAGCTTTAATCAAGGTATCCACAACTGAGGAAGACGGCCCCTTCTCCATCAAGATGGAGGTTTCAGCAGCCAAGCCGTCAAAGCCAGAGTTTATAAATTGGGATGGCGTAGTGAGCTCTGAGTGATCAGATCTGGCACCAAGGGCAGAGCGTACTGATCTACTACCAGCTGTACCACGTCTGCGAACCACACTCTTCTTGGCCACCTGAATTGCTGACACCCCTTCCAGAGCAATCTTGCGCAGAACCCTGCCCAGCAGGGGAATTGGGAGGAAGACATACAGGAACTGAAAGTCCTTCCATGACATTGCTAGCGCATCCGAGGTCAGGGCCAGAGGATCCCTGGACAGAGAGACAAAAGCTGGAAGCTTGTGATTGTGGCGGGACGCAAACAGATCCACATCAGGTTGGCCCCAACGGTGACACAGCGATTGAAACACTCTGCTGCATAGGGACCATTCTCCCTGGTGAGAGGTCCCCCTTCTCAGAGAGTCCGCCAGGTGATTTTCCACCCCCGGAATGTACACAGCTGAAATGCAGGGGACATTGGCCTCCGCCCAAGTCAGGATCAGAGACGCTTCCTGGAGGGCCCCCTTGCTCCGGGTCCCTCCCTGATGATTGATGTAGGCAACTGCCGTCTGGTTGTCCGAGCGCACCTGAACAGGCAGGCCCTGAAGATGAGTAGTCAAGCGAGCCATGGGTCCTTGTCCCATACAGACAGTAGGTGAAGTTGCAGAGGCCTCAAGTGGAACTGAGCATAAGGGACCGCTTAGAAGCACGCCACCATCAGGCCCACCAGCTGCATTCCCTGCCTGATGGAGGGATGGGGACAAGCTAGGAGGGACTGAGCCTGTGCAATCAGACTGTCCACCTTCAGCTGAGGAAGGAAGATCCTTGCCTGAACTGTATCCAGATTCATTCCTAGGAATGGAGTTACCAAGGAAGGGGACAGTGAGGACTTGGGGTGGTTGATCACCCATCCAAATGACTCCAGAGTGGACACCACCAGCTGAGTATCCAACTCTGCCTGATGTAGAGACTGGGAAGTGATGAGAATGTCGTCCAGATAGGGAAGCACGCGTACGCCCTGACATCTGAGCAGAGACATCACGCCAGCCAGCACCTTGGTGAACACCCTGGGAGCTGAAGTGAGGCCGAAGGGCAAGGCCACAAATTGGTAGTGTTGATCCATCAGAGCGAACCTGAGGAACCTTTGATGACCTGGGAACACAGGAATATGAAGGTAAGCATATTTGATGTCCACAGAAGTCATGAAATCCCCTTGGTGCAGGGAACTGATGGCAGAGCGCAGAGTCTCCATGCGAAAGCGCCTGCCCCTGACAAACTTGTTGATAATCTTTAAGTTCAGGATGGGCCTGACAGAACCATCCTTTTTGGGTACTGTGAATAGGTTGGAATAAAAGCCCTTGCCTTTTTCTCTTAAAGGGACCTGGCAGATGACCCCCAGCTCCAGGAGGCCTTGCACTGCTTGCACTAGCTCCTGAGCTGACACAGGGTCCTGAGGAATCCGGGATCTGATGAATCTTGGAGGGGGATCGGCAGCAAACTCCAACTTGTAACCGGAGGACACTACCTCCTGAATCCACCGGTCTGAGACATGAAGCCTCCAGACGTGAGCGAAGTGCTGCAGCCGCCCCCCACCCAGATGGGTGAGGGCGCCCCATCATGCCTGAGGGGGCTTGGGAGAGGATTTAGCTTTGGGTCCCCAGGAGGAGCCAGGATGTCCACGTCCTCTGCCTCTACCCCAGAAATCTCCCCTGGCCCCAGGGAAAGACACCGCGGTAAGGGGAGGAGAAGGAACCCTGACCCCGAAAGGGCCGAGGTTGCCGCCTGCGCTGGGGTAACCTGCCTCCCTTAGCAAAAAGGTCCAGGCAGTTTCCAAACAGACGCAGTCCTTTAAAGGGAAACCCAGTGAGGGCCTTCTTGGCAGCGCTGGCGCAGCCAAACCAAGCGGCGTATAGCCACCACGAGGGCAGAAGTTCTGGCACACATTCTGATGGTGTCATCCAATGCTGATAGGACAAAATGTACAAAAACATCACAACTGGAGAGTGCATTAAACACCTCACAAGGCAAATCATCGGGGGCACTATCAAGCATATTTCTGATAAGGGTTCTAGTGGCCACAGCAGTAATGGCAGAGGCACAGACCGGGCGCAGCGCCGTCCCCGCACATGCAAAGGTGTGGGATGCCAGCTGATCAATACGCCAGTCTTCGGCATCCCGCAGGGTAGTAGAATCAGGGGAATGCATGACAGAGGTGTTAGATAGCCCTAGGATCGGGACATCCACCTCGGGGGGGATGACCAACATTTAACCACCTCAGCAGGAAAGGGATACTTCCTATCCCAACTCTTTGGAACCCCGGGAAGTTTACTGGGGCGCTCCCATTCCTTGAGCACAAGGTTATGGAAATGTGCCTGCTCGGGAAATTCCAAACGTGATCTTGCTGTATGGAAAAGCTCCCCTCTTTGCCTGGGAGCCTCAACAGGGAGAGAGATATGTAGGGACCTGGTAATAACTAGACACACTTAAATCAACTAATAAGAATCCTTTAAATAGAATCAACCATACATTAATTCACTTTTATGGTTTCTACCCATTTAAGTACATTGGAAGTGCCATAACCTAAATCGACACTAGATGGCAGTAGTGGGTTTAGGCCATAGGCTAACCTGGTCCATAGACTAGACTGGGGAACATTCTAGAAGGATGAGGTCAGAAGGGTTGTTAGTCATAACAGGAGATAGACTAGTAACATAGTTACAACTGAAAGCTAGTGATTGGTCAGAGGGTTTACCAACTATCCTATCAGATGTGGGACACGAGGCCGAACATGTGATAGAAGGTTCTGGAAGGTAGTGAGAAGGGATAAAGGAAAGTCCCCAACCCAAACTCAGTGTTAATCATGTGATTCACCATTTGAATTGTAAGGAGCAGGAGCACAGACTCTAAGAGAGAGAGAAAGGAGAGGTTCCAACCTAGATCATTATTCTCTAATGGAAGCAATGCTGATGATTGTACCTGATATTGGACAGAACCAGAGATGTAACTGGAACATATGTACTTGTTCCGTGTTTGCCGTTTGCTTGTGGAATAAATAAAGAGGAACTCTGCTTTCAACAGTTGGACTGCTGTACATCTTTCCAAGCGGCACCAGTGAGTACTTACCTTTCCTTGAAACCCTAACCCTTACCTACTCACAACACACACATCGGACACCTGGGCCCAGAAGAACCTGCTCCCTGCCGTCACGTGTCGGACACCCCGGTACGTGAGGGCCACAGATAGACAGAACCTCAAAAATCTGGGTCAATAATCTGTCAGTGTCATCCGGGGCCCAGGGGTCAGAGCCAGAATCGTCATGACCCCTTGGTCTCTCATCAGATGAGCCTGAATCAGAATTGAGCTCCCCTTCATCAGACGGGGTATAGCCACACAGATTCCAAAACTCCTCAGTTCCCATAGGGGAAACAGTAACATTAGGCGTCAAGTGCCGCTTCTTAGCAGGGGCCTTACACGCTAAAGACTTCGCAATAATCTGTTCAACAGTAGCCAGTCTAGAAGACACATCAGGCTGAGAATCCCCACTAGTATGCAACTCAGCAAGAGTGAGATTTAAGCTTGGGGGAGTAGGTGAAGTGAAACGAGGTGCAGCCACTGGCAGGCCAGATTGCAATGCAAAGGCTGCTCACACGCTACACACAGCCGGTCTTGTCCCAAAGGGACCCCGGTAACATTATCCTGAGATGCCTCCATATGGTGATTATAGCGGCGCTATATGCCGATAGGGAATAACGCTATATAGCAACCCTGGATGCCCCAATAACCCGCTAGGGACGTGGGAGTATAATTTTGACAAGGCCTACAAGTAATATACTAAAAACAGGGCCGGGAGAAGCCAAGAAGGGTTCGTCCCGCCTGAAAGACATAAGCAGACAAGACCTTAAGTACATCGTAACAAAAGTGAAGCAGACCAAGCCGCCCGCGAGGGCACTTATGGACCGTGGTAGGTAGGAGTCCGTCGCGCATAGGCCAACCAAGTCAGAAAAGATGGCGTCGGTATACCTCGAGGGGAGGGCCAGTAATAGCGATACCTCGAGGGGCGGGCCAGTAATAGCGATGACGCGGAACGCGCCAAAGACGGGCCCCCGCCCCCCCGAAGAGCGCAAAGCCAGAAAGGCCAACAACCAATGATGGCGCACCCGCGCCTGAGGAAATGCCGCCGCCAAGCGCGGAACCAAGTCAGCGCGCGGCGGCGGTAATTTTAAAAGCAAAAAAGACAAGTCAGCGCGGCGGCTGACACAAGAATAAAGACATGTGAAAAGTGAAAGCACAGACTGCATAACATACATATCTATACACATACACCCCCCCCTCTTTTCCCCCGAAGACTACAAGGAGGATGAGGGAGGACGACAGCCCCTCCCGCAATAGTGCGGGAGGGGCATCCCATAGAGGCTCACCATAAGCCTGAACCGCCTACCCTTTGGTGGGGGATTGCGGTGGAGCAGCGCTCCTAAGCACCTAACAGCGGTGCTGCCTACCCTCACCCGACCAGCGCAGCCAAGGCTGGGAGGCATATTACTAGTGGAATGGGTGGGAATAGTCCTACAGGGCCGCAGGCTAATAGCCCCGCTCACCTGCCAGTAGAGAGCCATTTCTCATCCTTCGCAGCCAGACTGCAGAGAAATTCTGGGGATTTGTGGGAGGTCCCTGGGTATTTGAGGGCCCGGGAGGAGCCTATTTCCGATGTCTCTGCAGTCCAGCGCCATCTGGCAGAGTATATCCCAACTGTAACTATTAGATTTGGAGCAGGACGTACTGTATACTAAGAATAAAGGTGAGTATGGCATTTTCTTGGTTTTGTTCTTTAACGGCAGGCATACGGCTTTGGTTAGACACAGAGGTCAGCAATAGGGAATGAGAGTGGCTGCATGTCTGAAGGGAACCCCCAGCCTAACTGAATGCTTGGGGGCAGGAGCTTGTCAACCTCGCCCTGTGAGAGCCAGGGCAAAGGTGAGTTTTGCAGCAACCCAGGAAGTTTCACACAGCGAGGCATTCTGATTTGGGAAGGCCCTGGAGCCAGCAGTACAGAGTTTGACTCTGCTTTAAGGAAGAGAAACAGCTTGGCTAGAGACTAAAAGACTCCAGGGAGGCCAATTTTCTAATCCTTTGGGCACCTTGATTTAAAACGTCTAAGAATTTGCAGCCACATGCTCACTATCTTCTAGTTGACGTGGGTACCCACGTCATGGCATTTCTGTGTGGCTGGCAGGGGAATATATACATTACATATATACAAGGAATGCTTTGGCAGTATTCAAGCATATGGATAGGAGAGAACAAGAGGAACCAGGCCTGTTGGTAGCTCACAAGAAGAGGGTTGGGAAAAATAGACCCATAGAAATAAAGGGTAGAATATTCTGGAGATCATATTTTACCTCACAAAAATGATGTCAGTGTCTGACCACACTCCACTCCTTACACAAATACATGCACACTTACCTCATGAGATTATGTATCTCATTAGATTACTCATCTCATGAGATTACTTACCTTGTGTGATTATTTACCTCATAATATTTATATATATAATGCAGATGGCAATATATCACTCATTGCTGATGTATGCAGGTAGAGTCACCTGAGCACCTCAGAATATCAGTGTTCCCTGACTTTGTCTTTCAGTTTAACAAAGGAAGAACTCCTTAGCATGACTGGATATGTCAAAGAGCCATGTTGGTTGCAAGAAATAACATGGTAAATGCAATAAACTCACTGAACCCACTGAACTTTTGAATTACATTTGGCCAAAGCTCCTGCTGATACTTCTTTTACTTCTTAGGGTGTAGAACTAGAAACAGATATTTTCGCTCCTCGAAAAGTCGTGGAACACTTTTTTTTGCTGTCCCTCTCTGTATGATGGCAGGGGATCAGTCATTGTATAGGTGTGGCAATGACATCATTAGCAATGAATGGAGGGGGCGGAGCTTTACAGCTGAAACAGACAACATTATCTGGAATTAGAGTGATGCAGGAGCTGTGACAATTGGCAAAAGGTGCTCTTCATTGGGGGGAGCAAATCAGGGAATCCTAGTTAAAACTGTGGGTTTTGGTCTGCTTAGGGGTTGCCAGGATTTATTTATTCCTACAAATCCATTGACCCCACAATAAATCCAGAGCAGATTGTGCAGTTGAGTTTTTAAACGTTTTAGAACCAACTGGAATGCCTTCTCATCACTTGGATCTAAAGGTTGGTGCTCCATTTATTCTAATGTGGAATCTAAATGCACCAAAACTGTGTAATGGAACCAGCATGGGCATTAAAACATGTCATCCCCATGTGCTGGAGGCAACCATTTTTACTGGATGTGCTGCTGGAGAAGAGGTTTTTAGACCATGATTCCACTAATTAACAATAGCATTTAAACTATTACAGTTTCCTGTTAAGCTATCATTTGAAATGACAATAAACAAGGCTCAAGGCCAGTCACTGCAGGTGGTCAGCATAAATTGGGATTCTGCATGTTTTTCACTTTGACAGTTGTATGTTGCCCGCTCCAGCGTTGGATCAGGTAAAAATTTTTGTGTCTATGCACCTGGCAATAAAATTAATGCGCACTTAACATTACAAACCACATAAACCGTGCAAAGCTGTCAGGGTATATATGGCTTCTGGCAGTTTCCCTGTTAACAAAAAAAAACAAGGGCATAGATTGGCCTCCTGGGCACCCTTGTAACAAATCTAATTAAAACACTGACACTTTATACCTGGGCAGCGTTGTGTACATTTTCTTTCTAATATATATATATACACACACATACACACACTCACACACTCTTTAGGACTGTT
This sequence comes from Gastrophryne carolinensis, assembly GCA_027917425.1. Taxonomy (NCBI): domain Eukaryota; kingdom Metazoa; phylum Chordata; class Amphibia; order Anura; family Microhylidae; genus Gastrophryne; species Gastrophryne carolinensis. The sequence continues at coordinate 297,729,476 of CM051237.1, read as the reverse complement.
TTAATCGGAAATTCCAGTCAAAGGGTTAAATTAGCTGATTTTAATGAAGCTTTTAATGTTGTAATGAGCATATGTGTAGGTGAATAAATAGTATTATTCTATCAAAATAAATGTGATTATTTTGTATATTTTGCAGTGTGCAATTGTTAGACCCCGTGGGGCCAATTTGGTGGGGGGGTTTTGGGAGGTAACCCCCAATTTGTTGGTATTGTCTGGTTTAGGACTGTTTTAATCGGAAATTCCAGTCAAAGGGTTAAATTAGCTGATTTCTGCTTGCCCCATGCTGGCTGTCAGGGATGGCATCTTTCATTCACTAGCACTTTGCATTCCCTGATAATGATAATAGAAAGTGCTCCCTTCCACTGACTCATCTTTCTCTGCGTGGATTATCACATTGAGAAATGCATGGATGCGTCATGCTCTATGCCTTTTTCTAGGACTCCTCAGCAGCAGAATTCACAAAGATTTATTAAGAAATATAAAGCAGGCTTAAAGGATTTAGACTATCCCGGGTTCTGTTCCCTTCCCTAGGAGCATCCTGCCCCCTGTATGAAGCTTCCTGGACCACCCAGAAAAACTCACCTCTCCTGGTCCTATAGCGCATGCACGGCTCTCCTTCACTCAGAGCCATTTGCCATGCATATTAATGCTTCGGCAAATGGGGGGAGCGTGCCCAGAGATGCTGGGGATGCAGTCGCTGATATTTACATCAGTAAGTGAGCCAGGGAGAAGGTGAGTCTTGTGGGGGACCCCAGGGGTTTCACACAGTGGGACATGCCAATTCGGGATGCCACAGGGGGAAGACCAGTGGCTGACCCAGGGCCAGGCCTGTTGGGTCTTGCTCTGCTTTAATGATGGCCGAATAAAAGGTACACCCCCTAATAGCCAGCACGGCGTAAGCAGAACGCAGGCTAATATAACGCTTTGCTTGGATTTATTTCATGTTAGGTTAGGGATTGCAACATGTGTTTTCTACCCCTTCCAACTGTTTTAAAGCAGACCAATAGTCAAAAATGACTTAAACCAGACCAACACAACAAACAGTGCTCATATGCATTCCTCCCCAGGGCAATTTAGATTGCTGCACATAAAAATTCATTTACCTTTTTCTAACTCCTGCTGTAGTGAATTTTATAAACAAAATGGTGGTTTATGCATTTGCAGGCCACCTGAAAACAGGAAATGCTGCCTGGCTTCCTGTTACTGTGCACTGTCAGTTATGTCAGTTAAATCCAGGCATCAGCATGGCTGAAAATCTGGGAGGGGAAGCTCCAAAATGGCCGCTAACTTTCTTTTCCAACTGTGCCAGGCTGTTGGTCTGGTTTAAGTCAGGTTGATCCTTATGAGAGAGACCTGTACCCTTAAAGGATCACAAAAAAATAGTCAAATAATAAACAGTGGCGTGCTTAACCACCACGATACCTAGCAAATACATGGACCCCCACCTGCCAGGGGGCCCCTAGAGGCAGGTTTAGATCAGTGACAACTTTTTGTTTAAAAAGATAAATAAATAAGGTCACCTGGTGGGCGGGCTGTGGCAAGTGAGGGGTGCTGTTTAACACAATGCAGAGTGTGCAGCAGATAGAAGCCACTGTACACTTACGTGAGCCAGCTGCTGCAGAATCAGCACACTCAGCTCCATTCAGTTATGCAAGATGCTGTGACATCACAGCAGTTGTGATGTCACAGTGGTGCAGAGCGGGCAACTGGTTGCATCCCCACTGACCGCTAGCTGGGGGCAGGCCCATTTGTGATTGGCCGGCCCAGGTATGCATCTAGCTAAAGGTTTAGCAAGGCCATGACCTGCACATGTGCCATTAGAACAAGGTTAGGTGAGTGGGTTCAGCGATTTAATGGGGTTTCACATAGTGGGACATCCTATTTTTGGATGCCACAGGGAGTGAAAATTGGATAGCCACATGGCCAATTCACTATGCCATGGACAGACAATATCCTATGCCAGGATACCCATCTGTGTGAAATGCCCTGGTGCTCCCACAGTGCATGCACAGGCCGCGGTTACATCCCCAACAAGCAGGGCTGGCATTTGGCATTCCAGGCAAATGACTAGGGCCCCAGTCTCTCTCTCTCTCTCTCTGTGAACCTCTCTGCCTCCCAGTCTCTCTCCTTCTGTGAACCTTTCCTTCCCCCAGTCTCTCTCTCGCTCGATGAACCTTTCCTTCCTCTAGTCCCTCTCTCTCGATGAGCCTTTCCTTCCCTCAGCCTCTCTCTCTCTCTCGAGGAGCCTTTCCTTCCCCCAGTCTTTCTCTCTCGAGATGAGCCTTTCCTTCCCTCAGCCTCTCTCTCGAGGAGCCTTTTCTTCCCCCAGTCTGTCTCTCTCAGTGAGCCTTTACTTCCCCCAGTCTCTCTCCTTCTGTGAACCTTTCCTTCCCCCAGTCTCTCTCTCTCTCAATGAACCTTTCCTTCCCCTAGTCCCTCTCCCTCGATGAGCCTTTCCTTCCCTCAGCCTCTCTCTCTCTCGAGAGGAGCCTTTCCTTCCCCCAGTCTTTCTCTCTCGAGATGAGCCTTTCCTTCCCTCAGCCTCTCTCTCTCGAGGAGCCTTTTCTTCCCCCAGTCTTTCTCTCTCAGTGAGCCTTTACTTCCCCCAGTCTCTCTCTCAGTGAGCCTTTACTTCCCCCAGTCTCTCTCTCTATCGGTGAGCCTCTCCTTCCCCCAGTCTCTCTCTCTCTGAGCCTCTCCTTCCCCCAGTCTCTCTCTCTTGGTGAGCCCTTCCTTCCCCCAGTCTCTCTCTCTATCGGTGAGCCTCTCCTTCCCCCAGTCTCTCTCTCTCTGTGAGCCTCTCCTTCCCCCAGTCTCTCTCTCTCTGTGAGCCTCTCCTTCCCCCAGTCTCTCTTCCTTGATGAGTCTTTCCTTCCCCCAGTCTCTCTGTGTGAGCCTCTCCAGTCTCCCAGTCTCTCTCTCTTGGTGAGCCTTCCCCAGTTTCTCTCTCTTGGTGAGCCATTCCTTCCCCCAGTCTCTCTCTCTTGGTGAGCCCTTCCTTCCCCCAGTCTCTCTCTCTCTGTGAGCCTCTCCTTCCCCCAGTCTCTCTCTCTCGATGAGTCTTTCCTTCCCCCAGTCTCTCTCTCTCTGTGAGCCTCTCCTTCCCCCAGTCTCTCTCTATCGGTGAGCCTCTCCTTCCCCCAGTCTCTCTCTCTGTGAGCCTCTCCTTCCCCCAGTCTCTCTCTCTCTGTGAGCCTCTCCTTCCCCCAGTCTCTCTCTCTCTGTGAGCCTCTCCTTCCCCCAATCTCTCTCTCGAGATGAGTCTTTCCTTCCCCCAGTCTCTCTCTCGAGATGAGTCTTTCCTTCCCCCAGTCTCTCTCTCTGTGAGCCTCTCCAGTCTCCCAGTCTCTCTCTCTCAGTGAGCCCTTCCTTCCCCCAGTCTCTCTCTCTGTGAGCCTCTCCTTCCCCCAGTCTCTCTCTCTGTGAGCCTCTCCTTCCCCCAGTCTCTCTCTCAGTGAGCCTTTACTTCCCCCAGTCTCTCTCTCTATCGGTGAGCCTCTCCTTCCACCAGTCTCTCTCTCTCTGTGAGCCTCTCCTTCCCCCAGTCTCTCTCTCTCGATGAGTCTTTCCTTCCCCCAGTCTCTCTCTCTCTGTGAGCCTCTCCTTCCCCCAGTCTCTCTCTATCGGTGAGCCTCTCCTTCCCCCAGTCTCTCTCTCTATCGGTGAGCCTCTCCTTCCCCCAGTCTCTCTCTCTATCGGTGAGCCTCTCCTTCCCCCAGTCTCTCTCTATCGGTGAGCCTCTCCTTCCCCCAGTCTCTCTCTCTATCGGTGAGCCTCTCCTTCCCCCAGTCTCTCTCTCTCTGTGAGCCTCTCCTTCCCCCAATCTCTCTCTCGAGATGAGTCTTTCCTTCCCCCAGTCTCTCTCTCGAGATGAGTCTTTCCTTCCCCCAGTCTCTCTCTCTGTGAGCCTCTCCAGTCTCCCAGTCTCTCTCTCTTGGTGAGCCTTCCCCAGTTTCTCTCTCTTGGTGAGCCCTTCCTTCCCCCAGTCTCTCTCTCTTGGTGAGCCTCTCCTTCCCCTCAGTATCTCTCTCCTTCCCCCAGTTGGGGATCAGCCCAGCACACTGGATACAAAGCTGAAACCAAGTCTCCTGGCTGCAAAAGCAATAAAATAAAAGTTTCAGTTAAGATCCAGAGGAGGGAGGGGTGGCACATATTATTGGCCGGCACCTGGTGTCTAAAAGCCAATCAGGCATGCTCCACTAGGTAAAATCCCCTGGGATCGCCCACAAACACCTGTCCTGGGGCTCAAAATCCAGGATTTTGGTCGGCTTATCATGGGCTTCCCGATTAGGGGTGTGTCTGTGTGTGGGATCTGAAGAATTGGCGGCATTCTTACCACGCTCCCACAGCCTATACACAGGCTTAGCCCATCAGAATAGATTGCCATCAATATTTATACTGTACAATCTTTTTAGAGTGAATGCATTGCCAGACACTCCGCTCTGGCTGTGCCTGTCCATGAATGGGATTTAGATATGCCTGTCACAGGGGCATTCCATTGGCTGGGGGGGTGTCACTGTGACCTGCCCATGCACTGTGTGACCTGCCCATGCACTGTGTGATTGCCAAAAAGGTAAATTTCATGCTCAGGGATTTCACACAGTGGGGCATCACAAATTGGGATGCTACAGGGAGAGAGAATTAGGCATTGACTGCACTGGGTTTGGTCTGCTTTAATGGTGGGCCCTAGGCACTCCAATCTGATCCTGATACAGAGGCAGCAGTTTCCCTTCTGCCACCTGAGCTGACCCCAACCCACTGGCTCTCTGCCACTCTGAGGAGCTGATTTGGACTGGTAGTGATGTCACCCACCAGTCCTAGCACTGCACACGAATTTGGAGCCATTGCAGGAGAGAACCCAGGAGCTTCAAGAGAGAAGCAGTGGCAGCAGTTCACAGCTAGCACAAGAGCAGCAGGAATCAGGAACAGCAGTTGTGCTCCAGAGATGGAGCTTGGTAGCAGTGCTGGCCAATGGCTGCATTGGAATTGTATTATAGGAAATTGGGAAAGGTGGGTGAGTGATGGGTTAGTGCTGTCTGCCACTGCCAGCAGTCCCCTTATAAGTCACCTATAATGGGGACTGAGGGAGCTTTTGGCAGTGGCAGACCATGACCAAATCTTCACCTACCCACCTTTCCCAGTTCCTATATGGCCTGTGGACTGTGAAGCCTATTTGCCCATAAAGGAAGTCTTTTGAAATCCGGGGCCGGTGTCCAGGGTTATGTTCTGCTTTGAAGTGGCCCAAAATCATTTTAATTTTAAATCAAAGTCTAGATCATTTGATGTGCTTGAGTCCTTGCTTTAGATGTTACAGGTTTACTTTTGTAGCTGCATCGGCTTCCTTGTTTGTTGCTGCCTCTCCTTTCTAGGCACACACCCATTTGGTATACACAAGTAAATGTCTCGCTGGGTGACTCAGAGCTGGTCTGTCAGCAGCAGCCATCACACTCCCGCTGTGGAAAGGCAAGCAATGGCGACAGAAGCCATCTCTCTGCTGCCTACAGTGAGCTGTTAAGGCAAACACACTTGTTTATTCTTATCACAGTATGGAAGACTAAACTAAATAAATAGTCACAGTGAACTATAGCTGGCAGTTAAAGATAAACAACCAAAAGACTTTTTTTTTTTTTTTGCTATGTGGCAGATGACAAGAAGAAAATTGCATCAAATATTATCCTATGCCTGACTTTCAAACATCAGCAGGAAAGTAGTAATAAATTAATACAGATTGCGCTGGATCCACCCTACGGCCAGATTTTCACTCTTTTCGATGCGGTTGTATTTCCTATAGAAATTGCTTGTAACAAGGAATATGTGTATGCCAAAGTTGATGTTCTCAAGCAGAATGTTCTATTAGTGATGAGATTGTATTGAGTTATTAAGACCACTAGGTCCATACAGGGTAAATGTAGATCTTTATTGTAGTACAGGAAACAGGATGTAGTAGTTAAAAGTAAAAGAAGAGAAAAAGCTGCATGCTGAGTTTCTCTTCAGGCAGTGTTTGCCAGCATTTGGCATGTTATAAGACCAGAAGCCTGTGTCAGAGTGAGAGGAGAGAAGAACCTGCAGAGAAGCCCTGGAGCCATGCTGGACAATTACCCACCCTGTAGCCAAGTAGGGAAAGTCAAAGACCAAGCAAAGCATAAACTGTGAGGGGTTGTGACACCCTGAAAGCCAGGGGTATGGTTATAGCTTACATATCTAGGACAGCCAAGGCACCATGATATTTGGTATATGGGAAGACTGGGTGCAAGTCTGAGAACAGTCACCATCAGTTAACAAAGTTTCTCTGCAATCCCGTCATTCCCACTGAGAATAGATCCCCAGGACAGAGAAGTGAGAAAAGAACTATGGAGTCCATAACATAACTGCTCATGCAGCCTTTGACCACTCTGCTGCATAAATTACAAATGGTTAACTATAAGAACCATGCTAATAAGTTTATTCATCTGGACTGTGAGCTTGTGATGTCATCCAGTGGGCAAAGTCGCAAAGTTATTAGAAGTATACATCCTGATTTATGAGGTTGGAGCAAAACCTTGTGGACACTGATGAAAATGACATGTTTTCTGAAAGTTATTATACATTATGTATGTGGACTTTTTCTGCAGTTTGAGATTTATTAATTCAGTTTTGCTGGAGACCTGATGAAATTAAAGTAAGTGAGAAATCTGAATGACGCTGATTGGGTCAGTCAATCAGACCCTAATAAGCGGTTTACAGAAGGATTGTTTAAAACGGTGGATGTGAGGGGTGGGTTCCCCCTTACATCAGCCAATATGACTGTCTTGGAAATGGATGTAGAGTAGAGGGGGGATTTCCCAAGAGGTCCAGCATGGTATGTCCACAGGATCCAAAGCCATTGAGGTCTCTAAAGACCTGCACATGAGTGAGGGTGATGGCTTTGACCTGACCCCCAGGGAGTTTAGGTCCCAGCGGGTGAGTGCGGTGGGGGTTGGGGTGGGGGAGCAGGGGGGCATGTTATAAATACATAATGATGAATTGCTCAGCAGGGGGTTTAAAAGGGAACATTCAGTTTTGATTTTGGGCAATTTCTACTCAACTCACCGGGGCTTCTGTCCTCCGGGTTCCTCCGATTCCGGACAGCCTCCAACGAGTAGTGCAATCTTGCAATCCCATAAGACACTGCGATCTCGCACCTGCACAGTGCCGATTACTGAGCTGCAGAGGGAGCTGCCGGAAAAGCCGTGAGAAGTGAAGAGCAGCTGGCAGCACATCAGGAAGAAGATGAGCCTGTTTGGGGGGACAGAAGAATCTGAAGCAGCTGGATGTTGCCATATCAACCGGTGGCGACTTCGAAAAGGTAAGCAGGGCCCGATTGGGGGGGATCAGCCTCACAGGTCTGATGTTCCTCTTTAAGAGTCCTGTAAATGGTTATGGTACTGGGTCTTTGGACCTATTTGGTTTAGCCTTGCCAAAGATTGAGAGGTGAGTGGACACTGGGGGTGGGGAGATACCACACTCACCTCTACTGGGGACCATTTCATGACCTTCAGGGGGCCCTAACCAAGGGTCCTTCATTCCTGAAGGGATGCCATTTCCTAAAATTGTATATTCTGAGGTGGGAGGGAGGTTCTAGAGATGCTGATATGTCATTTATTATAGGTAGTGTAAGATTAAGGTTGGGGTTCTTCCTAACTATCCTGATGAGTCTTTCAATCCTGTATTTCCTTGGTAGGAAAAAGCACCTTACTGCTGTAGGATCCCCTGAAGGAGGGGAGGTGGTGGGTGGAGGGATAGTGGAAGAAGTGAGGTTTTTTGAAGATCTTTTTTTTCTGGGCAAACAGATATATGTGCATGAGCATGTTCGCATAATTCAGTCACCTGAGGCGGCAAGGTATGCGGAAATTGCTCTCCACCATTTACCTGGCAAGTTTGGCTTTTTCTCCTGAAAAGTGGAGGCCAATTTATTACTAGCACCTTGTAGTGCCACTTGAGTGTCTGCGGAGAGACACTATAAGCACCTCAGCCACAACCCTGGCCACGGACAGACAGCACAGTTAGTGTTTGCCACTGTAGGCTACCCGTGGCTCTGTGTCTTGTTTCTTTTTTTCAAATGAAGTGTCAGGTAGCGCCAGTGGGGATGGCCAGAAATTATTTGTATTTAACATGTATTCAACAACGCCAGCACGGGCACTGTAAAACCATGATACTCAGGCATACAGCACCATGTGCAATGGGGTGCTCTGTATAATATTTCAAAGCCTTCAGCTGATTTCTGTAGGGTGGTGAAGGAGAGAGTGGTCATGATGACCATCACCCACTACCTGCATGATTTCCGGTGTGTAGGGCCGGAACCAGAATATGTGAGATAATCCTAGCAACCATGCTCGAAGTGTTCCGGGGCTTTCGGCGTACTGGTGGCACAAGAGAAAACAGATGGTCTGACAACATCTATAACATTTCTCAGGATCGAGAGCGACACGGTTGAAAGGGTTTACAGGTTGCCGATGAACAAGGTGGAGGATCAGGTGAATGGGTTGGAAAGGGCCTTAAATCTAAAAAAGATTATGTTGCAGCAGCTCTAGTCACTGCCAGCGGCCATCTTGCCACACGAATGGCAAGATGAAGGAGCTGATTCTGAAAAACCCCCAAAAGCTCTGTTTAGTCATCTCTTATTTCTAGAAGTAATAAGCCTTCCTCTGTAAGGACTCATTGCTTTGCACAGCTGCTGACATATTTTAAATACATTGTATCCCTGCACAGTATGCTCTTGCAGCCGCTACTGCCATGGAGAAACATTGTAACAGCTTCTTTCACACACATTTCTTAGCAGTTTATTCAGCGTTTGTGTGCATAAAAAATGACAGACAAGCTTCTCCTTGTTTCTGAGGACTCTCTCTCAATTTTGTGTGAATTCCTGCTTGCACAGCACCCCCTAATTCTCATGCGTAAACAGGACTATCAGGTGTTTGGCAAGATGGCTACCCCCATGTAATTCTAGTGTGAATAATCTTTATGCTTTTGCACAACATCTGCATCTGCGTGGGGTCATTAAGTCATCTGAAATTGTTTATTCCACTGATCATAAAAAGGGAATCAATTTACTAAACTTTCTTTTGTTGAATGGAGGTCTGCTTTAACCCCTTTTAAAATTGTCCTGTTTTTTATTGCAGATCTGAATCTATGTCACATATGAATAAAGGGGTTAGCATAGCTCCAGTTTCTGAAATGCTTTTTAGCCCCATAATGACCCACCAAATTTTGGCCTAAAGGATCAGTACATTTTGTCCCTCCTTGTTTTCCAGCTGTCAGGCAGGCTCGTAAGTAGGTGGGGAAGTAAATGGGCAGACGTGTAGGTGGTCGGGTAGGTAGCTAGGTATCTAGGTGAGCAGAAGGTAGGTAGGTGGGTGGACAGACGAGTAGATGCCTGGGTGGATAGGTAGCTGGATGACAGGCATTTAAGTGGGTGAAAGGAACAGTAGGTGGCTGAGTGGTCAGGCAGGTAGGTGGCAGGCGGGTGGGTGGATGGACATGATGGCAGGCAGATGGGTAGGTAGGCATGAAGGCAAGCGGGCGGGTGGGTGAGTAGGTGGGCAGCCAAGCAGGTGGTTGGGTATGTGGGCAGGCGGGTGGGTAGGTAGGTGGACATGCAGGTGGGTGGGTAGGTAGGTGGGCAGGCAGGTGGGTAGGGGGACATGCAGGCAGGTGGATAGGTGGGCTTGATGGCAGATGCGTAGGTAGGTGGGCATTCAGGCAGGTGGGAGGGTAGGTGGGCATATGGGCATTTGGGATGGTAGGTAGGTGGCCATGCATGATGGCTGGCATGCAGGTGGGTGGGTGTCTATGCAGATAGGCAGGTGGGGAGGCTTACCGGTATCTCAGCTAGGTGCACGGTGAAGGACATCTCAAAACCCAGCAGTGGCAGAGGATACCGCGGACAGCGGTAGCGGAGGACACCGTGGGTGGCATTGGTGAGCTGCATTACGTCTAACCTAGATGATGGCTGCCATCTTGGTGGGTGGGGTGGGGGCATGGCAGGGCGGGTTGGGCAGTGATGGGATTTTGGGGGGGTGGGACTAGCCCCGGAAGATGGAGGAACGGACAGACAAGCATGTTGCCTTCCTCCCTGCCCAGATCCATGCTCCTCTGATGTCACAGCTGGAGCCGCCGCTCTTCCTCAGCGCTGACACATGTAACAACTACACGTGTAGATAGGCCTGTAACTGTCATCCCGTGGCCTGCTGCTTCAATTAAGAGCCTTATTTATTTTTCTTCCAGAGGGCGCCGAATGAGCAGCTCGCCACTATGTGCGCCCGCACTGGTCAGCGGTGGGAAGGGAGGCAGCGCTATGTCTGCCCTCCCTCCCAGGGAATGGGCAACGCAGCGCGCGGCTTGTCAAAGCCGATGTGGCTGCGCCCCCTAGCGCCCTACATGGTTTGTCATTTTGACGGTAGTAAAAATGAACCTACCTATATTAACCCTTCCTGTTTTTTTTTATTCCAGGTGGCAGTTTCATCCATAGGAACTGATGGGGACTGCAGTTATATAATTCCGGCACCAGGGGTATCACTCCACCAGCCTGTCATTGCCTGCACAATCAAGTCAAATGGTTCAATCAAATCTTTATTATTTTATATATTGTATTAATGTTATTTATTAATGATTACATTTACATTATAATGTTATATTATAATAATGTGTTGAATTCTTAGATTTATTTAGCACTTACCAGTGGTTGGGTGGATAAGGTGTAGTGTAGTGAAGGGTTTTTACCATTGTCTGCATTCAACATATCATCTTCCATTAACATCTCCTCATCCGCCACCTGCTACATCTCCTCCTCGCCTTCATTCACCTTCCACCTGCATCTGGCCCTTAAGAGTTGTAGAGTGACGCACACAGACTGATGTCCATGGCAGTAGATGGCAGGCACATAGGTTAGAACAGATTAGGTTATGTTAGGGTCACTACACCTGCATCAAGCACTAGAGTAGCGTCTAAAATCAGTTAGGATTGGCCAGTGTAGTGTAGTGGAGTGTAGGACCTGCTTGAAATAAAAGAGTCTACTGGACGCATTGAGCTGGCGCTACCTCTCACTCGCTGAAGCGTTATACTGTTGTTATAGCACCTAACACATCACATTCATCAATGCCAGCCAGGTTATTAGAGTGACCGAGACGCTCGGTTACAGCGCCCGATACCATCTTACAGCGTCTACTAGTGGTCGCTCTAAACGCTGCTATACAGACGCTTATCTGGCGTTAGTAGTAAATCAGCCTCCACGACTCTTTATTAAACAGGAGTGACCAATATATACAGCATATGGCACATATACTGTGTAATGTGTATGTGTTTAGATGCTTATTTAGACACTTTGTACATGTAGTGGGGGTGGGGCTTTTTATGTTTTATAATGAGTTTCATTTTGGCCATGGCATGCCGGGGGAGGCCCCTTGTTTGCCTGTGAACATTGGGATGGGCCTGCATGTCACATGACTCCATCTCAGCACCCATTAGGGGCCTTATTTATCAAGGGCTAGCGCCAGGTAGTGTCTGACGAGCGCCAGGTACCGCCAGCTAACGGCGGCTACCGACTCAAGTACGCCCGGCGGTCACAATGACGCATTTATCACGCTAAATGAGGCTAGCGCCGGCGAGAGCGACAGCTAGCGCGGGATTCATCATGTAGCCGACTGCAACGAACAGCGCCGCTGCTAATCCCATCACAGCGCCAGGTATGACCTGTCGCTCCCTGGCATTGTCCAATGCATTTCAATGGAGCCATCTTAAGTTAATCATAATTAATTGCTATTAATGTATTTTTATTTTTTTTTTTATGTCAAAAATTCTGTGACCACTTCTGCAATGTTAGCATTTTTTTTAAGGTAAAAAAAAAAAAAAAAAAAATTTGTGCAGAATTGATATTACAGGTCTGATATTAATGTATTCATTTTACAAAATGATTAGAAAAACTTGTATAATTTTACAATCAAAAAATATGGTTGTTTGGGGGTTAAAAACTATTTTACACCCATCGCCGCCAGCGCTCTGGGGTTTAAACAAGGAATTCACAGCGCGAAAAAATTGTGATTTGTTAATGAATCTGCAGCAAGCCGTTCGCTCTGGCCATTCGTTGTCAGGCGCACCCATACAACGCTGAACCTGTGAAACAGCGACCCCTAAGCCCGTATTCAACATTACCGCACACCGACTGAGTCGCTGTCAACAAGCAAACCCCGGCCAAGCACAGCGAATACTAACTGGCGCTGTGAAAATCACGCTACTGGCGCTCATCTTTCGCTACCTGGCGCTATTAATGAATCGGCCTCTAGGTTTTATACAGCTGGAGTAGGATAAAACAGCTGCAAGGGACAAAAGGGGAGAATATTATTTGTATATCATTTATGAGGTGTCCTGTATTAAAATATTGGATAGTGACATATTTGTATATACAGTTAAAGGGGACTTCTAACAAGAGAATACCTGTCTTGAGAAACTGTAAATTTTTTTCTTCTTAGGTAATCGTTCATTTTGAAAATAGAATATTATACAAATATATTTTGCATATCGAGCCATTTCTGACATTACCACTGAATAACTAAAGTTTCTATAAAGCTGAAGTATGTAAAGTTAAATGACGTTAATGGATACTAAAGGTTACTCTACTTTTCTATAAAATCCAGATTGTAATATGGGGAACTATTATATCCAGAAGCACTCTAACCATCCATTATGTTGTTAAATGGGATATAGGAGCTGTCATACAGGTGTTGTACTGTCACAGACACAAAAAATACAATTCTGTGAGTACTCACCTGTAGAATTGGCTTTGCCTGTGTTCGGTCCGGGCTGTCCCACCACACGTATATGGATAACTGGGACAGCCCGGACCGAACACAGGGAAAATGAGGATTTCTGCACTTAATGAACCCGGAGGTGGCTAGGATAAAAAAGTAGTCGGCTTTTTGCTCATAAGTTACCCTGATCAGTTACTCTGCTTCTCCATTGTCCAGAGCCCTATCAGTGGTGCGGGAGTGCCGGTTATGTATGTGTTCTCTTTTTCCTAAGACACACTAACACCCACCACCACACCTTTGGGGGTTCATCTTATGGAGTGAAATATATGTTACTTATTCAATGTATTTATTTTTAAAGAATATGCATCATTTTTTTAATTTCCAGGTTCAAACATCCAAGAATCAGGAATCACTCAGTGCTCAAAAAATATATAGCCACCAGAAAGATGCTAAACGTTGAACTTCATAAATAATGCCCTAGAATTTCTGGTAAGCCTTTAGTTAGCAGGAGGTGGTGGCATGTCCAACGTAGTGAAATTACAACTTTTCTGTTCTCATGCTGTTGTTTTGGTCACTTTTTCATTGAAGTGGCATCCGCTCACACTAATTTATAACTAACCTGGGAGGTGCATGTGAGCAGGCCAATTTGGATACACAAGTCTTAAACTCAACCCTGTTAGCCAAACCTATAATTTGTCTCTAAATCTGGTTAAAAACAGAGTCTTGGTCCAGACACATCTGCAGAAGTATGCTAAAGCGGCACCACCAAACACCTCTGTGAGGTGCAGTCCTAACTCTAATCTATTAGAAGCCCCCTTTGGGACATACAATGCAAAATAAAGATACATTGAGAGCAGCTTACCTGATAATGCCCTATAAACTTGAGTGCAGCACATAGGGAGGAAGGGTCGAAAGCTTTGAAGTAAAGCTTCAGACCCCTCACCCCATGCACTTGCACGAAATCAAAGGAGGGGTGGCAGTCACTCGGACCAATTCATAACTAACCTGGGAGGTGCATGTGAGCAGGGCAATTAGGATGCACATGTATTAAAAAGGTTTATAGGTTTGACTGAAAGCTAACAGGGTTGAGTGCTGTGACACCTTTAAGATTTCTCACTTTTGCATTTTGTCTTTGCTCTCACACCTAGAGGTAGCATGAGGCAGTGTCTACAACCCTCAGGTAGTGCAGCTTCTCCAGGATGGCACATCAATGTAAGCTGTTGAAAGAATGCTAGCTGTGTCTGTCCGCACAGTGTTCAGGAGCAGATACCGATAGACAGACCAGTACACCAGGGGACATGGAGGGGGCTGTAGGAGGGCAACAGCAGGATCGCTACCTCCTTCTTTTGTGCAAGTAGGAGCAGTGCCAGAGCCCAACGCCCTCCGGCAGGCCACTTATATTTATGGGTCTACTCAAACTCTTCAAAATAGACTCCATGAGGGTCCAACGTCCACAAGACGGTATTTGCCAAAAACACCAAGATTGGTAGATTCAACATTGATACCCTGTGCTCTTCATGGATGTGAGCAGGTTCACACTGGAGTCTGGAGACACAGTGGAGAATGTTCTGCTGCCTGCAACATCCTCCCACATGACCATTGACATGGCAGTGGGTTAGTAATGGTGTTGGGAGGCATTTCTTTGGAGGGCTGCATGTGCTAGCCAGAGGTACCTTTATTGACATTAGGTACCGGGATGAGAACTTTAGACCCATTGTGAGACCATATGCAGGTGCAGTGAGCCCTTGGTTCCTTCTAATGCAAGACAATGCAAGGCCTCATGTGTCTGAAGTGTGTCAGCAGTTCCCGCATGATGAAGGCATTGATGACTGCACATTCTCCAGACCTGAATCCAGTTGAGCAAATCTAGAACATCATGTATCGTTCCATCCACTTATGCCACGTTGCACCACAGTGTCCAGGAGTTGACTAATGTTTTAAACCAGGTCTGGGAGGAGATCCCTCAGGAAAACATCTGCCGCCTCATCAGGAGCATGTCCAGCCGTTGTAGGAGGTCATACAGGCACGTGGAGGCCACACACAATACTGATCCTCCTTTCCTTGTCTGGAGGCATTTCCACTAAACTTGGATCAGCCTGTTATTTGATTTTCCACTTTGATATTGAATATCATTTCAAATCCTGACTTCCATGGGATATTAGTTTTGATTTACAGTGATCATGTTTATATTTTATTGTTCTCAATGCAATGCAATCCACTATGTATTGAATAAAGATTTGCAACTAGAATATATAATTCATTAAGATGAAGGGTATGGTGTGGTAGGATGTGGTATTTTAGTGTTTTTTTAACAGTATGTTTAGAGGACATTTACAGAGTAGTGTTTCAAAGATGTTGTTATCCACGCTTATTTGCTTGTTTTTTCATAGAATGTCTTTTTAAATGAGATTCCAGTCTTAACTGGTCATAGGGTAGAAATAAATCTTTGCAATGGGGTCACAGGCAATAACTTTAATGTTACTCTTAATGTTCTAAAGGTTTACCTGCAATAACTGATGAGTATTAGTCTTACATTGCATATCATATATAACCTATGAGCCATTTCAGCAATGGCTATTCAAAAATCACTGCAGTTCTCACGTAGCATGTAAAAAAGGAAATGCAGGCATGAATTTATTTTTTTCTAATTGTTAGGGATAGAGATAGAAAATCTCCTTCCTAAATGAGCTGCGCTAACAGATTACAATTATTTTAAATTGAGTACATTTATAATTTTTCAACTACTTAATGATGACAATAATCAATTAAAAATTAATTATATCCTGCGCAGGGAGCCTATAAGGCTGTGTCAGTCCAGCCACATACACAAGTACCAACACACTATGTAATTACATAGACAAGACTCCGCGGGAATAAACTTGTTTAGAAAGTCTCTTGTAATTATTCACCAGTTGTGCTTAACTTGTAACTTCATGTGACCCCACCACCAGAATCACATTACACGTACCAGATTCCTGATTAAAACAAGCCCATCATCTTATAACTCAGCCTCCGCCAAAACGAGCATTTCAATAATTGTCTTCCCGTAATGGATAATTTATCAGCAAGCACGTTATTCACAAGGATATCATCCAATGCTTCAAAACAAACACCTCAGTAGTTCCAGATATTGCGTGGGGAAAGAGATTAAAAGACCGAACATAGCATAATACTGTTTGCAACGAGGTCAGTTTAAAAAGCTTTATTGCGCTTACCCTTCCGCACATTCATACACGCATATAAAATCAAATAGGGCTGTCCACATCCACTTCTGCTCCTCCTTGGGTCATCAAGCAGGGAAAATAGACACAAAACCTTGCCGCCCCGGCCGTGGGCTATGCAGGTCAAAGGCACCGCTGTTTGGAGCAGTCAGAAGAAACGTAGTGATGTCGTGGAGGGTCCCGCCCAACGCGTTTCGACGTTACTGACTTTTTCATTAGGCAGCGGGCCCTCCACTTCGTCACTTATTTATTCACCTCGCATGAATTTATTCCTTGGGAAAACATGAAATCATTCATCATAAATTTTGTATTACTTGAATCGATTATTTGCCTTTTTTAAAACAATTTGCTTATGTACAGCAATTTAGCCCTAGAGTTATCACTCATGGAAGAATTACGCCCTCTGCCTACCACAAGGTAAACTAAAACACATACTGTTGTGGAGAGATGGAGTAAATGTGAAAGAGCAATAAAAGGTAAGAAGATGGGAATAAGGGAAAGAGAAAAAGCTGGGGGGAGGGAATTTAAAAGGAGATGTAGGAAGTACAAAACTAAGGCGGGAATGTGCAAAAGGAAAAAATAAGATGGGAATGTGTAAAGAGAGAGGGCTAGAGGTGATGTTAAAAAAAATAGCAGGGGGGGAATGAGAAAAATATAGAACAATGGATTTCTTGTGTGAATTATTTTTGCAAATCTCATGCAGAAAATGGCCTCAAATGCAGGGCATTCTCGCATCAAAATCTCTGAAAAAGTGAATCTCACAGTTTTTTGGGGGGAGAGAGAAACTTTTTACCCCTGTCAAGTGCAGGAGCAGAAAGCACCAACCGGCACTTTTTTCAGTGAAAAAAGTTATATCACAAATGGCATGTTTCTTTTCAATGAAAATGACATGCAGGAGTGTTTTATATAAGAAAAACTTTAGAAATAAAAGCACAGCCCCTTCCAGAGCCCACCCTTTTGGGGGTCAATCAATCTTCCACCCCTGGAAAAATGTCCAGTTCTCCAAGAGGGGATGCAGGCAATTGGGGGTGCTGGCAGGTGACATGCCAGCCCCTCTACCCTGTGAGCTCATATAGGGGTCCCCTGGATAACTTACCAGTTCACCAGAAGTAGTAAAAAAGAGACACCACAAAAATCAACAGAGTTTATTACTGGTCTACTCCTTCTTCCTTAGGTACCCTGCTGGGCGGCATCCTTTCCATGCCCCGGCACCCCTGGAAGAGCAACTGACTCATACTAAAGAGCTTAGTAACTAACCGTTACATCAACTTTCATGGAGCAGATGATTCTCACATGGATTTTTCTCCCACCCTCGCAAGTGCGAAGTTGTTTCACATGTGTCCCCTGAATAATAACCTGAAGGCCACATAAGTCCTCGGGGGAGTAAACCTGGGAGATACACTTGTTTCTTTTGCAAGAGAATTCAGCATGACAGAATTTTCTCATGGTTTCACATGGAAGCGGAAAATTCTCTCACAGTGTTGAATTGACCCTAATATGGAAAAAAGAGAAAGATAGTGGGTATTTGAAAAAGAGAGAGTGAGAGATAAAGGAATGGGAAAAAGAGAGAAACAAGGTTTTGCTACATCTAAAACTTGAGGTAACCTATCGGTGCCCCACAGATAATGAACGCTTTGTGGGTGCTCCATCTGTACACTACCAAGGGCTGGCCCTGCCTTCCTTCTCCGTATAAACCATTGCCTATATGCAGTAATGACAAGCTGAACTGTGCACATTGCCTAGTATCTGATTTACATCCCCAGCCAGCTCTGTTACACACACTATCTGCCATTCTGTTATAAACTATTACCTCGTATCTGAATGATATCTTTAGCTTGCTGAATTGTATACACTACCTGTACCTGTTACAACCCATTGCTTCAAATTTATTTCCTTAGCCTGCTTATTGTATTCCACATCTGCCTTCCTCTGAATTATTAACCACATAGAGCCCTGCACATCCGCAACTTAACCTTAACAACATGATTCAATTCTTTCTCTGCTACCTTTTCTCCAGTAATTGCGTAGGATGGACTAATATGGCACAGTTGATTGTGTCTGAAGCTTCAGTATGCTGATCGTATAGTAAAAAAGAGAATGATAAGTTCATCCCGGATATCTTTTAAGATCCGGGGTAAACCATCCTGGCACACTGCCGGCTGGCTAGATGCTGTGAAGAGTAGGAACCGCTGTCCTCCTGAGATGCAAAACCCAGCAGAGACTTATGATGCCTGGCTCATTGGGTTGGTAAGCTATATGGGAGGGGGTGTGCGGGCCCTACCCCCGAAAGCTTACCAACCCGACATGCTAAGCAGAGGGGCTGGTAAACCAGGGCTCAAGGGACATACTGCTACTCCCTGGCCCTAGTAATTACCAGCTCCTATGTCCTTCAGCACCGGTCCAGTGCTCTTCCAGGGGCACCCTCGGCATCTCTAGAAGAAAACTGGGCCCATCCTAAGGGGTACCAGGCTCTTCCACACCCCCCTGGCTGGTGAGAGTGCAGGTTATGGGGTAAACCCCTGCACCCCCCATGGGTGAGCCACAGCGCCAGTGGCAGAGAATAAAGGAAAGGTATCCTGTCCTGGAATCTGTCTGCAGGGGGTCCCATGGGAAGATGCGATTACTCAACCAATCTCTGAGAATCTCTCCCGGCTGAGACCATGTAGAGCCACTGCAGACAGAATCTGCGATGACATCACCACCGTCTTACTGTCACGATGATCCAATCACCTCGTCCTCACTCTAGCAGCCAACTTTGGGTGGCTCACTGAGTTGACCGTGGCCCGGCTAATGCGTTAGTCTCAGGTACCGTCTGGAGCCGCGCCGGCTCGAGTGGTGTGCCACCTCACCTCCTTCCGCCTCCCCGGCATCTCTGCACGTGTACGGTCATGGGTACACAAGACTTTTATGCCCCTTTGGCGGCCCTACAAGCAGCATGGCCGCCAGGGGCTGGTTTAAATGGGCCAATGAGCCCCAACATTGTGTATGGGTGCCCAGCCCTTCATCAGCATGGGCGAATCAGCCCTGGTATTATTGCGGGTCCAATCAGCCCTAAGTTGCACCAGACTATCCCTGCAGACCATCCGTTATAAAGGTGTCCTCGCCCCTGTCATCAATGCTTGGGTTAGGTGCTATGCTCCATTACTCGTGTTTGACACAGATCAACCTCACCTCCACTAAACCCCTGACCTCCCGTGAACCCAAGTTTATGCTCACCTACCTGCAGGATCAGCCCTCAGTTGATAACATTTGCGCTTGTAAGAATTGGGGGCAACTGTGTCGGAAGAGGCCTACTTGCATCACGGCCAACAGGGCCTTGTCTAAATGTAAAGATAGCAGCAGAGATTGGCCGCTATCTACTAATCTGGGCCTGTTAACTGTTGAGCCTTAGACATACGTTTCACCTGATGCGTTTTGTCCTTCTGGGTCTTTTACTAACTGATATCTTTTCACTTTAGAAATTTAATTGTACAATGGTGAATCCAGCTATTCACCCTAGATAGTTCACAAAAACACAGCACCTCCTCCACAGTAATAAAGAATTTGTATCATAAATTTATAGGTACATTTTATTTTTGATCATTAACCCACATAAATCACATTACAGACAATTAAAAAACATAAAACATAAAAAGCTGGACCACACACTCCCAGGGGCATCCCAATTTCGCCTATATCCCATCCCATGGTAACAAAATTATCAGTGCCAATATTACAATGAGCTAAAGTGCATAAGTGCTACTGTGCAAATAGTCTATTTATAAACACAATGTGGCAAGAGAAAAAAGAAAAGCAAACTCCATTAAGAAATACACAACAATCAATATGTGAAACAAACACATCACCTGAATGTATGACCCCAAGTAGCCCCTAGGTTTATGAAGGTCAGTAGCGATCCCCAACGCGTTTCGTGGTCCCCCCCCCGATTTTTATTATTAAAAAAATTGTTGACTTTTAATATGTAGGGGTTTTTGGTTATGTATGTCCTGTAATTACTGCATATGGTGGTCTAATGTTACATCCCATTGCTTCTAACTATAGCCATGCTCATTGAGACCCGTACTGGCGGCGTGGTAGATCCCGTCCCCTCCACTCCTCCTGCGGCCGTGTCACACACGCAATTAGCGGCGGTGGTGTGTGCGGCTGTTCTGGGGGGATGGTCTGGGGGGCGGGGCTATGACGCGGCCGGACGGCTGAACTGCTCTGAATTGAGCATGGGGCACAGCTGTGTGAGAGCGTGCAGGCGGCTTCCGGCCGGGGCCGTGCTGCGCGCCCGGACGCGTGCTCCAACTAATGCAGGTTAGTCTCTATTTATGGGAGCAATGGGATGGGACATCTTTCATATGAGTTAGTTAGATTTGGTTGTAAAACACTGAAAATAGGTAGCTTCAAAAGAGGAAAATGTAGATCAGCAGATCTGGGTTCAACCACCTCAATAGTGCCCTCTGCTTTTTGGACACTGGTACATATGTCAAAAAATATAAACTATGAGGTAATGAACACCATAAACAAGGTTATGCATGATAACACATGATTTTAATGCTTATGGGTCGTGAAAACAGATGTGCAAGCTATATACAGTGAAACATATAGGTTCTATGACAACCAAGTATAGATACAGAAAATGGAGGGCATAATACACATAGGGCAATTGTCAGAAAGCAAGACAAGGTACAAAATCAAGTAGCACTTAGAAATAAAGGAAGCCCTGTTAGTGCTGCCTTCCAGACATAGAGCACCAAAGTATCAAGGTAACAAATGCATAACAAGCAAAATAAACAGATAAGTCAGTACAAATGCTTACAGGCTGACCGCAAGTCATCAAAATCCCTCAACGTTTCGATCTGCTATGAGATCTTTGTCAAGAGGAAAAATGCGGTATCCATAGTGGTGAGGAGAGTGCCTTTATAGTAAGGGTGATGGTCTCCAGCTGGGCTGCAGATGGCGCCAGACGCGGAGCACATGTCGGCGCCGGTCTCTGACGTCATCACCACTCGCCCCAGCGCGTCCCTGTCAGCAGCATGGATCCTAGCAAAAACTGCTATGTCTGTGATAGATGAAAAATTAGCTAAATTCCTGAGAACGGATCATCCACTTATACCACTTTTTTATTGCTTACCAAAAGTTCATAAGAGGTTACCAAACCCCCCAGGATGCCCGATTGTGGCAGGAACAAATTCCGTTTTTCAGAACCCAGCTATTTTCTTAGATCGCCTCCTACAGCCATTAGTGATGGCTACTCCCTCTTTTTTACAAGACACTACAGATTTCCTAAATAAGATTAATTCATTTGGCACCCTGACATCAGAATGCATCATGGCCACAATGGACGTTACCAGCTTATATACCTCCATTCCACACTTAGACGGTATCAATGTGATTAAAAAAGCACTGACAAGTACCACTATCCCATTAGGCTTACAGACCCTTGCATGTGATCTACTTACCATCATACTCACGAAAAACTACTTTGCCTTTGACGACCAGTTTTACATACAAGCCCAAGGCACGGCAATGGGTTCAAACATGGCACCTAGTTATGCGAACCTTTTTATGGCCAATTTTGAATCAGAATTTATTCATCCCACAGCTGCTTATTCAAATAACATACTTACATGGCTGCGATACATTGATGATGTATTCCTGATCTGGAAGGGTGAACTTGACGAACTACTTGCATTTCATGGCTATCTGAATCAATGCACCCAGACTATTGCTTTCTCTATAGCCCACAGCACCACAGAGATCCATTTTTTAGACGTCAGGGTTACCTTAGCTGACGGTTGTCTCACTACTGATGTATATAAGAAACCCACTGACCGAAACACATTACTTCATGCCACCAGTTTTCATCCGCAATCTTTAATAAGGGGTTTACCATTTGGGCAATTTATAAGAATACGACGCATAACTGCATCTGATACATTATACGACCAACGCTCCAATGAACTAGTGCACAATTTGTTACAACGTGGATATAACTTCAAAGATCTACAAAAAGCTCAGGCTAAAGCTAGATCCCTTAATCGCAATTCCCTCCGTATGGTTCGTCCTAAGCAGACCAAACAACGAATTCCATGTGTTCTCACTTTCTCTCAACTTTCTATTCAGGCCCAAAAAGTTGTCCGACGACATTGGCCAATCTTGAGGTCGGATGAGAAACTGACAGAAGTCCTCCAGGATCCTCCTTTAACTGTCTACAAGAAAGCTAGGAACATTAAGAACACCCTGGTCAAGGCTGAATTCCACTCACCTAAACCAACGACAGGCTCAAATTGGCTCACAGAAATGGAGAAACCTAAAGGTATGTACCCATGTGGGCATTGTGCCCAGTGTGGATATACCTTTAAGACAGACCATTTCACCCACCCCAGCTTAGGGAAAAAATACCCCATACGTGATTTCATAAACTGCACAACAAAGAATGTCATATATTTAATTAAATGTCCTTGTGGGAAAGGCTACATAGGCAAGACGAAACGGGAACTTAGGCAGAGAATCTCTGAACACAGGTCCGACATTAGGAATGGCCGCATGGAATCCTCTGTGGCCAGGCATTTCCATGAGTTAGGACATAACATCAGTCAACTTAAATTTATAGGTATAGAGGTGGTTAGATTACCCTATAGAGGAGGTAACCTTGAGAAGAGATTACTCCAACGTGAACTGGCTTGGATATTCCAGTTGGGCACAAAAAGCCCTAATGGACTCAATGAAGACTTAGACTTCACTGTATATTTTTAAATACTTTACCTTGATAGTTTAAATATACAATCACTAGACGATTGTGCAATAATTAGATGAAGAGTATGTGGATTTCCACAAACTCTTGGCTGTATCCATTTTTATCCTCACTTGCTCACAAATGGTTCTATTTTTAATTTTAATTTTATCCTTTTTCTTTCGAACAGAATTCTTGTGGTGCCTGTTTTGGGTCCGCTTTAATATATGGTCTCCAGCATGATCTTCAGCTGCGCACATGCTTCCCCTTACAAAAATCTACCCAGCTATGCCCATATGAACACATCTGCCACTCCTGGCCATCTATCTTATTACCATCAAGGACATACATCGTTATATGTTCCATTGAATCTATATCCACCATCTTTATTGTGGCTATGAATCACCAGTTACTATTATCTCCGTCGGCCATCTTGGATGTGGCATTATACTGCTAGAATACTGAGAAGTTCCCATCTGTTTCTCCGTCGGCCATCTTGGATGTGGCGGGACACTAATAGCATATTTAGAAGAGCTTATGGACGCCATCTTTGGAGAGGCAGGATCCGGCTGGGACGCCGGCATCCATCTTGTATGTGGCAGCCTGCCACTGTCTAATGCTGTGATAACGATTTTTCATTTATGCAATAGATCTATCTAACAAACGGTTCCCTTCCCCTCACACACCCTCGCGCACCCCGTGTGTCACACCTGGAAACATAGCAGTTTTTGCTAGGATCCATGCTGCTGACAGGGACGCGCTGGGGCGAGTGGTGATGACGTCAGAGACCGGCGCCGACATGTGCTCCGCGTCTGGCGCCATCTGCAGCCCAGCTGGAGACCATCACCCTTACTATAAAGGCACTCTCCTCACCACTATGGATACCGCATTTTTCCTCTTGACAAAGATCTCATAGCAGATCGAAACGTTGAGGGATTTTGACAACTTGCGGTCAGCCTGTAAGCATTTGTACTGACTTATCTGTTTATTTTGCTTGTTATGCATTTGTTACCTTGATACTTTGGTGCTCTATGTCTGGAAGGCAGCACTAACAGGGCTTCCTTTATTTCTAAGTGCTACTTGATTTTGTACCTTGTCTTGCTTTCTGACAATTGCCCTATGTGCATTATGCCCTCCATTTTCTGTATATATACTTGGTTGTCATAGAACCTATATGTTTCACTGTATATAGCTTGCACATCTGTTTTCACGACCCATAAGCATTAAAATCATGTGTTATCATGCATAACCTTGTTTATGGGACATCTTTCATACCTTGATAAAGTGGTCTGAGCGGGGGGACCACGAAACGCGTTGGGGATCGCTACTGGACCTTCATAAACCTAGGGGCTACTTGGGGTCATACATTCAGGTGATGTGTTTGTTTCACATATTGATTGTTGTGTATTTCTTAATGGAGTTTGCTTTTCTTTTTTCTCTTGCCACATTGTGTTTATAAATAGACTATTTGCACAGTAGCACTTATGCACTTTAGCTCATTGTAATATTGGCACTGATAATTTTGTTACCATGGGATGGGATATAGGCGAAATTGGGATGCCCCTGGGAGTGTGTGGTCCAGCTTTTTATGTTTATGTTTTTTAATTGTCTGTAATGTGATTTATGTGGGTTAATGATCAAAAATAAAATGTACCTATAAATTTATGATACAAATTTAATTGTAGATTCTTTATTACTGTGGAGGAGGTGCTGTGTTTTTGTGAACTATCTAGGGTGAATAGCTGGATTCACCATTGTACAATTAAATACCATTTAGGATTGAGATAGTCCCATACCACTGCACGGCCACAGATTTTTGATTTAATACACCATCATATTAAATTTGTGGTGCGGAATTATTTTCACTTTAGAAATACGATTTTTCCAAGTATACATCCTGTTTCACTAAAATCTTTACGCTTGGGGATATCCCGCCACAAGGTGGCGCATTGGACTGCAGAAAGACTTGTGGCATCTCCTGGCCCTAAAAAAGGACAAGAACCTCCCACAAATTCCCAGTTTCCTTCTGCAGTCTGGACTGCGAAGATAGAAGATGGCTCTCTATATTACGCAGGCGAGAGGGGCTTATCAGCCTGCGGCCCTGCAGGATTATTTCCACCCGTTCTGAACCACTGCCTCCCAGCCTCGGCTGCCTGGTTCGGGTGAAGTTAGGACAGCGCCAGGGTCAGGTGCTGGAGGAGCGCTGCTCCAACCGCAATCCATGTACCTACAAGGGTAGGCGGTTCAGGCTTATGGTGAGCCTTGTGGGATGCCCCTTCCTGCCTTATTGTGGGCCTTCCCCTGCCCCCCCTCCACTGCCCCCCCTCCTCCCTAGCTCAGCATGCCTTGGGTGCACCTACTGTTGCTCTTCCCCACCTCACTCTCTCCCTGGGGAGCGCTTCTGGGGGGGGGGGGAGGCGGTGTTGTTTCACGTTGAATTTTATCTGCTTTTTACTTGTATTGTCCGCACTTGCCGCCGCGCCATTTTGTACGGCCCTCCGCGGCTGGCGGCGACATTCTCCTCGTGTTTTACTGCGCTGTCATTGGCGCTGGGGGGTCACGTGGAGCGCGATACGCGCTCTTCGGGGGGGGTCCCGTGGATGACGCTTTTTGCGTCATACCTCCGCGGTCCGCCCCTCAAGGTCCTTGCGGGCGCCATTTTGGTTGGAGTTTGTCTTCTCCTGACCTGCGGTACTGCGGCGCGCTTCTGGCCTGCCTGGATGTGCGATCGGCTTCTTGGTCCGTGAGTCCCCTTCGGGGTTGTATTTTGCTTTTGTCACCACATTAGGGGAATGATATGTGTGGTTTCTTATGTCTTTCAGGCGGGATAAACGTGACTGTGGTTTCTCCCGGCCCTCTTCCCTTCCTTCTCCCACCTTCCCTAGCGGGGTTTTGAGGCATCCCGGGTGGCTCTTGTTAGCCTTAACCCTATACTGGCCAGTGTACCCACTCTAATCACCATATGGAGGCTTCCGCAGATTATGTGCTTGGGGTTCCTTTGGGACAAGCCCAGCTGTGTGCCGCATGTGGGGATTCCCTGTGAGTGACGGTGTCAGGGTATGTGTGCCCTGCGCCCAGAAGGTACTTGCGCTGCAGTCTGGGTTGCCTGCTACGCTGCCCAGCTCTGCGCCCCCTTCTACATAACCTACCCCCCGCGCCTGCATTTGACCCCTAGTGAGGGACATGCTAGTGGGGAATCATATTATGACTTGGCCTTGCAGGTGGCCAGGTCCCTTTTTTCTGAGGAGGATGAGGGACAGTTTTCTTTCCCTGGCCTGTACCCCCTAGAGGAGGGGGAACTTTTCTCTGATTTTGATTCCTCTGAGGAGCAGCAGGAGGTTTATGGTGGTACTGGGTCTCCTTTTGAGAAGACCCATGGTCTCCTGAGGATACTGACAGGCTTGCATTTTTGAAGTACTGTATATTACACCTCCTGTCCCGGCTAACAGGCAGCAGGGTGAGCTTTTTCACACTGTTAAACAATGCTTGGTGTTCCCTGAGCAGATCCACTTCAATAATTTGGTGCTCAAGGAGTGGGAACGTCCTAGCAGATTGCCCGCGGTGCCTAAGAGTTGGGACAGGAGGTAGCCATTTCCTGCTGATGTGGTTAAGCGCTGGTCGTGTTCCCCCGAGGTGGATGCTCCTGTGCTTGGGTTGTCCAATACCTCGGTCATGCATTCCCCTGACACTTCTACTCTGAGGGATGGTGAGGACCGGCGTGTTGATCAGCTGGCCTGTCACGCATTTGCGTGTGCAGGGACTGCGCTGCGCCCTGTATGCGCTTCTGCCATCACAGCTCTTGCTATTAAAGGGCTACTCAAGTGCCTTCTGGATAATGCCTCGGATGCCAATAGGGGGGAGCAGTATAGATCCCTCCTGCTCTGCTATGAATTTGTGGCATTTTTTCTTTCTGCTATGGATGATGTGGTCAGGATGTGTGGTAGGACTTCTGCCCTTTTGGTGGCTGTACGCCGTTCTGTTTGGCTGCGTCAGTGGGTGGCTGATAATGCTGCTAAGAAGGCTCTCACTGGCTTCCCCTTTACTGGGCTATGGCTCTTTGGGGAGCGTCTGGATCTGTTTGCCAAGGATGGTAGGCTGCCTCAACGCAGGAGGCAGCCGCGGCCCTTTCGGGGGGCTGGATCTTCCCTCCCCTCCTTCCGTGCTCCCAGGTCCGGTCGGGGTGCACCATTTGCAGAGGCACGTAGAGACCCTTGGGGCTGGGGTAGAGGCCGTGGTCGCCCCGGTCTCTCATGGGGTCCCAAGTCCAAATCTTCCCCCAAGCCCCCTCAGGCATAAGGCATGGGGGGATGGTTGCGGCTCTTTGCTCACGTTCGGAGACTGCGCGTCTCAGACCGGTGGATTCAGGAGGTGGTGTTCTCCAGGTACAAGATTTTGCAGCCTGGTCGCCCCCAAGATTCATCAGATCCCGGATGGTTCAAAGCCCCCTGTCAGCTCAGGGCTTGCGGACCAAAGCCTTTTGGATTTGGGTGTCATCTGTCCTCTGCCTTCCAAGGAAAGGGGCAGAGGCTTCTACTCCAATCTGTTCATGGTTCCCAAAAAGGATGGGTCCCTGAGGCCCATCCTGGATTTGAAACGCCTCAACAAATTTGTCAGGTTCAAGCATTTTCGCATGGAGACTCTGCGCTCGGCGGTCAGTACCTTGCGTCCGGGCGTTTTCATGACCTCTGTGGACATCAAAGATGCTTACCTTCATGTTCCAATCTTTCCACGTCATCAGAGACTTCTCAGGTTCGCTCTGGAGGATCAGCACTACCAATTTGTGGCCCTACCGTTCGGTCTTACCTCGGCTCCACGGGTCTTCACCAAGGTGCTAGCGGGGGTGATGGCTCTGTTGAGATCTCAGGGCATTCGCATCCTTCCTTATCTGGACGACATTCTGATTGCATCTCAGTCCTTCCATCAAGCCGAGCTGGATACCCAGATGGTGGTCTCCACACTCGAGTCCTTCGGTTGGGTGATCAACTATCCCAAGTCTTCTCTGTCTCCGTCCTTGGTGAGGTCCTTTCTGGGAGTGACTCTGGATACATCTCAGGTCAAGGTTTTTCTGCCTCAGCAGAAGGTGGAGAGCCTGCAGACGCTGGCACGGTCTCTACTTTCTTGCCCTCACCCCTCTATTCGGCAGGGGATGTAGCTGGTGGGCCTGATGGTGTCATGCTTCGAGGCGGTTCCCTATGCTCAGTTGCACTTGAGAACTCTTCAGTTGCACCTCTTGTCAGTTTGGGATCAGGACCCTGTGTCCCTGGATCAGATATTTGTTCTGTCCCCTCTGGTCAGTCAGTCCCTCTCGTGGTGGCTGGACTCAAGGAATCTCCTACTGGGCAGGACCTTTCTGCCCCCGTGCTGGAAGACTGTCACCACAGATGCCAGTCTGACAGGTTGGGGGGGTTTTTGGAAGTCTTTGAAGTTCCAGGGTCAGTGGGGCCCTCAGGAGGCCCATGCTCCCATCAACATTCTGGAACTGCAGGCGATAAGGCTGGTTCTTTTCCAGTTGACTCCACACCTTCGGGGTCGGGCTGTTCAGATCCGCTCGGAAAACCGGACGGCGCTTGCCTACATCAATCATCAGGGAGGGACTCGGAGCAAGAGGGCCCTCAAGGAAGTGTCTCTGATACTGTCCTGGGCGGAGGAGAATGTTCCCTGCATATCGACAGTTTACATCCCGGGAGTGGAGAACCTGGAGGCAGACTCTCTGAGCAGGGGGATGTCTCGGCTGGGGGAGTGGTCCCTCAGCAACAGGGTGTTTCACTCCCTGTGCCACTGCTGGGGTCTGCCGGATGTGGACCTGTTTGCTTCACGTCACAATCACAAACTTCCATTCTTTGTCTCTCTGTCTTAGGATCCTCTGGCCTTTGCCACGGATGCACTGGCAATGCCTTGGAAGGGGGTTCAGCTCCTCTATGTGTTCCCTCCGTTTCCTCTGCCGGGCAGGGTGCTGCGCAAGTTAGCCCAGGAAGGGGTGCCAGCCATTCTGGTGGCCCCCTGTTGGCCAAGAAGGGTATGGTTCGCAGACATCGTGCAGATCAGTATGTCCTGCCCAAGGATCCAGACCTGCTCACTCAGGGGCAGCTGTGCCATCCCAATTTACAAACGTTGGCTTTGACGGCTTGGCTGCTGAAACCTCCATCTTGATGGAAAAGGGGTTGCCTGCCTCAGTTGTTGATACCATGATTAGGGCTAGGAAGAAGTCCTCGTCCTTTATCTACTATAGGGTCTGGCATGCTTACATTGCCTGGTGTGAGTCCAGATCTCTTCACGGTCGGGTGTTTTCTATTCCCAGGATTCTGGAGTTCTTGCAACATGGTTTGGATTTGGGCCTTCAGCTTAGTACCCTCAAGGGTCATGTTTCAGCTCTGGGATCCCAAAAATCTTTTGCCAGTCACCGTTTGGTTAAGACTTTTTTCCAGGGGGTTTCTCACGTGCGTCCACCACGTAAGCCTATGTTACCAGTTTGGGATTTGAATCTGGTGTTATCTGCTTTACAGGGTCGCCCCTTTGAGCCTCTCCGTGAGGCCGCTTTGCCCATTTTGACTCTTAAGGTAGCCTTTTTGGTGGCTATCACTTCTGTCAGGCGTGTTTCTGAGTTGGCGGCACTTTCCATCAAACCTCCTTATTTTGAGCGACACCAGGACAAGGTGGTGTTTCGGTTTAAGCCTGATTCTTGCCTAAGGTTGTGTCTGCTTTTCATCTCAATCAGGACATTGTTTTGCCTTCCTTTTGACCTAATCCTGCTAATTCCAAGGAGCGCACTCTGCATTCTTTAGATGTGGTTAGGGTTCTGAAGTTTTACTTGGTCGCTACTGAATCCTTCAGGAAGACTGATGCTCTTTTTGTTCTTCATTCTGGAACTAGGAAGGGTTTGCCTCTGGCTAAATCCACCATCAGTAAGTGGATTCGTCAGGCGGTGATACAAGCCTATTCTGCTAAGGGGAAGGCGCCTCCCTTTCGCCTTAGTCCTGTCACGCTCGGGGTAACTCCAGCCCTCCAGATAAGCCCTCAACCCCCAATCTCCGCAGCCAGCTTCACCTGTAGGAACCCCCGCTTGCCGGGACGCAGAATACGCCTGCCCGGGATCGGTTGCCCCCAGGACTTCAATGGCTCAAAGGATGAGAGCTTATTGGTAGGAGGTCCGGAGAACCTAATGGCTAGAGCGTTAGTAGCGGAAGTCCAGAGACAGGCCAGAGGTCGACAGCGGAAAGACAGAGAACGTGGCGGTACAAAGGA
Organism: Gastrophryne carolinensis; assembly: GCA_027917425.1. NCBI lineage: Eukaryota > Metazoa > Chordata > Amphibia > Anura > Microhylidae > Gastrophryne > Gastrophryne carolinensis. Next base: position 297,699,531 of record CM051237.1, on the reverse strand, counting down.
TTAGGCAACTTGAGGTCAAGGTTCAAGGCGGAGGTTGGCAACAGGGGTTCAGATCGAGAATGGTCGGTTCAGGCGGTGGTCGGCAACAGGGGTTCAGATCGAGAATGGTCGGGTCAGGCGGTGGTCGGCAACAGGGATTCAGATCGAGAATGGTCAGTTCAGGCGGTGGTCGGCAACAGGATCAATAACGAATACACAGAGGTCAATACTAGGTACAAGGCGCTATCACAGGCACTGGGTGAATGGCGGGGAAAGACTTTATAGGGACAAGACATGATTGGAAAAAGGAGACAGGGACATGATTGGTGCAACATAGAACTCAATATGGATTGGGTCAAAACGGAAGGGGCGTAAAGACAGAATCTCCCTGCCGGGGCTCATTGGCCCAAAATACAACACTAGGGCTCATTGGCCCACTAAGAGTGGAAAGGGAGGAGTCCCTCCCCAAGCTGAGCCCGCAGGCTCTTTAACTTCTCCTCCGGCGTGCGCGCAGAGAGTAGCGCCGCCGGAGGGCATAAGAGACACGTGCTCGCGCCCGGCGGAGCCGGAGCTGAGAGCGGGGGCGTGGCCAAGCTGAGCGCCGCCTGAGCCGACGCCGCCCGAGCCGCTGCTCGGCAGAAACGCGAGCCAGGAGCTGCGTGGCCAGCTGCCCGGGGAAGGTGCGGGAGCGAGGACGCGGTGAGTGAGTTCCTGACACTACCCCCCCTTTACGAGGGGCCTCCGGACCCTCACCAGGTTTCCCTGGATTGTCATGATGGAATTTTTTTACAAGAGCCCTGGCGTGAACATCCCTTGCAGCAACCCAGCACCTCTCCTCAGGACCGTAGCCAACCCAGTCAACTAAATACTGTAGCGAATTACGGACTTTACGCGAATCTAAGATTTTGTTTACCTCGTATTCAGGCTCATTATCAACCAAGATTGGTGAAGGACCAGCAGGAGGAGTACTCTTAGTTGGTTTTAGCAGCGATACATGAAAAGAATTAGGGATTTTCATAGACGGAGGGAGTTGAACTTTAAAGGTTACATTGTTCAACTTCCTAATTATGGGGAAAGGACCAATAAACTTAGGACCCAATTTACTGGAAGGCTGCCGGAGAGCGATGTTCTTAGTGGAAACCCAAACGAGATCCCCAATCTGAAGGACAGGTCCCTGAGACCTGCAACGATCGGCGAATTTCTTATATCTCAAACCCATAGCTTTTAAAGTCTCTTGGACGCGTGCCCAGATTTCTTTCCGTTCTTGGAGCCACTCTTCCAATGTCGGTAAATCCGAAGGTGACCCTGAGAGTGAGGAACCTCTGGGATACTTTCCTAAATTGCAGAAAAATGGGGACATCTTAGTGCTTTCACTCTGCGCATTATTGTACGCGAAATCAGCAAAATCAATGAAGTCCGACCATTGCTCTTGAGCATCAGAAATATAACATCTTAAGTATTGTTCCAGACTTTGATTAGTTCTCTCAGTCTGCCCATTAGTCTGAGGATGGTACGCAGATGACAAAGATAACTGGATTCCCAAGCGTGAACAGAAATTCCTCCAAAAACGCAAAGTAAATTGTACACCCCGATCGGAAACTACATTAGCCGGTATGCCATGGATACGGAAAACATGCGAGATAAATAATCGCGAAAGCTCAGGAGCCGATGGTAGTTTAGATAAAGGAATAAAATGTGCCATCTTACTGAAACGGTCGAAGACCACCCAAATCACAGTGTTCCCATGTGAAGGAGGCAAATCTACAATGAAATCCATAGAGATATGAGTCCATGGTTCTTTAGGAATCTCTAGTGGAACCAAACACCCACTAGGTGCCTTGTGTACCCCTTTACTTCGTGCGCAAACAGAACATGCGTCGATAAAGGCAGAAATATCACGTCGCATAGTAGGCCACCAAACATGGCGTCGGGCTAAAATGAATGTCTTACGATTTCCCAGATGACCAGCAGTTTTAGCATCATGAAATTTGCGGATTACATCAGAGCGCAGGTGCGGCGGTACAAACTGACATTCCGAAGGTACATCTACAGGGGAATCATTTTGAAACGGCACCAGGGTATTAGAAAGATCAGGAAGCAATGCCCCTACCACACAGCCCAAAGGCAAAATTGGTTCACCCATATCACCCCGATCTTTGCATTCCCCGAACATGCGAGACAGGGCATCCGCCTTAGAATTTTTAACACCTGGTTTAAATGTAATTATGAAATTAAAGCGCGAAAAAAACAATGCCCAACGTGCCTGACGAGAGTTCAGTCTCTTAGCTGAACCGATGTACTTGAGATTTTTGTGATCAGTATAGACCGTTATCGGATGTAATGAACCCTCCAACCAGTGACGCCATTCATCAAAGGCCAGTTTTACCGCCAGTAATTCTCTGTTTCCTACATCATAGTTTTGCTCCGCGGTACTGAATTTTCGCGAAAAATAAGCGCAAGGATGTAGACGCTCTGGATGACCGGAATATTGCGACAAAACTGCCCCCACACCCAACTCAGAAGCATCAACTTCAATGATAAAAGGTTTATTAACATCCGGATTAACTAACACAGGCGCTGAAGTAAAGGCCCGTTTTAAAGTCAGGAAGGCCTCGCAGACAGAGGGAGACCAGTTTGTAGTGAAGGCCCCCTTACGAGTAAGGTTGGTGAGAGGTGCTACAACATGGGAAAAGCCCTTGATAAAACGTTGATAAAAATCCGCAAACCCAAGAAAACTTTGCAGTTCTTTCAGGGTTTTGGGTTGGACCCAATCCTGCACCGCTGAAACCTTCACCGTATCCATCTCTAAACCCTGGTTGGAAATTACATACCCCAGGAAGGGAACAGTGGTGACCTCAAACATGCATTTAGAAAATTTCGCATATAACTTGTTCTCCCTTAGTTTTTGCAGTACCAACTGGACATGACGTCTGTGCTCCAACAAAGAATTCGAAAAAATGAGAATATCATCCAAGTAGATGTCTTGGAAGACGGCTGGTGCATTACAAAGGCCAAAGGGCATGACCAGATACTCGTAATGGCCGTCTTTCACATTAAAAGCCGTTTTCCACTCATCCCCCTGCCGGATACGAATCAAATTGTAAGCCCCTCTTAAATCCAACTTGGAAAAGATTCGGGCTCCTACAATTTGATTAAACAAATCCCCAATCAAGGGTAAATGATATCTGTTTTTTACCGTGATTTTATTCAAGGCCCGGTAATCAATACAAGGTCTCAGGCCACCATCTTTTTTCTCCACGAAAAAGAATCCGGCCCCTGCAGGCGAAGTAGAGGGGTGGATAAATCCCTTACTCAAATTCTCGGCAATGTACTCCCTCATTGCTTGCTCCTCAGGCCTGGTGAGATTGTAAATCTTCCCTCTAGGCGGAATCGTTCCGGGGAGCAAATCAATGGGGCAGTCGTAGGCCCGATGTGGAGGAAGAGTGTCTGCTGATCGTTCCGAGAAAACATCGGCCCAGTCCGCATACGGCTGAAGTAACCCCTGGGGCAACATCTGAACACTTCTAAGGACCGTAGAGAAACAATGTCCCTTGCAGTGGTTACTCCACTTAATCAATTCCCCAGCCTGCCAATCTAAAATGGGGTTGTGGAGTTGCAACCAGGGGTATCCCAAGACCACTGGAGTTTCTGGACAGTCAAAAACAAAGAATTCTATGAACTCAGAGTGGGAGGGGCCAACAATTAATTTAAGAGGTGGGGTCTTATTGTTGATCGGTCCCCCCTGAATGGCCAAAACCTGCAGTGACCTCACAAGGGGTACCAAAGGGATTCCTAAAATGGAGATCATGCTGCTATCCAGAAAGTTACCCACAGCTCCACTGTCGATAAAGGCAGAAACAGTCTGCTTGGAGGAGCCCCAGGAAAGGTCTACAGGCACTAGCATCTTATTCAGGCGAGAGTAACAAACTGACTCACCTAGATCAGCACTCTCCCCCTGATCTAGGTATGGGAGTTTTCCGCCGGTTTCCCCTTGTTTGGGCAGGACCCAGCGAAATGTCCCGAGTTCCCGCAATAAAGGCACAACCCCATGGAATGCCTACGCTGCTTTTCAGCCTGGGTTAGACAGGTTCTCCCCAACTGCATGGGTTCCTACTGAGATGATGACGGCGTACCCTCCCCACGGGCAACCGGGGAATTAGGGTTCTGGAAGGACCTGAGAGACGTGGGAGCCCTGGCTCTCTCCCTAGCCCTCTCTCTAAGACGCCGGTCTATTTTAATGGAGACCTGCATCAATTGGTCCAAGTCCGTCGGAGGGGAAAAATTCACCAACGCATCCTTGATGCTTTCCGACAGCCCCACCCGGAATTGGCTGCACAGGGCGGGGTCATTCCACCTAGATTCTACGGCCCAGCTGCGGAATTCCGCACTGTAATCCTCGGCCGAGTTTCGCCCTTGCTTCAGGGCCCGAAGCCTGCTCTCGGCCGTGGATTGCTGGTCTGGGTCGGCATACAAGATGCCCATGGCAATGAAGAAGGCCGTGACAGAATGTAAGGCTGCATCATTGGGAGGCAGACTAAAGGCCATGGACTGAGGGTCTCCTTGAAGTAAAGAAATAACCAAGCCCACTCGCTGGGTCTCGGTGCCTGAAGAGATGGGTCTCAACTTGAAATAAAGTTCGCAGGCATTCTTGAAATTGGAAAACTTGGCACGATCTCCAAAACATTTTTCAGGTAGCGGGATCTTCGGCTCTGAGACGTGAGGTGGTACAGAGGAGGCAGGTGATTGTCGGGATTCCTGAGTGGCCACTCTTTGAGCGAGTTGGTTGATCGCAGTGGCCATAGCCTGCACCTGCTGTACCAGGTCATCCATTATATATTTTTTTTTTTGTGGCCTGTGATAATGTCACGCTCGGGGTAACTCCAGCCCTCCAGATAAGCCCTCAACCCCCAATCTCCGCAGCCAGCTTCACCTGTAGGAGCCCCCACTTGCCGGGACACAGAATACGCCTGCCCGGGATCGGTTGCCCCCAGGACTTCAATGGCTCAAAGGATGAGAGCTTATTGGTAGGAGGTCCGGAGAACCTAATGGCTAGAGCGTTAGTAGCGGAAGTCCAGAGACAGGCCAGAGGTCGACAGCGGAAAGACAGAGAACGTGGGGGTACAAAGGATTAGGCAACTCGAGGTCAAGGTTCAAGGCGGAGGTCGGCAACAGGGGTTCAGATCGAGAATGGTTGGTTCAGGCGGTGGTCGGCAACAGGGGTTCAGATCGAGAATGGTCGGTTCAGGCGGTGGTCGGCAACAGGATCAATAATGAATACACAGAGGTCAATACTAGGTACAAGACGCTATCACAGGCACTGGGTGAATGGCGGGGAAAGACTTTATAGGGACAAGACATGATTGGAAAAAGGAGACAGGGACATGATTGGTGCAACATAGAACTCAATATGGATGGGTCAAAACGGAAGGGGCGTAAAGACAGAATCTCCCTGCCGGGGCTCATTGGCCCAAAATACAACACTAGGGCTCATTGGCCCACTAAGAGTGGAGAGGGAGGAGTCCCTCCCCAAGCTGAGCCCGCAGGGTCTTTCTCCTCCGGCGTGTGCGCAGAGAGTAGCGCCACCGGAGGGCATAAGAGACACGTGCTCGCGCGCGTGGTGCCGGAGCTGAGAGCGGGGGCGTGGCCAAGCTGAGCGCCGCCTGAGCCGACGCCGCCCGAGCCGCTGCTCGGCAGAAACGCGAGCCGGGAGCTGCCCGGGGACGGCGCGGGAGCGAGGACGCGGTGAGTGAGTTCCTGACAACTGCTCATTCTACTCGTGCTATTGGTGCCTCCCTTTCACCTTACTGCTCATTCTACTCGTGCTATTGGTGCCTCTTGGGCCTTTCAGCACCAAGCTTCTTTTAAGGAATTTACAAGTTTGACCAAATCCACTAAAAACTCATTATATCTGATCTGATCTAGTTTCAATTTAATTGAATTATATAGGTGAGCAATAATGGCGGTTCTGGGGATTTTCATGTTTGCTTATGAATTCCAGATAAGTCTGTTTTTGCAGACATGGCAGATATGAAACCTCTGGTTCTGAAGCTTGTTGCCTCTCTGTGTATTCATGCTGACTAGATCACTGCTGCCTATCTTAAGATTATGTAATATGCATTGCAAAGGAACAACAGGGGTTGAGACTGTGATATGATGCTGAGTGTGATATCATGTGGGGATCATTAATGATGCATGCTGTAACAATACTGATTTTGATACCAACAATGAAGCATGTAAGTTTGTCTGTCACTGATGATCAGAGGTACGCTTAAGTTCTGGGAACGCTGGGTCCTTGTCCCATACAGACAATAGGAGAAGTTGCAGAAGCCCCAAGAGGGACTGAGCACAAGGGGCCGCTTCGAAGCACGCCACCATCAGGCCCACCAGCTGCATCCCCTGCCTGGTGAAGGGACGGGGACAGCTAGGAGGAACTGAACTAGTGCAAGCAGATTGTCCACCTTCTGCTGAGGAAGGAATATCCTTGCCTGAACTGTGTCCAGATTCATTCCTAGGAATGAAATTACCAAGGAAGGGGACAGTGAGGACTTGGGGTGGCTGATCACCCATCCAGATGACTCCAGGATGGACACCACCAGCTGAGTATCCAACTTTGTAGAGGCTGGGAAGTGATGAGGACATCCAGGTAGTGCAGCACGCGGACGCCTCTTGGCCTCATCAGAGACATAACCCCCGCCAGCACCTTGGTGAGCACTCTGGGAGCTGAAGAGAGGCCAGATGGCAAGGCCACAAATTGGCAGTGTTGATCTTCCAACGTGGATCTAAGGAATCTTGGTGTCCTGAAAACACAAGGATGTGAAAGTAAGCATCTTTGATATCCACAAACGCCATGAAGCCCCCGGGTCGCAAGGAGCAGATGGCCGAGTGCAGAGTTTCCATGAGGAAAGCGCCTGTACTTGACAATTTGCTGAAGACCAGTACATCCAGAATGGGCCAGACTGACCCATCTTTTTGGGAACTGTGAAAAGGTTGGTGTAGGGTCCCTTGCCTCTGTCTGTTAAGGGAAATCTGCAAATGACCCCCAGACCCAGCAGACCTTGCACTGCCTGCGCCAGCACCTAAGCAGAAGCAGGGACCAGGAGTACCCGGGACCAGATAATCTTAGGGGAGGGCGCACAGCAAACACCATCTTGTAGCCGGAGGACACTACCTCCTAAATCCACCGGTCTGAGGCGTGATGCCTCCAGACTTAAGCAAGGTGCCGCAGCCGTCCCCTCACCCAGGCGGGTGAGGGCACCCCATCATGCTTGAGGGGACTTGGGAGAGGACTTGGGCATAGCCCCCCCAGAAGGGGGCCCTGGCCCCGAAGGGCCCGAGACAGCCGTCTGCGCTGTGGTAACTTACCTCTCTTACCAAACAGGTCTAGGCGGGCCCCAAACAGACGTAGCCCCTTAAAGGGGAGCCCAGCAAGGGCCTTCTTCGCAGCATTGTCAGCACCCCACTGTCGCAGCCAGACCAAGCGACGTATAGCCACCACAAGGGCAGAAGTTCTTGCACACATTCTAATGGTGTCATCCAATGCTAATAGGATACATTTTACAAATACATCACAACTGGAGAGTGCATTAAACACATCCCAAGGGAGATCATCAGTGGCACGATCAAGCATTTTTCTGATGAGGGTTCTAGCGGCCACAGCAGTAATGGCAGAGGCACAGACCGGGCACAGCGCTGTCCCCGCACATGCAAAGGCGTGGGAGGCCAGCTGATCAATGCGCCGGTCCTCAGCATCCCGCAGGGTAGTAGAGTCAGGGGGATGTATGACAGGGGTGTTAGATAGCCCTATGATCGGGACATCCACCTCAGGGGGGATGACCAACATTTAACCACCTCAGGGGGAAAAGGATACTTCCTATCCCAATCCCCTGGAACCCCGGGAAGTTTACTGGGGCACTCCCATTCCTTGAGCACAAGGGTATGGAAATGAGCCTACTCTAGAAATTCCAAACGTGATGTTGCTGTATGGAAACACTCCCCTCTTTGCCTGGGAGCCTCACCAAGGAGAGAGATAGACAGAACCTCAAAGATCTGGATCAATAATCTGTCAGTGTCATCCTGGACCCAGGGGTCAGGGCCAGAGTCTTCATGACCCTTCGGTCTCTCATCAGATGAGCCTGAGTCAGAAAAGAGCTCTCCTTCATCAGAAGGGGTATAGCCACACAGATTCATAGACTCCTCAGTTCCCATAGGGAAAACAGTAACATTAGGCGTCAAGTGCCGCTTCTTACCAGGGCCCTTACGTGCTAAAGACCTCGCAATAATCTGTTCAGCCGTAGGCAGTCTAGGAGACAAATCAGGCTGAGAATCCCCACTTGTGTGCGACTCAGCAGGAGTGAGATTTAAGCCTGGGGGAGTAGGCGAAGTGAAACGAGGTGCAGCCACTGGCCGGCCAGATTGCAAAGCCAGCGCTTGCTCAGCACAGGGTACGCAGTACGCAGACTCATGCCTTGTCAGCATCAGCATGAGGTTGTCCACACGCCATACACCGCCGGTCTTGTCCCAAAGGGACCCCGGTCACATTATCCTTAGATGCCTCCATATGTGATTATTAGGCACAATAGCCTCGATTCAAAGACACATTCGTCCGGACTTCCGTAGCTGTCTGTGAAAGTTTTGGTGGGTGTTTGTCATTTTTTTGCTTTTTTTCGTTCATTTTTCATTCGTACGAACGTTCGGAAATGCGCTTTTGATGAACAGAAGCAAATCGGAACATTTCCGTTAGTTCGGATCATTTTCCAAACAAAATCGGAAATTTTCAGTTCGTTCAGATAACTTCCGTTGTTGGGATGGGTTTCCGTCTGATTCAGAGAGCTGATTTCCGACGGATCACCACCCTATAAATCCGTTTAATTTCCGATCCACTTACGGGACCTTTGAGGGCTCGGATTGCTATTGTTGAACATGTTTTGCGGCTATGTGGAGGAGTCTGCGCGCCTTTAGCACCAAGGCATTGCATGTATCAGCATGGCCGAGGCCATAAATTGTATAGCAATGCATACCTGAATCAATACATTTCATGTATGCCTTATAGATGCATTTTAATGCTGACCTAAATTAGTCCTTAGCATGTAAACATTTATTTTTCCACACATCCATATAATTGCTATTTTTTTTTAGACTTATATCCTTTGTGAATTATATTTGGATTGTTGAACTTGAATCTTAATTTGTTGTAGGAGTTATTGTTTTAGTTGGTTACCTTTGCTTTGTGTAATTATTTTATATTTGGTTGCAGCACTGCAGTATGACCCCAACATGGTTATACCAATATTTTAATTTACGTTTTTTAACAGGGACCACACATGCCAGAGTGGCACAACTGAGTGTCAGGGTCCTTCAGTTGGAGGGCGAGATGCAGGAGCTGCGCAACTCGTAGGGGACCACAAATGAAGAATAGTGTTCTGTGGCCTGCCATTGCTTTGTATTTTGTTTTTTATAGTATATGTTTAAAATTTTATATTTTATGATGGAATAAAAAAAAATGTTACATTGTCATTTCATTTACAAAATACATTAACACAAAACTAATGGGCCCAGAAAAATGTAAAGATGAATATTCACATGACCGAGAAGTGATTTGGGTAAGTTTTAGGGGGCTAAAATGGAAGAAGAACCTAAACGAGAAGTGGTTTGGGTGAGCTTTAAGGGTCCAAAAGGGAAGATGGAGGACAGTGCTAAGTGGTGTGGGTGAGCTTTAAGGGTCCAAAAGGGAAGATGGTGGACAGTGCTAAGTGATTTAGCTAAACATTGTAGTAGAAGTGAGGGTGGCAAATATGTAGGCGAGCACTTTAATGAGTTAAGTTTGTAGTGCGCAGGCGCAAGATCGTAAGGATTTCCATCTGTACGATTATTTATTGAAAAAGGGAAACAGAAACTAACGGGAAACGTAAAGGATTCGTTGGAGTATACGATGGGAAAAGGGCAAAAACGAAAGCCTACGTTGTAACATGTGAAAATGAAACGGAAAAGTCTGGATGGAAAATTACATCCTCGTATTCGTAATCTGCCGTATGAACGGACGGAAACTTTACAGAAGGTTTTCAATGCATGCATAGAATCGCTCGTACGTTCATACGAGAACGGAAACATTTCACACAAAAAACAGATCGGCACTAAAACGTTTTTTTGTTGTCTCTCTGAATCGAGCCTAATATGCCAGTAGGGATTGACGCTATAAAGCAACCCTGGATGCCCCAATGACCCGCTAGGGAGTGGGAGTAAATTTACAAGGCCCGCTACCAATTACACCGGGCCGGCAGAAGCCAATGGATTCACCCTCTGAAAGACACAATGAGAAGAAGGGTGTCAGAACCGAAACACACTACAGTGAATTATAAAGCCGCCCGCGCGGGCACTTACGGTAAGTAAGAACGTCACACGCACGCGCGACCAGACAATATGGCGCCGAGTACCTCGAAGGGCGGGCCAGAGCGAGCCGTGACGCGGGGCGCGCCATGCCAGGCCCCGCCCCCCCGAAGAGCTTGAAGTCCAACAGACAAGCAGCCAATGAGGACGCAGAAGCGTCTGAGGTAACGACGCCGCCCGGCGCGAAGCATCCAAATGGCGCGCGCGTGGCGGCATTTACAGTGTAAAAAGACAAATCAGCACGGCGGTTGACACCACATATATCAGTCCAAGCAGACATTACAAAGAGGGCCATAAGCATGTAATCACAATACACGGACATCCACACCCCCCCCTTCTTTTCCTCCCGAGGGCTACGGGGAGAGTGAGGGAGGATGGCGGCCCTTTGTACAGGGCCCACCGCTACCGGGGCATGGGACAATAATGCGGAAGGGGCATCCCATAAAGGCTCACCATCAGCCTATACCGCCTACCCCTTGGTGGGGGACTGCGGTGGAGCAGCGCTCCTTGCGCACACATGGTGCTGCCTACCTTCACCCGACCAGCGCAGCCCAGGCTGGGAGACACATCACAAGAAGGACGGGCGGGAATAGTCCAACAGGGCCGCAGGCTTTAATAGCCCCGCTCACCTGCAACAGAGTGATAATTTCATGTCTTCGCAGTAAGCACTGCAGAGAAATCTGGGGATTTGTGGGAGGTCCCCGGGTATTTGAGGGGCCGGGAGGAGCCTGTTTTACATGTCTCTGCAGTGCAGCGCCATCTGGCGGAGGATAACCCAAGTGTAAGTAATCTATTTGGAGCAAGTAAGCATCCCTGATGTCCACCGTGGTCATGAAGTCGCTGGGCCGAAGTGAACTCACCGCTGACCTCAAGGTCTCCATGCCGAAGTGTTTGAATCTGACAAACCTGTTGAGACCCTTTAGGTCCAGGATCGGTCTCAGAGAGCCGTCCTTCTTGGGCACCGTGAAGAGATTGGAATAGAACCCTTGACCCCGTTCCTGGTGAGGCACAGGACAAATCACTCCGGACGACAGAAGTCGTTGGACAGCCAATCTTAGGCCCTGCGCCGTCAAGGGGTTCTGGGAAATCCGTGACCTAAGAAATCTTGGAGGCGGCCAAGCTGCCAGCTCTATCTTGTACCCAGAGGACACCACCTCCTGAATCCACCGGTCCGAGACATGCGGTCTCCAGACGTGAACAAAAAAACAGAAGCCGTCCCCCCACCCGGATGTGTGAGGGCACCTCCTCATGCCTGAGGAGTCTTGGCAGGGGGCTTGGACTTGGACCCCCAGGAGGGACTGAGACGACCGCAGGATCTACCTCATCCCCAGAAGTCTCTGCGGCCACCAGAGAAGGAAGAGCCTCGTCCCCCTCGAAAAGGACGAAAGGAATAAGAGCCCCGAAAGGGTCGCGCAGGCTTCCGACGCTGAGTAAGCCTCCCATCTTTCGCCAGGAGATCCAGGTGCTCCCCGAACAGCCGGAGTCCCAGGAAGGGAATACCAGTGAGAGTTTTCTTGGCGGCTGCGTCCGCTGCCCACTGTCACAGCCAGAGAGAACACTGAAGGCCTCATAGTCATCGTCATCATCTGCAAAAATTGCAAAAGCCGGCTCCAAATGGCGCTTCTTACGCGTGGCCTTGCCCGTGGCCGAACGCGGTAACTGACGTTCTATACTGGCCACTCTGAGTGCCAAGTCCGTTTGAGACCCCCTGCTGGCTTCCCCCTCACTGGGGGCTAAATGCAGACGTGTGGGAGTCGGCGAGGCCGTCAGCAAAATGGGACTGGGGCCGGCAACACTCGTCCCATCCTGTTCCGAAATGACGCCTTGGGCATACAAATAGCGCTGCGACCACTCCGGGAACAGGTACCACACAAGAGACAAAGCTTAACAAGTCCCGAGGGGGCCCCAAGCTCGCTATCCCCAGAAGCCTCCATTATGGTGATTAAGGTGAAAGAAATTGGGTCACAAGGCACAAACGGCCAGAACCGCACAATCCCCAATTTGAACCCTCTGAACCCTTTAAGCACAGGGCAGGAAGGGGGGGGGGGTACTGAGACCAGGAGGAACCACCTACGGATAGACTGGGACCCATCTGGAAAACATAGCATAAAGAAAAATATCGTTTTGTGAGTACTCACCTTTAAAACGGGTATTATGAGTGTGCCATACACTCCACTTCGGTCTTCATGACATCTGAGTCTCCAGTAGAGGGTGAACTTCTGCAGAGATAAATATGCAAAAAAGAAAGCCCCTCCCGGTCCATATATACCTGGGACCTCCCACCAATTCCCCAGTGTATAAAAGCAGTAAAAGGACCAGGAAGAACCAAATACAACCTTAACAATCAAAACCAATGGTTCACCATATAAAAGCCCCAGAATACCTGAAAAAAAGGGTGGGGCGAAGTGGAGTGTATGGCACACTCATAATACCCGTTTTAAAGGTGAGTACTCACAAAACGGTATTATTCTAAGTGTTCCATACACTCCACTTCGGTCTTCATGACATCTGGGACATCCAATAGCAGTGTCCGTCATGGGTGGGAACCAGAAACAGTAAAGAATGTACCAACTCAAACCACTGCAGCTTGCAGAACCTTGCGGCCAAAAACAGCATCCGCTGAAGCCCGCACATCAACCTTGTAAAACTTGGAAAAAGTATGAACGGAAGACAAAGTAGCAGCCTTACAAACTTGTTCAACAGAAGCCTGGTGCTGAAAAGCCCAGGATGCACCAACAGCACGAGTAGAGTGCGCAGTGACCCTAAAAGGGGGAGTCCTCCCCTTAGCAGAATAGGCCCCAAAAATGGCCTGACGAATCCATTTGCTAATCGTAGATTGCCCAGAAATGAAATCACACGAGACAGGGAGAGAGAAGACTTGGTGCGGTTGATCACCCACCCGAACCTCTCCAGGGTCGACACCACCTGGTGGGTGTCCAGTTCCGCCTGATGAAGGGAAGAAGCTGAAATTAACAGATCGTCCAGATAAGGCACAATGCGATTGCCCTGAGATCTGAGCAGAGCCATTACGCCCGCCAAAACCTTGGTGAAGACCCTCGGTGCCGTGGTCAGACCGAAGGGAAGAGCTACAAATGTTGATCCTCCAACCGGAGGAATCTCTGATGTGCCTGAAAAATCGGAACATGCAGATAGGCATCCTTGATGTCTATGGATGTCATAAAATCCCCTTGGCGAAGGGAATTGATAGCCGAGCGCAGAGTCTCCATGCGGAACTTTTTGGCTCTGATAAACCTGTTGAGAACCTTGAGATCTAGAATGGGTCTCACCGAACCCTCCTTTTTGGGAACCGTGAAAAGGTTGGAGTAGTAACCCCTGCCTCTTTCCGACAGAGGCACCGTGCATATAACCCCCATGTCCAGAACCCAAAATGACCTTGGGTAGGGAATTCCAGACGGGGCTTGCAGGCCCCAAATATTCCCCCTTCTTAAGAGGGGGCGCCTCAGGCGGTTCAATATCCAACACCTCCAATAAATGTGACAAAACAGTGGCCGTATCTACGGCATCCCCCAGCGCCTGCCCGACATTGGAATTCCCAGGCTGACCATAGTCAGCCTCTGTTTCCTGATACAATTCCCCCTCCTCTAACGGGGAATAATCGGACAAATCAGCGGACTCGTCGTCAATATCCCACAATGGCTGGGCCGACAACGAATGTCTCTTTTTAGCCTGGGCCTTCTTGCCCACCGTGCTAGCAATCATTTTCTCGATGCTGGCCAACCGAGCCCAAACATGAGAAAGCGACTCCCCACTGGTACCAATGTCACTTGGGGTACGGATCAGGTGGGGAGGGGAAGGCGATGAAGCGAGAGGAGCCGACCCAGAAGGCTGGGTACCAGACTGCCGCGTTATGGCCTTTTGTGCGCATGGTATACAGATCAGCACATTCTCCCTCGTAAGGGATACCCCGCACCCCACACATGGCCCGGATTGTCCCAAAGGGATCCCGTGCCCGGTATCCTGCGGAGCCTCCATATGGTGAGTTTTTGTGGTCAGTCGCAAGACCGCAGGGAATTACGCATTAGCAACCCGGGATGCCCCTTAAAAGTCCCGGTGGGAGGATTTTTGGGTGGACAATTTTTATAACTAGGAACCCCAGGACCAGGAGGGTCCCTTAATATGCACATATACAGGGCAACCTGTAACACACAAAATAAGCAACATAAGAGCAGAGCTGTGTAAAAAATGGCCATAACCCACATGTAAAAAACCACAGCATTTGATCTTGTAGCCACACAAATGGAAATATATATAGGTATATATATATATATATATATATATATATATATATATATATATATATACCACAACCCAGCCAAAAAGTGCAATTAAGGCACAAGCACACAAACACACACACATGTTTGAGACCAGTGGGGCCCCTGCTAAATAGGGGCCCCCACACACACACAAGCTAAGAAGATGGCCATCAGGCCCTTACCACCCCGATGTGCAAAGCGGCCTGCCAGAGAAGATGGCCCCCACGCAGCCTCGTGCCTGAGGAGGGAGAGCAGGGGGAGGGCGGGCGAGCACCCCCCCCCCCCCCCCCCCCGGAGGGGAATAAGGGACCCGGAAGGGGGGGAAGCCTGCCAGGAGCCGGCCATAAGCCTAACGGGACGGGGCATCCCACACCAGGATCACCAAGAAACCTGGAAACCGCCTACCCCATAGTGAGGTCTCACGGTGGAGCAGTGCTCCTGCTGCACCCATAGGGTGCTCCTACCTTCACCAGGACCCGCAGCCTAAGCTGGGAGGCTCAATATAGCACAGCACAGACAGGGGAGGAAGAGCCCCCCCTTCCACTAAGGACAAGCGTGCCCGAGCATGCTGCTGCGCCCCTCCGCTCACCCCCTCCGTGTCATGGGGCCAGCCGGCACCCGCCCCCCCCCCCTCGCATAGACGCCAGGAGAGGTGGAAGGTGAGTAACACAACGTGAAAAAAGTACATTGCACTAAACACACACACATAATAACAAAGCTTGCGGGAGACATAAGAATAAAATGTGTCCCAAGGTGGTCCCCCCCCTCCCCATATAGGCTCACCATAACCTATGGCCGGCTACCCTTTAGTACAGGGTCTGCGGCCCAGAGCACAGCTCTGCCGAACGCCTGACTCTCGGCGTTCCCCTACCATCACCTGATCAGAAGCCGGAGGCTAGGAGGCAGGAAGGGTCCACTGAAGCAGGCGGGAGTAGGACTGCAGCGGCCGACGGGCTTGGGATGCCCCGCTTGTCTGAGATATTCCATGGAGACAGAAATAGATCCATCTTCGCAGTCAGACTGCAAGAGAACTCTGGAGGATTATTAGAGATACAGCTGCCATTATATGAGCCAGGAGGAGCCACAAGTTTCATCTTGCAGTCAACTGTGCCACCTTGTGGCGGTAACCCAATTGTCAAGAATAAAGCGACCGAGCAGGACACCAAGAAAACATGGCCTGTTGGTGACCCTTGAGGAGGGTTGGGGACTACTGTGCTAAGCAAGAAACTGACAGTGGCCCTCAGAAAAAGGCCCACATGTTACCTGTAACAATTTCTCACATAATCTGCTCACTTAGATGCACCCAAGAGCTAAAGCAGTTTGCATTCATCTTTTAGTGACATCTTAGTGACACTTCTCTAAGTGAGCACAAGAGGGCAGTCTAAACCCAGCAGAGAAAAATGGGATACTGGAAAGTTTAAAGCCATCACGCCCAAATTATATATTGGTCACTAGAACTGAGAATACAAACCAATACTGACACCCATAGGATTCCATTTTTGACATATAAGATCAGTATGGACCTAATCTCTTATTTTGGTTTTGCAGGATCCAACTCTGTGGTCTATGTTCCTTGTTTTTATCCCTTTCTTTATATCTGTTGGCTGCCACTGCCCTGATCCCACTTGGGCCCTGCTCCTAATCCCCAGCCAGCATATAAAGAGGTTGATTACTGCAGTGTTGCATGTCTTAGCTTTGGTCTAGCCTGCTTTCCCATCTACTCTCCTCTGCTAAAAGCAGAAATGCCTGGGGCAGTTACACTCAGCTCGAAGTAGATCAGGGATGCGGCCAACACACGCTGTGGGATTGCCGGCTAGGTGAGTTTACTCAGTGATCCTGGGGCTTACACACTGCAGGGGATCCCATATTGGGATGCCTGGGGAATGAGGGACTTGGCCTCCCTGGAGTCTAAAAGAGAATGTGGTTCCTCTTTAAGCATTGATGCAATTGCCTGCAAGTGCTGACCAAAAATCAAGGTAGGTTAGAGCCACCAGAACTTAGCCAGGCAGTACCACAGTCAAGAGAGTAACCATTACCTGACTCTTGTTCTACACCTTGAAAGCACTCAGTTTTCCTATGGGTAGAAAAGATGTCGGAGAGTCAAGAGACTTGATAGTTCATCTTGTGAACCCCACCTTTTAGTACAGTCCTCAGCAAAGGATATAAGATTTCCCATGCCTAATGGCCTTTAGATAAAATGTCAGGCTTGTCCCATTACTGCTAAATACATTCAACCCCCTGTGCTCTTCTGCAGTAAGTGTAAAAAGGGTCTACCCTTGGACACATGCCTCCAGCCTGGACCAGAATGGCCATGGCTTTATTATTGTGGGCTACTTTCTTGTAGTCTGACAGCAAACAGACATTATGCCAAATGTTGGCTGCTGTCTGCACATGCTCAGCAGGTTATGGAGCTGATAAAGGGGGTCTCAGGATAAACTTTGCACCCATTGTCCAGGTTAGTCGTTGCCAGAAGTCTGTATTACCCAGGCAGGCCTGGATAGAGTTCAGGGCCTCCAAGACTGCCAGATTGTACCCTCACCGATGAGTATAAAATGATTACTGCATTATGAGCATATCTGTCAGGAAAACCTTAAAGTGCACATATACTCAGAAAGGACATTCATGTGGTCAGCTTCCATCCCCAGCTCAGTGCCCCAAAAAGCCCCTGCTTCTTTTTTTACCTCAGCCTTTGCCCAATATCCATAAAAACACCAGGAAAAAACAACAGGAAGTAGTATTTTAGTGAATGGCATGTCATATGCTAATTAATTCAGTTACAACCAAACTGTCACATAATGACAGTTAAGTTGAAGTGCTCCCCATTTCTGAACAGTGTGTACTCTAACTGATTGCATCATTGCTGGGGGTGGGGCTGCTCAGCCAGGGAGCAATATGGCCAATTGCACACAGTTTGTGTTGTTTTGAATATTGGGCAAAGGCTGAGGTAAAAAAAACAAACACAGGCTGTTTTGGGGCACTGGATAGGAGGTGATTATATACTTCCCTTTGAGCATGATCATGTTTATTTATGCTGAGCTACACATGCTGACAGGCGATAGGACTCACATAAGTGATACGAAGCTAGCAATGTGGTTTTACTACTTGGGTGTATACGGTAAATTAGGAATGGTATGTTTAATGGATCTCCTGGTTACGTCAGAGGTAGAAATTAGGACTGGCAGTAAAAACAATTGTCCTCGGCCAAGGCCCGTCCAGGAAAGGCTACCATTCTGCACTGATAGCTATATGGACTGACAGTAAAAACAATTCTCTTTGGCCAAGGCCTGCCCAGGAAAGGCTACCATTCTGCACTGATAACCATATGGACTGGCAGTATAGACAATTCTCCTTGACCAAGGCCTGCCCAGGAAAGTCTACCATTCTGCACTGATAGCTATATGGACTGGCAACATAGACAATTCTCCTTGACCAAGGCCTGCCCAGGAAAGGCTACCATTCTACACTGATAACTACATGGACTGGCAGTGAAAACAATTCTTTTTGGCCAGGGCCTGTCCAGGAAAGGCCACCATTCTGCACTGATAACTATATGGACTGGCAGTATAGACAATTCTCCTTGACCAAGGCCTGCCCAGGAAAGGCTACCATTCTGCACTGATAGCTATATGGACTGGCAGTAAAACCAATTCACTTTGGCCAAGGCCTGTCCACCAAGGCCTGCCCAGGAAAGGCCACGATTCTGCACTGATAACTATATGGACTGGCAGTATAGACAATTCTCCTTGACCAAGGCCTGCCCAGGAAAGGCTACCATTCTGCACTGATAACTATATGGACTGGCAGTAAAAACAATTCTCCTTGGCCAAGGCCTGCCCAGGAAAGGCTACCATTCTGCACTGATAACTATATGGAGTGGCAGTAAAAACAATTCTCCTTGGCCAAGGCCTGCCCAGGAAAGGCTACCATTCTGCACTGATAACTATATGGACTAGCAGTAAAAACAATTCTTTTTGACCAGGGCCTGTCCAGGAAAGGCTACCATTCTGATAACTATATGGACTGGCAGTAAAAACAATTCTCCTAAAGCCTGCCCAGGAAAGGCTACCATTCTGCACTGATAACTATATGGAGTGGCAGTAAAAACAATTCTCCTAAAGCCTGCCCAGGAAAGGCTACCATTCTGCACTGATAACTATATGGACTGGCAGTAAAAACAATTCTCCTTGGCCAAGGCCTGCCCAGGAAAGGCTACACATGCTGACAGGCAATAGGACTCACATAAGTGATACGAAGCTAGCAATGTGGTTTTTCTACTTGGGTGTATACAGAAAATAGGAATGGTATGTTTAATGGATCTCCTGGTTACGTCAGAGGTAGAAATTAGGACTGGCAGTAAAAACAATTGTCCTCGGCCAAGGCCCGTCCAGGAAAGGCTTCCATTCTGCACTGATAGCTATATGGACAGACAGTAAAAACAATTCTCCTTGGCCAATGCCTGCCCAGGAAAGGCCACCATTCTGCACTGATAACTATATGGACTGGCATTATAGACAATTCTTCTTGACCAAGGCCTGCCCAGGAAAGGCTACCATTCTGCACTGATAGCTATATGGACTGGCAGCATAGACAATTCTCCTTGACCAAGGCCTGCCCAGGAAAGGCCACCATTCTGCACTGATAACTATATGGACTGGCAGTATAGACAATTCTCCTTGACCAAGGCCTGCCCAGGAAAGGCTACCATTCCGCACTGATAACTATATGGACTGGCAGTGAAAACAATTCTTTTTGGCCAGGGCCTGTCCAGGAAGGGCTACCATTCTGCAATGATAACTATATGGACTGGCAGTATAGACAATTCTGCTTGGCCAAGGCATGCCCAGGAAAGGCTACCATTCTGCACTGATAACTATATGGACTGGCAGTATAGACAATTCTCCTTGACCAAGGCCTGCCCAGGAAGGGCTACCATTCTGCACTGATAACTATATGGACTGGCAATATAGACAATTCTCCTTGACCAAGGCCTGCCCAGGAAAGTCTACCATTCTGCACTGATAACTATATGGAGTGGCAGTGAAAACAATTCTTTTGGCCAGGGCCTGTCCAGGAAAGGCTACCATTCTGCACTGATAACTATATGGACTGGCAGTATAGACAATTCTCCTTGACCAAGGCCTGCCCAGGAAAGGCTACCATTCTGCACTGATAACTATATGGACTGGCAGTATAGACAATTCTCCTTGGCCAAGGCCTGCCCAGGAAAGGCTACCATTCTGCACTGATAACTATATGGACTGGCAGTATAGACAATTCTCCTTGACCAAGGCCTGCCCAGGAAATGCTACCATTCTGCACTGATAACTATATGGACTGGCAGTATAGACAATTCTCCTTGGCCAAGGCCTGCCCAGGAAAGGCTACCATTCTGCACTGATAACTATATGGACTGGCAGTAAAAACAATTCTCCTTGGCCAAGGCCTGCCCAGGAAAGGCTACCATTCTGCAATGATAACTATAAGGACTGGCAGTATAGACAATTCTCCTTGACCAAGGCCTGCCCAGGAAAGGCTACCATTCTACACTAATAACTATATGGACTGGCAGTGAAAACATTTCTTTTTGGTCAGGGCCTGTCCAGGAAAGGCTACCATTCTGCACTGATAACTATATGAATTGCCAGTAAAAACAATTCTCCTTGGCCAAGGCCTGTCCAGGAAAGGCTACCATTCTGCACTGATATCTATATGGAGTGGCAGTATAGACAATTCTCCTTGACCAAGGCCTGTCCAGGAAAGGCTACCATTCTGCACTGATAACTATATGGACTGTCAGTAAAAACAATTCTCCTTGGCCAAGGCCTGCCCAGGAAAGGCTACCATTCTGCACTGATAACTATATGGAGTGGCAGTGAAAACATTTCTTTTTGGCCATGGCCTGTCCAGGAAAGGCTACCATTCTACACTGATAACTATATGGACTGGCAGTATAGACAATTCTCCTTGGCCAAGGCCTGCCCAGGAAAGGCTACCATTCTGCACTGATAACTATATGGACTGGCAGTATAGACAATTCTCCTTGGCCAAGGCCTGCCCAGGAAAGGCTACCATTCTGCACTGATAACTATATGGACTGGCAGTATAGACAATTCTCCTTGGCCAAGGCCTGCCCAGGAAAGGCTACCATTCTGCACTGATAGCTATATGGAGTGGCAGTGAAAACATTTCTTTTTGGCCAGGGCCTGTCCAGGAAAGGCTACCATTCTGCACTGATAACTATATGGACTGGCAGTAAAAACAATTCTCCTTGGCCAAGGCCTGCCCAGGAAAGGCTACCATTCTGCACTGATAACTATATGGACTGGCAGTGAAAACATTTCTTTTTGGTCAGGGCCTGTCCAGGAAAGGCTACCATTCTGCACTGATAACTATATGGACTGGCAGTATAGACAATTCTCCTTGACCAAGGCCTGCCCAGGAAAGGCTACCATTCTACACTAATAACTATATGGACTGGCAGTATAGACAATTCTCCTTGGCCAAGGCCTGCCCAGGAAAGGCTACCATTCTGCACTGATAACTATATGAATTGCCAGTAAAAACAATTCTCCTTGGCCAGGGCCTGTCCAGGAAAGGCTACCATTCTGCACTGATAACTATATGGACTGGCAGTAAAAACAATTCTCCTTGGCCAAGGCCTGCCCAGGAAAGGCTACTATTCTGCACTGATACCTATATGGACTGGCAGTATAGACAATTCTCCTTGGCCAAGGCCTGCCCAGGAAAGGCTACCATTCTGCACTGATAACTATATGAATTGCCAGTAAAAACAATTCTCCTTGGCCAGGGCCTGTCCAGGAAAGGCTACCATTCTGCACTGATAACTATATGGACTGGCAGTGAAAACATTTCTTTTTGGCCATGGCCTGTCCAGGAAAGGCTACCATTCTGCACTGATAACTATATGGACTGGCAGTATAGACAATTCTCCTTGGCCAAGGCCTGCCCAGGAAAGGCTACCATTCTGCACTGATAACTATATGGACTGGCAGTATAGACAATTCTCCTTGGCCAAGGCCTGCCCAGGAAAGGCTACCATTCTGCACTGATAACTATATGGACTGGCAGTAAAAACAATTCTCCTTGGCCAAGGCCTGCCCAGGAAAGGCTACCATTCTGCACTGATAACTATATGGAGTGGCAGTGAAAACATTTCTTTTTGGCCAGGGCCTGTCCAGGAAAGGCTACCATTCTGCACTGATAACTATATGGACTGGCAGTATAGACAATTCTCCTTGGCCTAGGCCTGCCCAGGAAAGGCTACCATTCTGCACTGATAACTATATGGACTGGCAGTATAGACAATTCTCCTTGGCCTAGGCCTGCCCAGGAAAGGCTACCATTCTGCACTGATAACTATATGGACTGGCAGTATAGACAATTCTTCTTGGCCAAGGCCTGCCCAGGAAAGGCTACCATTCTGCACTGATAACTATATGGACTGGCAGTAAAAACAATTCTCCTTGGCCAAGGCCTGCCCAGGAAAGGCTACCATTCTGCACTGATAACTATATGGACTGGCAGTAAAAACAATTCTCCTTGGCCAAGGCCTGCCCAGGAAAGGCTACCATTCTGCACTGATAACTATATGGACTGGCAGTGAAAACAATTCTTTTTGGCCAGGGCCTGTCCAGGAAAGGCTACCATTCTGCACTGATAACTATATGGACTGGCAGTATAGACAATTCTCCTTGGCCAAGGCCTGCCCAGGAAAGGCTACCATTCTGCACTGATAACTATATGGACTGGCAGTATAGACAATTCTCCTTGGCCAAGGCCTGCCCAGGAAAGGCTACCATTCTGCACTGATAACTATATGGACTGGCAGTAAAAACAATTCTCCTTGGCCAAGGCCTGCCCAGGAAAGGCTACCATTCTGCACTGATAACTATATGGACTGGCAGTAAAAACAATTCTCCTTGGCCAAGGCCTGCCCAGGAAAGGCTACCATTCTGCACTGATAACTATATGGACTGGCAGTAAAAACAATTCTCCTTGGCCAAGGCCTGCCCAGGAAAGGCTACCATTCTGCACTGATAACTATATGGAGTGGCAGTGAAAACATTTCTTTTTGGCCATGGCCTGTCCAGGAAAGGCTACCATTCTGCACTGATAACTATATGGACTGGCAGTATAGACAATTCTTCTTGGCCAAGGCCTGCCCAGGAAAGGCTACCATTCTGCACTGATAACTATATGGACTGGCAGTATAGACAATTCTTCTTGGCCAAGGCCTGCCCAGGAAAGGCTACCATTCTGCACTGATAACTATATGGACTGGCAGTATAGACAATTCTTCTTGGCCAAGGCCTGCCCAGGAAAGTCTACCATTCTGCACTGATAACTATATGGACTGGCAGTGAAAACAATTCTTTTTGGCCAGGGCCTGTCCAGGAAAGGCTACCATTCTGCACTGATAACTATATGGACTGGCAGTAAAAACAATTCTCCTTGGCCAAGGCCTGCCCAGGAAAGGCTACCATTCTGCACTGATAACTATATGGACTGGCAGTGAAAACAATTCTTTTTGGCCAGGGCCTGTCCAGGAAAGGCTACCATTCTGCACTGATAACTATATGGACTGGCAGTATAGACAATTCTCCTTGGCCAAGGCCTGCCCAGGAAAGGCCACCATTCTGCACTGATAACTATATGGACTGGCAGTATAGACAATTCTGCTTGGCCAAGTCCTGCCCAGGAAGGGCTACCATTCTGCACTGATAACTATATGGACTGGCAGTATAGACAATTCTGCTTGGCCAAGGCCTGCCCAGGAAAGGCCACCATTCTGCACTGATAACTATATGGACTGGCAGTATAGACAATTCTCCTTGACCAAGGCATGCCCAGGAAAGGCCACCATTCTGCACTGATAACTATATGGACTGGCAGTATAGACAATTCTGCTTGGCCAAGTCCTGCCCAGGAAGGGCTACCATTCTGCACTGATAACTATATGGACTGGCAGTATAGACAATTCTGCTTGGCCAAGGCCTGCCCAGGAAAGGCCACCATTCTGCAATGATAACTATATGGACTGGCAGTATAGACAATTCTGCTTGGCCAAGGCCTGCCCAGGAAAGGCCACCATTCTGCACTGATAACTATATGGACTGGCAGTATAGACAATTCTCCTTGACCAAGGCATGCCCAGGAAAGGCCACCATTCTGCACTGATAACTATATGGACTGGCAGCATAGACAATTCTCCTTGACCAAGGCATGCCCAGGAAAGGCCACCATTCTGCACTGATAACTATATGGACTGGCAGTATAGACAATTCTGCTTGGCCAAGTCCTGCCCAGGAAGGGCTACCATTCTGCACTGATAACTATATGGACTGGCAGTATAGACAATTCTGCTTGGCCAAGGCCTGCCCAGGAAAGGCCACCATTCTGCAATGATAACTATATGGACTGGCAGTATAGACAATTCTGCTTGGCCAAGGCCTGCCCAGGAAAGGCCACCATTCTGCAATGATAACTATATGGACTGGCAGTATAGACAATTCTCCTTGGCCAAGGCCTGCCCAGGAAAGGCCACCATTCTGCACTGATAACTATATGGACTGGCAGTATAGACAATTCTCCTTGACCAAGGCCTGCCCAGGAAAGGCCACCATTCTGCACTGATAACTATATGGAGTGGCAGTATAGACAATTCTCCTTGACCAAGGCCTGCCCAGGAAATGCTACCATTCTGCACTGATAACTATATGGAGTGGCAGTGAAAACATTTCTTTTTGGCCAGGGCCTGTCCAGGAAAGGCTACCATTCTGCACTAATAACTATATGGACTGGCAGTATAGACAATTCTCCTTGGCCAAGGCCTGCCCAGGAAGGGCTACCATTCTGCAATGATAACTATATGGACTGGCAGTATAGACAATTCTGCTTGGCCAAGGCCTGCCCAGGAAAGGCTACCATTCTGCACTGATAACTATATGGACTGGCAGTATAGACAATTCTCCTTGGCCAAGGCCTGCCCAGGAAGGGCTACCATTCTGCAATGATAACTATATGGACTGGCAGTATAGACAATTCTCCTTGGCCAAGGCCTGCCCAGGAAGGGCTACCATTCTGCAATGATAACTATATGGACTGGCAGTATAGACAATTCTCCTTGACCAAGGCCTGCCCAGGAAATGCTACCATTCTGCACTGATAACTATATGGAGTGGCAGTATAGACAATTCTCCTTGACCAAGGCCTGCCCAGGAAATGCTACCATTCTGCACTGATAACTATATGGAGTGGCAGTGAAAACATTTCTTTTTGGCCAGGGCCTGTCCAGGAAAGGCTACCATTCTGCACTAATAACTATATGGACTGGCAGTATAGACAATTCTCCTTGGCCAAGGCCTGCCCAGGAAGGGCTACCATTCTGCAATGATAACTATATGGACTGGCAGTATAGACAATTCTGCTTGGCCAAGGCCTGCCCAGGAAAGGCTACCATTCTGCACTGATAACTATATGGACTGGCAGCATAGACAATTCTCCTTGACCAAGGCCTGCCCAGGAAGGGCTACCATTCTGCACTGATAACTATATGGACTGGCAATATAGACAATTCTCCTTGACCAAGGCCTGCCCAGGAAAGGCCACCATTCTGCACTGATAACTATATGGACTGGCAGTATAGACAATTCTCCTTGACCAAGGCATGCCCAGGAAAGGCTACCATTCTGCACTGATAACTATATGGACTGGCAATATAGACAATTCTCCTTGACCAAGGCATGCCCAGGAAAGGCTACCATTCTGCACTGATAACTATATGGACTGGCAGCATAGACAATTCTCCTTGACCAAGGCCTGCCCAGGAAGGGCTACCATTCTGCACTGATAACTATATGGAGTGGCAGTGAAAACAATTCTTTTTGGCCATGGCCTGTCCAGGAAAGGCTACCATTCTGCACTGATAACTATATGGACTGGCAGTATAGACAATTCTCCTTGGCCAAGGCCTGCCCAGGAAAGGCTACCATTCTGCACTGATAACTATATGGACTGGCAGTATAGACAATTCTCCTTGGCCAAGGCCTGCCCAGGAAAGGCTACCATTCTGCACTGATAACTATATGGACTGGCAGTAAAAACAATTCTCCTTGGCCAAGGCCTGCCCAGGAAAGGCTACCATTCTGCACTGATAACTATATGGAGTGGCAGTGAAAACATTTCTTTTTGGCCAGGGCCTGTCCAGGAAAGGCTACCATTCTGCACTGATAACTATATGGACTGGCAGTATAGACAATTCTCCTTGGCCTAGGCCTGCCCAGGAAAGGCTACCATTCTGCACTGATAACTATATGGACTGGCAGTATAGACAATTCTCCTTGGCCTAGGCCTGCCCAGGAAAGGCTACCATTCTGCACTGATAACTATATGGACTGGCAGTATAGACAATTCTTCTTGGCCAAGGCCTGCCCAGGAAAGGCTACCATTCTGCACTGATAACTATATGGACTGGCAGTAAAAACAATTCTCCTTGGCCAAGGCCTGCCCAGGAAAGGCTACCATTCTGCACTGATAACTATATGGACTGGCAGTAAAAACAATTCTCCTTGGCCAAGGCCTGCCCAGGAAAGGCTACCATTCTGCACTGATAACTATATGGACTGGCAGTGAAAACAATTCTTTTTGGCCAGGGCCTGTCCAGGAAAGGCTACCATTCTGCACTGATAACTATATGGACTGGCAGTATAGACAATTCTCCTTGGCCAAGGCCTGCCCAGGAAAGGCTACCATTCTGCACTGATAACTATATGGACTGGCAGTATAGACAATTCTCCTTGGCCAAGGCCTGCCCAGGAAAGGCTACCATTCTGCACTGATAACTATATGGACTGGCAGTAAAAACAATTCTCCTTGGCCAAGGCCTGCCCAGGAAAGGCTACCATTCTGCACTGATAACTATATGGACTGGCAGTAAAAACAATTCTCCTTGGCCAAGGCCTGCCCAGGAAAGGCCACCATTCTGCACTGATAACTATATGGACTGGCAGTATAGACAATTCTGCTTGGCCAAGTCCTGCCCAGGAAGGGCTACCATTCTGCACTGATAACTATATGGACTGGCAGTATAGACAATTCTGCTTGGCCAAGGCCTGCCCAGGAAAGGCCACCATTCTGCACTGATAACTATATGGACTGGCAGTATAGACAATTCTCCTTGACCAAGGCATGCCCAGG
Organism: Gastrophryne carolinensis; assembly: GCA_027917425.1. NCBI lineage: Eukaryota > Metazoa > Chordata > Amphibia > Anura > Microhylidae > Gastrophryne > Gastrophryne carolinensis. The sequence continues at coordinate 297,672,679 of CM051237.1, read as the reverse complement.
AAAGGCCACCATTCTGCACTGATAACTATATGGACTGGCAGTATAGACAATTCTGCTTGGCCAAGTCCTGCCCAGGAAGGGCTACCATTCTGCACTGATAACTATATGGACTGGCAGTATAGACAATTCTGCTTGGCCAAGGCCTGCCCAGGAAAGGCCACCATTCTGCAATGATAACTATATGGACTGGCAGTATAGACAATTCTGCTTGGCCAAGGCCTGCCCAGGAAAGGCCACCATTCTGCACTGATAACTATATGGACTGGCAGTATAGACAATTCTCCTTGACCAAGGCATGCCCAGGAAAGGCCACCATTCTGCACTGATAACTATATGGACTGGCAGCATAGACAATTCTCCTTGACCAAGGCATGCCCAGGAAAGGCCACCATTCTGCACTGATAACTATATGGACTGGCAGTATAGACAATTCTGCTTGGCCAAGTCCTGCCCAGGAAGGGCTACCATTCTGCACTGATAACTATATGGACTGGCAGTATAGACAATTCTGCTTGGCCAAGGCCTGCCCAGGAAAGGCCACCATTCTGCAATGATAACTATATGGACTGGCAGTATAGACAATTCTGCTTGGCCAAGGCCTGCCCAGGAAAGGCCACCATTCTGCAATGATAACTATATGGACTGGCAGTATAGACAATTCTCCTTGGCCAAGGCCTGCCCAGGAAAGGCCACCATTCTGCACTGATAACTATATGGACTGGCAGTATAGACAATTCTCCTTGACCAAGGCCTGCCCAGGAAAGGCCACCATTCTGCACTGATAACTATATGGAGTGGCAGTATAGACAATTCTCCTTGACCAAGGCCTGCCCAGGAAATGCTACCATTCTGCACTGATAACTATATGGAGTGGCAGTGAAAACATTTCTTTTTGGCCAGGGCCTGTCCAGGAAAGGCTACCATTCTGCACTAATAACTATATGGACTGGCAGTATAGACAATTCTCCTTGGCCAAGGCCTGCCCAGGAAGGGCTACCATTCTGCAATGATAACTATATGGACTGGCAGTATAGACAATTCTGCTTGGCCAAGGCCTGCCCAGGAAAGGCTACCATTCTGCACTGATAACTATATGGACTGGCAGTATAGACAATTCTCCTTGGCCAAGGCCTGCCCAGGAAGGGCTACCATTCTGCAATGATAACTATATGGACTGGCAGTATAGACAATTCTCCTTGGCCAAGGCCTGCCCAGGAAGGGCTACCATTCTGCAATGATAACTATATGGACTGGCAGTATAGACAATTCTCCTTGACCAAGGCCTGCCCAGGAAATGCTACCATTCTGCACTGATAACTATATGGAGTGGCAGTATAGACAATTCTCCTTGACCAAGGCCTGCCCAGGAAATGCTACCATTCTGCACTGATAACTATATGGAGTGGCAGTGAAAACATTTCTTTTTGGCCAGGGCCTGTCCAGGAAAGGCTACCATTCTGCACTAATAACTATATGGACTGGCAGTATAGACAATTCTCCTTGGCCAAGGCCTGCCCAGGAAGGGCTACCATTCTGCAATGATAACTATATGGACTGGCAGTATAGACAATTCTGCTTGGCCAAGGCCTGCCCAGGAAAGGCTACCATTCTGCACTGATAACTATATGGACTGGCAGCATAGACAATTCTCCTTGACCAAGGCCTGCCCAGGAAGGGCTACCATTCTGCACTGATAACTATATGGACTGGCAATATAGACAATTCTCCTTGACCAAGGCCTGCCCAGGAAAGGCCACCATTCTGCACTGATAACTATATGGACTGGCAGTATAGACAATTCTCCTTGACCAAGGCATGCCCAGGAAAGGCTACCATTCTGCACTGATAACTATATGGACTGGCAATATAGACAATTCTCCTTGACCAAGGCATGCCCAGGAAAGGCTACCATTCTGCACTGATAACTATATGGACTGGCAGCATAGACAATTCTCCTTGACCAAGGCCTGCCCAGGAAGGGCTACCATTCTGCACTGATAACTATATGGAGTGGCAGTGAAAACAATTCTTTTTGGCCATGGCCTGTCCAGGAAAGGCTACCATTCTGCACTGATAACTATATGGACTGGCAGTATAGACAATTCTCCTTGGCCAAGGCCTGCCCAGGAAAGGCTACCATTCTGCACTGATAACTATATGGACTGGCAGTATAGACAATTCTCCTTGGCCAAGGCCTGCCCAGGAAAGGCTACCATTCTGCACTGATAACTATATGGACTGGCAGTAAAAACAATTCTCCTTGGCCAAGGCCTGCCCAGGAAAGGCTACCATTCTGCACTGATAACTATATGGAGTGGCAGTGAAAACATTTCTTTTTGGCCAGGGCCTGTCCAGGAAAGGCTACCATTCTGCACTGATAACTATATGGACTGGCAGTATAGACAATTCTCCTTGGCCTAGGCCTGCCCAGGAAAGGCTACCATTCTGCACTGATAACTATATGGACTGGCAGTATAGACAATTCTCCTTGGCCTAGGCCTGCCCAGGAAAGGCTACCATTCTGCACTGATAACTATATGGACTGGCAGTATAGACAATTCTTCTTGGCCAAGGCCTGCCCAGGAAAGGCTACCATTCTGCACTGATAACTATATGGACTGGCAGTAAAAACAATTCTCCTTGGCCAAGGCCTGCCCAGGAAAGGCTACCATTCTGCACTGATAACTATATGGACTGGCAGTAAAAACAATTCTCCTTGGCCAAGGCCTGCCCAGGAAAGGCTACCATTCTGCACTGATAACTATATGGACTGGCAGTGAAAACAATTCTTTTTGGCCAGGGCCTGTCCAGGAAAGGCTACCATTCTGCACTGATAACTATATGGACTGGCAGTATAGACAATTCTCCTTGGCCAAGGCCTGCCCAGGAAAGGCTACCATTCTGCACTGATAACTATATGGACTGGCAGTATAGACAATTCTCCTTGGCCAAGGCCTGCCCAGGAAAGGCTACCATTCTGCACTGATAACTATATGGACTGGCAGTAAAAACAATTCTCCTTGGCCAAGGCCTGCCCAGGAAAGGCTACCATTCTGCACTGATAACTATATGGACTGGCAGTAAAAACAATTCTCCTTGGCCAAGGCCTGCCCAGGAAAGGCTACCATTCTGCACTGATAACTATATGGACTGGCAGTAAAAACAATTCTCCTTGGCCAAGGCCTGCCCAGGAAAGGCTACCATTCTGCACTGATAACTATATGGAGTGGCAGTGAAAACATTTCTTTTTGGCCATGGCCTGTCCAGGAAAGGCTACCATTCTGCACTGATAACTATATGGACTGGCAGTATAGACAATTCTTCTTGGCCAAGGCCTGCCCAGGAAAGGCTACCATTCTGCACTGATAACTATATGGACTGGCAGTATAGACAATTCTTCTTGGCCAAGGCCTGCCCAGGAAAGGCTACCATTCTGCACTGATAACTATATGGACTGGCAGTATAGACAATTCTTCTTGGCCAAGGCCTGCCCAGGAAAGTCTACCATTCTGCACTGATAACTATATGGACTGGCAGTGAAAACAATTCTTTTTGGCCAGGGCCTGTCCAGGAAAGGCTACCATTCTGCACTGATAACTATATGGACTGGCAGTAAAAACAATTCTCCTTGGCCAAGGCCTGCCCAGGAAAGGCTACCATTCTGCACTGATAACTATATGGACTGGCAGTGAAAACAATTCTTTTTGGCCAGGGCCTGTCCAGGAAAGGCTACCATTCTGCACTGATAACTATATGGACTGGCAGTATAGACAATTCTCCTTGGCCAAGGCCTGCCCAGGAAAGGCCACCATTCTGCACTGATAACTATATGGACTGGCAGTATAGACAATTCTGCTTGGCCAAGTCCTGCCCAGGAAGGGCTACCATTCTGCACTGATAACTATATGGACTGGCAGTATAGACAATTCTGCTTGGCCAAGGCCTGCCCAGGAAAGGCCACCATTCTGCACTGATAACTATATGGACTGGCAGTATAGACAATTCTCCTTGACCAAGGCATGCCCAGGAAAGGCCACCATTCTGCACTGATAACTATATGGACTGGCAGTATAGACAATTCTGCTTGGCCAAGTCCTGCCCAGGAAGGGCTACCATTCTGCACTGATAACTATATGGACTGGCAGTATAGACAATTCTGCTTGGCCAAGGCCTGCCCAGGAAAGGCCACCATTCTGCAATGATAACTATATGGACTGGCAGTATAGACAATTCTGCTTGGCCAAGGCCTGCCCAGGAAAGGCCACCATTCTGCACTGATAACTATATGGACTGGCAGTATAGACAATTCTCCTTGACCAAGGCATGCCCAGGAAAGGCCACCATTCTGCACTGATAACTATATGGACTGGCAGCATAGACAATTCTCCTTGACCAAGGCATGCCCAGGAAAGGCCACCATTCTGCACTGATAACTATATGGACTGGCAGTATAGACAATTCTGCTTGGCCAAGTCCTGCCCAGGAAGGGCTACCATTCTGCACTGATAACTATATGGACTGGCAGTATAGACAATTCTGCTTGGCCAAGGCCTGCCCAGGAAAGGCCACCATTCTGCAATGATAACTATATGGACTGGCAGTATAGACAATTCTGCTTGGCCAAGGCCTGCCCAGGAAAGGCCACCATTCTGCAATGATAACTATATGGACTGGCAGTATAGACAATTCTCCTTGGCCAAGGCCTGCCCAGGAAAGGCCACCATTCTGCACTGATAACTATATGGACTGGCAGTATAGACAATTCTCCTTGACCAAGGCCTGCCCAGGAAAGGCCACCATTCTGCACTGATAACTATATGGAGTGGCAGTATAGACAATTCTCCTTGACCAAGGCCTGCCCAGGAAATGCTACCATTCTGCACTGATAACTATATGGAGTGGCAGTGAAAACATTTCTTTTTGGCCAGGGCCTGTCCAGGAAAGGCTACCATTCTGCACTAATAACTATATGGACTGGCAGTATAGACAATTCTCCTTGGCCAAGGCCTGCCCAGGAAGGGCTACCATTCTGCAATGATAACTATATGGACTGGCAGTATAGACAATTCTGCTTGGCCAAGGCCTGCCCAGGAAAGGCTACCATTCTGCACTGATAACTATATGGACTGGCAGTATAGACAATTCTCCTTGGCCAAGGCCTGCCCAGGAAGGGCTACCATTCTGCAATGATAACTATATGGACTGGCAGTATAGACAATTCTCCTTGGCCAAGGCCTGCCCAGGAAGGGCTACCATTCTGCAATGATAACTATATGGACTGGCAGTATAGACAATTCTCCTTGACCAAGGCCTGCCCAGGAAATGCTACCATTCTGCACTGATAACTATATGGAGTGGCAGTATAGACAATTCTCCTTGACCAAGGCCTGCCCAGGAAATGCTACCATTCTGCACTGATAACTATATGGAGTGGCAGTGAAAACATTTCTTTTTGGCCAGGGCCTGTCCAGGAAAGGCTACCATTCTGCACTAATAACTATATGGACTGGCAGTATAGACAATTCTCCTTGGCCAAGGCCTGCCCAGGAAGGGCTACCATTCTGCAATGATAACTATATGGACTGGCAGTATAGACAATTCTGCTTGGCCAAGGCCTGCCCAGGAAAGGCTACCATTCTGCACTGATAACTATATGGACTGGCAGCATAGACAATTCTCCTTGACCAAGGCCTGCCCAGGAAGGGCTACCATTCTGCACTGATAACTATATGGACTGGCAATATAGACAATTCTCCTTGACCAAGGCCTGCCCAGGAAAGGCCACCATTCTGCACTGATAACTATATGGACTGGCAGTATAGACAATTCTCCTTGACCAAGGCATGCCCAGGAAAGGCTACCATTCTGCACTGATAACTATATGGACTGGCAATATAGACAATTCTCCTTGACCAAGGCATGCCCAGGAAAGGCTACCATTCTGCACTGATAACTATATGGACTGGCAGCATAGACAATTCTCCTTGACCAAGGCCTGCCCAGGAAGGGCTACCATTCTGCACTGATAACTATATGGAGTGGCAGTGAAAACAATTCTTTTTGGCCAGGGCCTGCCCAGGAAAGGCTACCATTCTGCACTGATAACTATATGGACTGGCAGTATAGACAATTCTCCTTGGCCAAGGCCTGCCCAGGAAAGGCTACCATTCTGCACTGATAACTATATGGACTGGCAGTATAGACAATTCTCCTTGGCCAAGGCCTGCCCAGGAAAGGCTACCATTCTGCACTGATAACTATATGGACTGGCAGTATAGACAATTCTGCTTGGCCAAGTCCTGCCCAGGAAGGGCTACCATTCTGCACTGATAACTATATGGACTGGCAGTATAGACAATTCTCCTTGGCCAAGGCCTGCCCAGGAGAGGCTACCATTCTGCACTATGGATAGAGAAAAACACAACAGTTATAAAACCTCAAACCTAAATGTTGCCCCCTCTCTTACAGCTGCTTCAGAAATCTCAATACTGTACTGTGTGATTTCAGGAAAGAGCTTCAGTAAATGTATCCAAGGAAAATCTGTCCAAGGAGAGCCATCAGGACAACAGCTGAACAATTCAGTCTTCTTACAAACATGAAAATCCTCCTAGAGCCACTCCTACCTCCAACTGCTTTTAAGCAGAAGAAGTTGTGATTCAGGAATTCAATAAGTAATTTATTACTAAGGTGGGGTAGGAAGTTTAAGGAAACGTTAAAATATCTGGATTAGGCTCCATCAGGGTTATCAGTGCATTTTACACATATGATGCATCAATGTTATTCTAAGCTAGAAACTGCATTGTGAGTAGATATACTCCAGATATACTGGAGTGTACTGTGATCCGCCAAAAGAATCTCTGGTATTTTTTAACCCCAATTTGTTCAACCAAAATGAGCAGCTCAGCTGTTAGGGCAGGTGTGATGGCGCCCTTTGGCCATTGCATATTATACAACAGCTACCAGGCTACAAATAGACTTTCCCTGAAACACTATGTGTTTACTGGTCTGCTTTGGCTGTGTGATTAGCATAATGTATGGACATGATGGCCTATATAGAGCAGTTTATTGACAAAATAGCGCTCATTGCGTAAAAGAGAAAAAATCTGCCCCCTCCTCACCCATCCTGGAGCTGTTTCTGTCCTGTACTGGTAAGTGCTATGCTGTGCCTTTTTTCAGCAGCAGGGAGAGCCCCCTTTTCCATGACGAAGCCCAATCTGGGGGGATGAGCAGTCTTATGGCCTGCACCACTAACATAAGCCCTACAGAAAACAGGATATCTTCCCCTGAAGAAAGACCCGGTTCAGATGAGAATCATCATGAGAATCATTGGAACCTTGTATCTACACTGCTGCTGTAACATATCATATGTGTCAATGGTTACCTATGGGTTATGATACTATGGCCTCAATTTAATAAGAGTTAAAAAAAATCTCATCGAAGTAAAAAAAATTTCACTGTTGCCGAATCACCAGCCAGGAAGACAATAACAGACAATTGCATTTTTACTACAACGTAAAACTGAAAAAAACGTTCTTTACTTCTTAGGAGTAAAAAAGTGCCATTACCTTCCACTGTCTTTCTAGCTGGTGATACAGTGCCCCCCTCCCCCCCCCCCCCGATCAACAGCCATTTTTTTAAATTGGGTGTTGGATTGCTTTAAACCGGTCCTTCACCCTCAATAAGAGCCTATCTTCCCCCCCCACCCTGTACATACAGATTGCCCACATTAAGAATCCTCTTACCTGCATCTACTGCATTTTGTGAGACTCTAAACATCCAAGATGGTGGCCCATGGAGTCTCAGGCTGCCTGCAATTAGGAAGTGTCTTCTGACTGTGCTGCTCTGCATTCTGGGATTGCTGTCCTTTTTCTGACCCCAGCTCTGCTCTGTCTGAGAAAATCACAGCTATAACCCACCCCCTGTGCTTTTTCCTCCTCTCCTTTCTTCAGTATGTGATGCTTCTGAGACAAGATGGCGAGTGCTGAACACAGTTGCAGCCCAGTGGGGGAAAAATCATAAGTGACTACGAATGTAAAATATATTAATTTTAGATGCTAAAGGTTAGTTTTTAAATGTTTGGGCTTTTCAATAAGTAATGCTGAAGATCCAGTTTAAAAGTGCTAAAAACAAAAGACGTTATAGATTAAAGAACTGAAAAAAATGATTAAATAAAAACACTACAGACTACAGATTATTATACAATGGGATAACAAATTGGGTTGTTTTTCATTTTCTTCATATGGAATATAAACCGCGTACAGCAAATGGATGTAGTCTGGCTCCTTCCTATAACAGGAGCTACAACAACTCACTGCGGATAGTTTAATGAAAGAGGAAGTCCATGCTTTTTGTAACCCCCTGGCCACTCCTCCCTCCCTCTGTGCTAAACTTGATTTGGGCATCAAAATATTAAAGCAACTTACCTGTCAAAGAAAAAAGCTTAGTATTTTGGTCCCCTAATTCCCCTCTGGTAATCAGTGATGTAAGCTATTTGAGCGGCCTTAAAGGAGTACTATTGTGAAAAATGGGCCAATGATAAAAATCCATATATTTATGCTGGATGGCAGGAGGAGAGGTCACTTATACAACCATCAAGAAATATCCAGCCAGGCATTTTTTTCTATTTAAAAGAAGAAAGAGGAAACCAGAGGTTGTAGATTCTGTCACCCCACATACACTAAACCCGGGTTTTATTTTTAACATGAGAGAATAAACTAGAGAGTTTTATTCAGTCTGGGGTGCATAAGTGACCCCTCCTCTGATTAGCTGATGTGTTTATATGGATTATTAATATTACAACAGTTTGGAGTAGTGCTTCTTTAATCCCATGCAGTTATTGTGGAATGGCATGAAGATAATGTGCTCCTGAACTGCATGGGAGTGGCCATCTTGCTACACACCTGAAAGACTTAGGGCCTTATTTATCAAGGGCTAGCGCCAGGTAGTGTCTGACGAGCGCCAGGTACCGCCAGCTAACGGCGGCTACCGACTCAAGTACGCCCTGCGGCGGTCACAATGACGCATTTATCACGCTAAATGAGGCTAGCGCCGGCGAGAGCGACAGCTAGCGCGGGATTCATCATGTAGCCGACTGCAACGAACAGCGCCGCTGCTAATCCCATCACAGCGCCAGGTCTGACCTGTCGCTTCCTGGCGATGTCCAATGCATTTCAATGGAGCAATCTTTAATCATAATTAATTCCTATTAATGTTTATTTTTTTTTTTTTAAATGTCAAAAATTCTGTGACCACTTCTGCAATGTTAGGATTTTTTTTTAAGGTAAAAAAAAAAATAAATAAATTTGTGCAGAATTGATATTACAGGTCTGATATTAATGTATTCATATTACAAAATGTTTAGAAAAACTTGTATAATTTTTACATTAGAAAAAAAAAGGTTGTTTGGGGGTTAAAAACTACTTTACACACATCGCCGCCAGCGCTCTGGGGTTTAAACAAGGAATTCACAGCGCGAGAAATTTTTGAGCGTGATTTGTTAATGAATCTGCAGCAAGCCGTTCGCTCTGGCCATTCGCTGTCAGGCGCACCCATACAATGCGGAACCTGTGAAACAGCGACCCCCCAGCCCGTATTCAACATTACCGCACACCGACTGAGTTGCTGTCAACAAGCAAACCCCGGCCAAGCACAACGAATACTAGCGGGCGCTGTGAAAATCACGCTAATGGCACTCATCTGTCGCTACCTGGCGCTATTAATGAATCGGCCTCTTACTCAGCCCCACAGTCAAAATAGTTTCAAATCTCTGTGTAATAATCCTTTATTACATCCAGAAGTAGAAAGCCATCCGCTGTGATTACTCATCATTGCTAATGCCCCCTTCCATGTGCAGTATCCCAGTTTGGAGCTCTACAAAAATGGTCAGTTTTTGCACACGTGAACAAGTGATGAATGTGAAATACTGACCCAGGTCAGCAGCCATTTACATGATTCACACTGAGATAACTTGTACAGACCACACCTTTCTGAGGAATTGGTAGATATACATCAAAATAATAGCCATGACTTACTATAAAGATAAAAATTGAGGTCACTCTGCTATTAAAATTCCAAGTTGATTCTTCTTCCGTGTGCTTCATATATGAGCTGTCACCCTGGCTGATATAAGTAAAATGGGCACTACAAATGCATCCTGCCTTGCATCACTCTTGGGTCTCCATTGGGCCTCTGATATCATTGCAGTAAAGCCCATAGACCTGCGCTAAGTATACATTATGAATAGACTCCTAGGTGTGCATTATGGTTAACCCTTAAATGCCAAGCACGTAGTTTCTACGTGGTTGCTTCTCCTACCGTTAAGTGCCAAGCACGTAGAAACTATGTGCCTGGCATTTCCCCCAAACAGTTAAAAGATAGAAAAAAAAAACACTTACCTCTGGTATCCCTGTGAAGCTTGGGGTCCTCTCTTCCTGGGGGGGGCATCCGATCGCCCCCCCATCGTCCTCCGTCTTCAGGGGGGGGCCCAAAACCAGCCGCCCCCCCCCCCCCGTTTCCAGCGCTGACTCTCCGTTGTAAAAAAAAAATAAAATAAAACTGTCATTTACTCACCTCCGCGCCCGAGCCTTCTGTCCGGGTCTCCTCTTCACCAGGGAGGGGTCCGATCTCCCCCCTGGGCTGCGCAGGCTTCAGGTGAGGACCCTCTTCCGGGTCCTCACCTCTTGAAATGGCCGCCGCCTCTTAGCCCCGCCCATTGTGGGAGGAGCGGGATGACGTCATCCCGCTCCTCCTATACCCCCTCCGAGCTCCGGCATCTGTCAGATGCCGGTGGTGATCGGAGCAGGGCGGGTGTCAGCCGAGGAGGCTCTGATCGGAGCCCCCTCGCCTGTCACCCGCCCTGCGCCGATCACTACCGGCATCTGTCAGCAACATGACAGCGGCGCGGGACAGCAGCGAGGGACGCCGGATCGGAGGTGAGTACAGTAAAAAAAAAAAAAAAAAAAAAAAATTTTTTTTTTCTCTGTGTCAGTGTGATTATTTACTTTTAACCCCTTGTGAACTGGTAAGGGGTCCATGACCCCTATACCAGTTCACAAGGCTGGGGGGATGGCAAGCCACCTGCGCTAGCGGGTGACTTGCCATTAACCCCCGGCACCCCCATTACCTGCCTCCCCAAAGGCCAGGGGGGGGGCAGAAGAGCCCGGGCCCACATAGGCTATGTGGGCTCGTAGGCTGCAGGGTGGGGGGGCCACAAAAGCTGGCCCCCCCACTCTGTGCCTACAAGCCCCCATAGCTGGTCCCGGGCTGGTTACTGTGGGTAAGGGGGACCCCACGTCAATTTTTATTTTTTATTTTTAAGGGTTTTTAACCCTTAAAAATCAAAAAAAAAATGGGGGGGCGGGGGGACCCTATGTCATTTTTTTTTTGATTAACCCTTTGTGTTCTGTCATCCAGCAGCTATAAAAGGCTTCTAGCAAGTGAGCAGAAGCCAGTGATCGCCGAGGGACAGAGGGCTCCAGGATGGATGGGAGGTGAGTACAGTGAAAAAAAAAAAAAAAATTAATAAAATATTTTTTTCTCTGCTTGTGTCTGTGTGATTATTTACTTTTAACCCCTTGTGAACTGGTAAGGGGTCCATGACCCCTATACCAGTTCACAAGGCTGGGGGGATGGCAAGTCACCTGCGCTAGCGGGTGACTTGCCATTAACCCCCGGCACCCCCATTACCTGCCTCCCCAAAGGCCAGGGGGGGGCAGAAGAGCCCGGGCCCACGGGCTATGCGGGCTTTGTAGCCTGCAGGGCCAGGGGCCACAAAAGCTGGCCCCTGCGCCCTGTTCCTACAAGCCCTGCCTAGCTGGTCCCGGGCTGGTTACTTTGGGTAAGGGGGACCCCACGTCAATTTTTTTTTTATTTTTAAGGGTTTTTAACCCCTGGGAGGCAGGAACGGGGGGCTACCGATAAATATGTGGTACCGTTCTAATCGGTAGAAATGGGGCTTTCACATGCAATATGCTTTTCCTTAATAAAATACATTTTTTATTTAAAATAAAGGAGTCAATTTTCTAAAAAAATTTTTTATTTATTTATTTATTTATTTTACTTAATAATATTGTAAAAAAAAAAAAATAAAATTTACAAACAAGATATTTCATGTTAAAGCCTAAACTCTGCTGCAAAAAATATATATATAATTTTCCTGAAAGTTCCAGCAAAATGGCACAAAACATGGCGCAAAACATGGCGCAAAATGGGGAAAAATGGCCTGTCAACAGAGGGTGACAAAATCTCAAGTAGGCTGGCAATTAAAAGGGTTAATAGTACCTATGCATGTTGGGTATTGTTCTGTTCGGGGGACCTTGCGCTTTCAGACTTAGCTTGTTTTTTCTTGTTTGCATATTTATATTTTAGGAAAAGGTGTTTTTTATTCAGCTTTTTAAAAAATTTTTTAGGGAAACCCTGCGCAAACAAAGAATTCTTTGAGGTAATAATTCCAGAAAGATGAGCCCACTACAACAAGCTGGGTACGATTAGAAAGCTTAACATGTGTACTTTCAGGGAATTTATGGTTTATGGGGGATATTCCAAATGTAAAGGGTTGTTTTGGTTGAAAAATCGCAAGGTGCGCACTTTGTCTGCAGAGCTGAAATTTTCAAGTAAAATTACCGTTACGCACATGCTTTACTTTGGGGTGTTTGGCAACTCTTCCCTTGACAGTAGCAATGCATGTTGGGTATCGTTCTGTTCGGGGGATATTGCGTTTTCAGATTAAACTTGTTTTTTCTTGTTTGTATATAGTTTTTTTAGGAAAATGTGGCTTTGATTCTGCTTTTTTATCCTTTTTTTAGGGAAACTCTTTGCAACCAAAGAGTCCATTGAGGGATTACTTCCAGAAAACTATGGCCACATCAACAAGCCTGGTACAAATAGAAAGCCTGAGGTGTGTACTTCCAGAGAATATATAGTTTGTGGGGGGTATTTCAAATGTAAAGGGTTGTTTTTCTGGAAAAACTGCAAGGTGCGCATAGCGCATATCACAGTTGTATTTTTTCTGAAAATCCCCTAAAGCTCTGTTTCAGTTTGGGGGAGTCTCCTGGGCTGGAAATGGTGTCTACCTATACATATGTGGTACCGCTGTAACCGAGAGAAATTGGGATTTCACACGCAATAAGATTTTATTGACAAACTTACATTTTTTATTACAAAAAAAAACTACAAATTGTAAAAAATATATATATATATTTTTTTTTGCACATATTTCACCCAAAAATATTGAGAATACACCTAAAAAATGACAAACAAGACATTTCATGTTAAAGCCCAGACTCTGCTGAAAAAAACAATATATCATTTTCCTGGGAAATCCCTGGAAATCCCTTCAAAAATCACATTTGAACATGGGGAGCGCAAAATAGTGCAAAATGGTCTGGCAACAAAGCGTGACAAAAACTCCAGGTAGGCTGGCACTTAAAGGGTTAAAGGACTAGTGGCTGGCCACCATGCCCTAGTGTTGTTAAAAAAATGTTTTCACCCCTTGGGACAACACTGCCCAACACTTACCCTACTCCTCTGCTGATTGTCCTACTCCATCCCCATAGTCCCAATTACTCAAAGGCTACCCTGAGCAGATTCAGATTAATCTACTAGTTGTTTAATGAGGAACATCAGCCTATTTGTTTGCCCAGCTGATTCCTTTTACCTGGGGCATCCTGATTTGGGAAGCCAAACTGTGTGAAGCTATGGAATTCCCAGAGCACATCCAGGAGCAGTAGCCTGCTATACCTTCAGCTGAGGGCGCATATCTTGCAGGGCATTTCTGAATGATTGGCAGGAGTACCTGAAGGAGCAGACGTGAAGGCAGTGTCCATGTCAGCAGAAGCTCAACGGTCTTGAGCGTGCTGATTGGCTGCCTACCCGTGCATGGGATGTGGGATCTTTGGAAAAGTGAGTTTACTTTGTGATCCACAGGGAAACATATAAGCAAACAATAACATATATATATATATATATATATATATATATCTTTTTGGGGCATCCCAAATCAGGATGTCCCGCTGGTGAGAAACAACACTCAATGGGGCTCTCCACATGGTGGCTTGTGACTGTTTTGGTACTTACCAAGTCTCACGCCCCTAGATAGCCAAATACATCTGGCCTAGTGCTGATGAGAGTTAAAAGCTTGAAGCACGTGTCCACTAGTGGATGTGTTTAGCTGTGTAAATTTAAAGCTAATCCTTGGCACTGCACATTTAGCGGCTTCTGAATTACTTGGATGATGTAAAGAGATGATTTCCATAGCTCCACCAACTGCAATAGGTGACTTCTTGCGTTGGGCTATAGGCTATAATTTACTCTATAGGGTGACTATAAGAGGACCAAATGTCAATATTTTTGGTACCACTTTTCTTAACCTCGAATTGGGATGCCTCACAGTGCCCCATTCAAGCTAACCCCCATACTCACATACTCACCTCCCTCCGAGATTCTGAAGCTCAACTAAGCATCCTGCTCCTTTGCATCCACGTCAGCCGGGCAGGCACAATGCAGCTTCTGGTGCAAAGCAGGCCCGCTCTGCCAAGTCACTTAGGGGAACCTGGGACCAGGTGCATATAGGGCCTTCTAAATAGGAATGCCCCATTGGCAGGGTTTTAGTGGGACCTCGAATATTTTAGACTCTAAATTCTATGTCGATCCACTTGAAAGGGACTTGTAGGAAAGTGCATAAACTATTATTCAGCAGCTCACCTCCTAATGGCTACCCTCTCTCTTTCAGCTCTCCTGGAAGTAGAAACAAGGCAAGGAAGAGTAATTTCTACTTCAATTTTATTGCCATAGACCACCAATCATAGGCTTCGACTAGTGATCTATATATCCACCCCTGTTTGTCAGCTTAGCAAGAATGAGCACACTAGTGTTATGCAACTTCATCCAGCACAGTCTTTCTCCCCTTTCTGCTCCTTGTGCCTTCCACCCTTGATCATGGCCCTAATTAGCATATACATAGAGGGTGCATTAGCATTTTAATCACCTGTAATGCCTGTGTGCTTGAGTTGTGATTAGGTGAAACAATCACAGCTTTGGAGAATGCCAATAGAGCCTGCACCCCCTCCTTCACTATTGTTTATCAGACTGTGGACAGTATGGATTAGAAATAACTTTGCTGCTTGCTGCTGTGTATAAACTAATTCTATCCGATGTTAAGTATACTAGCAACAGGGAGAGAGGGGGAAGCACAATAACGGCTCTTACAGACCCCGCCTATTATGTTGATTATTATGCAGCATCACAGCTCCAAATGTAGCCCGAAACAATGGTCTAACTACCGCCTGCTGTATCCCTTTAAGAGGTGAAAAGAGGTCTGGAGGGTGGGTGCTAAGACCCCTTCCACTGGACATCAGCTGTTCACACTGCGGTGCTGTGGCTCATGGCCGCCCTATGGGATGTGTAACAGTGCGGCAGGAGATACCATTCTCTTTCTCTTCTTTTTTTACCTTCCCCACTCTTCTCATTTCTCATTCCACATCCCCCCCTCATTCTCCTTTCTAGATTTGTTTCTTCTTTTCTTCTTCCAAATCACCTTCATCTGCTATTATTTAGACCTTCATTTCTCTCTTATTTGTCCATGTTTCCTTGACTCTCGCGCTCTTTTTCTACCTCACTTTTTTGTTTCGCTCTTTTCATATTCCCATTTTATTTTTAAACTTTCCCTCCATCTTTCTTTTCCACATTCCTTCCATCTCTTTATGTTGTCACATACTATCTCTCTACTTTCATCTTCTCTTTCTTTCTTTGTCCACATTCCCCTCTATCTTTTTTATAGTCTCTCTTTTTGTTTACACTTCCATCTCTCTTTTCAACATTTCTTTCATCTCTTTATATTGTAACCTTCCACCTCTTTCTTCTTTTAACTTATCTTCCCTTCTTTCCTAACATTACTTTCTTTTTTCTCATTCTCCATCTTCTTATTTTGTACAACTCCCCTCCTTCTTCCTTTTCTACATACCTATATCTTCCTTTCTTTGTCCATAATTCATTTTTTCCCTCATTTCCTTCTTTTTCCATTTTTCTCCCTTTTTCATATTCCTTCTTGTGTTTTACAATCTCCCTTTTTGACATTCCTTTTATCCCTTAATATTACCACCTTCAGTTTCTCTCTCTTCAATTTCTCTTTTCCAAAATAAATTCCATTTTATTCATATTCCCTCTTCTTATTTTTTTTTACACTTTTTCTTGCATATTCCTTCCATTTTTTTATATTGTCACCTTCCGTCACTCTCTCTTCTTTTACCTCCTCTTCCTTTCTCTTTCCGCATTGCCCCTCTATATCTCTTTTCCAAATTCACTCCTTTTTAACCCTTCTGTTGCCAGCCACGTAAAATTTACGTGGGTGCCTCTCCAACCGTTAACTGCCAGCCACGTAAATTTTACGTGCCTGATTTTCCCCACTAATAGCATAAAAAGTAAAAAAAAAAGGCACTTACCTGACCCCTTGTTTGATTCGGCCGGGTTTCCTCTTTAAGATGGTGGGCTCCGATCGTCCGTCGGACCTCCTCCGGCTGCAGGGGAGGGCCTGGAATAGGGTGACCCCCCCCCCCCATTTCAGCTGCCACTGGGTTTCCTGTAAAAAAAAAATGACATTTACTTACCTGCGTGTGCGCTGGCTCCCGCCGACCCTCCTCTTCACCTGGGGGGCCTCCGATCCCCCCCAGGACTTACCGATCTTCAGGAGAGAGCTGGGAGGCTCTCTCCCCTTTCCTCCTCGATGGCGGCCGCCCCCTTGGGGGCAGGGCTAATGACGTCATCCCGGCCCCGATCACTGGCTTCAGCGCTCTCAGCTGTCAGATGCCGGTAATCAGGGCCCGGGGAAGGAGGTGGCAGGAGATCCTCTGATCGCCTGCCTCCCCCTTCTCTGGATGCCGATCACCCGATCAGGGATGCCCCGCTGTGTGAAACACCCCCAATAACTCACCTCACCTGGGTCCTACAGCACATGCGCGGCCGCTCGTCCAATTAGCGCGATCAGAGCGGCTGAGTTATGGACTTCTAAGAGACGTCTAAGCTCAGCCACTCTGAGCGCGTTGGTGGCTGCATCCCCCACTTCCCTCTAACAGGGAGCGTGCCCGCGCTGGCCATTCATAAATAGCCGGTGCGGGCACGCGCCCTGCTAGAGGGATAGCGAGGATGCGGCCCACACATGCACCGTAGGACCGGGATTCAGGTAAGTGGTAGCGGGTGTTCCGGGGGGTTTCACACAGAGGGGCATCCCGATTTTGGATGCCCCCGGGGGAGGGAATAGAACGGTCCAGGAATCTTGTAGATTTCCGGGCTGATCAGCCCTGGGTGTTGGTCCACTTTAACCCATTGTGAACTTGTAAGGAGTCCATGAAACCCTCATACCAGTTCACAAGGCTGGGGGGCTGTTAAGTCACCTGCGGCTAGCGGGTGACTTGCCATTAACCCCGGCCCCCCTATTACCTGCCTCCCCGAAGCCCAAGGGGGGCAGAAAGGCCCGGGCTGATTTAGGCGGTGCGGGCTTGTACTTGGCAGGGCGGGGGCCACCAAAGCTGGCCCCTGCGCCCTGTTCTACAAACCCTGCTTATCCCCAGGCTGGTTATGTTAGGTAGGGGGGACCCCATGTCATTTTTGATGGGAATTTTTAAGGGTTTTTAACCCTTAAAATTAAAAAAAATGGGGATTACATCCCCCCGCGAAGGGGAACCCCACGCCAATGTTTTTGTTGATTTAACCCTTTATAGTGTGCATTGTAGTTGTATTTTATTTTTACATGTTATAAAGTGTTTTTTCAGTTTGGGGGGGTCTTCTGAACAGTAACGGGGGGCTACCGATACATATGTGGTACTGTTGTAATCGGGAGAAATGGGGCTTTCACATGCAATATGGTTTTCTTTAATAAAACAAATGTTTTATTTGAAATAAAGAAGACAATTTTCTAAAAAATATTTTTTTTATTTTGTTTTGTTTAATTTACTCAAAAATATTTAAAAAAACAGTAAAACAATTACAAACAAGACATTTCATGTTAAAGCCTAAACTCTGCCGCAAAAATAAAATATATGATTTTCCTGGAAATTCCTGCAAAAATCACAGTTAAGCATAGCGCAAAATGGGGAAAAATGACCTGTCAAGAGAGGGTGACAAAATCTCAAGTAGGCTAGCAGTTAAAAGGGTTAATAGAACCTATGCATGTTGGGTATTGTTCTGCTCGGGGGACCTTGCGCTTTTAGATTTAGCTTGTTTTTTCTTGTTTGCATATTGATATTTTAGGAAAACTCATTTTTTATTCTGCTTTATTATACATTTTTTAAGGAAACCCTGTGCGACCAAAGAATTCTTTGAGGGATTACTTTCAGAAAGATGGGCCCACTACAACATGCTGGGTACGCTTAGAAAGCTTATCATGTGTACTTTCAGGAATTTATGGTTTGTGGGAGGTATTCCAAATCTAAAGGGTTGTTTTGGTAGAAAAAGCGCAAGGTGCCACTTTGTCTGCAGAGCTGAAATTTTCAAGCAAAATTACCGTTATGCACATGCTTTATTTTGGGATGTTTGGCAACTCTTCCCCTGACAGTAGCTATGCATGTTGGGTATCATTTTGTTCGGGGGCCTGGTATGCGTAAAAAGCTTGAGGTGTGTATTTCCAGAGAATATATAGTTTGTGGGGGGTATTTCAAATGTAAAGGGTTGTTTTTATTGAAAAACTGCAAGGTGCGCATATTGCGTAGCATAGCTGTATTTGATCTGAAAATCCCCTAAAGCTCTGTTTCAGTTTGGGGGAGTCTCCTGGGCAGGAAAGGGTGTCTACCTATACATATGTGGTATCGCTGTAACCAGGAGAAATTGGTATTTCACACGCAATAAGATTTTATTGACAAACTTACATTTTTTATTACAAAAAAACACTACAAATTGTAAAAAATAGATTTTTTTTTTTTTTGCACATATCTCACCCCAAAATATTAAGAATACACCTAAAAAATGACAAACAAGACATTTCATGTTAAATCCCAGACTCTGCTGAAAAACACAATATATAATTTTCCTGGGAAATCCCTGGAAATCCCTTCAAAAATCACAGTTGAACATGCATGGTGCAAAATAGTGAAAAATGGTCTGGCAACAAAGTGTAACAAAAACTCCAGGTAGGCTGGCGGTTAAAGGGTTAAACCTTACTTTTATCTCTCTTTTACACATTCTGTTCATCTCCTTGTTTCAACTTCTCAGTGAGATGGATTAAGACCATATTGTGGTCTGTGCAAGATTTCTGGATGTCAACTGGGAAAAGGAGGAGACGGGGGGCAGAAAAACAGAGGGAACACAGAAAACAAAAGACTGAAGGTAGTCAAGAGACAAATAAGAGAACATTCGACAGAAAGAAAAAAGGAGAAGAAAAGCAAAAGGATAGAATGACAGAGATTAAAGCAGAACAAAGCCCAGTGGTGCCTGGCCTGGAATCTAAAAGATTTGTAGTCACAGCAGGTGGCTCTCATTGGACGAGAGTCTGAGTATGCGCTGTTGGAGTGTGGAAAGGTGAATTTTTAGGGGCGAACAAGGGGGTTTACACAGCCCAAATTGGGGTGCCCTGGGGGCAAGGAACAAAACCAGGGAAAGTCAAATTCCTGGTGTTTTTTCCTCTATAAGATATATAAGGTGATAGAAGGAATATGAGAAGACAAAGATGAATGAATGCAAAGAAAAATGGCGAGGAAAAATAAAAAAAGAGAGGGAGAGAAGCAGAAAAAAGAAGGTGTGAAAGAAAGAATGAAAAAGAGTGAGACGGAAAGGAAGAAATAAAGAGAGGAAATAAGTTGGTATGGCGGAAAAAGAGGGGGGGGAAATTAAGAGTGACAGAAAAAAAGAAGGAAAGAAAGAGGGGGAGAGGAAGGAGGAAAGAAAGAAAAGATGAAAGAAAAAGATTGTGACAGAAAGAAAGGGAGAGAGAGGTAATATTTATGTAGGTGGATGTTATGTCGTGTGCAACCTGAATCGAATGGGTTGCCGGGAGGTCTGAGGTGGAGAGGTTCCCCCAGCAGCGCTTGGTTTGCCGACGTTCCCCGCATGCGCCGGCGCGCTGACAGCAACCGGTGCGGGTGTGTAGACACCAGATGCGGGACCGGCAGCTCCTGGAATACTAGGAGCAGCCCTGGCAGCGCCGCCTTCCAATCGCAGCGGCTTGCTGCTCTGCTGGCACGTGGTGCTGCGGGGTACGACCTACCCACCTTAGCCCCTGTTGAGCGACCGCATCAGGTCTCTGCCGTGTTTATGTTACTTGTTTCACATGATTGTATTATGCATATGGTTTGTAATTGCATTTGTTTGGCTGGTGTTGTTCTGATTGGCTGCATCAGCTCTGATGTCACGTGGGACACACCCACTGACATTTAATCCTCAGTGGAGGGGAATCTCTGCTTGCTTGTTTTTGCTCCCTGATGAAAGGGGCGCTAGACGCCCCGAAACGTTGGATTTTGTTGGATCTTTTTGGTCTTTGCTGTGATATTGACCTGTTGGATTTGAATACAATATCTTTTGGAGTGCTGGCTGATCGTCTTTCTTGGAAAAAGAGAGAGAGAGACCAAAAAAAGGGAAATACATATATGGAGCAGAAAGAGGGAGAGAGAGAAAGAAAGGTGGGGTATATATATGGAGCAGAAAGAGGGAGAGAGAGAAAGAAAGGTGGGGTATATATATGGAGCAGAAAGAGGGAGAGAGAGAAAGAAAGGTGGGGTATATATATGGAGCAGAAAGAGGGAGAGAGAGAAAGAAAGGTGGGGTATATATATGGAGCAGAAAGAGGGAGAGAGAGAAAGAAAGGTGGGGTATATATATGGAGCAGAAAGAGGGAGAGAGAGAAAGAAAGGTGGGGTATATATATGGAGCAGAAAGAGGGAGAGAGAGAAAGAAAGGTGGGGTATATATATGGAGCAGAAAGAGGGAGAGAGAGAAAGAAAGGTGGGGTATATATATGGAGCAGAAAGAGGGAGAGAGAGAAAGAAAGGTGGGGTATATATATGGAGCAGAAAGAGGGAGAGAGAGAAAGAAAGGTGGGGTATATATATGGAGCAGAAAGAGGGAGAGAGAGAAAGAAAGGTGGGGTATATATATGGAGCAGAAAGAGGGAGAGAGAGAAAGAAAGGTGGGGTATATATATGGAGCAGAAAGAGGGAGAGAGAGAAAGAAAGGTGGGGTATATATATGGAGCAGAAAGAGGGAGAGAGAGAAAGAAAGGTGGGGTATATATATGGAGCAGAAAGAGGGAGAGAGAGAAAGAAAGGTGGGGTATATATATGGAGCAGAAAGAGGGAGAGAGAGAAAGAAAGGTGAGGTATATATATGGAGCAGAAAGAGGGAGAGAGAGAAAGAAAGGTGGGGTATATATATGGAGCAGAAAGAGGGAGAGAGAGAAAGAAAGGTGGGGTATATATATGGAGCAGAAAGAGGGAGAGAGAGAAAGAAAGGTGAGGTATATATATGGAGCAGAAAGAGGGAGAGAGAGAAAGAAAGGTGGGGTATATATATGGAGCAGAAAGAGGGAGAGAGAGAAAGAAAGGTGGGGTTATGGAAAGAAAGAGGGAGAGAGAGAAAGAAAGGTGGGGTATATATATGGAGCAGAAAGAGGGAGAGAGAGAAAGAAAGGTGGGGTATATATATGGAGCAGAAAGAGGGAGAGAGAGAAAGAAATGTGAGGTATATATATGGAGCAGAAAGAGGGAGAGAGAGAAAGAAAGGTGAGGTATATATATGGAGCAGAAAGAGGGAGAGAGAGAAAGAAAGGTGGGGTTATGGAAAGAAAGAGAGGAAAATGAATGGCTCATGCACTAAAGAAGAAAGGGACATTCAAGAAGGAAAAGGGTAAAAGACAAAAGGGAAAGGCGAGAAAGAGGGAGATATTTTGGAAAAAAGAGACCTGCTGTTTGAGTTAATGCGGACAGGACATTCAGCAGTGGGGGGGGCAGTGGCAACCAACACCCACGCTGTGGAGAGTGTTGGTCCGCTTTAGAAGCTCCTGGTGCCCCCTTACAGAGAGGTCGGGTTGGACCCTGTGCAACCACACACCTCAAAGGCCGACCATGCTGTCCTTACTTGCTTACTTCTCTTTTCCCTTATTCCCCTCTCTCTCTTTAGTTCTTCCACATTTCCTTCTCTCTTTTCTACCTTTCTCTCTGCTCCTTCCTTGTTTTTCTTTCACCCTCCATCTCTCCGTTAGGGTCTCCTAAATGTGAACGTACAGTATGTGATGTGAGGGGTGCCATCCTGAATTCCCGTACAGGGTGCAATTCTCACATGGTGGGTGTAGTTAGAATAAAAGCTATTGGTAGGCAGTGAGGAGCACCCAGCAAGGAAGCTAAGGGTCATGGTTGGGCCTAGACGATGCTGAAGTTGGTTTCTTATTCGGACAGTTTCTTATTCGGGCTGAAGTTGGTTTCTTATTCGGGCTGAAGTTGGTTTCTTATTCGGACAGTTTCTTATTTGATTAATGATGCCAGTTATTCTATAGAGAGCTCTGACCAATATTGCATTAAAAGTGGCACAAAATGGGCAATGAGGAATATGATTAGAAAGAGTTAAATGGCACAGCGCCAACAGAGGGGGACCCCCTGCATGGCATACAGTTAGGTTCAGCGTGGCCCAAAGTTGTTATTCTGGCCATAAAACCGGCATTGAAGTGGGCATGATGGCTCATTTCAATGGAGCAAATAAGTAACAGCTGTTTTCAAGCTTATAGGGGTTAAACTGTATGAGGTGCAGAGGGTCACCCTCTGTCAGTTGGCGCTGTACCATCAGTGGCCCATTTTGATGCCCATTTTTGTGCCCAGATAATTCAGGATTTGTGCCAATTTTAGTGAGATATTGCTCAGAGTACTCTATAGAATAACTGGCATCATTAATGGCATTTTCCCTGGCCTGGAATAAGCAAAAACAGTTTCAGCCCGAATAAGAAACCAAGCTCCAGTGAGATATGAGCAAGGTGTGGCGCCTGGCCGGGGAGTAGCAGCCCCTGGCCGGGAGGTGGCAGCAGTGAGCAGGGTGTGTCCATACACACATACGGTGTAACCTGAGCGGCGCCTGGCCGGGGAGTAGCAGCCCCTGGCCGGGAGGTGGCAGCAGTGAGCAGGGCGTGTCCATACACATACACACATACGGTGTAACCTGAGCGGCGCCTGGCCGGGGAGTAGCTGCCGCCCCTCCCTCTCCTCAGCCCGCAGCAGAGACGGCCCAGCCCCGGTGAGTAGCAGCCGCCCCTCCCTCTCCTCAGCCCAGCCCCGGTGAGTCAGGGCTCAGCCACAACAAGGTGCGGCCGGGAAGCTGTGTTGTCCTCGCCTCAGCCGCCCAGTCAGTCAGTGAGTCGGGAGACACCGGGCGGGAACTCTCATACACTCTGTATAGCTGCGCAGCCCTCACACCGGCACCATGTTCAAGTGCGGTATCGCCTACCCCAGGTGCAAATGGATCCTGCCCCTGCTGCTGCTCATCGCCATCATCTTCGATATCATCGCGCTGGCCGGCCGGGGCTGGGTGGAGACTGAGTCTGGCCGGGAATATGCCTCCCTCTGGGAGTCCTGTATGACCAACAGCAACCAGTGCAAGTCCATCATGGAATATGGTGAGTTCATATATAGCTGCGCCCTCGGCTGGCCATGTGGGGAGAGGCGGCTGGAAACTTTGTTGGGACCCTCTGTGTTTAGATTAGATCCCCCCCCCCCCCCCTGTTCCTTGTCCTGATACTGTGCCCAGTTATGTCTGTAGCCATAGTGCCATAGATCTGGGATACACAGAGCTTATTTAGAACTCTTTAGCCTGCGAGCCTTCACAGGCAACACAAAATGTGACTTTCCCAGGTTCTTTTATATCCCAAGTTGGGATGCCCCACTGTGTGAAACCCCTCAGCCCATTAAAACACACCTTTCCATGCTTCAATGGTGCAAGTGCAGGCTTTCCTCCAATCTGGATCCTTTGCCTTGACTACGTCATTCTCCAAAGGACTCTGATTGAACTGAATGGGAAGCGTGTGGTGCCATTACTGGCCCCAGCCTATCTGAATGGCTGGTGTGGGAGCGTGCGCATGCAGCCTGGGATGTATCGCCATGCCCTCCCCATTGTAAACACCTGGATGAGAGCCCGTGCATGCACTGTTGGAGTGTGGAAAGGTGAGTTTTTACAGGCGCTCTGGGAGATTTCACACAGTGGGATAATGGGGTGGAGTAAATGAACACCAGGAAAAAGTCTTTACCGTCAAAAAAATGTTTTAATGCTCACAAAAATGAATGAGTGAAACAGTGCATAATATATACAGTGTAAATAGTTCTATAGCATAACAGAAGTCACATGTCATAAAGCTAAATGGCATGTTATTGAAAACAAAACAGGGTTCAATGCTCTAAAGAGACACCAGACATATTCAACAACAGTGTATAACAAGGATTGTCCATAGACACAGATCAAGCATAATATGACCCTATTAAACATCAGTTAGAGCTAGCATAACACTTACAGTGATATATGAATACAGAGCACAAAGAACTGACAGGCTGCCCGCAAGGCAAACCTCAACGTTTCGATCTGGATAGATCTTTGTCAAGAGGAGCGGTCGTAATAACGAGATTTCACACAGTGGGGCATCCCAATTCACGGCCCTGGAAACTTTGAGATTCCAGGCCGACTGCTGATGGCTTTTGATCTGCTTTGGAGCAGGCCTCTAGTTAAAATAAATTGTGGCAGCACAGGGTCCTTGTGATTTGGTTGCTCCCCCCCCCCCTTCAGGAAGGCTGAAACCAGACAATCTCTGCTTACCATGTCCCATATTTTGGGACATGACCACCGGTGCCAATCGGGTTCAGATAACCCACTGGTGGTCGCATGGGGCCACCAAACTGGGCAAAAGCAGTGACAATCACTTCCAAAATCTTGGCCTCCTTGTGGGGTGGGAATTGGGATGCACCTGTGCTGCCACAATTAAAAGACCTCAGGCTATTTTGAGTAAAGGTCTGCTCTCCTTGCAAACCAATTCCCACCCGAGTTGCCCTGCTATGTGAATGCCAGAAAACGAGTATAATTGGTCACCACTGGTGACAAGACTGGAAAGGGGTGGTAAATCTGCCTACATTTTGGTTATGTGAGATAGTAAATAATCAATGTTCAATTAATTATTACTGTATATCAAATCCTGATCCCAAAGCTGATCTGCACTGTTCCCCTTAACCCTATCACAACTGAAACTGTGACTTGGCTCGCCTGATAATATTCAGAGGCCTGAATGGCCAAACACTCCTCTTTGTGTTGGTGACACCCAGAGATAAACCTGCTTTTATCCCTTCAATGGCCAAGGAGTCTGGTGTTATGTTACATGGAGCTGGCCTGGCCCAGAGCCTCCCTGCCCCTGATCAGAACCACAACTTCAACAATAAAATTGACTCAAATGTTATATGAACCCTAATGCGTGTAATCTACAGGTGTTTTAAAAAACCTTGCCTTGTGTTCCCCATCCTGTGGGTATACGGATTTAAGATACTTATTTGCTTACAGCAGACATAAACCTGTTAGGAGCCAGGCCCATCTACCTTTATTGCCTAAGACCCCCAAATGTAGATGATACTTTCTTCATTGAGCTTTGTATGAACCAGGAAAACTGCTATTGATTATCCAACCCAGTATCTATCCCCTGTTATTTCCCCCATCATACCCAATTTACTGAGCCCCCTGCTGCAAAGGATTCCTTGTGTGTGTGTATATATATATATATATATATATATATATAAATATAAATCTGATTCTTATTTTGCTGAGTTTGTAGTTCTCAACATGGCTATAGGGGAGAGTATGGCTTCGATTCATCAACAGGTGGAAATAATTCTCACGATAGTTAGACATTTGTTTCATGAGAAAAAAAAGCCAGAGAATGTCACTGTTCCCCAGATGAAGATGAAAGTCAATGTTACTTTTTTACTCCTGAGAAAAGTATTGAACTCTTTACTCTGTAGTAAAATGTGCAATTGACTTTCATTATCTCCTATCCGATGATTCACTAAAAGTGAAATTGTCAGGCTTTTTTCTCATGAAATAATTTTTACTACCATGAAGATTTTTTCAACTCTTGATGAACCAAGGCCTATATGTATTGTTTTATTAGACTGCTCTGCAAGCCATTATCCCCTGCCTGCTTCCATTAGTGTATGTATGGATAAAGAAAAAGCAGACCTTTGGCTGGCATTATAGTTCATGACACATTTGTATTCCTTGCTGGTACACACAACATGAGCTGGCTTGTGCATTGTGTACCTTGACCCTACCTGAAACCTGTTTATACAATGCTGAAAGCATGCTGCATGCTAAAATAATGAGGCTGCAAATGGAAGTAGCATGGGGGCTTTTTTAGAAACCACTGCGTAAACCTGCTGGTTCTCCCCCCCCCCCCCCCTGCAGCCAGGAGAAAATTGCCCCTATTTTGTAGCAGAAAAGAGGTAGGCGCAGTTGTTGTGTAGTGCTATGGGAGAAGGTGGCACTACATAAATAATCATTAGAAAAGAGGGTCATGGGCAGCTTCTGGCAGAGAGTAAGTCATTGAAATACCTCCCAGTCGCCTCTCTTCCTGTAGGGCAAAGATCAGGGATCTGTGGCTGCTCCTATCTGCTCATGTAAACAGAGTCATGGCAACTGCTGAGTAACTGGAGACCCTGGATTCTTTAAACTCCATTTAAGATCTCCTATAAGCCGTGGAATCCTCTGTTGAGCTGTCCTTAAAGCAGACCTATAGTCAAAAATGATACTTAGCCACCAGGAAAAATAGATGCAATCTCTAGTGATGCATGATCTTTACTGGAGGAGGTGTGGCAACTTTTTGGCAGGTTGCATCCTGGTCCATGGCACCCTAACACCCCCCCCCCTCCCTCCATCAGGAAACCACATAGTTATAGCAGACCTGCAGTAAAAGGGATTCTATTTTACAGCGTGCTGTTAGGTTGCCTGAATAAACACCAGATTTACAGCTAACACCGTATAAGGCGGAATGATAGATTCATTACATGTCTAGGCTGTAGTTGCCACAGCCCCACAGGGCATTTCCTGTAATAATTTTATAAGAAGCAGATCATCCCCAGTACCTCTAATGTACCTCTTTAAAGTGGACCAACACCCAGGGGGGTCGGCCCGGGAATCTATAAGATTCCCGGGCCGATCAGATTCCTCCCCGCGGGGCATCCGAAATCAGGATGTCCCGCGGGGTGAAACCCCCCAGGAAGCCCACAATCCTACCTTTTCCACGTTCCAGCGGCGCATGCGTGTCCGCCGCCTCCCGCGTGACCCTCTAGCAGGGCGCGCTCCCGCGCCGGCCGTTTGTGAATGGCCGGTGCGGGTGCACTCCCTGTAAGAGGGACGCGCGGGAGGCGGCGGCGGACGCGCTCTGCTTGTCTGGCGCGGCCTCTCACTTGTCCGCCGGCAGGGATTGGCTGCAGCGGTCACGTGGGAGCGGGGAGGGGTGAGTTTTCGGGGCTTTCTGGGGGGTTTCACGCAGCGGGGCACCCCCGATCGAAGTGGACCAAAACCCAGGATAGTCAAAATCCTGGGTGTTGGTCGACTTTAAAGCTCCCCCGATCATCAGTGGACCCTGCAGCACAGAGCTGTTTGCCTCTTCCCTGCAGGGTGCTAGTCGATGGAACAGGAAATGGCTGCACACACACATGCGTCAGCTGCATCGCCTCCAATAAAAAGTGTGCAGTGCTATAGTGTGCAGTTGTTTCCTGATCCCATCATATAGCCCAGCATGACTAATTTGTGGCTTTTTAGGAACTTAGTAATGGTATTGAATGCCAAATCATTATGATTGTTACAGGGGAGCAACCACCAATTCAGGGTGCCCTGCTGTATGAACCCTGCAGAGATTTCCGGTGCCCCCATGCCGCAATCTCTGGCCCACAGCTTACAGCCCTCATGGCCGAGAGCCTGCACATGTGCCCTGGGATTAGTGGAAATGTACTTTTTTAGGACAATTTGGGGGCCGGGGAGTCACACAGCAGGGTATCCCAAATCAGGATGCCTTAGGTACCAAAACCCAGTATAGTGAAAATCCCATGTTTTGGTTGAAAGGATTCTCATTCTTTTGCTTTAGGTCCACTTTAAGAGTTGCATGTGTAGCTCTGTCCGATGGAGTGCGAAAATGGCTGACAAACTCCCAGTGGGCAGAACTTCCAGATAAACATAAGGAGCTCTTTACTACAGGGCTTACCAGCGGTGTGGTGTTTTAAGATGACACGTACTAGGACCCTAAGTTTAGGTCTGTTTTAAAGAAAACCCTGATTAGGCTATTAAAATAGAAAAAAAACAGTCCCCCTGCTCCCTGCCAGATTCTCAGGCCATCAATGGGTCCTGTGGATTTGACCTGCTGGGATCAGATATCTTTGACTTTTCCAAGCAGAGCTCCATCATATTGGGGGACTGGAAACAACCACACGTGTGCAGCTGCCGCACCTCCACTGACAGTCACGTCAGATATGACAGCTACGGGAGTGCTGACCCAGTGATATAGTTCTGCTGACATTTGGACTCTTTTATCAGTAGTTTGGTAAGCTGTCTCAAATTGTGATGAAGGTGGGGAGGGCCTCTGGTCATTTTTGACTGGGGATCCACCTTAATATTCGCCAGCCTGGAAGATCCAGCCCGATGAACCATGCGTCTAACCACAGTTTGCAAGCCTGAGGCTAAAACTCCACCTCATCAACATCACTAAAAACCTAGTTACAGGGTGGATTTGATTTAAATCTAACTGATTTAAATCACGATTTAAATCACTAGTCAGTAAGGCTTGATTTAAATCAGTGATTTAAATCAAAGTTTCTACCTAAACTAGTTCTTGCTATTTTAACATGCAAGTAGATGAAGATTTTTAGAATCACTTTTTATATTACTTTTTTCTCCCCAGTTTAATGGGTTAATCATTCATATTTGGACACCACTGTTCTGTTGTACTTAGGAAGGAGAAAAATAATCCTGACCTTAATAACAATTTAAATAGATTTATTCAACTGAAACAATAACAACATTACAGCATAAGTTATTTGCTTAAACAAACATCCATGTTTTGTTAACTAATTTGGCTAAACAATATATATATATATATATATATAATATATATATATATATATATATATATATATATATATATATATATATATAATTTTTTTTAAGAAACTTAGACTGTCAGCCCAGCCGACACATGAAAAACTTAAATACTACTGCCCCTGCTGTCCTCTGTAGCTCACTAGTCATAGGTTTGTAGAACAATAGGATTAAGTTCTTTTTCTCAACTCTGTTCATGTTGTAACATTTTTGCTGTGAAGAAGAGGCTGGGACCTCTGCGGAGTCAAATTCAGTTTTGAGAACTGCGTAAGTAAAGCGAGCGTCTGTGATAATATAGGAGAGAAACTGCCCATTAATCCTACAGAAACCTCTGGAAGAGCATGGCATTGTGAATGTTACACATATACAGCCTTTATTCTACTGAGTTAAACAACTCAGCTTTATCTCATGATGGAAGAACCTTTGGATGGTAAAATATTTTCCTCAAAAAGCAGTTTATTGAAAGAAAATCTGATTTAAATCAAGAAAATCTGATTTAAATCAAAAAAATCTGATTTAAATCAAAAAAATCTGATTTAAATCAAAAAAATCTGATTTAAATCAAAAAAATCTGATTTAAATCAAAAAAATCTGATTTAAATCAAAAAAATCTGATTTAAATCAAAAAAATCTGATTTAAATCAAAAAAATCCGATTTAAATAAAACCGATTTTTTTTAAAAAAAACATTGATTTTTATCCACCCTGCCTAGTTACAAGGTCCCCTCTAGAAGATCCATAATGGCCTTCAAAGGTTCCCTGGGCTGCACATTGCTGCCACTCCTGTCCCCTGCCGCAGGTGCAGATGGCCCTATTCTGTATCTTATAATGATGCCCTTTTGTTTACTCCTAAATTTGGAGTTTTAGACACTGGTGGTGTTTGGGCTGCATATGAATGTTTTATGTTCCCCTTTAGAATGAAGCCTCCAAAGACAAAAGCACCCTGCTTGTAATAAAGGAGCTTTTGTGCGGTCTTAGCAACAGAATGCTTTTTTTTCCTAGTAGTGACACCAGGCATGAGCGAAACTGACAAACCAGCAAATGAATTAAACAGAACAGCCATGGACATCTTATTATGCATCCTTGTAATGTCCTTACTGTGTGTATGTATATATATATATATATATATATATATAATCAGTGGTTAATATGTAATTGAAAGTCTTTAGCAGTAGTGTAGCTGGGCGAGGTGCTTCCCGTCTGGCCTTGGTTACACAGGGGTGAAGGTGTGGAGCTTGCAGGGTGGGACGGGTTGTGCCTCCCCCTCTACAGAGCAGCCAGGGGCACAGGCTTGTTACATTTCTGGCATTCCTCAGCATTGTGACGCTCTCTCAGTAATTCTTTAATAGAACTCCAGTGGCTGCTAATTGAACTGTGTGCTCTTTAGGACCATTGTGTTTACTGGGTATTAAATGTCCTCACAAAGCATAGCAGTGCTGCCATAACAAGAAGCATGATCTATGGTTCCCTAGTGTATTGTATCTGTTTATTTTGAATAGTTTCCATATATTTGAGATACACCCTTTCAAATGCAATACAGTTTATCTGAGAATCAGCCCATGCCCAATTGTGCGTCATTTATCTCATGTGCTTGTACTTTAATGGCATTAATATTTTTATCAAGATGATGTTTGACTCCTAAGTAAATGACCAAAGTGGTGCACCACAAATACTAATAAGACTGTGCTACACTGCAATAATCAGAATACCAAAACACAGGCTCATGGAGAATGTCCCCATGGGTCTAAAGACAGGAGCACCAAACAATATTCAATATAAAGCAATATAATTTATTTGGTAATAAATCCACATAAAACATACACTACATAACACACCATACAAGACTAACATATTAAAAACACTGCATAGCACCCCAAAATTTCATCCAGTGCTGTGTAGTCCAGCATAAAAAGTTCCTGGGATAACTCCTAATATAAACACGTATACAACCCCTAATGATAAACGATAACCTATTGTGCCGGCACAGATAACCCCTGTATACTACACTAATAAGTATATACAGGTAAAGTGGCAGTGCATGGTGTGTTATGTAGTGTATATTTTATGTGGATTTATTACCAAATAAATTATATTGCTTTATATTGAATATTGTTTGGTGCTCCTGTCTTTAGACCCATGGGGACATTCTCCATGAGCCTAACTGTGTTTTGACTCCTAAGTAAGATTCAATATCTGAAGCTGCATTTGAATTGGAAGTATACTTAGTGATCCTTTAGCTCCAGTCCTGGTTGAGGGAGGTTGCTTCAAAGCGAACCAAAACGTTCTAAAGTGATGATATAAAACTTGTGGTGTGGAACATCGTGGGACCGCATGAAACTCCAGGCCATTATTTTCTGTTCCCTGTTCACACTCATGCAGCTTGCAGGAGCACAGCACAGAGAGGTCCTGCATGCAGCATCTTGGGTGGGCTAAATTCTCCATATACACATTTAAAAGTATATGGTGCAGTGTACCATCTTGTGCAACGCTGCACTGAATGTCTTTATGTTGCTGGAATCCGGCCCTCATGGCAACTCGCAGCAACCAGTTTACCTCCTTTCTGGTCTCACTTACTAGCCATTAGAGGGCCCAGCATGGGTAGGAGGGAACAGAACATCTGCTTTTCACCAACAGATCAGTGACCCTGGGGGGAAGGACCAGGTAGATGCAGACACGCCAGAGAGCACCATTAACATAAGAAACGTACCTGGTCCTAGTCAATTGCCTTGTCACATGTAGAGGCCAATCACTACAGTTCTGGTGTCTCTGGGATTGTATAGCTGCAGTGCTTGGGTGATGAGACACATATCACATTATCGCCAGGCAGCTAACAAAGACCTACAGATACAAGGGTTAGTGTGCCCTATTCTTGGGATGAAAAGGCAGGGCTTTTTTTTTTGTAAAATGGAGGCACTAGTTTTGGAACATAGGTCTGCTTTAAACCAGAATATCTGATTGAGTGAGAACCCCTATGATTCTATTCAGTGGCAAAGCCAGAGCAACCATATCTGCAGGCCACAGCTATCAATGCTTAAACGGGCTGCTGGTATGTTTTTTTTTTTTTTTTCAGCTAAATTGCAGTAGACATAGACGGAATTGCTTTTCAGTCCAAATGAGCATCAAATGTGAACACCTAAGTTAGAAAAATAAAGGGCCCTTTGTTAAATGCTTGGTTAAGATGTCTGAAAGGATAGGAAGTCTTGAAAATTGTTAAAGCAGAACTTCAGTCTAAAGTTGACCCCCTACCCTGGAACGGAGGTTGGGCCAATGGTGCTCCTCCGATGCCCTGGGTTCTGGCGGCTGCCATCTTGCCAGAATGACACAGAGCCGCATCCCCTGGCTCCTCGCACGTGAATGAGCAGCAGGAGTACCCGCAGACCCGGGGATGCAGCTCTGTGTCATTTCCAGCGGCGGCCACACAGACTGGGAGAGCGCCGCTGGCCTGGGGATAGGGTAAGGGTTTTTTCTTTGTAACCTTCTATCCTGCCTCAGCACCAGAGTAGGGTGGTAGGGGGTACAAGGTCCTGCTTTAAAGGGACTATCAAGGCTATGGCAATAAGACCCCAAGGAGTTCACCTGAAGCCTGTCCATGTGCCCCCCCCCCTTTTCCTCCTGGGCTTCAGAATTTGCCCTCCTTTTTCCTTTTTTCTTTCCATTTTTTTTGCAATTTTGGTTTGCTGGAGTCACTTACATTGGGAATGCTGAGAAACAGGAGAGGCTGCGTGACCACATTTGGAGAGTGGTTAAGAAGGAATGTAATTGGAAGGAGGAGCACACTTTGTGTGTGTATGAGATATAGATATATATATATATATATAATTTATTAGTAGCTGGGTCATAATGTTGCTTACCTTTGACTACAGCAAGGTAGCTCGTTGACAAGTACTAAAAACTGTGGCTAGAGATAAACTGGGTAACTGCCTAAACCTTTCTGTGTGCGTTGGATGAGGTTCCCAGCAAAGACATGGAGGCATTCTAGTTAGGTTAGTAGTTTATTCCCTTACTGATGAGAATACAATGGCGGTGTGTGTAGATAGATAAACTTAATAAAGCCTGTGTCAGCACAACAATTTGAATGATTCACAGCGCCGCATATAATCATCGGTCCACTCCCACACATATAACAACTGAGCACAGCCCAGCCATTGGGTGGAGGTTTCATTGCTGCGACTTGAGGGCAGGGAGGGGTGTACATGTCAGTTTAATCCGTCCGTGTGACGCGCAGGTGTGGTAAAACCTGATTCACATCAACACCATCTTGCTTTCCAAATACTGTGGTGTTTATTGGTGCTGCTGTGGCGTCAGATCCCACAGCCCTGACTAGAACATATTGATGCGTGTGCGCATCAACTTTAAAGTGGACAAAATCCCATCGGATCCCCAGGGTGGTCCCAGTGTGGGATACCCTGCTGTGTGAAGCACATAGAGGCATTCCTTGCACCCATCCACTATACACAGCCATGGCAGGCATATCTGGGTAGTGGGTGAACACAGTCGAAGGGAATGGCCCGGAGTAGCCATTCATGAATCTTTACCGGACTTGAATATGCATGGAAGTAAATCCTGATTAAAGGAGGGTGCACACATGTGCTGTGGGATCGCAAGATCAACAAACAAACGGGTTTCACACACAAAATCCACTGGGGTAAAAATTAGTTTTGGTCGGCCTTAATGCCTTTCAAACAAATGTAAAGCTAGTGGGAAACATTAACATCATGTATATTTAGAATCACTCTTGTGTATCTAAGCTAGAGGCTTCATTTAACAGAATGATTTTAAAGTGGAAGAAGCAGAGAAGAATCATTTCCATTTAAAGCAGAACAAAACCCAGCACTGGCCGGCCTGGAATCTTAAAAGATTCCATGGCTTGCCCCTGGCTCTATCCCAGGGCATCCCAAATCGGGATGGCCTGCTGTGCGAAACCTGACCAGTTTGCATAGAAACACAAACCTACCATACTCCATAGGGGCATGCTGGGCTCCCATCCAATGAGAGCCACTCGCTACCTCTACCTCATTCATCAGACTGCTACTATTGTTTCAATGGGGAGTGGGCATAGGGCTACTTTAGCTGCTCTTCAGAGACTAAAAACGCCCACTTTAAAGAGACTTTAGTGGGGACAGTCCAGTTTAACTAACTCTTATTGTTCATGGGGGCAGCCATGATGGAATTACTGCATAATGCCGCACCATTGCCTTCTATTGAGAGGAGAAGAGAGGGGTAGTGTTTTGTCTCGTACAGCTCAATAGAAGCCATTATGCAGTAATTCCATCATGACTGGTTAGACTAGACTGGACTGGCAAGCCATTTAGGATGTATGTTTACTAGGTTGAGTGATCGCAGTGCATGCTGTCATTTTGGCAGCTAAGTGTCCTGTCTGGTTTCATGTTTACTTGTAAAGCTGGGTAGAGACATGCAACAATGTCAATCAATCAATGAGATCATGGACATTAACCGAATGAATCATCTGGTTCCAAGACATGACTACAAACATTCCATATGTTGGGTCACCCTGTTATACTGCCAGGATGGGTGTAGGCTTTTCCGGGTTCCATGTGTGCACAGAGATGACTGGTTGGCTGCCATTGGTCAAATTCACCACAAACCTTAAACGAATACAGATATTTGGCTGAATAAAATCCACTCTTAAAGTGACCCAAAACCCAGGGCCGCTTGATTCCCCCCCCCCCCCCCCCCCCGCTTAAAATAATTGAGCGGGGAATTGTCTGCTTTGGCCCCCATTTAATTGCTGTCTGTGTTAAGCTTTTTTTTTTATATCTGGAATATGGAGTATGCTGAGTGATTTAGGACGTTTTGAAGGTCAGCTTCTTGTTGGTTTGACTGAAAAATATTAAACCTAAAAAGACAAAACCAGGAAGATCATTCACTTTTAATTGCAAATTATTGTACCTTTCCTTATTTACAATGTAAGTGCAAGTCCCCTTAGGACTCGAGACTGGACTAACTGGCTTGACGGCTGTCTGTTTTTGCCTTCCTGCTGTAGTCCTTATCCAGCCACCTATCTGTATGGCTACATATAGTGTAAGAAAGCCAGATCTTCTGGCCACCATACAAGGACAGAAACACTGCTTTCCTTAGCACAATACATAGTCCAGCTTCTTTCTGAAATAATTTATTTTTATGTATACTTGATGATAAATGATTCTGAAGCTTTGTCTCTCGGGCTTAAACACAGTTCAATCTAAGAACAGGACTTCCAACCCAGAACAGGCCATTCATCCTCCTTTTGCAGAGCCCCTCCCTGTAGTTGCTTCTTGCAGATTCTGGGCCTCTGCCCTTTATTCGGTGCTTCCAACACTGCAGTGCTCTACATAGCCAGGCTGCTGGGGCCACCCAGCTTATTCAACACTTTTATAGCCCTTTTGGGTTTGACTTAGTGCTGGGCTTGACCTTCTTGGCCAGCAGGAACCATCCAACATCCCTTGCTGGCCCGACTCCAGGTCCCTATGACCTTCAGCTCTACTGAAGTTTCAAGTATATGCATCCGGCATCTAGGTGTGCTTATTTGTTTCCTTCTTTGCCATCTTGGCATACAACATAACAATATATTTATAATTGGGATATCATTTTCTGTTGCATTATAGCACAAGCTAAAAGAGCATTTGAGGGCAAAACCTACTCCCTACCTGCACGTGACATGATAGAGCAAAGCCCAGGCTCCTTTGCAGGAGAGTGGTGCATGCCTAGACCAGCCTGGCCAAGTGCTTAGCTCAGCACTGCTGATCTGTAATGTGCTGAAGCTGGAGGCAGGAGGAACCCCGAGTACGGCCAAGAGGAGCACAAAAGCCTGATTCACTACTAACGCCAGGTATTGCCACATGAGCTAGTAGTCCCAAGAAGATAGACAGCTCAGAAATCCCCTGAGATATTTCACCTGGGAGCACGGACAGACCTCTGTAAGTCCCAATTGTGGTAATGTGCTGCAGGTCCAGCTCACCAAGTGTGATAAAACAGAACATTTAATGTAACATGGACTCCCCATTCAAAGGTAACGCGTTTCGGGGTTACCTCACCCCTTAATCCTACCTTATGTACCTTATATACCCTATGCTATATTTTAAAATGTTACATTAAATGTTATGTTTTATCACACTTGGTGAGCTGGACCTGCAGCACATTGCCAGATGAGCGTCTGTATAGCGGCGCTTAGAGCGACCGCTAGTAGACGCTGTATGCGGGTATCGGGCGCTGTAACAGAGTGCCTCAGTTGCTGTAGTAACCTGGCCCGCATTGATGAATTTGATGTATGTTGGGCACTTTACCAACAGTATAGCGCTGCAGTGAGCAACAGCTCAGTGCGTCTGGCACTCGTCGCTTCACACCATATTTAACAAAACCCTAGACACACAAACAGCGTTGGCGCTCTAAAGCTGGGCGCTCGCTGTGTGATTAAAGTCTGTTTTTTAACACACATGCACCAGTAAGACAGCGAAAACACATGGAATGACATGGTTTTAACACTGGGAAAATAACACTTTAGTTTACAGACCTGTAAATTCAATTCTGCATAAAAATATAAAAAGTCCCAAAAATGTATAAAAGCGTTTGTTTGCAGCCAGGAGAAGTCACACAATGAGAGATATATATATATATATATATATATATATATATATATATATATATATATATATATATATATAAAAAAAATGAAATTGCTAAACACTGATTATACACCACTAATGAAGCCCCATTGAAATGTATAGGAGAGCGCTACAGAGCGACAGGTACTAAATGGTGCTTCTGAGCCTAGAGCGCCGGCGCTATATGCTGAGCCACCTGTATTAATACATGTGACGCTACATGGTGCTGTTAGAGGTGCTCACCAGATTTGCTTTCTTAAATGTGGTTTCTTATACAGCGCCCAGTGTTCACCAGACACTACCTGCTGCTACGAGGCACTACCTGGCACTATTCCTTTTTAAATAACCCTCTTAGTGATTTAGCGGCCAGAAAAAAAAACAAAGGGTACTTCGCTTTTGTCCCACACAGCTGATCGGGTTCTAGTCCAGTGATCAGTTTCTCACCTGACTGCTGAGTCTGAGCCTGCGTCGCAGCATCATGAGGCGCCCCGGCCTATGCTCCATTCTCCAGGCTTACGTCCAGCCCCCCCATCATCAGTCACAGGGTCGCAGCCACAACCTCTCTCTCCATTGCAATGAATGGAGAGTGTGGCAATGCTCTGTGACTGATGGCAAGTCAGGTTCGTGCATTGACCTCGGACGGCACAGGATGCAGCGGTCAGGTGAGTTACTGATTGCTGGACTAGCGCCAATCAGCTGAGTGGGACAGTATCCTTTTTGTTTTTTTTTTTATTTGGCTGCTGAAACACTGTGTCATTGATGGTTAACCAAAAAAGATATGCTGTTGGCATGTTTCTGGTACCATGGGTTAAAGACATTCATCCACATTGCCCCTCTTGCACTATTTGGGATGCATATCTGCTTGAAAGCACATATGAACCCTGAAAAAATGTGCATAATACTCCGAACAGTGTGAGTCTCATAGCCACTGGATATGATTTTTAGGACTCCTGTAGGCATTAAGGCACTTGCTTTTCACTGAGGTATGTTTCAATGGGATCTGATTGTCTTTGCTGTAGTTTGCTTTACTCTGAATATATAAAATAAATATATATATATATATATATATATATATATATATATATATATATATATATATATATATATATATATATATTTGGTTTTACAGTACACCTAGGAAGTCACTCATGCTCCATGTGTGCGATTTTTTTTTTTTTCAAAAAAATGAATGTACATAGGATTTCTTGAAGGTTCCATTATTAGCTTACACAGCTTAATATTCTCTCTAAAAGGAAGGGTATTTTCAGCAAATGCCAGACAGTATAAAGGCATGACAAAGAGCTTGTGCTGAATAGTACTACCCACAAACGCTCGACTATACGGTCAGCAATGAAAAATTAGAGGTTCAATCTGTTGCTATTATATCTAAAAAGGAACAAAATGTCATTGGCTTGTTTGATTGGGATTTACTGTCTGTAAATCTGATGAGCTGTTTAATGCCAATAATAACTCTACCTTTTTTTGTTTGTCTCTTTCCAGCCTGGGGTAAAGCGACAGCAGCCCTTTTTATCATTGGTTTCATCATCCTCATCCTGTGCTTCATTCTCTCCTTCGTTGGGCTGTGTGTGCCACGCATTTCCCTGCTCAGATTAATCGCATTCCTCCTCTTCTTGGCTGGTAAGCATTAACATTTGATTTGTGACACCTTTCTGGACCTTGTGAACTGCTAATGTTTTTACCCATTTTCTTTTTTTTTTTTTTTAATAAGGCCACACAATGCAGAAAATACTTTTTTTGCCTCAAAAACTGCTTTGACTGCAATGAATGGAGTGGGCATGCTCTAGTCCTGTTACTGTGGTTTGGGTTTGAGGTCGCCGGTCAAAGGAGGATGACGCTTCCCCTGGACTCCTAGATACTGGCCATAGTCTGAGAGCACACAGCTCCATTTGCTTCTAGCATGTGGGGTGTACCGGGACCGTCCCATGTCCCCCCCCCCCCCTCCCATCCTTTTCCAGTATCCATCAGGCCTGCTGAAAGCAGTCACCAGTAGTGTGCAGTATTATTTAGTGCTCGTTTTTAAATCCATACTACATAATAATCAAAAGGTAACTGAAGATTTTCCGACTTCCTAAATAGATGTGTAAATTTTAAAGTGGGAGAAGCAATTTTAAAAATAAATTGGTATTGCTTTCTAGGGGCATAAAACACACAATTAAAGAGAATCTATTTGTAAGAGGAGATCCTATTCATGCCTTGCCTTCAATAAACCTAATGCAGTGCAACCACAGCCGCCTAAATGGTGGTGTTCTGCATATGTCAGCCAGACTAAGCACTTTTCCCTTCTGCCTCCAGCCACAATGGAACAGGTACCTAGCGTTGCGGGCCTGGGAAGCAGTAAAGAGGGCATAAGCAAGAAGTTTGATAAGCCAGAGCTGTGTTAGATAGATATAATTTTCCTAGTGCATGGCACGGCCTGCTTCACAAAGTCATTACATCTGGGTATTCCGCCACAAGGTGGCGCAGTGCACTGCAGAAGAGTTGTGGCTCCGCCCAGTACCATATAAAAACGGAATCACCATAGACTTATCCAGTTGTTCTCTGCAGATCTTACTGCGAAGATAGAAGATGGCTCTCTCTCTCTATGCGCAGGTGAGCGGGGCAACCAGGCCTGCGGCCCTGCATATCTATTTCCACCCGTTTCCGGACCCTCTGTGCCTCCCAGCCTCGGCTGTCAGATAGGGTGAAGGTAGCAGAGCACTGGGGTCAGATGCTCAAGGAGCGCTGCTCCAAGCTGCAGACCCTGTACCACAAAGCGTAGCCGGCCATAGGCTTTATGGTGAGCCTACTAGGGATACGGAGTTCCTGTCCGTCCTAGCTTCTGAGGGAGTGAGTGTTTTGGGACATGTTTTTTATGTTCGGGGTCCCCCCCCCCCTCCCACTGGCCTGGGCTTCGCCCCTGCCTGCTCGCTCTCCTCCCCCCCCCCTCCCTTCTCTCCCCGACAGGTGTTCGGGGGGGTGGTAGTGTGTGTGTTTTTAGACTGTTTTTGTATGCTTTTTGCTGCCGCCGATTTGTGAGACGTTTTTTCACTGTGGAGATGACATCGGCGAGGTCACGTGAGGGCCGTTTTCGTGCTCTTCGGGGGGGGGGGGGGGGGGCAGGGGCGGGGGATGACACGTATTGCGACATTCTCCCGTGGCCCACCCCTCAAGGTTCCTCTGTCGGCGCCATCTAGCTTCTGCTGCGTGCCTGGGGCCCTCTTCAAGCCCTGGGCTGCGGTGGTGATTTCTGCCTGCGTCGCTTCCTCCGGTGGTCTGGCGGCTGGCGATCCTTGTCCTGCTTGGTCCGGGAGTCCCCTCTGGGGTTTTTGGTTATCCTTGGGGCATGGGCTGCGGGATACTTATGTATGTTTGCTTATGTCTTTCAGGCGGGACACCCGTGGGTTGTGGTTTCTCCCGGTCCTGCTCCTTACTCCTCCCCCCCCTTCATCTCTCGGGGGGCATCCCTCGGGGGGGGGGGCATCCCGGGTGGCTTTTATTAGCCTTTACCCTGTGCTGGCATATTGCTCCTGTATTAATCACCATATGGAGGATGGAGGCTTCTGGGGAAAACGTGCTCGGGGGTCCTTCGGGACAATCCCGGTTGTGTTCCATGTGTGGGGTATCCCCTATCAGTAATGACGTCATGGTGTGTGGCCCGTGCGCCCAGGCGGTCTTTTTGATTCAGTCTGGGCTGCCTGCTTCTTTACCAAGCTCTGCGCCCCCTTCGGCATCGCCTACCCCGCCACGCCTGCACTTAGCCCCCAGTGAGGGGGACTCTAGCAGGGGGGTCACAATCTGATTTGGCACTTTGTGTGGCCAGCATTGAAAGACAGCTTGCCAGGCCTGTTCAGCGTAAGGCCTATAGCAAGAAGTGACACCTGACTCGCGTGCACCGTTTACTGAGGAGCAGGAGGAAATTGATCTTTTTGACGAACATTATTCCCTGGAGGAGGGAGAGCTTTTCTCGGGCTCTGACTCCTCTGGGACCAGCAGGTGGGCCGCTACAGTGACCCTGGGTCTGAGTCTGAGGATTCCTGGTTTCCTGAGGACACCGCTAATCTGTTGTCTCACATTTTTGAGGTTTTACACATTGCCGCCCCCCCCGTGGTGGCTAAGAGGAAGCAGGGTGAGCTTTTTCGTACCATTTAGCAGCGTC
The DNA here is from genome assembly GCA_027917425.1 of Gastrophryne carolinensis. Taxonomy (NCBI): domain Eukaryota; kingdom Metazoa; phylum Chordata; class Amphibia; order Anura; family Microhylidae; genus Gastrophryne; species Gastrophryne carolinensis. Next base: position 297,631,844 of record CM051237.1, on the reverse strand, counting down.
TGGAGTTCCCTGAGCACAGTCATTTCACTAATATGGTGCTCAAGGAGTGGGAATGTCCTAGTAGATTGCTTGCGGTGCCTAAAGGTTGGGATAAGAAGTATCCCTTTCCTGCTGATTTGGTTAAGCGGTGGTCGGGTCCCCCCGAGGTAGACGCGCCCGTTCTTGGATTGTCCAACACTTCTTCCCCTGACACTACTACACTGCGGGACAGCAAGGACCGGCCTATGGATCAGCTGGCCTGCCATGCCTTTGCCTTTGTGGGGGCTGGTTTGCGTCCGCCCTGTGCCGCTGCCATAACTGCTATTGCTCTTAAGAGACTGATCAATCGTCTCCTTGCTGGCGCTACAGCTGGAAGGGATGAGTATAGGACCCTTTTGCTGTGCTGTGATTTTGTTGCCTTTATTCTTATTGCCATGGATGATGTAGTACGGCTGAGTGGTAGGGCCTCTGCCCTCTTGGTGGCTATGCGCCGCTCTGTTTGGTTGCGTCAGTGGGCAGCTGACGCTGCTACTAAGAAGGCTCTCACTGGACTCCCCTTTGTGGTGCTGCGGCTCTTTGGTGAGCGCCTGGATGTTTTAGCTAAGGATGGTAGGCTGCCTCAGTGTAGGAGGCAGCCTCTGACTTTTCGGGGGCCATCTGCTTCAGTCTCCTCCTTTCGTACCCCCAGAGGATGTCGAGGGTCCCTCTTTTCAGGTGCCCGCAGGGGCTCTTGGGACCGTGGCAGATCCCGTGGTCGTCCCGGTCTCTCATGGGACCCCAAACCTTCTCCCAAGCCCCCTCAGGCATGAGGAGGCGCCCTCACCCATCTGGGTAGAAGGACGGCTTCGGCTCTTTTCTCACGTCTGGAGGCTCCGCGTCTCAGACCGGTGGATTCAGGAGGTGGTGTCCTCCGGTTACAAGATAGTTTTCAGCCTGGCCGCCCTCCAGATTCCTCAGATCCTGGATGCCTCGCAACCCTCTGTCAGCTCAGGGGTTGCACCTTGCGGTTCAATGTCTGCTGGACTCAGGAGTCATTTGCCCGGTGCCTTCCCAGGAACGGGGTCAGGGTTTCTACTCCAATTTGTTCACGGTCCCCAAAAAGGACGGGTCCCTGAGGCCAATCCTGGACTTGAAGGGTCTCAACAGGTTTGTCAGGTTCAAGCACTTTCGAATGGAGACTCTTCGTTCGGCTGTCAGTTCCCTTCGCCCGGGCCACTTCATGACCTCTGTGGACATCAAGGATGCTTATATTCATGTGCCAGTCTTCCTGGGTCATCGGAGAGTTCTCAGGTTTGCTCTAGAGGATCAGCATTACCAATTTGTGGCCTTACCCTTCGGTATCACCTCGGCGCCTCGGGAGTTCACCAAGGTGCTGGTGGGCGTGATGGCTCTGCTGCGGCATCAGGGCATTCGCATCCTTCCTTACCTGGACGACATTCTGATTGCGGCTCAGTCTCTTCATCAGGCCGAGAAGGATACTCGGGCGGTGACCTCCACTCTCGAGTCCTTCGGCTGGGTGATCAACTATCCCAAGTCTTCTCTGTCTTTGGTGAGGTCCTTTCTGGGCATGGATACCTCTCAGGTCACGGTTTTCCTGCCCCAGCTGAAAGTGGAGGGCCTTCAGAAGCAGGCTTGGGCTCTGCTCTTGTGTCCCCATCCCTCCATCTGGCAGGGGATGCAGTTAGTGGGTCTATGGTGTCCTGCTTCGAGGCAGTCCCCTTTGCTCAGTTTCACATGAGGCACCTTCTGTCTGTTTGGAATCCTGGATCAGGAGTTTGCTCTGTCCCCTCTGGCCAGACAGTCCCTCTTGGTGGCTGGACTCAAGGAACCTTATAGTGGGCAGGACTTTTCTGCCCCAGTGTTGGGAGACTGTCACCACAGATGCCAGTTTGACAGGTTGGGGGGGCTTTTGGAAGTCTCTGCATTTCCAGGGTCAATGGGGCCCCCAGGAGGTCCATGCTCCCATCAATGTTCTGGAACTGAGGGTGATCAGGTTGGTTCTTGCTCAGCTGACCTCACACCTTCGGGGTCGGGCTGTTCAGATCCGCTCGGACAACCAGACGGCAGTTGCCTACATCAATCATCAGGGAGGGACTCTGAGCAAGCGAGCTCTCAAGGAAGGGTCCCTGATACTGTCTTGGGCGGAAGAGAATGTGCCTTGCATCTTGACGGTTTACATTCCGGGGGTGGAGAACCTGGGGGCAGACTCCCTGAGCAGGGGGATGTCTCGGTTGGGGGAATGGTCTCTCAGCAACAAAGTATTTCACTCCCTGTGTCACCGGTGGGGTCTTCCAGATGTGGACCTGTTTGCGTTCCGCTACAACCACAAGCTTCCCAGGTTTGTCTCCCTGTCACAGGACAGGGAGACAAGCAATGCCTTGGACGGAGTTTCGGCTCGTCTATGTGTTCCCTCCCCTTCTTCTGCTGGGCAGGGTGCTGCGCAAGATAGCCCAGGAAGGGGTACCAGCCATTCTGGTGGCCCCCTGTTGGCCAAGAAGGGTGTGGTTCGCAGATGTCGTGCAGTTGGCAGTGGAGCAGTATGTTCTGCCCAAGGATCCAGATCTGCTCACTCAGGGACGGCTGTGCCATCCCAATTTACAAACGCTGGCTTTAATGGCTCGGCTGCTGAAACCTCCATCTTGATGGATAAGGGTTTGCTGGCCTCTGTTGTTGATACCATGATTAGGGCTAGGAAGAAGTCCTCGTACTTTATCTACTATAGGATTTGGCATGCTTACATTGCCTGGTGTGAGTCTAGGTCTCTGCCGTTTTCTATTCCCAGGATTCTGGATTTTTTTGCAACATGGCCTGGATTCGGGCCTTCAACTTAGTACCCTCAAGGGACAGGTGTCAGCCCTGGCTATTTTATTCCAATGGTCTTTTGCCAATCACCGGTTGGTTAAGACTTCTTTCAGGGAGTTACTCATGTGCGTCCACCACGTAAACCTATGCTACCGGTTTGGGATCTAAATTTGGTGTTGTCTGCTCTGCAGGGTCCTCCCTTTGAGCCCATCAGTGGGGCTGCCTTGCCCATTATGACTCTTAAGGTGGCCTTCCTGGTGGCCATTAAGGCGACTCTCTGAGCTGGCTGCTCTTTCCATCAAACCTCCTTATTTTGAGCGGCATCAGGATAAGGTGGTGTTTCGCCGGATTTCTTGACTAAGGTTGTGTCTGTTTTTCATCTCAATCAGGACATTGTTTTGCCTTCTCTGTGTCCTAACCCTGCTAATTCCAAGGAGTGGTCCCATCACTCTGGATGTTGTCAGGGCTCTGAAGTTTTATTTGGTTGCTACTGGGTCTTTCAGGATATCTGACGCTTTTTGTTCTTCCTGCTGGACCTAGGAAGGGTCTGCCTCCAGCTAAATGCACTATCAGCAAGTGGATCCGTCAGGCGGTGGAGCAGGCCTATTCTGCTAAGAGGAAGGTTCCCCCTTTTAGAGTTACTGCTCATTCTACTCGTGCTGTCGGTGCGTCTTGGGCTTTTCAGCACCAAGCTTCTGTTGAACAAGTTTGTAAGGCCGCTACTTGGTCTTCTGTTCATACTTATTCCAAGTTTTACAAAGTTGATGTTAAGGCCTCAGCTGATGTTGCTTTTGGCCTGAAGGTACTCCAGGCGGTGGTGGTCTATACCGTCTGTTACTTTCTCTTTGGGGATCCCACCCTACTTTATGGACACTGCTTTTGGATGTCCCTGATGTTATGACTTTGTGAAGCAGGCCGTGCCATGCAGTAGGAAAAAGGCAATTCTGTGAGTACTCACCTGTAGAATTGCTTTTAGCATGCATGGCACGGCCTGCTTCACCCCACCCTTGTTACGTTGTTCTTGGTTGCCTCTTTATGGTGATTGTTCCAATTTAGTTGGGGTTGTTATCTTTATTTGTTCCCGGTTCTTGTATCACTGCTTGTCAACTACTGGATAAGTCTATGGTGATTCCGTTTTTATATGGTACCGGGCGGAGCCACAACTCTTCTGCAGTGCCACTGCGCCACCTTGTGGCGGAATCCCAGATGTTATGACTTTGTGAAGCAGGCCGTGCCATGCATGGTAAAAGCAATTCTACAGGTGAGTACTCACAGAATTGTCTTTTTTTTTTCTCTCTAAAATTAGCAGTTGTATTAATCTTGGTTCGTCTTCCTCTTATGCTCTGTGGTACTTACCTGTATATGTTCTGTTTTCAGTTGTTTTGCAGATCATTGCCCTGATCATTTACCCTGTAAAATACACAGAGGACTTAGCCGTGTTCATTGAGAACTACCTGTATAGCTGGACCTATGGCTTTGGTTGGGGAGCCACCATCATCATGTTTGGCTGTGGAATCTTCTTTTGCTGCCTCCCCAACTTTGAGGATGAACTACTGGGCAATGTCAAGACCAAATATTTCTACACCTCCTCCTAAATTGAAGAACACAGACTTTATTTTTTTTAATCCTAGTAAAAGAGACTGTATTTTCTACATCCCCATAGTGCCAGGCACATCCGTCTTTTAGAATGTACTTTTTATGAAAAGAAAAGCCTTTGTTGCAATTGGATATATTTTTCTACAGCTAACTTTTCTATCCGTGTCCACAATGTAGTATTGGCCTTTAAAGCGTATGGAAACCCATCCCCGTTCAGGCGCGCACACTTCCGTGGCCAGCCATTCAGAAAGGCAGCATGTGGGAGCGCACGCGGTCAGAGAGAGGCCGGGGATGCAGCACTGGTGGAGATCGCCCCGGGGGGGGGTTGCCTCACTCAGCGAGGAATCCGGTGTAGGATGCCCCAAGGGTAGGCTTGTGGGTGGGCCAGGAAACTTTTAGATTCTAGGGCCCGGCCATGTGGGTTTCCATCCACTAGCAAATACATTGATTGACATAACACTTCAAGCTATTAAAATGCATTAGACTTTAATAAAAGGCTGTGCAATGATAAAAAGTTCACATGTATGACCAATACAAGCTTTTTCTGAACAAATTAATGCTACTGAAAGTCATATAATTAATTTGTACGTTTGTGCAGGATACCGTATGTTGCTGCTGTGTTTGGATTGCATACTGCTTTTACCGCGTTTGTACCCTTTGTAGACATTAAGATAAAAGGTTATGTGCATATTTACATTATTTCTTTTCTCCAAAAGCAATACAGGAAATGTGTGTGCTGCTGTCACTACCACGTGATATAACCAATTGCTCTTTAAAAGATCAGGCTGGTGACCAAGCTTGCTTACAGTGCCAAGTGTGCAGTAAAATCGCAACAGTCGCATTTTTAATATTTGCCCTAATCGGGTGCTGACAGTGTGATCAGACAGGTATCATGTTATTTTTAACGGATACCCTTGGTTTACTGCTTTCTGTGGCCTTGGATAAGAGCAGATCTTCAGGGCCTATAATCTATAACTCCCAAACTTCAGAGAATGCCACTGATCCCTAATGACTTCCATTTATTAGGAAAAACTAGTCTGTCTTTAAAGCGAATGGGTTTATCGCTTATTTATCGGGTAACACCCTCATCCGAGCAGTGGGGCGCTGCTGTTGGCTCAGAGGTGCCCAACCCCTGAAGCCATGCCCTGTGAAACTTTTAAGAGCGGGTGAGCTGGTTATATTGCAACTGTTTAGAAACTTTTAAGAGCGTTTGGCTCTCTTAAAAGTGATGAGGTGTAGGCTGACTTGCCCCCCGCGCCCAGCCAATAAGAGCAGGCACGGGCACAGAGAAGCTGGGGATGTGGCAGCCAGTGAAGGAGCTGCCGGTAATCTACCCCCCAGGGGGGTTCACATAGCAGGGCATCCAGTGCATCTGGTTTTCCATTTCTTCCTTCTGCCTGTTCTGCCATAAATCACTGTGTCAATGCAGCCACATATTTCCTACATTGCCTTTACCATTAATCTTTAGTTCATCATGCAGCATTAAAACTGAAAGGATGATAAAAGGTCCAACATGCTAATTCTGCAAAAGCAATCGACATGCTTTATTATCTACAGGGACTTGCTGTTGAATAGTAGCAAGTGATAGAGTGATAGTAGGGCTTTACTATTTGTATGATGGCTGGATGCTTTTATTTGCTAATGTATAGTTTTTGCTTTGGTAATCTACAACATAATTATAGTTTTGTGTTGGAGCAGATGGAATATTGCAGACTATGGCGTTTTTGTGTTATTATTTGTAACATTCTGCTGTTATTTTTGTAAATATTAGTTTGGTGACCTCTACACAAATGCCTTTTTGCTAATAAACTAATGCTGCTTACAAGAATTACTGATTGTTTCAATGCTTTTTAAAGCTGTATTTAGGAGAATAAGACATGCATGGTATTTCGGTGACCATTTATTTCATAATTTGGTGTGCATACATTAAAAAAAAAAATACATGAATGAGACCCTAAAAGTCTTGTGTGAATGTTAATCTGTTCCAACCTTTACTGATGGCCATGTAGAGATGACTTCTACCTGAAGCCTAGAACTCTTAATTTAATAGAGAAGATCAGATGACTTGAGAAGTGGCCTTAGGGAATTAAGTGAGTTAGACAAGGGGAACTTTGCCACTCTGATAGGATTTTTTTTTTTTTTTGTCATGTATCATCTACTACCCTCTTGTAGCGGTTGGGAGCAGGATTATTCAGTGGCACTAGGGTGCAATTAAGAAAAAATTCCCATCTTGTAGAAGTGCAGGGGGCACCAGGCATCTCTACCCATGGCATGGTAAGGTCTCTCCTCTGCAATTACCTCTAGATTATTTTGGCATCTTCAGATCGTTGTTACACCTTATCAGGCAGATTTCTCTGTCAATAACATTTTAAAAAGATGGTGCAGTAAGGGCAGACCTATAAATGAAACCATACACATTTCATGTTCTTTATCAGGGGAAGAACCCTCTTTAACCACTTTTAATTAGCACACAAAGTAAGTGTCCAGACTTTGTGGGGAAAAATGTAGCATGTGAGAGTTTGCTTGCAAGACAACCCATTATTCATGCTGGTTGGATTTGTCGGATGAGAAATCCTGATGAGGAGCCTACTTTATCTTAGGATCCTGTTAAATTAGTACTCGGGACTGATGACATGGAAAATGTAATTATACCATTGATGACCGTTCTACAGGAAGATGTCTACATGAGAAAAGTTTGTTATATACCCCAGCAGGTATATAAGAAATCAAATACCCCACTGACATGCTATGTTAAGTGAACAATATTTACTAATGTGTTAGGGGTGGGAGCACGCACCAATCTTAAGGGCACTGAGGATGCGGGCACTGTCGCTACAGATTGCCAACCTTTAGTCTAAACTGGGCCGTTTTGCCGAACGGCCTATGGCACTGATTGGACAAGAGTCTGGGCCAATGGACCAGGAAAAGCTAATTTTTGCATGGGCGATCTGGGGGGCTTCACATATTGGGGCATCCCAAATCAGGAAGACCCTGGGGCAAGAAACAAAACCCGGTATAGTTAAAATCCCAGGATTTGATCCCTTTTAATTGTTGCTGAATGTGAGTGCTGGGTGCAGCAGAGTCGGAACAAGATAGACATTTGTGGTCTAACCGGAACTGGTTTTACTGGAACATGCGTGCATTTAATAATGTCACCTTACACCACAAATGTCTGTCTGAATTGGACTCCACAGCACTCACACTCTGAAACACGTTATGGGCCCAGTGACCAAATGAAGCCACAGTGACGGGTTCAAGTCAAGTGACCAAGCTCGGCCCTGGCAGAGCAATGCCCAGAACAGGAGACTGCACAAGACAAAAAGATTGACATAAACAAGCTTCCACATAGATTTCTCCTGTATACAGGACTATATAGGACTGTTCTTATACATAAAGGAGGAAGAATGGCCAGCAGCTCAGAGCTTAAACTCTTCTTGGTGAAGCTGAACAATGACAATTATCAGCTATGAAAGTTGGAAGTTTGAAGTGGAAACGCTATTATCCAGAGATGACGTGAGTTTATCACTATAGAGAGGCCTCAGGACAATGAGGACTGGGACAGGAAAAAACAGACAGGCACGGGCCACCATGGGATTACTAGTGGAAGATGATCAGCTTCTTATTCATATGCGCAGTGTTAATACAGTGAAAGGCATATGGGATATACTGAAAAGACTACATGAGAGATCCAGCTTAAACAGCAAGTTGTCTCTGCTAAGGAAGCTTTACAAAATAAGGCTTAGCGCATAGCAGGGAATGCAGGAGCATATAAATGCCATGCTGGAAGTGATCACACAACTCAGTCGGTGAGAATATAGCAGTCAGTCACACACTGCCATGTTGTTGTGCAGCTTACCCGATACATATACTGCACTGATCCATGCCCTGGGGACAAGGCCTGAGACATATCTGACACTAGCATTTGTAAAGACACTTACGCATGACTCCACAGAAACTGACACCAAAACAGCTCTTAAAGTGGACCAACACCCAGGATTTTGACTATCCTGGGTTTTGGTCCACTTCTCCAGGGCACCCCCGATCAGGGTGCTATGTGAAACCCCCCAAATCGCCCGATTAACACCTCACCCCGCTTCTACGGCGCGGGCGCTCATCCAATCAGCGCGCTTGGAGCTGCTGAGGAATGCACGTCAAACCTCAGCGGCTCCGGGTATGCTGGCGGCCGCATCTCGGGTACGCGCCCTGCTAGAGAGAAGCGCGCGATGCGGCCCGCGCATGCGCCGTTGGACCGGGAATTTTGCTAAGGTTAGCGGGCATCCTGGGGGTTTCACACAGCGGGGTATCCCGATTTTGGATGCCCCGTGGGGAGGGATTGGATCGGCCCGGGGATCTTATAGATTCCCGGGCCGATCCAGCTGGATGTTGGTCCATTTTTAAAGCTACAGATACAAAGATACACAGGAAGGAAACCAGGGTGTGCATTAGATGCAACAAAACAGGGACACATAAAGACAGACTGTACTATATAGAATGTAGAGCAAATTAGACAGCTTCCCTCTTATACTAAACAGAAAATGAAAGCCACAATCTCTGATCCATGTGAAGGAAACTGGAATGCCACATTTAAAGTGACAGGCAACCATACATTTCAAGGCTGGTGCATTGACTCAGGAGCAACCAGTCACATGACTTCTTATTCTAAGTATGTCTCGCACCCTGCTTCGGAAATATTAATTACACTTGGGTTGTGTCCAGTAGAGGGCGAACTTCTGCAGAGATGAATAGAAAAAAGGAAGCCCCTCCCGGCCCATAAATACCTGGGACCTCCCACACATTCCCCAGTAATCGTCTCTGCAGACGGCGAGCAAGTCAGAAGATGAAATCTCCTCCTGCCTTCATCCTCCTGTCTGCAGGCTCTACGCCGCCATCTTTCCCATGCCTGTTACCTTCCGTGAGTTGTCCCTCTGGGCCATCCTTGATGCCTTATTTATATGCATGTATATGTATTTATTTTATTTTATACGCCTTATCCAGCGCGGTGGCGGCCATTAGTTTTATTGTACTACATTATTATTATATACATTACTATTATAATTCAATGTTATATACAATTTTATATATACATATATATATATTTCTTTTATATGTTTTGCCACACCCCTTGTGTCACGCTCCGGGTACCACAATTAACCACTTGGGCAACTCCAGCTCTCTTGGTAAGGACCTCAACCCCCAATCTCCGCAGCCAGCTTCACCTATAGGAGCCCCGCTTGCCGAGACGCAGAACACGCCTGCTCGGGATCGGTTGCCCCCAGGACTTTATGGCTCAAAGGATGAAACCTTACGGAACAGAGGACTGGAGAGCCCGCGGCTGGAAGTGGAATTGGGTAGCCCGTATATGAGCGTAAGGTGGAAGTCCAAGGACAGGCAAAAGGTCGGCAACAGGAATCAAGATCGAGGATGGTCAAAAACTGGCAAAAGGTCGGCAACAGGAATCAAGATCGAGGATGGTCAAAACTGGCAGAGGTCGGCAACGGTGATCAGATCAATGAATAACACAAGTCAAGCAAGGTTCTAGGCGCTATCACAGGCAACAAGCAACTGCGGGGAAAAGAGCTTTATAGGGACAGACATAGGAGGGAAGGTATTGTGATTGGTGCACACAGGATCATAATAATGATTGGCCAGAACAAGGAGTGCACAACAGGAGGGGGGTGTAAGCCCCACTGAACCCAGGGCTCATTGGCCCTTCAACAACCCAGCACTGCCCCTACCCCACCTGTCCCTTTAATTAATTCTTCCTCAGGCGGCCACGCTGGGAGCAGCGCCGCCGGAGGGCATAAACAGAACGTGCTCGCGCGCGCGAGCACGTGTGAGGAAGCCGGGACCGCCGGCCTGAGGACGGGGATGCGCGCGCACGGCTGCAGAAGCCGCCGCTCGCCGTGGCTGTCGGGCGGGAAGCCGCGCTTTGGGGACGCCGCTGGACGAGGAACAGGTGAGTGGACCCTGACACCTTGTACATTCTGCATGTATGAGTGCTTGTCTATGGTGTACCGTCCTTACGGGGGCCCCCATTTTGTTATTGTGTCCTGGGGTCTCTTGGCCAAAAAATAAGGGCTTGCAAATCCTCCCACTAACGGACTTAAGGGGCATCCCGGGTAGCTTCTAGCGTAATTCCTGCTGGTCATTGCGACTACCATACAAATCACCATATGGAGGCTCCCCAGGATACCGGGCTCCGGCTCCCTTCAGGGCAATCCCGGCAGTGTGTGGGTTGGGGGGTATCCCTTGCGGGGGATAATGTGCTGGTTTGCATACCACGTGTTCAGCAGGCCATAACGCGGCAGTCGGGGGCCCAGGCGTCTGGGTCAGTGCCGCCGGCCTCATCACCTACCCCACCTTGACTTATCCGTACCCCAAGTGACTGTCATTAGCGGGGAGTCGCAATCTGATGTATGTGCTAGATTGGCCAACATCAAGAAATTGATTTCTAGCTCTGCGGCCAGGTAGGCCCCGGCTAAGAGAAGGCATCTGTCACCGGCCGCGCCGGTTTCTTGATGACCATGATTCCCTTGACTGGTCTGTTTATTCCCCGCTTGCGGAAGGGGAACTGTTTACGGAATCTGATGGCTCTGAGGATCAGCAGTTTTTGGATGCTGATGCTGGGCAGGGGCTTGGGGATGCCGTGGATACCCCCAAGATCCTGGCCCATTTATTTGAGGTACTGGCTATTTCTCCTCCGGCGGAGTCCCCTCCGCAGAAGGGGGAATTTTTTGGGACCTATCAAATACATTTTGAATATTTGATTCTTAAGGAATGGGAAGGACCTAGCCGGCTTCCCGGTTTTCCTCAGGGATGGGATAGGAAGTATCCCTTTCCGGTGGTCCCGAGGTCGATGCGCCCGTACTGGGATTGTCCGACACACCTGTGGTGCACTCTCCAGGCGCCACCACGATTTAGGATGGTGACGACCGACGTATTGATCAGATGGCTTGACATGACTTTGCTAGCGTGGGTTCAGCCTTGCGGTCTGTTTGTGCTTCTGTACTCACGGTTGTGGCTATCAGGTCTGTGGTTAGGGGCCTGTTGCGGGGTCCCCAGCTGGACCCAGCCAGTGATGAATTTGCAGCGCTTATGCGGTGTGAATCGTTCATGACCATTTGTCTTGTCTGCCTTGGATGACACAATATGTATGTATAACAGAACCTCAGCGTGGCTTGTGGCTATGCGACGCTCTGTCTGGTTGCGCCAGTGGGCGGCTAACATTGCGGCTAAGAAGTCACTTACAGGGCTACCATTTCTGGGTATGCGGCTGTTTGGAGATAAATTGGATTCAGTAGCGGAAGGAGGAAAGCCAGCGCCTCGCAAGAAGCAGCGTCGCTCCTTTCGGGGGGCAGGCTCCTTTAATCCTTCCTTTCGCTGTGCCAGAGCGGGCAGAAGTGTGGCCTTCTCTATCTTCAGGGGTGATTCCTGGAGCAGAGGCGGAGGACGGGCCCGTCCAGGACCTGTCTGGGGTTCCAGGCCGCTGCAGAGCCAGCTCAGCAATGAGGGGGCGCCCTCACCTTTGCGGGTGGGGGGACGGCTGCGGCACTTTTTCCAGGTCTGGGCCTGGGAGATCACAGACAAGTGGATCTTGGAAGTGGTTTCTTCCGGGTACAAGCTGGTGTTCAAGTACCGGCCTCCTCCCAGATCCCTCAGTTCTCGGGTTCCCTCGGAGCCCCGGGCTGCGCAGGGGCTCCTGTTGGCAGTGCAAAATCGTCTGGACATGTCCGGTGCTTTTCTCAGGGAGAGGCCGGGACTATTATTCCAACCTCTTCACGGTTCCCAAAAAGGATGGATCCATCAGAACCATTCTAGATTTGAAGCTTCTCAACAGTTTCATCAGAACCAAGAAGTTCAGCATGGAGACTCTGCGCTCAGTCATCAATTCCCTTCGTCAGGGGGATTTTGTGACATCTATAGACATCAAGGATGTTTACCTTCATGTACCAATCTACCCAGCACACCAGAGATTTATCAGGGTTGTGGTGGGAGATCAGCGTTTTCAGTTTGTGGCCCTCCCTTTCGGGTTGACTTCGGTACCAAGGGTGTTCACCAAGGTGCTGGCGGGCATGATGGCCCTTCTCAGAGCCCAAGGCATTCGCATTGTGCCATATCTGGATGACCTACTCATTACAGCTTCTTTTCTATGTCAGGCGGAGCTGGACTCCAGGGGCTGTGGGGTCCTCAGGAGGATCACACCCCCATCAATGTCTTGGAGCTCAGAGTTATTCGGTTGGTTCTGTCATGCTTGACGCATCACTTACAGGGCTTGCCGGTTCAGGTTCGATCAGACAATCGAGCTGCGGTCGCTTGCATCAATCACCAAGGAGGGACTCACAGCAGGAGTGCCCTCAAGGAAGTTTTTCTGACTTTTGCATGGGCGGAGAGCAATGTTCCATGCATCTCAGTGGTATTCATTCCGGGATTGGAAAACACGGAGGCGGACTCCCTGAACAGGGGATCCTCTCGCCGAGGGGAATGGTCTTTCAACCACAAGGTATTCCGGTCCCTCTGTCGCAAGTGGGGGACTCCTGAGGTGGATCTCTTTACCTCACGTTGCAATCACATGCTCTCAACGTTTGGTTCTCTGTCTCAGGTTCCTCTGGCCCTGGCAGTGGACACCATGTCTCTTGCCTGGAGGGATCTGGGGTTCCTGTACCTGTTTCCCCCCTTCTCCATGGTGGGCAAGGTGGTGCGCAAGCTGGCTCAAGAGGGTGCGCCAGCAATTCTGGTGGCCCCAGGGTGGCCAAGACGGGTTTGGTTCGTACCACAATTTACGCTGGCTTTGATGGCGTGGCTGCTGAAACCTCCTCCATCTTCATAGAAGAAGGTTTGTTTGATGCTGTGAGTCAGACACTTGTTAGGGTTAGGAACTGATCTTCCTCTAACATCTTCTACAGGACTTGGAGGTCCTATATTGATTGGTGTGAGGCTAGGGCCTTGCCTTGCAGGGTGTTTTCGATCCCTAGGATTTTGGACTTTCTTCAACACGGTCTGGGCCTGGGGCTCCAGCTTAGTACCTTGAAAGGGCAGGTCTCTGCCCTGCGGTCTTCTTTCAAAGGTCCTTTGCTCTGCATCCCTTGGTTAAGACTTTTTCCCATGGGGTCACTCAAAAGCCTTGTGCCTGTTGAGGATTTGAATTTTGCATTTTCTATGCTTACACAAATGATTGCCTTTTTGGGCCTATTACCTCTGTTCGATGTGTTTCTGGGTTGGCGGCTCTGTATTTTCAGGCCTCTTACTTTGAGAGACACCAGGACAAGGTGGTCTTCTGCTTTATGCCGGATTTCCTACCTAAGGTGGTATCTGCTTTCCATCTCATTCAGGATGTGGTTCTCTCTTCCCTGTGTCCTAAGCCTAGCAATGACAAGGAGAGGGCCCTGCACGTTTTGGATGATTGTTTGTTGTGTGAAGTACTATTTGTTGGCTACTTCTCTTTTCTGTAGGACGGACGCCTTGCTTGTGGTGCCCTCTGGGCCCAAGAAGGGTTTGGCGCCGTCAAGTCTACCATTAGTAAATGGATATGTCTGGTCTTTGTTGGGGCCTATATTGCCAAGGGGAGGGTTCCTCCTTTCAGTTTACTGCTTTTTCTACTCGTACTTTTGGGGCTTCCTGGGCTTTTTAGCACCAGGCTTCTGTTGAACAAGTTTGTACGGCTACTACTTGGTCTTCTGTTCATACCTTTTCCAAGTTTTATAAGGTTGATGTGCGGGCCTTAGCGGATGCTATTTTTGGCCGCAAAGTTCTACAAGCGGCAGTGGTTTCATTTGTGCACTTTTGCCTGTTGGGATCCCCACCCTTTTTGGACACTGCTATTGGATGTCCCAAGTGTAATGAATATTTCCGAAGCAGGGTGTGAGACATACTTAGAATAATACCATTTTGTGATTACTCACCTGTAAAATGGGTATTATAAGTATGTTTCACACCCTGCTTCGCCCCACCCTGAATTGTATCTTGGATCCTCTGTTTGGTGATACTGTTTTTCTCATGGATTTTATTTGCTCTTCCTGGTTCCCTTACTGCTTTCTTATACTGGGGAATATGTGGGAGGTCCCAGGTATTTATGGGCCGGGAGGGGCTTCCTTTTTTTCTATTCATCGCTGAAGAAGTTCGCCCTCTACTGGACATAACCCAAGTGTAATGAATATTTCCGAAGCAGGGTGTGAGACATACTTATAATACCCATTTTACAGGTGAGTAATCACAAAATGGTATTTTTCCTGCCTGTGTTAGCCACCATGTTAAGATATTACTGCATTCATGTTCCAGTAAGGCCAGTTCTTGTTACACCACTGTCTATCTGGATTTGACTCCGCTGCACCCAGCACTCTGCAACATTAATGTCTATGACTATTACTCTTTTTAACATACGGTAAATGCTTGTTTTTCCAAGTTTCTTCTGTGATTGTACCTAAGGAGATAGGTAATACACTAAATTAACGTCAACACCTCAGACTTTAGTGAATACTACATAGAGGCTGTAAATTACTAGCTTGTGTAAACCATCTCATTAGAAAACCTTGCCTGGCTGACACAATAAGGCCATTCAGGTGGCCAAGAATTGTTTTTATTTGCCGTCTTTTGTATACTGGTCAGCTGAGAGCTATAAATCTCCACCTCACACAATGAAGATGAAGATTATTTACTAATTGGGTTATTGGGTGGAGAAGTTTTTCAGTGCTGTAAAGGCCACAAAACTGTAAACTCCTTTGGTGTATTCACTAAACAGTGATCTTATGGATCACATGTCTAAAGGGTAAGTTTAGTTTTTTTAAGCTTACAGATGGGCTTTCGCTACCTCCACCTTCTTTTGCCATGTATCCCTGGTGTCTATCCAGCATCCTTCCAAATGCCAAATCACTATTCTCATAGCCCATTTTCAGAAGACTCAAAGTGGGACACTAAGTTAAACTGACCGTATAAACTGGCCGGGTACTGGGTGTGGCAGGGGTGTTTATTGGGGTTGTAGCAAATTCTTGCAACTATGCTACTCCTAGTTAGCATAGGTTTTCCCCTAACCCCAGGACATAGACTCAAAGTGGAACAAACCCCTTTGTGGGCCTCCCATGCGCTCCCCACCCCAATACTTTAGGCAATGCTGCCAGCTCGGTAGTGGTCCGGTTTAAAAAAAAAGCAGTTTCTTCCACGTCCTCTGTCGCTTTTGAGATTGCCAATTGGCTGATCTCAAGAGTGCTGGTGATGTTCACCAACCGGCTGGCCGCATCCCCGACTTTCTTGCGGAGTGCTTGCGCACAGCTACAGGGATGCGTTAGCCAGCGAATACAGCATCGTGGGAGCCGCAGGTATAGTTACGTTTACACACACAGGGGTTTCACACAGCGGGGCATCCCAATTTAGGATTTAGACTTTTATATTCCAGGGCAGGCCTGTTAGGGTTTTGAGATATCTCTTAAAGTGGAACAAAGCCCTGTGCTGACAGCCCTGGGGTCTAAAAGACTCCAGGGTCAACCACTGGCCTTCCCCTGTGACATCCCGAAACGTGTCGCCACAAAACTCACCATTGCCCTGGCTCCCATGGCATATCCCCAGTTCTGGGCTGAGGCTTACTCCTGCGCCCAGTTATTCAAATATGCTAGGGGTGGGAGCACTGCCCAGTCTAAAGGGAACTGGGGATGTGGCTGCTCCCGCTCCCTATTGCCGTGCTCTGTGTCTAAACAGAGCTGTATGCCGGATATTAATATGCATGGCATACAGTGCTGATTGGACAAGAGTCCATGCATGCTTCATGTGACTGGGTAAAGGTATGTTTTTATTCAGTTCCCTAGATTTTATTCCACTCTAAGTGTCCCCAGAGATTTTGGGGGAACGGTGGGACAAAATGCCTTAATACCAAATGTGCCACATCTATTCAGTTTACTCATAAACAATAGTTTTAAAACTTTAAGTAATAATTTAGTATAGTTTTATGATGTGTAAGTCATGCGCATTAATAAAAAAAATGTGATGACACTGAGCCTTCCTTAACTGATCCATGATGACTGCATAGAACAGTATGGCATATGTACTGCATGTGATGTTTATAAATTAAATATATTATTTTTATATGACTAAGTACAGTCGGTTTAACCTGTGGTGACTCTACATTGCTCAAAAATTCCAACACTAGTTAACGCCAGCCAATATCTGACCCTAGAATTCTGATTTGGGATGCCCCACTGTTTGAATCCCCCTGGAATCGCCAGGACCTTAGAATTTTCTTGCCTCCTACAGCACATGCATGTGTCTTCGCCAGTGATTATTTATTGACATGCTCACCTCCCAATGATCTCTCCCTGTGCTGCACACCCCTGCTACGAGTTGGATGCACAAAAATACATTGATACTGGAGTACAACAGGATTGAGGACCCTGCCCTTGCAAGCAAGAATATACTAGACATTGTGGCAAGTGCTTTGATTGAAGCCAGATGAAAGGCTTATCTGAGAAGGTGGGATTTTAAGGGACTTTTGAAAGCAGAAAGAGAGTTATAGAGTAACTAATCGTATGGCAGTGGCATTCCAGAGGAGCGGAGGAGTGTGTGGGGTCCTGGAGACAAAAATAGGTAGAAGTGATCAGGGTTTAGGACAGAAAGATGTCCTGCGAAGAGGCTGCATCTGGATTGGCTAAATTATAAACATGATAACATTTAGAAAGGGACTTGGATTGATAGAGCTTTGTAGGTAAAGCTTTGTAGAGCTTTGTAGGTTAGAAGTCTAAACCAAGGTGAATGAGGCTAGCAGGAGGGTTGAGAATGGATTGTTGAGGCGCCAGTCTGTTTGCTAGCAGACCACAGTGGAGAATGTTGCAGTAGTCTAGTTGGGATATAATTAGGGCATGCATTTGAATTTTAATGGTGTCAGGTGTGAGAAAGAGACGAATGTGGTAAAAGGTTTTTTAATTTGAGATGACAGCATATGACTAGTGACTGAATGTGAGTATGTGAATGAGTGAGAGCAGTCCAGTATAACAGTAAGACATGATTCTAGGGAAGTTGCTGTGATACTGGATACAGGAGAGGAATAGGGTGGCGGGGAACAAGCTTTTTTGCCCACATGTAGTTTGAGGGAGTGAGGTGACATGAATGAAGAGATAGGTGAGAGACAGCATGGAAGATGAGAAGGGAAGAGAGATGGGGACCTGAGAGTGTCATCTGCACAGAAATGGCATTGGAAGTCAAATTAGTTTATGAGTAGACCAAGATCATAGGTCTAAATCAGTGTTACATAGTAACACAGTATGTAAGGCTGAATAAAGACTTTAGTCCATCCAGTTCAGCCTGTTTATCTCCTTCCAGTGGTCTAGCAGCCATAGCCGGAAATGTTATTACATGCCAGGAAGGCATCAAGGCCACTTTTGAACGTTTTTACTGTATCCATCATTACTACCTCCTCTGGCAGCGAGTTCCATAGTCTCAATGCTCTTACAGAGAAGAATCCCCTCCTATGTCAGTGGAGAAAGCACCTTTCCTCTAACCTTAGTGGATGCCCTCGGGTTATAGTTACACTCTGGGGTATAAATAGATTGTGGGACAGATCTTTGTATTGACCCCTCAGGCATCACATTTCTAAACTAAATAAACTTAACTTCTCTTTCAGGGTACTCTAGTCCCCGCACTCCTTTTATTAACTTATTTGCCTTTCTTTGAATGCACTCCAGTTCTGATGTGCTTCTTTCGCAGGTGCCCAGAACTGTACACAATGCTCCATATGGGGTCTGACCAGTGACTTGTACAGGGGTAAAATGATGCTCTGGTCATGAGCACCTATGCCCTTCTTGATGCATCCCGTGATCATGTTTCTCCTTCCCATGTTCATAACCTTACATTTATCTGTGTTACATATTATTTGCCATTTAACTGCCCATGCTTACAATTCATCTACATCTGTTTGTAGCTGCCTGCTGTCCTCTTTTGTTTTAATTACTTTACACAGCTTAGTATCATCTGCAAAGATTGAGACTTTACTATTTAATCCGTACCAATGTCATTAATATATATATTGAAGAGAATTTGGTCTAGAACTGACCCTTATGGTACTCTGAGTGTGTACCATTGATAACCACCCTCTGCTTCCGATCATTAAGCCAATTTCTCACCCATCTGCACATGCTTTCCACCAGTCCAAGCATTCTCATCTTTTGTTCCAGTTTTTTTGATGTGGCACAGTACCAAATGCTTTAGAAAAGTCAAGATATATAATATCCAATGACTCCCCCTGATCCAATCTTGAACTTACCTCCTCATAAAATCTGATTAGGTTTGTCTGGCAGGAGCGATTCCTCATAAATCCATGCTGGTATTGAGTAATAAGGTCATTTTCCCCAAGATACTCCAAGATTATATACCTTAAGAAACCTTCCAACAGCTTGCCCAGCACAGATGATAAACTTACCGGTCTGTAGTTCCCAGGTTCCCCCCTAGACCCCTTTTTGAATATCGGCACCACATTTCCTAAGTGCCAATCCATTGGAACAGACCCTGTAATTATTGAATCTACAAATATTAGAAATACTGTATATGACTCCCTTAAAACACAGGAATGTATGCCATTTGGTCCCAGGGATTTATCGATTTTTATCTGCTTTAGACGGCGGTGTACTTCTTCCTCGGTTTGACCAGTGACATTTAATGGAGGGTTTGGGTTATTGCTCTACATTTCACCTGGCATGTCACCTTCTTTTGTGAATATAGAACCAAAGAAGATGTTTAGTAAATTTGCTTTCTCCTCATTTCCCTCTATAGGGGTCCACTCCTTGCTTTTCAGGGGGCCCACACCCTCAGGTTTGTACCTTTTACGGTTTATGTAGCTAAATAATAATTTGGGGTTAGTTTTACTCTCTTTCGCGACCAGTCTTTCTGTCTCCAGCTTTGCTGCCCTTAACTGTTGTTTACATTGTTTATTTTCTTCTTTATAGTTTTTAACACTTCCCTTATTGCTTTAAATGTTTAAATGCCTTTTTTTGTTGTATATTGTCCCCTAACCCCTTTTTGTTTAGCCACATCGGTTTACACGTGTTTCTAACCGTTTTATTCCTGTCACAATGAAAATAAGAGGATTTCTTTGAAAGTTTACTGCATTTACTGTCTATTCTTGTATTTTTAAGGACATTTTCCCAGTCAATGCAGTTTAGGGCATCTCTAAGCTGGTCAAACTTTGCCTTTTTGAAGTTCTGCGTTTTTGTGGCTCCTTGATAAGGCACCCTAGTGATTGCTAAGTGGAAATTACATTTAAGGTGTCCCCAACCTGTACCTTAATAACTTTGTCTGGTACATTGGTTAGAATTAGTTCCAATATGGCTCTCCCCTTGCTGGAGCTTGTACTTGTTTGGAAAGGTAGCCATCTTTTGTTTCAGACCAAAAACTTTAACCTTTATGAGATCCACAGATTTCAGCGTCTTAGTCTATATCTGGGTAATTAAAGTAATAATCACCTCATTTAATTTAGCGGCTATATCTATTTGCTTTAACATCAAGTTTTCTGTGGATATATCTGGAGGTTTGTAGCAAACCCCCATCAGTATTTTATTTTTGTTTCTCCCTCCATGTATTTCTACCCATACAGACTCCACATGGTCATTCCCCTCACATATATCCTCCTGCAGAGCCAGTTGTAGAGAGGATTTTACAAATAAGCAGGCTCAACCCCCTTTGCGTTTGTTACGGTCCCTCCTAAACACACAGTAGCCCTGTAGATTTACTGCCCAGTCATAGCTTTCATCCAGCCAGGTCTCTGTTACCCCCCACTATGTCATATTGTTCTTCTGATATTATCAATTCTAGTTCATCCATTTTATTTGTCAAGCTCCTAGCATGTGTAAGCATGCATTTCAAATGCTTATGATAATTTTGTATATTGCCCTTATTCCTGCTAGACGTGCTCCCCCTCCCCCTCCCCCACCCTCCACCCCCAGTTTCATGTCTACACCCACTGTCTCTTTCTTTCCTAACTTCCCCTCTATAACTGTTAAAAGTTGAAAAGATGTGCCCACTGGAGAGGGGGGACCCCGAGCCATAATAAAAATTGAAGGTTTAGCCCTTCATAGTGTGCATAGTAGTTGCATTTTATTTGAAAATCTCATAAAGCCCTCTTTTCAGTTTGGGATGTCTCCTGGGCAGGAACAGTTGCCTACCTATACATATGTGGTACTGTTGTAACCGGAATGAATGGGGCTTTTGCACACAATATGAATTTATATATATATATATATATATATATATATATATATATATATATATATATATATATTATTTTTGTATTTTTGCCACATGTTTCACCCAAAAATATTGAGAAAGAAAAAATTCAGCCCAAACTCTGCTGAAATGGGGAATGACAGAAAACTATTGAGATTGGTTGGGGGCTTTTTGAAGGATAAACCTCAGGCAACAATGTATTGAGCAGAGGTTTCATAAGGGGAAGCCAGAGGGGCAGACAGAGAGATCGCCCATAGCCCACTAGTAGTGGGAATAGCAAGCATAGTGCAGGAGGAGATACTGCTTTGCCGTGCAGGGGTTTTGGGACTCCTGGAGAGGAACCTGATGGAAAAAAGAGAACCCACAGGGGTGCCTTTGGTGTGGAACTAACCGAAAAGGAGACATCTGTTGAGTGTGCAAGGCTGAGAGACAAGCCTGACCTATGGTAAGGTGTGGCTGCCCCTGTTGGAAACCTTTAAGCCCCAGGGAAGTGTTGAACCTGGTTGGGAGTGTTGTCCCTGGACTGCTGATTGGTGCTTGGAAACTTTGATCTTTAAGGAGCACTATGGCTGGATGGTAGGAGCAGAGGTTCCTTATACACCCAGTATCAAGAATTATCCAGCCAGGCTTGTTTTTTATTTAAATGGAAGGAAAAGGACATCAGGCGCTGTCACCCCTGATAGACTAAACCTGCCACCCCTGGATTTTATTCCTACCATAAGAAAAAAACAACAACCTTGGCCGGAGTTTTATTCAGTTCGGGTGTGTAAGTGACCCCTCTTCTCATTAGCCGAGGTGCTTATATGGATTTTTAATTTTACACAATTTCCTTTAGGTTGTGACCAATATTCCTAACATTGTGAGGCTCTTCCTTAGCAACCATTGCCATGCGTATTTCCCTGCATAAAGTTCCTAAGAGCTAGTGTTCACTTCAAGGTGGGGTGGAGTAGACCCTGTGATACTGTGATTAACTGTGAACTGTGAGCTGAGAATACAGGATTTGTGCCCAGATATTGGGAATTGGCTTGTATGCAGCTTTAGCCTGTGGATATGCTGGAAGCGGCACAGCACTGTGAAGTCAATAAAGCAGAACTACACTGTTTAAGCCAGAGTTGAGTTGTCTGTGAGTTTATCAGCCAACCATGACATACACTTGTTGTATTACAAGTGCTGTTACCGTGACATAATTACCACTGCAGTACCCTACCACGGTCACCTAGGTAGACCCCTACATGTGTCCCACCACTAACATATGTAGGAATAAATAGCTGTATTTAATAGAAAGCGCACATAAACCAGCTGCGCCTTTGTGAAGTGGCATCATTACGCATTCAACTAATTAGATCAAAGAAAAATATAAGATTGCAGAGGAGTCAGAAAGGTCTTCCCCCCAAGCTTTCTCAAGGCATGCGGTGAGAGGTTTATTTCCATTTTTATCCTTAAATACGGTTGAATGTGCATTTAAAGTATATAAGTGGGAGCTGCTAGATTTACACCTTGCGCGCACCCCTAACAGTAACACACGGGAACTCTTAAACCGGACCTTCAGCGTGATTTAATGAAAAGCCCAAACTCAAAAAACGGTTCCCCAGCATCTAAAATTAATATATTTTACGTTTTTAGTCACTAACTTATTATTCTTTCCCCCGCTGGGCTGCAACTCTGTTCAAGAATTTAGGATACGGGCGCCGCCATCTTGACTCAGAAGCATCACACTTACTGAGGAGAGGAGAGTGGGATAAGGTACAGGGGGGCGGGTTATAGCTGTGCTTTCCTCAGACAGAGCAGAGCTGGGGTCAGGTAAAGGTCAGCAGTCCCAGAATGCAGAGCAGCACAGTCAGGAGGCACTTCCTGTTTTGCAGGCTGCCTGATAAGATGGCGGCTTCCATAAGCCGCCATCTTGGATGTTTAAAGGCTCATAACATGCAGTAGATGCAGGTAGGATGATTTTTAATGTGGACAATCTGTATGTACAGGGTGTGGGAAACATATAAGATAGACGACTTATTCAGAGTGAAGGTCCGCTTTAAGTCTTCCGTGGTTATATTCACTGACAGCTAACTGTATCCCATATAAAAAGCAGATTTTGTCATTGTAGCATTTAAAATCTCACCTAAAAGGGACTATATTGACGATCCTTAACGCGCCTTGGGAAAGCTTGGAGGAAGACCTTTCTGACTCAGCAATCTTATAATTTTCTGTGAACATATGTAGGATGACTACAATGATTTCAATATGGCCAGACACAGACACACTAATGTGCCAGGGGCAGCTGTAAGGCTAGGGTGCATGGCAACAGTAACATTCAGCCATTAAACACACTCATATTCCCTGTGCAAAGTGACAGCAAGGTGATTTGGCCTGGAAGCCACACTGAAAAGACTGGTTCTCTGGGATAGAAACCAGGGGTGTGGTGACCGGTTTCATCCCTGACTAGCCCAGACTGTGTCATTAGCACTATGGTGAGACATGCAGTGACTAAGCTGAAGGCTGTAAAGCAACGCACAGCAGCAGTTCATACCTCCTCATTTCAATGCAATTATTCTCACTTACATGCTTGTATTTCGTTCTGATTCAGGCTATCATGGAATTTCATGGATACCAGCAACATAGCGATGTTTCACAGATACAATTTTTATGTGGAATTTGAATTTCATTGTTATTTTGTGCACTGTAATACATTCACAATTAGCTAAGATCATAAATCATAATGTTTGTATATTCATACACAATACAGTATATATAGGGTTTAGGGTAAGTGTCGCCCCCTGTGCAAGATTTCAGGATGGTGCCCCCTAGACACACGCACA
This sequence comes from Gastrophryne carolinensis, assembly GCA_027917425.1. Taxonomy (NCBI): domain Eukaryota; kingdom Metazoa; phylum Chordata; class Amphibia; order Anura; family Microhylidae; genus Gastrophryne; species Gastrophryne carolinensis. The sequence continues at coordinate 297,608,463 of CM051237.1, read as the reverse complement.
AAAAAAGAGGCAAAGCGAGCAAGAGAGGAAAAACACGGAAAAGAGAGAGAAACATAGAGGTGGGTCAAGAAAATCAGCAGGAATCAGCTGAAAGTAGACAAGAGAGAAATAAGAGGAAATGTAGAAAAGATATGGAGAGGGAAAAAAGAATCTACTATGAAGAGAAGGTGAAAAGAGAGAGGGAGGGAGGGAATGTGGAAAATAGATAGAAGGAGAAAAAATTAAAAAAAGATCACATAGAAAGTGAGGGAGAGAAAAGGAGATTGAAGGTGACAAAATAAAAATGGAGCGAATGTGAAAATGAGAGCGAGATGGGGGGAATATGGGAAAATGAGAGAGAATGAATGAGGTAAGGAGATTGGGATGGGGGGTAGGAAAGCAAGTAAGGGGAGAAGAAAGATAGAGAGAGTTGAATAAGGCTAAAAAATAGAGAGGGAAAAACTTGTAGAGAGAAAGAAAAAACAAAAAAATGAAAGAAACTGGAATAGAAGGATGGAGGGAAGGTAAAAAAAAATAGGGAGCTATGAAGAACCTGAAAAGCAAGACAGATGGGAGGAAAGTGACAAGTGAAAGAAGGATGGCATGTGGTAACAACATGAAAATATGGGGGGGGGGGGGCGGAAATGGGGGAAAATTGAGCCATGAGTGCAGCCAGCGGGAAGGAGGCGGCATGGCTAGGTAAGTATGCTCAGGGCAAGTACATACTACAGAGGTGGTGCAGGCAGTGTGTGCCGGGCCCCTTGTTGCATGTGCCTGCACTGCCCCTATGGTATGTATGCCCCCGGCCAGTGGTACACCCAGGGCTGAGTTTTCCCTGCTTACCTTCTGTCTACAATACAATGTAGCCTTTTTAAGGTAATATAAGTAAAAGCTCATCATGATTTATGCTGTTTTTTTCTAAAATCTGGTGCGTTCTATGAAACTAAAAGAACATGTTGGTGCACATTCACATAATTTCATTCCTCAGTATAAACGTGATTCTGCCTGGGGCACCTGAACTCAAGTCTGTCTGAGCCAGAAAACAAGACAGTTTGCTATAAAACATTACTATGGAAACGGCCATTTCACAAGCTATAACTCATTTCATATGTGAACTACGGCTATCTTTCAAATTAGATTTCAGCATTACTTATTTTTTTCTATGTACATTTATTTGAAAGACATTTTTGATCGATGAACCGCAGATATATATGATTTTTTATCTCTTTTTTTTTATTAGTAAAGGGCTGTAGTGAGTTTAAATGGCAGGCAGTGTCTCCTTTGTCAAGTAGTAAAACTTGATATGTACCTCTCTGGGCTGGCCGGCCATGTCAGAGCTGGAGGTGTGCTTGGGCCTAGCTCAGGGTTGGGGCCAGGCCAGGGAAGTGGGTAGCAGATGGGTTGGGTCACAGTTCTGCTGGAGCAGGCCCAGCGTCCTAGCCAGAGAGCACTGGAAGCAAGCGAGACTCGGGGGAGGCATCACTGCACCCAGCACTGCCTTGCTCGAGTCCTACCAACTCCCAGTACTCTCTGGCCAGGTTGCCACCCCCTGCAGCTCGGCCTGCTCCAGTTGAACCTACGATGAGGGTGCAGGTTCTGCTACTAAAGATAAAGTGGTGCCAATCTGCTACTGCAAACATAGCATAGCATAGAAGTCTTGCAATCACAGTGGACGATCTGATCTCATGAACGTGTGTTGGAGCGCGCGCGATTGTGTTTCGCTGCTTGGCGTGTGCAACCTTGCAGGACTGACATGCCGGATTGTGCATGTGCGAGGGGTCCTGGATCCTGCATACGCTACTGAGTATGTGCAGCAGGCACTTTCTGGTGCTAGGCATCCTTTAAAAGGAGGTCTATGGCACTGGGAAGATGCCTGCAGATCTTCCTGAAGTGACGCTCGTCACGTCAAAGAAATTTTGAAGATTCCTCTCCCAGCATCTCAGCCATGCATGCTTACACATCACCTGCCTTGGCCCTCCACTTTCCAAGTGATAAGACCCATCAGCTTAAAGCGGACCTTCATCCTGAATAAGAGCATATATTATATGTTTTCCACACCCTGTACATACAGATTGCTCACATTAAAAATCATCCTACCTGCATCTACTGCATGTTATAAGCCTTTAAACATCCATGACTGTACTAGCGTTCCATACGCCTTCAGCTAACACCAACCCACCCACACTCCCAAATAATGGAGCCAACAACCACTTCTTCGGAATTGATGGAATTTTAATTGGCCACAGCCTCAACATACAAACAATAACAAATAACAATTAACAATGCACTCCCGATCTCCCCGATCCAGGTCTGAGATTCCACCATACCCTATCTACCAACAGAAGGGGAGGGGAACTACCTCAACTACCTCCCGGAATCTGAAACAGAAGGCGATTCGTGAGCCCGGCCGCATCCCTCCTAGGCCTGGTAGCTCAACGGGGCTAACTGCCAAGATCCAACTTAACCCCTTTCCTTTGTCCCTCCCCTTAAACTCAGTCACCTATCCTCCTGGCATGTGTCCTCCGAAACAGCCGATTCCTTGTAACCTACCCCCACTTTCCGTGCCATCTCAGACCCGAACCGAGCAGAGGAGACCGCCAAAGCTGGACGGCGCTGAAACCTTAGCGCCGCCCAGCCCGCCAACTCTCCACTGCCAATTCAATTCGCTCCTTAAGGAGGAGATTAAATAGATCTATCCCCAACCCTTTTAGATGGGGTACAACCCTTTTAGATGTACCCCATCGGCCCTCTAATTCCTTCCACCTCCACGTGGCGTGCGCTCAGCCCTCCATTCAGTCTAACGAACCGGGCAATCGCCCTATTCACTTTGATACGTACCCGGTCGATAGCCCTCGGATCCCTCGCGTGCCTCCACTCGTAACGGGGAACTATGTCGGACCAAATCAAAACCACCCCGGGAAATTCCCCTAGAAAAAACAAGAAGTCCCTGGTGATCGATTTGATCAGCTGCCTCATTGGCACCTGGCCCAAATCGTTCCCCCCCCCCGCGTGACACACCAACACCCCTGGAGGACCCCACTTCATCGCCGACTTCAAGACGTGCTCTCTCATATCTTGCCACTTCAACCCCCTGACGCCGGCCCACACCAGCTTCGCTCGATCCCCCGAAATGCCGAGCTGTTCACCGCTCCTTCTCAACGCCGCTCTCTGCGCCACCCAAAAAACGAATGAATGGCCGACCACCAACACCGAGCACGCTGAGCACGCTAAAAGAAAATAACATTAATAACGGTACCGACACTCCCCCCCCCCCCACACCATGCTGTTACACCTGCTCAATTCTCCATGGACGAATATATGACATAAACCTTTTTGACTCCCATCTTCCCAGCTTTTTACCAGGTCCACCGGCAAACCCAACCTCGCCGCCTCCGTCGCCGCTTCTATGGGAAAAGAGTGAGTGCCATACTCCTTGCTAGACAGCCCCATCACCGCTAAGCATTTCCGAAACACTGCCAAAAACTGGAAGCGCGACAAAAAAGCCCCATCCTCGTGTATAAACAATGGCCCCCCCTTAAGTGGCCTAACGCCCAAATACCCCCTTAGAGCGAGAACCGGACATGAAACATTCGGACCCAGCTGACCCCAAAAAATACTCACCCCTCTACCTTCCTGGTCAGTCTTTGACACGCAAATCCGAATCCAAACCCCTTCCCCCGCAAAAAACACATCATCCACCTGGAGGCCACCTGGCTCTCGCTTATTCCGGCTAACTAATTCCCCCACCCGTAACCCCCCTGAAAAACGCCACTGAAAATGCTGCTTGGAAAAGCCATACCTCAAATTCCGACGAACAAACCTGAGTAAGCCGACCCATGACCCCTTATAAAATCTCCCAGGAGACCGGACGCCTCCTATCCACTGTCTTATGCTCCCTGCACCACTCCTTCAGAGCCTGCCTTACCCAAAACATTTTTGTGAAATCTTTCTATCCCGCCAACTTACACAAAAAAGCAAGGGCCGCCAAAGCTGGACGGCGCTGAAACCTTAGCGCCGCCCAGCCCGCCAACTCTCCACTGCCAATTCAATTCGCTCCTTAAGGAGGAGATTAAATAGATCTATCCCCAACCCTTTTAGATGGGGTACAACCCTTTTAGATGTACCCCATCGGCCCTCTAATTCCTTCCACCTCCACGTGGCGTGCGCTCAGCCCTCCATTCAGTCTAACGAACCGGGCAATCGCCCTATTCACTTTGATACGTACCCGGTCGATAGCCCTCGGATCCCTCGCGTGCCTCCACTCGTACCGGGGAACTATGTCGGACCAAATCAAAACCACCCCGGGAAATTCCCCTAGAAAAAACAAGAAGTCCCTGGTGATCGATTTGATCAGCTGCCTCATTGGCACCTGGCCCAAATCGTTCCCCCCCCGCGTGACACACCAACACCCCTGGAGGACCCCACTTCATCGCCGACTTCAAGACGTGCTCTCTCATATCTTGCCACTTCAACCCCCTGACGCCGGCCCACACCAGCTTCGCTCGATCCCCCGAAATGCCGAGCTGTTCACCGCTCCTTCTCAACGCCGCTCTCTGTGCCACCCAAAAAACGAATGAATGGCCGACCACCAACACCGAGCACGCTGAGCACGCTAAAAGAAAATAACATTAATAACGGTACCGACACTCCCCCCCCCCTCACCATGCTGTTACACCTGCTCAATTCTCCATGGACGAATATATGACATAAACCTTTTTGACTCCCATCTTCCCAGCTTTTTACCAGGTCCACCGGCAAACCCAACCTCGCCGCCTCCGTCGCCGCTTCTATGCGAAAAGAGTGAGTGCCATACTCCTTGCTAGACAGCCCCATCACCGCTAAGCATTTGCGAAACACTGCCAAAAACTGGAAGCGCGACAAAAAAGCCCCATCCTCGTGTATAAACAATGGCCCCCCCTTAAGTGGCCTAACGCCCAAATACCCCCTTAGAGCGAGAACCGGACATGAAACATTCGGACCCAGCTGACCCCAAAAAATACTCACCCCTCTTTCTTCCTGGTCAGTCTTTGACACGCAAATCCGAATCCAAACCCCTTCCCCCGCAAAAAACACATCATCCACCTGGAGGCCACCTGGCTCTCGCTTATTCCGGCTAACTAATTCCCCCACCCGTAACCCCCCTGAAAAACGCCACTGAAAATGCTGCTTGGAAAAGCCATACCTCAAATTCCGACGAACAAACCTGAGTAAGCCGACCCATGACCCCTTATAAAATCTCCCAGGAGACCGGACGCCTCCTATCCACTGTCTTATGCTCCCTGCGCCACTCCTTCAGAGCCTGCCTTACCCAAAACATTTTTGTGAAATCTTTCTATCCCGCCAACTTACACAAAAAAGCAAGGGCCGCCAGTTTTTTGTCTATTACAGCCAGGGACTCCCACCCTGCTAATAGCTCCCCCACATACCAGACGAACAGGTCCTGCCTCTCTCCCTCCGCGAGCGGAACACCAAACTCTCTTTCCAGCTCGAACCAGCACCTCCCCACCTTCGAGTAGCCCCCCCCCCCCCACGTAGAAGGAGCGACCGAACTCTGAATCAGCTCGAACCACCGGCTCAAACGATCTCCCTCAACCACTCCGGGCACACTTCGCCGACCGTGCTCGCCTTGGGTGCCAAGCTCCGAAACCGATCCCACTGCAAACGAGAGAGAGCATCAGCCACCCCATTCTCAACCTCCGGCACATGAACCGCCCTGAACCATATGTTACACCGCAGACATGCCAGTACCAGCTGGCGCAACAATACGACGACTGGGGGGGACGATGGAGTTTGAGAATTAACCACCGCCACTACCGCCGTGTTGTCTGAGCGGAAACACACCGCCTTGTTCCTTAAAGACTCCCCCCACAAGACCATCGCCACCATCAACGGGAACTCCAGAAATGCCAAGTTCCTGATCAGCTCTTACTCCGCCCACCTCCTTGGCCATGATCCAGCACACCACCTCCCCTTCAAATAGGCCCCGAAACCGGCCGAACCTGCCGCATCCGTAAATAGCTCCACCTCCTCGTTCGATCTCATGGTATCCAACCAGTACCCCAGCCTGTTGAACGATTTCAGGAAGGAAACCCACATCCTCACATCCTCCTTCAGCTCCGCCGTTAGCCGAATAAAGTGATGCGGCTCCCTGATCCCAACTGTCGTCAACGACAACCGTCCCATCGGCAAAACCCTGCAGGCGAAATTCAGCTTGCCCAGTACTGACTGTAGCTGCTTCAGCCGAATCTTCCTAAGTCCAAGGATCCCTTCCAGCCCTGTTTCCAAATCCTGCACCTTGTCCGCCGGCAACCTGCAAACCCCTTCCACCGTGTCGATCTCGATCCCGAGAAACTTGATGGATGTCGCCGGGCCCTCAGTTTTTTCGTGCGCCACCGGTACTCCAAACCCCCGAAACACCTCCAGCATGCTTTCCAGGATGAACTCGCACTCCCTCGATTCCCCCGACCCCACACAAAGAAAATCGTCCAAGTAATGCGTTATGGACACCCCCCCGACCTTCTCTTTCACCACCCACTCCAAAAGCGAGCTGAATGCCTCGAGTATGAGCATGAGATTGAACATCCCATCGGGAGACAGCGGTCCACGTAATACCCCCCCTCAAATAAACACCCCAATAAATACACACTCTCCGGGTGCACTGGCAACAACCTAAACGCCACTTCAATATCTGTTTTGGCCATGAACGCCCCCCGGGCCCGCTTCCCGCACCATTGCCAATGGAAAGTCGAATGACGTGTACGCCACCGACGACAACTCCCGGTCAATGCCATCGTTGACCGATCCCCCCTTTGGAAAGGACAAGTGGTGAATCAGGCGAAACTTCCTCTTTTCCTTTTTTGGCACTACGCCCAATGGGGACACCACCAATCCCTCCACCGTCGGATCGGTAAACGGTCCCGACATCCGCCCCAATAATACTTCCTTTTCCAGCTTCTGCCTCACCCCATCCGGGTTTAGCCTGGCTGACTTCAAATTTTTTACCGCCCCCCTTTCCCCGGGAAGTGCCTGACATGGGATCCTAAAACCCTCCCTAAAACCCTCTGCCAGCAACTGTGCGGCACGCCAATCAGGATAGTTATTTAGCCACGGGAGCATCACCTCTCCTTTCACCGGTGTTATCCCTCTTTGCAGGGCCTTCCGGGAACCTCCTGAACCCCCCGTCCTTTCCTGAAACAGCGCCCAACGGAGTGATTACCCCTGCAGGCCGAGCATTCGTGCCGAAATTTACATCCCGTGCCGAATTTACACTGGGAATCATTAAACGCACAGCACACTCCTTTTCTTGTTGCCTCCGCCACCCCTGGAGTGAACGAGGTGGCGCCCCCCTGAAAGGGCGACGAGCTGGCCGCAGCAGCATACACCCCCCCCCCCGGGAGTTCATAACCCGCAACCACAGCCCAATGTCCCTATGGTCCCAACCCAACTCGGCACACACCGACATCCGCTGCCGGAATTGCTCGTCATACCTCAGCCATGCCATCCCCCCATAAACCCGGTGTGCCTCCCATAAGTTGTCTAGGTAACAGAACAGCGGAGAGCAATTCTCCAGGTTCCTTTCTCCTACTACTCTCGCCAAGATCACAAAAGCCTGTAGCCAGTTCCCGAACATCCTCGGGATCAACCTAAAAGCCCTTCTGTCCTCATGCTCTTCTTTAAAGTGCTCCCTTCCCCTCCCCCATCTATCAGCTCCGAAACGTTCAAGAGGGAGCAGTGTAAAAATATCTACGTACTCCCGCCTCCAAATCTTCTCCTTAACTTCCGGCTTCAGGTGGCCCCCCAACGGGCCCTCGAAGCAAATGTACGAGTGCCCCTTAGCCTGATCCGAAACTGATGCCCCCCTTTTTTCGACCAGGTCCCTTATCCACCCCCACGTCCTGATTCGCCGGCGCTGCCCCTGTCTGCACCCCCGCCGGTCTACAATCTCCAACCATCTCCCTGGGCACACCCCCCCTCACTGACTCCGAACCCGTAGCCTCCCATCTATCCAATAACTCCCACATACCTGTTATAAAACCCCCCAACCCGCCGGAGCCCCCCCCCCTTCAAATAGGCCCCGAAACCGGCCGAACCTGCCGCATCCGTAAATAGCTCCACCTCCTCGTTCGATCTCATGGTATCCAACCAGTACCCCAGCCTGTTGAACGATTTCAGGAAGGAAACCCACATCCTCACATCCTCCTTCAGCTCCGCCGTTAGCCGAATAAAGTGATGCGGCTCCCTGATCCCAACTGTCGTCAACGACAACCGTCCCATCGGCAAAACCCTGCAGGCGAAATTCAGCTTGCCCAGTACTGACTGTAGCTGCTTCAGCCGAATCTTCCTAAGTCCAAGGATCCCTTCCAGCCCTGTTTCCAAATCCTGCACCTTGTCCGCCGGCAACCTGCAAACCCCTTCCACCGTGTCGATCTCGATCCCGAGAAACTTGATGGATGTCGCCGGGCCCTCAGTTTTTTCGTGCGCCACCGGTACTCCAAACCCCCGAAACACCTCCAGCATGCTTTCCAGGATGAACTCGCACTCCCTCGATTCCCCCGACCCCACACAAAGAAAATCGTCCAAGTAATGCGTTATGGACACCCCCCCGACCTTCTCTTTCACCACCCACTCCAAAAGCGAGCTGAATGCCTCGAGTATGAGCATGAGATTGAACATCCCATCGGGAGACAGCGGTCCACGTAATACCCCCCCTCAAATAAACACCCCAATAAATACACACTCTCCGGGTGCACTGGCAACAACCTAAACGCCACTTCAATATCTGTTTTGGCCATGAACGCCCCCCGGGCCCGCTTCCCGCACCATTGCCAATGGAAAGTCGAATGACGTGTACGCCACCGACGACAACTCCCGGTCAATGCCATCGTTGACCGATCCCCCCTTTGGAAAGGACAAGTGGTGAATCAGGCGAAACTTCCTCTTTTCCTTTTTTGGCACTACGCCCAATGGGGACACCACCAATCCCTCCACCGTCGGATCGGTAAACGGTCCCGACATCCGCCCCAATAATACTTCCTTTTCCAGCTTCTGCCTCACCCCATCCGGGTTTAGCCTGGCTGACTTCAAATTTTTTACCGCCCCCCTTTCCCCGGGAAGTGCCTGACATGGGATCCTAAAACCCTCCCTAAAACCCTCTGCCAGCAACTGTGCGGCACGCCAATCAGGATAGTTATTTAGCCACGGGAGCATCACCTCTCCTTTCACCGGTGTTATCCCTCTTTGCAGGGCCTTCCGGGAACCTCCTGAACCCCCCGTCCTTTCCTGAAACAGCGCCCAACGGAGTGATTACCCCTGCAGGCCGAGCATTCGTGCCGAAATTTACATCCCGTGCCGAATTTACACTGGGAATCATTAAACGCACAGCACACTCCTTTTCTTGTTGCCTCCGCCACCCCTGGAGTGAACGAGGTGGCGCCCCCCTGAAAGGGCGACGAGCTGGCCGCAGCAGCATACACCCCCCCCCCCGGGAGTTCATAACCCGCAACCACAGCCCAATGTCCCTATGGTCCCAACCCAACTCGGCACACACCGACATCCGCTGCCGGAATTGCTCGTCATACCTCAGCCATGCCATCCCCCCATAAACCCGGTGTGCCTCCCATAAGTTGTCTAGGTAACAGAACAGCGGAGAGCAATTCTCCAGGTTCCTTTCTCCTACTACTCTCGCCAAGATCACAAAAGCCTGTAGCCAGTTCCCGAACATCCTCGGGATCAACCTAAAAGCCCTTCTGTCCTCATGCTCTTCTTTAAAGTGCTCCCTTCCCCTCCCCCATCTATCAGCTCCGAAACGTTCAAGAGGGAGCAGTGTAAAAATATCTACGTACTCCCGCCTCCAAATCTTCTCCTTAACTTCCGGCTTCAGGTGGCCCCCCAACGGGCCCTCGAAGCAAATGTACGAGTGCCCCTTAGCCTGATCCGAAACTGATGCCCCCCTTTTTTCGACCAGGTCCCTTATCCACCCCCACGTCCTGATTCGCCGGCGCTGCCCCTGTCTGCACCCCCGCCGGTCTACAATCTCCAACCATCTCCCTGGGCACACCCCCCCTCACTGACTCCGAACCCGTAGCCTCCCATCTATCCAATAACTCCCACATACCTGTTATAAAACCCCCCAACCCGCCGGAGCCCCCCCCCCCCGGCGAGCCCCTCAAACCCCGAGTGCGACATGTTGTTGGATACGCTGATCAGTAGAGGCTCACCTTGATGAATGGCCCCGCTCGGGATGCCCTCCCCACGACCGTCGTCCAGAGATCCGGAGCCCGACTGACCCCGGATCCTGCATCCTGCCGGATGTCCCGGCGCACCCGTCGACCCCAATGCCGCCGCTGGAGCTCCAAATGAAGATCTCGTCCCACCCGAGCCTGGCCGACTCAGCGCGGGCCTCTCCGGCCCATCGTCCTGATGCTCCGACCGCCATTCCACTCCGGATCCCTTCCTGATAGGACATCGCCTGCTGGGAAAAAAGAAGAGGAGAGGAGCCTGTTCGTTCCATGCAACCCACCCCCTGTGAGCTGGGACGCGGCGCTGGATCATCCGTGGCGCGGGGCGCGCTAAAAGGGGTGGACGCCAGCCGCGCCAGGCCCGGGAGCGGCGACGCCAGCTCGAACGGCCAAGCCTGCAGCTGATCGGGGGAAGGGGCTGCCGACCTCCCCGCCCTCTCAGCGACCCTGAAAGGGTGGGGTGGTTGCGCGCGGGACATCGTGAATGGGGGGGTGGGGGGAGTGGCGAACGCGCAAGATGCTGGGCATCCTGAACCGGGATACGCAAAGGGGCCAGGGGGTGTGCCGCTTGAGGGGCCCCCCCACGCGTCACTACAGGCGCTGGGGGCCCTTGTACTTTCCCTTGAGGGCCCCCCCCCCACTTTGTCCCTCCCTGTGATCAAAATTAGGAGCCCCTGTGGCGTCTAAAAAGACACCCAGGGCTCCTGTACCTGCTGAAAAGGGGGCCTGACCAGCGTCCATAAAGACATAATGGCCCCCGCTGTGTGCTGGATTAGGAGCCCCAGAGGCGTCATAAAAGACGCCTGGGTCTCCTGTACATGTATCAGAGGGAGCCCGGCCAGCGTCCACAAGGATGCTGGGGGCTCCCCCTTTGTGTCCCCCCCGTCTTGCCTTATTAGGAGCCCCGGAGGCGCCAGAACAGACGCCCGGGGGTCCAGCACCAGAGCAGGCGGCCCCGTGCCGGCCGCCTGCTCGCATCTCTGTCCCGCCCAACTGCACCCGGCGGGGAGGACAGCTCCCCAGATGGCGGCGGCCTCGTGACACGGCGCACGAGGCCACTCCGGGACCGTGGCCGCGCCGCCGCAACAGGTAGGTCCCTCTGGACCTTAGGGGGCGCCGCCTGCGACGGAGCCTCCCGGGCACGGGTGGCAGGTGGAGGGGGCAGACCCGGGCCCCCGCAGCCCGATGGGAGCGGGAGGGGCCGGCGCTCGCCCACATAGAGGGCCGAGCAGGCGAGCCCTCGGTTAAAGGGGGGCTCCCCCACAGCATAGTGTGGGGAGGGGGAGAGGGGCTGAGGCAGGCGACTGCCCACCTCACCCGTCGGGACCGCCCGGGAGGAGGGGGCGGCGAGGCGGGGGCCGGAGACAGCTCCTTACCCAGTCCTCGCCTCGCCGCTCCACCTCCCGGCGCAGTAACAACATTAGGGCTTCCATGCTAGGGGTCTGGATGGGCGTCAGTACTGACTGCACGTTCCAGCGAAGAGATCAGGGGCCAAAGAGGAAGAGGAGGGGGGACCTGCCCCTTTATACTCCCCCCCCTCCCCCTCCCCTGAGGTCACTTCCCCCGATCTCTTCCCCCAATACCATGGCTGCTCAGCTTCCAGCAGGAAGCGCAGGCCAGTCATGGGGCTGCCGGCCTTAAAGGGCCGGCGCCATTCTAGATAGAGGCTCATGGAGCATCAGGCAGCCTGCAAACAGGAAGTGTCTTTTGACTGTGTCACTCTGCATTCTGGGATTGCTGCCCTTTCCCTGACCCCAGCTCTGCTCTGTCTGTGCAAAGCACAGCTATAACCCGACCCCCCTGTACTTTATCCCACTCTCCTCTCCTCCCCTTACTATGTGTGATGCTTCTGAGTCAAGATGGCAGCGCCCATATCCTAGAGTCCTGAACAGAGTTGCAGCCCGGTGGGGGAAAGAATAATAAGTGACTAAAAACTTAAAATATATTAATGTTAGAAGCTGGGGAATAGTTTTTTAATGGTTTGAGCTTTTCATTAAATTATGCTGAAGGTCCGGTTTAAAAGATTATAGGTGCTGTTTATAGAAAAGGTTTGTCACAGCCTGACATTTGGAAAGTTAATGTTTCTTACTTGATGTCCCATATCAGACCTGAGCTGCACTGTATAGGAGGAACAGAGAAACCGAGAACAATGTTGCTGGCGGCATGATCATCACAAATCTATATATTTGTGAGAAATGACCATAGTCCCTCTTTAATATGCAGCAGCGGGGCAGAGAACAAGTAGCCCAGATACTCACCTCTTCCAGGTTGCACTCCCACGTGACCTCAAGCAGCCTATCAGCGCATGTTTAAAGGCTCATAACATGCAGTAGATGCTGCCCAAAACCACAGCTAAGGAGTTAATAAAGGAGGCCGTTAATACGGAGAGATCAAGAACTACCCTTAGAGACTACAAGAACCCTCTGCGGATTATATGACTATATAAAGACGACCCTGCGCAGGCGCTTTAGGGACCTGAGGAAGTGTAATCACGAAACGCACGTCGGACCCTTCAGCAAGCCGCAGTGTAAGCAGATGGGAGCAGCTCAGCTCCGCCGAAACAAGAAGCACAGAACTACCTATGCGTATAATGCACAGAGACTTAAACATACGGATTTATATGAGATACACCAGACGTCAGACAGACATCCCAGATCCAAGAAAGGACAACTTACATTTGTTTGAATTTTTAATTAATAAATAAAGCATTTGGAGATTTATACTGGAAGTTAGAATGTCAACATTAAGAGTGTGAAAGCTACATATTAATATAAGAACAACATTGTAGCTGAGAATAATAAATATACTGGAAAGCAAAGGAAAGATTTCTATAACCATTAGAAACCAAAACCCATGCTATCCAAACAATTAGCGCACCTGTAGGAGACAAAGGCCAGAACGGCAAAGCATTAACCCTTTGCTGTCTGACCATTAACCCCTTCTTTTCCTTTTATCTACCATTATTCAGTCCAGCCCACTGAACAGGTTGCAGCTTTACTAACATATCCAGCACCACTCTCAACAACACAAAATATATAGCCTATCAGCGCAGCTGGCGCTGTCCATGCAAGATGATATGCTGCTCTGTGGTGTGCTGCATATTATATTTGGTCATTTCTGACTATAGTTCCTCTTTAACAAACCAGAGATTGTGAGATTCCTACTCCCTTTTCCCAACTGGGCTGTCCTTTTCTGTCCAAAAATTGCTATAACAGGAAAGGGACTGTTGCCAAAAACATGCACCATATCATTGTGTTTGTGTCATAGAAATCTGTTCCTGTTGTATTCTCAGACAATGAGGCAGCAGAACATTTTTTGGACTACTGTCATTACTGCAACCTTTCCTACATGGAGTCAGCTATTTTAACACAATTTGCTTACTGTTCATTTTGTTCAAACATTTCATATGTATATTCCCAGAGGTTTCTTCTTGTTGGCAGTGGCAAACTGGGGAGAAAAATCAGTCCTGGATTTTACCAGCCCCGGGCTGGCCCAAGACATCCTTGCTGAAGACCCCCAACCATGATGCCGGGTTATAGCATTAGGGCCTTCCTGGCTTATGGGTACAGTGGGGTTATGTACTGAGGGATTAGAGGGAGATTACTAAGGGGCAGGGATTGAATGAGGTGCGGCCCACCGGGCATTGTCCCGGGTCTCCATATGGCCAGTCCGCCCCAGCTTGTTGGTATGTTACCTTTTCATCTACATTTAGCTTAGGGATATTAAACCTGTTTTTTCTACATTTTTAAGCTTTATGCAGGATATTTAACATATGCCACAACATAATCTATCTCACAGCCATCATCCCTATATTATTATTATTTTAGATTTTGTTTGTATTTGCCTATTTTGTAACTCTGGCCTCTTAAAGTGGATCAAAACCCACTTACCTTGTGACATACTGTACAATTGGATACTCCCTTCTTCTAGTGTAGCAGGGCTCCAAAGTCTGACTTCTTTTCCATTTCATTTCCCCCAGAGCACACAAAAAAGTGGTCTGATAGCCACTCCATCTATTTGTGCTCTTAGCCTGAGCAAGCCCCAGTGGTCCCCCAGCTGTCTCTGATCACAGCAAAGTATGCTCATGGCTCATAAACCTGTCCCAGGCCAACAAAGTGACTTCATTTACTTATAGTAGAAAAGTAAAGAATTAAGGCGACACCTTTATAGGCTAAGTAGATTTTAAGGTGAGCTTTCGAGAATTCTCTTTGTTATCTAATATCTAGTTAGCCTATAAAAGGTATTGCCTTGTTTCTTTACTTTCTGTTATTTGCAATGGCTAACACGGTACAACACAATACTTAATTTAAATTATTATAACATAACTTATGTTATTAACATATAATCAGAGATCTTGAGATGTTTTGAAATGGCTTACTTGATACTGTTCTCAAAGGCGATAAGATGGGAGCAAGTTAATGTGTGCCTGGACAAGGACTTTAAAGTGGACCAAAACCCTGGATTTTGACTATCCTGGGTTTTGGTCCTTTCCCCTGGGGCACCCCGATCAGAGGTGCCCCACTGTGTGAAACCCCCGCAGATCGCTGAGCCCAACTCACCTCTTCCCAGTCCTACGGCGCATGCGCAGCCGCTGGAGTCACGACATCTATGCCGGCGTCTAAGGCCAGCGGGCTGGCGGCTGCATCCCCCGCTTCCCTCTAACAGGGAGTGTGCCCGTGCCGGCCATTCACAAATGGTTGGCGTGGGCACGTGCCCTGCAAGAGGGGTAGCTGGGATGCGGCAAGCGCCATTGGACCGGGAAGCAAGGTAAGTGAACAGGGCGACCTGGGGGTTTCACACAGCGGGACATTCAGATTTTGGATGCCCCGAAGGGAGGGAATGAATCAGCCTGGGAATATTATAGATTCCCAGGCCAATCGCGCTGGGTTTTGGTCCACTTTAAGGACCTTGGTAGCTTTAATACTGTAGATTTCGGATACACAGCACTGTATGATTAAAAAATCCTGCATCATTGCATGTATATTACAATGCTCCACTGCATGGACAAGGCTATGCAACTACCGTACAATGCAGCTTCCTCCAACCTGTAGGAGCCAGTAAGGAAACATGGGGAAATCTATCCATGTATTTGGAAATGTAAAACAGTATTTATTTGGCATATACCATACCCCCCAACTGTCCCGATTTTCCTGGGACTGTCCTGATTCTTCATATTTGGTCCCATGTCCCGCGGCGCATGCAGTTGTGCTGCTCCGTCATGTCCCCCGCCCAGAGGGTTGCCGCGGCCTCTCAGACGCCCGCTGCCACCGGCTCCAAGTATAAGCGCTCAGCTGAACACTCTGGGCCGGCAGCAGCGGGCGTCTGCGAGTCTGGGAGGCAGGTTTTTTTCACTTCTTTAATTTCATTGGTGGTTCAGTGGGTGGGGGCGGGACTCCAGGAAGAAGCCTATTGCTGCAGCTAAGTTGGAGGTGGGCAGAGCTACAAGAAGGAGCCTCGGGGGAGATCGCAGAGGAGGGGAAATGGTTGAACTGCTGAGTGTGTGTTTGTGTCCGTGTATGTGTGTCTATGTGTGTGTGTGTGTCTGTCTGTGTGTCTAGGTGTGTGTGTGTGTGTCTATGTCTGTCTGTGTATGTGTGTCTATGTGTGTGTGTCTGTGTATGCGTGTCTATGTGTATCTATGTGTGTGTGTCTGTGTATGTGTGTCTGTGTATGTGTGTCTATGTGTGTGTGTGTGTGTGTGTGTGTGTGTGTGTGTCTATGTGTGTCTGTGTGTCTATGTGTGTGTGTTTGTGTCTGTCTGTGTCTAGGTGTGTGTGTGTCTAGGTGTGTGTGTTTGTGTCTGTCTGTGTATGTGTGTCTATGTGTGTGTCTGTGTGTCTATGTGTGTGTGTTTGTGTCTGTCTGTGTATGTGTGTCTATGTGTGTGTGTCTGTGTATGCGTGTCTATGTGTGTGTATCTATGTGTGTGTGTCTATGTGTGTGTGTTTGTGTATGTGTGTCTATGTGTGTGTGTGTGTGTGTGTGTGTGTGTGTGTGTGTGTGTGTCTATGTGTGTGTATCTATGTGTGTGTGTCTATGTGTGTGTGTCTGTGTATGTGTGTCTATGTGTGTGTGTGTGTGTGTGTGTGTGTGTGTCTATGTGTGTCTATGTGTGTGTGTCTAGGTGTGTGTGTCTCTAGGTGTGTGTGTCTCTAGGTGTGTGTGTTTGTGTCTGTCTGTGTGTCTATGTGTGTGTGTATGTGTGTCTATGTGTCTATGTGTGTGTGTTTGTGTCTGTCTGTCTATGTGTGTGTGTCTGTGTATGCGTGTCTATGTGTGTGTGTCTATGTGTGTGTGTCTATGTGTGTGTGTGTGTGTGTGTGTGTGTGTGTGTGTGTGTGTGTGTGTGTGTCTATGTGTGTCTGTGTGTCTATGTGTGTGTGTTTGTGTCTGTCTGTGTGTCTAGGTGTGTGTGTGTGTGTCTATGTGTGTGTGTTTGTGTCTGTCTGTGTATCTATGTGTGTGTGTGTGTGTGTATGTGTGTCTATGTGTGTGTCTGTGTGTCTATGTGTGTGTGTTTGTGTCTGTCTGTGTGTCTAGGTGTGTGTGTGTGTCTATGTGTGTGTGTTTGTGTCTGTCTGTGTATCTATGTGTGTGTGTGTGTGTATGTGTGTCTATGTGTGTGTCTGTGTGTCTATGTGTGTGTGTTTGTGTCTGTCTGTGTGTCTATGTGTGTGTGTGTGTGTCTATGTGTGTCTGTGTCTATTTGTGTCTGTGTATGTGTGTCTATGTGTGTGTGTCTGTGTGTGTGTTTGTGTCTGTCTGTGTGTGTGTCTATGTGTGTGTTTTTGTGTCTGTCTGTGTATGTGTGTGTGTCTGTGTGTGTGTCTATGTGTGTGTGTGTCTGTG
Organism: Gastrophryne carolinensis; assembly: GCA_027917425.1. NCBI lineage: Eukaryota > Metazoa > Chordata > Amphibia > Anura > Microhylidae > Gastrophryne > Gastrophryne carolinensis. The sequence goes on along the minus strand of CM051237.1, from coordinate 297,591,397 downwards.
TGTTTGTGTCTGTGTATGTGTGTCTATGTGTGTGTGTGTGTGTGTGTGTGTGTGTGTGTGTGTGTATGTGTTTTTGTGTCTGTCTGTGTATGTGTCTATGTATGTGTGTTTGTGTCTGTCTGTGTGTCTATGTATGTGTTTTTGTGTCTGTCTGTGTATGTGTGTCTATGTATGTGTTTGTGTCTGTCTGTGTGTCTATGTATGTGTTTGTGTCTGTCTGTGTGTCTATGTATGTGTGTTTGTGTCTGTGTGTGTGTGTGTGTTTGTGTCTGTCTGCATGTGTGTCTGTGTATGTGTGTCTGTGTCGCCCGTAATTGGTTATACTGAGGGATGCCCTCACTGGCTGCAAAGAGGGATGCCCTATTTAATTCTTAGGTGGTGTTTCCCTTTAAAGGGTGTGGCTGTGCGTGGCTTCTTGTGTCCCTCTTTACAACTTTCAAAAGTTGGGAGGTATGCATATACTAACCAAGAATAACAGGATTGTTCATCAATCGTAGCAAGTAGATGCAGCTTTGCAAATTGTCTCTTTCTGGCCTTTACTACTGGGCTGCTGCTTTTAGTGGTCCCATCCAATACCTGTCTTCCTATCCCCGGGAGAGCTCCAAGATTGTTGTGTAGGCTGTTTATGATGACTGTAAAGTGCACTAATGACGTAGCCAATGAGCCAGCAAGTACACAGAAAACCTCTCAGCAAGGTAAAAGACAATGAGTGCCCTCTAGTGATCATTTAGGAAAATATATTTAACTCCCCTATTCTGTATATGCCTGGTCTGTAGAAAGAATATTTGTTTTACCTGTTCTAATATTAGTCTAAGTATCTAATAAGTATCTTTTAGTATATTAGATGACATTGATGAGCTCCATATCTTGGTTGGCCCTATTTTTTTTTACAGAAAAAAGTGTCCCTATGCCTGCCCTGCGATGCTTTTCCGGGGGTGCCATGGCACTGGGATTTTCTGCAACCCACTAGCCTACGGTGTCCTAGGAGCACCCATGCCAATTGGCGCTGGACTCTTTGTACCACCATGGCTGGTAGGGGTGCCAGTTGTCTGGCTGGGGGAATCGGCAAGCATAGCAGGCAGGTGGCTTGCAGTTCCTGTACCCTGGGAACAGACCTTGGTCCTTGGGTGCCCTTACCAGTTCACAGGCATGCCACAAAATATAAAGCACAACTCTTATTTCACTTGTTTCCTCTGGACCAATTATCTGCACCCCTGAAGTTGCACCAGACCTGTCGGGGGTGTAACTTGAGGGGGTACGATCGAACTGGGGCCCAGAAGATCAGGTGGAACCCATCATTGTTGCTTCACCTTATTTGTGCTCATGTGGCATCATTTAGATAAAGGAAACAGTATCTTCCTGCTTTTTCAGTCTCTAGCTGCATCCAATTGAGTTGAAAGACAGAATAAAAGTTTACTGAATAAGCCGTGAAAGGTCCCCATTTAATGTTCGCACCAGGGCCCCATCACATTTAGTTACGCCTTTGCTAAATGGAGTGTTCTCCCATTGCGCATTTGTGGGCCTCCTCAGCATCGCATGTGGTTCAAGCAGGGAACCGTGGTTGTCTCATATACAGTAGGAGCATGGAGGCATGCAAGGAAGCAGTCATTCTGGGTGGTTTCGATTTGGGAGCAGCTCCTGCTGTAGTGGACCAAAACCTGGGGAGGCATAACCCTGGACTTTGGTCTGCTTTAATGGCGTCTGTGTCCAGGTGTGTTGTGAAAACCAGATACTTTGGCTCGTTCAGTTATATAGGAATCTTTCTGGCTCATTATTAGATTACATCTGGAAAAGAAACATCATTCTTGGGGAAATTATTGATTCGTTTAGCTTGCATCATCAGATTCAGGGTCCCCAACCTTTCTTACCATGAGAGACACATTCAGCACTAAGGGTTGGTTCGGAGCGACATTTAACATTTGAATAGACCAAAGAATCCATATAACCCTTACAGAACAGGAAACAACTGAAAACCGTTCCAAACAAACACTTGAAAGCACCAAACTTGTGAATCAGGCCTACAGCTCTCAAAACGTAAAATGCAGCATAAATGTAGATTCCCTGCCCTGAAAACACGAATATGCAGAGTGAGAGTAGATCCACCATCCCATAAAATGGTTGCCCACACAAGGGGATCCTTCAGGTTAAAATGCAGAATTGGGGGGGGGGGGTTGGAGAAGCGTGCTGACTTACTAAACTCAGTTTCCAAGCTTCCATTCTCTGCGCCACCAGAAGCTGCTGAGACAGATAAGCTTGCATGCTTATTCGCCTCGCTGACTGCGTTACTCTCATGCACAGCGCTGAAAATGCTCAGCCCTGGACTCCAGGTAGCCCCAATACCCAGCAGTGTGCCAGTCCACCAGCCAGTCCTCTCGAGCTACAGGTTGGGAGTGACCGGAGTTAATATATGTACTGCAAAAACCTGGTGTAAGAAGAATAGACAGTTATTGACAGAGAAGGAAAAAATAGCTGGAGAGAGGATTACAGGGTTCCCATGCCATTGTGGCAATAGTTAAAGAGGACCCAGTGATGTGCTTTGACACCACGCAACCCATGCAATTACATGGGGCCCCCACCTCTCAGGGGCCCCCCAGAACTCTGCTGAGTGAACACTGGAGGAGACTGGCGTGTAATAGTGGTCTAATATTGGTGATGCTGTCAGAGCCCAGGCTACATAGGGAAAAAAGCTGCTTCTCTCCATCATTTGTTTCTTTTTATTATTGTATTTTGTTATATCAAAATGCCTTAGGGCCCCCAGACACAACTTTGCATGTGGCCCCAGAAATAATAAGCCAGCCCACCCCTGTGGACCAACCACCCACATGGTTGGCTGATCAAACAATCTTGGGGCATTTCAATCACCTTTTCAGGGGCTCCCATGTGGTGCTCGCTGTCTGTGGCTGCATCCCTGACCACTTTGAACACTGCAGTGAGACTGGGGATGTGGCTGCTCCCCCTCCTTTATGCCGAGCTCTGTGTCTAAACAGGGCCGTATATCATGCATACACCACTGATCGGACAAGAGCCTGCGCATGCGCCATGGGACCAGGGAAAGGTATAAACTGGGGAGATTTCACACAGTGAAGCATCCGAATCTGTGCAAAGACCAACATCCAGGATAGTGAAAGTCCTGAGTTCTGGTCCACTTTTAATGCTTAGTGAAAGTGCGAAATACAAATTTCACTTACTTCCCAGTCCGAAGGCTTGATCCAGCGGGCTGAGTCGGTCTGATTTTTGCATTCTCAGGACATGTGCTGCTAATGTGTCACAAGGGAACAAGGGGCGCAGTATGTGCTGATATACTGTGATGGCCACTAGTATGTATGCTGGGCATCAGACGGGAACCTGCGGGCAACTTCAGAGGTGATACAACAAGGGATTGAGCCTGCTGGTTTGGTGTAAGCAATGCATTTTCTTTTAGTTTGCTTTTACAGGCCATCTTACTTCTGGTTAAAATTGTGACTGATTCAACATACATGAGACGTAGGATATCACAGGAAAGAGGCCAGTTTAAGTGATTTGATGTACAAGCAAAAAAGAAAGTAGCAAACATCGATTGTTATGTTCTTATTCTTTTAACTTTGTATTAAGCTGCTTTTGTTTGTTAAACCGGTCCTTAGCATAATTTAGTGAAAAGCAAAAACCTTTAAAAAATATTCCCCATCATCTAAAATTAATATATTTTTCATTTTCAGTCACCTACTTATTATTCTCTCCCCCACTGGGCTACAACTCTGTTCAGAACTCTAGGATATGGGCACCGCCATCTTGCCTCAGAAGCATCACATACTGAGGAGAGGAGAGGGGTGAAAAGTACAGGGGGGAGTGTTATAGCTGTGCTTTGCCCCGACAGAGCAGAGCTGGGGTCAGAAAAAGGACAGCAATCCCAGAATGCAGAGCAGCATAGCCAGAAGACACTTCCTGTCTGCAGGCAGCCTCCAGGGGCCGCCATTTTGGATGTTTAAAGGCTCATACAATGCAATAGGTGCAGATAGAATGATATTTAATGTGAGCAATCTGTATGTACAGGGTGGGGAAAACATATAAGATAGACTCTTATGTTTAAGGGAGCCTTATAACATTGGAACGCGGATAGTGCTCTTTTGATAGTGTTTTGAAATAGTGATTGGAGTAATGTACAGAAGATAATATGTTACTTGTTGAATGTACAGTGTTGCGGGAGAGACTGCGAGACTGTAGTTGGTCTGCCCCTCATAACCTCACAGAGTAGGGCATATGCTGGCTATAAAGATAGTGTTTATCTCTGATCATTCCCAACCTGTAGCCCAGTCTCTGGCTTGTGAGCCGTTTGAGACTAAACAAGCCTTATAATCACCAATCTTTTCATTCTGAATATAACTCGCAACTATCGCTCAGTGTTAGATGTGGCCCTTAAGATGAGAAAGGTTGGGGACCCCTGACCTATGTGAGTTGGCAGCTTGAGGGAAGCTCTTCTCTATTGCAGTGCAAGGAGGTCTGAGGCATGAGGTAAAGTCTGGGAATGGTGAAGTAACAAAAGTATGAGGCAGGTAAAGGGTTAGTCGTTAGTCATAGCATTTGGAGTCACGACACGCCTAGAAACACATGATTAATGCATCCTATAATCCAGCTCTTGGATGCAATATGTATGTGTAAGGAGTAATAGCAGGTGTCTACTTATTTTTTTTGCAACGCTCATCATCTTCAAATACTAGAACGTGAAACAATGTTTTTATCTCTTGATAAAAGATTCCTGGGAGCCTGCACTCCCCCCTCCCCACCCCTGGCCCATGGTGCCTAAAATCACCCTAACATTTAGCCCCCCTGTCATTTACCGTGCCCCCTTCTAATGGGTAGGCATATTAAAATAGACAAATGAAAGACAAATATAAGTTGCATACACTATCCAATCAAACCCTTTACCCACAGTGGTACTCCCCACCCCCATTTTCTTTGCTGAGGGCCAAAAAGAATCTGGCTTTGAATATACACTGCATCCGATTACCATGAACATCCAGTACCTGCATGATGAATTAATAAATAATCAATACTGCACTTATAGGGGAACAACACGAAAATACACTATGTAATCCATTTTTTTTACCAAGAGGCAACCCCAGCCACATTCATGCCAGCCAGGAAAAACAGAATAAAGCACCCACCAACAATCCCTACCTCCAACACCACACAAGTGTCATGGCAGCATATACCAGAAAAATGGGTCTAATTATACCTACATAAACAATGGGGTGTTGGTACACAATGCCTATTACCTAATGACGTTTTATCTTTTTAGTCAGTAGTGGTGCTTCTAGCACTTTAGCAATGACTTGGCATTGTGAGAATTATTCAAACATTTGCACGGCTAAAAATGGTGCTGTATTGCACCTAGGGAAAAAAAATCAAGATTCATATAAAAAGTGAGAATCAAACTAGAGCCTAACACAAATGTCTTTCAATGTATAGCTGTCTATGTAGTCATTATGTGTCTTTTGACATATATTGCTATTCGTCCCACTATTGGTTGGCCAAGCCTCTATATATTCAACTATTCTAAGCATACAGCACGTCCTGCTCCAGACATAGTAATAACATGTGGGTAATCCTCCGGCGCCGTGCACTGCAGACATGTAGAAAACAAGCTCCTCCCGGCCCTACATATACCGAGGGACCTCCCACAAATCCCCAGATTTTTCTGCAGTGCTGGAACTGCGAAGACATGAAGTATCATGCTCTCGCAGGCGAGCGGGGCTTGACAGCCCGAGGCCCTGCGGGGCTATTTCCACCCGTCCTCTTGTGAAGAATATGCCTCCCAGCCTGGGCTGCGTTGGTCGGGTGAAGGTAGGCAGCACCTAGTGTGCTTACGGAGCTAGACTCCACCGCAATCCCCTTCAGTTGGATGCCCCTCCCGCACCAGTGCCCCCACGCCCCATGTAACGGTGAACCCCGAATATTGGGTCACCTTCCTCCCTAGATTCCCCCGTTAGTGGGGGGAAAAAAGAGGGGGGGGGGGTCGTGTGTACGATGGCCTAACCTTGCCCTAATTACACTTGAGACCGATAGCCTTTAACGGTTACCGAGTGTCAGAGCGCGCTTCACATTTAAGTTGTTAGTTAACGGCAGCTCTTTCGGGGACGCTACGGCCTTCTTTATCCCTGTATTCACCCTGTCAGATTTTTTCTCTGAGGTGATTTCTAGCATTACTACTTTTTTCTTCTGATTGGCTGCGCGCCTTCGAGCTTCGCGCTCTCCGGGGGGGGTGCCTGGTTCGGTTTGGCGCGTTCCGCGTCATCGCCCGCTCTGGCCCGCCCTTCGAGGGAGGCATCCCAGGATATTGTGAACGGGGTTCCCTTGGGACAAGCCCGTCTGTGTGTAGCTTGTGGGGTCTTACCTAGCAGCGGTGACAATGCACGGGTCTGTGTCCCTTGTGCCCAGCAGGCGCTAGCCGGTCTCCCCACCTCTTCCGAGGCTGGGCCCGCACCTCGCCTTACTTCCCCTACTCCCCCAAGTCTGAGCCTAACCCCCAATACTAGTGGGGACTCTCACACTGATTTGGCCACTAGACTGGCTAGTGTGGAAAACTTAATCGCTGGCTCCTTGGCGCGCAAGGCTACTGCCAAGAGGCGTCATTTGAATCCTGAATCTACTATTCTTCCTGTAGAATCTTACGATTTACTGCTTTCCTATGCACATTCCCCGTCAGAGGAAGGGGAACTGTTCTCTGACTCAGGGTCCTACGACGACGAGTCCAGGAGTCGGGATGAGTCTGGTTCTGATCATTGGTCCCAGGACGACATTGATAGACTGCTGACCCAGATCTTTGATGTGTTATCCCTCTCTCTCCCTCCCGCGGCTCCTCGGCAAAGGGGTGATCTGTTTCATACCGATAGGGTGCGGTTGCAGTTTCCCGAACAAACTCATTTTAATAGCCTAGTGCTGAAAGAATGGGAACATCCCAGCAAACTCCAGGGGATTCCTAAAGCTGTGGATAAGAAGTATCCATTTCCTGCCAATCTGGTTAAGTGTTGGACATCGCCGCCCGAGGTTGATGCCCCGATTTTGAGTCTGTCCAACACCTCTATTATGCACTCCCCTGACACTACTACGCTGCGGGATTTAGAGGATCGGCGAGTTGATCAATCGGCATGTCATGCCTTTGCATTTGGGGGAGCGTCGCTCCGCCCGTTTTGCGCCTTAGCCATCACGGACTGTAGTTAAGACTGCTCTGGAAGGGGCGGATGACTTGCCCTCTGATGTCGCCAATGCTCTGGCCACCTGTGAGACCTTATATATCCTATCTGCATTGAACGATGCTATTAAGCTGAGCGCTAGATCCACTGCTCTGGTGGTAGCCATACGCCGTGCGGTCTGGTTACCCCAGTGGGCTGCTGACAATGTCGCCAAGAAGGCCCTTACGGGGCTTCCATTTAAAGGGCTGCGCCTGTTTGGAGAAAGTTTAGATATCTTTGCCAAGGGTGGCAAGTTGCCCCAGCGCAAGCGTCAGATTCGGCCCTTTCGTGGCCCAAACTACCATTCGACCCCCTACCGTGGGGCCAAGCAGGGTAGAGGGGTGTCCTTCGCTGGGTCTCGCGCAGATTCCTGGAACAAGAACAGAGGACGCCGTCCTGGTTCCTCCTGGGGGCCCAAGCCCAAAGCCCCCCCCAAGAACCCCCAAGCATGAAGGGGCGCCCTCACCCGTCAGGGTGGGGGGACGTCTACAGCACTTCGAGCATGTCTGGAGATGCGTCATATCAGACCCGTGGATTCAGGAGGTGGTGTCCTCCGGTTACAAGATAGAATTTGCTGTACTGCCCCCTACCAGGTTCGTTGGGTCCCGGATCCCACAGGACCCTGCCTCAGCTCGAGTCTTGATGCTGGCTGTGCAGGACCTTCTGGATCTTGGGGTCATTTGCAAGGTCCCCTTAAGAGACAGGGGCATGGGGTTTTATTCCAACCTTTTCACGGTGCCCAAAAAGGACGGGTCAGTCAGACCCATTCTGGATTTGAAAATCCTAAACAGATTTGTCAGAAACAGGCATTTTCGTATGGAAACTCTGCGCTCGGCCATTGCCTCGCTGCGCCCAGGGGACTTCATGACATCTGTGGACATCAAGGACGCTTACCTGCACGTTCCGGTGTTTCCAGGGCACCAAAGGTTTCTCAGATTTGCGCTGTTGGATCAGCATTATCAGTTCGTGGCCCTGCCATTCGGCCTTACGTCGGCTCCCAGGGTGTTCACCAAGGTGCTGGCAGGGGTGATGTCTCTCTTAAGACTAAAGGGCATACGCGTGTTGCCCTACCTGGACGGTATACTCATCACCTCTCGGTCTCTGCGGCGCGCAGAACTGGACACTCGGTTGGTGGTGTCCACCCTGGAGTCCTTCGGCTGGGTGATCAATTACCCAAAATCCTCTCTGTCTCCCTCCTCAGTGACCCCGTTTCTGGGGATGATTCTGGACTCGGTTCAGTCAAGGATATTCCTTCCTCCACAGAAGGTGGAAGCTCTGACAACGCAGGCGAGGTCCCTGCTCTCGAACCCTCATCCCTTCATCTGGCAGGGAATGCAGTTGGTGGGCTTGATGGTGGCAAGCTTCGAGGCGGTGCCCTTTGCCCAGTTTCATTTGAGAACCCTGCAGCTTCACCTTCTGTCAGTATGGAACAAGGACCCAGCGTCCTTGGACGACATCTGGGTGATTCCCCCCTCGGTCAGACAATCCCTTGCGTGGTGGTTGGACCACAGGAACTTGACAAGGGGCAGATCCTTCCTGGCTCCCTCTTGGGAGATGGTCACAACGGATGCCAGTCTTTCGGGCTGGGGGGGATTCTGGAAGTCCCTGCGCTTCCAGGGGAGGTGGGGCCCTCAGGAGGCCCATCTTCCTATCAATGTCCTGGAACTCAGGGCGGTCAGATTGGTGCTGGAACGATTGACCCAGCACCTGAAAGGTCTGGCGGTTCAGGTAGGCTCAGACAACAGGACGGCGGTAGCCTACATCAATCATCAGGGAGGAACCCAGAGCAAGGGTGCTCTCCAGGAGGTGTCTCTGATTCTAACATGGGCAGAGACCAATGTCCAATGCATCTCGGCTGTCTACATTCTGGGGGCGGAAAATCTGCTAGCAGATGCTCTGAGCAGGGGGTCGTCCCGTCAGGGGGAATGGTCCCTCTGCGACAGGGATTTTCAGTCCCTGTGTCACCGTTGGGGTGTGCCAGACGTGGATCTCTTTGCGTCACGTCACAATCACAAGCTACCGAGCTTTGTATCCCTGTCTTAGGATCCTCTGCCTCTGGCTACGGATGCCCTGTCAATGTCTTGGAGGGAGTTTCGGCTCCTGTATGTGTTTCCACCAATTCCCCTTCTGGGCAGAGTGCTGCGCAAGATCGCTCTGGAAGGGGTACCCGCGATTTTGGTGGCCCCAAGGTGGCCAAGAAGAGTGTGGTTCGCAGACGTGGTTCAGATGGCAGTAGATCAGTACGATCTGCCAAGGTTGCCAGATCTTCTAACTCAGGGGTCTCTACGCCACCCCAATTTACTAACTCTGGCTTTGACGGCTTGGCTACCCGCGATTTTGGTGGCCCCAAGGTGGCCAAGAAGAGTGTGGTTCGCAGACGTGGTTCAAATGGCAGTAGATCAGTACGATCCGCCAAGGTTGCCAGATCTTCTAACTCAGGGGTCTCTACGCCACCCCAATTTACTAACTCTGGCTTTGACGGCTTGGCTATTGAAACCTCCATCTTAATGGAAAAGGGTTTGTCTGCATCTGTTGTGGCTACTATGGTGCAAGCCAGGAAGAAGACTTCTGCTGCTATCTGTTATAGAGTATGGCGTGCTTACATTGACTGGTGTGAATCCAGGTCTCTTCCCTGCCGGGAATTCTTAGTCTCCAGGGTGCTGGAGTTTTTACAACATGGTCTAGACTTAGGTCTTAAGCTTAGGCCAGGTTTCGGCCCTGTCTATCTTCTTTCAGAAGACCTTTGCCCAGCACCCTCTTATAAAGACTTTCTTTCAGGGGGTCACTCATGTGCGTCCTCCTCGGAAACCTATGGTTCCTGTTTGGGATCTGAACTTGGTGTTGTCGGCCCTGCAGGGGGCTCCTTTTGAGCCTATTCATGAGGCCGCTCTCGCGGTGCTCACACTCAAGGTTGTCTTCCTGGTAGCTATCACTTCGGTTAGACGTGTGTCTGAGTTGGCTGCCTTGTCTATTCAGTCTCCCTACTTTGAGAGACACCGGGATAAGGTGGTGTTTCGCTTCAAGCCAGACTTCCTGCCTTAGGTTGTGTCTGCATTTCATTTGAATCAAGATATTGTACTTCCTTCCTTGTGCCCTAATCCTAGTAACCCTAAGGAAAGCATTCCTTGGATGTGGTTAGGTGTGTCAAGTCTTACCTGGTTACCACTCAGGCCTTTAGGAAGACGGATGCTCTCTTCGTTGTGCCTCATGGGCCTAGGAAGGGTTTGGCTCCCGCCAGGTCTACCATCAGTAAATGGATTCGTCAGGCTGTGGTTCAAGCCTATACTACTAAGGTGTTTGGCCGCAAGGTTTTGCAGGCGGCAGTAGTTTAAACTGCTTGCTGTTGCCTTTTGTTGGGGATCCCACCCTTCTTTACGGACACTGCTATTGGATGTCCCACATGTTATTACTATGTCTGGAGCAGGACGTGCTGTATGTTTAGAATAATACAACTCTGTGAAATACTCACCTGTAGAGTTGATATTATATGCATACAGCACGTCCTGCTCCACCCCACCCTGTATCACCTTGTTCTGGATCCCCTGTTTGGTGATTGTTATCTTTGGTATTATTGCCAGTTTTGGGTGGTTGTTTTCTCCTGGCCTCTCTTTCTCACTGCTTTTCAATGCTGGGGATTTGTGGGAGGTCCCTTGGTATATGTAGGGCCGGGAGGAGCTTGTTTTCTACATGTCTGCAGTGCACGGCGCCGGAGGCGGAGGATTACCCACATGTTATGTCTGGAGCAGGACGTGCTGTATGCATATAATATCAACTCTACAGGTGAGTACTTCACAGAGTTGTATTATTTCCATAATCCAGTCTTAGTCCACACCTTTGCTTTGCCTTATACAAGAGCCCCCATGCACATGTCCAGTGCCTCTAAGCAAATGTCTGAGCACTAGCTTTAGACTAGACTTGCCGGGACCTCCACTGGTCACATGACGTCATGATTGTGCACCGGTTTCCTGGTGTGCCACATTGATGTCACTAGCAGCTGGCTTTGAGTGCACAACTTTACACATTTAACAATAAGGGTTATTACACTCACTCACAGGGGCCATTTTAGGCTATTGTGGTGTTCAGTGGCCCTTTTAGGCTGTTGTAGGGTGCAGGGGCCCATTTAGGATGCGTGGGGTGCAGGGGTCCTTTTAGGCTAATGTGAGGCACAGGTACCCTTTTAGGCTGTTGTGGAGTGCAGGGGCCCATTTAGGATGCTTTGGGGTGCAGGTGTTCCTTTAGGTTTCTGTTAGGGTGGTTATTGGGGGACCCGTGGGCCTTTTTAGGCTATTGTAGAGATCAGGGAACTTTAGACTGCAGTAGTTTGGGTGGTGTGAGGCACGTGGGCCTGTTTAGGCTACTGTGGGGGTCACAGGGGCCCATTTAGGCTGCTGTAGGGTGCTGTGGCTCATTTAGGCGCTGGTGGGTTGTGAGGAACATTTAGGCTGCTGTGGAGCGCAGTAGCTCTTTAGGCTGCTGCTAGGGGGTGCAGTGGCCCTTTAGGTTGCTGCTATGCTGCTAGAGGGCAGAGGGGCTCTTTAGTCTGCTTCTGGGGGACCAGTGGCCCTTTAGCCCTTGTTCACACCTGACTGGAACTGCATGCATTTCTGTGTTTGCTGCAGTACAGCAAAAAAAATCCAGCAATGTCACCTCTGTGGCCCCTTTCACACTTCTCCTGTGTGTGGCAAAGAGGAGAAAAACGCAGCCACAAAGAGTCCTGCCTGCTACATCCTGGCTACAAATCCGCCCCATTAAAGTCTATGGGGCCGCAATGCGAACTTAAGTGCATTTTTCCATGTGGTACAGCATAGATTTTATTGGGATTCAATAGACAGGAAGGCAGAGATTTTTTTCAAAATGTAGGCACAAGCGCAATTGTGCAAATGCAAAATGGAATTGACTAAAGATGTGCGCCGCAAATGCGACCAGACCTGTGTGAACGTAGCTTTTGCCTGCTGGTGCCAGTGAATGCCAGTGCAAAGTGCGCTGACAGGGGAATTGCCAGTATACTTATAGCCAGCGGCTCCGTTACCCATGCACGTAATTCAGAACAATTACACAGGCATCATATAACAGTCTGTATCACTTTAGTAAATAGGACGGAGGCTGTGGAGCCGCAGTGTATGCAGCAGCTCTGAGCTCTGCCAGTTCGATTTCCTGTTACCCCCTGATGTCAACCCTGCAGGGGGAATTATAGGGAGGAAACACATTACAGGGGTCACTATGGGGAGGACACACATTACAGGGGACACTATGGGGAGGACACACATTACAGGGTCACTATGGGGAGGACACACATTACAGGGGACACTATGGGGAGGTCACACATTACAGGGGACACTATGGGGAGGACACACATTACAGTGGACACTATGGGGAGGACACACATTACAGGGGACACTATGGGGAGGACACTCATTACAGGGGAAACTATGGGGAGGACACACATTACAGGGGACACTATGGGGAGGACACACATTACAGGGGTCACTATGGGGAGGTCACACATTACAGGGGACACTATGGGGAGGCCACACATTACAGGGGTCCCTATGGGGAGGTCACACATTACAGGGGTCCCTATGGGGAGGTCACACATTACAGGGGACACTATGGGGAGGTCACACATTACAGGGGTCCCTATGGGGAGGTCACACATTACAGGGGTCCCTATGGGGAGGTCACACATTACAGGGGACACTATGGGGAGGTCACACATTACAGTGGGACACTATGGGGAGGTCACACATTACAGGGGTCACTATGGGGAGGACACACATTACAGGGGACGCTATGGGGAGGACACACATTATAGGGGACACTATGGGGAGGACACACATTACAGGGGACACTATGGGGAGGACACATTATAGGGGACACTATGGGGAGGCCACACATTACAGGGGACACTATGGGGAGGACACACATTACAGGGGACACTATGGGGAGGACACACATTACAGGGGACATTATGGGGAGGACACACATTACAGGGGACACTATGGGGAGGTCACACATTACAGGGGACACTATGGGGAGGTCACACATTACAGGGGTCACTATGGGGAGGTCACACATTACAGGGGTCACTATGGGGAGGACACACATTACAGGGGACATTATGGGGAGGACACACATTACAGGGGACACTATGGGGAGGTCACACATTATAGGGGACACTGTGGGGAGGTCACACATTATAGGGGACACTGTGGGGAGGACACACATTACAGGGGACACTATGGGAAGGACACACATTACAGGGGACACTATGGGGAGGTCACACATTACAGGGGACACTATGGGGAGGTCACACATTATAGGGGACACTGTGGGGAGGACACACATTACAGGGGACACTATGGGGAGGACACACATTACAGGGGTCACTATGGGGAGGACACACATTACAGGGGACATTATTGGGGGGGACACACATTACAGGGGTCACTATTACTTATAGCCAGCGGCTCCGTTACCCATGCACGTAATTCAGAACAATTACACAGGCATCATATAACAGTCTGTATCACTTTTGTAAATAGGACGGAGGCTGTGGAGCCGCAGTGTAAGCAGCAGCTCTGAGCTCTGCCAGTTCGATTTCCTGTTACCCCCTGATGTCAACCCTGCAGGGGTCACTATGGGGAGGACACACATTACAGGGGTCACTATGGGGAGGACACACATTACAGGGGACACTATGGGGAGGATGTGATAACCCCCTGGGGATAGCCTATGGAGTACACTTGTCACGGTGTATGGCTCGAGGGTTTGGTGGCTAGTAGTCTTGACCCCAGGGCTAGTTAACCAATGTAGTTCCCGCTGTATCCTAGTCAAGGCACCCACTACAGAAAGCAATGCCAGGGTTCGGATAAACAACGTTGCTTTTATTGCTGGAACAAGAGTCAGTCCTTTCCTCTGGATGCAACCAGGGTAACTTTAGTAAGTTTAAACAGCTTTAGTGATTGCTGATGCAGAGTGAGAGAGTCTATGCTGAAGCCTTAGGGCTGTAGAGATGCTGGGAGTAGTAGTACTATCAAGGGATGACATTAGAAGACTTTTAAAAGAGTTTACAGACCTGATCCAGTAGATCGAGATTCCCACCGCAAGGCACAGGTAGAGACGACTTGAGTTACTTAACTTGAGAATTACTGAACATGAAGCTGCTCTCGTACACGGTGACCGCATAGAGGCGCGTGGACTACTAGCATGGAAGCTAGACTAGTTTTGGTCGCTGGCGGGAGACCCTCAAATTCCAGACGATCCGGACAGTAGGCTTCTTACGCCATAAAGTTATCCTACTGAGGTAGAACTGTCCTGTGCACATCCTTGGGTGACTGGTTACAGGTGGAGATGAGTAGGAGAATAAGGCTGGCATAGGCCTAAGCCTGAAGTAGGTTTTCTGAAGGAAGCTGGAACACATGCAGCCAGCTCAGGGGCTGGAGCTGCTCCCCCTTCGCCCACCAGGGGCTGACTGGAGGAAACTGGCTCTCTCTGGCCTGCCATTGGTTGGAATGGTCAGGTGACAGAGGAGTCATAGACTTCACTTTGCATCAGCTAATCGACAATTGGAGGAACCAATAAATAACATACAGTATGTGGCATTGGCCTGACATGTAATACACTTCTTAACCACTGGGGGGAAACCTTTATACTTAAAACCTACGAATGCATGGCAAATGTGCATTAAGCACTGTGGTGCAATTATGACAAACCTTCAGCTGTAAGGCAGCTGTTGCAGCATTCAGTGCGGGCCACTACATACACCCCCCGAAAAAGATGAGCCGTCCTCGGCGACAGTAAATGAACAATAACATATGATTAACCGCTTGGTAACTGGGTTAACTGGATTGGGAAGTGTCTCTGCAGCACGAGAGTTCTCTGTGGCAATTAAACCATTGTCCATGACAGGCTCTTGCAGGCGCTTGGGAAAAACAAATAAAGCAAGGTAACAAAGTCCACTCAGTCCATAGGCTGGGAATTGCGAACATGGTCGGGGACCAGGTGTGAGACTTACATGTTACTTTAAATACTAACTAGCTAACTAAGGCAGTATATGGCAAATATGTACAGACAATATATATACACAAGCAGAAATATGTAGCACATAGGTATGTTACTCGACCATGTGGTGGTAAGAGCAAAGTGTGGTGACGGATCTTAAAGGAAAAAAAAAACCAACTAACATTTTGGAGACTAAGTGAGCAAACAAGAAAATTTTTCTCTTTACCTTGAAGGATACGAAAAGACATTACTGAAGACAAGATGCTTAGTGCAGAGTGGGAGTACAGTTTTCTGGCCTTTTGCTAAAATTACACACTTACTTAGTGCGGGCTCAGAAATAGAGTGACTAGAATGACTATTATGAAATATGAATATATATATATGACTCAATACTTCAAGTGCAAAAATATGTAGATGCAGATAAAACTAGAAAAATACACTTCCTGCTTAAAAGAGGGAAAAAAAATACAAAAATACAGTACTTAGTGCCAGACTTGAGGTAGATACTTATGACGACAAACAGGAACGATGGCTCTTCATCAGATGCCGTGAAGTCACTGTATCCTGAGACTTTAGGTCCATACTGTATTAGAGAAGGAGACTTAAGTAGTTCTTGGCGGACCAGGCAAAATTTCTTAAACTCAGTTGCTAACGGTTACCAACAATAGAACTGAAAACACAACGGGAGAAAAACTTACGAGCATAAAATGTTAGTAGCCCTAAAAGAAAATGTTCACACTATAGACATAAAAGTCCTTATGCTAACTGAAGATATGGCAGCTGGCCCAAAAACAAAAAGAGGGAGTGCAAAAATAAGGTGGCCAACTGGCCTAGTCACATGGCTGATATGGCTTCTTAATAGTAGGGCCTGGAAGGACTCCAGGTGTCCACTCTTTCTTTCAGGGCGGACAGATCCACAGGATAACGTGGCAAGGACCTTCTGCGTACAGGAGTGTCGTTAGACGCAATGGTAAGGTTGATGCTGGGTGTCACCGTAGTGGTAGGAGAGATGACCGGAGCAATGTGATAAGTAACTGTAGGGTGAAAGTCAGCAACGGTAGCCACAGGTGCAGGAGTAGAAGAAGATGGTTGCTTTGCTGGGGCAGAAGGTGCAGCCTTGTTAGCTGAAACTGGCATAGGCGCGGAGGTGGCTGGTTGTGGTTCATCTATAGGAGGAGACACTATTTTGGAAGGCACATTAAGTGGGATGAGGGGTCCCAGTGGTTTGAAGATTTCCCAGTCTTCTTCCCAGTTTTCTGATGGAGCAGGTAGGAAAGGCCTCTGGACAGGGTTCTTAGGGCGAGTAACAGCTGCTGCCCATGGTCCCTTTGGAGAACCCACTAAGGTGTACTCTACGATCTCAGAAGGCTGCAAGTTGTGCAGGTATACTGGTGTGTAGTCCCTCATAACGGCCCTGCGGTTGACCAACACCAATTGTCCATTATAGGAGTCCATAATTAGACCGTACCCACGCTGACGGTCGAACTTGGTAACTGTCCCTCGTCTCCTTTCTAGAGGAGGGTCTCCTGGCCTAGGCCTTTCTAGCCGCCGGATAAAGTCTCTTTCAGAAGTGGCTGAGGATTCCACAAATGGGGTATGAGGATGACCCCACAAGTTACTGTAGGTAAGAAAAGGTGCTCTCTGTTTAGCGGTTACAGGTGTGCTAGACCCAGTAGTGCAGGGGTTAACAGGACACGTCCTGGTGGTTACTGATGAGGTTGCCCCACTAGCCCTTTCCACCATGGCTTGGTACTTGGCAGGCTTCATGTGGACCATAGCTGGCTCTATAGGTGCAGGAGGACTCACAGGGGCTGCTATAGGCTTGGCAGCCGAAGTTACAGTGGCATCGGCCATAGTGTTTTTAATCAGTGCCCGTTGTATCTCCTCAGCTATTTTTACAATGGTGGGCTCATCTCCGTAGAGCCACTGAGGCAGTGGTGGCGAGGGGCACCCAGGAGGCCGTCCCTTAACCGGTATAGGGGTCAAAAGATGGCGATTAGCCCAGTCTCTGGAGGGGACAGTGGCAGTCTGAGTAGCGGGGGCCGCAGGGACTGATGGCGGCGATAGCTGCTGCTCACTCACCGCTCCGTCGTCTGAAGAAATGACGTCAGTATCGGAGAAGGCATAGGACTCTTCATCCCGGTAACGGCAAGGCGGTAACGCGCTGAGGGAGCTCTCTGGAGACGCAGGTGAGCTGACGGCCATAGGCGATCCTTCCTCTGGAGTGAATGGCAGGGGCGAGCCAGCCCTGGAGGACACCGCGGTAGCAGGAGGTGATCCGGCCCAGCTTTCGTCGCTGTCCTCGGGTAGTGGTGTCTGCAAACAGGTAAGATCCGACGGCAGGATGGCACAGGTGGGCTCCGGTGGCGCTGCAGCCAGACAGGGTTGCGCAGCGGTCGCCATCTTCCTCAGTACTCGCGCGCTTTCCCAGCAGGAGAAGGAGGAGGAGGGGGGACCCAGGAAGCAAACTCCACCCCCTCGGTCTGCTCAGAGAGGAGAATTAGCCAATCAGGAGTGCCTGCAGTAACGTCTATGGAGGGCTTAGTTTCCCGCGCATCGGCAGCGGTGAAATTAACTCCTTCAGGCCCAGGATGTTGCGCAGCATGAAATTCTAGTGCGGTTGCCCCTAGCAACGGGCAGAAAATGTCCTCCAAACTAGTTGAAAACACAGGAAAAATCATCAGGCACACTTGTAAATCCCTTAGTTGGCTTTATAATGCAATATCTTGACAGAGTCCAACAATATAGTAGAAAATCAACATGGCACAGAGGTGAAATCCTGTTCGTGACGCCAAAAATTGTGATAACCCCCTGGGGATAGCCTATGGAGTACACTTGTCACGGTGTATGGCTCGAGGGTTTGGTGGCTAGTAGTCTTGACCCCAGGGCTAGTTAACCAATGTAGTTCCCGCTGTATCCTAGTCAAGGCACCCACTACAGAAAGCAATGCCAGGGTTCGGATAAACAACGTTGCTTTTATTGCTGGAACAAGAGTCAGTCCTTTCCTCTGGATGCAACCAGGGTAACTTTAGTAAGTTTAAACAGCTTTAGTGATTGCTGATGCAGAGTGAGAGAGTCTATGCTGAAGCCTTAGGGCTGTAGAGATGCTGGGAGTAGTAGTACTATCAAGGGATGACATTAGAAGACTTTTAAAAGAGTTTACAGACCTGATCCAGTAGATCGAGATTCCCACCGCAAGGCACAGGTAGAGACGACTTGAGTTACTTAACTTGAGAATTACTGAACATGAAGCTGCTCTCGTACACGGTGACCGCATAGAGGCGCGTGGACTACTAGCATGGAAGCTAGACTAGTTTTGGTCGCTGGCGGGAGACCCTCAAATTCCAGACGATCCAGACAGTAGGCTTCTTACGCAATAAAGTTATCCTACTGAGGTAGAACTGTCCTGTGAACATCCTTGGGTGACTGGTTACAGGTGGAGATGAGTAGGAGAATAAGGCTGGCATAGGCCTAAGCCTGTAATAGGTTTTAAGCTGGAACACATGCAGCCAGCTCAGGGGCTGGAGCTGCTCCCCCTTCGCCCACCAGGGGCTGACTGGAGGAAACTGGCTCTCTCTGGCCTGCCATTGGTTGGAATGGTCAGGTGACAGAGGAGTCATAGACTTCACTTTGCATCAGCTAATCGACAATTGGAGGAACCAATAAATAACATACAGTATGTGGCATTGGCCTGACATGTAATACACTTCTTAACCACTGGGGGGAAACCTTTATACTTAAAACCTACGAATGCATGGCAAATGTGCATTAAGCACTGTGGTGCAATTATGACAAACCTTCAGCTGTAAGGCAGCTGTTGCAGCATTCAGTGCGGGCCACTACAAGGACACACATTACAGGGGACACTATGGGGAGGACACACATTACAGGGGTCACTATGGGGAGGTCACACATTACAGGGGTCACTATGGGGAAGACACACATTACAGGGGACACTATGGGGAGGACACACATTACAGGGGTCACTATGGGGAAGTCGCACATTACAGGGGACACTATGGGGAGGACACACATTACAGGGGTCACTATGGGGAGGTCACACATTACAGGGGTCACTATGGGGAGGACACACATTACAGGGGACACTATCGGGAGGCCACACATTACAGGGGACACTATGGGGAGGACACACATTACAGGGGACACTATGGGGAGGACACACATTACAGGGGTCACTATGGGGAGGTCACACATTACAGGGGTCACTATGGGGAGGACACACATTACAGGGGACACTATGGGGAGGACACACATTACAGGGGTCACTATGGGGAAGTCACACATTACAGGGGACACTATGGGGAGGACACACATTACAGGGGTCACTATGGGGAGGTCACACATTACAGGGGACACTATGGGGAGGACACACATTACAGGGGTCACTATGGGGAAGTCACACATTACAGGGGACACTATGGGGAGGACACACATTACAGGGGACACTATGGGGAGGTCACACATTACAGGGGACACTATGGGGAGGTCACACATTACAGGGGACACTATGGGGAGGACACACATTACAGGGGACACTATGGGGAGGACACACATTACAGGGGACACTATGGGGAGGTCACACATTACAGGGGTCACTGTGGGGAGGACACACATTACAGGGGACACTATGGGGAGGACACACATTACAGGGGACACTATGGGGAGGTCACACATTACACGGGTCACTATGGGGAGGACACGCATTACAGGGGTCACTATGGGGAGGACACACATTACAGGGGACACTATGGGGAGGACACACATTACAGGGGACACTATGGGGAGGTCACACATTACAGGGGACACTATGGGGAGGACACACATTACAGGGGACACTATGGGGAGGACACACATTACAGGGGACACTATGGGGAGGACACACATTACAGGGGACACTATGGGGAGGACACACATTACAGGGGTCACTATAGGGAGGACACACATTACAGGGGACGCTATGGGGAGGACACACATTACAGGGGTCACTATGGGGAGGACACACACTATAGGGGACACTATGGGGAGGCCACACATTACAGGGGACACTATGGGGAGGCCACACATTACAGGGGACACTATGGGGAGGACACACATTACAGGGGACACTATGGGGAGGACACACATTACAGGGGTCACTGTGGGGAGGACACACATTACAGGGGACACTATGGGGGGGAGGACACACATTACAGGGGACACTATTGGGGTGGGGACACACATTACAGGGGTCACTATGGGGAGGTCACACATTACAGGGGACACTATTGGGGGGGGGCACACATTACAGGGGACACTATGGGGAGGACACACATTATAGGGGACACTATGGGGAGGACACACATTACAGGGGGCACTATGGGGAGGACACACATTACAGGGGACACTATGGGGAGGACACACATTATAGGGGACACTATGAGGAGGACACACATTACAGGGAACACTGTGGGGAGGACACACATTACAGGGGTCACTATGGGGAGGACACACATTACAGGGGTCACTATGGGCAGGACACACATTACAGGGGTCACTATGGGGAGGTCACACATTACAGGGGACACTAAGGGGAGGACACACATTACAGGGGTCACTATGGGGAGGACATACATTACAGGGGTCACTATGGGGAGGACACACATTACAGGGGACACTAAGGGGAGGACACACATTACAGGGGTCACTATGGGGAGGACATACATTACAGGGGTCACTATGGGGAGGACACACATTACAGGGGTCACTATGGGGAGGACACACATTACAGGGGTCACTGTGGGGAGGACACACATTACAGGGGTCACTGTGGGGAGGACACACATTACAGGGGACACTATGGGGAGGCCACACATTACAGGGGACACTATGGGGAGGACACACATTACAGGGGACACTATGGGGAGGACACACATTACAGGGGTCACTATGGGGAGGACACACATTACAGGCGACACTATGGGGAGGCCATGCATTACAGGGGACACTATGGGGAGGACACACATTACAGGGGACACTATGGGGAGGACACACATTACAGGGGTCACTATGGGGAGGACACACATTACAGGGGTCACTGTGGGGAGGACACACATTACAGGCGACACTATGGGGAGGCCATGCATTACAAGGGACACTATGGGGAGGACATACATTACAGGGGTCACTATGGGGAGGACACACATTACAGGGGTCACTATGGGGAGGACACACATTACAGGGGTCACTGTGGGGAGGACACACATTACAGGCGACACTATGGGGAGGCCATGCATTACAGGGGACACTATGGGGAGGACACACATTACAGGGGACACTATGGGGAGGACACACATTACAGGGGTCACTATGGGGAGGACACACATTACAGGGGTCACTGTGGGGAGGACACACATTACAGGGGACACTGTGGGAAGGACACACATTACAGGGGACACTATGGGGAGGACACACATTACAGCGGACACTATGGGGAGGAAACACATTACAGGGGTCACTATGGGGAGGACATACATTACAGGGGTCACTATGGGGAGGACACACATTACAGGGGACACTATGGGGAGGACACACATTACAGGGGTCACTATGGGGAGGACACACATTACAGGGGTCACTGTGGGGAGGACACACATTACAGGGGTCACTGTGGGGAGGACACACATTACAGGGGTCACTGTGGGGAGGACACACATTACAGGGGACACTGTGCGAAGGACACACATTACAGGGGACACTATGGGGAGGAAACACATTACAGAGGTCACTATGGGGAGGACATACATTACAGGGGTCACTATGGGGAGGACACACATTACAGGGGACACTATGGGGAGGTCACACATTAAAGGGGACACTATGGGGAGGACACATATTACAGGGGACACTATGGGGAGGTCACACATTACAGGGGACACTATGGGGAGGACACACATTACAGGGGACACTATGGGGAGGACACATATTACAGGGGACACTATGGGGAGGCCACGCATTACGGGGGACACTCTGGGGAGGCCACGCATTACAGGGGACACTATGGGGAGGACACACATTACAGGGGTCACTGTGGGGAGGACACACATTACAGGGGTCACTGTGGGGAGGACACACATTACAGGGGTCACTATGGGGAGGCCACTCATTACAGGGGACACTATGGGAAGGACACACATTACAGGGGACACTGTGGGGAGGACACACATTACAGGGGTCACTGTGGGGAGGACACACATTACAGGGGACACTGTTGGAAGGACACACATTACAGGGGTCACTATGGGGAGGACACACATTACAGAGGACACTATGGGGAGGACACACATTACAGGGGACAGTATGGGGAGGACACACATTACAGGGGACACTATGGGGAGGACACACATTACAGAGGACACTATGGGGAGGACACACATTACAGCGGACACTATGGGGAGGACACATATTACATGGGACACTATGGGGAGGACACACATTACAGAGGACACTATGGGGAGGACACACATTACAGGGGACACTATGGGGAGGCCACACATTACAGGGGACACTATGGGGAGGACACACATTACAGGGGACACTATGGGGAGGCCACGCATTACAGGGGTCCCTATGGGGAGGACACACATTACAGGGGACACTATGGGGAGGACACACATTACAGAGGACACTATGGGGAGGACACACATTACAGGGGACACTATGGGGAGGCCACACATTACAGGGGACACTATGGGGAGGACACACATTACAGGGGACACTATGGGGAGGCCACGCATTACAGGGGACACTATGGGGATGACACACATTACAGGGGACACTATGGGGAGGACACACATTACAGGGGTCACTATGGGGAGGACACACATTACAGGGGACACTATCGGGAGGCCACACATTACAGGGGACACTATGGGGAGAACACACATTACAGGGGACACTATGGGGAGGACACACATTACAGGGGTCCCTATGGGGAGGACACACATTACAGGGGACACTATCGGGAGGCCACACATTACAGGGGACACTATGGGGAGGACACACATTACAGGGGTCACTATGGGGAGGACACACATTACAGGGGACACTATGGGGAGGACACACATTACAGGGGTCACTATGGGGAGGACAAACATTACAGGGGACACTATGGGGAGGCCAAACATTACAGGGGACACTATGGGGAGGCCAAACATTACAGGGGACACTATGGGGAGGACAAACATTACAGGGGACACTATGGGGAGGACAAACATTACAGGGGACACTATGGGGTGGCCACACATTACAGGGGACACTGTGGGGAGGACATACATTACAGGGAACACTGTGGGGAGGACACACATTACAGGGGACACTATGGGGAGGCCACACATTACAGGGGACACTATGGGGAGGACATAAATTACAGGGGACACTGTGGGGAGGACACGCATTACAGGGGACACTGTGGGGAGGACACACATTACAGGGGACACTATGGGGAGGACACACATTACAGGGGACACTGTGGGGAGGACACACATTACAGGGGACACTATGGGGAGGACACACATTACAGGGGACACTATGGGGAGGACACACATTACAGGGGTCACTATGGGGAGGCCACACATTACAGAGGACACTATGGGGAGTCCACACATTACAGGGGACACTGTGGGGAGGACACACATTACAGGGGTCACTATGGGGAGGACACACATTACAGGGGACACTGTGGGGAGGACACACATTACAGGGGACACTATGGGGAGGACACACATTACAGGGGACACTGTGGGGAGGACACACATTACAGGGGACACTATGGGGAGGACACACATTACAGGGGACACTATGGGGAGGACACACATTACAGGGGTCACTATGGGGAGGCCACACATTACAGAGGACACTATGGGGAGTCCACACATTACAGGGGACACTGTGGGGAGGACACACATTACAGGGGTCACTGTGGGGAGGACACACATTACAGGGGACACTGTTGGAAGGACACACATTACAGGGGTCACTATGGGGAGGACACACATTACAGAGGACACTATGGGGAGGACACACATTACAGGGGACAGTATGGGGAGGACACACATTACAGGGGACACTATGGGGAGGACACACATTACAGAGGACACTATGGGGAGGACACACATTACAGCGGACACTATGGGGAGGACACATATTACATGGGACACTATGGGGAGGACACACATTACAGAGGACACTATGGGGAGGACACACATTACAGGGGACACTATGGGGAGGCCACACATTACAGGGGACACTATGGGGAGGACACACATTACAGGGGACACTATGGGGAGGCCACGCATTACAGGGGTCCCTATGGGGAGGACACACATTACAGGGGACACTATGGGGAGGACACACATTACAGAGGACACTATGGGGAGGACACACATTACAGGGGACACTATGGGGAGGCCACACATTACAGGGGACACTATGGGGAGGACACGCATTACAGGGGACACTATGGGGAGGCCACGCATTACAGGGGACACTATGGGGATGACACACATTACAGGGGACACTATGGGGAGGACACACATTACAGGGGTCACTATGGGGAGGACACACATTACAGGGGACACTATCGGGAGGCCACACATTACAGGGGACACTATGGGGAGAACACACATTACAGGGGACACTATGGGGAGGACACACATTACAGGGGTCCCTATGGGGAGGACACACATTACAGGGGACACTATCGGGAGGCCACACATTACAGGGGACACTATGGGGAGGACACACATTACAGGGGTCACTATGGGGAGGACACACATTACAGGGGACACTATGGGGAGGACACACATTACAGGGGTCACTATGGGGAGGACAAACATTACAGGGGACACTATGGGGAGGCCAAACATTACAGGGGACACTATGGGGAGGCCAAACATTACAGGGGACACTATGGGGAGGACAAACATTACAGGGGACACTATGGGGAGGACAAACATTACAGGGGACACTATGGGGTGGCCACACATTACAGGGGACACTGTGGGGAGGACATACATTACAGGGAACACTGTGGGGAGGACACACATTACAGGGGACACTATGGGGAGGCCACACATTACAGGGGACACTATGGGGAGGACATAAATTACAGGGGACACTGTGGGGAGGACACGCATTACAGGGGACACTGTGGGGAGGACACACATTACAGGGGACACTATGGGGAGGACACACATTACAGGGGACACTGTGGGGAGGACACACATTACAGGGGACACTATGGGGAGGACACACATTACAGGGGACACTATGGGGAGGACACACATTACAGGGGTCACTATGGGGAGGCCACACATTACAGAGGACACTATGGGGAGTCCACACATTACAGGGGACACTGTGGGGAGGACACACATTACAGGGGTCACTATGGGGAGGACACACATTACAGGGGACACTGTGGGGAGGACACACATTACAGGGGACACTGTGGGGAGGAAACACATTACAGGGGACACTATGGGGAGGCCACACATTACAGGGGACACTATGGGGAGGACACACATTACAGGTGAAACTTTGGGAAGGTCACACATTACAGGGGACACTGTGGAAGTTTAATTAGGGCAGCAAAGCCGGGGATGGTAAGACAGATCGCCAAAGAGAGTAAAACTAACCCCAGAATGTTCTACAGCTATGTAAACAGTAAAATGTACAAACCTGAACGTGTGCCCCCCTGAAAAGCCAATTTAGTAAACCTCTTCTTTGCTTCCATATTCACAGAGAAACATGATATGCCAGGTGAAATCCGGGGCAATAACCCAAACTCTACAATAAATGTTACTTGTCCAACCAAGGAAGAAGGGCAGCACCACCTTATACAGATTAAAATAGACAAATTCCAGGTGGCATTCATCGCTGTGTTTTAAGGGGATTATTTACAGTAATAGACAAGCCACTATTTTTAATATTTCAAGATTCCATAATGTTGGGGGCTGTTCCACGGGTTTGGAAAATAGCAAATGTGGTGCCAATATTCAAAAAGGGTGCTGGAACCTGGGAACTACAGACCGGTATACAACCTAATAGTGTAACAAGTGGGGGTGCCAGACCCGTCTGTGCCCATCTAAGCACCTAACAATTCTAATTTGAGGGGGGCTTTCTGGAAACCCCACACAGGCCCTCAGATGGTCTGCACTCTACCCACACAAATACAGCAAAACCACAATGTACTATAGTAAAAATCTAATTTTATTAGTAGTAAAAAATACTCCTATAAGGGATTATACACACATAGACATAACAAGTGACATTCTAAAAAACATATACACAATGACACAACAAAGGGGGATGCCCCTATATAGGCTTTGAATTTGTATGCATATCTCACAATGGAATGTCTTCCTGATATTGGAAATACCTAATATAAACAAGTAGCTGATATTAAGGGCCAGTGCCAGATAACGGGCACTTAATCTATAAAAAGTGCTATGTGCAATAAACAGTCAATATAAAGAAAATATTGTGCAAATATACATTGAAAACACTCTGTAAAAATGTCTGCACAAAGCAGACCACAAGACACTGGCCACACAATATACTAATAACAATATAAAGTCAGGAAGAAATCACATTACCATATTAACAACGTCTAACGCCTGAGGTCCCCCATGTAACAGCCCGCCGACGCGTTCCATGGATTCACCACTTCACCAGGGCAGAAATGGCCCTCAAATTAGAATTGCTATTGTGAAGTATCTCTGTGAAGATGAGCTTATTACCCTTATCAGCATGGATTTGTGAGTAGAGATGGGAGAACCCAAACCACAAAGTTTGGGTTTGAAACAAACTTTGCGAGTTCAGGTTTCCAAACCCAAACACAGACTTCAGTCAGAAGTCTGTGTTCTAATTTGACTTCTGGCCCGAACATGAGCTGAGCAGCCAATCAACTCGCATCACCTGAGGTCCCAGCAGCAGGAAGCTGTTGTAACTTACCTCTTCCTGATGCTCTTCCTGTCAGAGGCAGCAGCAGTGTTGTTTGAAACCAGCCCCAGTCGGGGCTAAAAAAAAAAAGATGGCTGCTCGCTCCCATGAGTGAGGACATTCCTAGTGCTGACATTTATACAAAATTCTCCCGAACTTGCCGGACCCGAACTTTGGGGGGTTCACCCATCCCTATTCATGAGGAATCACTCCTGCCAGACAAACCTCATCAGCTTTTATGAGCAAGTAAAACAGTTCTGGGTACCAGTGCATAAGAAAGACATATCAGAACTTGAGTGCGTTCATACTAAATATTAAATATAATGAAGAAACTAGAGTACCCTGAAAGATTGTCAAAGTTAGGTTTATTTCGTTTGGAAAAGAGACGTCTAAGGGATGACCTAATGACTATGTATAAATATATCCAGGGTCAATACAAAGATCTGTCCCACAATCTATTTAAACTCAGCACTGTAAGTAAAACTCGGGGGCATCCACTAATGTTGGAGGAAAGACGCTTCTTGTGCTACAGGAGGCAATTCTTTACTGTAAGACCAATGTGACTATGGGGATTAAGTAAACGCTAGCACCATGTAGTGCCTCGTAGCGGCGGGTGAACGCTGGGCGCTGTATGTGAAAACCATATTTAAGAAAGCCAATCTGGTGAGCCGCTCTAACATCGCCATGTAGCTCCACATGTATTACTAGAGGCCGCTCAGTGTATAGTCCCTGCGCTGTATGTTCAGCAGAGCCATGTGGCACCTGTCACTCAGTAGCGCTCTCCCACACATTTCAATGGTGTTTCACTTGGTTGTGTTTAAAGAGCGTGTTGCCAAAGTAAACTTTGACATTTTTGTCTCAAATCATTGTGTCTCCTGCCCTGCAAACAAACACTTTTACAGGTTTTTTTAAAAAAATTTCATGCAGAATTGTATGTGTAGGTCTGCCATTGCAGTGTCATTGTCACAGTGTTAAAACAATGTCATTTCATATGTTTTTGCTCTGGTGATGGTGTATATGTGTTGAGAAAGAGACTTTTTTTCACACAGAATCTGGTGCTCTATGCTAGATCACCCAGTTTTAGAGCGCCAACACTGTGTGTGTGTAATTTTTTCTTGAATACGGGCTTCAGTGCCGAGTGCTGGATGCACTTAACTGGTGCTACCTATCGCTCGCTGCAGCGTTGCCCTGTTGTAGTGTAGCCTTGGGTGCTATGACCTTGAGACACCATCTAGCGTTCGCAATTGGCTCTGCAGTGAATCAGGGAATGTCGCCCTCCAGACATCACATTCATCAGTGCTGGACAGGATAGTACAGCGCCACTTGTCTGCCCACTAAGCTAGGTCACATCGCCCGACACCCGTTTGCAGCGTCTACTAGCGGTCGCTCTAGGCGCCGCTACACAGACGCTCACATGGCAATAAGCGGCACTAGTCTTAAATCAGCCTCCCCAGAACTCTCTACCAGATGTCATCATTCAGAATACACTAAAAGATTTCAAAAGTGACCGGCATGCATGTAATAACATTACCAGCTATGGCTACTAAACCACTAATAAACAGGCTGAACTGAATGGATTAAAGTATTTTTTGGCAGAATTTGGCCCTCAACACGAAATGTCTTGCTTTTTTAATTTTCAGTGCTTTCATAATATTTTTAGGTAAAAGAAAAAAGTAAACTTTGTCGAATTTTTTTAAATAACATTTTTTTTTTAGAAAAGCATATTAGGCCTGATTCAGAGCCTCCTCAAAACCGTGTCGTATTTGGCTTGTTCTGTGTATTTTTCCCTTTTTTCCGTATACATAGGTGCGTACGCATGATTCAGAGCCTCCATCGGACGCCTTCCGTTTACTGTTCGTAGCTGCGTACGCCAACGAGAATGTCATTTTCTGGCTCTCGTTGCGTCCATGAGAGGACGAGGTTTACGTTTACGTTACTTAGTTAACCTCGTATACTACCGTTTTTCAGCGTTTTCCAACGTAGCTTTCAACGAAAATTTTCCGTGTCCCGCTAGATTCAGCATGCATCTTTCTCCAAATATACGTCCAAACGGAAATCTCTCGGAAATCTGTTGGAAAGCTGCTATGTTTGCATGCATGTACGCATGCGTGCAGCTATTTAACTCATTTATGTCCCCAGTCTCAACTATTCTCTCACTCACTTCTGCTCCAATGCTTACCTTAACTCACTAGCGGTTCCTGTTTTTCTGTTCTCCCGCCATTCATGCTCCCGCCATTCATGCTTACCTTAACTCACTAGCAGTTCCTGTTTTTCTGTTCTCCCGACATTCATGCTTACCTTAACTCACTAGCCTTTCCTGTTTTTCTGTTCTCCCGACATTCATGCTTACCTTAACTCACTAGCGGTTCCTGTTTAGATGTTCTCCCGACATTCATGCTTACCTTAATGTTCTGCATTCTGTAGTTATTTTTCAACTCCTTCTTGATGGCTTCTGATGTATGTTGTTTAGTGGATGTGTTCATGCATTAATTTTTGGGATGTTTACAGAAACATGGTTATGTTTAAATATATTTATTTATTTTTTTTTTGGTTATTGTTTTTTATAACACGTTTGATTTAAACTTTTAGGAACATTTTTTTTGGGTTCAACAATATAAAAAATGTTAAATGTTTCTTTTTTTTGGGTGCCACAATATACATTTTTTAAACTTTTTTTAATTTTTGGCACAATATAAAAGTTTTTTTTTTCAATTGTACAATATGAAAAGTTTTTTTTTAAACACACATATTAAAACAAAAAAATATTAAAAATGTAATACAACATATTTACACAATGTGGCAGGCCCCAGGAATCTATTCTTCTTTGGTCCCCAATGAAGCTGCCAGCTCCTGGATGTCACACACCAGCCTTTACACCGTCGCAGTCAAAACATGTAGTCTTTCTTGTGGTGTTGCTGTGAAAAGGAAGCAAAAGTTCATTTTTAGTATATACATTTTTTAATAGCTGTGGAATGAAATATTATTAATGTTCTAGGCTAGGGATGAGGCCATATATTATTCTGCTAATTTAATAGTCTAGGGATGAGGCCATATATTATTATTCTAATTTATTAGTCTAGGGATGAGGCCATATATTATTCTGCTAATTTAATAGGCTGGGGACGAGGCCATATATTATTATGCTAATTTAATAGGCTAGGGATTTTTAATACCTGTTGATGAAGCCATGTTATAGAAAATCAACTAAGTAGACTACAAACTTACTAGGCTGGTGGACGACATGATCTTGGGGGACCAGCCTCCTCTCTGGGGCCTGCCACTGCTCCTGGTCTGAGTCTGTTGAGAAAGCAAAAATATGTTTGATTATAATGTATGATTTTTTAAAGCAGAGATTTTTTTTAGAATGTGTGTGTGACATCACCCACCTTCTTCATGCACCTCAGGGGCTTGCTCATCTGCCCTCTGCAATCCAGGCTCTTCACCCGCTACATCCACATCTAAAAGAATAGAAGCAGGAAATGAGTGTGTGTTTACAGTGCATGTACCTGTGTGCGCTTCAGTCTGAGAAACATACCGGAGTGGTGTTGCTCCTCCATATGTACAGACTCCCTGGCGAGCCGCTGATGCCCTCCTCTGTAGAGAGGCCCAGTGGCTGCTCGTCGCCACCTACAGAGGAGGGCGAAGACCTTGGCACTGGAGACGCACCACCTTCACTTGGCCCAGATCGATCCCGCACTGGCCGGACTGCTCGCCTCCGGGTGGGTCGAATTCGATAATCCCATTAGCTTACTAGAAGAGAATAGCATTCATAAACAGAGGCCTGGCTAAGGGCTTTGGTAGATCTAATATGTAATGTTAATGTACTTACTTGGGAAATGCTTCCCGAAGAATCGCCTCACCCGAGGCCTCTTCCTTCGCTTCAGGTCCGACCAGTGTTGGATGATCTGGGTGTAAATGAAGGTGGTGTCACTGTCTGCGGCTATTTTGGTCACTATCTCCAGTGCCAAAGTCTTCTTTAGGAAGTCACTCGCCAGGTAGTCATATCTGTTTTCCATCATCATCTAAAAGATAAAAGAAAAACAGATTTGCTTAATTCAAACATCATACATATCACAATGTAAATGATAGCAGTTTCATAAGTTACATTCCCCATAACATTTCTATCCTTCAGCTATCCTTCTAGATGCCAAATTTGTCCCCCGCTGTTTTTGCCTGCACTGCCTAAGTGCCTAATGCATATGCATGCATTTCGTGTGCAAATCAACTGCCTGCACAAACACTTACTAGCATTATATTCTCCTGTTGCTCGCGGGTAAAGAGCGTGGGTGCCATCTTGTATTACAGTATCAGCAGATGTGTTGCGCCCCAGCGGTTTCCGGGATGCGCACGTCCGTACACACGCGTACCGTAAGCGTCATACACAGTCATAACTATTTAAAGGGTACTTGGACACACAGCTGAGTGTCTTTACAGATATCGATATGCCTGCCAAGAAAGGGAGCCGCCAGACCCCAAGTCCCATGAACGTTGTGCCGAACAGCATGAAAAAACTTCATTCAGGCCTGCAACTAGGTCCCACAAAACCAGTGGCCACTCGCATCCGACAAGGACATTCACTCGCCACATAAAGGATCCATTGGCCCACACTCCAGCCCCCTCCAAATCTGGGACATCACGGAAGGCGAAGGAGACTTCCTTCAGCAAGAATGCTCCCCGGCCCACAACATCCAAAACCCAAGGGAGCACTACTAGTAAGGGCAAGGGTAAGACTAGGCCTAGAAGCCCTAGCCCCCCAACAACACCCTCTCCTGCTCGTGTCCAATTTCAACGGCTGTAACTTCTTTGGGCAGCCAGTCTATGACACCCAGCCCCCATGCAAGTCCAGCCCAATCCTTTGTGAGCGAAAGGTCTGGCTATTCCACGACTGCAAGTCACCCAAGAATATCACCGAATATTCCACCCACCCAGGAAGAGGCAGCCAGGACAACATTAGCCAGAAACCTGCAGCGTGGGACCTTGAGCGGGCGCTTTACTGAGCCCCAAACAATGGCATTGGCAAGTGGGGTATCTGACCACTATGATGAGCTGTATGGAAGAAATTCTAAAGCCACCAGCAAAGTGTGCAAGACACAAATCTGGAAGGACATCACCAGACAGTTGAATTGTGCGGGGACTGAGAGGAAAGATGTGGAGCAGATCCAGCTAAAATTCTGGGACCTAAAATATGCCGTCTGGCAGAAGAGAAATAAACGCAGGCAGCACGGGTACAGATGGGTGTTTGAGTTGGCCAGGTTGTTGTTGTGCAGGACCTTGTAAGTAATGTTTTTTTCTTTGTTTTAAAACTTGCAAACAGGAGGTGGATTCCCATCTAAACTCCAGTACAGCGCAGCTGAGGAGCTTGTCCTGGGACTAATACACCCCTCGTCACTACAGGGCTTATCTGGTGCCATAGATACTGACAGCAATGTCATGGCAGAAGGTTAGTATTTTAAGGAATGTTTTTTTGCTTTGCCTTTAAAAAATGTAGATTAAAAGCCTAGGTACACACAGGGCCGTAGCTAGGGGGAAGCAGGGGGGCACGCTCCCAGGGTGCAGCAGTTCAGGGGGGCGCCAAAGGGGGTCATGAAAACCAGTTGGGGGAGTCCATTTTTAATTCTTGCCCCGGGTGCCCTAAAGCCTAGCTACTCCCATGGGCACACTAGGTATGTTTATGTGTTAACTTGCCTTTAATTTTACATTCCAGCACCTCCAAATACTCAAGCGACTGTGCAATCCTCTTCCTGTTTGCCCACTGCCACCACGTCCCGCCAGCCATTAACAACATATCCTACACAGTAACAGCTGGATCTGGTACGTGTACTATGCACTAACTGGTGATGCATGTGAAGGAAGATGACTACTTGCCCCAACATATATTTGAGCAACTATCTCACACATTTGTTTTTCCTGTCCCTACAGACACCACCCATAATGGAAGCAATACACCATATGGAGGAGGAGAACATTTCCATGCCTCCCCAAATGCCAACCCACCATCATCATCTGCCACTGCCCCAGCAACAGCCGCCCACAAATCCTCTGCAGCAGAGTCAATCACGCCCTCTGCTGGCAGATCAGCATGGTCAGAAGCAAGAGACAGAAACAACTGTCCCATGTGCTAGCTCTGCTGCAGAGGATTTGCGTACAACATCTGCTCCTGTTACTAGGCCTAGACCTCCATCATCTACACGCGCCAAAACCAGGGGAAGTGGAGGACACCCTCATCCACGTCGCCATGTAATCCAGGTGAGGCGTGTACAGATCCTGGAGACAGCATGGAGAAATGACAGCCACTACTTTAGGAAAGTAAACCAAAGATTAAATGAGCAGCACAATTACAAAACTTCAATAACAACTTTACCACCCTGCTGCATGAAATTAGGACTAGCTAACAGGCAGATGCTGGAGCAGTGGCAGATGATGAATGACACCCATGAACAGGTGTTGGCCATCCTACAAGGCCAACAACAGCCTTATTATTGGAATCTACCATATTAAGAATTTGCGTTGTATTTGCTCCACATCTTTCCTCTCCATCCCCACACTATTCACCTGTCTGGTGATCTCAACCCATATTTGTGTATTTGTGCCTTTGCTGGTTGCTTTAGAATTTCTCCCATACAGCTCATGATAGTGGTCAGAAATCCCACTTGCCAATGCCATAGTTTGGGGCTCTGTAAAGCGCCCGCTCAAGCTCCCACGCAGCAGGTTAAGACCTAATGAAATCCTGGCTGCCTCATCCTGGGTGGGTGGAATAGTTGGTGACATTCTTGGCTGACTAACCCACTAATACCTACAACTTTTGCTCTGAAAGGATTGTGCTGGACTTGCTTGGGGGCTGGGTGTCATAGGCTGGCTGGCCCAATAACTTGCAGCCATTGAGCTGGCCGCTGACTCAGGGCTCGCTACATTGTAATGCTCAAATAGGCCTTGAGCAGGAGAGGGTGTTGTTGTTGGCTATGGATTCATGCCTACTGTTCCCCTTACCCTTAATACTAGTGCTCCCTATGGTTCTGGATGTTGGTGGACGGGGAGCATTCTGGCTGGAGAAAGTTTCCTTGGCCAGCCTGGATGTGCCACATTTTGAGGGGGCTGGAGTCTGGCCCAATGGATCCTTCCTTTGCCTAGTGGATGTCCTCATAGGCTGCGAGTGCCCTTCCCCACCTAATTTCTGTATGGAATATTAAAATATTTAAATAAAGGTTCTCTGTTCTGTGTTATTTTTAGCCATTTTTGATCTCTTTGGTTACAAAAAGATGAGTGTTGTTAAAGGAAATATTTGACAATAAAAAAGCATTACGTTCAAATCTGTTCCAAAGTTTTTTAGTATTAGTTTGTGACCATAAGCAAATCAAAGTATAAATAATAGGAATTTATTCAAGCACAAGGAAATAACATAAATCATGACACCAACAATTAACCAAAATTAATAAAGTTTAGGAAAACAAATTGGTAATAAGGTGAGCCCAGACTGACTGCCCAGAAGCACTCTGGGTGCCCTCATATAAATCGTCCGGAATGTCCATGACTGCTGGAGAGGGGGCCACGTCGACATATCGGGGGACCTTCTGCATTAGAGCAAAATTATGAAGGACACAGCAGGCAACAATTATCTTTATGATTTTGCTCGGGTCATATTGCAGGGCCCCCCCTGTATGGTCCAGGCATCTGAATCTGCTTTTCAGCAGACCGAAGGCCCTCCCCACCACAGCCTAGGTCTTCCTATGGGCACGGTTATAGCCCTCCTGTGCCTGAGTCTGAGGCAGTAGGACTGGTGTCATCAGCCATGGCAGCAGTGGATAACCCGAATCCCCCGAAAATAATAAAACACAAAGTTAGTGTCTACTTCTTAGTTACATTGCATATCATGTCATCAGAGGGAAAGAACATCCATATGCTGAGACAGGCTTTTCCAAAAATATTCATAGTCATACAGTGAAAGCCTAATGAAACTATTTTTAAAAACTTACCCCTGCCAGGACACTTAGGAACCGAAGTTCCGGACCAACCACAGCTTGCACGTTAATAGAGTGGCCCATCTTCTGGTTCCTGTAAGAGAAGAAATACAGGTATTTAGTACACCAAAACAATAAAGCAAATAACCAAGTTATCACCAACAAAATAAGGGATCCTTATTGTTTTGATTGATTTTTTAAAACAAATTATTAGTACTACAACCAATAATTAATAGTTGGTCACTCGGATTTAATTAAGGTCTACATGATAAGGAATAATTAAGGTCTACATGAAAATGATTAGTTAAGGTCTGCATGAAAATGATTAATCAAGGGCTACATGATAAGGAATAATTAAGGGCTACATGAAAATTATTGATTTAGATATACATTAAAACATACTGTGATTCAATGAGTTAATACAAGTCATAATGTTGACCTAAACCACATACCTAAAGAGATATTCTCTCTCTATCAGCTGCTGGAGGCACCAACACAACATGTGTACAATCAATCGCACCCATAACGTTGGGCATGTCGGCTAGATTAAAAAAACCCAACTTAAGAGCATTCCAGGCAACCATGTTGTCAGGGAAATATATGTATTTTTGACACAGGGTAGCCATGCCATCCAAAAACTTGTTGAGCGTGCAGCTCAGCATAGGCTGGGACATCCCCACAAAGAGGGCACCTAGCCTCTGGGACGAGCCGTTCGTCAAAAATTGCAGGCAGCCAAGCATCTTGGTCATAGCTGAAATTGCTTGCCCCTTTCTTGTGGTGCGGGATAACCATGGCCGCAGCTCACTATACAAGTTATGGAGGGAAGCGCGATTGAGTCGGGTGAGCTCAAACAGCTCAACGTCATGCATGCGATCGATGTCCATACGTGCACGGTGCAATCTGGATTCAGCCATGCTGATGCAGAGCAAGGGCCTTATTCATGAAGCGATAGCGCCAGGTATTGGCTATTTAGCGACAGGTTTGGCAGGTTTCGGCAGGTATCGGCAAGAGAACACTGGCCACAGCACGCAATTACACATTTATGAAGCCGATCCTGTTGAGCGACTAGGATAATGCCATGTAGCGCTAGATTCATCATTATCCCAGCCTCAGCGTACAGCGCCGGCGTTCAAACTTTCAGAGCGCCACGTCTTACCTCTTGCTTCCTGCCGCACTCCTATACATGTCAATGGATGATCCTTAAATCCCATTTCTCTGCCCTTTTTTTTTTCAATTAATCCAAATGCTTCACACATTTATCCTGACCTGTATGTATTTTTTTAAAATTTTTTTTATTTTTTTTTATTTAAAAATGTATTTATTTGTCTGGCAGTAAAGTGTTAATGTCACACCCCTCCAACAATGTAATTTCAGTGTATATAGCTTGCTTAATGTTGTTCATGTGTTATAAAAATCACTTTAATCACACAACGACTGGCGCTATGTCCTCCAGCCACACAATCTAGAATGCCTGTGTTCGCTCACTGTCAAATTTTGTTGAATACGGTTCAGATTCGGTCGCACTGAGCAGTCGCTGTTGTTCGCAGCATGCAGCACTCCACAGTTGGTAAATATGGATTTTGGATGTGTGGCTATAGCGCCGAACATTGGTATGCGTAAGCAGTGTTAAATATGCGTTTCATAGCAGTAACATTGACGTTTCTTAGCGTTTTTGGGGGGGCACAGGCTTCTCGCTTACTTTTCCCCTTGGACATTGTGCTCCCTTGCACTTTGGATGTGGTTGCGCGGGGAGGTTTCTTCTTGGAGGAAGGTTTTAAACTTTTCCGGGTGCTTGAAGTTTTTGATGGGCCTGGAGTTGTGGCCAATGTAGCCTTGTGACGGCCACTTTTGCTCCGCATTTCAGGCACCTTTGAAGACGATTTGTGCGACCGAGTGCTCGGTCTGGAGGATGATGTGTCCTCATGCCGCTCCGGCCATTTTGTCTTGCCCTCCTTGGCTGCTGGTTGCTTTTTTTGGGTGCCATGATGACATTCACAAAGAGAATGAGCTGTATGTCCATTACCCTTTAAATATTAATGACTGGGTATGTCGCTTTCGCGTACGCGTGCAGCCGGCCGGCCGCATCCCGGAAACCGCTGGGGCACTAGAGAAGAAAGATGGCGCCCACGATCTTCACCTGCCAACAACAATATATCATTATGCTTGTAAGTGTATTGTAAGGACGTTGATTTGACATCTAAATGCATGCATAGGCCTTAAGGAAGCGCAGGAAGAAACAGTTGTTTTAAAAAGTGATTTAAACTCCGTGCCAAACAGAAGTTAGTGCCCACATGTGCAAACCAACTCACTTGCATCTACAAGGATAAGTTAAGGCTAGAAATGTATTGTGGAATGTCATTTAGTCAACTGATTTAATTGTGAATGATATTTGTATGCTGTTTGATCTAACAACTATTTTGATTTTTGTGCTTTTTATGTCTACTATGATGGAGCGCAGGTACAACTACCTGCCCAAAGATTTTGAGAAGAGGAAGCTGGCCCTGGAGATAGTGGCCCAGATTGACGAGGACACGCACACCACCTTCACTTTTACGCAGATCATGCAGCACTGGTCGGACCTCAAGCGACAGTACAAGCCCTGGGTGCGGCAATTTTTTGCGACCCATTTCCCAAGTAAGTACATACTGATTGCATGCTAGATGCAACAAACACAGAAGGTAGGCCTTTATTTATAAATGCTTTTCTTTTCTAGTTCCTGAATTTGAATACTGCATACGACCCACCTGGAGGCGCGCAGTCCGGCCAGTACAGCATGAATCTGCCCCAAGTGAAGGTGGTGGTGTCACGCTCCGGGTACCGCGATTAACCACTTAGACAACTCCAGCTCTCTTGGTAAGGACCTCAACCCCCAATCTCCGCAGCCAGCTTCACCTATAGGAGCCCCCGCTTGCCGAGACGCAGAACACGCCTGCTCGGGATCGGTTGCCCCCAGGACTTTATGGCTCAAAGGATGAAGCCTTACGGTACAGAGGACTGGAGAGCCTGCGGCTGGAAGTGGAATCGGGCAGCCCGTAACTGAGCGTAAGGAGGAAGTCCAAGGACAGGCTGGAGGTTGGTAACAGGAGACCTGAGAAGGCCACAGGACAATAGCAATGGACAGATCGTGGTCTAGGTTCGAGGCAAGGGTCGGCAGCAGGAGTGGAGATCGAGGATGGTCAGAGGCAAGCAAAGGTCGGCAACAGGAACGGAGATCAAGGATGGTCAAACTGGCAAGGGTCGGCAACAGGAACGGAGATCAAGGATGGTCAAACTGGCAAGGGTCGGCAACAGGAACGGAGATCAAGGATGGTCAAACTGGCAAGGGTCGGCAACAGGAACGGAGATCAAGGATGGTCAAACTGGCAAGGGTCGGCAACAGGAACGGAGATCAAGGATGGTCAAAAACAGGCAAGGTCGGCAACAGAAATCAGGATCAAAATCGAGGATAAACAGCTACAAGGGTCTAGGCGCTATAACAGGCAATGACAGACTGACTGGGTTGAGGTTAAATAGGGAACAGACATAATTGGCCAAGGAGAGTCAGTGTAGTGATTGGTGCAACCAGGAACTTCAAACAGATTGGACACATGGGGCGAGCTGCCCAGAATTCAGAGAGAGCTGATTGGAGGGAAGTAGTGAGGGAGTGACGTGCTGATGAGATTGGCCAGTGACAAGTAAAACATTCCCCCCACCCACACCTGTACCTTTAATCATTTCTCCTCCAGCGGCCGCGCTGAGAACAGCGGCGCCGGAGGGCATAAACACAACGTGCTCGCGCGTGTGCGCGAGCACGAGCGCCGGAGCTGGGGACGCCGGCCAAAGAGGAACCAGGCGCGCGCGCGCCAGGAGGAAGGAGGGCCGCCGCCCGCCGCGGCCGCCGACCAGGAAGCCGTGCGGCGGTACGGGGAGCGCGACAGGAACGGGACGCAGGTAAGTGGGTGCTGACATTACCCCCCCCCCCCTCACGAGGGGCCTCCGGACCCTCACCAGGTTTTTCCGGATTGTCACGGTGAAATTTCTTTACCAGAGCCCTGGCGTGAACATCCCTAGAAGAAACCCAGCATCTCTCCTCAGGACCGTAACCAACCCAGTCAATTAAATACTGTATAGTATTACGCACTCTACGAGAATCCAAAATCTTGTTTACTTCATATTCTTGTGCATTATCTACTAAAACCGGAGGAGGACCAACAGGAGAAGAGTCTTTAGCAGGCTTCAACAGAGAAACATGAAATGAGTCGGAGATCTTCATAGTAGAAGGAAGCCGTACTTTATAGGTAACATTATTAAGTTTTCTGATAATAGGATAAGGACCAATAAATTTTGGACCCAATTTATAAGAAGGCTGACGGAGAGCGATATTCCTAGTGGAAACCCAAACAAGGTCTCCACACTGAAGGATAGGTTCCTGAGACCTGTGACGATCAGCAAACTTTTTATATTTAACGCGCATAGTTTCTAAATTTTTCTTGACACATGCCCAAACCTCTTTCCGTTTCTGAAGCCACTCTTCTAAGACCGGAAAATCAGAAGGTGCTGCAGAAAAAGAAGAAGCCTTAGGATGCTTTCCATAATTACAGAAGAACGGGGATATTTTGGTACTATCACTCGGCGCATTATTATACGCGAACTCCGCAAAGTCAATAAATTCCGACCACTGCTCCTGAGTGTCAGAGATGTAACATCTTAAATATTGTTCTAGGCTCTGATTCGTTCTTTCGGTCTGCCCATTAGACTGGGGATGATACGCGGAGGACAAAGAAACCTGAATCCCCAAACGTGAACAAAAATTTTTCCAAAATTGTGATATAAATTGCACACCCCGATCGGAAACAATATTTACTGGAATACCATGAAGACGAAAAATATGCGAGATGAACAAGCGCGAAAGTTCAGGAGCCGAGGGTAGCTTGGGTAAAGCAATAAAATGAGCCATCTTACTAAATCTATCAACGACTACCCAAATCACAGTGTTCCCATGCGAGAGAGGTAAATCAACAATAAAATCCATCGAGATGTGAGACCACGGTTCTTTAGGGATCTCAAGCGGAATCAGATACCCACTAGGGGCCTTGTGTACCCCTTTACTTCGTGCACAAACAGGACATGCGTCGATAAAGGTAGTGATATCACGTCTCATAGAAGGCCACCATACATGACGTCGAGCTAAAATAAAAGTTTTACGAATTCCCAGATGCCCGGCAGTTTTGGCGTCGTGGAATTCGCGGATTACGTCGGAACGCAAATGCGGTGGCACAAATTGACGTCCTGCTGGTACATTTACAGGTGAATCATCTTGGAACGGCGCCAAAACATTAGAAAGATCGGGGAGTAGGGCCCCGACCACACAACCTGCAGGTAAAATAGGTTCCCCAGAATCTCCTCGATCTTTACACTCACCGAACATACGCGATAGAGCATCGGCTTTAGTATTTTTTACACCCGGCTTAAAAGTAATAATAAAATTGAAACGTGAAAAAAATAATGCCCAACGGGCCTGTCGAGAATTCAACCTCTTGGCGGAGCCTATATACTCAAGATTTTTATGATCGGTATATACAGTGATAGGATGCAGAGAGCCCTCTAACCAGTGACGCCATTCATCAAATGCCAGTTTAATAGCTAATAGTTCCCTATTGCCAACGTCATAATTTTGTTTCGCGGTATTAAATTTCCGAGAGAAATAGGCACATGGATGCATACGTTCAGGAGATCCAGAGAATTGCGATAAAACAGCCCCCACACCCAATTCAGACGCATCAACCTCAACAATAAAAGGTCTGTTGACATCAGGGTGCACTAAGACTGGCGCCGAAGTAAAAGCCTGTTTCAAGACACCAAAAGCTTCGGTAGCTGATGGTGACCAGTTAACAGTGAACGCGGCTTTACGGGTGAGATTGGTGAGAGGAGCAACGATACTAGAGAAACCCTTGATAAAACGTCGATAGAAATTAGCAAACCCAAGAAAACGTTGTAATTCTTTTAAAGATTTGGGTTGTACCCAATCCCGCACCGCTGAAACCTTTCCCGCATCCATCTCCAACCCCTGACTAGAAATAATATACCCTAAGAAGGGAACGGAGGCAACTTCAAACATACATTTAGAGATTTTAGCGTATAGATTATTTTCCCTCAATTTCTGAAGGACCAGTTTTACATGTTGCCTGTGTTCAAAAAGGTTCTTGGAGAAAATGAGGATGTCATCCAAATAAACCACTACGAAGATACCCAAATAGTCACGAAACACGTCATTAACAAAGTCTTGAAAGACCGCAGGAGCATTGCAAAGGCCGAAAGGCATGACTAAATATTCATAATGACCATCTTTAACATTGAAAGCCGTCTTCCATTCATCCCCTTGTCGTATACGGATTAGATTGTAGGCCCCCTTTAGATCTAGTTTAGAAAAAATCCGAGCCCCCACCACCTGATTGAATAAATCACCTATTAAGGGAAGAGGATAACGATTTTTAACGGTGATCTTATTCAATGCTCTATAATCTATGCAAGGCCTTAAACCCCCATCCTTCTTCTCAACAAAAAAGAAGCCGGCACCCGCCGGTGATGTTGATGGGCGGATAAAGCCTTTACTCAGATTTTCCGAAATATATTCCTTCATAGCCTGCTCTTCTGCCCGATTCAGATTATAAATTTTCCCCCTAGGGGGAATAGTTCCCGGAAGTAAGTCGATGGGACAATCATAGGATCTGTGTGGGGGAAGTTTATCAGCGGATCGCTCAGAAAAGACATCTGCCCAATCAGAATAAGGCAGAGGTAATTCCTGGGGCAAAATCTGAACACTCCTAAGGACAGTGGAGAAGCAATGTGCCTTGCAGTAATTACTCCATTTCACCAGGTCACCAGAGTGCCAATTAAATATGGGGTTATGGAGCTTTAGCCATGGGTATCCCAAAACTACAGGTGTTTCTGGACAATCAAACACCAGAAATTCTATAAGTTCAGAATGAGATGAGCCCACCACTAATTTGAGAGGAGGGGTCTTGTGACTGACCGGTCCTCCCTGGATAGCCTTCCCATTTATTGCCAACACCTGGAGAGACTTTTCAAGATGTACCAGTGGAACCCCCAGGATGGAGACTATGTTCCGATCCAGGAAGTTACCTGCAGCTCCACTATCGACAAAAGCAGATACAGCCTGTTTGGAAAGACCCCAGAAAAGCTCTGTAGGGATTAACATCTTATCATGGTGAGAGTAATGCTTCCATCCACCTAGGTCAGCACCCTCTTCCTGACCTAGGCGAGAAAGTTTCCCGCCGGATATCCCTTATTAGGGCAAGACCTGGCAAAATGCCCCGGGGACCCACAATAGAGACAAAGACCCAAAGACCGTCTTCGTTGTTTCTCGTCCTGAGAAAGACGGGCTCTGCCAACCTGCATTGGCTCCTCTTGAGAGGGGGAGGAGGAGTTTACCCCACCAGGAGTTGAAGGGCTGGGAATTTGTGAAGGTTTAAAGGGAGTAGTAACCCTAACCCTTTCCCTGGCTCTCTCCCTAAGACGCCTATCGATCCTGATGGAGACCTGCATAAGCTGGTCCAAATCTTTAGGAGTGGGAAAGTTGACCAGGGCATCTTTAATATTTTCGGATAGCCCCATGCGGAATTGGCTACATAGGGCTGGATCGTTCCAGGTAGATTCTACTGCCCAGCGCCGGAACTCAGCGCTGTAGTCCTCGGCGGAATTCCGACCCTGCTTCAGGGCCCGAAGCCTGTTTTCCGCCGTGGACTGACGATCTGGATCCGCATACAACACTCCCATAGCTGAGAAAAAGGATGTCACGGAGTGTAAGGCAGGATCTTCAGGGAGCAAGCTGAAAGCCCATGACTGGGGATCTCCTTGTAGCAAAGAGATAATTAAACCCACCCGTTGGGTTTCTGTGCCAGAAGATAAAGGCCGCAGCCTAAAGTAGAGTTCACACGAATTCTTGAAATTCGAAAAGCCGGCCCGGTCTCCAAAGAACTTTTCAGGTAAAGGAACCTTAGGCTCAGGAATATGAGGTGATACAGCGGGTGTTGAAGTCTGGCGGGTTTCTTGATTGGCCACCCTCTGGGCAAGTTGATTGATAGCGGTGGCCATCGCCTGAACTTGCTGTACCAGGTCTTCCATATTAATATTTTTGGGCCTGTTATAATGTCACGCTCCGGGTACCGCGATTAACCACTTAGACAACTCCAGCTCTCTTGGTAAGGACCTCAACCCCCAATCTCCGCAGCCAGCTTCACCTATAGGAGCCCCCGCTTGCCGAGACGCAGAACACGCCTGCTCGGGATCGGTTGCCCCCAGGACTTTATGGCTCAAAGGATGAAGCCTTACGGTACAGAGGACTGGAGAGCCTGCGGCTGGAAGTGGAATCGGGCAGCCCGTAACTGAGCGTAAGGAGGAAGTCCAAGGACAGGCTGGAGGTTGGTAACAGGAGACCTGAGAAGGCCACAGGACAATAGCAATGGACAGATCGTGGTCTAGGTTCGAGGCAAGGGTCGGCAGCAGGAGTGGAGATCGAGGATGGTCAGAGGCAAGCAAAGGTCGGCAACAGGAACGGAGATCAAGGATGGTCAAACTGGCAAGGGTCGGCAACAGGAACGGAGATCGAGGATGGTCAAACTGGCAAGGGTCGGCAACAGGAACGGAGATCAAGGATGGTCAAACTGGCAAGGGTCGGCAACAGGAACGGAGATCAAGGATGGTCAAACTGGCAAGGGTCGGCAACAGGAACGGAGATCAAGGATGGTCAAAAACAGGCAAGGTCGGCAACAGAAATCAGGATCAAAATCGAGGATAAACAGCTACAAGGGTCTAGGCGCTATAACAGGCAATGACAGACTGACTGGGTTGAGGTTAAATAGGGAACAGACATAATTGGCCAAGGAGAGTCAGTGTAGTGATTGGTGCAACCAGGAACTTCAAACAGATTGGACACATGGGGCGAGCTGCCCAGAATTCAGAGAGAGTTGATTGGAGGGAAGTAGTGAGGGAGTGACGTGCTGATGAGATTGGCCAGTGACAAGTAAAACATTCCCCCCACCCACACCTGTACCTTTAATTATTTCTCCTCCGGCGGCCGCGCTGAGAACAGCGGCGCCGGAGGGCATAAACACAACGTGCTCGCGCGTGTGCGCGAGCACGAGCGCCGGAGCCGGGGACGCCGGCCAAAGAGGAACCAGGCGCGCGCGCGCCAGGAGGAAGGAGGGCCGCCGCCCGCCGCGGCCGCCGACCAGGAAGCCGCGCGGCGGTACGGGGAGCGCGACAGGAACGGGACGCAGGTAAGTGGGTGCTGACAGGTGGATCTCCAGGGCCAACTTCCTACCCCTCCTCTGTAGCTGCGTCAGACCAGCCCCTGGACCTATCAGCAGAGGAGGGGCCTCACCGCATGGGCAGGCAGTCGTACGAAATGACTTAGCAATTACCCTCCGTTATGTGACTCTAATTTTACCACACACAGGTACATGTTATTTAAACAAAAACTGAATCCCTTAATCTCTTTTTATAGATGAACATGTAGCGGGTGAAAGATCTGGAGCTGAGACTGCAGCAGAACAAGCCCAGGAGGAACATGGAGAAGGTGGGTGATGTCACACACACATTCTAAGTGTCATTTGGTTACTGTTCAATCAGACATTAGAAGT
Organism: Gastrophryne carolinensis; assembly: GCA_027917425.1. Lineage (NCBI taxonomy): Eukaryota > Metazoa > Chordata > Amphibia > Anura > Microhylidae > Gastrophryne > Gastrophryne carolinensis. The sequence goes on along the minus strand of CM051237.1, from coordinate 297,546,592 downwards.
GAGCCTATTTTAAATGTTTTTACAGCCTCACATTCCCAGCAGTGGCAGGCCCCAGAGCGTAGGGTGGTCCCCGAAGCTGAGGTCGCCCACCACCGAAGTAAATTGTAAATGTGGAAAATGACATCATCACCAATCAACCTAAATCCCTTGCCAATGTAATCAGCATAATGACATATGGCCTCATCCATTAATACATTTCTTAGTATAATGACATATGGACTCTTCCTTTAATAAATTACTTACCATAATGCCATATGGCCTCTTCCTTTAATATATTCTTACCATAATGACATATGGCCTCTTCCTTTAATAAATTCTTACCATAATGACATATGGCATCTTCCTTTAATAAATTCCTTACCATAATGACATATGGCCTCATGAGTTAGATTAAAATAGAATAATCATTCCATCCACAGCTGTGAAACATGTATTTGCAGAAAAATAATTTTCTTCTCTTTTTTTGATAGACACCGCACAGGCGAGATTAGCCCAACTCACTGCGACGGTGTTTCGGCTGGTGGGCGATATACAGGAGCTCAGAGCTTTGATGGGGACCACAGATGAAGAGTAATTATCTGGGGCCTGCCATGGCTTTTTATATAGTTTTTGACATTGTAAACATTTTTTGATTTTAAACTGTGTTTTTAAAAAATTTAAAATTTTTAGCAAAAAAATGTTTTTAAATAAAAACATAGTTCCACAACAAAAAACTAAAATGGCTAAAAATGTTGGCAGTTCATAATAAAAAAAACAAAAGATAAAACTTGTTTCTGTGTCATTTTATGTAACAGAAAAATTAATTAAGGGTTGGTTACAGGAAAACGTAGGAAGAACTAACAATAAAAGATCGCAAAATGAAGAAAAATGAAACCGCGATGGAATTGAGGTAAGCATTACGTGCGCAAAGTGAAGAAAAATGAAACCGCGATGGAATTAAGGTAAGCATTAAGGGCGCAAAGTGAAGAAGAATAGAACCGCGATGGAATTGAGAAACCGCAATGGAATTAAGGTAAGCATTAAGGGCGCAAAGTGAAGAAGAATAGAACCGCGATGGAATTGAGGTAAGCATTAAGGGTGCAAAAAGATGAAAAATGAAACTGCGATGGAATTGAGATAAACATTAAGGGCGCAAAGGGATGAAAAATGAAACCGTGATGGAATTGAGGTAAGCATTAAGGGCGCAAAGGGATGACAAATGAAACCGCGATGGAATTGAGGTAAGCATTAAGAGCACAAAGGGAAGAAAAATGAAACTGCAATGGAATTGAGGTAAGCATTAAGGGCGCAAAGGGAAGAAAAATGAAACCGCGATGGAATTGAGGTAAGCATTAAGGGCACAAAGGGAAGAAAAATGAAACTGCAATGGAATTGAGGTAAGCATTAAGGGCGCAAAGGGAAGAAAAATGAAACCGCGATGGAATTGAGGTAAGCATTGTAGCAGAAGTGAGTGAAAAAAAAAGTTGAGATGGGCACATGAATGAGTTAATTTTGGTGTGCGCATGCGTAAGGTCAGAAAGATTTCCGTCTGGACGTCTATTTATAGAAAAAGGAATTCAGAATCTATCGGGAAACGTAAATAATTTGTTAGAGAAGACGTTGGAAAAAGCAAAAAAAGGAAGCCTACGCTGTTTCCTAAGTAACGTAAACGAAAAATGAAAGCTGAAAAATGACATTCTCGTTGGCGTACGCAGCAACGGACACTTTACAGAAGGCTCCCGATGCATGCTTAGAATCACGCGTACACTCATACGCCAGCGGAAACAAAACGAAAAAAAAAACAGATCGACACAAAAACAAACTTCATTTTATGTCTCCCTGAATTAACCCTAATGAGGGCGTTTACTGGCTCTATGATGCCTACGCATCTGGTAAGTGTAAAATCCAGACAATTATCTGCAGAATAGTACCTAACATGTCCCAAAGCACTAAATTTGTACACCAATCACCCTATAATCCCACAATTAACCTTTTTCAACACATGAATGACAATTAATGAAATTATGCGTATCACAATGGTACTAAGTGAATGTATATTAAGGCTGCAACAGATTCCAGGTGCCTTCTAACACTTTAAATAGTGACCCTGAAAAAACTTTTCCTTATTTCCTTGTTTTGATATAGATACCCTGTATTTTCAAGCATACTAATACCTCTATATTAGAAAACTCACAGTTTATTCTTTAGCAGTAACTAGGCTCTTTCAGGATAAATACGAGTAACACAGCCCCACAGGGACCAACACAAAATGGCGCCCTACAGCAGTAAAGACTGTAGCCTACTATAACAAACGGCCATTACAGACTTACACAAAATGGCGTCCTCCAGTAGTGGAGACAGGAGCCTGTTATCCGGAGTGAGGGGGGCGGTAAGCAGGAGGTGATACAGCGCATGTACAGAGCGCAGGTGTCCCTCCAGCACTGCCAGCACATTGGCAGCAAGACGGTCTGGAGGGCGGGACTCCCGCCCAGAGCCCGTCTTGAAAACGGCCCCCAATAACGTCCAGCCACACCGCACACTAGCGCAACACACACAGCGCAGCTATGAGGGCAGGAGCACGCACATCACCCTAATACAGACAGGGTGCAACAGACCACGGGATCCTCCACTCTAATGTAAGGTACGTTTGCTCCAAAATTACTAGCACTTACTAATAACTACAGCAGAACACTAGGTACTAATAAACTACTATTTTACTAATAGATAAAATTGAATACCTTCTACACCCTAAGAAAGCAGCAGCCTGCAAATTTCAGGTAGAATACTAAATCAAACCAACAGACTCAACTTAGTTACAATAAAAAGACTAACATTTACAGATCAACAGGTAAAGCTGCATACAGCGTATCTCCCCCACTCTCTCCTCAAATAAAAGAGGTTTACATCTCTGAAGGCAACTGGAAAAGTGAGTGCACTTAATTATATATATCATAATTTTAACATATTGTAATCTTTAATGGTGAATAATATCTATATTATATTTTGTTTTCACACTTTATGTGACATACTTAATTAATGCATACATATCAGGAACAAATTACTCATAAAATCACTATGATTCATTAAGGTAAAAGCGCACTGAGGAAGCTGCAAGTCAGCGAAACGTCTGCACAGCTTTTATCCTTTTCATCTGTTCCATGATGGTTATGAACGAAACCCTAAAGCGTGACTAAACCAGACACAAAACCACATTACTGGTATATCTGGGAAAGACTGTTGTGAGTTACGCTTTACAAAGCTACCAAGGCAATATATGTGAAAAAATGTAACATAAGTGTTTTTTGTATAATATGTGCCTAAAATTTGTAACATAAGTGTTTAGAATGTAACATATGTGAAAAAAATTGAAGTGTACAGTTTGTCTATTGATGTATTCACATTATCTTCAATCATTTTGAAATAAACTTATTGTACCACACACAGCCTAAAGGATTTAACTTAGTGATCCAATAGCCCTGCCAAATACTCCCAAAACGGAGGCTGGGGCGTTTCCCGCCTGGCTGATACCCAAGGGAGAACCCCCCCCATACCAACCTCCTCTTTTTCTCTAAGTGTAAAATCACTAAATACTTGTTATTTCGATAATGTGGGATGAGTAATGTATTTGAGTGTGATTTGTCCCGATTTTCCTTTTGTTCCCTCTACACAGATACGCGTCCTCCATGAGTCTGTGGAGGAGGGTCCCGCTCATAGATCTCATCTAGAGGACCCAGGGGAGGAAGGGGATGACGCCCCAGTGGAGCGTGCTGCTGGGGTGAGGGCAGTATGGAGCCTCAGCTCCTCACAGTCGGACTCAGCTGAGTCCCAAACCCCTTGTGGCCACTCTCAAGTGGGGAGTCCCAGTGGGGAGGAGGTGAGGGACTCCACCACACTCCCTCGAGGATCAGGAAGTGAGAGGGAGGAGGGTGGACCATCGGGTTTGGGATCTGCTGGCCCATTGTGAGGAGTAGAGGATCCATGCCTCCACCTCATAGCCCTCCCTAGGATACCAGCAGCAGCTCATCCCCTGGTGAGTGCATTTCTTATTGTGGTTGTTTAGTTCCATGGTGACCTTGTTGTTTCTTATATATACCTTTTCACCTTTTACAGGGCATCATAGAGCCGGCACCTCCACCAGCTATGCTGCAGATCTTGCACTTGGGCACGTGGTAAGTTATTTTTAACACTATTCTGCATGGTGTTGCAAATTTAGCTCTTTAAAACGAATACATGTATTAGGCCAAAAAATATTATATGGTATTGAGTGGACCATGTGGACTAGTTCACAGAAACAGGTCAACTCATGTACCCCTAAATACCATGCTAATGTGTTCAAACCATGTGTAACACATTGTTTAAATAATTAACCAAATGCCTATGGTAATGTTTTAAATCATTGTTTTTGCTGAGTTTTATTCCTAAAATACAGGTGGATGCCGATTAACAACATCTATTTTTAAAATCTTATGAATGTTTCTGTTGTGTTTTCCACACAGATGGACCCGGTCGTCATACTCCCCACCTCGGCTCCAGGAACCCCCAGCAGCATGGTCCCTAGCCACAGCTGCGATGGTGAGTACAATCCAATTTAAAATACACATACCTTAAAAACATATGTCTGTATACATGAACAGGGATGAAGGTTAATGTCAGTCTGGGGTTAATTATGAGACATGTAGATCCTATATTTGCAAGCCACATTCATAATTGCATGTATGCATGCTAGATTGTTGGCTAGGCTTAGGTTGTACAGGATGTACAGTCTTCCAATGCTTAAGTAGCCCTTATTTGGTTATTAAGGTAATTTATAAAGTGAGCTTAGGGAGGATAAAAGCGAATGGTAGGCCAGAAAATAAACTATTGATATAAAATATTTCACTATACTAGCCTAATGTTTAAGGGATAAAATATTTAGAAGCAACATTAACTAATCCTTTAAATTTTGGACGTCTCATAGGTTGGTTAAAATTCTTGTGAAGTCCAAATATAAATGAAATTTCTTTCACCCTACAGCTTGCAATATTGAGCATCTCAGACTGTGGCAGTATGTCCGAAGGACCAGATTTATGCTGCTGGGGAAGAAGAAAAAGCAATAGGGTGGGGGGTTGGGTTCTGCCCATGTTGGGCCTGTTTTTTTAAACAAATAAAGAATTTTTGTATTTTGCCTAAATTTTGTTGTCAGAGTTTTATTACATCAACACACACACACAAACACGCAAAACAATTCAATCAATAATCTTATATTGCTTATGTGAGCATAGACAATATAACATTATTCTAAATTTCAGCATTACAACAACATTAAAACGCCCAGACACTATTAGATTTGGGTGAGCGAATGTACAGTGGCTTTATAGCAACTGAGAAACATCATATTCAACATTGGCGGCCAGGTTAATATAGCGACTGAGGAGCTCTGTAATAGCGACGGATGGCTGATCGGGGCGCACACTAGCGGCCTCTCATAGTGCCGCCCTACAGACGCTCATCTGTTGCTACCTGCCGCTAATAAAGAATCAGCCTGCATGCCGTTTAGCTGCAAGCGCTCGTACTCCACCACGTACTCAGCAAACATCATCTCCGATCTCAACAGCTGACTTTCTCCTACAAAACGACCCCGTAAGTTGAACGGAAACAAACCCGTTTTATTGGGTGGGTTGCAATCAACAATCCAGGCTCTGAATCATGCGCAAGCCCAAACCAATAACGTAAGTTGCCCGACATAACGGAAATTTTACGATAAACATACGCTCATCGAAAGTGCGTATTTGCTTTAGCGTAAACGCATATACGCATGAAAACAGTAACAAAAATTCAGAAAAAGCATGGAAAAACTCACAAAACTTATACAAACACATGCGAAAGTGCATGTGAAAGAGGCTTTGAATCAGCCCTATTGTGTGTAAAAGCCCCATTCCTCCCGATTACAGCAGTACCACATATGTATCGGTAGACACCCCTTTCCTGCTCAGGAGACACCTGAAACTGAAAAGAGAGACATTTTTATTTGAAATACAACTACTATGTGCACTATCAAGGGTTAAACCCCTAAAAATTCAAAAATAATTGTCTTGGGGTCCACTCTCTCTGGTTTATAAGCTTTATAAAAAAATGTTTAAGGGTTAAAACTTCTTTTTTTTAAAACCTTTTTTAATGGTGTGGGGTAAACCCTTACCCAGCAAAGACAGCCCAGGCACCAGCTATGGGAGACTGGTAGACCAGTCGGACCGACCGGATGCCCCCCTGGCTCTGAAGGCTAGCAGCCCGCATAGCCCTCTTTTTATTTTGTTTTTTTTTGCTTCCCTTCCGATCCTGCATCGGGCAGCCTGCACGCATTGCTAATGCATCAATAGCGCAGCATATGTTTGGATACAGTGCATAGTTACAAAACCTCTGCTCTTAAGGCAACGGAGAGGTGTGAACAGAGCCTTACAGTAATTAAAGTGAGAGCAGCATAATCAGGAATTATTTTACTACTGGCTTGAAGAGGTAAAGTAACAACCTCTTGGTTGTCTATTTTCTCAACTAGATGTCAGTAGAGAACCAAAGACCTTGCTTGTGTTCTATAATTTGCTGTACTGTTTCAGCCATATAGCCATAATAGCAGTCGGAAAATAAAGAAATACCTAACAAATGGGTATATTTGAAAGATTCTGAGCAGTTCCACTCCCTAAACAATATGGTATATGGAAAACATATTTTTATACATATAAAACGGTGTGCTGGACAGAAAAAACTGCTTCAATGAAACACAGATTTTTTAACAAAAAAAATTGACAAGCTTGAGGACATCTTTTTCATATACAGACATATATACACTTTTAAAAATGCCATTGAAAGTAAGGATATACTTACCTTTTTCTCACAGTGTGCTGTCCAACACGAATCAGTCACACCCCCAAAAGGAATTTACCGGATCACTTGTCATTGATTGGGGGAAAGACTTGTCAGTTTAGAAGTTTCACTCCTTGCAGCGCTAGGGCTACAGCTGCCAATAAACAGTGCAAATTACATGAGTATATCATTTTTATATTTTTTTATTATTTTGGGAGAAGTAAGCCATCAGCTGTAATGTCTCATCATTGCTCTACGCATGGCTGAGATCTGCTAAATACATTGTTTCCACTGTCTGAATGCTCTGCTGCTGCCGCACGATTGAGATACTTAAAGAAACATAGTAACAACTTCCCTCTCACAGATTTCCTTTGCAACAGCAGCTGTAGATTCCATGTGTGAGTGCAGCATGACCAACATGATGCCCTGTGTTTTTGAGGTACATATTTCGCTGTTTGGTGCGGCCTGCTGCTGGCACAGCTCCTCCTCATGCTTATGTGTAAGCAGGTCTCTCAGATGTATAGCAAGATGGCCGTTTCCATGTAGTCCAGCAGCTCAATATCTGCATAGTGTCCCACAACATCTACATGGAGTAGCAGAACAAAACCCAGTGGGTCGTCCCTGGGATCTTTTAGATTCCAGGGCTGGCTGCTGGCCTTCCTCCGGATCATCCCAAATTAGGATACCCCACTGTGTGAAACACCCTGGGGTGCCAGTAATCACTTATCTCTCCCTGGTCCAATGGCTCATGCACGAGCTCTCATACAATCATCCATTTGCAGAAAGGTTGATTACAATGGGGAGTGAGAGCATTTTGGGGCTGTGCATGTGCACCTCTGATTGGAAGAGAGCCCACACATGTGCCATTGGCCTAAGAACAGGTGAATTTTAACGGGGAACTGGGGGTTTTCACACAGCAGGGCATCCAAATTCGGGATTCCCCCGGGGACAGAGAAAAAAGCCTGGTATAGCCCTCTCAAACAGTGTACGCCACTGATCATCAAAAGGTGTGTGTGTGACTGGAGGTCTGCTTTAAGTTTCCTAACAAAGAAAAAACAGCAACCTAGTTGGTAGTGATTTCTTGAATGGTAGATGGAATTACACTTGATGCAATTACACGTTGATGACTAACTACAATAACTATAATGCCAAACTGTAAAAATAAATATGGGCTTAAAGAAAAGTTGAGCCCCAATCAATTTTTATATTTTGTAAAGCAGACCTGAGGCCAAAAAAGGCTGTTTTACTCCCCCTCCCTGGGCATTTTAACCTGGGATGCCCATCTGCACAAGATCCCAAAGGAATCCTATGAAAACATAAGGGACTCCCGCCCTTCTGGCTTGTCAGCACCTGGACTAGCGCATTTCCACTACCACTGGCAGCCAATAGGATTTTTGATCAGGCTGTGATCCTTGGCCCTGGCAAACCATATTAGCTGCTGTCTGTCATATGGGACACAATCATGGGGCTGGGTTGCAGAATAAGTAATTGCTCTGCCCAATTGTTGCTTTGCTTCCAAACTGGAACCAAACTGGAATGTCCAGTCAGTGGAGGGATGCAAACCGCCACCCAGGGTACTGTTGATGTCTGTGACTTTAGGTCATATTTAAACATCTATTCTATCTATATCTAACCTCTCACTGTTTTAGCAGGCATCCAGTACACCCCTCTAATAATTCACCTTCTCAGATTTGGCACTTGGTGGTTACAGGAATACAGAATAATTAGTATATATGCATATTTAATAAAGAATCCTTTAAAAATGATTTACATGTACAGGTGCCACATACCCTCCCCTGAAAGATGGACATAAAATATGCTATAAATAATGCAAGTCATTTGTGCACCTAACAAAAATATGAAATAGTGCAGAAAGTATTTAAAGGTCTAATCAGTTTACAAAAGGATAGGTTAATCAGTTAAACGTTAATCAGTAGAACAACTTAGAAATGTTTTCTAATTAGACATTAGTACATTTGATTTAATACTGTAGTACAAATTGCAAAGTAGGTTCATCTTTATAAATTCATTTTATACATTTGCTTCCAGGTATCTGCAAAATGTAAAAAGTACTTGCTTAATAAGGCCACCAGATGGCGCTGGGAGATAGAGGATGTGGGCAGCAGATGACTGCTCAATGTGCTTCCTTGGCAGCAATTACAACAGGCACACGGCTGTATAAACCAACGCAGCTATTTTCGCCCAAAAAAAGAATCTCAGTACATGTGAAAACCCCACAATTCACATTCAGGCTGCAAAACTGGTCCCACATCAGGTTAAATTTCCTAGAACTTGTCGCAGCGTAAAATCGATGGCTGACTTTTTTATATCAGTGGCGGGACAGTGAGATTTGCGCCAGTCAATAGTGGTCCTCAATTTATGCTTGTGCCCTATGAGTGAGTCAGAAGCACATGGCCAAACCATGGGATGGGTAAGGCAGGGCCAAGCTATGTCATCCCAGCGGGATGGGTAAGGCAGGGCCAAGCTATGTCATCCCAGTGGGACAGGTAAGAGTGTTGACTACTCTTCTCGCACAAGTAATGTGCTGCTTGTATTTGGGGAGTTCTTTGCTGAGATTGGCCTTGATAAAATCACCCAAGACCAATATTAGTGCCTCTGGAAGTTTTCTTTGGCACTCCAGGACTATCTCAGCTAGATAATCCAATGCTGCATTCACAGATGCTTGTGTGTGTGTGTGGGGGGGGGGGGGGGGGGGGGTGTAAAAAGCCACTAAAACAATTGATGTAAACTCCTTATGTGAATAAGAAAGACTACAGTTAACTGTCAGGTATTCCAGGTGCTCTGCACACCCCTTACACAAAAGCTTGACATCTCAACACCAGCTGACATTTATTTCGAGGCAGATTCCACCATCCTTGTGTTTCCCTGCGGCCTTCAAGACTATGTCTGCCCTGAAAATACTATTCATAATGAATCACCCCCTTGGGGGTACTTGGCTGGAACTTCTTGTCACTTGCGGGTGCTATGCATGAAATGATTGAGAACCACTAAATCTAGGGGGAGGACTGGGAATATTTCTTGAGATTTATCGTCTTTTTGTAGCATGCGTTGGAGTTCTCTCATGGTTTTCCATAGGAGCAACCATGGGTGCTCAGCCTGGGCATCTGTTATTTTGGGTATGTATCTAAGTTGGGAGAATTTATTTCAGAGATCCAAGAAGAAGGGAAGAAACACGGATCTAAGTTGCCATGCTTCACATGCTGAATGTGATGCCCAGCGTGAGACACCAGCCTTCTGTAAGCAGGCAACCCCCAATCTCCACCGCCGCTTCTGCCTATAGTCAAGTCCCCATTTGCCGGGACGCTAGGTACGCCTCAACGGACACGGTTGCCCCCGAGTCTTAATAGGCGCAAAGGATGGCTGCTTACGGTGAAGGCCGATGAACCACGAGGGTATCCCAAAGCCGAGGTCGTTCACAGGTAGTCAATCCGGAGGGTGTATCAGAGTACAGGGATAAGACAGGTGCGTAGTCAGGGGTAGCCAAAGGGTCAAGCCGGGAGGTCAGAGATCACAGAGTATCCAGAGGGGCAGGCAAGTTCGTGGTCAGACAAAGCAGAGGTCGGTACAGGCAGCAGACAGGAATGGTCGATCAAGCCGGGTCAGAATCAGATAACAACTAACAGAATCACACCCTAATCACAAGCGACTATCACGGGCACTGAGTGCTGGGCTGACTCCATATTTATTGGGGAATCGACCAATGGCCACCCAGGGGGGGAGTGTATGTGCTGATTGGTGCAACTTACAACACTGAGTGATTGGAGGCACTATCCAGGGGCTTGTCAGTCTTGGCTGCAAGGCTGATCAGCCCCTGATTACCATCAGGTGTGGAGCACTCTGTGCTGCCTGCCACTCACAGCACAGCGCCTCCTAGTGGCGAAATCTACAGACTGCGGGACGCGAGCCTGCACAGCTAGAGAGGAACGAGGGAGGCTGCCAGAGTGACGCGCTATGCTCCCAGCAGCAGGAGTGCTGCGTCGCCCTGCGGACGCTCGCCGCCGCCCCCCTGGCAGAGGTAAGTTCCTTACACTGAACAGTGCAAGTTGTATTAGGGGACAATAGGAACATTTTATAGGATGGTGCAAATTAATCTTCAAAAATATGACTAAAAAGGAAAGAGATATAACCTGTATTGATAGACATCCTTTCCTGCCTAAGAGAATCCCCCAAACTGAAACAGCGCTTTAGGAGATTTTCAGATAAAATGCAACTGCTATGTGCAACTTGTAGTTTTTCAAGAAAAACAGCGGTTTACATTTGACCCCCCCCCCCCCCCCACAAACTATATATTCTCAGAAAGTAAAAACCTCAAGCTTTCTAGGTATACCAGGCTTGTTGATGTGGGCAGAGTTTTCTGGAAGTATTTCCTTGATGGATTATTATTTGGTTGCAATGAATAAAAAGGCACATATTCCTATAAAAAACAATATACAAACAAGAAAAACAAGTTAAATCTGAATAAGCAAGGTCCCCGAACAGAACAATACCCACCATGCATAGGCTCTGTCAAGGAAAGAGTTGCCAAACACCCAAAGTAAAGCATGTGGGTAACGGTAATTTTACTAGAAAATTTCAGCTCTGCAGACAAAGTGTGCACCTTATGCTTTTTCAACCAAAACAACTCTTTACTTTGAAATACCCTCCACAAACCATATATACCCTGAAAGTACACACATTTAGTTTTATAGGCGTACCCAGCTTGTTGGGTTTCCCTTAACCCTTTAAGTGCCAGCCTTCCTAGAATTTTTGTCACCCTTTCTTGCCAGACCACGTTTCACTAGTTGGCGCTACATATGTTCAACCTTGATTTTTGAAGGAATTTCCAGGGATTTTCCAGGAAAATTATATATTGTTTTTTTCAGAGTCTGAGATTCAACATGCAATGTCTTGTTTGGCCTTTTTTTTTTGTATTCTCAATACTTTTGGGTGAAATATGTGCAAAAAAATAAAAAAAAATCTATTTTTTGACATTTGTAGTGTTTTTTGTAATAAAAAATGTAAGTTTGTCAATAAAATCTTATTGCGTGTAAAACTCCAATTTCTCCTGGTCACAGCTGTACCACATATGTATTGGTAGACACCCTTCCCGCCCAGAAGACTCCCCCAAACTGAAACAGCGATTTAGGAGATTTTCAGATAAAATACAACTATGCTACGCGCTAGGCGCACCTTGCAGTTTTTCCAGAAAAACAACCCTTTACATTTGAAATACGCCCTACAAACTATATATTATCTGGAAGTACATGCCTCAAGCTTACTAGGCGTATCAGGTTTGTTTATGTGGGTGTAGTTTTGTGGAAGTAATCCTCGAATCAATTCTTTGGTTGCACAGAGTTTCCTTAAAAAAGAATAAAAAAGAAGAATCAAAGCCACATTTTCCTAAAAAAAACTATATGCAAACAAGAAAAAACAAGAAAATCTGAAAAATCAACATCCCCCGAACAGAAAGGTACCCAACATGCATAGCTACTGTCAAGGGAAGAGTTGCCAAACACCCCAAAGTAAAGCATGTGCATAATAGTAATTATACTTGAAAATTTCAGCTCTGCAGACAAAGTGCACACCTTGCAATTTTTTAACCAAAACGACCCTTTACATTTGGTATATCCCCATAAACCATATATTCCCTGAAAGTACACATGTTAAGCTTTCTAAGCGTACTGAGCTTGTAGTGGGCTCATCTTTCTGGAAGTAATCCCTTGAAGAATTCTTAGGTTGCACAGGGTTTCCCTAAAAAAAATTATAAAAAAGCAGAATAAAAAACATGTTTTCCTAAAATATCAATATGCAAACAAGAAAAAACAAGCTTCATCTGAAAGCGCAGGGTCCCCCGAGCAGAACAATACCCAACATGCATAGCTACTTTTAACCCTTTTAACTGCCAGCCTACTGGAGTTTTTGTAACCCTCTGTTGATAGGTCATTTTTCACCATATTGTGCTATGTTCAACTGTAATTTTTGCCGAGATTTTCCGGAAAATTATATATTATTCTTTGCGGCAGAATTTAGGCTTTAACATTAAATGTCTTGTTTGTAAATTTTCCAGTGTTTTTTTTTTTTATATTTTTGAGTTAGAATAGTAAAACATAAATAAAAAAATATCTTTAAAAATTGTGTTGTTTTTAATAAAACATTGATTTTATTAAAGAAAACCATATTGCGCGTGAACGCCCCTTTTCTCCTGATTACAAAGATACTGCATATTTATCGGTAGACCCCCATTCCTGCCCAGGAGACCCACCCAAACTAAAAAAAAGCACACCTTATACCATTTATAAATAAAATATAACTACTATCCACACTATAAAGGGTTAAATTGAAACAAATTGACATGGGGTCCCCATCCCCAGGGAGAGGGACACCATTTTTTTTTAAGGGTTAAAAACCTTTAAAAATCCCACTAAAATTTACATGGGGTCCCCCTACCCAGCATAACCTGCCTGGGGACCAGCTATGGAGGCTTGTAGAGCAGGGCGTGGAGGCCAGGTTTGGTGGCTCCCCACCCTGCAGGCTACAACCATGCATAGTCTCTGTGGTCCTGTGCTCTTCTGCCCCCATGGGCTTTGGGGAGCAGGAAATGGGGGGCTCAGGGGTTAATAGCAAGTCACCCGCTAACCGCCTAAGCCTTGTGAACTGGTTCAGGGGTCTCATGGATCTCTTCATGGAATGTTAACTTGATTATTGCTGATAGGGGGGGGGGGATTGTGATCCTTGAGCATGAGAAGTATAAACAGGAGGCATTGAGACAACTTTCTGATCAGAGCACATATGGCCATTTATCAAAAAACCCAACCAGTAAACTACAAACGTTAACTGGACCTTTCTGAATGAAACTGTACTTGATGGGGCTATTACACAGACAACTGAAAATAAATTTATCACAAAAAAACCTTGCACCCTGGTTCTTTACCTCCTTCCAAAAATTCACAAGGACTTGCAAAACCCCCAAGGGCGTCCATGTGTATCGGGCCCCAGCTCATACAAACCCTTGCTATATACGCGGACGTATATGTTGTTCCTACAACCAATAGTCAAAAACCTTTAACATTGCGTACAGAATTGCGTACCAAATTTCTGATCAGACTTAAAGCGAACCAACAGCCTGGCACAGTTAGAAAAGAAAGGTTGCGACCATTTTGGAGCTTCCTCTCCCTGCGTCTCAGTTATGCTGCTGCCTGGATTCAACTAACATAACTGCTAATGCACAGTAACAGGAAGCCCAGAAGCACTTCCTGTTTGCAGGTGGCCTGCAAATGCATGAGCTGCACTTTTGTTTCTAAAATTTACTACAGCAGGAGTTAGAAAAAGGTAAATTAATCTTTATGTGCAGCAATCTAAATTGCCCTGGGGAGGGATGCATATGAGCACTGTTTGTTGTGGTGGTCTGGTTCAAGTCATTTTGAACTGTTGGTCCACTTTAAGGCTTAAGGAGAAGCACAGTACTGCATATTGGGTCTTTTTATGTGGTGTAAGCGGGCAAACAATCAGCAGTGACGGAAAACGGCTTTTATTCAGCAAAGTTCAGTAGATAGTCCAAAAGATTGCAGCATAAATGCAGTAAGCAAAAAAGGGTTACTTCACCAATCAAATAGTCCTGGGCTGGGTACTCCAGCAAGCTGATCAATTCCAGTCCACTTTACAGGGCGTATCAGCCCTCTGCTCAATGTCCAGTGCTATCCTTCACCACGGTGCAGCTCAGCCTGTGCTCACTCCACCAGGCTGGTCATAGACAAAGGAAAGGCCGTGTGCTCTCTTCTTATACAGGCTTCTCCTGTAATCAGTGTGCACACTTGTGGAGGGCCTTAGAACATGTAACAACCCGTTAGGGAATTGGGGAAGTGACCTGGGTCCTGAAAACCCGGCCCGGATTGTGCTTTATACAGCCAAGCAGGGGAGAAATAGACATTTTGATACAATTTACCACAGTGGTTAGCCTCTACACATCAATACCACACACAGATGAGTTATGCAGTGACCACACACTGTCTATTCGAGATATTTTCTTTAAAATGAGTCTATTAGAAATGATTTTGATGATAAATTTTACCTACAGACCCAAGGATGTGCTATGGAGTCATCAGCAGCACTACCTTTTGCTAACATCTTAATGGCTGCCCTAAAGGATCAGTGAATCCTTAATATCACCACATAGACAGACACATTGGGTGCTAGTTAAGATATTTGGACGATTCTTCACATGGACAAGCAATGAATTAACACTCAAAGAATTAGCACTTTATCTTAACACCATACATAGATCAATAAAACTCACCATGAAGTATAGCAGCTCAATCATTTTGAGATATTCTGGTAATAAAGACACCTGAACAGTTTATAACTGACATCTATCAAAAAGACACAGAAGTGAATAATGCTCTTCTAAGGAGTAGTTTTGACCCACCACAGGTGTTTAAGGGTATAGTAAAGGGTCAGATGGCCAGGTTAAAAAGAATCTCTCATGATGATGTTCTGTTTGAAGATGTCACTCATCCTGTGTTCCTTGTATATTAGTTTCTAATAGGAGGGGACAGGACGGGAGGGATGTAATTTTTTAAGAAAGGGGCTGGAGTGGTCTTTTAAGGAGTTAATGATGTATCTAGTGTGAACTATAACCTGGTAAAGGCCCCTGAAAGCTTGCCCACCTCTGTTTTGCCACAATAAAAGCAGGACCGGTACCCGCCTTCACAGCATCTATCGGCCTCGTATATTTTTGTCATTCCACAAAATTTGGCCAGTACAGGGCAAAAATGTAAAATTGCATCATCTAAAGAGGATTCTGTTTTACACAGTTCTTGAAAAATAAAACGATTTAACATTCGGTCTGTAAACCAAAACAAAGAAATGATTATAATGTCCAACCCCATGGCTTTCTGGGGTCATCTCCAAAGTAACTTTCTGAGAAGGGGCTGTTAAAAATAAACAAGGGGGATATGAAATAAGCACAGACATTAGTACTTACAAAATGTTATTGTCCCATAAACAACCTTTCTTATTTCAGTTCTGACATGCTTCATACTGTACATTTACTGGAAGGATCATTCTGAGATTACAGGAAATTACTATATAAAGGAGGGCTATATGAATGAATGATGTACTTCCTTGTCATAAGCAGATGGCAGTCCTTTCTATACAATAAAGTGGTGTGAGGAGATAAGATTGTAATCTAAATTTATTAAAATGATAAATTTAATCTAATTAAAATGTACCCAGCTCAAAACTCTTGCTGTGGTGTGCAGACAAGGCAGACTGTTATTGGCTAGCTAAGAACCAGTAAGACCTGAACCGCTGCATCTCTCCCCTCCCTGGGCATTGTAATTTTGGACTCTGCATAGCCAGGCCCTAAAATCAAGTGGTCTACACTCCAGCATCACATGCATGTCCCACGTAAAAACAAGCAAACAATTTAGTGCAGAAACTTGAGCACTTATTGGTAGTTTCTAGAGGCTAGACATCCCACAACCCAATGCCTGGGGTGTGGGGGATAAAATACCCTTGCTGTCAGTTTTAAAGAGGAGCAATTAACATGCTGTTTTTTATTTCTCCGGCAGTGGGGCCTTGATATATACTATAAATATATATATATATATATATATATATATATATATATATATATATATATTATATAGAGAGAGAGAGAGAGATTCAAATTACCTGGTCACCATAAAGATTCTTTTAAATTGATGTCTTAAATATGAGTGCATTCGCACAAGCCCCACTTGAAGCAATTCTGAAACCCCTATTTACCAAAGCCCTCCTTCCCATTCCTTAGATATTTAAAAAACTCACCTAACCCACATGACCACATTATTCCCCACCTGAATCAGAGCTCTGCATGCTGTAGCCAGGGACCAGGCTGATTGCACAGACCAGGTAAGGGATTTTTTTATTACCAAAATCTGGGTTACAGGAGGTGGGGGTAGAAGCAGGAGTTTTTTATAAGCATCGGATTTATACAGTAAAAAATATGCAATATTGTATAATTTAATTGTAACAAAAGTCTAAACAGACATAGTATGTGTCCAGTGACAAACACTTAGTGAAATCCCTGTCCCATTTAATCATATCTTTCCAGGATCCCATGGCAGTTAAATGTGCACCCCACAGTGGCCGGGTATTCTGTTTAGTGCTGTATTTGACCAACATGGTTTTCCGGAAATAGCCAAGAAAACTGCTGGGGTGGGGTTTGTCTAGTGTTACACTGTAGAGCATATATGGGGCAAGTCTAAATATAATTTTGCCCCACTTTAAGGTTTCAACTTGTAAAGGGACATAGGCACCATTTCCTCATTTATGGTGTATGGCTTCAAATGGCAGTTAATCAGTTAATCAGGGACCAATGAAAACCACTTAGGTTTGATGTGCAAGCCCCCTGGGAAATCCAGTCACCAGCAGTTACGTGATTGCCAGACAGTTAACATTTGAGTATATGATTGTTTTAACCTTCCCCACCAGGGAATCCTCAGTCTTTGATTTGGCCTCATAGGGCTAAAGAAGTAATTGCATTAATTAAGGTAATGTAATGCCCAATGACCCTACTCTCCTATAAGATCTCAAAATGTCTAATAATAAGGGTGATTCTAGGTTGATTCATTGTAAAAGACTAGTTGTCTTCTCTTCATTAGTATGTTATATGAGTTAACCCTGTGCAGGATGGACATTACTGAGTTTGTTGGGTTTATATTTCATTTTGTAACTAATCCTCCATCAATAAAATACTAAAACAGAAAAGCATGTATAGTACACGTGATATGTGCTGTGCTAATTGACTGTGACTTAAAAGGGGACTATCACGAAATAATGTCCCAATTATAAAAATCCACAGAAATATCCTGGAGGGCAGGAGGAGGGGTCACTTATACACCCAGCATCAATAAATATCCAACCGGGCTTGTTTATTTGTTTTAATGGAAGGAAGAGGAAGATGGGGGGCTCTGTTACTCCTGAAGCACTCATAAACCTGTTACCCGCAGATTTTATTCCTACCAGGAGAAGCAGACTACAAGCTTGATGGGAGCTTTATTCATTTTGGGTATATAAGTGACCCCTCCTCTCAGTCAGCATGATTATATGGATTTTTATTATTACACAATTACCGATACACCTCTTTTAATAGCAAATATTGGTCGAACTGCAATAGACAAAACTCTTTTATTGCAGTTCAAAGCTCAGAAATATAACCATTTTGGATTTAGATGTTGTAGTTCTTATCTAATCTACATTTAATTAGTGGCCAAGATCTATAGAGATTTATTTTGCAGTGTCCAACGTGAGCAGACAAAAATGTTAACCAGAATATATGATAGATACCGTATATCTACGTGTAGAATTTGCTGAATAATGTCTGCGAGGAACTGGGTCATTAGCTGGGAATTACCAGTAGGTCATTTGAATTGTTTAGTAGGAAGTGTTGAGGGAACCCACAAGCCTCAACAATGAAACATAGTTTCACAACAAGCGTTTTACTTCAGCATTCTGTACCACACATCAATCAAATGTATGGTCAAGGGGATTTCTGCAGGTAAATTAAGAAACAAAATGGCCAAAAATATGACCCTAGCAACACAGAAAAGCAAACAGGATATATAAACAGCTACTTCAGTTTGAAGATTAAAGGCCATCACTGTTATATATTACTAACTGGGGTTTTCTAAGCATTTTTTATATTGTTTAAAGAGATCATTCTGACATTTTTATAAGGTAAGAGGAAGGTTGTAAAAAAAAGGTATTCTAAGCCCTTTTCAGTATTCATTTATAGTCAATTTGTATTCTGGAAATTTTCAAAAAAGCAGGTATCATTCTGCTACAAGATAAGTCTGACCCCCCCCCCCCCCCCCCCCCCAGTTATGTGCCCACACCACCCCTACAGACCCAGATAGCGTGGGACTGGAGTGTTTTTTCCCACCACTAGAAAAAACTCTCCAACCTTCAGTATGCAGTTTGGAAAGTTTGGCAATAGGTCAAGCTGTCAGAGCTGTAAGACATGGGTTGGTTACAGGCTCTTTGTTGAATAACAAACTTCCCACACCCTGGGTGGTTGGCGGCTTGCCCATCTGATGGTATAAAGGGCCATGCTAATTATTTGGTAAAGCAAGGTGCACCAGCGGTGAGCCTTGTAGTGTGAATTGCAACCTGCATCTCGGTGAGCTTTGTAATTTTAGCACACAAAAAAAGTGCAATAAAATGTTTTTGTTCCAGTTTTTCCCAAAATATCAGCATTTTTAAAGGTGAGGGACATTTTTCCAATGAAGTAAGAGTATTTTTTTTTATTTGAAAACAACAATGATCTATGAGCCCTGTTGTTTCCATATTCTATACAAAAATACCCATAGCTCAATGGAAAAATCATGTTTCTCATGACCCCCATAGATGAGTTGTCTTTTGTTCCTAGCCTGTGACTCCAATCGCTCAGTTCCTGGTCTGTGCCCCAGTTCCCAGTCTACACCCCTGTTCCTGGTACCTGTAGATTAGTGATGATGTCTAGTAACGATTACAGCTGTGGCCACTAAAGCAGAATTCGCTTCCTGGCTGAGAGCCACTTCAGTGTCCTACATCCAAATTCCCAAACCATGAAATTTCCAAGCCTCCCTGAGTACCCAGAGATTTAATTTGCCCCGGCCTCACAATGGTTGAGGCTGGGTACTGGAAGAGGAAAGTTTGTGTTGGGAAGCTGCAGTTGGTGTAAAAACTAAGTTTGAGATGGGAAAGGTTGTGGACTGGGAGAGGAAAATATACCAGGTTTGGGGCCGAAGGGTGGTAGAAAGCAAGCTAGGGAGAAAAGGATACCAGCTAGTGCCTGATATCAGAAGATTTCTGAAAACATTGTTAGAAAACGTCTTCAGGAATGGACAACTTGTAAATTAATATTTGTAAATAATTTCCTGTCTGTGGTCTAGCAGTGATATATAATACGTCAGGACCTGTCACACGCTACTCGCCTTAACCACCACACCCTGCTCGGGCTGCACGGCAGCCACGCAAGCACCGACAAGATGACAAAGCAACATCTTTTTTAAAATGGCCTCATCTGGGGCAATAGGCCCATACAGAAGACTAGCGGAGTCTTGCTTATTTGGACCTGATTCCCTATTCAGCCTTTTTTAGTGCTATGTCCCTTATATTCAAAATGATACTCATTCTCGCTTTACCCCTCTGATAAACATAATTGAAAGGAGCACTATTGCAAAAGTGTCCCATATTCCAAAATCTGGCAGGCTGAGGAGCTGATTATGTTTCCTACATTCAACATATTCTATTCATCCTCCTTGTTTTCCTTTAATGGAAGTAAGAACAATGGAGGGTGGGCGACAGTTTTTTAAATGTACTATTCCACCTTTACAAGGAAGAACTGTGTAATTCAAAATGCTGTCAAAATGTTGGGTAGAAGCATCTGCACACACTAGCAATAGGCTACTCCTGTGAAAACTGAATAGCATGCGCTAAAACCTGTGACGCCTGATCCTCCTCCTTTCCAGTAAAAGAAAGAATAAGCTTATAAGCTTGTCTGAATTTTTTTTCATGTTGGGTATATACATAACCCATCCTATTTAACTATTTTCTTATTTGCTATTTAACATCTTTATAGGTATTTTCATCATTAGAACTTTTACAAAAGTACTGCTCTAATTAACAGTATATATGTTTTAATGTTCCTGGGATAGACAGGTCACATAGGCTATGGCGAGTTACCCCTCTGCTCATACTAGAGGTTTCCACTGTCCTGCTCCTGCTGGGCACAGTTAACAGAAACATTTAGAGGAAAAAGAGGGATTGCCTTGTTATGCTAAGGTGCATCATGGTTATTATTGAGAGTGTGTCTTTAGAGAGAAATCTCATTTCTTGTAGGGTGTATGTATAGTTAGTTATATTATTTTTACTAAACTATGCAATATACTATACATAAAAGCAGTTATTATTAGGGAAGTGGTTAAGACACGGCTATGCAGTACAGGAATTTCCCTTCTCAGTTTGGGCATCAGAATCACTTTCATTATGCCGCTTATGAATGTGTTAAAGCAATATAAGCTCATTGTATCAGGCCTATAAATACACCATTTTATTCAATAGTATATAAAGGCTCTTATGAGAAGACACTTATTGTCTATCCAGTCTTGTGAACAATTAAAGCCACCTTTAGGGTTAATAGGAAATTCCAGTTTACACCTTGTCTTCAGAAAACAAAGGTTCCGTTTTGTAATCTATATTTTGGTAATGAAGAGTCCTGTCAAACAAGTTGTGCATTGACATTTTATTGGAAAGCTCAGCTGCTCAAACCTGTTTTCTTTTAAAGAGGAAATAATGCTTTGTGTTTTTAAACTTACCTGGCACTGTCTTTCCCAATTGGACGTCTGATTTAGTCAGGGCAGGTCGTAGCTTTGACTTCTGCCCTTCTACCTCTACAGCAGGGGAAAAATGTGAGCAGATAATTATACCTTATGAATTGATGGAATCCCTATATGATGATTGTTTTATTTTCTTAATAAAGCAAACATGATCATGCTTTGTTAAGTTTCTGTGCCAATTTACAGTATTGGCTCTCCAAGCTACTGATTCTGGTCAGGGCTCCAATCACAATGGTGTGGTAGGCATTCAAAATTAATGTCAGGGGCTATGGCCAGCCTTTGGAGTGTGCAAGCATGTACAGAAGCACAGGGCGCCATCCCAATATTTTTGTGAGGGGGCCCCAGGGAAGATAGTCAGATCATCCTTTAGATGGACAGCTTTTACTTAGCTCAGCAGGATTCTCTTTTCCTAATTTCCTATACCACACTTCTCTCTGTCTCCAGTTCTTTTTTCTTTTTCTTTTTTCGTTCTTCTTCCCTATAACTCCATATACCTCCTTGCTATTCACTCATTTCTATATGGCGCCTACATCTCACGGCCACACGCTCTGATGGAACACTACTGGCCTGGCAGGACAGCTTTTCCAAGGCAAACTTCGCTAGTTGCGGCCACAAATCAAGTTTGGCTGCCCAGAAGTCCAACTCGGCGGTCACTACGCAAGCAAGTGAGCATGCATCGTCCGCTGTCTCACCTTCTTCACCACCCTCTAGCTCCTCTGGCTGCTCCTGCTCCTTCTCTCCTGTCAGATGACTAGAAAAACCACCCATTTCACAGAACCTAAACTGTGCTCCACTGTGCCCCTCCTCCTCTTCCAGTTCAGCCCCCACAGGGCTTATGTGTCCGTGAGATGTAGGCGCCATGTTGTAGTAGATGAAGCAGTGGAATGACTTTGTTCATCCCGTAATCCTGGTGACTAACTAATAAAGGGTTTCTCAAAGGGCCTTAGCAAACGGCAGGTGTCACGTATGAGCTGCCACTGGTTTACATTGAAGTTACAGGGGAGTCCCCCTATCCGCTTGGATCATCAAGAAATCAGTGATAGCTTTTCTCTGCTTGTATAGTTGGTCCAACATATGAAGGGTGGAATTCCAATGTGTGGAAATGTTGCAAATCAGGCTACGTTGGGGGATACCGTTCTGACACTGCAGCTGAAGAAGGGTGTTCTTGGCGGTGCAGGAGTGGCTGAAGTGCATGCAAAGTTTCCTTCCCATTGTTAGGATGTCTTGCAGAAGGGGGGAACAATTCAGGGAACGCTTGATAACCAGATTGAACACGTCTACCATGCAGGGTGCATGGCTCAGGCTTCCTTGTTGCAGCGCAGGCAAGATGTTCTTCCCGTTGTCGGTCACCATGCTTCCTATTTCCAGTTTTCATGGAGTAAGCCATGATTTGATTTCTTGATTAATGACTTTTAGCAGTTCCTCCCCTGTGTGACTGAGCGTGGAGTCGGAAACGGCCTGGCCAAGTTGCTGTTGTGGCTGTGCAGGAACCACATTCACCCTGTGGGCCGCAAAGGACATGTATTGATCCTGACCATAGTTACAGCTCCACAAGTCGGTGCTGCCGTGTACTTTCGTACACACCGACAGGCTCAAGGACTGGTCCACCTTCTGTTCAGCAAAATTGTGCAGGGCTGGTACTGCCTTCTTCACTTTTGGCTCCAGACTTTCCACTTCTGCCACCATGCTGACTGCCAACCATGATACCACCTTGCTGGCTCAGTTGCTGCCTCACGGGCAACCTGCAACTCTCTTCTCCTGATGATTATGAAGTCCCTTCTGCACCCAGCTCCCAAGTGTGATCGGCTTCATCATCATTGAGTTGTGTCGGCACGTCACTGATGTCCTCCTCAGGTTCCTCAACAGTGTCTGCTTCAGGAGCCGGTATGCTCACAACACCACATCCCACGCCACTCTCCTCATCACTACTTGCCCGCAAAGTGGTGGATGTCTCCTCCACTTCTCAGCTGGCACTGCTGACTGTCCTCTATTAGATTGTCCTCACTGAATAATGGAGCTGCACCCACAGCATAAGATACTTCTCTGGGGGAGGGAACAGCATAAGACAGAGGCAATGGGAGGACAGGAACTGCTCCCGGGCCATGCCAACTGAGGGTTGTGTCTGAGAAACCCACCGACTGTTGACTGGGGGTGTCAAAAGTGGATGACCGACCAATCAATGGCGGCAGATGGGTTGCTGGTCGACCGCTAGCTGATACCAAGAGATCAGACCTCTCGCTGCAACTCTTGCTGCCGACCTCTGATGAATTTAGGTCTCTGCCACTCCTCTGTGCACGTCCTGGCACTTCTCTGCCTACTTAGTGCGTATATGAGGGGAGGACAATACGCTCCACTACGCTTAAAACAGTATTTGTCTGCAACACCAGCAGGTGTGTACTTTTGGCTAGCCTTTCACAGTAACTAGCCCCTTAAGACATTAACAGCAACAAAATGGTACAACGCTTAGATGTATGTATGTGGTATGTACTTATGAGGGGAGTTCAATGTGCTCCAGTATGCTTAAAACAGTATTTGCCTACAACACCAGTAGGTGTGTACTTTTGGACAGATGTAGTGTACTTTTGGCTGGCCTTTCACAGTAACTAGGCGCTTAAGACTTAAACAGGAACAAAATTATACTACACTTAGATGTACGTATGTGGTATGCACTTATGAGAGGAGTTTAATGCGCTCCAGTACGCTTAAAACAGTATTTGTCTACAACACCAGAAGGTGTGTACTTTTGGCTTGCCTCTCACAGTAACTAGGCCCTTAAGACTTTAACAGGAACAAATGGTACAACACTTTGATGTATGTATGTGGTATGCACTTATGAGGGGAGTTCAATGCGCTCCAGTATGCTTAAAACAGTATTTGTCTACTATACCAGCAGGTGTCTACTTTTGAGCAGGTGTGTACTTTTGGCTGGCCTTTCACAGTAACTAGGCCCTGAAGACTTTAACAGGAACAAAATGGTGCAACACTTAGATGGACGTATGTGGTATGCACTGAGGGGAGTACAATGCACTCCAGTACGCTTAAAACAGTATTTGTCTACAACAGCAGCCAGTGTGTACTTTTGGCTGGCCTTTGACAGTAAATAGGCCCTTGAGACTTTAAAAGGTACAAAATGGTACACACTTAATAGAGGACAATACGCTTTTAGTTCTCTGCTCACGCTCACCCTAACTGGCTGGCTACTATTAGCTTTTCAGTTGTTGTACACACCAGTGCTGCAGCACACTGTCACTGTGTACTACACATAAAATTTCACTTTCTCTCGCATTCTCTTTCCGGTTTATAGGCTGGATTTGGACTTGAGGTGAATCACTGCTGTAATACACCAACAATTGCACTTTCTCTCTCAATCTCTCTCCCTTTCCTATCTGTGCTTCTAGGCTGGAATTTGGCTTGAGGTGAATCACTGAGGTAAAAATGCTTTTCTGTGTCTCTCTGTCCCTCTCCCTCTACAATAGAATGCTGGAGTGAGTGGGCACAAGCTGGCTGCTGATTATATAGACTGTGACATCACAGGGGTGGCTGGCTGCTGATAGGCTGCATGCTGCATATGATACAGGGTCCTCCCACCTACCCACCTTGCTGCCTTCCCAGGATTCCTTGCCCCATGTCCTGACATGTGGATACACCATTTTAGATGCCCTGGAGCCTGGACCGCACTAAGTGGAGTTTAATGAAGTGATTTGTGCGACTGAATCACAGCGATATTCGCATTTGCTGCGAATAAAGTTTTTCCTGAAATTCGTTAAGAATTTGGATTCGTCAGATTAGATTCGCTCATCCCTACTAATAATGCATAACAAAGGTGGACCCAGGGTACCCGGTGTGGGTGTATGAGGTGTGGTGCTGTAAGATACCTCAGTTACTTGCACTTTAGATGCACCAATTCACAGGCACGTGCTTAAAAGTAAATGATGAACTCTATGGTACCGATTCCAACCCAGGTGCATGGTGCTGTCACTGGTCTTCCAGTTCCTCAACTACTGATAGACTCACTAGATTTCTCTCACTCTGCTGGAGTGGCTCACTCCAGGCTTAGTTCTTCTTTTCCTCCTCAAACTACAAGAGACCTTTTCTCCGTTAAATTACCTCTGCTCCAGCCCAGTTGCACCCCTGTCACCTCCCTTGCGTATGTCTCATATGGTTATTGACACAATAAACATGTGTCAGTCTACTTGGACCAATCATATCTGCTTCCTGTTTTTCTTGCTTTTCCCTCTATTTCTATCTAGTCACATTTTGACCAAACTCAAGTCTTGTATTGTACTATGTTACCATGTTACTAATTCTCTTTACTGCTGTCTGTACTTAACTAATACTGTATTGATTCCTATTAAAATTCCACCAATTCCAGCAGTACTGACTAACTAAAATGGATCTAAACCTTCCTAGCTCTATCAGTTACTGTCACTACCCCACAAGCCCCAAACACATCCATACCACTCCCTATGTTCTATGGTGTACCACCGTATTTCATACACCCCTGTTTTCTGTTCAGTATTCATTGCTGTGTATTTACCTGCTTGCATTGGCATAGATAGTATAGACTACATGTTGGGAACCAGCACCTTTAGCTGGTTAGATGTGTCATCTGTGTCATGCTCTAATTATAGTGTTAGACATCTTTTCACTAAACACATTGTCTGAGTTATCTCTACCGCTAAAATGTAGCTAAGCATCACTGTAAACCCATTTACTTGAATATGTTGAGTAACTGTGAAGGAGACACTTAAGTAGAGTGTAAAGTAGTAGGCTAAAACAGGGTGGGGTGGTAGTCTGGCTGGATTGTTTATTGTTTTTAGAATGTTCAAAAAGGAGCCTGGATGCTTTCTTTGCGTGTTATAACATTACCAGATGTGTCTACTAGACCACTGGGGGGAGATCTTTTTTTTTATACACAGGATGAACTGGATGGACTAAAGTCTTTTTTTTTCAGTTTTACATACTATGGCCATGATTCACTAAGATTTGAAAAAAATTCTCATGGTAGTAAAAAAATTCAATTCATGAGAAAACAGCAAGAGAATTTCACTGTTAGTGAATCACCAGATAGGAAGACAAAGTCAATGGTACTATTTACTACAGGTAAAAAGGGGTAAAAAGTTCAATACTTTTCTCAGGAGTAAAATGTGCCATTGGCTTTCTTGTTTTCTTATCTAGTGATTCGCTAACAGTGAAGTTCTCAGGACCTACCCCTTTTCTAGGATGTACTTTCCAAAGGAGAAGGCTTCACATTCCTGTTCTCTATATTGCTGACAACATAGCAATAAACAATCACTGTTTATTGATCTTCCCAAACCATCCTACTACATGCCATGGATAGTAAACACAGATATTAACTTTGTTTATCTGTCTAAAAAGGTTTGAGTAGAGTTGAGCTTTAGGGAAGTATACAAAGTTTCCCCTCTAACAGCAGATTTCTAACTGCTTACTTTTCTCATAGGCTTTCATTTTGCAGAAATCAAAGAAACTAAAGTGGTCTCACAATTATGGATTACATTCAGCGTTTGGTTTATAGTTGGGTTATGGCTTTATGGTCAAGTGTAAAATTAAAATTAAACTGCAATTTTAAGTGGAGATTTCCAGCAGACTCAAGATTAAAACCCAGCAGTCAGAACGTACCTGCTACAGTACTGTCCAAAATGATTTTTTCCTGGCCTACAGTATGTGGAATCTGTTAGCAAACTTAATTACAGGTAAAAAGTTCCCATTAGCCAAATATGGATAATAAAAGCCAAAATGAAAAAGCACCACCCATGGTGTTATTTTTGGAGTGGTATATAGGTAATAGGGGCTGTCTAGGGGGCATCAGGGTCAACCTGGGAGCCTATTGGTAAACTCCAGTTAAGCTATTAAAAGTGGAATTTTCCTTTAAAAGACCCTTCAGTCAAACAGGACTGAATGGTTCCTGAACTAAGCAGTGTGTGTGTGTGTGTGTGTGTGTGTGGGGGGGGGGGGGGGGGTTAGTTGCAGCCCGAGGAGTGATGTTGTGCTCCACATATCAACAACAGAAGCCCAGACCCCAGCAACTGAGACTTACCAGCTTCTGCAATCCCCTGTTTTGGCCAACGGATCACAATCCCATGTGTGGCTCAATGGGCTGATGCATAGTAATGTTCAAGTCCACCCCATGAAGACTACTGACTGCCAGTGGGTTTGCAGGGCCACAATACTATGGGGGAACACAAAACTAGGTGAGTACCATGCCTGGGTTTGAGGCTGCTGTGCGGCATGCAGAGCAGGGGCAACCCAACTCTGCCTAGTTCAGGGACCCTCCAGAATTTTTTCTAACATTGCATGAACCCTACTTATAGGTCTTGCTTCTCAACTTTGGTTAAAAGCAGACCTCCAGTCAAAAAAAGAAAGTTTAGTAAATTGCTTCCCTTCTTATGATCAGTGGAATAAGCAGTTTGAGAGGGCTTACCCCATGCAGCTGTTGTGGAATGGCATAAAGAATGTCACTCTTGAATTACTTGGAGCAGCCATCTTGCCACACAGCTGCTTACACATGAGAATTAGGGGGGTGCTGCACCAGCAGCAATTTTACAGCAAATTGAGAGAGATATATGCCTCAGAAACAAGGAGAAGCTTGTCTGTCATTTTTCACACACCCAAAGACTGAATAAACAGCTAATGTAGCAAAGGAAATCTGTGTGAGGGAAGCTAGTACAATGTATCGGCTGCCACAAAAGCATTCAGTCAGGGAATACAATGTATTTAGAAGATTTCAACTGTTAGTAAAGCAGTGATGATTCATTACAGCTGAAGCCTTACTACTTCTAGCTGGAAATAACGGCGCAGCTTCCATTAGGCCAGTTTAGGTGGGCAGCTCCATTCAGTGGAGATCAGGGGGCGGCAAAACATCGCCCATACTTTTCTCTAAATGCTTACCCCCTGCAAAAATCATCCAACCAATCAGTCCGCTGGTGGTCGCATACCCTCTAACAGGGAGCGTGTCCCTTACTTGCCATTCAAAAATAACCGACGAGGACACGCCCCGGTCACAGCTTACTTTAGAAATGCCAGCTGGTGCTGCTTCTGGCCCACCCAGTCACCTTCCCCTGCCTGGTGTCTTCCCCCCCTCCCCGGCTGTTCAGTTATCCAACTCAGCCTCTAACAGCTGAGTACATTGCAAGAGCACGCGTACTGTGTGCAGCCAGAAGGGGGCACCGCTCATGGCAGACAAGTGGTGTTGCTGGTAGTGCTGAGACCTGCAACTGATGAAGCAGAGAGAAAGCAGCCAGGGACTGTTGGCTGCCTGCCTCTCACCTGCATTCTTCTTCCCTGCATGGCAGAGGTCAGAGCCACCTCTGCCATGCAGGGTAAGTTTGTATGGGCGATCTGGGAGGCTTATACACAGCAGGGCATCCAAAATCAGCATGTCCCCAAAGCAAGGGACAAAGCCTGGGTAGTCAAAAGCCTGGGTTTTGTTCTGCTTTAAGCAGAGATCCAGACTACAGCTCCCATGCTTCCTCATCCCACGCCAAAAGCAACTATTGTTACCAATTTGGGCAAGACACCTGCTGATAGGGATAGAGAGCGCCAAGATGGGTGTAGGTTGCACTGCCGTGTGCAGTGGTTTCCTGTGTTTCCTCTTTGTGGCCAGCTCACAATGATTGGTAAGTATCGCTGCTCTGTGGGGGGTGTTCAGGCAGTGAGCATCTTCCACAGGGGGTGGATTTTCCAGTCTCATCTTTCCCCCTTTTGGCAGAACTTCGGCCCTAGTCTCTGTGACAAGCAAGACCTTCCGGACTGTGAGGGGAAAATTGGAGGGTACATAGGCACTGATTCCTAGTGTGTGGGGAGTGCCACCTGCTCACTTAGATTGGTTGGTATTCCGATTCCAGTTTTTGAGTTGGAAAACGAGTTGAACAAATCCTGAAAGGCTCACAGAGAGTCTGTCTTGAGGGGGTGCCATTCTGGTCAAGGGTCTCAAATCTCATCCAAAAAGTTCCCAAGCACACAATACCACCTAAACCTAGAATATATCTACTTAAAGTTAAAATCCCTGGACTACACAGATTAACGTCTCAATTAATCTCAAATATTTTACTAGCAGCTAAAATCACAATAGCAGTCTCCTGGAAATCACCCCGCATACCTTTCTTCTTAGTACAGAAAAAATTTAATTAGATAATGGTAAACGACAAACTCACTAGTACCTTAAAAGACAATCGGTCAACCTTTGATTCAGTATGGCCACCCTGCATCCACTTCATAACTGCTGGTCTCAAACAAACAGTCAAGTAATCCCATATCTTACAACTGAAAATCGAACCCCAGTTACAGTACATTAGCACTATCTATAGAACAAATTTACAGATGCTTAAAGTGGACCAACACCCTGAGGTGATCGGCCCGACCTCGGATGTCCCGCGGGGTGTAAACCCCCCAAAACCCCCAAAAAACGTACCTCTCCAGACGCTGCTTCCACCGCCGCCGCCGCCGCCGCCGCCGCCGCCTCACTCGTGCTCCTCCAGACGTGCGCGCGCCCGCGCCGGCCATTCAGAGACGGCCGGCGCGGGCGCGCGCACGTCTGGAGGAGCGCACACGTCAATATTGACGCGCGGGAGGCGCCGACGGGCAAGCTGCTTGTCCGTCGCTGTCAATCAGCTTGTCCGTGGCGGGGAGAGGTAAGTTTTCGGGGCTTTCTGGGGGGTTTCACACAGCGGGGCACCCCCGATCGGGGTGCCCCGGGGAAGTGGACCAATACCCAGGATAGTCAAAATCCTGGGTGTTGGTTCACTTTAACAAGTACTAATGAACCTTGTGCTTTACCAATAATATATAAATGATAAAGTTTTTTGTATTTTACCAAAAAAACCCAATGTTTATCTGTCATCTTTTGTCCTCCTGAAATGCGGGAGAGTAACTGTTCCTCTTTGAAAACTCAATAAAAACATTGAAACTAAACTAGGGCGTGCCCCGCTGTGTGAAACTCCCAGGTCGCCCCAATAAACTCACCTCTCCCTGATCTCTTGTCCAATCAGCCTGCTGGCGGCCGCATACCCTCTAACAGGGAGCGTGCCCGCTTACCATTCAAAAATGACTGACGAGGGCGCCCTGCTAAAGGAATAACGGGGATGCGGCCGCTGCTCACGCATGCGCTGTTGGACCGGGAAAGTAGGTGAGTTTCTGGCTGACCTGGGGGGTTTCACACAGCGGAGCATCCCGATCTGCTGGCTGGACGAGGCTTTGCTGAGCCCAACGCATCGCCCCAGGTACTCGGGTGGGTGGGGGACACGGGGTGGTTAGAGGGTTTTGGTCTGCTTTAAGTTCATAATATTAATTTCACATATATTTGTTGTATACTATTTAGGGCAGCTTGGAACCACTTCAGTAGAAGAGTAAATCTCCTCATTAGTTTACCTATATATAACTTAAATATATTTACCTAATTATATATAGATCAATTTGGAATCAGCTTTGCATTGATGAATTTTATGCTAAAATTATCCTGAATATAATTTGTTTGTAAAGTGTTCTTAACGTAGATTATTTTATTGTGTATTCTGTCTTATTCTGTCTTATTTGACTTAAAAGAGCACTATCGCGAAAAAATGGCCCAATAATAAAAATTCATATAAATATGCGGGATGGCGGGAGGACCACCCGGTATCAAGAAATATCCAGCCGGCTTGTTTTTTTTTTTTTAATGGAAGGAAGAGGGCATCTTGGGTGACAGACTCTGTCACCCCCCATAGACTAGACCTGTAACCCCAGGATTTTATTCCTACCAGGGGAAAAAAAACACAAGCTTGGCGGGAGTTTTATTCAATTGGGCTGTATAAGTGACCCCTCCCCTAATTAGCTAAAGTGTTTATATGGATTTTTAATATTACACAATTTTGCGATAGTGCTCCTTTAAGGACCCACTTACTTACCTGCAGCATGTATCTCTGGTTCCAGATATTCAATACATATAGAGGTGTGGGTTCAGGGCTCCCTGATCACCCCCTGCTGCTCCCTGTTATAATATAATGTGACAAGGTTTAGACCAGGGATCTTCAACCCTTTATACTATTAGAGCCACTTTTAGCTGTGAGAGATGATTAGGAGCCACTTTTAACTAATAGATCATAAACGTCATATAACTATGAGGCCGATTCATTAATAGCGCCAGGTAGCGACAGATGAGAGCCAGTAGCGTGATCTTCTCAGCGCCAGCTAGTATTCGCTGTGCTTGGCCGGGGTTTGCTTGTTGACAGCGACTCAGTCGGTGTGCGGTAATGTTGAATACGGGGTTAGGGGTCGCTGTTTCACAGGTTCAGCATTGTATGTGTGCGCCTGACAACGAATGGCCAGAGCGAACGGCTTGCTGCAGATTCATTAACAAATCACGCTCCGAATTTTTTCACGCTGTGAATTCCTTGTTTAAACCCCAGAGCGCTGGCGGCGATGTGTGTAAAGTAGTTTTTAACCCCCAAACAACCATTTTTTTTAATGTAAAAATTATACAAGTTTTTCTAAACATTTTGTAATATGAATACATTAATATCAGACCTGTAATATCAATTCTGCACAAAAACTTTTTTTTTTTTTTTTACCTTAAAAAAAAAATCCTAACATTGCAGAAGTGGTCACAGAATTTTTGACATTAAAAAAAAAAAAAAAAAAAACATTAATAGCAATTAATTATGATTAATTGAAGATTGCTCCATTGAAATGCATTGGACATCGCCAGGGAGCGACAGGTCAGACCTGGCGCTGTGATGGGATTAGCAGCGGCGCTGTTCGTTGCAGTCGGCTACATGATGAATCCCGCGGTAGCTGTCGCTCTCGCCGGCGCTAGCCTCATTTAGCTTGATAAATGCGTCATTGTGACCGCCGCCGGGCGTACTTGAGTCGGTAGCCGCCGTTAGCTGGCGGGACCTGGCGCTCGTCAGACACTACCTGGCGCTATCGCTTGATGAATAAGGGCCTAACTCCTATAGAACAAGAAACTATTTAAAACAATTCAACATTGAAGGACTTAAAGGCATAAAACACAATGGTTTATTGAACATAGACCACTCTAGTACCCCAAAAAATAATATACATATCTTCTTTGCCTATAAAACACCTACTCCACGGATGTGGATCCCCAGCCATAAATGGCAGATATGGGAAGAAAAGGCATGCTGGCTTACTCACTTTAATTTCCAGTTTCCATCCTCTTGACTTACCAGGAAGGTGGGGAAAGGAGCATGGCACCGGATGATGGAAAATAGGTCACATTGGCATATTTCTCCACCTGTTGATCTGCATTAACCCCTGCATGGCACTGCAATGCCTAACCCAGGGAGCCATGTACCTCCCCAGCCCCAACAGTGTTCTAGCCCTCCACAAGTGTTGGGCAGGCTGATTCATCATTAGCGGCAGGTAGCGAGAGATGAGCGTCTGTAGCAGGCATTTTCAGAGCGCCCGCTAGTAGTCACTGTGCTCAGCTGTGGGTCGCTAGTTCATAGCGACTCAGTCGCTGTGCAGTAATGTTAAATACATTGTGAGGAGTCACTATTTGACCAGTACAGCGCTGTATGGGAGCGCATGGTAGCGACTGCTCATAGCGACCGACTCACATCATATTCAGCAAAAAAACAGCCTCACAAACCTCTGGCGCTGAAAAATGCTTGTTTAAAGCCCAGAGCGCAGGAGGCGGTGTGTTTAAAGTCTGTTTTTCAGAATCTATCCACTAGTAACAAAGCGAAAACATATGGAATTACATTGTAACAACATTGTAACATGAACAATTTAATGGCAGACCTGTAATGTCATTTCTGAAGTAATATATAAAATATGAAAAAATTGTGAAAAAAATGCTTTTTCAATGCCAGAAGAGGTCACAGAATTATTTGTGATTTTTTGAAAAAAAACAAAAAAAAACAAATACCCCGTTTAAAGAGAAGAAAAGGTTTGTCCATTGAAATGTATGGGAGAGCGACAGGTAGCGAGAGGTAATACCTGGCGCAGTGCAAGGCTGAACACCGGCGCTGTTCGCTGAGGCTGTGAAAATGATGAATCAGACGCTACATGGCGTTATCCCAGTCGCTAAACAGATTCTGCTTGATAAATATGTAATTGCGTGCCGTGTCCGGCGTTCACCAGTCGCTACCTGTCGCTACCTATCATTAACCAGCCACTACCTGACGCTATCCCTTCTTAAATAAGGGCCTAAGTCAAGCGTACAGTCTGTGACAGTCTCGCTCCCGAGCTGTGACTCCCAAACTACAGGTTGGAGGCCCCTTATTGTTTTGCAGCATGTGAACCTATTTGGAAGGTATAGCCTTACTTTCTGTTTGATATCTAGAAATAATTAAAGTCAGTTTAAAAGAAATCTCATTGTGTCATCAGGTGAACAACATATGAATACATCTCTATGAGAACACCTCATGGTTTTAGTGCTACCCCACATGTAAAACTAAAGCCAGCCTGGGCTGGAGTTGGGCTTTAAATGTGGCAGTGTGTTAAAAGGGATAGTCTTCAGACACAAGTACAGACTGGCGCTATAAGTGGGGAAGCTTGTTTTATAATATCTCGTGTAATTCCCAGGACTAGAGAGATTGTTGAAAGAACACTGGAAATTCCCTAAGAGTACAGGTCAGTGCACGGACTTGTATTATCAGGCCCTGTTTTAAAAATCAAAGACAAATTCTACCAGGGAAAATACAGAGAAATATTTGATCTTGTTTTGAGTAAACGTACTACTGAATCATTAAAAACGAGAATATAATATATGATATAATGCAGACCTATATATATTTACACTTCATATTTGTATTATTATACATGGACTTTCAGTAGCTAATTAGAATATTATTATATTTTTTATTTAAAAAAGCATAATATATAATGTATGCATTAATAATCTAATGCACATTCCTTTTTCCAGAGTTTAGAACTTGAGCCAGGCCAGGTGCTCTATGGGCAGTGTTTGACTGGCCCACCTCCGGAGGGTCCAGGCACTGACCCAGGACAAATATCAGAGAGGCAGAAGATATCTAACAGGCTGATTCATTAATAGCGCCAGGTAGCGACAGATGAGCGACAGTAGCGGTATTTTCACAGCGCATGCTAGTATTCGCTGTGCTTGGCCGTTGTTCGGCTGTTGACAGCGACTCAGTCGGTGTGTGGTAATGTTGAATACGGGGTTAGGAGTCGCTGTTTGCCAGGTTCCGCGCTGTATGGGAGCGCATGACAGCGAACGGCCATAGCGAACGGCTCCCAGTATATTCATTAACAAATCACGCTCCAAGAATTCTTGCGCTGTAAAATGCATGTTTAAACCCCAGAGCGCTGGTGGCGATGGGTTAAAAGTAGTTTTTTAACCCCCAAACCACCATATTTTTGGAAAAAAAAAAACATGTTTTTAAAAACATTTTGTAATATGAATACATTAATATCAGACCTGTAATATCAATTCTGCACACATTTTTTAGCTTAAAAAAAATCTAACATTGCAGAAGTGGTCACAGAATTTTTGACAAAAAAAAATTAATAGCAATTAATTATGAATATTTAAAGTTAGCTCCATTGAAATGCATTGGAGAGCGCCAGGTAGCGAGAGGTCATACCTGTCGCTGTTCAAGGTCGCTCGCTGGCGCTGTGGGGTGAGGCTGGAATAATGATGAATGATTCGCTATCTGGCGCTCTGTCAGTCGCTAAGCAGGATCGGCTTGATAAATGTGTGATTGCGGAGGGGAGCCGGCGTTCTCGTGGCGGTGAGCGTCATTACCGTTCGCTCACCATTCGCTACCTGGCACTATCCCTTGTTAAATAAGGGCCCAAGACTAAAACAGTATTTTTTATTCCTTATTTGTTTAGTCACTAAACATCCAATTTGATGAAGGGTGGGCCCTAAGAATTATTTCCTCTGGTGGGCCCCAATAACGTTTTTCTCTTATGGGTCCCCATGAATGATTTCCTCTGGTGGCACCAAAGAATGATTGATTTCCTGTAGTGAACCCAAGGTGCACTCAGTCCCAGACAGGTCTCTTAAGGAAGTTTCCACTTACTTTATTCACATCAAGTTGTTCCAGCAGTAGTGCCAGTAACACAGGAACTTTACTTCTTCAACACAACATCAGGCCTTGCTTGTAAGGACTGAATACTGCCCTGGCTGTCATACTAATCCCAATGAATCACCTTATCTGTGCTCTCTTGCTGTGCTTTAGACTCCTTGTAAATCCCTCCGCATCCCCAGCATCCCTATAGATATGCAGATGGTCTTGAAATGCACCAAGGCAGTGCTGTGCTACTTTGTGATGATTCTTGGTTGGGTTGACCTCGAGCTCTAATTGGCCATTGGCTAAATAAAACCAGATGTACAAAGACTGATGACTTGTTGTGTCATTACATTAGTTTCCCCTTCCAGCTGACATGGCACAGTCTAACTTACTCACCTACGTACCTGGGTCATTAGCTTATGCCACAGCTTACCTGTACAGGATGTTCAGCTTAGTTCTGGCCTAACACTTCTCTCAGCTCCTGACTTTCTTTTTCAGGGGCCCTCTGCTGGTTCTCCTCCATCCTGCATGGACCATTAGCTTGTTTCATTTCCAGAAAAATTCATAATCCAGTTCTGATTGGTTCCTTTCTTATATTACTTCCCCCCCTGATTTCACCCAGTTACAACCTGGTAACAGCCCTGCATGTATGGAACTTTCCAGACTCTTTCCAGAGAGTCTAAGCATATGTTTAATTACTTGTTTCTCTGCCACTACAGTGACTCCCACAGCCTAAATGCAACTGCCTACGACACTCAGGCCCTTATTTATGAAGGGATAGCGACAGGTAGCGACTGGTGAGCGGCCGGTAATGACGGGCCCCGCCACGAGAACGCCGGCTTCCCACCACAGTCACACATTTATCAAGCCAATCCTGCTTAGCGACTGAGATAGCGCCATATA
Source organism: Gastrophryne carolinensis (assembly GCA_027917425.1). Lineage (NCBI taxonomy): Eukaryota > Metazoa > Chordata > Amphibia > Anura > Microhylidae > Gastrophryne > Gastrophryne carolinensis. The sequence goes on along the minus strand of CM051237.1, from coordinate 297,510,516 downwards.
GCCACTCATTCATCATTATTCCAGCCTCAGCCCACAGCGCCAGCGTCCGACCTTGAACAGCGACAGGTATGACCTCTCGCTACCTGGCGCTTTCCAATGCATTTCAATGGAACAATCTTTAAATATTAATAATTAATTGTTATTAATGTTTTTTTTTTTTTAAATGTGAAAAATTATGTGACCACTTCTGCCATTTTAGAGAATTGATATTACAGGTCTGATATTAATGTATTCATATTACTAAATTATTTAAAATACTTTTTTTTTGGTTTCCAAAAATATGGTGGTTTGGGGGTTAAAAAACTACTCTGGGGTTTAAACATGCATTTCACAGCGCTTGAATTTTTTGAGCATGATTTTTTGATGAATATGGTGGATGCCGGTCGCTCTGACCAGTCGCTATCATGCGCACCCATACATCGCAGAACCTGTCAAATAGCGACTCGTAACCTTGTATTCAACATTACACCACACCGACTGAGTCGCTGTCAACAACCGAACAACGGCTAAGCACAGCGACTACTAGCGGGCGCTGGGAAAATACCGCTACAGTCGCTCAACTGTCGCTACATGTCGCTATTAATAAATCAGCCTCCCCGGCCCTTATTCATGAAGGGATAGCGTCAGGTAGTGCCTTGTAAATGAGAGGTAGCGACAGGTAGCGACAGGTTAATGCCGGACACGGCACGCAATTACACATTTATCAAGCAGAATCTGTTGAGCGACTGGGATAACGCCATGTAGCGTCCGATTCATTATTATCCCAGCCTCAGCGAACAGCGCCGGCGTTCAGCCTTGCACAGTGCCAGGTATGACCTCTCGCTACCTGTCGCTCTCCCATACATTTCAATGGACGTTCTTTTATTTCTTTTTAAACATGGTTTTTGTAATTTTTTTTTTTTTAAATCTAAAATAATGTTGTGACCTCTTCTGGCATAGAAAAAGCCATTTTTTCAAATATTTTTCATGTTTTATATATTTATGCAGAATTGACATTACAGGTCTGGCATTAATGTGTTCATGTTACAATGTAATAACAATGTAATTCCATATTTTTCCATATTATGTTTTCGCTTTGTTACTGGTGGATACATGCTAAAAAACGACTTTAATCACACAGCCTCCGGCGCTCTGGGTTTCAGAGAAGCATTTTTGAGCGCCGGAGGTGTGTGAGGCTGTTTTTTTTTATGAATATGTTGTGAGTCGGTCGCACTGACCAGTTGCTAACATGCGCTTCCATACAGCGCTGTACTGGTCAAATAGCGACTCCTCTCAATGTATTCATCATTGCTGCACAGCGCCTGAGTCTCTATGAACTAGCGACCCACGGTCGAGCACAGTGACTACTTGGGGGGGCGCTCTGAAAATGCCTGCTACAGATGCTCATCTGTCGCTACCTGTCGTTAGTGATGAATCAGCCTGTTTGTCCCTTTTGGAGGTATATTACTTCTTAGGCTAACTATGGGGGATAGTAGCGTTGCTTGGAATACGGCACACCAGTCATATACAGCACATTATTGCTGACAATACACCTTAAGGTCTGAATGTACAATCTCCATACAATCCTTGCAAAAACCTTGTAAAACAATACTCTGAATACAATACAACATTTTGGCAAAGCTGTTTAAAGATTGTACAATCAGGCTTTAATGTGTGTGGCCAGCATCATTATTTTTTTATCCAATCCCTTGTTCCATAGGCCATCTCCCTACAGATTTATCTGATCGTATCAGATCATTGGAATGAATCCATGATGTGTGCGTACTGACTGGGACTAAAGTTAAAGAGATTGACCAATCAAAGTTTAAAATCATTTTCCTGGTTGCTAACCTGAAGCAGTGCCAGTCCCACAATGCTCTGGTCACAAAAGGAAAGGTCTTCTTCTTCTTTGCTGCCTCCAGCACCTCCCTCCTGATCCTCACCATGAATTGAGGCTTGTGTCAGGTTTTAGTGACAGGCTAGAATAGAGCTCTCCGTGCTGTCAGTCAATCCTATCTCACTCCAATGCAATGCACACAGTGTGCTTGCATCACTCAGCCCTACACACTTGGATAATGACAGGGCCATATCTAGGGGCAGGCGAGTAGGACAATCACCCTGGTGCCAAGACCATTGTGTATGTTGGGGGCATCTTTATCGCAGCTATCCTGTTTTGGGCAGGGTCAGGGCAACTATTAGTGGTGTCAACCCTATGCAAGGTCCCTTATCCCCCCATTCCTGCCCTGAGAGCTATTTCATCTAAGAACTGCCCTGTTTACATTTTAATGGCACTATAATCACTCCAACTTTAAGACTCGCTAATAGTAGCAGAAGCCACAGAATGAACATGTACAGTAAGGTAGCACATTTTATTGCTGAATTGCTGGAAACTGATTGTGTAATTGTGTACTATTATATTAATATAACATGCTATTAAGTGTCTCTGGGTGTAATAATTTATAGTTGTCATATCATTACAGGTTTCATTAAAAGTGTTTGTTGGTAGTGTGTCATGCAACTTTCATTTAAATTCTACTGCAGGGGTGCACAACCTTTTTTGCTCTAAGGCAAACATTGTGTTGTTGGGGCACAATTAAATCGAAGTAGCAAAGACGTAAACTATTTAATGTAGAAAAGCTGTAACCTTTAAGCATTGTAAAAGAGGTGAGGCAGGAAGAAGTGGACAGGGGTGAAGCAGAAAAAGGTGAGGTGAGTAAAAGTGATAAGAGGTGAGGTAATCAGAGGTGGGGCAGAAAGAGATGAGCAGTGATGGGTAGAGATAGGCAGATGTGAGGTGAGTAGAGGTCAGGTGGTAAGAAGTGGCTAGAGGTGACACAGGGGTGAGCTAAAGTGGGAAGAGTTGAGGAAGGCAGAGGTGAAGTGAGAAGAGGTGAGGCAGGTGGAGGTGTGGAGAGTATAGGTGCGAAGAGGTAATGTGGGAAGAAGTGGATAGAAATAGGCAGGTGAAGAGGGTAAAAAGGGCAGTGGTGGGCAGTGGTGAGATGGGAAAAAGTAAGCAGAGGCAAGGTGGGGAAATGTGACAAAAGGTAAGAAAAAGTGAGGCGGGGATATGTGATGAGGGAGTAAGCACAGGTGGGGTAAGCAATAGTAGGGGTGAGGAGAGCAGTGGGGTGGTGGAGAAAGGTGAAGCAGGAAGACAATGGCTTAGGTGAGTTGTGCAGGGGAGGGCAGAGGTGAGTTGAGCAAAGGAGGGGCAGAGGTGAGTTGAGCAGAGGAGGGCAGAGGTGAGTTGCGCAGAGGAGGGCAGAGCTGAGTTGAGCAGAGGAGGGCAGAGGTGAGTTGAGCAGAGGAGGGCAGAGGTGAGTTGAGCAGAGAAGGGCAGAGATGAGTTGAGCAGAAGAGGGCAGAGGTGAGTTGAGCAGAAGAGGGCAGAGGTGAGTTGAGCAGAGGAGGGCAGAGGTGAGTTGAGCAGAAGAGGGCAGAGATGAGTTGAGCAGAGGAGGGCAGAGGTGAGTTGAGCAGAGAAGGGCAGAGGTGAGTTGAGCAGAGGAGGGCAGAGGTGATTTGAGCAGAGAAGGGCAGAGGTGAGTTGAGCAGAGGAGGGCAGAGGTGATTTGAGCAGAGAAGGGCAGAGGTGAGTTGAGCAGAGGAGGGCAGAGGTGATTTGAGCAGAGAAGGGCAGAGGTGAGTTGAGCAGAGGAGGGCAGAGGTGATTTGAGCAGACAAGGGCAGAGGTGAGTTGAGCAAAGGAAGGGCAGAGGTGAGTTGTGCAGGGGAGGGGAAGAGGTGAGTTGAGCAGAGGAGGGCAAAGGTGAGTTGAGAAGAGGAGGGCAGAGGTGAGTTGAGCAGAGAAGGGCAGAGATGAGTTGAGCAGAGAAGGGCAGAGGTGAGTTGAGCAGAGAAGGGCAGAGATGAGTTGAGCAGAGGAGGGCAGAGATGAGTTGAGCAGAGGAGGGCAGAGGTGAGTTGAGCAGAGAAGGGCAGCGGTGAGTTGAGCAGAGGAGGGCAGAGGTGAGTTGAGCAGAAGAGGGCAGAGGTGAGTTGAGCAGAGGAGGGCAGAGGTGAGTTGAGCAGAGAAGGGCAGAGGTGAGTTGAGCAGAGGAGGGCAGTGAGTTGAGCAGAGGAGGGCAGTGAGTTGAGCAGAGAAGGGCAGAGGTGAGTTGAGCAGAGAAGGGCAGCGGTGAGTTGAGCAGAGGAGGGCAGAGGTGAGTTGAGCAGAGGAGGGCAGAGGTGAGTTGCGCAGAGGAGGGCAGAGGTGAGTTGAGCAGAGGAGGGCAGAGGTGAGTTGAGCAGAGGAGGGCAGAGGTGAGTTGAGCAGAGAAGGGCAGAGATGAGTTGAGCAGAGGAGGGCAGAGGTGAGTTGAGCAGAGAAGGGCAGAGGTGAGTTGAGCAGAAGAGGGCAGAGGTGAGTTGAGCAGAAGAGGGCAGAGGTGAGTTGAGCAGAGGAGGGCAGAGGTGAGTTGAGCAGAAGAGGGCAGAGATGAGTTGAGCAGAGGAGGGCAGAGGTGAGTTGAGCAGAGAAGGGCAGAGGTGAGTTGAGCAGAGGAGGGCAGAGGTGATTTGAGCAGAGAAGGGCAGAGGTGAGTTGAGCAGAGGAGGGCAGAGGTGATTTGAGCAGAGGAGGGCAGAGGTGAGTTGAGCAGAGGAGGGCAGAGGTGATTTGAGCAGAGAAGGGCAGAGGTGAGTTGAGCAGAGGAGGGCAGAGGTGATTTGAGCAGAGAAGGGCAGAGGTGAGTTGAGCAAAGGAAGGGCAGAGGTGAGTTGTGCAGGGGAGGGGCAGAGGTGAGTTGAGCAGAGGAGGGCAGAGGTGAGTTGAGCAGAGGAGGGCAGAGGTGAGTTGAGCAGAGAAGGGCAGAGGTGAGGTGAGCAAAGGAAGGGCAGAGGTGAGTTGTGCAGGGGAGGGGAAGAGGTGAGTTGAGCAGAGGAGGGCAGAGGTGAGTTGAGCAGAGGAGGGCAGAGGTGAGTTGAGCAGAGAAGGGCAGAGATGAGTTGAGCAGAGAAGGGCAGAGATGAGTTGAGCAGAGGAGGGCAGAGGTGAGTTGAGCAGAGAAGGGCAGAGGTGAGTTGAGCAGAGGGCAGAGGTGAGTTGAGCAGAGGGCAGAGGTGAGTTGAGCAGAGGAGGGCAGAGGTGAGTTGAGCAGAAGAGGGCAGAGATGAGTTGAGCAGAGGAGGGCAGAGGTGAGTTGAGCAGAGAAGGGCAGAGGTGAGTTGAGCAGAGGAGGGCAGAGGTGATTTGAGCAGAGAAGGGCAGAGGTGAGTTGAGCAAAGGAGGGGCAGAGGTGAGTTGTGCAGGGGAGGGGCAGAGGTGAGTTGAGCAGAGGAGGGCAGAGGTGAGTTGAGCAGAGGAGGGCAGAGATGAGTTGAGCAGAGAAGGGCAGAGATGAGTTGAGCAGAGGAGGGCAGAGGTGAGTTGAGCAGAGAAGGGCAGAGGTGATTTGAGCAGAGGAAGGCAGAGGTGAGTTGAGCAGAGAGGGCAGAGGTGAGTTGTGCAGGGGAGGGGCAGAGGTGAGTTGAGCAGAGGAAGGCAGAGATGAGTTGAGCAGAGGAGGGCAGAGATGAGTTGAGCAGAGGAGGGCAGAGGTGAGTTGAGCAGAGAAGGGCAGAGGTGAGTTGAGCAAAGGAGGGGCAGAGGTTAGTTTTGCAGGGGAGGGGCAGAGGTGAGTTGAGCAGAGGAGGGCAGAGATGAGATGAGCAGAGGAGGGCAGAGGTGAGTTGAGCAAAGGAGGGGCAGAGGTGAGTTGAGCAGAGGAGGGCAGAGGTGATTTGAGCAGAGAAGGGCAGAGATGAGTTGAGCAGAGGAGGGCAGAGGTGAGTTGAGCAGAGAAGGGCAGCGGTGAGTTGAGCAGAGGAGGGCAGAGGTGAGTTGAGCAGAAGAGGGCAGAGGTGAGTTGAGCAGAGGACGGCAGAGGTGAGTTGAGCAGAGGAGGGCAGAGGTGAGTTGAGCAGAGGAGGGCAGAGGTGAGTTGAGCAGAGGAGGGCAGAGGTGATTTGAGCAGAGAAGGGCAGAGGTGAGTTGAGTAAAGGAGGGGCAGAGGTGAGTTGAGCAGAGGAGGGCAGAGGTGATTTGAGCAGAGAAGGGCAGAGGTGAGTTGAGCAAAGGAGGGGCAGAGGTGAGTTGAGCAAAGGAGGGCAGAGGTGAGTTGAGCAGAGAAGGGCAGAGGTGAGTTGAGCAGAGGAGGGCAGAGGTGATTTGAGCAGAGAAGGGCAGAGGTGAGTTTAGCAAAGGAGGGGCAGAGGTGAGTTGTGCAGGGGAGGGGCAGAGGTGAGTTGAGCAGAGGAGGGCAGAGATGAGTTGAGCAGAGAAGGGCAGAGATGAGTTGAGCAGAGGAGGGCAGAGGTGAGTTGAGCAGAGGAGGGGCAGAGGTGAGTTGAGCAGAGGAGGGCAGAGGTGATTTGAGCAGAGAAGGGCAGAGATGAGTTGAGCAGAGGAGGGCAGAGGTGAGTTGAGCAGAAGAGGGCAGAGGTGAGTTGAGCAGAGGAGGACAGAGGTGAGTTGAGCAGAGAAGGGCAGAGGTGAGTTGAGCAGAGGAGGGCAGAGGTGAGTTGAGCAGAGGAGGGCAGAGGTGAGTTGAGCAGAGAGGGGCAGAGGTGAGTTGTGCAGAGGAGGGCAGAGGTGATTTGAGCAGAGAAGGGCAGAGGTGAGTTGAGCAAAGGAGGGGCAGAGGTGAGTTGAGCAGAGGAAGGCAGAGGTGATTTGAGCAGAGAAGGGCAGAGGTGAGTTGAGCAAAGGAGGGGCAGAGGTGAGTTGAGCAGAGGAGGGCAGAGGTGAGTTGAGCAGAGAAGGGCAGAGGTGATTTGAGCAGAGAAGGGCAGAGGTGAGTTGAGCAAAGGAGGGGCAGAGGTGAGTTGAGCAGAGGAAGGCAGAGGTGATTTGAGCAGAGAAGGGCAGAGGTGAGTTGAGCAAAGGAGGGGCAGAGGTGAGTTGAGCAGAGGAGGGCAGAGGTGAGTTGAGCAGAGAAGGGCAGAGGTGAGTTGAGCAGAGGAGGGCAGAGGTGAGTTGAGCAGAGGAGGGCAGAGGTGATTTGAGCAGAGAAGGGCAGAGGTGAGTTGAGCAGAGAAGGGCAGCGGTGAGTTGAGAAGAGGAGGGCAGAGGTGAGTTGAGCAGAAGAGGGCAGAGGTGAGTTGAGCAGAGGAGGGCAGAGGTGAGTTGAGCAGAGAAGGGCAGAGGTGAGTTGAGCAGAGAAGGGCAGAGGTGAGTTGAGCAGAGAAGGGCAGAGGTGAGTTGAGCAGAGGAGGGCAGAGGTGAGTTGAGCAGAGAAGGGCAGAGGTGAGTTGAGCAGAGAAGGGCAGAGGTGAGTTGAGCAGAGAAGGGCAGCGGTGAGTTGAGCAGAGGAGGGCAGAGGTGAGTTGAGCAGAAGAGGGCAGAGGTGAGTTGAGCAGAGGAGGGCAGAGGTGAGTTGAGCAGAGAAGGGCAGAGGTGAGTTGAGCAGAGGAGGGCAGAGGTGAGTTGAGCAGAGAGGGGCAGAGGTGAGTTGAGCAGAGGAGGGCAGAGGTGATTTGAGCAGAGAAGGGCAGAGGTGAGTTGAGCAAAGGAGGGGCAGAGGTGAGTTGTGCAGGGGAGGGGCAGAGGTGAGTTGAGCAGAGGAGGGCAGAGATGAGTTGAGCAGAGAAGGACAGAGATGAGTTGAGCAGAGAAGGGCAGAGATGAGTTGAGCAGAGGAGGGGCAGAGGTGATTTGAGCAGAGGAGGGCAGAGATGAGTTGAGCAGAGGAGGGCAGAGGTGAGTTGAGCAGAGAAGGGCAGCGGTGAGTTGAGCAGAGGAGGGCAGAGGTGAGTTGAGCAGAAGAGGGCAGAGGTGAGTTGAGCAGAGGAGGGCAGAGGTGAGTTGAGCAGAGAAGGGCAGAGGTGAGTTGAGCAGAGGAGGGCAGAGGTGAGTTGAGCAGAGAGGGGCAGAGGTGAGTTGTGCAGGGGAGGGGCAGAGGTGAGTTGAGCAGAGGAAGGCAGAGATGAGTTGAGCAGAGGAGGGCAGAGATGAGTTGAGCAGAGGAGGGCAGAGGAGTTGAGCAGAGAAGGGCAGAGGTGAGTTGAGCAGAGGAGGGCAGAGGTGAGTTGAGCAGAGAGGGGCAGAGGTGAGTTGTGCAGGGGAGGGGCAGAGGTGAGTTGAGCAGAGGAAGGCAGAGATGAGTTGAGCAGAGGAAGGCAGAGATGAGTTGAGCAGAGGAGGGCAGAGGTGAGTTGAGCAGAGATCACGGGGTCAGGATTGATGGCGCTGCCATGCATCCTCAATTGTAGTGAATGGAGAGGGCATGGCCACACCCCTTTAAATGATGGTGGGGGTGTGACCCGGAACAGAAGCGGTCAGTTACTGTTACGGATCCCGTGATCACGTGAGTTGTTGATCCCCAAACTTAACACCATCAGATACCTGGGACAAAAGTTTAGTTTTTTTTCCTGCTGAATGACTTTCAAACCTGTTTTTATTGCAACATGCTATGTTTTAAAAATATGGTTTCTAGTTGCCACACTTCCAAGCTATTCATTAGAAAGTAAATGTCTGGAACAGCGTAGACGAGTTTGATGACTGAATTGGAAATTCCCCAAGTAAATTTCTAAAAAAAAATCACCCGGAATCTTTGTCCAACAAGGGGAAGTGTCTGGCAATTGTCCTAAGGAAATTTATGATAGTTTGAAATAGTAAGTGAAAGCCTATTATAAGCCCATTATGTTTCAGGCTGTGATAAAACTTTATGTCACCAAGGCATAACTAAGTATGACAGGTACCTTGTGCAGACATTACATGGGTCTTCGACATTGCTCATACAGAAATCATGCCGCAATTAGTCCCTGGGATGATCATTTCTATCTAAATTAGGTACATTTAGGCTTCTAAACTCAAACACAGACAACTACTAAGAATAATGATAATAGTGCTTACTTAGGGTTCAAGGTCTTGCACTCTCTTGGCTCACCTCTTACCTCTCTGACAGATCATTCAGTGTATCCTATTCTAACACAGTCTCATCCTCAAGTTCCCTTTCTGTTGGTGTGCCTCAAGGTTCTGTCCTAGGCCCCCTACTTATCTCAATCTACACTTATGGTCTTGGCAAACTTATAATTTCACTAGGCTTTCAATACCACTTCTATGCGGATGACACTCAGATATATCCCTCTGGCCCCAATCTCTCCTATCTCGCCTCCCTAACTGCCTTGCAGCTATTTCTTCATTCATGTCATCTCGCTACCTCTAGCTAAACATGGATAAGACAGAACTGGTTATTTTCCCACCATCTAACTCCCCTCCCCTCTCTAACACGTCTATCTTTGCCAACAATTATAAAATAACTGCAACTCCCCAAGCTCATTGCCTGGGGGTCACTAATATATACCATGCAGCCTTGCACTCCTTATGCACGTCCAAGCATACATATTCAATATGCCCGAGAGATTTTATCTTTAATAAGTACATAAAAATGTTTAGTAGACCGGTGGAACCCTCAGACCTTCTTTTAAAGTAGGCCAAAACCCAGGATTTTGACATCATGGGTTTTAGTCCTTGCCCCCGGGGCACCCCGATCGGGTGAAATCTCCCAGGTCACCCAATCTAACTCACCTTTCCAACCTCACCTGGTCCTACACCGCATGCATGGCCTCTCATCCAATCAACACAATTGGATCTGCTCCCGCCCACTTGTCTAAGGATCATCTAAGACTGGGCTCCAGTCGAGTCTAGCTAAGTCCTGATGAGCGGACCTGAGTGCGCTGGCGGGCGTATCCTGCTACCCTCTAACAGGAAGCATGCCCGTGCTGGCCATCCACAAATGCCTGGCACGGGTGCGCACCCTGCTAAAGGTATAGATGAGAGCAATGGCGCTCACCGATGCGTCGTTGGATCGGGGAGAAGGTAAGTTTACTGGGCGACCTGGGGGGATTTTACACAGCGGGGCATCCCGAATCTGGAAGCCTTGGGAGGGAACGCAGCCTGTAACCTATTACCTACTGGACACAAGATTGAGATTTGCCTATCTGAAGAGGTTTAATTACAGCCAGAGAGGTCTAATCTGTGATTTCAGAAATGCAGAGCGTCAACTTTGCCTCAGCCAATCAGATGATTAGCAAGCGAGAATCAGAAAGTCTCTGGCAGGTACACCGGTTTGTGTATGTTGCTAATGTAAACACATTAGGCCTGATTCTGTGCCTCCTTCAAACCGTGACGTATTAGACCCGTTCTGTGTATAATACATTTTTTTCCAGTGTGCTTGTAAGCTTACACATGAATCAGAGCCTCCATCGGAAGCCTTCTGTTTACTGTTCGTAGCTGCGTACGCCGACGAGGATGGCATTTTCTGCCTCTCGTTGCGTTCTCTACAGGATGAGGCTAAGATATACGTTACCCCATACTCTTCATTTTTTACCGTTTTTAAGCGTTTTTTAACATAGTTTTCCACAATAATTTTCCGTGTCCCGTTATATTCTGCATGCATCTTCCTCCCAAAATATGTCCAAGCGGCATTTTTTTTCTGGATTTTGCTATGTACGCATGCGCGCACCTATTAACCTCAATCATGTCCCAGTCTCAATTATTCTCTCACTCACTTCTGCTTCCATACTTACCTTAACTAACTTGCGGTTCTACTTTTTTTCATCTCCCGTCCTTCATGCTTACTTAAACTCACTCGCGGTTCAACTTTAGATGTTCTCCCATGCATTATGATTACCTAAACTCACTCGCGGTTCAACTTCAGATGTTCTCCCATGCATAATGCTTACCTAAACTCACTCGCGGTTCAACTTTACATGTTCTCCCATGCATAATGCTTACCTAAACTCACTTGCGGTTCAACTTTAGATGTTCTTCCGTCCTTCATGGTTACCTAAACTCACTCGCGGTTGAACTTTAGATGTTCTCCCATGCATAATGCTTACCTAAACTCACTTGCGGTTCCACTTTAGATGTTCTCCCATGCATAATGCTTACCTAAACTCACTTGCGGTTCCACTTTAGATGTTCTCCCATGCATAATGCTTACCTAAACTCACGCACGGTTCAACTTTACATGTTCTTCCGTCCTTCATGCTTACCTAAACTCACTTGCGGTTTAACTTTAGATATTCTCCCGTGCATAATGCTTACCTAAACTCACTTGCGGTTCAACTTTAGATGTTCTCCCATGCATAATGCTTACCTAAACTCACTCGCGGTTCAACTTCAGATGTTCTCCCATGCATAATGCTTACCTAAACTCACTCGCGGTTCAACTTTACATGTTCTCCCATGCATAATGCTTACTTAACTCACTTGCGGTTCAACTTTAGATGTTCTCCCATGCATAATGCTTACCTAAACTCACTCGCGGTTCAACTTTACATGTTCTTCCGTCCTTCATGCTTACCTAATGTTCTTCACGGTCTGGTAAATTTTGGTTTCCTTCATGATATCTTCTGTTTGTATTTTTTGCCCTGTGTTCATGTATAAATTGTGTCTAACTTAAACTGAAATAAACAGGAAACATTTTTAAATTTAACAGCATTTATTATCTGCTTTTTATATGAATTTTTTTTGTTTTGCCTTGTGGTTTGGGCAAATTTTAATAAGTAGATCTTGCAAATTTTAAGAGAATAGAAGCAGGGAATGAGTGTGTGTTGACAGTGGATGTACGTGTGTGTGCTTCAGTCTGACAAACATACCGGAGTGTAGTGGCTCTGCCCTCCTTTGTAGAGAGGGGGAGGACCTTGGCCCTGGAGTGGCACCACCCTCACTAGGCCCAGATCCATCCCGCACTGGCCGGATTGCTCGCCTCCGGGTGGGTCGGATCCTGAAATCCCATTCTCTCACTAGAAGAGAATAGCATTCATAAGCAGAGGCTTTAATATGGATTTTTGATTAGCTTACAATTAATAGTCATGTACTTACTTGGAAAATGCTGAGCGAAGAATCGGCGCACCCGGGGCCTCTTCCTTCTCTTTAGGTCCGACCAGTGTTGGATGATCTGGGTAAAGGTGAAGGTGGTGCCGCTGTCGGCTTCAATTTTGGCCACGATCTCCAGGGCCAAGGTCCGCTTCAGGAAGACATTCGCCAGGTAGTCGTACCTCGCCTCCATCATCAAGCACATTGGATTAGTCCAAACATCAGAATAATCACTATCACAGTTACAGCAGGTTGCTAATTTGCAGTCAACCTAACATTTCTAGTGTACCGCTATCCTTCTAGCTGCCATTTTGTTGTTGCGCACATGTGCTCACTAACTTTTGTTTTGAACACCGTTAAAAATATAAATGTCCCCCCCACTGTTTGGGCCTGCGCTGGCTAATTGCATATGCATGCATTTCGCATGAAAATCAACGCCCTGACCCCACACTTGCCAGCATAATGGTGTCCTGCTGCTTGTGGGTGCAGGGTGCCATTTTCCAGGTGTACAGCAGGGCTTGCTTCATTTCAATTCTTTACATGTGGGTAATCCGCCACAGGTGGTGCAATCGACTGCAGGAAGACTTGTGGCCCCTCCCGGCCCATAAAAGGGCCAGAATTACCCAGAAGACCCCAGTCTTCTCCTGCAGTCTGACTGCAAAGATAGTCTCTTTCTCTCTCTCCATGGACTTTGCAGAAAAGCGGGGCATTACTAGCCCGTCGGCCGCTGCAAGCCCTATTCCCACCTGCTTCCGGGACCCTTCTTGCCTCCCAGCCATGGCTGCGGATCAGGAGCAGGTAGGGGAACGCAGAGGGTCAGGGGTTCGGCAGAGCTACGCTCTGGGCTGCAGACTCTTTCTCAGAGTTAGCCGGCCATAGGCTATGGTGGGCCTATAGGCAGGGGGAGGGGAGGGGAGGAACCACCCTTTTTCCCTTTTCATTATTGCTTTATTCTTGTGCATTTTATGCTGTGTGTTTTTCTCACGTTTTTTACCTCACAATATACTTATCTTCCCCGCTCCTGCTCCTCTTGCCTCCTCTACGTTATGGCGTCGGGGGCGGGGGGGGGGGGGGGGCGGTGGAGGTGCTGCTTGGGCAGGCCGGCGCCATTCTCCTCATAGAGTTTCCTGAGGTAAAGTTCCTGTTTTTACCTCACGCCGTCGCTCCTTGGTCTGCTGACAGGCTGCACAGGCTCTTCAAGTGGCTCCCGCCCCTTGAGGCGGCCCGCCCCTTGAGGTGCTGCTTGGGTAGGCCGTGCCACTCTCCTCACAGAGTTTCCTGAGGTAAAGTTCCCATTTTTACCTCACGTCGTCGCTTCTTGGTCTGCTGACAGGCTGCACAGGCTCTTCCCAGGCTCTTCAACTGGCTCCCTTTTGGTCCGTGAGTCCGGTCTTTTCTTGTTGGTACCTGCGCCCAGAGTGCTATTGCGGATCAGGATGGGGCTAGTGTTGCCGGCCCCAGTCCCATTGCTCCTCCGGCCTCGCCGACTCCCCCGCGCCTGCTTCTGGCCCCTAGTGAGGGGGAGGCCAGCAGGGACTCGCGTAGTAATTTTGAGCTCAGACTGGCTAGCATTGAGCGTCATTTGGTGTTCGGCCACTGGCAAGGCCAAGGTTAAGAAGCAGCATTTAGAGCCGGCTCGCGCCATTTTTGCAGAGGACGATGAGGATTATGAGGCCTTCTGTGGCCGAGTTTCTGCTGAGGAGGGTGAGTTGCTCCAGGGGTCCAACTCCTCCGGGGGTAGTCGGGGGGACCTTGACAGTCGCCACGCGTCTTCATCTGAGGAGGACAAGTGGCCCCAGGATGATAGTGAGCAGCTGTTGTCGGCGGTACTTGATACTCTGCACATTGTTCCTCCTAAGGCGGGCAAGAAGAAACAGGGGGACTTTTTTCGGCTGGAGAGACAGCACCTTGTCTTTCCTCAACAAGGCCACTTCTCTAAGATGGTTTTTAAGGAATGGGAGAAGCCTAATAGGTTGCCGTCGGTGCCTAGGGGTCTGGACAGACAGTATCCCTTTTGCGGAGGATTTGGTTCGCCTATGGTCCCATCCTCCGGAAGTGGATGCTCCTGTTCTGGGGCTCTCCAATACCTCCGTTATGCCATCTCCTGAGACTTCCTCCTTCCGTGATCATGTCGACAGGTGCATGGATCAGCTAGCCTGTCACGCCTTCACTTCTGTGGGAACCGGTCTGCGCCCTGTCTGTGCTGCGGCTATTGTTTCCATGGCCATTATGAAGAAGGTAAGGCATCTCGCGGATATTGCCAAATCACACAAACGAGCGGAGGAGTATGGGGAGCTTTTGGCTTGTATGGACTTCCTTGCCTTTGTTATATCGACCATGGATGATGCCGTCCGTTTTGGTGGTAGGGCTTCAGCTGTGATGGTCGCGCTGCGTCGCTCTATCTGGTTACGACAGTGGGCAGTGGATGCTGCCGCCAAAAAAATTCTCACAGATATTCCCTTCCTGGGACTTCGGCTGTTCGGGGAATGGTTGGACCTCCTGGCTAAGGACGGGAGACTTCCTCAACGTCGGAAGCAGGTACGGCCTTTTCGGGGCTCTTCTTCCTTTTGTCCCTCTCGGAGAGGATGAGAATCTTCCTTTTCTGGTGGCCGCAGAGACTTATGGGGGCGAGGTAGAGCCCGAGGTCGTCCCGGTCTTGCCTGGGGATCCAAGCCTAAGCCCCCTTCCAAGGCCCCTCAGGCATGAGGGGACGCCCTCACACAACTGGGTGGGGGGGCGGCTTTGGCTCGTTGCTCACGTCTGGAGGCAACACGTCCTGGACCGGTGGATTCAGGAGGTGGTGTCCTCCGGATACAAGATAGAGCTGGCAGCTTGGCCGCCACCAAGATTCATTCAATCCCAGATCTCCCAAAATCCTGTGATGGCGCAGGGCCTGAGGCTGGCCGTTCAACATCTTCTGTCATCAGGAGTGGTTTGCCATGTGCCTCTTCAAGAACGGAGGCGGGGGTTCTACTCCAACCTGTTCACGGTGCCCAAGAAGGACGGTTCCCTGAGACCCATCCTGGATCTAAAGGGTCTCAACAGATTTGTCAGGTTCAAACACTTCCGCATGGAGACCTTGCGGTCGGTGGTGAGCTCTCTTCGGCCAGGCGATTTCATGACCACTGTGGACATCAAGGATGCCTATCTGCACGTTCCTGTCTTCCTGGGACACCAGAGGTTCCTGAGGTTCGCTCTGGGGGATCGACACTACCAGTTTGTGGCCTTGCCGTTCGGCATCACCTCGGCCCCCCCGGGTGTTCACCAAGGTGCTGGCGGGTGTCATGGCCCTTCTGAGGAGCCAGGGCATTTGCGTTCTTCCTTACTTGGACAACCTTTTGATTGTAGCTCCATCTTTGCATCAGGCAGAGAGGGATACTCGGATAGTAGTGTCCACCCTCGAGTCCTTTGGTTGGTTCTTCTCTCTTCTCTTCTCTCTCTCCTTCATCGGTAAGATCCTTCCTGGGAATGATGCTGGATACTTCTCAGGTCAAGGTGTTTCTTCCTCAGCAGAAGGTAGAGGGCCTTCAGATGCAGGCGCGGGCCTTGTTGGCTTGCCCTCATCTCTCCATCCGTCTGGGGATGCAGTTGGTGGGTCTCATGGTGTCTTGCTTCGAGGCTGTGCCTTTCACTCAGTTCCACATGAGACCCCTTCAGTTGAATCTCTTGACCATCTGGGATCGAAGTCAGGAGTCCTTGGAGCAGGAATTCGCTCTATCCCCTCTGGCCAGACAGTCCCTCTCGTGGTGGCCGGACTGGAGGAATCTTCTAGTGGGCAGGTCCTTTTTGCCTCCGTGCTGGGAGATTGTCACCACAGACGCCAGTCTGACCGGTTGTGGAGGGGTTTGGCAATCGCTGAAGTTCCAGGGCCAGTGGGGCCCTCAAGAGGCCCATGCGCCTATCAATCTCTTGGAGTTGAGAGCGATCAGGTTGGTTCACTTCCAGTTGACTCCCCACCTTCGGGGTCGTGTGGTCCAAACGCGGTCGCCTACATCAATCATCATGGAGGGACTCAGAGCAAATGAGCCCTCAAGGAAGTGTCCCTGATATTGTCTTGGGCGGAGGAGACAGTTCCCTCCATCTCGGCGGTTTACATCCCCGGGGTGGAGAACCAGGAGGCAGATGCCCTGAGCAGAGGGACGTCTCGTCTAGTGGAATGGTCTCTCGACAACAAGATCTTTCATGCCCTGTGTCGCTGCTGGGGTCAGCCGGACGTGGATCTGTTTGCGTCCCGTCACAATCACAAGCTTCCGAGATTCGTATCCCTGTCAAGAGATCCTTTATGTCTTTCCTCCCTTCTCTCTGTTCGGTAGTGTGCTGCGCAAGATAGCCCAGGAGGGGGTACCGACCATCCTAGTGGCCCCCCACTGGCCGAGGAGGGTAAGGTTTGCAGATGTCGTCCAGATGGCGGTAGATCAGTACGTCCTGCTCGACGTTCCAGAGCTCCTCACTCAGGGACAGCTGCGCCACTCCAATTTACAAACGATGGCTTTGACGGCTTGGCTGCTGAAACCTCCATCCTGATGAATAAGGGTTTGCCGGCTTCGGTCGTCAGTACTATGATTCAGGCTCCGAAAAAATCCTCTTCTATGATTTATTACAGGGTCTGGCACTCTTACATTGCCTGGTGTGAGTCTAAGGCCTTCCCTTGCCGCACCTTCTCCCTTTCCAGGATTCTGGAGTTTCTTCAACACGGTCTAGAATCGGGTCTACAATTGAGTACCCTCAAGGGACAAGTTTCTGCCTTGGCAATTTTTTTCTAAAGATCTTTCGCTAATCATAGGCTTGTCAAAACCTTTTTCCAGGGAATCCCTCATGTACATCCACCGCATAAACCTCTGCTACCGGTGTGGGATTTGAACTTGGTGCTTTCTGCTCTTCAAAGGTCCCCCCTTTGAACCCCGGCGTGATGCCGCTCTTTCTATTCTGACTATTAAGGTGACCTTTTTGGTTGCTATCACTTTGGTGCGTCGCGTCTCTGAGCTGGCAGCGCTTTCCATGAATCCTCCTTATTTTGAGCGGCATCAGGATAAGGTGGTGTTCCGTCTTAGGCCGGAATTCTTGCCCAAGGTTGTTTCTGCCTTTCATCTCAATGAGGACGTTGTCTAACCTTCCTATTGTCCTGCCCCTGCTAATTCCAAGGAACAGAACCTTCATTCTCTGGATGTGGTCAGGGCACTCAAGTATTATTTGGTCACCACTGAGTCATTTCGAAAGTCTGATTCTCTTTTTGTCCTTCCTTCCGGACCTAGAAAGGGCTTGCCTCCAGCAAAATCCACTATCAGTAAGTGGATTAGGCAGTGTTACAGCTCACTCCACTAGGGCTCTTGGTGCCTTTTGCACCTTCCAGCACCAGGCTTCAGTTGAACAGGTTTGTAAGGCCGCTACTTGGTCTTCGGTTCATACTTTTTCCAAGTTTTACAAAGTTGATGTTAAGGCCTCAGCTGACGCTGTTTTTGGCCGCAAGGTGCTTCAGGCGGTAGTGGCTTGAACTGCCTGCCATTGCTCTCTGGGGATCCCACCCTTCTTTTTTGGACACTGCTGTTGGATGTCCCACATGTAAAGAATTGAAATGAAGCAAGCCGTGCTGTACACCTGGAAAAATACAGTTCTGTGATTACTCACCTGTAGAATTGTTTTTACGGTGTACAGCACGGCTTGCTTCATCCCACCCTTGTTATCATTGTTCTCTTTTGCCTTGTTATGGTGATTTTTGGTGAGAGAATTTCCTTTTAGTGGGCTGTGTTTTACTAACATGGTCCTTGCCTCCCGGCTTCTTGCATTACTGCTTTCAAACACTGGGGTCTTCTGGGTAATTCTGGCCCTTTTATGGGCCGGGAGGGGCCACACGTCTTTCTGCAGTAGATTGCGCCACCTGTGGCGGATTTCCCACATGTAAAGAATTGAAATGAAGCAAGCCGTGCTGTACACCGTAAAAACATTTTTACAGGTGAGTAATCACAGAATTGTATTTTTGAAAGCCTGGGTCACCAGATATGTTGTGCTCCAGCAGTTGCCGGGATGCGCACGTCCGTAAGCACGCTTACGTGTAAGCGTCATACACAATCAAAAGTATTTAAAGGGTACTTTGACACACAGCTGAGTGTATATACAGATATCACTATGCCAGCAAAGAAAGCTAGCAGCAAAACCTCCAAATCCTCTGAGCACCATGAGCGTAGTGCCGAACGGCATGAAAAAACCTCCGCGAAGCCTGCAGCTAGGTCCCACAAAACCAGTGCAAACTCGCATTTGGCCAGCAAATCAAGTCGCCAAAATAAGGATCCAGTGGAACACACTCCAGCCAAAGCTGCTCCATCTCGAAGGCGAAGGAGACATCCACAAGCAAGAATGCTGCCCGGACCACAACTTCAAAAACCCAAAGAGGCACTACTAGTAAGGGCAAGGGTAAGACTCATCCTAGAAGCCCTAGCCCGCCATCCGCACCCTTTGCTGCTCCTTCCCAATGTCAGAAATCGAACGTGGAGAGCCCTGAGTCACCGGGCAGCTCATCGCCAGTCACTTCTTTGGCCAGCCAGCCGATGACACCCAGCCCCGAGCAAAGTCCAGCACAATCCATCATAAGTGAAATTGTTGGCTATTCTACGCTTGCAACTCACACAAGAATGTCACCCAATATTTCACCCTCCCATGAAGAGCCATCCA
This sequence comes from Gastrophryne carolinensis, assembly GCA_027917425.1. Taxonomy (NCBI): domain Eukaryota; kingdom Metazoa; phylum Chordata; class Amphibia; order Anura; family Microhylidae; genus Gastrophryne; species Gastrophryne carolinensis. The sequence continues at coordinate 297,492,065 of CM051237.1, read as the reverse complement.
GGGCAACCTTAGAGCGAAACCTGCGGAATGGCACGTTGAGCAGACGCTTTAGTGAGCCCCAAAGCATGGCGTTGGCAAGTGGGGTTTCGGACCACTTTCATGAGCTGTATGGCAGAAATTCTAAAGCCACCAGCAAGGTACACAAGAGGGAGGGGGAGGAGATCACCAAACAGGTCAACTGTGTGGGGAGTGAAAGGAAAGATGTAGAACAGATCCAGAGGAAATTTTCTGACCTCAAATATGCCGTGAGACAGAAGAGGAATAAGCAAAGGCTGCAGGGGTACATATTGTTTTTTAGGCAATGTAATCCTATGTTTATGCAAGTTCGGTTTAGGTGTTAACTTGACTTTAATTTCACATTACAGCTGCTCAGAATTCACAGGCAACTCTGCAACCCTCAACCTGTTTGCTCACTGCTACTACTTCATGGCAGCCAGTCCAAACATATTCTACACAGGACCAGCAGGATGTGGTAAGTGTACAGAGCCAGAAATGGTGATGCATGTGCATTATGCTGACTACTTTGCCAAACATATATTGCCCATAATATCTTATACAGGTTATTTTATATATCCCTACAGACACCACCCCTAATGGATGCCATCCACCATCTGGAGGAGGAGGAGATCATTAACCTGGCCCCACTAATGCCTACCCAGCCCCATCAGGTGTCACTGCCCCAGCAGCATCTGCCAACAAATCCTCTGCAGCAGAGACTAACACGCCCTCTGTCGGCAGACCACCATGGGCAGCAGCAAGAGACAGCACCAACTGTTCCACGTGCTAGCTCTGCTGCAGAGGATTTGCCTACTACATCTGGCCTGGTTGCTAGGCCTATAGCTCCAGCATCTGCACGCGCCCCAACCAGGGGAAGTGGAGGACGCCCTCAGGCACGTCGCCATGTCAGCCAGACGAGGCGTGTGCAGATACTGGAGACAGCATGGCAGAATGATAGCTGCCGCTTTAGGGTAGTGAACCTAAGATTAAGAGAGGAGCTGGCTACACATTTAGTGAACTTTAATAATAACCTCACAACCCTGATTGAAGAAATTAGGAATATCAACAGCCAGACCAACAGGCATAGGGAGGAAATGCTTCAGCAGTGGCAAATTATGAATGCCACACAAGCACAGATGTTGGTCGTACTCAAAGCGCAACAAAAGCCTTAGAATGTCAATTAAGCAGATTGACATTTTTCCTGCCATTTCATTCTACTTCTTTCCTCAACATTCCCACACTATTGACCTGTCTGGTGATCTCTAAACATATTTGCCCATTTGAGTCTATGCTGGTTGGGTAAGAATAGAGCCCATAAAGTTCATGATAGTGGTCTGAAACCCCACTTGGCCATGCCATATTTAGGGGCTCATTAAAACGCCCGCTCAAGCTCACACGCAGTAGGTTTATGTCTAATGAGATCCGCCAAACATCATCGTGGGTGGGGGGAATATTGGGTAACTTTCTGGGGTGACTAAGAACCCATTCATAGCTTAGACTTGTGAGCAAGTATTTTTTTGCAGTTGCTTGGGGGCATGGTGTCATAGGCTGGCTGGCCCTTGAACTTGCAGCCATTTAGCTGCACAGTGACTTAGGGCGGCCTACATTGTAATGCAGAAATAGGGCACTAGCTGGGGAGGGTTTGGTTTGGGGACTAGGGATTCCAGCCATCATGGGCCCCTTGCCCTGAATAATAGTGCTCCCTAGTGGTCTGCATTTGCAGGTACGGGGAGCATTCTGCCTTGAGGAAGTGTTCTTGGACCTCAAGGGTTTATGACATTAAGAGGGCCCAAGCTTGTGGCCAAATGGATCCTTCCTTGGCATACTGGATGTCCGCGTAGGCTGCGATTGGACATCAACAACTAAGTTCTATAGTGTGGAATGAATTGTGTTCCTAAGTTTGTTGTGTGCTGTGTTCTTATTATAATTTTATTATGACTAATTATTTTTATTGGGACAACTAATCTTTGCAAAATAAAATGCATTGCACGCAAATCTGTTTCTATTTTTTGGGGCCTACATTAGGATGTATTGATAAGCAAATGAAAGTATACATGACATATCTTGGTTACGTTACAAATCTATAACATATATAATGACAAGCACATAGATTTTAGGGTCATGTTTTTGGTGTATTTAAAACTTATTTAAAATAAAAAAACAAACAAACCTTGGGGAAAAAAAAAACCCCAAACTTTGGTTAAAAAACAAAAAAAAAAAACCTTGGGTAAAAAAATAAAATAAAATCCCAAACCTTGGGTAAAACATTTTTAAAAAAAAACAAGCTTGGGGTAAAAAGCAAAACCAGCTGGCAAGACCTCAACCAAAAAAAATCACTCAAAAAATGAGGAAATTAAATGTTCACGGACTGCTTGTCCAGATGCACTCTGGGTGCCAGCATACAATTCCTCTGGAATGTCCGTGGTGGCTGGAGAGGGTGACAACATAACAGTGGACCTGCTGCATTAACGAAAAGTTATGTAGGATACAGCAAGCCATTATGATCTTAAGCACCTTGTTGGGGCCATACTGCAGGGCACCCCCGGTATGATCCAGGCATCTAAACCTGGTTTTAAGCAGGTCAAAGGCGCTCTCCACCACAGCCCTGGTCTTGTGATGGGCCCTGTTATAGGCATCCTGGGCCTGAGTTTGAGGGCGCAGGACGGGGGTCATCAGCCATGGCAGTAGTGGGTATCCCGAATCACCTGGAAACATACCAAAAAAACATTTAAGGACCAGTTCTTAGCTACATTGGATAAGATGTCATCAGAGGAAAAGAACAGCCATATGTTGATACAGGTTTAGAGGCAATTAAATATTAGCCTGACATTGAAAGTCTAATGCTATTCATTCCCCAAACTTACCCAGTAGCCAGCCCCCAGACGATTCTCCTGATTGAAAACGACCATAGAGGCTCGAATTTCTCAGGATACATGCGTCGTGGGTGGATCCGGGAAACCCAGCCATCACACTCAAAAAGCGAAGGTGAGGCCCAACCATAGCTTGCATGTTGATGGAATGACCAAGCTTCCTGTTCCTGTAAGAGCAGAAAGAGCGGTCATTAGTACAATAAAACTATAGCAAAATTAACCTAAAGACACAACACAAAATAAGGTATCCTTTTTTTAAAAGGAAAATTTTAACATTTTTAACCCCTAAATATTTATACCAATAACATATTACAATATACCAGTCGGTGTGTAATCTGGTATACATGATAAAGACACATTACAGTATGCATGAAATAAGGCCTGCCAGACAAACCTGATAAGTATTAGTTAAGGTATGCATGAAATAAGGTCTGCCAGACAAACCTGATAAGTATTAGTTAAGGTATGCATGAAATAAGGTCTGCCAGACAAACCTGATAAGTATTAGTTAAGGTATGCATGACATAAGGTCTGCCAGACAAACTTGATAAGTATTAGTTAAGGTATGCGTGAAATAGATTGCTTTAAAGAGAACTTTGCAAATATAGATAAACAATTAGTTATAGAAATTCATAATGTGCACCCAATATACAGACCTAAAAAGATATTCCTCATCGCCGGGCGGAACTAACGCAACATGTGTGAAATCGATCGCACCCATGACACTGGGCATGTCGGCTATATTAAAGAAGCCCAACTTAACCGCGTTCCAGGCTAACATGTTTTCTGGGAAATAGATGTATTTTTTAGACAGGGTAGCCATGCCCTCCAAAAACTTTAGTGTTGCTTGCCCCTTCCTTGTGGTGCGGGCTAACCATGGCCGCAGCTCACTATACAACTTATGGAGGGAAACGCGGTTAAGGCGGGTGAGCTCGAACAGCTCAACGTCATGCATGCGATCGATGTCCATGCGTGCGCGGTGTGATCTGGCTTCTGCTATGGCGATGTACAGCATGCCGTTCAGCTGCAGGCACTCATACTCCTCCACGTCCTCCTCAAACATGTTAACAGCTTGCTTTCACCTACAAAATGACCCCGTAAGTCCAGCGGAAGCAAACCCGTTTTATTGAGTGGTTTGTCATCGCCAATCAAGGCACAGAATCACCCACCAGCCCATACCAATCACGTAAGTTGGCCGACATAACGGCAATTTGCCGATAAACATTTGTTTTTCGAAAGCGCGTATACGCGTTAGCGTAAATGCATATTCGCATGAAAAAGTAACGTAGAAGCCCAAAAAACATGTAAAAACTTGCAAAAAATACACAGACACATGCGTAAGTGCATGTGAAAGCGGCTCAGAATCAGGGCTATTGTTTATAGAGAAAACTGTTATTTTATAACACAGATTTGCAAACAAGTAGAAAAGAAAATTAACAGATAAGTGCAGGACATCATTTTGGCACACAATAATGGAACTTTTAAAAATGCCATTGAGAGGGGCGTGGCCGAACGCTGGGGAAGATGGCTGCTTCTCCTTAGAGCTCGCCACCTCGAGGCACCAAAACCACCCCAAAAGTAGCCTTTACACAGCCGCAGCGAGCACCCACCTGTCAGCATTCGCCCCACACCACCTGCCTGAGTCCTCGGATGGGCAAAAGCGGGGCCAAGACGAGGGAGAGGAAGACGGGCGGCGAGAGGAGAGGTGCCGCATGCTCCCGCCAGCCAGACATCATGGCGGAGCTCAGGCGGCAGTCCCAGGCCGCCCACCACACGATCGCCGACCGGGACACTCGTCATGGAGGTCGGCTTCACCCGCCAGACCACACCTCACCGGTCCCGAAGAGCACAGTGCGGGAGCCGGAGACGGAGGTAGGAGCTGGGGGCAGCCCCGACCACGTGGGCGGGAGGCGGAGGTCCCCGCAGCCGCAACGATCACCCCGGCCGCACGAGGAAAGAGGGAGCACGGCCCCGTTGCCAGGTCCATCGGGCCCCCCCCCGGACTCGGGAACCGACGGGGGCTGGAGGGGGGATACGGGAACGGACTTCCCGCCCTTGCAGGCGCCCTTGTGCCCACAGTCTGCGCCTCTGCCTGTCCCATCACAATCCCCCACCCCTCATCAATGGCCACAGCACAGCCCGCAGCACATGACGCCTGTTGCTGATCTCAGACCCCCGCAACTTGGCACGCTGCCGAGGGGGAGCAATGGAGGTGCTGGTCCCCCACATCTGAGCCCAGCTGGCCCCAATGGAGGCATGGATGATGGATTGCCCTTGTCCCTTGCTAGCAGCAGAGACTTCCCTCTTATATTTGAAGCGACTCCCAGGCCGGGCAGCAGCGCTTCCTCCCAACCTTTGATTGAAGATGCACAGGAAGATGACCCGCGGAGTGCCCAGGGGTCTCCCTGCCCAGCTGATCCTATTATACGCGACGAACAGTTGTTGGCCAAATTTAAGCTGTTATTACAACAAGAGTTGGCCGCAGCAGTGTCCCAGCTTTCTACCAGCTTCGCCAACGACATTAGAGATCTGGGTGACCGGACCAACACACTGGAGGAAAGAATGGATGAAATAGTGACGGCCCTGGACTCTGGTGAGTCTTGCACCGCAGCAGTGCGAGAGGATGTGACCCTACTTCAACAAAAGCTGGAAGACCTCGAAAATAGATCCAGGAGAGAAAATGTCCGGATCCGAGGTCTCCCGGAGTCCATGGAGGATGTTCCCGCCACAGTTACAGCGCTGCTTCGTGAACTTCTCCCCTCTATGCCGACCGAACGCCTGGAATTGGACAGAGCCCACAGGGCCTTAGGCCCCCAAAGGTCGGACGGTCGCCCTAGGGACATTGTCATCAGGCCTACATTCTACCGTACAAAAGAGGCCATCCTAGAAGCCTCCAGGGCGGCAACCCACCTTTCTTTCCAGAATCACGCTTACCAGATTTATCCAGATGTTGCCCCCCAGACGCTCCAGTGGAGACGGGAGATGAGACCGGGCCTGGAGATCTTGAAATCACATGGTATCAGGTATCGTTGGGGGTTTCCCTTTAGACTGATGTTCTCCCACGCGGGCCGACAGTGCGCTGCGGGCTCCCTTGGTGAGCTTCAAAACCTCATACGGGAGCTGGGCATACCCTTAAAGGACCCGCTAGTGGCTGCACCTGACCGGGCGGCCCAGCGGGAGGCCCGACGCCAGCCGTTGCGGCCCATCTGGGAGAAGGTTCGCTCGCGCAGGAGACGGGATCGGGGAGTTGGCCGCCGGCCGGTCTCTGACTCTGATCCGGGCTGAGGCCTTTTGGGGCCGGACCGGGTCGGAGTTGGTGAACCATGCCCGGGCGCCTGATTTTGGGTGAGCCCTATTGGCCGAACGCAGGCTTCATATTTCTATCTCCCTGGATCTCGCCTTCTACCCCCCCTCCTGAGTTCCTTAAGTTTATATGGGTTTGATAAGTCAGCTTTTATAACGTTATATGCCTAATGACAACGAGTTTAATGTTATATTTCTCTCTAGACTGTTCTGTTGCGGTGGCGTAAATTGGGGGCCCCCCGCCCGCTTGTTGGGGTTGGGCGCCTGCCGTGGGCCCTCGGGATACGGGGCCTTTAGGGCCCTGTGCCCGGGATGGTCCGCGGTGGCGCGCGACGATCCACCGAGCGGCGTGGCTGCTCCCCTCATAACTTGGGATAGATGGGCGTGCGGGGGGGGAGACGGATTTCTCCCCTCTCTCTCGCGGGGTCTAAGTATTAATGTGTATCGTTCCTTATCCGGTTGCCGTTTCTCTTTTGCATCGGGGTGGTGGCCAGTGCCTCCGAGTATCACCCCCCACACTGTACGAGTCGTCCCGGACTGGGATGCATTTGCCCCCGGTGCCTGGACGGCTTCCTGCTTCGGCAGGAATCTTCTGGGTCTTACTTGACCCAGAGGGTCTTATTGGGCTTAGGTCCTTACTGTTTTTTGTTTTGTGTATATTTAAGCTGTTCATTGTTTCTGAATTGTTCACTATGTTAAGTTTTTTCTTGTCGTTCCTTCTTGCTACTTGTCCCCTTCCCCCCCCTCTCCCGCCCAAGCCCCCGCTCCTCCCTTGCCCCCCCCCCCCCCCCCCCCGCGCCTGGTCTGCTCTTTTTCCCATCAAAAAACCGACTCTACCTAGATGGCGGGGCTTAACATTAAGTTAATTTCTCACAATGTCCAGGGCTTTAACAGCCCTGTGAAGAGGAATAAAGCCTTCCACTATTACAAGTCCTGCAAGGCAGATATACTCTTCCTGCAAGAGACACGGTTCTCGACCCACTCCAGGCCAAGGTATCTAAGCCACCATTACCCGGTGTCCCATATGTCATGCGCTAGAGAAAAGAAAAGAGGGGTATTGATAGCCTTTAGCAAAAACCTCCCCTTTATCTGCAGTAAAGAAATCATTGATCCAACGGGCAGATATGTGGTTCTTCAAGGGTCCCTATACGATATCGATATCACTCTGGTCACATACTATACACCCAACTCCTTTCAGACACGCTTCTTTAAGCACCTACTGTCGGTAGTCCAGAACAACACTAAGGGCATCTTAATAATGGGTGGAGACTCAAATATGGTTGTGAACCCTAAGATGGACAGACAGAGAACGGGACAACCCGCTACTGCGCTGCAGGGGACAGACCCCCACACTACTGGCTTTGGTGATCTTCTGGACACACACGGTCTCTGCGATGTCTGGAGGGAAAAAAACCCCACTACCAGAGACTTTACGTTTTACTCTAACCCTCATGGATCCTTCTGTCGGATAGACCACATCTTTGTCCCCCAGGCTATACTCCCGGCAATCATTAACTCTAAAATCTATAACTCGACCTGGTCAGACCATAATCCTGTAATGGCGGCGGTTGACCTACTGGTCCCAGCCAAACGATCTTACAACTGGAGATTAAACGATTCCCTCCTAAGCTCTCAGGAAACATGCCTGAAGATCCAGGACGCCCTTAGGGATTATTTCGCCCTGAACGTCGACTCAGTCCGCTCCCCGATCACCCTCTGGGAGGCCCAGAAAGTTGTTATGCGGGGTAATATTATAAGTATTGCTTCCCTTAGGAAAAGAGAGAGGCAGAAGCGACTCAAGGAACTGACGGCGAAATACGAGCAAGCAGAGGCACAGTGGAAAAGAGCCCCGAACTCTAAACATAAAAAGATCGTTGATAGGCTTAGGACGGAGCTCAACGCGCTCTTAGATGATCAGGCTGAAAAACGGCTCCGCTGGGCCAAACAAAGATTCTATGCTAGGGGCAACAAACCGGATACTATGATGGCCCGGAAACTGAAAAACACTGCCTTGGATAAGCAACGGCCAGTGAAACTTAGGCTCGGTTCAGGTTCCATAACGGCCAATCCGGATAAAATTGTAGCTGCATTTCGGGGGTTCCTATCTACACTGTACTCGGCTCCCCCAAAGGCCAATAACGCCGACCTTGAGAGATTCTTTGAGCGTGTTGAGCTACCGCCTGTGACCCAAGATCATATTGACTTGATGGATTCCCCAGTTACGCCTCAGGAAATACTAGCGGCCATTAAATCTACCAAATCCTCTAAGACCCCGGGACCTGATGGTTTCAGTAATCTTTATTATAAAAAGTTTGCCCCCCTCCTGGCACCCCACCTGGCCAATCTCTTCAACGCCCTGTGTGCGGATGCTGCCTTAGGCCCGTGCTCCCTGTTGGCAGACATCTGCATGATACCAAAGCCTGATAAAGATAGCCTGCAAATACCCAACTACAGACCCATATCTTTAATCAACGCGGATGTGAAGTTGCTGGCCAAAGTATTGGCAGCCAGATTGAATACGTTTCTGGAAGAGCTTGTGCACAGAGACCAGGTGGGTTTTGTACCTTCCCGCCAGGCTGGGGACAATGTCAGGAGGGTTGCTCACTTAGTCCACCACACCCGGGCAAGAAATATCCCAGCCTTTCTGTTGTCCCTCGATATACAAAAGGCTTTTGACACCATTTCCTGGGACTACTTGTTCTGGGTGTTGAAGAAATGGGGATTTGGGCAACGATTTACTGAATGGATCAAGGCCCTCTACAACAATCCAACAGCACGAGTGCGGTACTCGGGTTTCACCTCCGAGACCTTTCGGATTTCTAGGGGCACGAGGCAGGGATGCCCCCTCTCCCCGATCCTTTTCATCTTAGCCCTGGAGCCCCTGGGTGCAGCAATAAGGCAAAATCCAAATATTAGGGGACTGGAGGTGGCGGGGGCCCACCATAAGGCTCTCTTTTTTGCGGACGACGTTGTGGTGGCGATCTCGCAACCTCTTACTTCTCTCCCAAACCTGTACACCACCCTGGATCAATTTGCCCGCATTTCCGGTCTAACTATAAATAGCGACAAATCCCAGGCCCTTAATATATCCTTGACCCCAGAGACGGTGATGCATATTAAGAATAACTTTTCCTTCAAATGGACGACAGAGCCGCTTCAATACTTGGGAGTATATATTACGGCGACATATGAGGATCTTTACGGGGCTAACTATCCACCTTTGTTCAAATCTTTAACACAACTGCTCGAGACTTGGAGGTCGCACTCGCTCTCCTGGTTGGGACGAATAAACGCGGTTAAAATGTCCATCCTCCCAAAACTCCTATATCTATTTAGAACGCTGCCAGTACCAATCCCAATGTACAGATTGCGTGCGATGCAGAGGAGAATATCGATCTTTATCTGGTCCGGCGCTCGTCCGCGAGTACCCAAGCGCACCATGTTTTGCCATAAATCGCTGGGTGGGCTTGGTGTTCCCAACATTAGTTTGTACTATAAGGCCGCCCAGATAGCTCAGCTGGCCCCCATGCACTCTCTCTCGAAGCCTCCCCTCTGGACGTTTCTGGAACTCCCAGACTGCTCACCAACCCCGATAGATGGCCTATTGTGGATGGACCCGGCGTCCAGACCCGAGACACTTAGCCCCCTAATGAAACATTCACTTTCAGTGTGGGACTCAGTGAAGTACTCTGCCTCCCTGATGTCCCCCCATACCCCTCTGGCTCATCTCTGGGGTAACCCGTCCTTCCCCCCAGGAATGGATAATAACTCAACTTACCATTGGTGGAGGGAACATGGGATGACTAGGATAATCCATCTTTTGACAGAGGAGGGGTTCCTATCGTATGACTCCTTGAGAAGAAAATTTGACGTTCCCCAGAGGGCCTTTTTCCAATATCTACAGCTGAGGCATTGGCTAACACCTCTAACTAGATTGGGGCAACCCTTTCGAAGGTGTACCCCCTTCGAGGAGATCTGTAGCGAAGACCCGTTCCGTAGGGGATTGATATCCATGTTGTACTCCAAGTTGAACAGTATGGGGGCGGGAGTTCATACCTATGTGGAGAAATGGGAGAGAGACCTGGGCCCATGTACTTCAGACAGGGGGTGGGAAGAGATCTGGAGTGCGACCTCCTCATGCTCCACGAACATTCTGACAACCGAGACGGCTTACAAAGTTTTGTTTCGTTGGTACTTGGTGCCTAGTCGCCTCGGTAAGATGTTCCCCGGGCAGGCCAATACGTGCTTTAGAGGTTGTGATGCTGAAGGTACCTTTATGCATATTTGGTGGACCTGCCCCATGCTAACCCGTTTCTGGTCCCATATACACAAAATAGCCGGCAGAATGTTTCAAAAGACCATTAAAAAGGATCCCTGGGTGGCCCTCCTTCACTGTAGACCTCCAGACCTTACTAGGAAACAGTGCAAGCTGTTCACTTATTTGCTCTTGGCGGCGAAGCAGACCATCGCCAGAGCCTGGAAAAAACAGATCGTCCCGGTATCGGAGGTGTCATCCAGAATGAATGGATTCCTGATTAACGAAAGGCTCTCGAGCATTCTAGCCGACACACAGGATAAGTTTCTCTCCATCTGGGAACCATGGATACAGTACACCTGGCCTAGTGTTCCATTGGGCTTGCTCCATTAGGTGTTTGGTGCAGACCAGGCTGCGGGGATCTTTCCCCCCCCCCTCTCCCCACCCTACCCCCTCCTAGTTCCTTACCTCCTTCTTTCACCCAGCTCAATCCCCATTCCCTCCCTCTTTTCCCCTCTTTATTCCTTATGGTTTGTATAGGACGGTAAATAACTGGCGCAAAAGACAGCGCGACTGTGAACTAATAAAAATTGACAAATCTTGATGTACTTATTGTCCACTCTAGCGTTTATCATACTGTAACCATGTTATCAATCGTTTTATTGTTGAACTGAAAGGTTGCACATAGATATTGGTTTAGATCACGAAAACTTGCTGTACCCTCTATGCTGTTTGCCTCCCCTGCGTGGGAAGGATGTCTGTGTTGGCTGACCATACTTTTCCCTTGTATTGTCTTTTTGGAACGAATAAAAATATTGAAAGAAAAATGCCATTGAAAGTAGAATTATCCTTTAACCAGTTAAAAATTCTTATCCAGAAGCAAAAACATACTGTAAGTGCATAATAAGTAAGTGCATAATAATATATGCTGTCCATGCGTAATTAACCTATTCCCTTTAATTTAGCAAGCATATGACTTGGATAACCATCTGTGACTGTATGTCTGTGAATACTGTGTATCTGAGACCTGAAATGCATGAGACCTGGTACCTGTAATATGCATCCAAAGGAATAAAGGGTTGTGTAGCGGAGGGAAAGTATTGAAATTTCAGCCTCAATGTCAGCCCCTTCTTATTCCAACATAGATTTTATTGGATTTTCACAGATGCTACAGATAGCTTGTCTGCCATTAAAAATATATGTCTGCTGAACTAGCTATAGCTATTATGTCCATTTTATGGGCATGGAAATGTTTTAGACAGCATCCAGAGCAAAGTTCCTTCCCCCAGAAACAGAACAGAGGCTGAATAGCAGTGGGCTGCAGTAGGGAGCTAACAAATTCCATGAAAGTGTAGGAGCAGATAAGACACAGGCGCTCCCATGAGCAACCAGGCCCCATACAGAAGTCTTTCCCATACTGTCAGTGTGAAGAGGTCCAAGTACAAACATTAAATAGGGCCCTTTTGTGGTTCTTACAGTGCCTCTCATTTGGGAACAACAAGACAACGTAAGACTGGACCAATCAAGAAATGGTGGTTCTTTCAAGTAAGCACAAATCTGAAGAATAAGGTGGAAGAGCAACATTAAGGGGGAACCTGACCTCCTGGGCCCAGGTGAAGTCCCACCTCCTGCACACTCTATAGTTACACCATTGTGTACTGCCCTGATGGCAGCCCTGGGTACAGTCATGGGCTGCTTATAACAGACTTTGCTACTTCAGTGTGGCTGATCATTCATGGTTCATAGCTGTTCTTGGGTATTTCATTCACCTTAGAGGTTGAGTTTTCCAAAACATTATTTTCTTGGCGCTATAAAGCAACTTTTCCCCAGTCAGTGAACATAACAGTACATCCAGTGTTTAGATTTTGGAATAAAGTCTGTTTTGCTTCTGGCACATGTATGTTAAAACCTGTAGTGTTCTGTCTGAGCCTTAAGGGGTTCGATGAGGAACACGCTATTTCCCGTTCTAAATATAATAATATACTAATGATATATTTCCTGAATATTGACCTAGTTTAATGAATCTATGGGTTTATGTCTTTTTATTTTGCAGCAAATGGAAAATACTGTAGTTTCATTTGTAGTGACTTGGCTAATAAAAAAATGGAAGCAAGTTATTATTGATTAATTAATGTTTTTTTAATCATTTGATCAATTTAGAGGGACCAGCAGTGACAGCTTAAAAGGACGCACTGGGGACTTTAGCTTACATGAGTAGGGATGCCCCAATGGCCAGAGGAAGTTGTAAAGTAATCTGTCGGAGGATTAGGAAAGTCCACTTTCATTGGCATTTTTGAAAATGTGGATTTTTTTGTGCCAACATGATATCCTTAAAATGCTGAGCTGATTTTATTTCGTTATGTTAGCAAATTTGTGTTTTATGTAACCACTTTTCACTCCCTGCAATATGTTGCGATTGACAACTGTACACCAAGGGGTTTATTCATCAAGGGATAGCGGCAGGTAGGGCCTTGTAAGCGGCAGGCAGCGCCTGGTGAACGCCGGGCACTGTACGCAATACCACATTTATCAAAGCGATTCTGGTGAGTGACTGTAACAGCGTCACAAAGCGACCGAATCATCATCATAGCCGGCTTAGCATATACCGACGGCGCTGTGGCTTCCAGAGCGCCTGGTATTAACTGTCGCTCTCCCATATATTTCAATGCATGTTCCTTTTTTGTTTTTAATTTTTTTTCTCTCAAATAATTGTGTCACCTCTCCTGGCCTAGAAAGAGTCATTTTTTAAAACGTTTTTGATTTTTTATATTTTTATGCAGAATTGTCATTACAGGTCTGGCATTAAAGTATTAATGTCACAATGTTAAAACAATGTCAATCCATGTGTTTTTGCTCTGTTACTGGTGAATATATGTTTAATGACACAGCGTCTGGCGCTATGGGCTACAGTGACCCAATTTTGAGCGCCGGCATTATGTGCGTGTGTATTTTTCATGAATATGGTGTGAGTCGCTGAGAGTCATTTGCACTGAGCAGTCGCTGCCATTCGCTCACTGCAGCGCTCTACTGTTGTTAAATGTGGGTCGCTATTGCGCGGAACACTGCCTTGTGCCTTGCGCACGCTGTGGCAAATAGGAAAACAGTAATAATGCTTTAGATATTTGCCTATTCTTTAGCCTATTCTTACAGTAACTGAAATACATTATGTCATTTTTAAATAGAAACAGTTGTACAATCTATATAATATGCAAAGCAGTGCTCTAGAAATGTATTTCCTTTTTATTCTTTAATATTTCGAGGCTGTAGCCTTTTATATATGTAATTGGTGCGTTCTATAGTGTAGACATAAGATATTGGGTGTTTCATTGCATTCGTACCTTGCGAGGGCGGTTAAAGGTTTTGCTTTCGCTTTCGTTTTATGCCGCATAGGCCGGTTTTTGGCCTATGCGGAACCTTGGCTCCCAGATGCCCAGCCAGATGTCTCCCCAGCTCCTCTTCCTCATATAAGTCTGATGTTCAGGCAGTTCAGGCAAAAAAAAAAAAACATTAATACTCAACTTTTTCCCTGCAGTATTTTCATTCTAATCCAGTTGAATAAAACTTGCCACATCCTGAGATTGTGGGGCATGCCAGTGACTCCAGGGCACCCACTACATTTACTTCTATAGAGTCAATGCAGTGGGTATGGTAATATACTGTAACTGATAGAGTGGGCCATTCATTATGGTGTGTGCCACTGAGCAGGGGTGAGCTAGGGAACTTGATCTGAGGAACTGCTGTTTTTCAACCAGACTAGGATAGAAAAAATGAGCGCTAATGTATTTTTGACTGGACACGGCCTTTACTGAAACCTGGTTCACTCCCTCCGATACAGCCTCACCCACTGCCCTCTCATATGGGGGCTCACATTTCAACCACACCCCAAGATTAAGCAACAAACAGGGCGGGGATGTTGGAATGCCCCCTGCCCTGCCCACCCTATCCTTCTCATCGTCTGAAGTTCACTATGTCTGTCTCTATATTCATTTTAGATGCTGGGGAATAGTTTTTAAGGGTTTGGGCTTTTCATTAAATGATGCTGGAGGTCCAGTTTAACTATAACCACCCCAGCCCCAAAAAGACAACCCTGGCTTATTACTAACATTGCAACATTAAAACGGCATTCTCGAGTTGCTGAACAGCTATAGAGGAAATCCAAAACCCGAGGAGGACTTCCTGTTATACAAACAAGTCCTTCAGGAACTCAAAAATGTCCTTTCACCTGCTAAACAGGAATATTTCTTGTAACGATAACCCTTATCGCCGGAGGGCTTCACCGCCCGAGACGTCCTTTTCCCAATCGTAAGAGGTGCTGCTGGAATTCCAGAGTCGTCCGTGAGGAAACAGGAACAGCCCTTACAAGGGCTAGTGAACTGTAATATAGCGTTTCCCCCAATAAGAGACAGAACTCAGTATTGAGGGTGAAGGTGAAGTGTACTTTATTAGTGCCACACTGTGCCTTATATGCAAGGCTCCATGCAAGGGGACCTCCCCCGTGGACCTCATGACAAATACACAGACCAATGGGAGCAGGGCACACAATCCCTCAACTCTGCCAGCGACGCAATCAGCAATACAATAGACGTCTGTAATACACTCAATCCGAACAATGCCATTGTCTGTGACGTAATCAATCAATACAATGGCAGTCAGAACAATGAATAACGTAATCAATCAATACACTGGCAGTAACATGCTTAAGAAAAGGAAGGTAATGAACCTGTGTAAAGTCCAAAGGGCATAGAGTCTGTCACAATACCCCCTTTTTGTGGAACACCTAGCAGACCCGGATTGACCCTGTTCGGGTTAACGTGGGGCTGTCCGGACTCTTGTTATGGGCAGAGTTCTGTGTAAGGACAAGTCTGCAAATAGTGAGTAACCGGACTAAATATTGACGTGGGCTGTACATAGGAAACGGTCATGGGTGGGGTCCAAACACTGGGATATTGTGGCGTTGGTGAGTTCAGCACCAAAGTCCTTGGTTGGATGTGTGCACAGGTGCTCTGCTTTCTTATAGCTGGCCCAAGTTTCAATCTCTTTCCATGGAAGCTGATCGGAGAATCCACAATCTTCTGCACATCTACATCATCGTAAAAGTAGACAAAACCATAACCCTTAGAAACGCCAGAGGCATCCCTAATAATTTTGACACTCTTTACAGCGCCATACTTTGAAAAAACATCCTTAATTTCAGGCTGATTAATCCGACGGCCAATGCCCCCAACAAAAATAGTGTTTGGCATACGTTTCCCTTCTGGAAGGACGTAACCTGATGGCTGATCCTCTTCTTGGCTTCTTGTAACAGACATGACGTGATGCAGACGAAACCCCTGGGTCTCCCCGACCAGTGGGCTGGAGTCGGCAGCTCGGGCTGGAGCCTGGGTTGTAACAGGGTTGATGCTGGCTGGTCCAGAGGTAGCGTAGGCAGAAGTCATTGGTCCTAGATCATTTCCCAATAGTACTTCTGCTGGTAAGTTGTCCATAAGTCCCACCTGTACCCTGCCGGATCCAGCGCCCCAGTCAAGATGTACTCGGGCGGTGGGGAGTCGAAACACAGCTCCTCCCGCCACCCTTACTGCAACGGTGTGTCCAGTGCGGTCTTTGTTCTTGACCAAATGAGGTTGAAGCAAGGTAAGTGTGGCTCCGGTGTCGCGTAATCCTTGCGCGGTGCGCCCATTGACTCGTACCTCCTGGCAATGGTGCTGTCGGTTATCTTGGATGGCCGCTTGTACGGGATCAGCTTCATACAGTACCCCCAGATACTCTTCCGAACTGCTCTCAGCTTCCAAACAGTGTGCCACAGGAGTAGGGGAGGTGGAAGGTTGCTTTTGCCCCCACGTGTTTCGGGGAGGCTCTAGGGCGCAATCACTGCGATAATGTCCCCATTGTTTGCAACGATGGCACTGAACTGTGGAGAGGTTCGGTTGCTGCGCTGGCCTATGTGGCCCAGAGTCACGAGTTGGCGCTGAAGCCACAGGTGCTTGAAATTTGATGGGAGGTTGTGGTTTTGGAGCGGACTGTTCTGTCCGGCGAGCATCAGTGTACTCGTCGGCTAGACGAGCAGCCTCAGGTAGCGTTAGAGGCCTCCGGTCACGTACCCACTCTCTTAGCTCTGGTTGCAGGGCATTGAGAAAATGTTCTAGTAAAAACAACTGTAGTACATCCTCAGCGGTCGTGGCTTTGCATCCAGTGACCCAGTGTGATGCTGTACGATGGAGGCGACATGCCCACTCCGTGTAAGAATCCCCTCCCTTCTTTTGGGATTCCCGAAATCGTCGCCTGTAGGCTTCCGGGGTGACAGCGTACCGGGCTAACAAAGCCTCCTTTACCAGATGGTAGTGTGGTAAGTCCGCATCAGGGATGGCCCGGAAAGCATCGGAAGCTTTCCCAGATAGTTTCCCTGATAATATGGTGACCCATTCCTCCGTGGGTACCCGGTGTAAAGCGCACTGGCGTTCAAAATCGGCCAAAAATCCGTCAATCTCGTCGTCACTTTCCTGGAAGGACTTAAATGCTGCAAATGGAATCTTTCTCCCCCCAGTGTAACTGAGGCTGAGAGGCTGCTGGGTTGAAAGTCGCCGATCTTCCCTTCGCTTACTGGCCTCTGCCTCCGCTGCGGCGAAGACTCGGTCGATCAGTTCCTGTGATGGATTCGGGCCATAGACCGACAATCTGTTCCGAACCGCTTGAACAAGAGCAGCGTCTTCATCGATCTCTATATTGGTTTCAGTCCTCACTGCTGCATGATCCATTTCGATCAGCTCGGCTATCAGTTCCCGACGTGGGCGGTTGCTAGCTGACCTTCCCCGGCTCTCGAGTAGATCCTTCAGGGTCAGCCTTTTCAACTTGTCCTACTGACTCTCCATCAGGGTAGCACTCTCTCTGGGTACAAAGGACCATCCGACCGCTTGCCACCAAATGTAACGATAACCCTTATCGCCGGAGGGCTTCACCGCCCGAGACGTCCTTTTCCCAATCGTAAGAGGTGCTGCTGGAATTCCAGAGTCGTCCGTGAGGAAACAGGAACAGCCCTTACAAGGGCTAGTGAACTGTAATATAGCGTTTCCCCCAATAAGAGACAGAACTCAGTATTGAGGGTGAAGGTGAAGTGTACTTTATTAGTGCCACACTGTGCCTTATATGCAAGGCTCCATGCAAGGGGACCTCCCCCGTGGACCTCATGACAAATACACAGACCAATGGGAGCAGGGCACACAATCCCTCAACTCTGCCAGCGACGCAATCAGCAATACAATAGACGTCTGTAATACACTCAATCCGAACAATGCCATTGTCTGTGACGTAATCAATTAATACAATGGCAGTCAGAACAATGAATAACGTAATCAATCAATACACTGGCAGTAACATGCTTAAGAAAAGGAAGGTAATGAACCTGTGTAAAGTCCAAAGGGCATAGAGTCTGTCACATTTCTCATTACTCATATCGGCACAGGCCCGGAATCCAAAACAGCTATTCAACACCTTCAACTCTCTCCTCCACCCACCGCCACCACCTCCATCCTCCCAGATAACAGCAGAGCTATTTGCCACATTCTTTAAAGATAAAATAGACAAGATTCAAAGTGGCTTCACCCCTCAGAACACCTCTCTCCTCCCAACCTCACCCCTGCCCCACTCATTAACTCATTTCACGCAGCTAACTGTACAGTCCTCCTTTATTGTCTCTAAGGCCCACCTGCTCTCTTGATCCCATTCCATCCCACATTATCTATCAACTGTCTCCAGCTGTCATTCCAGCCTTAACATCTCTAGTTAACCTCTCCCTATCCACTGGTACCTTTCCTTCTTCCTATAGTCATCATTAAAAAAACCCTCTCTGGACCCCCCTGCCCCCCCCCCCCAGTTACTGCCCAATCTAGCTACTCCCTTTCTCATCCAAGCTTCTTGAACAGCATGTCCGAACAGAACAGAACAGAACAGATATATCCTAGATCCCCTTCAGTCTGGTTTTCGCTCAAGTCATTCCACTGAAACTGCCCTCACCAAAGTCACCAGTGATCTATTAACTGCCAAATCCAAGGGCCACTACTCCATTCTCATTCTTCTCAACCTATCCTCAGCTTTTGACCATGCTCTGCTTCTCAATATTCTTTTTCTCTTGGAATCCAAGGTCTCGCACTCTCTTGGTTCTCCTTCTATCTCACTTATCGCAAATTTAGTGTATCTTACACTAACACCATTTCCTCTCCCCCGTCCTCTGTCTGTTGGGGTACCACAAGGCTCAGTCGTAGGCCCCTACTTTTTTCAATATAAACTTATGGTCTTGGCCCAACTAATAACCTTGCCCGTCTTTCAATATCACTTTTATGCAGATGACACTTAGATCTACCTCTCTTGCCCAAATCTCTCTTCCTTCCTCTCTCGCCTTACTGACTGTCTAACAGCCATCTCTTCCTTCATGACATCTCGCTCTCTTAAACTAAACATGGACAAAACCAAACTGGTCATCTTCCCACCACCTCACTCCCTTTCCCTCTCTAACACCACCATCTCTGTAAATAATCTTACAATAACAAACTCCTCAAGCTCAATGCCTGGGCGTCATTCTGGACTCCTCTCTCTCATTCACACCTCACAATCACTCCCTAGCCACCTTCTGTCGTCACCAACTCAAAAATATCTCCCGCATCCGTCCCTTCCTCTCATCTGATACCACTAAAATGCTAGTGCACGCCCTGGTCTTATCCCGACTGGAATACTGCAACACCCTACTCTGTAGTTTGCCATCAAACAGACTGGCACCCCTCCAATCTAATGTAACATGTTTTCTCTGCTGTACAAGTAACCTATTTATCAGCTGAGAGGCAGAGAAATGTTATTGATGAAAATACACAGAGCAGTTGGCAAACGTTATTTGTCCTGTAAACTGATTGACCACACAATGATCGCTGGATCCCAGCCCATGCCACCAGGGGCCTATATATCTACAGGATGGCTCAGGATGACAATTGGAGGCCTCTAGGCATGCAGCAGAAGGAAGCCCCCTACTTGAAATAACAGGCTGGTCAGTCCAGAAAAGTCAGGCTATACATGCAGATTTACTGGGGGTTGGGCTTCATATGAATTAAGCAGATACATTAGATTTGCATTAGGAGATTTATAGATCTTTTCTGAGTTTGTGCAGCACACCTTCAGTTAATTGTGATATTCAGAACATTATTTTTTCATTGTATGTGTTTTTTTAAATTATGTCAAAGTAAAAAGGTTCCTTTAAAACCTCCAGTTTTAGTGGTATTTTTTTCAATTTTTGAAGCTTTACTTGAAATATATTATGACATAATGATTACTCATAATTGCATCCCACTGAAACTCTCACATCGGACCATGTTCTAAATTTGTACATGTAGAGTCCACAGTTCTGCTAGGGATTTAAAATGTACACGATATGGTGACTAAATGTCATACATCCCTTCTGCCTACAAAGAACATCCCCGCCTTCATATTTCAAGTCAGTCTATGTTTTTCTTGGCACATCCTTTTTGTTGCACTTGCTGTTCTCTAAAATATACAATGTGGGGGAGAAACCTTTACTCTACAGAAATGGAGGTTATTCAATATTAGGAGTGTAACTGAATGATTAACCACTTAGGTTCTACTTGACTTACACACATATAGGCTCAATATTATAATGCATGTGTTTTATTGTTTAGGTGAGTTAACTTCTGCAATTTGGGGGGTTTCACGCAGCCCGATCGGGGTGCCCCGGGAAAAGGACCAAAATCCTGGGTTTTGGTCCACTTTAAGGTCAAGTCCTTCCACCATTTTTGTTTTTTTTGGCTGCCTTTGTACCTGTTCTATTTGAATAATGTTTTTATGTAGGTGAGGTCTCCAGAACTGCACACAGTGTTCTAATTGTGGCCTCACCAGGGCTCTATATAGCGGCATCACAACCTCCCTCTTCCTACTGGTGATGCCTCGGGCTATGCAGCCGAGCATCCTGCTTGCTTTTCCCACTGCCTGGCTACACTGTTCACTCATCTTGCAGCTATCAGTACCCCTAAATCTCTTTTTTTTCCGAGGTTCCGAGTACTGCCCATACAGTACTCTACTTCTACCCAAGTGCATGATTTCACATTCAACTCTAGTTTTCTTTGATTTGACCATTTATCCAGTAAAGCTAAATCATTTTCCATGTTCCAGGAATATCCACCCTATTACTCGCCTTTGTATCATCAGCAAACAGGCAAACTTATCCTACCAGGCCTTCTCCTATGTCACTTACAAACATATTAAAAGATTTGCAACTCATCTTCCATCAGATTGCACACCATTAACAATGATAAAGCCATAGGGCAGTGTGTAAACCCAGGTACAAATTGTGCCCTGGCTCCCCCACCATTCTGTGAAAAGGCTAGTGTTATCCTTCTGTGGAGATCAATGTTATACATATCATCCAGAGTGTTGGGTCTTGCGTCTCTCAATTTTCTCTTCACAATATTCCACAGATTCTCTATGGGGTTTAGGTCAGGAGAGTTGGCAGGCCAATTGAGCACAGTAATACCATGGTCAGTAAACCATTTACCAGTGGTTTTGGCACTGTGAGCAGGTGCCAGGCTGTGCTGAAAAATGCAAACTTCATCTCCATAAAGCTTTTCAGCCGATGGAAGCATGAAGTGCTCCAAAATCTCCTGATAGCTAGCTGCATTGACCCTGCCCTTTATAAAACACAGTCGACCAACACCAGCAGCTGACATGGCACCCCAGACCATCACTGACTGTGGGTACTTGACACTGGACTTCAGGCATTTTGGCATTTTCTTCTCCCCAGTCTTCCTCCAGACTCTGACATTGGGACCACTGAGCAACAGTCCAATGCTGCTTCTCTGTAGCCCAGGTCAGGCGCTTCTGCCGCTGTTTCTGGTTCAAAAGTGGCTTGACCTGGGGAATGCGGCACCTGTAGCCCATTTCCTGCACACGGTGGCTCTGGATGTTTCTACTCCAGACTCAGTCCACTGCTTCCGCAGGTCCCCCAAGGTCTGGAATCGGTCCTTCTCCACAGTCTTCCTCAGGGTCCGGTCACCTCTTCTCGTTGTGCAGCATTTTCTGCCACATTTTTTCCTTCCCACAGACTTCCCATTGAGGTGCCTTGATACAGCACTCTGGGAACAGCCTATTTGTACAGAAATTTCTTTCTGGGTCTTACCCTCTTGCTTGAGGGAGTCAATGATGGCCTTCTGGACAGCAGTCAGGTCGGCAGTCTTACCCATGATGGCGGTTTTGAGTAATGAACCAGGCTGGGCTTTTTTAAAAGCCTCAGGAATCTTTTGCAGGTGTTTAGAGTTAATTAGTTGATTCAGATGATTAGGTTAATAGCTCGTTTAGAGAACCTTTTCATGATATGCTAATTTTTTGAGATAGGATTTTGGAGTTTTCATGAGCTGTATGGCAAAATCATCAGTATTAAATCAAAAAAAGACCTGAAAAATTTCAGTTGGTGTGCAATGAATCTCAAGTATATGAAAGTTTAATTTTTATCATTTCATTATGGAAAATAATGAACTTTAGCACTATATGCTAATTTTTTGAGAAGGACCTGTATATGCATGCTTGCTATAATGAATGGGCATGCAGAATTTATACTGGGTAAATAAAAACAATGGAGACCATTACTAACCATCCATGGAACAGATTGACCTAATAAGAGGTGATGTAGAAGAGCTCAGAATACATTCTTTCCCATGGCTTATTTTAAACTAACAGAGGCGCATTGTCTGGCTGAATGTATGAGGGTGTGTATAATGGATCCACCTCTTTTTATTTGTAACACAATGTTGTCTATTTTTACATTTGGTAGAGGGTAGTGGGGATTTCCAGTAATTGTAAGAAAAATAAGTTTTATTACTAATAAATAAATTATGAATTAACAGAACCCTGGTAGAGCCTTCTATTTCTTTTTATCTTTTGCTATTCCACACCTGTGGAATGGGTTGCACCTGTTCAGAGATATAGCTTGCAGCTTTGCTGTTATATAATGTATTCTCTGTATGAATACTGGATAACATAACACAGAGGAGAACTATTCAAGCACCTTATCCTAACTGTCTTCAGTGAACCTACAGACACCCGCTCTGTTTTTAAACATGTGTAAATCATGATTAAAAAAGACAGTGCATGTATATACTGATGAGAACCTAATTTCTGGAGGAAAGAAGGGAGAGAGGGGACATGATTGAGACCTTTAAATATGGGAAAGGATTCAATAAGGTTCAGGAGGGAAGTGTTTTTAAGAAGAAACTTAATGGTAAAACAAGGGAGCACAACCTGAAGCTAGTCGGGGGGAAGATCAGGAGCAATGTTAGAAAATGTTATTTTACAGAAAGAGTAGTAGATGCTTGGAACAAACTTCCAGCAGAGGTAGTTGAAAAATCAACAGTCACTGAATTTAAACATGCCTGGGATAAGCACACATCTATCCTAAGATAAAGAGTACATACAGTATACACATAAGGGCAGACTAGATGGACCGTATGGTCTCCTTCTGCCGTCAACCTTCTGTGTTTCTATGAGACTGGGTAGGCTTTATATTTTTTTAGCAAGATAAAGAAAAAAAAAACTAAATAATGAAGTCTGGTGAAATAAAGATTAGCTATCTAATAACAAAAATGTAAGGGCCTTATTTATGATGTGTGCCTTTTAGCATCTTTTTTTACTTTGTAAAAATGTAATGCTTATTACACTGTGCTATATATTCTATGTGTGTAGTTTATGTCAGGATAACCCAAAAGAGAAATTACATTAAAAAGTGTAACACTTTTATACTGAAGTAAGAGCACAGAAAAGAGAGTTTAAGAGAGTTATTATAGACCTTATTTAGTTTCATATTGTCTATTAGAGTTATATCTGTTTTCAGTGGCGGACTGGGTCCAAAAATCAGCCCCGGGATTTTACCAGCACCTGGCCTGCCCATGACCAGCCAGTGCC
The DNA here is from genome assembly GCA_027917425.1 of Gastrophryne carolinensis. Classification (NCBI taxonomy): domain Eukaryota; kingdom Metazoa; phylum Chordata; class Amphibia; order Anura; family Microhylidae; genus Gastrophryne; species Gastrophryne carolinensis. The sequence goes on along the minus strand of CM051237.1, from coordinate 297,468,695 downwards.
ATCTCTGCTGCTTCCTGCTTCCTGGCCAGTCAACTAGTGTGCTCCAAGACTGAGGCTATATCATTGTGGTTGCTTGGGTGAGGGGGTAGAGTGGTGAAGTGAATGGGGGCTGGGAATGGATAGGAGTGTTAGAAAAGGTAGCAGCCCAGACTGCCCCAAATCCCGGGTCTCCCTATGGCCCCTGTCTGTTACAATTATACCATACAAAAAATAAGATAGGTCAACTTGGTGGACTTTCCTAACAGTCCCCAGGCCAGAACCGCCTAGGAAGCACAAAGCTCTGGTTAAAGGAAAGAGAGATGGTACAGACGGGATGTGGCTTCTGCATTCCCCAGCTGCCAAAGGAGCACTATCACAAAATTGTGAAATATTAAAAATCCATATAAACACATCTAATAAGAGGAGGGGTCACTCATACACCCAAACTGAATAAAACTCCCACCTCCCAAAAGCTTGTGGTATATTCTTTTATGGTAGGGATAAAATCCTGAATTTGTCACCCCTGATTTCCTCTTCTTTCTATTAAAATGAAAAAATCAAGCCTGGCTGGATATTTCTTGATGCCGGGTGTATAAGTGATTTTTATCATTGGGCCATTTTTTGTGATAGTTCTCCTTTAACATGGGAATGGGACTACTGCTGGACCACTACTGGAACTAAGCATACCCTAATGCAAATTGTGGCCATGCAAGCCAGATGCAGTCAAACTTGTAACTATCCCTGCAGTTGAACCTGTAGCCAACTGCAGAGTCAGTCTAGTTATTCCAAAACCCAAACTCCTTCCTCTTCAATAAAATGTACAGAAATAAAATGGCTCTGGTTATTAGCAGAGAAGTCAAATCAAAAATCAGCATTATAGATTTGAAGGTGTATGTTAACTCCAGATACTATAGCTATATCTGAATATTGGCCAATGACGTATAAGCTTAATGATAATCAACTTGATAAACACTTCATTGTAGACTAACTAAAGGGGCCAAACAGAAAAAGAAGAAAAGGGAAACAAGAAAAGGGGAGAAAGGAAAAAAGGAAGATGGGAGGGGAAAATGGTCTGAGCATGTACAGGATTCTCCACATAGCTTAACAGCAAGAAAAATACCATTTTGTGAATACTCACCTGTAAAATGGGTATTGTAAGTATGTCACACACCCCACTTCAGACTTTAATAATTACACTAGGGTTAACGCACCTCTAGGTGGCAGCATTGCAGAGAACTTCTCAAAAAAACTTCAACAGGCCCCTCCCGGTCTATACATACCTGGTACCTCCCAAGAACCTCCCAGTATTAGAACAGCAGTAAGACAAGGTACCAGAACCAAACAATGTAACCCTCAACGTAAAGAACCAAACTTCACCAAATAGAGAGCCAGGATACCAAAAAGGGCGGGTGAAGTGGGGTGTGTGACATACTTACAATACCCATTTTACAGGTGAGTATTCACAAAATGGTATTATTCTAAGTATGTCACACACCCCACTTCAGACTTTAATAATTACACTAGGGACATCCAACAGCAGTGTCCAGAAAAGGGTGGGTATCCGAATCAGGCAATAACGCAGAAAAAACTCAGACCACTGCAGCCTGCAAAACCTTGCGGCCAAAAACAGCATCCGCTGAGGCCCGCACATCAACCTTATAGAACTTAGAAAAAGTATGAACAGAAGACCAAGTTGCAGCCTTACACACTTGTTCAACCGAAGCCTGGTGCTGAAAAGCCCAGGACGCACCAACCGCACGAGTAGAGTGAGCAGTAACTCGAAAAGGGGGAACCTTCCCCTTGGCCGAATAGGCACCAACAATGGCCTGACGAATCCATTTACTAATGGAAGATTTGGCCGGAGCCAAACCCTTCCTAGGCCCACATGGCACCACGAAAAAGGCATCAGTCTTACGAAAAGAAGACGTAGCACGTAGATAGTACCTGACACAACGCACCACATCCAAGCAGTGCAAAGCACTCTCCTTGACATTCTTAGGCTTAGGACACAAAGAAGGAAGAACAATGTCCTGGTTAAGATGAAAAGCAGAGACCACTTTAGGGAGAAAATCTGACTTGTAACGAAAAACCACTTTGTCCTGATGATCCTCAAAATAAGGAGCCTGAATAGACAAGGCTGCCAGCTCAGAAACACGCCGAACCGAAGTAATGGCACCAGGAAGGCAACCTTCTGAGTAAGAATGGACAAAGCAACATCCCGCAAAGGCTCAAAAGGAGGAGCCTTAAGAGCAGAAAGAACCAAATTCAAATCCCACACTGGGAGCAAAGGCTTCCTAGGAGGCCGCACAAGCGAAACCCCCTGGAAAAAAGTCTTGACCAACGAATGACTAGCAAAAGATTTCTGGAAAAAAATTGACAAAGCAGAAACCTGCCCCTTCAAGGTACTCAGCTGAAGACCAGAGTCCAGCCCCGCCTGAAGGAACTCCAAAATCCTAGACACAGAAAAGACCCGGCAGGGCAAAGACCTAGCCTCACACCAATCAATATAAGATCTCCAATACCTGTAATAGATGGAAGAAGAAGATCTCTTCCTAGCACTAATAAGAGTCTGAATGACCGCATCCGAAAGACCCTCCTCCTTTAAGATGGAGGTTTCAGCAGCCAAGCCGTCAAAGCCAGCGTTTGTAAACTGGGGTAACAGAGTTGACCCTGAGTGAGAAGATCTGGCCGAAGAGGCAGACGAACGATGTCCGCGAACCACACCCGCCTTGGCCACCTTGGAGCCACGAGAATGGCGGGAACTCCTTCCAGAACCAACTTTCGCAGAACCCTGCCTAGCATGGGAATCGGAGGAAACAGATAAAGAAACCCCAGGTCCCTCCAGCTCAGGGTCATGGCATCCACCGCCAGAGCCAGAGGGTCCCGGGACAGGGACACAAAGGACGCAAGCTTGTGATTGTGACGAGAGGCAAACAGATCCACCTCCGGCGTCCCCCACCGGAGACAAAGTGACCGAAACACCTGGGGATGGAGAGACCACTCCCCCCGACGGGACGCACACCGGCTCAGAAAATCCGCCTCTGTGTTTTCTACTCCCGGAATGTAAACTGCCGAGATGCAAGGGACATGAGTCTCCGCCCAGACCAAAATCAGAGACACTTCCCTGTGGGCACCCAGACTGCGAGTCCCTCCTTGGTGATTGATGTAAGCAACCGCCGTCTGATTGTCTGAGCGAACCTGAACTGGCAGACCTTGTAAATGATGCGTCAAGTGAGACAGAACCAACCTGATGGCTCGCAGTTCCAGAACATTGTGGGCAAGTGGGCCTCCTGAGGGTCCCACTGCCCCTGAAACCGAAGATCCTTCCAATAACCTCCCCAGCCTGACAAACTGGCATCCGTGGTGACAGTCTCCCAAAGTGGAGTCAGAAAGGACCTGCCCTTCAGAAGGTTGTCCGAGATCAACCACCACAGAAGGGACTGCCGAACCCGAGGGGACAACCGGAAGGACCGATCCAACGACCCCGGACACCGGTTCCAAGACGCCAAAAGATGAAGTTGAAGAGTCCTTGTATGAAACTGAGCAAAGGGAACTGCCTCGAACGAGGCCACCATCAACCCCACCAGTCTCATCCCCAGCCGAATGGACGGATGAGGATGGGAGAGGAGCAGCTGGACCAATTCCTGAATCATCAGAACCTTGGCCTGAGGAAGAAACACTCTGTGCTGGCAGGAGTCCAACGACATCCCCAGAAAGGTCACCACCCTGGCCGGAACCAGCGAGGACTTGGGGTAATTGATCACCCAGCCGAACCTCTCCATCATAGACACCACCGTGCTGGTGTCCCCCTCTGCTTGACTGAAGGAAGGAGCCATGAAGAGAAGATCGTCCAGGTAAGGCACAACGCAAATCCCCTGAGCTCTGAGCAGGGCCATCACCCCCGCCAACACCTTGGTGAACACTCTCGGAGCAGAGGTGAGACCGAATGGAAGAGCCACAAACTGAAAATGCCGATCCCCCACCACAAAACGAAGGAACCGCTGATGAGCAGGAAAGATCGGCACGTGCAGGTACGCATCCTTGATGTCTATGGACGTCATAAAGTCCCCCTGCCGAAGCGAACCGATCGCAGACCGCAGGGTTTCCATGCGAAACTTCCGAGGACGGATAAACCTGTTGAGAAACTTCAAATCCAGAATAGGACGGAAGGACCTGTCCTTTTTGGGGACCGTGAAGAGATTGGAATAAAACCCGCGCCCCACCTCTGAAGGAGGAACCGGGCAAATGACAGCTAAATCTAGAAGATTCCTTACTGCCGCCAGGAGCCCCTGCGCGGCCAAAGGATCCAAAGACACCCGAGACCTGAAGAACCTTGGAGGAGGACGGGACTCGAACTCCAACTTGTAACCGGCCGAAACCACCTCCCGGATCCATCTGTCCGGGACCTCCTGGTCCCACACCCGGGAGAAAAGTTGCAACCGTCCCCCCACCCGAACGGGTGAGGGCGCCCCCTCATTGCTGGGTGGGCTTGGCAGCCGGCTTGGGCTTGGCACCCCAGACACGAGTGGGGCGGCCACGGCCTCTGCCCCTATTCCAACTGGCGCCCCTGGGAGCCGAGGAGCCCGCACCTCTACCGGCGCCGACTCCCCGAAAGGACGGATTGAACGAGACCATCCCCCGAAAGGAACGGCGAAATTTCTTGCGCTGAGGTAATTTACCTCCCTTGGCAACAGAGTCCAGCCTCTCACCAAAAAGCCTCAAACCCAGAAAGGGCAGAGCCGTGAGCGATCTTTTAGAATTAAAATCGGCCGTCCACTGTCTCAACCACACACAGCACCGGATAGCCACCAGCAAGGCAGTAGCCCTGCCACACATCAGCATGGCATCCTCCTGAGCGGCCAGGATAAAGGACAAAAAAGCCTCGCAGCGCTTAAGCCCAAGGGACTCATCACTGGTGGGCTCGAGATCCACCCCCAAGTCCCTGACAATAGACCTGACAGCAAAAGTCAAAAGAGCCGAAGCACAGACAGGCCTTAACACCGACCCCGCACATACAAAACCATGACGGGCAAGCTGATCAACCCGGCGATCCTCGCCGTCCCTGAGCGAAGTTGTGTCAGGAGAATGCACGACCGCCGTGTTGGACAGTCCTAAGACCGGAGTATCTACCTCAGAGGGGACAGACCAACGCTTCATCAATTCTGCCGGAAAGGGATACTTCCTATCCCAGCTAGACGGCACACCAACAAGACGTGTAGGTTGCTCCCATTGCTTGAAAACAATTTCCTCAAAATGCTGTTGGCTGGGAAACTCCAGACGCTGCTTGGACACCCCAAAAAGCTGACCCTTGGGCCTGGGAGCAACCACCGGAGGCTCCAAATCCAAAACTTCAAACATCTGGCTCAGAATGGTAGAGGAATCGAGAGGGAGGCCATCATCCTGATCCCCCTCAGAACCCAGCAACTGCTGAACATCAGAATCTTCATCCTCAATGAGCTCACCTTCTTCACGGGGACGATCCGACCAATCCAGATCTCCCACCACTTCCTCATCTGAATCCGGCGGGGGCGGAGACAGATGCTTCCGCTTAGCTGAAACCTTCTGAGCGGCTATAGCAGAAAACCGCTTCTCAAGGTTGGTCAAGCGGGCACATACATCAGACTGCGAATCCCCGCCCAGGACAACGTCACACGGGGTCCGGAATAAGCGAGGGGGAGAGGGAGATGGCGCGGCCGAAGAAGTGCTAGGCACCGGAGTACTGGACTGCCGTGCAATGTTCTGCTGTGCACAAGGAATACACAAAATGACATCATCTCCCTGGAGCGGAGTCCCACAACCCCCGCACACCTTGGATTGTCCCGAAGAACCATTCCCGGTATCTGTGGCAACCTCCATGTGGTGAATTTATGGTATTTGCAGAACCCAGGGATTTATGCGGTACGCGACCCGGGATGCCCCTTAATAACCTAACACTTGTCTAAGGATAGTCACAAGATCCTGACCCAGGGGAATAGCATAAGACCCTTATAAAAATACATATAAGTGTATATATATATATTGCAAAGAAAAGACACCCCCCACGAGCCAGGTATATATGACCGGGAGAGCCCTGCCAGACGGGATCCCAGGATCTGAAAAACACAAAGGGAGAGGGACAGGCGTCAATCAGCACCATGGCCAAAAAAGAAAACCACATAATATACAAAACCCCCCTCACACCACCCCCCCCCCCCTCATCAACCAGAGCAACAGAAATGGTTAATGCCAACCAGCACCATAAAGATGCGCCGGAGCGAGGAGGGAGGAAAAGGAGGAGGAAAGGATCCGAGGGGTCACTACAAGACATAGCCAAAAACGCCTACCTGGAGAGAAGAGGAAAACCGCGCAGCCAGCAGAAGATGGCGGCCTTCACACACGCATAGAAGGAGGCAGAGAGAGGCTCCGGGAGCGCGGGAGCCGAGAAGGCCCCGCCCCTCCGGGCGTCCAATCCGAGCGCGGCCCGCGCGCGCGCGCGACCCCGCCCCCAGGCAGCGTCAGTGTCTGCCGACGGGGACCGCAAGCAGACCTCGATGACGGGACCGGCGGAGCCACCCGCCGGCTCCCAGTGTACAGCGCCGGACAATAAAGCACAGACCCACACACTGATAAAAGGTCCCCCCTGAGCAGCCGGACAAGCAGGCTGCAAGCGCCGGGTACGGCGCCCAGCCACCGGTGGGACCGCGGCGCAGCACGCCGCGAGGCCCCGCCCCCCCGGCTCCTAAGGGGAGACACAGACAGACATGGGGGAAAAAGAAAAACGGCAGTAATACAGTGAAATCAGACAATGTAAAAACACAAAGGGAAACACAAGGTAGAGCGCAGCAGCACACTCACACAGCATGTCACCGATTAAAAGCATGACACTGTCCCCAGCGCGTCCCACACCCCGGAAGAGACACAATATCCCAGGGCAAGCCACAACCTGACACTAACTCCTATAAAATGGGGCATCCCACATCCGGATCACCACTCCGGGAATCCCGCTATGCCCCGCAATGAAGGGTCGAGCGGAGGAGCTAATCTCCTAGGCACCAATGGTGCCGGCTACCTTATTGCCCGGCCTACAGCCGAAGCTGGGAGGCTGCCATTAAATAGAATACATTCAAACAAAAGCCGGGCAGAAATAGACCACGGGGGGGGGGGGGGGGGGGGCGGGGGGATACCCCGGCTACCTGCAAGCAGGAGACTTCTTTCTTCTGTCTTGTCGCCACCTTGCAGAGAACAACACTGGGAGGTTCTTGGGAGGTACCAGGTATGTATAGACCGGGAGGGGCCTGTTGAAGTTTTTTGGAGAAGTTCTCTGCAATGCTGCCACCTAGAGGTGCGTTAACCCTAGTGTAATTATTAAAGTCTGAAGTGGGGTGTGTGACATACTTAGACTAAAGGGGGTAAGTATCGCATCTCTCCCCATCCTCACAGCACCCCCGGGCCCTCGTACCACTTATGTCAGCATTGATTGATCCATGCTAGGATGGGCGTAGGCAATCTATGGTCGCCAGAGCCATAGACATTTAGGGGGGGTGTCCACCAGAATACTTGTGAGCCTTTCATTGACAAAGAATGTATTCATTCTATTTTTAATAAATCGGATTTCCAGGCATTTGAAATAGCCCCTTAAGCATACAAGGTCAACAATTACTGTTGTTTTCTAGTCAGGTCCTCCACTCCTTGATGTAGAAGAGCCACCCTAGGATCTCTATGAACTGACTTATCAAAAGGTGTGGTAGTCAGACCAAAGACTCTGGGCCATATGCATATTGCTTCTGGGCATTTCCACCAGATGTGCATAACGTCCCCTGGCAAATCACATCCCCTAAAGCAGAGGAAATAATCCCTTTTGTCTTTAGATCATCCCCAGCCCCTCCAGTGAACTTGTCAACTGATGATGATACATCGAAGACCAAGAACCTGAAAGACACATGAGGTGTTTATGACAGAGTATTCCTTTTCTGCCCCACTAATACCAGAGTCCCCTAATCCTCAAGGCACCTGGCTAAACCAGGTGTTTTGTCCAGACTCTTCCGTTGTTCACTGAACATTTAGTCAAAAACATCATGGTCTAGGATGTGTCATTTGTGGCTCTGATCATAGTCTTCTTCTCAAACAGACTTAGAATGCTCAGGACAGGAGATTATGTTTGTGAAAGTTTTTTTCCATGCTCCTTATTGAAAATTGATGCCTGCAACCCTAATCTGGTGTGCCTACCAGGACAGTGACTGCCATGCCTGGTCTGATCTGCATTAAATCTTTGGAAACTAAGTCTGGTCTGATCTGCATTAGATCTTTGGAAACTAAGCTGTCCTAAGGGTCTTGGAGGTGTCTGAACTGCTGCTTGGTTGTTTTCTCTCAGGGTGGGCTTAGGACTCTTGGGGTCATCAGGCCCCTCTCTAATTTAAGTGCAATGGCTAAGAAAATAAGAAAAGTGTTGAGCAAGCTGGCTTCCAGCTCCTACTCTGCTCTTCCTAAAAAATAGCCAGATTGGAAGAGCTGGCAGTGTAATGTGTGGAGCCCAGGGGCCTATCGCCTGAATAGGTAACTATTGAAGAATCACAGTGGGCACATTGTGCTGTTGGGGAGCTAAGGTACAAATATTGTGTTTTATTAGCATACAAAAGCCCTATTAACAATTAAAAATGGTATTTCCCCTAATGAGATAATGAAAAGTATTATCATCCACTTTGTAAACCTATAGAGTTATATCATTATACAGCTGAAGAATGCAGTTGTTCCCGGTCTTCATTACCAGTCTTTTGTTGCTACACAGCTCTTAACACGTTTTTCCAGTATTAGCTTACCCAAAACTGGAAAGACATAGATTGCACAAGCAGCCTATTACACATGGGAAATTCTATAGTAAACACGAACAACTGGAGTCATCAGCTGTTCACTAAATTTCACTTTGTGATTATTCCAAAGTTTCCATATTCCTTGTTCCAGGAAATGTATTACATAAAAGCACAATTATTTTCAGATAACTTATTAGAACATAAGGAACAGCATGCTTTTTAAACAGAATCAGTCATCACTGTTCATTATTTTTGATGTTCAGTCAAGCTCTCAGTTAATGATTCACACCTCCAACAGGCAGCCAGCACACCTTACTCCAGGTGGCAGGAAACCCCTGCAGTGATTTCCGCTGACTGGGGTACTTCAAAGCATAAGTCCAGGCATCCTGGGGCAATTCGTTTATAAAGAATGTGAAAGCCATTGTGGGCATTATTCATAACATGACCACACTTTTGGAATCTGGAAATCATAGTGCAAGCCTATGTGAGTCTTCTGCCATCCTTGTATGCAAGGAGCAGAGTTTCAGAGAACTTGGGTCAGGAGCCATATACCCCCGTGTTGGTTGGTCTCATAGTGAACGCAGCATCCGTTATGACACATATAGTTTTTAGAAGTTTTAGCTGGGAGATGGAAGGGGGAGAGGAACAAGATCTGTCCCAGTGGGAAAGGAGGAGTGCCCCACCCACCTGTTATGTTTGGATGAACCCCAGACCCCGTGTCTTTCTTTTAGGAGGGTCACACCGAGCATCATGTCGGAAGGTGGCGGGAACAAGCATCACTTATGTCTGCAATAAGGTAACTGGCATATAACTATTCAATTCTGGGTGGTTTTTGGTCCACTTTAATGTACAGGTGTTTATCAAACAGAGCTAGCGGCATTCCTATGGGGCTTGTTCATTGGTGGTAGGGAAAGGCCCCCCAGGGTCTTGATGGCCTATACTTAGGATTGTACACGTAAACTCGATGGCAGTGACATCAGGCGGGGCCATGAGGTATGGGATTGCTTACAAGCAATAACTAAAGATCAGCCTGTAAGGTGTGTGGCCAGTAAAGGTGTGTGTGTGTGTGCATGGTGGCTTTGCATCTATGCATCTCTTGCCTCCATGTCATGGCTTCTAACCCATAAAGGATTATCCAACTAATCACAGGCTTAGCCTTTTCTAATTACTGGGTACCTGGCTGTTTAGGGAACAGGCCTACTAGCAGCTGTTGTAAGGCTCAGATATTGATGCCATCTCTATTTAAAATGTATGTTATGCTTTTTGTATATATATATATATATATATATATATGTGTGTGTGATTTATGTATGTTCCCATACACATAGAGTAAATAGAGAGTTTCCTAAGTTTAGGATTTATTTTTATTATGTTGTACAAGATAATGATTGTTATAAGTTTTATAATAGTGATCTCTAAAACAAGTATGGCAGATAACCAAAAAACACATATTCGTGAGATCAGAAGCTTAAAGTGGACCAAAAGCCTTTAGTCCCATGTCTCCTGGGCATCCAACTTTGGCACGCCCCCCTCCATTCACTACAAAAGAGGGGGTGTGCCAGGTCTTGACAAGCCCCCACCATTGCAGTAAATGGAGGGGATGTGCCAGGACCACTGTGACTATTGGCGGTCTGCAGTTGTGAAGGAGGATGTGGGACTCGATCTGGCAATCTGTTAAGTGACACAGCACTGGACTAGGAGCAGTTATCTATAGAGGACAAAATGTAAGTATCACCTTCTTTTTATTCTCCACCTTCAGTTTCCATCTGAGCACATTGTGCAGAAATCTTAGTGTCCCCTGTACCCTTGCTAGGCTATATTTCTTTGTCTCCCCTTTTTATTAACAGCGGAGTTTACTGGGAAAAATCGTTTGACCCCAGTGTTACTGGCATATCAAAGTGATCCTATACTCAGAAATAAAAAAAGCTTCCCTCCTATTCCCTGGCACAGGGATGAGGTTTATTTGTGACTAGTACAAGGTAGGGTTTATTTGTGACTATAGAACCTCTTTAGGTTTGAGATTCCTATATGAGTAGTATTATAGGAGTAGTAGCATGAGCGGTAGTATATATGTGGCATTTGTATGTTGGGTTTAAAGAAACTATCCAATGCTTGATCCATCCATCACTGGCACCTCCATGACAAACAGCCTCTACTCCATTGTAGTGAATAGGCAAGCCATCATCGCTGTGACAGCTGGCAGGGGGAGGCTGTTTATCATGGACGTACCATTGACTACCAATTGCACCCAGAGGGCACAGGACTTGATCATACGACCTGGTAAGATCCATCACATTGAACTAGGATCATTTATTTGTGGAGGACAAAAAGTAAGCATTGAGTTTGTTTTATTTTAGCCAGGACAGTCCTTTAATATTTTGAACTAAGGTCATTCTACCGACAAACTGCTTCAAAATTGCACTTCACTGGTATTTGCCAGAGAGCAGGAGACAACGCAGGCATGAGTAGCTGATCCAGCTTTGAGTATGGCGGCATCCAGTGAAGTCAATGCAGGCACTTCAGACAGAGACCATGCCCACCCAGTGTGTCGGCATGAGAAGCTGGCACAGTGCGGTATACAGAGGTGCCCAGTAAGGTTAATGGAAGCACTTCAGACTGAGACCATGTCCAACTACCAGGCTGGCTTCTAACAGCGCATCAGATGAGCAATGTGCAATAAGCAAAGGAGTAAATGGCAGGTAGGTGCATCAACTCATAGCCTACGCCACATTTGTTCTGAGGTCTTTAGGAGAGGTCAACCAAAGGTGCCTTCAAGACATCTGTAAGAAGTGTAAAAAACTACACTCACTGTACCAAAATATGTTCTAAACATGGCCTCGGTCTATAGCTATGCTCCCATTGGCCCAGCTAGTCTGGTCTGTCTTTGAGCACAGCGATGGCTGGAATGCCTTCCCTCACTGGTGTCACTGTGTTGTTTCAGTGACAGATGGTTCTGTGGTGAGAATAAATTTAGGGGAGAATAAAGTGTTCCCCTCAGGATAATGGTGCGGGACCTAGAAATATTAGGTAATCACAATTCTTTTCTACTATGACGTAGAAGCATGTGAAAAACTACCTTATACCAGTACTATATGTGGTCAGTGATACTTTATTCCTGTCTTTTCTTAGATAAAGCATAGCAACAAAAATAACATAGGAACACAGCCACACAAATCAACCCAAATGTTTCATAAATAGAAAAATAAATCTTATTATGCACAATGTTACACTTCACAAAGAAATCCATTTACATGTTTTATATACATAAATTAAAATACAGTATTGATAAATATGTATATTATCGTATAGTGAATTTGAAAATTGTCTTTTTTTTTGTTAGGAGTGTTATAGTGAAAGACGCCATCTTCTGGTACATGCAATGTCCTATTTTCTGCTATCCATACATCTGTTTGAATTGGTAGCATTCATTGCAATAACCGCCACATTTGTTGTTGCCAAAGTGATCGCACCCTGGTGCCCGGCATCGTAGCTTAGGAGTGTCTTCTCCAGATGGCTTTTGCTGGTTGACTTTGTATTTGCACTGAGCACATAGCTCCTCATTTCTGCTAGCCACAGGATTTCGGCACATATCTCGGGAACATTTTTTCATGAGTAAGCCAGTACGATTTTGTCCAGATCTCTGTGAGAAGAAATACATTTTATTTTCAAAATCTCATACTATGCATACAATTTGAATACTATGCTGCTAAAACATGAGCACTGAGTCCTATTTAGCATCATTTACTTGACATTAGGAATTTGTGATTCCCTACTAAAATTCCCATTCAGCATATTACCAAAGGAAGTTATTTACAGATATTGAATGTGGCTGATTATTAGATTATAAAAGATCCCAGCGCCAGATGATGGCCTTCCCCCCCAGGGCATCCTAAATTGGGATGCCCCAATGTGTGAATCCCCCTTGGGGGCGCTGGAGACCTCCCCTGCTTCCTGGCGCTGCTGCTAGTGATGTCACTGCTCTTGCTCCAATTGCCACAAACAAGAGCAGTTTGCTGAATATTTAATATGCTCGGCAAATGGCTCTCATTGGTGCATGTGCCGCTGGACCAGGATAGGAAAAGGTGAATTTTTCGGAAAGTGTTCTGGGGAGGGGGGGTCCCACTGTAGAGCATCCCATATCAGGATGGCACGGGACAGAACTCGGGATAGTCAAAATACCAGATTTTATTCCGCTTTAAGTGAATGGGAGGGTGGGACCACAAACAGTGCGGGGAATGCCTCTCTGTGCATAGCAGCACCCAGGACCTGAACTGCAGAGCGGACAGTGCTGGATCCCTGGCGAGGTAAGTGTTTCTGTTCTTTGTAAACCCCCTCCCCACCCTGCCCTGCACTAAGCGTGCCTCTGGGAATTATTTGCCACTATGCCAGTCACTTAATATTCAGTTAGGCAACACTGTTGTCTAACTGAAACTGATGTTTCAGCAACCAATCCAGTGTTGCTGCATGACTGAAATGGACATTATTGTTCAATCAAAAAGATGCTGCATCACACAGTGCCCTCCTGCTCTAGATTACAGCTGTATGGCTTCACAATATCTACATCAAAATGTGCTGAAAAAAATTGTATTGAGATGTGTCCTACCCTGCCAAAGGCGAATCTGCAAGGTGTAGGGCTGATGTGAGTATGTTAGGGTTGAGGGTTTGGGTCCCCATGCTGAGAAAGAAGAGGCCCAGAAAACAACCTTGCCCCCTGAAACTCCATGCCAAGGAGGTTCCTAAACTTTCCCGATATACTGCATCACGTCATCAATGAGCCCAGAATTAGTGAGATTCTCAGAGTGCCATCAGATGGGGGACAAGAAATAGCTGGCCACACATGCAGCAGCCTCACCTCCTCCAACAAGAGGCGTGAAACACTGAAGTGTGCAGATATTTCCTGCCCCTTTTCCTATAGAGCTTCATGAAGAAACAGTGAGCATTCTCTACATTTGGGGCACAAGAGCAGTAGTAGTAGGTGGGTTAGACCTGGACTAACAAAAAGTTGCCAAGGAGGATTGGAGGGACTGTCCAATTGATTAAGTGTGTTAGGTTTATGCAATTTTGTGTCAGGGCCTGTGTTTATAATCAGTCAATGTTTGAAGTTTCCTTTTATTCAGCAATATCGTCCTCCCAGCTCTTGACCCCACTGTGCTGGGGAAGCTAAACAACACTCATTGAAACCCCCGAAGACAAAGGCATTTCAGTGACTGGGGAGAAGTGCGTCCAGAACTTCTCAGCTTTAAAAGGGCAGGCAATGACGATTAGAAACGCAGCCCCTGACACAAACATGAGATAGCACCCTTCGTTAAAGTGGACCAACACCCAGGGTTGATCGGCCCCCAAAAAGATCTTACCTGATCCGCCGCCGCCGCCTCCCGCGCGCCCCTCCAGACGTGCGCGCGCCGGCCCTCTGTGAATGGCCGGCGGGGGCGCGTGCGCGCGCTGAGAGTGACGCGCGGGAGGCGGCGGCGCCGGAAGCGGCTTGGACGTTCCTGTCCCCCGCCTGGACGTTGGCGGGGATTGGCTGCGGCGTTCACGTGGGAGCGGGGACAGGTGAGTTTTTGGGGCTTTCTGGGGGGTTTCACACAGCGGGGCACCCCCGATCGGGGTGCCCCGCCGAAGTGGACCAAAACCCAGGATAGTCAAAATCCTGGGTGTTGGTCCACTTTAAATAGGAACATTGAACCAAAAATAAAAAGGGGCCGACCCCCCCTCCATTGGCCCCTACTTACCTTTTGGATGGCAGACAGTGGCAGCAGACAGTGGCGGCATCTGGCTACTTCAGGGTCCGACCCTCTGCCACCAGCCGCCTTAGCCGTCTGTAAGTGACAGCACGGATTTAGCCGTGCTCTTCAAGGTCATGCACCGCTCAGTGAAGTCGCGCGTGATTTTGGGAGGATCCATTGCATCCCACTGAGCAGGCGCGGGATCGGAGGCCACGCGTAGTGCCTGGTGGGATGCAAGATGGCACCACCCAAAGGGGGGGCAGCAGCAGGTTGGGGAGGCTTGGGGGAGGTTTTAACTTCCCCCGTTGTTCCTTTAAGCTGTACCTGCCGCATGAAAGCCCCGGCATTGTTTATGTCTTCAGCAGCTGAAGATGCTGCAGCCATTCCTTCTAAATTGGGTGACGTGTGATGAATCTGTACTTAAAAGAAGAGTTTTACCCACCTCTGTTTGCCTGTTTGGTGGTTGTTGGTCTTGATTTCTAGCTTCATTATATCTTTGATTCTGAGCTTCAATAAAGCACTTCTGACAGAATCCCTCAAACAACGTACTCCCTAATGTGCTGCACTCTTGCCCCAGGCAACGGCTCATGTTCTTAAATGCAGCCACGCTGACGTTGCTTTGTGATGATTTGTGAGCTCTCCTGGGGCCAACACCTGAAAAATAAAGAGGCACAAATTGTACTCAACAAGTCCCTTTAATATTCTTCATTATTAACGATTACATAGCTCTGTGTGACTGACACGCTAATAACAGCAAAAAAACGTCATCTCTTGTAAAGCTGGAGTACAAGTAATTATATGGAATACTGTTTAGATAATGTCACTCCTAATAAATCATTATAGCTGCCTCTACATGAAACCAGATAATAAATGAGACTGGGTAACACGGGAGGAGGAGCAAAATGAATCTGGGCCATGTGACTCATTCCATGATTATTTTTCCATATGAAATACATATTAAGGCTAGCAACCCATTTATACAACTCTGGATGTTGCCCTAAATTGAAACATAAGACAATCGGCCAGGTCAGTTGTAATGCATGGCACTCAGCTCTCCTTGGAACAGAGTGTCAGCATAGAAGAACAGGAGCAGCCACATCCTGGGGCCTATTGTGTTCTGCAGCATGTTCCTGTCCCCAGCCTATTTGGTGAGTGGAAGCGTGCGCGCCTCAGCTGCTAAGAGGCTGACGATATGGCCATGATTTGGATTACATGTGTATTTTTGCACTTTGATGGACATGATAGCACTCCCTAAACTGGGGCTAAAGCATGAGTGATTGAGGACAGAACAAAAATCATACAAATAAAAGTATCAGTGATAAGCATGCAAACTCACCCATCCAGCCGCTCTGGGATTCCGGCATGGCGGCCTTCATGTTGCTACACCCAGGAGAACAATCCTGTAATTATCAATACCGCCCCTGCACACTGGCCAAATTATTTCTCCATCCATGCCAGCGCACAGTGGAGCAAGATTTGAAAGCTGCGGAAGTGTGCCCAGTGACGCTAGTCACCGGCCAAACAGCCTCAGCTTCAAATTGCTTCATGTAGCGCAAAAAGCTGCATTGCATGAACCCGGAATGGCTGACCCATGTGACTACTGATGGCCAATCATGGGGCTGCGTTTTGGTCGAGGACTGCAGTTAAAGTAAGAATTGTTGACATCGATCACCCAGGGCTTCATCAATGGATGCCCTCCAAGCCTGTGGACACCCATTAGCAAGGAAAAAGGTGTGGCTCCACTTTAACTCCTCTAACATAAGAAAAAAACACACATTTTCCAGCATCCTAAGAGCCAAGGAATATATTTATAGAAAAGAGGAGGCAAAAAGTAAAGTAATTACCTACCGCTATTTTCCTGGTATTCAATAAAACATAGTGTGCAAAATCCCTCATTTTGTAGTGTCCCAAAATATTGGCAGCCAGGCTTCCTGCACTTCTGGTTAGGTTTTCTTTCTTCTGTCTCACTGGAGAGGCCAGTCCGAGTACTGGTAGCCCATTCCCGACTATTACTGCTGGTTAGCTCTAGACCTGTTAGGTTCACTAAGCTTCTCGACACATTTAAAGGATCGGATACGGTGCTCTGGTGAAGCACTGGGGGGATACTCGAGCTATGTGAAAGTTCTGTAGTTCTTTTGAAGCAAGAGCTGCAAATACCATTAAAAGTTCTCGTGGTGTCCTTAAAACAGATATTGCACCTAATTATGTCAGCGCTTCTTGTCCTGTCAATGTTGCTGCCAGGTGAAACGTGCCTGGCATTATGGCAGCGTTCACACAGTCCATTCAGCTCCACGTTCAATGTAAAGGGACAGTTAGGGGTTTTGCATTTCATTGCATTGGTTTCACTGTAGATAAAAAGGCTGGGTGCTGTAGCCAATGCGGGGTCTGAAGCAGACAAGGACTCCTCTGATCGGTGACAAGGCTGCTCAGCATATTCTGTATTATGTCCCATAATGTCACCCTTGGGTGCTTGAACTTTAGTCCTGTCGCCTGACTTCTGTCTCCTTTCATAACACTCATGGCAGTGGGGTTGGGTGTTCACAGACATGAAGAAAGGACAATTCAACGTTTCACATTTCACTTCCATGAGAGATAGCTGAGGTAGGGAAATTTCATATCTACTTTTACCACCATTGCCCTTTTGCTCTGAAAACTCTTGCCACCTTTTATATTCATGTTGTACCAGCTGAAAATAATCTTCTGCCAGGTTAATTTCTTTTGGTAAATTATTCTCATCCAACCTATAAAGATAAGACAAATGTTTAGATGTACATAATTTCTACCAACTCATAAAATCCACAGCAGACCATGGTCGAGTATAAGCCAAGTTTTTCAGCCCACTTTTTGGGCTGAAAAAAGCCGCCTCGGCTTATACTCGAGTCAGTGGCTGCTCTCACACACACTGACACTTACTGGCTGTTGCGCGCAGGTTGGTGGGAGGCGTCCATTGTTTCTATTGGACGCCGACCACATGGGGCACCAACCGGCGCGCAACAACCAGGAAGTTCCTGCGTGCGTTTGTGAGAGCGGCGGCGGAGGCAGAGGGAACAGAGGTGGCCAGCGTGCGTTTGTGAGAGCGGCGGCGGAGGCAGAGGGAACAGAGGTGGCCAGCGCGCGTTTGTGAGTGCGGCGGCAGAGGCAGTGGCGGCGGCGGAGGCAGTCGCGGTGGCAGAGGGAACGGAGGTGGCCAGCGCGCGTTTGTGAGAGCGGCGGCGGAGGCAGTCGCGGTGGCAGAGGGAACGGAGGTGGCCAGCGCGCAACAACAGGTAAGTGTGGGGGGGGACCACTGGGTTTTTTTTATTTTCAATTGTTGTTAACTGTTAATGATGCCAAGTGAGCACACATATGATATCCAGGGCCAACCTGAGGAGAAGAAAAGATGGGAAAAAGAGTAATATTTCCAGAAGTTGGAACAAGAGATGGACAGAATGTGGAAAAGAGAATTTAAAAAGTAGTAAAGTAGTAAAGAGTGAATTTAGAAAAGGGAGAGAGGGGTAATGAGGAAACATGAAGGAAGAGAAGATGACAGAAACCTATGTGTGACGGCTTGGCCCCTAGTTTGAATTGGGCCCCAGCGCAAACCAGCCTGGGGGGGGGGGGGGAGGCACTCTCATTTATAAGCAACACCAGCAGTAATAGTGTGGCAACCTGCATGTCTCAGGTCAGAGTGGCCATTATTAGGGCCACCTATCCGGGCCCCCTTTTCATCCCTTGGACCCCTATACCTGAGTCCCTAATGGCTGCTGTCATCACATCCACAGCCTGCATTTCCCACCCTAGGCTTATACTCGAGTCAATAACTTTTTCCAGTTTTTTGTGGTAAAATTAGGTGCCTCGGCTTATATTCGGGTCGACCTATACTCGAGTATATACGGTATATGTTTTTGCCCAGGGAAGGGTTGAATATAAAATAACAGATAATATGCTATCTCTACATAACTTTATTGTATCATATAGACATTGATTTACATATTTGGTATCTTAGGTTTTATTTTAGAATAGGGCACAAATTAGTATAACAAGGGGCCACATCACTCAACCCTATTAGCTTGCAGCCAAACCTATAATATGTCCCTAAATCTGGTTAAAAACAGAGGTCTCGGCACACACACATCCGCAGAGATATGCTAAAAGTGCACCACCAAGCGCCACAGTGCCTCTGTGAGGTGCAGCCATAATCTCCGAGAGCCCCCTTTGGGACATGCAATACAAAATAAAAATAAATTGGGAGCAAGCTTACCTGAGGTTGCCCTGTAAGTGCAGCACATGGGGTGGAAGGGTCAAAAGCCTCGCAGTACAGCTTCAGACCCCCCCACCCCATGTGCTTGTCCAAGACCTCTGTTTTTAGCCAGATTTAGGGACAGATCATAGGTTTGGCTTGAGGATTGAGTGCTGTGACCCCTTTAAGACTTGTGTATCCTTACTGCCCTGCTCACGTGCACCTCCCAGGTTAGTTATAAATTGGTCTGAGCAGCTGCCACCCCTCCTTTGTTTCTACAAATTAGTATAAGTTGTGATTCAAGGAGGACAGAATATTACTGGAGTTTATAAATGCTTCAAAGTGCAAATATGTTTGTTATTAACCCCTAACACTTTCAATCCAGGCAGTAAAAAGAAAACCCTTAAACCTCAGGGCAGACTTGATTCTAAGGCCCTTATTTAACAAGGGATAGCGCCAGGTAGCGACTGGTGAGCGAACGGTAATGACGGGCCCCGCCACGAGAACGCCGGCTCCCCTCCGCAATCACACATTTATCAAGTTGATCCTGCTTAGCGACTGACAGAGCGCCAGATAGCGAATTATTCATCATTATTCCAGCCTCACCCCACAGCGCCAGCGAGCGACCTTGAACAGCGACAGGTATGACCTCTCGCTACCTGGCGCTCTCCAATGCATTCCAATGGAGCAATCTTTAAATATTCATAATTAATTGTTATTATTTTTTTTTTTTGTTTAAATGTCAAAAATTCTGTGACCACTTCAGCAATGTTATTTTTTTTTTTAAGGTAAAAAAAAAAAAAAAATTTGAGCAGAATTGATATTACAGGTCTGATATTAATGTATTCATATTACAAAATGTTTTTAAATACTTGTTTTTTTTTGGTTTCCAAAAATATGGTTGTTTGGGGGTTAAAAAACTACTTTTAACCCATCGCCGCCAGCGCTCTGGGGTTTAAACATGCATTTCACAGCGCGAGAATTTTTTGAGCGTGATTTGTTAATGAATATGGTGGGAGCCGGTCGCTAGGGCCAGTCGCTATCATGCGCTCCCATACAGCGTGGAACCTGTCAAATAGCGACTCCTCACCCAATATTTAACATTACCGCACACCGACTGAGTCGCTATCAACAACCGAACAACGGCCAAGCACAGCGACTACTAGCGGGCGCTGTGAAAATACTGCTACAGTCGCTCATCTGTCGCTATTAATAAATCGGCCTCTAAGCCTACACCCAGTGGGACCACTGGTTGTGCTGAAAATGAGTACTGGCTATTGCTAGTGTAGTGGAGAAACTCCTTTTAGCACTTATTACCCTGCACAATTCCCTGCCTAATTTACTGTGAGTTACTGAGAGATAGTGCTCATCTCAAAGTGGGGTGGACGGACCACCACAGCTCTCTGTTTGACCTTTTTTTACTGGGAACTGTGATTTTGCCAGAGAATAAGTGGATACCGTGACTTTGCTTTATGAAAGTTATAGCCCTATTCTGTGAATGTACTACCTGTTGCACTGCACTGTCAAGTCAATAAAGTGGAACTATCTTGTTTAAGCTGCAATAGGGACGACCATGACATATGTTGGACCGTGATAGCTGCTGTTTAACCCCTATTATTTGGATTAAACCAACATGTACCTTAGTGTTTTTAAGTAAAAATGCTAAATATGTTTTTAGCCTAAAGATATGTGTAGGCAGCAGACAAGATACTACGCAGTAGGCGAGCACCCCGCAGCCTAGGAGCAGCAGTGCTGATCAGGAAACATTTCTTCCACAGGAGACATACCTGGCAGTGTTTATTAGATGAGATGTGCCATGCTCCTGAGACTGCACCGGTATCTGCAATATATTTAAATACTCTTTCAGAAGTTTCTCTTTGGATTTCTCTTCATGCTCAGTCAAGAAGTGTACTTTCATATCTTCAGATCTGCTCCTCTCAATAAACACAAGTGGAACAGCTCGAATTTCTGTGTTCGGAAATAACATATTTAGGCCAATATTTGGAAACCTTTATTTATCATTATCCAAAACTTAAACCGGACCTTCAGCGTGATTTAATGAAAAGCCCAAACTCTTAAAAAACTGTCCCCCAGCATCTAAAATTAATATATTTTACGTTTTTAGTCACTAATTTATTATTCTTTCCCCCACTGGGCTGCAACTCTGTTCAGGAATTTAGGATACGGGCGCCGCCATCTTGACTCAGAAGCATCACACTTACTAAGGAGAGGAGAGTGGGATAAGGTACAGGGGGGCGGGTTATAGCTGTGCTTTGCTCAGACAGAGCAGAGCTGGGGTCAGGTAAAGGTCAGCAGTCCCAGAATGCAGAGCAGCACAGTCAGGAGGCACTTCCTGTTTGCAGGCTGCCTGATAAGATGGCGGCTTCCATAAGCCGCCATCTTGGATGTTTAAAGGCTCATAACATGCAGTAGATGCAGGTAGGATGATTTTTAATGTGGACAATCTGTATGTACAGGGTGTAGGAAACATATAAGATAGACTCTTATTCAGAGTGAAGGACCGCTTTAAACCCTACAGTAGCTAAAACTTGTATCTAACCTTTTAAGTAGAAAATACTTTGGGCCATTCTTGCTGCATGTGATTCCTGGGAGAAATATATCCTTATTTCTGTGTCATTATGTGAAACAGGTTTTTTTTCCCCCAATGGAAAATGCAAGATGGTAGCCAGCATAAAGTTGGAGGCTTGTTGCAATTTCCCCAAAATTCATGGCACACATACACTGGACACAGACAGCAAAAACTAGCACTTTCTCAGTTCTATCCAGGTGAATATAAACATTCTGGCTGAATTTAGGTTTCATCTAGGTTGCATAGTGTACAGGCAATGTACAAGACGTGGCCATCAGGATTTCTTTATAAACCTACTAAAGATGGAGTGAGATTAACCCTAAAGCGGAACAAAACCCACCAGCGGCCGGCTATCTAAGATTCCACTGGCTTTTCTCTGTGCCATCCCGAATCGAGATGCCCCATTGTGTGAAACGCTCCGGTTTGTCCATAAAAACTCACCTTTACACGCTCCAACGGCGCTTGCGCGGGCTCCTGTTCTATAAGAGCCGGCTGCTTTGTAACAGCTAGTACAAAGAAACCTAGAGAAGTTTTATTACTCGACAAGTCAGTTTTTATGCTGTCTTAAAATATAGAACCTGACTAGACATTTAGGGCAGCTACTAGGTTTTAATGGCTTTAGTGTATCAGTCACTTGTACATACCGGGACCGATGTCTTTCATAGTGACAAGCGGTGCAAAGTGCTGGCTATCGTAGCCAAGAACAATGGGGTATTTATAGCATTCCTGTGCAGGCCAATGTAGAGGTAGATAGATTCCACAAACACCAAGCGGAGAAAAGCTCGACCCAGACTCTAGGCTGCGAACTGCATTATCTGTGGATAAAATTGATTACATTTTAGATAATGATAATAATAATATCCAGTCAGGATTTAACCTTTCTTTCCATTGTCAAAAGAAATCTACAAGCTTTAGTGACGAGACTTTGCTACATTCCCTCTTTGCAGTTATCAATCTGTAGCAAAAAATACTAAACAGCTATATATAACCAACCTCCTGCAGCAAGTGTTCTTGGGCCACCAGAACCCGCGCTGCATCAAAGCTGTCGGAGGTGTGTATCTCCATTTTCAAATTTCAATTTAAAATGTATTTTTCTAGTTTTGATGTTGCTGAATATACCATTTTGTGAATACTCACCTTGTAAAATGGGTATTATGAGTATGTCACACACCCCGCTTCAAGAATCCATAACATGTGGGTAATATCGTCCTGAAGAGGGCGTTCCTGCAGAGATGATAGCAAAAGAAAGCCCCTCCCTGATCCATAAATACCTGGGACCTCCCACTCACTACCCAGTATACAGAAAGCAGTAAGGTAAGGGACCAGGAAGAGGCAAATATAAACAACAACCACGCAAAGTTCGCAATAAAGAGGATCCTGAATACAAAAGGGTGGGTTGAAGCGGGGTGTGTGACATACTCATAATACCCATTTTACAAGGTGAGTATTCACAAAATGGTATTATTCTTAGTATGTCACACACCCCGCTTCAAGAATCCATAACATGTGGGACATCCAACAGCAGTGTCCATAACAAGGGCGGGGATCCAAAACTAGGCAACAATGCACAACCTTAAACCACAACAGCTTGCAAAACTTTGCGGCCAAAAACAGCATCCGCTGATGCCCTAACATCAACCTTGTAAAACTTGGAAAAGGTGAGAAGACCAGGTAGCGGCCTTACAAACTTGTTCAACAGAAGCCTGGTGCTGAAAGGCCCAGGACGCACCAACTGCACGAGTAGAATGAGCAGTAACACGAAAAGGGGGACTCCTCCCCTTGGCAGAATAGGCCCCAATGATGGCCTGACGAATCCATTTACTAATGGAAGATTTGGCAGGAGCTAAACCTTTCCTAGGCCCGCAGGGCACCACAAAGAAAGCATCAGTCTTACGAAAGGAAGACGTAACCTCCAGATAATGTTCCACTACACGAACTACATCCAAGGAATGCAATGCCCTTTCCTTGTCGTCGCTGGGATTTGGGCATAGAGAGGGCAAAACAATGTCCTGATTCAGATGAAACTCCGAGACCACTTTAGGAAGAAAATCCTGCTTGAAACGAAAGACAACCTTGTCCTGATGTTTCTCGAAGTACGGAGCTGTAATGGATAAAGCTGCCAACTCAGAAACACGCCTAACCGAAGTGATAGCCACCAAAAAGGCCACCTTTTGGGTAAGAGAAGACAAAGCTATCTCATTCAAGGGCTCAAACGGAGGGCCCTGGAGAGCAGAAAGAACCAGGTTCAAATCCCAAACTGGAACAAAAGGCTTCCTAGGAGGCCGAACATGTGTAACACCTTGGAAAAAGGTCTTGACTAAGGGATGAAGTGCAAAAGACCTTTGGAAGAACACCGCCAGGGCAGAAACCTGCCCTTTCAATGTACTAAGCTGGAGCCCCAGATCTAGACCATGTTGGAGAAACTCTAAAATTCTAGGAATGGAGAACTCTCGACAAGAGAAAGACCTACTTTCACACCAATCAATATAGGCCCTCCAAGTCCTATAGTAAATAGAAGAGGAAGAGCGCTTCCTGGTACAGATAAGAGTCTGAATCACTGCGTCAGAAAGACCTTCCTCCTTCAAGATGGCGGTTTCAGCAGCTATGCCGTCAAAGCCAGCGATGGTAAATTGGGATAGCGCAGCCGACCCTGGGTGAACAGGTCCGGCAGCAGAGGCAGGGCGAACTGATCCTCTGCCAGTCTTACAAGATCTGCGAACCAAACTCGCCTTGGCCACCTTGGGGCCACCAGAATTGCCGACGCACCATCCAAGGCCAGTTCGCGCAGCACTCTGGCTAGCATTGGGAACGGAGGAAACAGGTAAAGGAGCCCCAGATCCCTCCAGTTTAGAGACATGGCATCCACTGTCAGAGCCAGAGGATCCTGCGAGAGAGACACAAAGACTGGAAGCTTGTGATTGTGACGAGAAGCAAAGAGGTCCACCGCTGGGACCCCCCACCTGAGACATATTGAACGAAACACCTTGGGACTGAGAGACCACTCCCCATGACGAGAGGAGGCCCTGCTCAGCAAATCCGCCTCCGTGTTCTCCACTCCCGGAATGTAGACTGCTGAGATACACGGGACGTGGGTCTCTGCCCAGTCCAGAATCAAAGACACTTCCCTGAGGGAACTCCTGCTGCGAGTCCCTCCTTGGTGATTGATGTAAGCAACCGCCGTTCTGTTGTCCGACCGGACCTGAACTGGCAGGCCTCTCAACTGATGAGTCAAGCGAAACAGAACCAACCTGATGGCTCTCAACTCCAGAACATTGATGGGCTTGTGAGCCTCCCGCGGGCCCCACAAACCCTGAAACTGGAGGTCCTTCCAAACACCCCCCCAACCTGACAGACTGGCATCCGTGGTGACTGTTTCCCAACACGGAGCCAGAAAAGATCTGCCCTTCAACAGATTGACCGACCCCAGCCACCATTGCAGGGATCGACGAACTCAGGGAGTCATCAGGAAGGACTGATCCAACGATAGAGGAGACTTGTCCCAAACCTTCAACAGATGAAGCTGAAGCGTCCTTGTGTGAAACTGCGCAAAGGGAACTGCCTCGAATGAGGCCACCATTAACCCCACCAGCCTCATCCCTAACCGGATGGTCGGATGAGGGGTAGACAAGAGAAGCCGAACTAACTCCTGAATCAAAAGAATCTTGGCCTGGGGTAGAAACACCCTGGCCTGTGAAGTGTCCAGAGACATTCCCAGAAAGGTCAGAATTCTGGACGGAGAAAGAGAAGACTTGGGGTGGTTGATCACCCAACCGAACCTTTCCAGAGTGGACACCACCGCTCTGGTGTCCAACTCCGCTTGGTTGAAGGAAGAGGCCATGATCAGTAGATCGTCCAAATAGGGCACGATGCGGATACCCTGGCCTCTGAGCAGAGCCATCACCCCCCCTAGCACCTTGGTGAACACCCGAGTAGCTGAGGTGAGACCGAAAGGAAGTGCCACAAACTGAAAGTGCCGATCCTCCACCACGAACCTGAGAAACCTCTGGTGTGCTGGAAAAACCGGAACGTGTAGATAAGCATCCTTGATGTCTATGGACGTCAGAAAGTCTCCCTGACGAAGAGAGTGAATGGCCGAACGCAGCGTTTCCATGCGGAAATTCCTCGGCCGGATGAACCTGTTGAGAAACTTCAGATCCAAGATGGGTCGGACCAACCCGTCCTTCTTGGGTACCGTGAACAGATTGGAATAAAAGCCCCTGCCCCGATCTGAAGGGGGCACTGGGCAAATGACAGCCATGTCCAGAAGATTCTCCACTGCCACCAGGAGCCCCTGCGCCGCTAGAGGCTCCGACGGCATCCGAGACCTGACAAATCTGGAAGGGGGGCGGAGCTCGAACTCCAGCTTGTAGCCGGAAGACACCACTTCCCGGATCCATCTGTCCGAGACCTCTTGATCCCAGATCTGAGAGAAGTGCTGCAGCCGTCCCCCCACCCGCATGGGTGAGGGCGCCCCCTCATTGCTGAGCCGGCTTAGCAGCCGGTTTGGGCTTAGAGCCCCAACTGTATCCAGAACGGGCACGTCCTCTGCCCCTGTTTCCGGAATCTCCTCTGGAAGAGGGAAATGCAGAACCCCTACCAGATCTGGCCCCCCGAAAGGAGGGGGTAAAGGCAGGCGCCCCCCGAAAAGGGCGGCGTTGTTTCTTACGTTGAGGTAACCTACCACCCTTGGTGACAGAGTCCAATGTCTCTCCAAAGAGCCGTAGACCAACAAAGGGTAAAGCCGTCAGTGATTTTTTGGACATAAAATCGGCCGCCCACTGGCGCAGCCACACCGACCGCCGAATAGCCACAAGCAGAGCCGACGTCCTACCACACATCATCAAAGTGTCATCCAAGGCAGTCAACACAAAGGATAAAAACAACTCACACCGTTTAAGGCTAAGGAACTCGTTACTACCAGGACGAAGCCCGGAAGAAGTCAACAGGTCCCTGACCACAGACCTGGTAGCCAACACCATTAGCTCCGAAGCGCACACAGGCCGGATGGCCGACCCAATGCTAGTAAAGCCATGAGAAGCCATCTGATCAATACGTTTATCCTCTCCATCTTTGAGAGTGGAACAATCAGGTCTGTTTAAAACCGAGGAGTTAGACAACCCCAAAACCGGTGCATCCACCTCGGGGGGAGATGCCCAGCGCTTGACCGCCTCAGAAGGAAAGGGATATTTCCTATCCCACCCCTGAGGGATGCCAGGGAGCCGAGCCGGCCTATCCCATTCCTTGTCAATGATTCTATCAAAATGGCGTTGCGTAGGAAACTCCAGGCGCGGCCTGGATTCCTCAAACAATTCACCTTTCTGCTGTGACGCCTCCTCGGAAGGGGAAATATTCAGAACTTCCAGCATGAGAGACAGAGCGTGAGGAGAGTCCAAGGATCTCCCTAAATCAGAAAGCTCAGCATCAGCGCCAGCAGACTGCTCATCATCCGAAAATTCTGAACCCTCATCAACTTCCCCCTCCTCTAGCTGAGGATAATCAGACCAATCCAGATTGTCTCTGTCATCAAGATCATCCACCGGCGGAGCCGGCGACAAATGCTTTCTCTTAGACGGAGCCTTACGGGCGACCGAGCTAGAGAGCATTTTCTCAAGGCTAGCCAATCTGGCACACATCTCGGATTGCAGATCCCTGCCCATGACCACGTCACACGGGGCACGAGTCAAGGCGGGAGAGGGAGTTGAGGTGGCCGGCTGTGCTGACCCCGCCGCTTGGGGTTCGGACTGCCGCGTAATAGTTTGCTGTGCACATGGTATACACAGTAACACATCATCCCCAGTAATGGAAATCCCACACAACATACACTTTTTGGGATGCCCCGAAGGGGTCCCAGTCCCAGTATCCGGGGATGCCTCCATAAGGTGAATTTTGAGTGGTCGCTATGACCCAGGGAATTACGCCAGTTAGACAACCCGGGATGCCCCTTTAATGTCCCGAGTGGGAGGATTTGTGATGCTAAAATGGACCCAGGGACCCAGGATCAGGAGAGACCTTCCAATACTACAGAAGATCCTCCTGGATAACCTTCACCTAAAAGACAGAGAGAGACCCATAAGTCCCTACAATAAGACTTAACAGATAAAGAAAAGAAGAAATAAATGAGGCCCACAGGGCCACTCACAAACGCTGCGGTGAACGATCCGCCTCAGAACAATGGCGATTTCTGAGGTGAAGTGAAGAGAAGAAGAACTGCCTTGTCAGGGGCGTGGTCTGCGCAGCCCGCGCAAAGCTGATCTGTGCCCCCTAAGCTGCCTAGTAACAGGGAGCTGCCTAGTAACAGGGAGCTCAGCTCCGCAGCGGCGCCAGTACAGAGGAGGGCGGAGCCGCGGCGACGCGCCGAAAGCCCGGCTCCGCCCCCCCTTCCAGTGTGAATGAAGCGTGAGGGAAGAAGTCCCTCACGCACCAGCCCAGAGACCGGCGCCGCCGACAACCGCGGCGCCGGCTGCCATGACAGCGGGTGCTCCCGCTATCACTAGCGGAGCACCCGCCCCGCTCGCTGCGGCGAGGAATGAATGAGAGAACGGGGGCTGGCCGCGGCAGAGCGCCGAGTGCCAGCCCCGCCCCCCCAAAGCGTGTGAGGTAAAAAATTACCTCACAGACTGAAAAACCCCGGCACCCGGCTGCAATGACAGCCGCGGTGCTGCAACATAGTAACAACAGTGCAACCAATTCATTGAGGGATTACTTCCAGACGCTCCACATCAACAAGAGAAAGTAAATAAAGAGAAAGAGAATAAAGCTAACCCCTATGAGAGGAACCCCCAGCCCCCATAGTTGGTAAAGGGAAGGGCCCCCCCCCAGGGGAAAAGTCAAGGGACGGGGCATCCCAAACCGGGATCACCTACCCGGTATGACCGCCTACCCTCTCTTTTAGGGTCTCACGGTGGAGCTCTGCTCCTCAGCACCAGAGGTGCCAATGTACCCTCGCTCGGGCCAGCAGCCAAGACTGTGGAGGCATGTAATCTGAGGTAAATTTTGGGACAAACAGGGGTCCGAGCGGAAATAGACAAAATAAGAGGCCGGGAGTTACCCCGGCTACCTGAAATCCCCCTGTGCAAGGAGGAGCCATCATCTTCTGACTTGCTCGCCGTCTGCAGAGATGGAAAACTGGGTAGTGAGTGGGAGGTCCCAGGTATTTATGGATCAGGGAGGGGCTTTCTTTTGCTATCATCTCTGCAGGAACGCCCTCTTCAGGACGATATTACCCACATGTTATGGATTCTTGAAGCGGGGTGTGTGACATACTAAGAATATATTGCACATAAACACTTATCACTGTGCTTAGCTGTTCCTTGTGATCCCTGTGGAATGTTATTGTTGTGGGCATAGAGGGTTTTACTTAGTAACATGTATTCTAGTGAGCCTAAAAAAGACCACAAAACACTTTAAAGAGGAACATCACTCTCCAGGGTACTGTTCCTCTCAGATTGGGCTACCGGATTTGGGAGGCTGTCCGCATTCCCGCTCTGTTTCTAGCTGTGGGGGTGCCCGTACCGCCCATTAAGAAAGGCCTGGCACGAGTACGTGCACAGCTAGAGGTGATCGGGATGAAACCTCAAATAGCTTACGGCACTGATTGCCAGAAGGCGGCTTTAGGGGAGAAATGTACTTATCTTTTATTATTTGACGGGAGGTCCGCTTTAAACAGAACAGAACAGTTTCTAAGCTTGCCTATCCCACACAGGTGAAATCAAAATCCGCAATCAACTAGAATCAGAGGTTTTAAAACCTCACAGAATAGGGCATCTGCCATGCTGCTATAAAACCACTTTTCTGGCTAGACAATGGATCTAGTTCAAATGTCATTAAAGTGGACCAACACCCTGAGGTGATCGGCCCGGGAATCTATAAGATTCCCGGGCCGATCACCTCACACACCGCGAGACATCCGAGATCGGGATGTCCAGCGGGGTGTAAACCCCCCAAAACCCCCGATAAACCTTACCTCTCCAGCCGCTGCTTCCGCCGCCGGCGCGCACACGTCAAGAGTGACGCGCGGGAGGCGCCGACGGGCAAGCTGCTTGTCCGTCGCTGTCAATCAGCTTGTCCGTCGGCGGTGAGGTACGTTTTTTTGGGGCTTTCTGGGGGGTTTCACACAGCGGGGCACCCCCGATCGGGGTGCCCCGGGGAAGTGGACCAATACCCAGGATAGTCAAAATCCTGGGTGTTGGTCCACTTTAAGCACATTTTATCCTCACTGAAGTCATGGGAATGGCATCTATGGGGCATGTCTCTCTCACAAAATGTTCATTATCAAGGTTCTTTACATTTTATCAGTTACTCACCTGAAAGAACAATAATTGGCCTCCGAAGGATGTTAACTAGGACAAATATGTGTATTTCTTCAAGACAGTGATATCGAAGCCCATTTTGGCCCATTGAGGGCTCTGTAGATGATATATTCACAAGATGTTCCCATTCTTCATCCCAGTTCTATAAAACAGAAAAAGTTCACATTGCGAATTCCAACATAAGAAAAGAAAATACCATTTTAGAAATTATATATTTCATACTGTGTTTTGTTCACTTAACATATTCTAAAATAAAAGCTGTTTCTGAGATTCAATAGTCAATGAATACCATTCTTTTTAGGTCTAAGAGCTGCATTGTCTTATTGCTCCATTTCAAGGGGATGTTGGTAGATGTAGGCAGAGGTAAGAGGAGCCAAGTGAGGTGGACAGAGGTGAGATGGGTAGAGGTGTGTCAGACAGGGGTTAAACTGCCAGGGTTGAGCTTAGCAGAGGTGGCTAGATGTCGGCAAAGGTAAGGTGAGCAAAGATAAGATAGGAAAAGAAGTGATATGGACAGAGGTGAAGTAAGAGTTGAGCAGATTAAGAAAGCTCAGTTCTCCCTCCCTAGGTGTGCTGAGGGCCACAGGCCTCAGGTTGTGCATTCTTGTTCTAAAGACATAAGACTAAACTACCCAGATGGAGTTTTCTATCTATTAAAGTGAAAGATCTCCTGTTAGGTAGTAAATATTAGCTGTGAGTACAAACACATCTCCTGAAAGTTGTTTATCATGAACCCCAATCAGACCAGGCAGACAGATTTTGGCCCTTTAGGTTAGTGGTCCTCTAAGTCTTCTTTACCTTAGCAGTACAATACATTTAATAAAGGTCATATTGTCATCTAATTTGTTTTTACACCTTACCCGGGTATCATATTGAAGCCCTGTTTGTATAAATACTGGAGATTTCACAGATTCGAGCTGCCAGCGGAACTTAAAGTTTCGAGTATCGGCTGTCCTTAGAACTTCATGTAAGGTCTTTCTTAGAAGTAAGTCTGTGTCCTGTACACCCCACATGTACATAGATGCAGCATGCAGCAGGCAGTTCCCATCACCTACACACAAATAATAAGAGGGGTTGAATAATATTATAATAATAAGTAAATTGTGAAATCCAACAAGATCAATATGTTTTACTCAATTTACAATCCAAGAAGTACAACAAATTGTGTGTAACAATATTCGCCTAAATGTTTTAGAACTAAGAAATTCAGCAATTAAAGTGAACCCTAAATGCTGCAGCAGCTCTCAGTATACCTTACTGGTTGAGGCAGGTCATGGGCTGGGTCTCCCAATAGGGAAGAGCAGAAGGGTAACTAAATTGCCCAATTTAGGGAATTTCCAGACACTTGTGGACAGGGCCTGAGGGTTAAAATAAGTGATTTAGTCTGAAATATTTGCATTTGTATGCAGTCGTAAGTTTGACATTATTATTTTATTTTTTATAGTTTTATGTTTAACTAGTTCAATCACTTGGATTACCCATGGATTAAAATTCAGTGACATTATTTTAAATAAACTTAAAGTGGGCCAACACCCAGGATTTTGACTATTCTGGGTTTTGGTCCACTTCAGGGGGGAACCCCGATTAAGGGTGCCCTGCTGTTTGAAACCCCCCCAAAACTCACCTCACCACGCTCCCACATGGTCGCGCTGACCAATCACCGCCGACGGACAAGCGGGTGACAGCGGCGGACAACACAGCACGTCCGCCGCCGCCTCCTGCGCGCCCCTCTGACAGTGCGCGCGCCCGCGCCGACCATTCACATACGGCCGCCGCCGCCGATGAGGTACGTTTTTTGGGGGGGGTCCCTCACCGCGGGACATCCCGATCTCGGATGTCCCGCGGTGAGGGAGATGATCGGCCCGGGAATCTAATAGATCACCCCTGGGTGACGGTCCACTTTAAAGCAGGAGTCCAGCCTAGGCTGTTAATGCCCCCTGCTTAGTGCTAAAGTGGATTTGGGAATTAAAAATAATAGAACGCAGGTGGCGCTTGCTGCTACGATATGCTTTATTTTTTTATTTATAATCTGCAAATATACCTCAGCACAGAGCTTGGATTTTGTGTTTAAGGTGACTCTTTCATCAGGAGAGCTCAGGATGTAAGTCAAAGGCTTTTGTGCATGTGGCAAAGGGACAATTGGAATCAATAGGCTTATCAGACTTTTTCTAGAAAAAAAAGTTGGGATATTTATGCAAAAGCTGGCCGCATTTGAAAATAAACAAGTGCAGAAACATTAACCATATATTAGGGGGTTCTATACGTGCTTTTTTAAGGGACATCTGTCACACATTATCAGCCTTCTAAAGGCCATACAATGACCCAGGAAAGGTTTTTCCACTGATACCACCAGTTCTGGTGCAGTAAAACTGAAACCGACTGGTCGAGCCTATGCCCTGCAGGTAGCATGTAACGCCAGACATATTTGCTTCCAGCCTCCCATGACACAGCAGCACGCCTTTCAGATAAATCATTAACATTAGTCATACTTTAGATAATAGAGTTCCTAAAGAATATACAGTATAAGCCATTATTTAAATGCAATCATTCTTACAAATCTTTTGTAATTGACAACAGAAAAGCAAACAGCAATGAATCACAATCACAAGACAAAAACTATGACTCAAAAGCATTTGTCTTTGGGAATCTCATAATCATAAGGAGAAATATTCAATATCAGAGGTGCTGAAATAAAAAATACTAATAAAAAATAAAATACATTTAATAGGTTTGTAGGAATGTGCTGGGCTGTGGTTTGATCATCATATAACAGATGAACGCTTCTAAGAATACATTCAAATACGCAGCAAATGCCTGCTTTTAATTTCAAGGTTGGAGAAATATCCTGTACATCAGGGGTTCCCAACTAGTTGTATGAATACCATTGGTGGTTTTCACATTGACATTACCCTGAGGAAGTGACGGGGTGTGGATCGTCACGTAATGTGTGGGCTCAAAAGGGTGTTACCTATGGACCTGGTGGTGATGTTTGTCTATATCTTTATGGATTAACCTTTGTTCTTCCTTTCCCCTGGTCCTCTTCCATTTTCTTGATACGTATTTTTGTTCAACGAATATGGAGTTATATATGGGTTATTAGGAATGTTTAGATAGGCATATTACACTCATCTGTATATATTTATTTATTTATTCATAGGTACATGCAATTTTTTCACCATAAGGAATTGGTTATAATAGTTTGATGCACTTTAAATCTTTTATTAATTACATGGTACCCAGGGGCAATAGGGACCATTGTATGTAATGTTTATTATTAAGACACTTTGAGAGGCCATGTAAGGAACCGGGTGGCACCCCTATTAATTGTGCTAACTGTGTTGATGTTTTTTAATGGTTAATTATTGTCTTTGTGTGGTGTTCGCCTTCAATAAAAATATATATGGTTTTTAGATTTATGGTAGCGCGGTTGTTATTACTGGCAAAAAAAAGGAGGGTGTCTGGGCTCTCGAGGATCTCGAGTACCACCAATGGTATCCCAAAACAATGACATCCTCATTGTTTTGGTGGTACTCGAGATCCTCTCAGGTGTTACTCTGCCAGGTTGCAGACTGTTTTGTACCCCAACCTGATCTGCTGCCATCTGAAGCCTGATTTGTTCCATAGGTACATAACTACTACAAAGGGTGATGAGATATGTATGTGCATTATAACACCCAGGTGTTACTTGAAATATAGATAGAAAATGGAAAGTGGTACTTGATGAAAAAAGTTTCTGAACCCCTGCTCGACATCCAATTGGAGCTACAGGAAAGCAGTGGCAATCAGGCTCAGTGACTGGATGATGGCATGCACAGAGATTGGGAATACGGTACTCGACCTTCACTAGCACCGCAGCTGCCTTCAAACCAGGCACAAGAGCATAAGCGCCGCACACACACAAAAGAGCAGCAGGTAAAGCTGACAGTTGAATTTCCCTTCCATTGTAAAATGCAGAACAAAGATCAGATTTGTTTTGCCTGCACATTTCATGCTTACAAAGAAAGATCAGTGTAAAATTCCCTGTCACTTGGAATTTCCCAGAGTTCAGCTACGCACCGTGCTATTGGCTGAAGCCTATTGTAATTTTTCTGTTCTTTCAACATTGTAGCAGACAGGACTTTCCAAGAGGGCGGGGTTACAGCTGGGCTGGAATGCATATTCATTAAGTGAGTGAAATCTGAGCAGCCAATTGTAGCTGGAATTTTTGTTCTCTTGTGTGCTGAAGTTTTTATTTTTTTTTATGCGTTCTTCCCTTCCTCATTGCTGTCATTCTGGTTTTCTATGTCACCCGGGTTTCAGCAGTTACAGAAAGATTTAGGAAACCATTGCTCATCTGTCAGCCATTTGCAGGCTTTTACAATACAAAGTCTAATGCTAGCCACACGGGCATTATTTTTTAATATCGTTCATTTGTTCAATCCTTTGATCAAAAATCTGATTTCATAATGTGTTAGATGTAATCTGCACATTTAATAGTTCACCCTTCTGAATCGTGTATGTGATTGATTGATCTGAAGGTATTAAAAGGATAGCAAATCAATTTCTCAGATTTGATCATGAAAGAAAATGTGTTCGCCCATTTGAACATTAGCTGAAATCATATAGCTGCCCAACCATCCGTGCATCTAAAGAGGCCAGCTTCCACCTTTAGGTGGATTGAAAATGGTCTGCTTTAACCAACTACAACACTCGGATTTGGGATAGTTATCCTTCCGAATACCCATGTGAACCGGGCACACATCTTTCATTACTGCCGCTAGACGTGCATTCACTGCTTCGCCATCGACTAAAATTAAGTTGCATGCATGCGCCGGTGCCAACCAAGCCCACCTGGAAGACTTCATTAGCCACTGAGTCATGTGACACAGGTGGCACTGGAGTATGAACATGGTGAGGATGTTTTACCATTATTTCCACCTCCCACTGGGCCTCCAGTGACTGGGCATCCCAATTTAAGATCCAAGAGTGGAGGCATGCAGCATCCCTAAAGGCCAAATCTGGAGTTTAGGCTGGAGGCCCCTTGAGCCAGAAGAGCAACGCCGTGCTACTTAAAATAAAAGAGAAAAAAACATCAGACAATTCTGTCTTGATTTTCCCAAAACGCCTTTTGGCTGACCAACGACAGTAAGAATTATCTGCTAGAAACCTGCCAGTGCATACGAAAAACAAGAAGGACTTTTTTTTGTAGTTAATGCTGGATATTTTTCAAGACTGACTTTTTGGACTCTTTTTGGTAAATGTTGCTGATAATTATTATTTGTAGCCAGCTAGATATAATCGTTTTTTTGTCCAGAAAAGGTAATTGTCTATCGGCATGTTACAGATATGTGAGCGCCTAAAGCAAACGTCAAATAAGATTTTCTGTCTGCTGAAGAGCCTCCCCTGGGGCTTCCTGACTTGCCAAGCCTTTCTGTATAACAAGCCTTAGCAATCCCCAAAATTGGCTTCAAGGGATTAACCAGTAAAACTTTAAAATCAATTGCCTGGCAGCTTACTGGGTGTAGTGTCAGTCCCATGCTGTCTCTTTGCTCTGGTCTCAGAAAAGAAGGGGAATTTCTTCTTCCTCTGCCTCCTACACCTCCCCCATGATCAAGGCCACCAACTCAATCCTGAGGCTTGTGTCAGGTTGACACCCCTCTGTTAGTGAAAGCCAAACTCAATGCAATGCACACAGTGTGCTTGCATCACTCAGCCCTGCCACCCCCAGCACAACAGGAGGTAGCCTTTAATTTAAAATGACTGGCTCATTTTTAAAAAGGAAGATAATGAGAACATGTGTAGCCCCACACAAAGGGAATACTTCTAGGTGTGCCTGAACAATCACTTTAATTACTTACTCCAGCAATGCTCTTGTGGTCCACATAACTGCAGGCCGATTGAATTTAAAAGCCGGAATGGCAGCTGGAGAAAATCCTAGGGGATCCTAGCTTAGCAGTGGAGCACCCTAAATCAGGATGCCCAAGGAGGGGGGGGGGGGTATTATTTGACTTTAGGCCTTCATTATGACTGAAATGTCCAGCAACAATTCGTCATTATACCATAAAAATATGATGTCAGATTGCCTTGATTTATTACTACAGACAGCCTAGCACCATGCTGCCGGCTGCTAGAATCAGTATTAGATAACCAGTTGTTTCCCTTGGTGCATTGGCAGGGGCCTATCTTGAGGTAGTGCGACCACACCAGTGCCCAGAAGGTCAGGGGGCGCCATCATTGCTGCTGTTTCAGTCATTAGCTGCATAGGAGTCTACATAGTCAAGGTATAACTCAGTATACATGCGTTGCGCTTGCATTGCGTTGTCTTACAATTTACCATTTACTTATTGTCCAAAAAAAAAAATGCAAAGCAAACGCATTCCCAGTACATCAAAAGTGCAGCGTATGTTTTGATACACTGCACCTTTGGCATACTTACAAAACGCCTGCACTTAATGCAATGGAGAGGTGTGAACAGAGCCTAACCCATTATATGCTGACATAGATGTGCTAAATAAATTATATTGAATTAAAAATGTTATAACAGCTTCTTCTGAATATTGAATAGATGATTTGTATACAGTGAATTTGGTAGGGTTGTTTAAACCTTATACAGCCAGGCTGTAAGGTGTATGGCCTGCTTTAGAGCTGCTCCCACTCATACACAGGCCTAAAGGTTATGTCGTTGGAAGCTATGAGTGGGCAGCCAAATGTAGATCCCCGGTAAAAATTTGAGGTAGCTAATCATATATAACACTCAAAACAACATTGCGTAATCTACTGGCAAAAAAAGATTCTTCTACAGGCATCTCAGTAGTAAACATATTAGCAAAAAGCGACCCAGAAGAGTGCGTGCCCCAGTATATAAGCTACTCACCATAGGTCCTCAAAGGAACAAGCTTTTTCACTTCCCTGCAGGCGTTTATTCTTTTATTACTCTCCAGGGCATCTTGCATGGATCTGTCAAAAAGACTCCTTTGCAGAATCTCCCGAAATTTGCTACAATAGTGACATATCATGAAAAGTTCAATGGTAAATCGGTGCATTGTCCTTAAGTGACTGATGATTCCATTGCTGGGCTTCATTATGTCCTGCGTGGCCCTTTCTCGGATCTTCACAGCCTTCAGCATGTTGCTCATGTACAAATCCTGGGGCAGGAGCTGTGGGCTTGCCATCGTCCTGCGGATAGAAGGATGCCGTTAGTAAGTTCAGTCATATGTACGCTGATCAGGCACCTGGAGGCTGTAAAACTTTGCACTTTACATGTACACAGCATAAAATTCCCCCATGATTACTAAACAGATGAGACAACTTTCCGAGATTTCACAAATGAAAAGGCGCCTTAGTCATACGCGTCTGATGTAATGTAAGTCTGTTAGATAACCACATTTATAGGGAAAGTACAATTAAATGGCATATTCATTTACTAACATACCCTGAATTTTGTACTTTAACCCAACAAAAGTCAAAATCGACTTTTGGTTTGACCAGTAGCTTTCCTACGGGAAGTCCTGATTTGGGATTTGACTATAGTGCTGGATCCCGGAAAGGTGAGCCTAGGTGGAGGATTTAGTAGCGGTCCCAACTGCAGGGTATCCCAAATTACCGATTTGAAGAATATTTATATTTAACTGGAAGGGCATCCAAAATTGGCATGCCCTGGTAGAGATTGTTACAAACAACCTAAAATATTTATTACTATATGCTCACCTTAAAGTGTTTGTTTTCCCACCCTCTAGGCTTCATCATTGATAGCTACCTTAACAAGCAGTGAACTTCACTGATCACATAGAGATTGGGAAAGCCGCAGGGATTACAATGGTGTAGGTTTGCTTCAAGAAATGGATTTTCCTATGGGATGGGAAGGTTACATAGTACAAAAAAAAGAGGGCTAAGCATGGGCAGTAGGGGCGAGCATGAGATGGTCATCCAGCATTTCCTCTTACAGGAGGATTTCTGTGAGGAACAGTGCTAGGAACTCCCTGTCTTACATTAAAAAGGACAAAAACAGTTGCCTGATCCATCCCCTGTACCGGGGGCTGAGCCATTCCCTGTCCTAGGGGCCCGGCCATTCCCTGTCCTAAGGGGCCGGGCCATTCCCTGTCCTAGGGGCCGGGTAATCCCATGTCCTAGAGGCTGGGTAATTCCATGTCCTAGAGGCCAGACCATTCCCAGTCCTAACGGCTATTCCCTGTCCTAGAGGCCAGATCATTCCCTGTCCTATGGGTTGGCCATTCCCTGTCCTAGGGTCTGGGACATTCCCTGTCCTAGGGGCAGGGACATTCACTGTCCTAGGGGCAGGGACATTCACTGTCCTAGGGGCTGGGACATTTCCTGCCCTAGGGGCCGGGCCATCCCCTGTCCTAGTGGCCAGGCCGTTGCCTGAAATGGGGGTCAGGTCATTTGCTGTCCTAAAGTGGCAGGTCATTCCCTGTCTTAGGGGCTAGGCAATTCCCTGTCCTAGAGGCCAGCGCCATTCCCTGTCCTATGGGCCATGCCATTCCCTGTCCTAGGGGCTGAGCTACTCCTTGTCCTAGGGGTCGGCTATTCCCTGTCCTTGGGGCCGGGTAATCCCATATCCTAGGGACTTGGTAATTCCATGTCCTAGAGGCTGGGGCATTCCCTGTCTTAACGGCCATTTCATGTCCTAGAGGCCAGGCCGTTCCCTGTCCTAGGGGCCAGGCCATTCCCTGTCCTAGGGCCAGGCCATTCCCTGTTCTAGGGGCCGGGCCATTCCACATCCTAGGGCCCAGGACATTCCCAGTCCTAGAGGCCAGACCATTCCCAATCCTAGAGGCCAGATCATTCCCTGCCCCATGTCCTAGAGGCAGGGCATTCCCTGTCCTAACGGCCAGGCTGTTCCCTGTCCTAGGGGCCATACCATTCCCTGTCCTATGACGTGCATTGTAAACCACTCCAGTTTCCCTGTATCCCTGTGACCTGAATCTTAATTCACGCTTGACGTAGCTGGCAGGCTTGATGGTCTGCCATGTAGGCCAAAGCGAGAGGTGATGCTGTGGGGTGATACAGAGCCAAGCTTAGCCGTAGCAGTGGGATTTAAGATCAATGTAAGTACATGGAGGAAAGAAGGGGGTGTCACACTGCAGAGCATCACAAATAGATGGACTCAGTTCTATGTGTTTTGTTCCACTTTAAAGACAGGCAGAGGCTGGCCACATCCCAGACACGCTGTTCAGGCGCACAGTTGCTCCTGCCCAGCCATTCAAATACACTGGGCGCAGGAGCGCGCACAGCTACAGGGAAGCTGATGATCGCTGCATTGCAGCTTGTTTTACTCACCCCGAGAGTTATGTCAGGATTCAAATCTCTGTTTGGCCAAAAAATATGTACTAACCTATAGTCCCATGCAGCTGATTTGGCAGTGTGAAAATTACTGGCATCAGAGAATCTTAGGACCCTCTGGCTGAAGACAGCAGCCATTGGACAGTGTGGGTTAGCACCCCGCGATTGAAGAAGGTAAGTAGTAAGAATAAAATATATATATTAAATGACTTTTGAAAGTGTGTGTTTTTTTTACACTTAACCCTTGGTTCATGACACCCCTATACTAGTTCAAAGGGCAGGAGGGGCCCATCAAGTCATCTTCCGACAAGCGGGTCACTTGCCAAACCCTCAGCCCCATTACCTGCATCACCAAAGGCCAGGAGGGTGCAGAAACGCCCAGTGCCCCTGTGGGCTATGTGGGTTGCTAGCCTTCATGGGAGGGCAACCACTCAGCCTCTGCATCCTGGGCTACCAGCTCCCATAGCTGGTGCCCGGGTTGATATTGCTGCAAAGAGGGGCACCCTGCCAAACTCTGCTGAGAAAAGCAACAACAACACAGGCCAACAGCCAGCAAAGCAGAAGCTGGAGCACAGGCGATGTGACAGCCGCTGGCCAATTGCAGGGGTTGCATTTCCTACATCAAAAATAAGCGCTAGTAAGATTTTTTAGCATTTTTTGCTAATGCAAAAAATATAAGCCCTGCCCTGAAAATAAGACCTAGTTACAATTCATAATCCAGCTGTCGGACTTCAGCAAAGGGATGGGAGCAGCTGTAAAGTAGGGTGAGGACACATCATGGCTGTAAAGGAGAGTGAGGACATATAACGACTGTAAAGGAGGGTGAGGACATATAACAGCTGTAAAGGCGGGTGAGGACACATCATGGCTGTAAAGGAGAGTGAGAACATATAACGACTGTAAAGGAGGGTGAGGACATATAACAGCTGTAAAGGAGGGTGAGGACATATAACAGCTGTAAAGGAGGGTGAGAACACATTACAGCTGTAAAGGAGGGTGAGCATACATTACAGCTGTAAAGGAGGGTGAGCATACATCATGGCTGTAAAGGAGGGTGAGGACACATCGTGGCTGTAAAGCAGGGTGAGGACACTCGTGGCTGTAAAGGAGGGTGAGGACACTCGTGGCTGTAAAGGAGGGTGAGGACACATCGTGGCTGTAAAGCAGGGTGAGGACACTCGTGGCTGTAAAGGAGGGTGAGGACACATCGTGGCTGTAAAGGAGGGTGAGGACACATCGTGGCTGTAAAGGAGGGTGAGGACACATCGTGGCTGTAAAGGAGGGTGAGGACACATCGTGGCTGTAAAGGAGGGTGAGGACACATCGTGGCTGTAAAGGAGGGTGAGGACACATCGTGGCTGTAAAGGAGGGTGAGGACACATCGTGGCTGTAAAGGAGGGTGAGGACACATCGTGGCTGTAAAGGAGGGTGAGGACACATCGTGGCTGTAAAGGAGGGTGAGGACACATCGTGGCTGTAAAGGAGGGTGAGGACACATCGTGGCTGTAAAGGAGGGTGAGGACACATCGTGGCTGTAAAGGAGGGTGAGGACACATCGTGGCTGTAAAGGAGGGTGAGGACACATCGTGGCTGTAAAGGAGGGTGAGGACACATCGTGGCTGTAAAGGAGGGTGAGGACACATCGTGGCTGTAAAGGAGGGTGAGGACACATTACGGCTGTAAAGGAGGGTGAGGACACATTACGGCTATAAAGGAGGGTGAGGACACATTACGGCTATAAAGGAGGGTGAGGACACATTACGGCTATAAAGGAGGGTGAGGCCACATTACGCTTATCCAACTTGGGGACAGTGTGAAATATGCCACTTCCAAGCATCTCCAATTACATGTGAATATACTTTTGCTTCCTAAGCTGGGAAGGACGTGTCATGGCACAGCTCTTTGAAACGT
The DNA here is from genome assembly GCA_027917425.1 of Gastrophryne carolinensis. Taxonomy (NCBI): domain Eukaryota; kingdom Metazoa; phylum Chordata; class Amphibia; order Anura; family Microhylidae; genus Gastrophryne; species Gastrophryne carolinensis. Next base: position 297,427,896 of record CM051237.1, on the reverse strand, counting down.
AAACATGCTGTGCTGTGGTCAGAGACATCTGCATGACCACTGTGGCTTGCCATGCTTGCTCATGCTGAGAGCATGGGTAACAGACCACTTTTTTGCATGGTCCTGGAGAAATAAAATTGAAAGGAGGGCGGACTTTGGAGCCATGCACCAGAAGCACATGGGACAGGCATTAGGTGAGCTGCTTCCTCCCTTATTATTGCCATTGAGTGTACAGTCCCTTTGGGAACAGAACCGGACCTACAGTAGAGTTTTAAAGGGACATTACAGACAAATACAGTCACTTGTAAGAGCAGCGTTACATTGAGACATGTATAGATGAGCCATGTGCTGTTGCTAGGGAGGCCCAGCAGAAGGGAGAATGTTCACTAGGACTTATTAAAGAAATATAAAGGAGGCTGAATGAAAGACGCCGCTCCTGACAGCCAGCCTTGAGAGAGCAGAAAGCAGCTAATTTAACCTTTTGCCTGAAATGACCCTTTAAAGATTCTCAGGCCAAGTGACCCCCCCCCCCCTCCCCATCTGGTGCACTGCTGTAGAAAACCCCCTAATTGCCATATACTATATAGTGGCATCCCTGGGCTCTTTCCACAAGTGTGCACCATGGAGGGAGGGAGCGGGGAGAATCCCTTTTATGCCTCCGCAACCTGTGCATCAACCATTGGATTGAGGTGACTATATGGGGGTTTCACACTGTAGGGCATCCCAAAACAAAGAAAACTTTGATCCTCTTTAAAGTGGACCAAAAGCGGTCCGGAATACTATAAGACTCCAGGGCCACCTGATTTCTTGCCCCCGGACCACCTGATTTGAGATGCTATGCTGTATGAAACCACAGACTCCCCTGTAAAACCTACCCTCTCCCTGATCCAACAGCACATGCCAAAGTGTGCCAAGCCTTTAGCTGGGCGCGCACCTGAGCCAGGCATTTGTGAATGGCCGGCATGGGCCGGCTCTTGGCCATATTTGGCGAGCGCGCTCATTGGACGAGAGCCTGTGCATGTGCCGAAGGTCCAGGAAAAGGTGAGTTTTACTGGGCTACCTGGGCATTTCACACAGAGAGGCATCGCAAATCAATGACCAAATCCTGGGATAGACAAAATCCTGGGTTTTGCTCCACTTTAAGACAGTTTTAGCTGCCGGACAGAACATAGCACTTAGGTGGTACGTGAGATAAAATGGAAAGCGTTGGTTGATTTGAAAAAAAAAAAAAAGACTGGGGACCAATAATGTAACTTTGTCATTCTATTCTTGTAACCATTTTCCAGCATAACGCCACATCGGTATCATAAAGCTAAGGCCAGTACCACAGAAAATAACAACGCAGCCAAAACGCTGCCCACTTGCCTTGAGCCATTATAGACTTATTGCCGGTGCTGGACAAAATGCTTAGGGGGGAATTATTTGTATTTGGTCAGCATTTATATGTGAAATATCACGTATTTTATGATACAGGGCAGGCGTCAGCACTAGGCATACCCGGGCAGATGCCGGGGCCCCTGCACCTTGAGAGGGCCCACCTCATTCCCTATACCCTGGGCAGTGCCCATGCAGGATACATGGCCATGCAATAACCAGGACTAAAGGCAGATTGGCCATTGGGAGAGACTTTCTTTCTGTCTGTCCTTCTATTCTTTGTTTCTTTCCTTCTATTCTTTTTCATTTAGTCTTTCTTCCATCTATTTTTTGTTTCTTTCATCTGTACATTCTGCTATTCCTTTTTTCTTGCTTTTTTCTCTTTCTTTCTATTTTTTTCCGTCAGTCCTTCTATTCTTTCTTTCCTGTTTTCTCTCCCATTTCTTCTCCCTGTCTTTGCTGCTTTTTTCTGCCATTCCTTGTATTCTTTCCTTGTTTCTGTCATTCATTCTATGCTTTTGCTCTTTCAGTTTATTTCCATTTGTTTAAAATATGTTATATTCATACATGCAACTTTTATCGCCATGGAGAATCATACCACACACTGAGACTCTATAGCCTAAAGGCTCGCATAAACCTGGAGCCGGCACTGGTACAGGGTATTTTAGAAGAGTCTCTCGTGAAAGAAACGGCACACTGCCCCTTTAAGAAGAAGAGACACACAGCAGCTGTACGCATGCGCAATGACTTGCTCAAGAACAGCTCCGAATCGAAAGTGCTGTTCTCAAATAAAAACTGCACCAAACGCAGTAGACACACAGCAATATATATATATATATATATATATATATATATATATATATATATATATATATATATATATATATTACATTTATCTGTACATAACGATGAAACGGCAGAACCGTGGCCGCCTGTCGCCTTACCTAACTGGCTGCAGCTGCTTGTCCTTTAGCATTAAATCCCCGTGTCTCCTGTGCTAGAATGCGATGGTACGTGCTGGCATCACTCGGGAGGGACGTCCTATTGGGCGACACGGAGCTCCATAGGACAGAGGTGGCTGTGCGGAGTGCGGCCGGTTACACAGCGAGGTCAGGGCGGTGAGTGTGCATTCCCCGCTCCACCTACCGGGGATTTCCCAGGCCTGGGACTTTCCAAACGTTACCTGCATCTACCAGCAGAGGGCGCTCTGCTATAGCCAAGCATGCTGCAAATGACCAGCTCCCTGAGGAAAAGACTTTGTAGGGGCACATTATAGTGGTAAGAAACATTATATATATATATAATATATATAAAATATATATACACATGTATATAGTTATACACACTCGTGTAAAGACATATAGCTATAGAATGGAGTTGGTATTTGAGGGTTACCTCATACAGAAAGCCTTGAATCCTGCAGTAACGAAATTCAACAGGGCCCCATTGCAAAAATTAAAGTGGACCAACACCCAGGATTTTGACTATCCTGGGGTTTGGTCCACTTCGGCGGGGCACCCCGATCGGGGGTGCCCCGCTGTGTGAAACCCCCCAGAAAGCCCCAAAATCTTACCTGTCCCCGCTCCCACGTGACTGGACGGTCCAATCCCCGCCAACGTCCAGGCGGGGATCAGGAACGTCCAAGCGGCTGCCGCCGCCGCCGCCTCCCTCGCGTCACTTTCGGCGCGCGCGCGCCCCCGCCGGCCATTCGCAGGCGGCCGGCGCGGGCGCGCGCACGCCTACAGGGGCGTGAGGAAGATCAGATAAGCGATTTGGGGTGTCTGGGGGGGTTTCACCCCGCGGGACATCCCGATCTCTGATGTCCCGCGGGTGGGAGGTGATCGGCCCGGGAATCTTATAGATTTCCGGGCCGATCACCTCTCGGTGTTGGTCCACTTTAAAGTGGACCAACACCCTCCCCTGATCGGCCCGGGAATCTATAAGATTCCCGGACCGATCAGCTCCCCAGATCCCCGAAAATCCTACCCGATCCTCGTTCCAGCGGCGCATGCTTGGGCCGCCGCCGCCTCCCGCGTATCCCTCTAGCAGGGCGTGCACCCGCGCCGGCCGTTTGTGAATGGCCAGCGCAGGCGGGCTCCCTGTAAGAGGTACTAAGGAGAGATATGAGACTGCACCGAGCTATAACTTATAACAATACGTAACAAAACATTATGATGTCCTGAGGAAGTGACGCCTGTGACGTCACGCAACGTGTAGACGCTGGGGCAGTGGGCTGGCGGTCGTTTCTGTATGTAAGTTATTTTCTCACATGTGGGTAGTTATTTCTTTGTCCTCTCCGGCTTGTTCTCACTGTTGCATTAGCATATTTATGGTTAGGTATAGGTTAGTGGGATGGTTAGGTTAGAATCAGCACTTAGTGGTGTTTAATATATATATTTTGATTTTGAGTTGCACTATAGCACTTTCTTGTGTATGAGCCGGGCAGTTCAAAAAGTTTTATAGAATCAATTTAATTAATGTCACTAGCCACCAGCCCCTTGCTCCTTTGTAAAGTTCTTGCCCTTCCTTTATGTACAATGTCTGTTTTAGTGTTTTTTAATGAGTCTTTAGTGTATACAGTTATTGTCATACTGTGATTAATAAATATTTATATTTTGTGATACCATCGGTAGTGGTGCCATATTTTGTAGTGGGGTTCTGGAAGGTGTGGGACCTTCAGTTTTCTGTGTGTACTCCCTGTAAGAGGGACGTGCGGGAGGCGGCGGCGGCCCGCACTCAGCTTGTCCGTCGCTGCCTCTCCTTGTCCGTCTGTGGCGATTGGACGAGCGAGTCACGTGGGAGCGGGGTCTAGTGAGTTTTCGGGGCTTTCTGGAGGGTTTCACACAGCGGGGCACCCACGATCGGGGTGCCCCGCGGAAGTGGACCAATACCCAGGATAGTCAAAATCCTGGGTGTTGGTCCACTTTAAGTGGCGCCATTTCAAGGCTCATATAATAAACTTGTTTCTGTCTTTCTGCTCAATTGGATGCTGCTAGACAACTAAAGCAGCAGAGATAAATTAAGCTTCAGTTATCTTTATGATGCCAAGTGAGCACAAATATGATAAATAAGGTGGAGGAGCAATACTTATGGGGTCTGAGTGGCACCTCCTATACTTTCTATAGTTGTAGGCCTGACAATGTGACTGCCTTTGTGCACTTCTGTATCCATTTATTTCTTATATAGGTAGAGCGTATGCCCTGATCATATCCCAACTAGACTATTGTAACACCCTGCCTATTAAACAGAGCAGCACCCTTAAACTGTAGAGACTATTATTAGAATCCGCATATATATTGAATGATCTTCTGTAACTGACACCTGTAAGATGAAAGGGCTTCCTTTCTGGAGTTGTGCATGAAATGCTGGGTACCTATCAGGGCTGCCATCAGAAATGTCTGAGTCTCATGCCTCATCCTGAAACTGGGCCTCTTTCTGGAGGTTCTTCTGATGGTCTATGGATGTCAGAGAGTTCTAAATGGACGAGAGCCCGCTCTTGCATCATGGGAACGTGGAAAGAGGTACTACTCCAATTTGAAAAATCTCACTGGGTGCCAAGATCAAGTCCTGCGGTTGTTCACCACTCACCGATGGCTATAGGGGACCAAAAGCAATGCTCCTGTATCAGTCACAGTAACTGGCCAAGCCAGTCCTGGTATCTCCAATAGGGGGGCACATCCAATCTGTTGGAGAGAAGTGCACTTACACAAGTCTCTATAGATGTAGAGGGGCAGACATTGGTCCTATATTCTGCCTATGACTATGAAAGCACTGGACTCAATCTTGCCCCCCTCGTAAGTTTTTTCCAAACTTGAGTAGGATGGAAGTGCTGCTTGGGACAAAAGTCGTAGTTTCTTTTGTGCAGAAACCCTTTAAATTCAGCGTATTGGGAGTTGGTAAGTAAATTTGAGAGGCGGGGGGAAGCTTTTAAAGTGGGCTAAAACCCACACCCTGATGGTTAGATTCCCTCCCGCGGGGCATCCAGAATCGGGATGCTCCGCTGTGTGAAACTCACCTTGTTTCCCAGTCCAACAGCACATGCTTGAGCAGCGGCTGCACTATCCCTTTAGAAGGGTGCGTCCAAACATTTGTGAATGGGTCTGCTTTAAGCTGAACAACACTGGGGTAGAGGGGTGGTGGTAGGGGGTCTGACTGGAACTGGGTGGCGTTTGGTGTATGGAGCTGGAAGAGGAACACACATGAAAGACTAGCCCTCCTGTGGAGGTGGGAGGGTGCCCTGTGATGGGTGACATCTAACTAAGCTACAGTGAGGCTGCACTCCTTGAATGCAGGTAGATTGATGTCTGCAGTCCCATGCTTTCCTCCCTGCCTGGGTACTCCTGTGACACATAGGTGACATGGCATGGAGGGGGAGAGGCTGAGGAGCTGCAGTACCAGTGGCTGCAGACTGTGCTGCACACTACCTTCCCTGCCCCATCCTAGAGGGAAAACTAAAGAAGAACTAAAATCAAGTCAGCCAATGCTTACCTCTTCCTCATTCCCTCGTTTGGTTGACAATCATGTGACCATCGGCAACCATTTCGGTTTGATGCACAAGCCCACCAGGCAAACCAGACCATAAAACGTCCATATTAACCTATTCATTAAATAGTTGCAAAATTCCTCAGTGTCTAAATTCAAACATGAAACATGTCACATTTCGGGGCATATAACCCCTGAAAAGTTATGGCCCTGAAGGAAACACAAAATATTATTTTTGGCAATAAAGCCTTTTTAATTTGATACAATTTTTCGACTTAATTATCCTTGTTAGCTCTAATCTGCCTGGACAGGGAGTTCCCGAATTGCTTGAATTTCATCACATTTCCCTCTTCCTTTTGTTTCCACAGAATTTGCTGTTGACGCACATTTTACATAGTGGCTTTGAGCTGCTACCTCTTTGCTGGTATTATGTAAATGAGGTGGTGATCCAAGAGGCCAACGTGTTTATCCTTTCAATAGTTGCGCATATAACTTGCTATCCTTCCTATGACTACTACATACCTACTAACTTTTCAGGTTGGGAATGTGGGACATTTGTTATATTAAGCCACGCCCCCTCATTGAGGGATTGATAGGAGCTAGGTTATAACAGTTAAAACAATATAAACACTTTCAATAGGCAAATTAATCATTTATTGGTGCAGATCTGCATGTTAAACTTCAAAGGGGGGCAAAGGAGAACGGCGAGGGACAGGAGGACAGTGACTCAAAAAAAGGGACACTTGGGAGGTATGCTACTACCAGCATATTTGGGAATCTTCTTCCCTGTTCGGATACCTTGACCACTGAATCCACAGGGGCATATATATTAGTGAAGGTTGGAAGGCTGCATGTGGCCCAGGTTAGGCATCACTGTACTAGTTTTTATTAAAAATAAAATAACATTTATACTGTGATATAGTGCATATAACTGTTAGCATTTTTAATAAATATCATACTCCTTGATTCAGTGGCCTAACTAGCCACAGAAAACATGGGCATTTGGCTTGAGTAACATCAGATCGCCCACAAATGTACCTTTTCCTATTACCATGGTCGCATTCAGGGGGCTCTTGTCCAATCAGAGCTTTATGCTGTGCATGTTATAGCATGGCATAAAGCGTTGTTTGTACGAGGGATGCGGGAGCACCTGCATTGCTGGTCTTCCAGCGCGCTCCCGTCTTCAGCCTATCTGAATAGCTGGGGGCAGAAGAGCACCTAGCAGCAGGGAGGCCAGGAATCCGCCCGTGACTTGCGAGTGTGGCGCGGGAGCTCCAGAAAGGTAAGTGAATCCATTTAGTGGTGGCTGGCCCTGGTGTTTTTTAGACTGCAGGGCTGCCAAAATGGGTGGTGGGACTTTAAAGTGGACCAACACCCAGGGGGGATCGGCCCGGGAATCTATAACCCCCCAGGACGCCCAGAAACCTTACCTTATCCCCGTTCTAACGGGGCATGCGCGGGCCGCGGCCGCATCTCGCGCTTCCCTCTAGCAGGGCGCGCACCCGCACCGGCCGTTTGTGAATGGCCGGCGCGGGCGCGCTCCCTGTTAGAAGGAAGCGCGAGATGCAGCCTCCAGTGCGCTCAGAGCCGCTGTGGTTGTCCGTCGCTTGTCCGTCCATACCACAGCGACTCTGAGCGCTCTGATTGAACGAGCGCTCGCGTAGGAGCGGGGTGAGGTGAGTTATTTAGGGTGCCCCGCGCAAGTGGACCAAAACCCAGGATAGTGAAAATCCTGGGTGTTGGGCCACTTTAAAGAGAGTGCTGCCATCACTTTGCAGCTTGCTCTCTTTTATATTCTGCACTTTAGACATAGATTTTCCTTCTCAGCGCTAGACACTAATATATATAAAAAAAATATAAAAATATATAGGCCTAAGGCCAGATCAAGGGGCCCAGGTAAGTGTACAGCCGCTTCCTGCTGCTGCACATTCTGCATTAGGTTAAGCTGGTCGATGGGCTCCTCAGCTGGCAGAATAAGGTTTGGGAGCCTGAACTCACAAAGCTTGGTACAAACTTTACGGTTCAGGTTTGCCCAATACTAGTAATTACTTGTTACTTTGGTTGTGCTGCCACTGAGACACTCACTCCATTGGTTTTCTTATGGTGATAGAGACCTAAGAAATGAAATACTCTAGACCAGCGATACTCAATTGGCGGACCGGGGTCCGAATGCGGACCTCTGTGCCAGATTTCTGGACCCCTGCCCTGACAGGATTGGCGATGTAGTTTGTCTCCCTGACAGTGTCTCATGACTCCCTGGCACCTAGCATTGCAATATGAAGTACTGCATGTGCAGGAAGTGGCATTGCAAGGTATAATCCACCCCCAACCCGTCCCCAGTGCGTTGATTTCTAACTATCCACCCCCCCGACAGCACCCCGTCCGGACCTTCGCCTCTCACCAGATGCCTGTAAATGGACCTTTACAAGAAGTGGTTGAGTACCCCTGCTCTAGACCAGCAGTTCTCAACCTGTGGGGAGCGACCCCGGCGGGGGTCAAACGACCAAAACACAGGGGTCGCCAAAAGCCATCAGAAAATACATATTTCCGATGGCTTCAGCCGCTGAGAAGTCGCGCTACCGTCTGCAGCAGGGCTATTCAGCTGGAACGCACGCCGTTATGGATGCGCGTTCCAAACTTAATGCCTGCGCGCATGCGCAGACTTGATTGCATCATCCGTCCGGGGCCTAAGGGGCGGGGGAAAAGGGGGGAACGCTCCACAGTCCATAGCAGCGCATTACGTGTGTCCGACGCTTGCTGACATCATCAGTGGGTGGATGCAGCAAGCATCGGAGGACAGAAGCCTAGGAGGCGGAGAGGCAAGAGAGCCTGCGAGACAGCCTGCTGGTGTAAAAAAGGTTAATAATGTAAAACAGTACACACACCATACACACAATACTGTGTAAGTGTAAGGTGCTCTGTGTGTAATCACTACACAGTACACAAAGCAGCTTACACTTACACAAAGCACCATACATTTACACAGTGTGAACTATATCGGTCTTATACTATAAGAGACCACTATAAGATGTAGTTCACACTGTTCACCAATGTATAATTATCTCCCATATCTCCCACTATTTTTCAGAGGATTTCATTGTGAGTGCGGCGGATTTTGTGGAAGAGAGCTCCCGAGAATCTCGAGTTACCACACAATCCGCCGCAGCCTCCTATTTATTTCAATAAGTGGCGGAGAAATTACAGTTTCCGACACATGCTATGCCATGGTGAAATGTTATTTATTGGAATTACTAATAAATATTTCTCAACATATAATTAAATATTGTTTTTGTGATTAATCACTATGTTTAAATTATATTTGATTTGAGGCAATGAGAATACATAATGCATATCAGGTATTTACATTCCGAATCATAACTGTAGAAAAATTACAGTTTTGAAGTAGCCACCAAAATTATTTTTTGGTTTGGGGTCCCTGCAACATGAGGAACTGTATTGCGGGGTCACGGCATTAGAAAGGTTGAGAACCACTGCTCTAGACCCTTGTTTTTAGGTGACGGTGCTGATGCTGCTCATTCCTGCCTCGGCAGTCCCCTCCCTTCAGCTAGTGACAAGATTGTACTTTTTTTAGAATAAAATTTCTAGGCTTTTTTTCAGAATGCCCCCACCCCACAATTATGTGCACTGTTGTACTTCCTGTAGTGGGAGTAGCCTGGAAGGTTGCCAAAGCTAAGTGTATACAGCGGCTCACTGCAGAGCGCCGATTTCCGAGTGCAGGCCTAAGATTAGTGCATCATTGGTGGTTTATTGGCATTTCAACATGTGTTTATTTGATAAAATGACACCCGCTGTTTCAAAATAAACACATCATTTTAACGTCAGCTACTTTACACCTAAAATTGTGAAACCATATATTTTGCACAAACTGTGCTAGGCTGCTTCCTGTTTACTAGCTGCAGTATGTATTTAAATCTCACCATAACCACATTCATACATTTCCTTCAGGCTCACTGTTATGAGGGAATATATTGTGATCTTGTTCTTCTTCATTAGTTTCATATACAGTAGGGGTGTGAATTGGCAAGAGGCTGGCGATACAATACGTATTGTGATACACGTATGACGATACGATATATCCCAAATTATTTTTAAATTAAATGTTATTTTTAATTTTTTTTAAAATGACATAGGGTGCCCCTTCCCGGGGGACCCCATTTTTTGTGAATTTTAAGGGTTAAAAACCCTTAAAAATCCCCCCCAAAAATGTTGTGAGGTCCCCCTTACCCAGCGTAACCACTATGGGACCAGCTATGCAGGGCTTCTAGAACAGGGCGCAGGGGCCAGCTCTGGTGGCCCTTGGCCCTGCAGGCTACAAGCCGGCATAGCCTATGGCCACGGCCCTTCTGCCCCCCCCCCCCGAGCTTTAGGGAGGCAGGTAATGGGGGGCTCGGGCTGCGGCTAGCGGGTGACCTGCCAGACCCAGAGCCTTGTGAACTAGTATAGGGGTCTCATAGATCCCTTACCAGTTCACAAAGGGTTAACAGTAAATAAAAAGACCACACATTGAGAAAATGTCTTTATTTAAACCTCCAATTGTCAGCTCCAGTGTCCCTCGCCGATCCGATGACAGATGCGGTGAGGAGGGGGAGGCAGGGGATCAGAGGATCTCCTGCCTCTCTCCTCCTCTGGCCCGAAGGACTAGTTGTGAAGATGGTGGCGCCCGTCGGGAAGGCAGGGGGAGAGGGTCGCTCGTGCTCCCTACTGAAGAGCCCCGGGGGGGGGGGGGAATCGGAAGCCCCCTGGGTGAAGAGGAGAGCCGTCCGGATTGAACGAGGGGTCCGGTGAGTGTTCTTTTACTTTCCCTCACTGTAGCGGGGGGTGGGGGGGGGGAGTCAGAATTGATACTAGGGAGAAAGAATCAATTCTGGTTATTAAAAAATGTAAAATATAGTATGCAAGCCAGATCAAAGGTGTTCTTTATAGTTACATGCAGCTCTGGGCTATAAATCTACAGACAAATGTCTGCTCTTACTACTGATTACAATAGTGGGAGCCTGTTTTCAATGTAGCAAATCTGGTTAAAGTGGACCTAAAACAGCTGGTGCTAGTGTCTAAAAGATCAGCCGATTTCCATTGCCCAGGGTATCCCGATTTGGAATGCCACACTGCTTTAATCCTCCTGAGATCGCCATGGGATCTCACACCATGCAAGGGTGGTGGCAGCATCCCTGCTGCTCGTTCACATTCAGATAGGCTTGGGACCAGGACCGGATTATGAGGGACTCGATCTGACTTTCCAGTAAGTAAGCAGGTGCCAGGAAACTACCAATCAGTTACTCGGCTAGACTATTATTTTAAAAGGAGAGAAGGCCCTCCACCTGGGCCTGGCAAGCACAAACAAAAGCTGACAGCGCTGATGCGGCCGCAGGTTCATAGTGGTGCTGTAGATTAAACCGAAACTTCACCCTGAATTAGAATCTATCTTATATGTTACCCCCACTCTGTACATACAGATTGCCCACATTAAAAATCATCCTCCCTGCATCTACTGCATTTTATGGGCCTTTAAACATCCAAGATGGTGGCTCATGGAGTCTCGGGCTGCCTACAAACAGGAAATGTCTTCTGACTGTGCTGCTCTGACCCTGGCTCTGCTTTGTCTGTACAGAGCACAGCTATAACCCCACCCCCTGTACTTTTGCCCTCTCCTCTCCTCAGTATGTGATGCTTCTGAGGCAAGATGGCGGCACCCTGAACACAGTTGCAGCCCAGTGGGAGAAAGAATAATAAGTGACTAAAAACATAAAATACATTAATTTTATATGCTGCAGAATAACTTTTTAAGGGTTTAGGCTTTTCATTAAATGATGCCGAAGGTCCGGTTTAAGATCCCATAGAGCACAATGGGCAGAATGTAATGTTATGTAAGTGTTATGTTAATGAATAATATTACACACATTTTTTGTACAGGACTTGTATTGTGATTTGTCGGTAATGTAAACGCAGGAGCTAGATGTCACCAAATGTTATTTTATTTTTTTCTTGTAAAATCGCTTTACATGGCTTTTTTATGCTTACCAATGTGTCTTTTGAACAACAACTAAAACGCAGGGTAAAAGCATTGTAGAGTGTGTCCCCTTTGTCCCCAGCAGTGATATCCTGAAAGTGTAATGATAAAACACTGAACAGTGCCAGAAAAATACAGCACCAATCTTTTCAGCATGCCAAAAATTAATAAATACGCCATGCAGTGCCTAGAATTTGGCCATACAAAGTGGCGGTAACTGGCGCTGGTATAATCGGCAGTCAGGTCAAACAGGCGCTATGGCCAATATGTAGTGTACCAATCAAAGCTAATTAGTTAATCGGGCTGTGTGACTTCCAGTGCCCTTCTCTAAAAATCCCGGCGCTCAAAAACTGGAGCTATGACAGCAAAATTATGCTAAACGGCGCGCTTCTTAAATTAGGCCCTGAATGTCTGTATTTTGAACAGTGTGAAACCTGACAGGTTCCACACTGCAAAAATTAATAGGATCATCCCTGCCAGGACTACCAGCTTCATGTACAAAGCATAGGGGCTGGGAAGCTGTACAGCCAGCCTCTGGTCATGCTAAGATGGCAGCTCCTATGCCCATAGGTCGAATACTACCTTATGCAGATGGGCACTGATTTTTTCCACACCTCTGGAAAACCAGAGAACTGAAGATACCATCAAACAACACATTAACACCAGGGAAGTCCTGGGGAAAACGTCTTTAGGGTACAATATAACTCCATGTCGTGTCTTTTAGTTCTCTAGTTTGTAGCAGAAAAGCCAATGGCTGGGAACTGCGGTTCCTCTCCTGTACAGGAGAGGGCGGGGCCACGCACGGCGCGCGATCCGTGCCGGCCGCTCCCCCTTCTCTCCCCTCCTGGCTGCTTCTGATGAAGCTGCTCCTGCCTGTCCGTCGCCATTTTGCTCCATAAGCGTGAGTGCCCTGCGGGGCCCGTTTTTCTTTTCCCTACGGCGTATGTCGTCCTTGATGCCATTGTATGCTATTTTATCTGTGAATAGATGTATACTTGTTTAATATGTAGATACTTGGAGTGACTGTTATTTTGGCTGGATGTATGCCTTCTGTAATGGCTTCTTGCTTATGGCTCCCCTATTTATTATATTTTACAGGGGGATCTCCTTCATAGTTGAAAAGGGGGTTCTCCGGTCTTTTGGTCCCTCACTCTAAATTTGGGGCTATACAAATCCTCCCACTAACGGACGTTAAGGGGCATCCTGGGTAGCTTACTGGCATAATTCCCATTGGTCATTGCGACTACCATAAAAAACCATCATATGGAGGCTTCCCAGGATACCGGGCTCGGGCTTCCTTCGGGGCAGCCCCGGCAGTGTGTGGTTTGTGGGGCATCCCTTGCGGGGGATAATGTGCTTATTTGCATTCCATGTGCACAGCAGGCCATTACGCGGCAGTCGGGGTCCCAGGCGTCTGGGTCAGCGCCGCCGGCCTCATCACCTACACCCCCACGCCTCATTCTGACCCCAAGTGATGTTGTCAATAGCGGGGAGTCGCAATCTGATATCTGTGTAGATTGGCCAACATTTAGAAATTGATTGCTAGCTCTGCGGCCGGAAAGGCCCCAGCTAAGAGAAGGCATGTGGCACCGGCTGCGCTGGGTTTTGATTTTGAGGAATATGACTCCTTTAACTGGTCTGATTATTCCCCGCTGGAAGAAAGGGAATTGATTTCAGAATCTGATTGTTCTGACGATCAGCAGTACCTGGATGCTGATGCTGGGCAGGAGCGTGGGGATAACGTGGATACCCCCAGACTTCTGTCCCATATTTATGAGATTCTTGCTATTTCCCCACCTGCGGAGGCCCCTCCGCAAGAGGGGGATTTTTTTGGGGGCCATTAAGCCGCTCTTGGAGTTTCCTGATCAGAAACTTTTTGACAAGTTGGGGTTGTCCAACACATCGGTTGTACACTCACCTGACTCCACCACGCTGAAGGATGGTGAGGACCGTCGTCTTGATCAAATGGTGTCACACGCCTTTGCCAGTTTGGGTTCGGCCCTGCGTCCCGTTTGTGCTTCCGCACTCTCAGCCGTGGCTACCAGATCTGTAATTTGGGGCTTGTTGAAAGGTCCCCTTCTTAACCCTGCTAGTGTTGAATTTGCAGCACTTACGCAGTGTGATCTGTTCATGATCTTTGTCTTATCAGCCTTGGACGATACAATATGCATGTGTAGTAGAACCTCGGATTTGCTTGTGGCTATACGCCGCTCGGTTTGGTTGCGCCAATGGGCGGCTGATATTGCGGCTAAGAAGGCGCTTACAGGGCTACCCTTATTGGGTAGGCGCATGTTTGGAGATAAATTGGACTTGGTGGCGAAAGGAGGAAAGTTTCCACAGCGCAAGAAGCAGTGCCGGTCCTTTCGGGGGGCAGGCTCTTTTAATCCTTCCTTTCGTGGCTCTCGAGCAAGCAGGGGAGTTGCTTACTCTGCGTTCAGAGGTGACTCCTGGGGTAGGGACAGTGGATGTGCCCGCCCCGGGACTGCCTGGGGTACCAAACCCAAGGCTGCTGACAAACTCTCTCAGAATGAGGGGGAGCCCTCACCCTCGCGGGTGGGGGGACGGCTAGGGCTCTTCGCCCAGGTCTGGACCCGGGAGGTCACAGACAACTGGATCCTGGAAGTGGTTTCTTCCGGGTACAAGCTGGAGTTTGAGTACCGGCCTCCTCCCAGATTTCTCAGGTCTCGGGTTCCTTCAGTCCCCCGGGCCGCGCAGGGGCTGTTATTGGCAATACTAAACCTTCTGGACAGGGGGGTCGTTTGCCTAGTGCCCTCCTCAGAGAGAGGCCGGGGCTATTACTCCAACCTTTTTACAGTGCCCAAGAAGGATGGCTCCATAAGACCCATTCTGGATCTCCGGATTCTCAACAGGTTAATCAGAACCAGGAAATTTCGCATGGAGACTCTGCGCTCGGCCATCAACTCTCTTCGTCCAGGGGTCTTCATGACGTCCATAGACATCAAGGATGCTTACCCTTCCGGTTTGTGGCTCTCCCTTTCGGGCTGACCTCAGCACCAAGGTGTTGATGGGCATAAGGGCCCTTTTCAGAGACCAGGGCATTCGCATTGTGCCGTATCTGGACGACCTTCTCATTACGGCATCCTCTCTCAGTCATGCGGAGCTGGACACCAGGTTGGTGGTGACTACGCTGGAGAGTTTCGGTTGGGTTATCAACTACTTCAAGTCTTCTCTCTCCCCATCAAGGGAGATTTCCTTTCTGGGCATGAATCTGGATATCATTCAGTCCAGGGTGTTCCTACCTCAGTCGAAGGTGCAGATGGTTCAAGATCTGATACGTCTTCTTCTGTCCCAACCTCGCACGTCCATCCGGCAAGGGATGAGGCTGGTGGAGTTTGATGGTGGCCTCCTTCGAGGCAGTTCCTTTTGCTCAGTTTCGCAAGAGGTCTCTTTCAGTTGTCGGCTTGGGACAGATGTTCTATGGCCTTGGATCAGTCCTCTGTGATGTCTCCGTTGGTCCGGCAGTCTCTTCAGTGGTGGCTGGAACCGAGAAATCTTCTGAGGGGTAGATCCTTTCTGGCTCCTTGTTGGGAGACAGTCACCACGGATGCCAGCCTGTCGGGCTGGGGGGGGGGGGTTCTGGAAGAAACATCGGTTCCAGGGGCTGTGGGGTCCTCTGGAGGTGCGCATCCCCACCAACATCTTGGAGGTGAGGGCTATTTGGTTGGTGCTGTCGCACTTGACGCATCTTCTCCAAGGATTTCCGGTTCAGGTTCGATCAGACTATCGGACTGCGGTTGCTTACATCGGTCACCAAGGAGGGACTCGCAGCAGGAGTGCCCTCAGGGAAGTTTCTCTGATTCTTGCATGGGCCGAGAGCATTGTCCCATGTATCTCGGCGGTGTACATTCCAGGAGTGGAAAACATGGAAGAGGACTCCCTCAGCAGGGGGTTCTCTCGCCGAGGGGAATGGTCCCTCAACAACAAGGTATTTCTATCCTTTTGTCACTAGTGGGGGTTCCCGGAGATGGATCTCTTTGTCTCCCGTCACTACCACAAGCTCCCTGCTTTTGTGTCTCTGTCTCAGGATGCTCTGGCTCTGGCAGTGGATGCCATGTCTCTTGCCTGGTGGGATCTGGGTCTCCTGTATCTGTTTCCCCCCTTCTCCATGGTAGGCAGGGTGGTGCGCAAGCTGGTTCAAGAGGGTATGCCAGCATTACTGGTGGCTCCAAGGTGGCCAAGACAGGTGTGGTTCGCAGACGTTGTGCAGCTGGCGGTCGATCAGTACAGGTTGCCCCTGTTTCCGGATCTGGTCACTCAAGGTCAGCTATGTTACCCCAATTTACAAACGCTGGCTTTGACGGCGTGGCTGCTGAGACCTCCATCCTAAAAGAGGAAGGTTTGTCTGATGCTGTGATCCAGATGCTTGTTAGGGCTAGGAAGAAGTTTTTCCTCTAACATCTACTACAGGACCTGGCGGTCCTATATTGATTGGTGTGAGGCTAGGGCCTTGACTTGTAGGGTGTTTTTCGATTCCCAGAATTCTGGAGTTTCTTCAACATGGTTTGGACCTGGGTTCTCAGCTTAGTACTCTAAAAGGGTAGGTCTCCGCCCTGGCGGTTTTCTTTCAAAGGTCTTTTACGCTTCATCCTTTAGTTAAGTGTAGCCCTGTTTTGGGGGGGTGATGATAAATGCCCCACTCTAGACAGGCTATGGCGCTGACCTGTTGGTAACAAAATGGGGGCTGAGCCTTCGCTTAATGGAAGAGTGGGATATAGGTTCTTTATAGCAGTGCCTCCACCCAGAATAGGCCCCTGGTAACTCTTGGGGAACCTTTCTGGGAAATAGATCCAGTCTAATCACAAACATACATTGAGAGCAGAGGGACTACTGCTCCCAGCAATCTCTTAAAGTAAACACTAGCACATCTGAATATAATACTACTGTAAACTTTATATAGCAAATGGTAAAGGTATAAGATACATACAGCATACACAGAATAATGCAATAATGGGATAATGGAAGGCCTAGCTTCAGTCCGTGCACATATACCCGGGTATATATTAACCTTATGGTACAAATACCTCCAAGAGAGTCTGCGTAGGATGGAACGCTGCAGGGGCCCCTGACCTTGATAGCAGAATCCTCTCTTGATTGTAGTAGTTGATCAGCCCGGTGAAGTTCTCCACTGGATACAGTGTGCATGCAGGTCAATAAGCTGGCAGCACAGAAGTTCCACAGAAGCTGCAGATGATCTCAGCTTGCAGCACACTCAGCTGAACTGGCAGATGAGCAGTTTAATGGCCAAAGGAAGAATCCAGATACCACTGTGAGGCTCTGAATATAATGAGTAGCAGCACAGCTCCTAACAGCAAGCCGTGTGCTCAGGTCTCTGAGACTGTATGCAGGAAGTCTATTCTCTTTTATAGTCCAGCACAGGGCTGCATACCCAGAGTTGCAGGGGCAAGAAGTATCTGTTTTAAAGAGGGAGTGCTGTGTGAAATCAACACTTCCCTACATAAGTTAAGATTTTTTTCCAGGGGGTCACGCTTGTGCGGCCCCCTCGCAAGCCCTTGTTGCCTGTTTGGGACTTGAATTTGGTTTTGTCGGCCCTCCAGGGGCCTCCTTTTGAGCCGGTGCAGAATGTTGCACTTTCTGTTCTCACACAAAAGGTTGCCTTTTTGGTGGCTATTACCTCCGTTCGATGTGTTTCTGAGTTGGCGGTTCTGTCTATTCAGGCCCCTTACTTTGAAAGACACCAGGACAAGGTGGTCTTCCACTTTACGTCAGACTTCCTACCTAAGGTGGTTTTCTGCCTTCCATCTCAATCAGGATGTGGTTCTCCCTTCCTTGTGTCCTAAGCCTAGCAATGACAAGGAGAGGGCCCTGCACTCTTTGGATGTTGTGCGTTGTGTGCAGTACTATTTGGTGGCTAGTTCTCCTTTCTGTAGGACGGACGCCTTGTTTGTGGTGCCCTCTGGGCCCAAGAAGGGTTTGGCGCCTGTCAAGTCTACCATTAGTAAATGGATACGTCAGGTCATTGTTGGGGCCTATACTGCCAAGGGGAGGGATCCCCCTTCCCAGATCACTGCTCATTCTACTCGTGCTGTTGGGGTTTCCTGGGCTTTTCAGCAGGCCTCTGTTGAACAAGTTTGTAAGGCTGCTACTTGGTCTTCTGTTCATACTTTTTCCAAGTTCTATAAGGTTGATGTGCGGGCCTCAGCGGATGCTGTTTTTGGCCGCAAGGTTCTGCAGGCTGCAGTGGTTTAATTTGTGCACTATTGCCTGTTGGGATCCCCACCCTTTTTGGACACTGCTATTGGATGTCCCACGTGTAATGAATACTTCCGAAGCAGGGTGTGAGACATACTTGGAATAATACCATTTTGTGATTACTCACCTGTAAAATGGGTATTATAAGTATGTCTCACACCCTGCTTCGCCCCACCCTGAGTTTTATCTTGGATCCTCTATATGGTGAAACCTTTTTCTCTTAGATTTTATTGGCTCTTCCTGGTCCCCTTACTGCTTTCTTATACTGGGGAATGTGTGGGAGGTCCCAGGTATTTATGGGCCGGGAGGGGCTTCTTTTTTTCTAGTCATCTCTGCAGAAGTTTGCCCTCTACTGGCTATAACCCCACGTGTAATGAATACTTCCGAAGCAGGGTGTGAGACATACTTATAATACCCATTTTACAGGTGAGTAATCACAAAATGGTATTTTCCCACTCCCTATACATACAGATTGCTCACATTAAAAATCCTACTACCTGCATCTACTGCATGTTATGAGCCTTTAAACATCCAAGATGGCGGCCCTCGAGGAGGCCTGCTGGGTCACTTTTTGTCCCAGGGTCCACATTTGGATTGGTTGCTTCCTGTGGATGTGGCACACTTGGAGGGCATGGTCTGTAGCCTTTGTCACCAGAGGCATCCACGGTTGGTCTGTGTCCAACCAGGCTACTTCCAAGTGTAAGTATGTTCAGACGGAGTCCTCTGAGGATTCTAGCCTCTATGGCAAGGACTTCCTTAGCGATTTGGGATCCAGTTCCGGCCGATCAGAGAGGGATGTGTCGTCCAGCAGTGGGGAGGAGTGTTACTCTGCACAGGCACCTGATAACCCTTCGGATCAGGCCATGGATCAGGTGGATGGGCTCATAGAGGCATTTTTGAGATCATGAACCCGTCCATTAGAAGAGGCGGCGTGAGCCTTACAAACGCCAAATGGCCAGGCAGGTTTTTCCCAGGCTTCCTATTTTTAAAGGCTGGTGAGAAAGAAGTGGGAGAAGCCAGATAAGTTGCCGTCCCTTCCCAAAATTCTGGACACCAGGTACCCCTTCCCTGAGGAGGCGGTCAAGGTTTGATCTTCCCCCTTCTGAGGTGGATGACCCAGTTTCGGATCTTGCTAGGCATACCCCCAATCCCTATTTCGGATAGTGCTGCCTTGAGAGATCCTGTGGACTAGAGGTTAGACCCGCTTGCTCTTCATGTGTTTTCCATGATGGGGGCGCCCATGCAGCCAGCTCGTGCCACATCCATGGCGGCCATGATGGGCATGGCCTGCATGAAGCGGCAGAGGAAGCGTTTGAGGAATGGTGCTTTGCGATCTTCCGCGCTCCAATTGAACGCCTTTGCAATGGAGATTTTCAGGTACATTGTGCCGGCAATGGATGACATGGTGCGTCTGGTGGCTAGGGGTCTGGCCCTGTTGGTCACCTTAGAGATGCACGGTCTGGCCAAAGCAGTGATCGGCTGATGTTGCCTCCAAAGAGACGCTTACTGCTCTCCCCCTCTCTGGGGGTAGCCTTGCCAGCAAGGGTGGAAGAAGCAAGGCTTCTGCAGAAGTGGAAACAATGGACCTTGTTTCAGAAGTCACCAGATTTCTGTCCCTACTAGAGGTTCGACAGACCCAGGGGCCACAAGGAGAATTCAGGGAAGTGGAAGCCACAGGGGAGACCCAAGCCCCCAGCCAAGCCTTCTGACGGGTCACCCGATTGAGTGTGGGGGGGGGGCCTCTGCACTACGCGCGAATATCCAATGCCTGGGCCTGGGAAGTTTTCTCTTCCAGATACAAGATTGAATTCGGAACCAGGCCTCCCTACAGGCTTGTGGCGTCCAAGTCTTCCCGCATGGTGGAAAGGGCGGCGACTCGTGAACACTCAGTAACTCTCTGGACTGGGGAGTTGTAGTACCTGGCTTTTACTCTACTCTCTTCATCATCCCCAAGGATGCATCCATTCAGCCAATCCTGGATCTCCATCAGCTGAACAGTTTTGTTCGGGTGCAACAGTTCTGCATGGAGTCTCTGCGCTCAGGGCGTAGCTGGAGCAGGGGGGTTTTCTTTCCACAGATGGGTACCTAAGAATGCTTATCTGCATGTCCTGATTTTCCAAGGAGACGCCTTTCCAAGTCACCACCCACGTCTTGGGCTTTCCAGCACCAGGCTTTCCAGCACCAGGCATCTGTGGACTAGGTTTGTAAGGCACCGATCTGGTCCACTCTCCACACCTTTCCCCAATTTTACAGAGTTGATGCCCCTCTGGGACGTAAGCTTTTGCAGATGGTGGTGAACACCTTGCCAGGGATATAATCTTGAGTTTTGAGTTCCGCCGTTCCTGGTTACGTTGACGCAGTCACTCGGTTGCTGTTCTACCATGGTCCCACCTATACCAAGGGTACTGCTTACCTCGCATTTCTGATGGTGGTGCCCTGGAATGGAAGGGTATTCACTGGTAAATTTCTTTTCTCGTCATCTTCCATTCCAGCGTACAACACCCACCCTACTGATTTGTTGTGACTGCGTCAGCTTTTTAACTAACTGAGGAGATCCTGCCATAGCATGACCTATATAGGCTGGGAGGAGCATAGTTTGTTTGTGGCTAGGAGTGCCTTGGACAGGTCAGGTAGCAGTTGCTTCAGTGGCAGGCATCAGAGGTCGTGTCCAGACCACCTTTGTGGCTGGGCCCCATACAGAAGTCCTGCCTGTAGTAGTCTGATGACGACCTTGTCATTTAATCTAAAACCTAAGCAAGATTTTTCAGACTTTCAAGCAAATCTTCATGTTCCTATTAGAAATTACGTGGGCGCTGTTACAGGATGAATTCCAGTATGATCCAGAATGCTTATCAATGCCAGTTTCATTTGTTATCACAACTTCCTTTATGAGACTTTCCAGACTGTTATAGTGCAATATTATAGTGGAATAAGGAAGTTAATACAAGTTAAGTGTGTGGGGGATCAGCATGTGCCATTGGTGAATTCTCATGTTAGCATATTTTTTATTTTAATTTAGTCAAACTGGCTTTCACAAAGGTTCAACAGAAACTTACTATGAATGTCCATTTCCGCTCGCTAACTCTACAATTTTCAGTTGGTATAACTGCAGCAGTTATGGTAGCCCCCAGCTACCCTTTTATTTTTAATGGATGCCACTACACACATACTACACACACTTCTACCTATGGTTTGCTGATGGGTTGACTGGGTGGTTCAAGAGAAACATCGGAGACCCTGCCATCCGAGTTCCACTCCTGATCGCCAGTTTCACTCACCTTCTCCTGGAGCCCTGTGCGCTCCAGCCGCGCGGGCACGCCACAGCTGCAAGGTGGGTGGGGGATGCAGCTGGCGGTGCGGCATGGCTCCCTTTGGTGCTGCTCGGCTTCTTAGCGTACTGCTCAGCCAATCAGCGAACTCAGTCTCGCCCACATCTGCGCTGTGGGAGCAGCAGGGAGGTGAGACAGGGCGACCTGGGGGGGTACATACAGCGGGGCATCCCAAAGCTTTGTTTCGCAATGCACCAATGAGAAGCTACTGACTATTGGTTGACTGATGTCACCTGGTCCACAGCACCCAGGGGGAGTGTGGGGTACATACACCTACTGGGTGCAGCATGATGGTGGAGTCGGAGAGCAATCTGTTGTTTCTGGCGGGCAGGTAAGGTGAGGAGGTAACTGATAAGCATGCAGCGGTTTGCATTTTGGATAACCGGTTTGGATTCCATTTTTTATTTTACATTTAACCAAATTTTCACTATCCCGGGTTTGGGATGCCTTGCTGTGTGAACCCCCCCCCCACTTCGCCCCAAAAACACACCTTTCCCCCGGTCCAGTAGCTCTAGAACGATCTGCGCCCCATATGCTATTCTTATACATGTACGGCATACTCCCCTGTTCAGATTCAACCCTTTAACCTTTTAAGAGTTTTTTGTCACATCTGTTACCAGACCATTTTCACTATTTTGCGCCACACATGTTCAACCATGATTTTTGAAAGGATTTCCCGGGAAAATTATATGTTGTCTGGGTTTTAACATGAAATGTCTTGTTTGTCATTTATTAAGTGTATTCTCAATATTTTGGGGTAAAATATGTGCAAATCTTTTTTACAATTTGTAATATTTTTTTGTAATAAAAAAAAATGTAAGTTTGTCAATAAATGTTATTGGGTGTGAAATTCCAATTTCTCCCGTTTACAGCAGTGCCACATATGTATTGGTAGACACCCTTTCCTGCTCAGGAGACGCCCTGTATGAGATTTTCAGATAAAATACAACTATGCTATGCGCACCTTGCAGTTTTTTAAGAAAAACAACCCTTTACATTTGAAATACCCCCCACAAACTATATATTCTCTGGAAGTACACACCACAAGCTTTCTAGATGCACCATGCTTGTTGATGTGGGCGCAGTTTTCTGGCAGTAATCCCTCAATGAATACTTTGGTTGCACAGAGTTTCCCTAAATAAGAATAAAAAAGCAGAATTAAAGCCACATATTCTTGGTGTGCCACACACCCCGCTTCACTTCTTAAATATTCATTACTTCATGGGTTAATCACCTGCAGGTGACGTAGTGCAGAGAGGAAGTCTTGTAACGAGCCCCACCTTCCGGCCTATATATACCTGGTACCTCCCTTCAATCACCAGTATTTTTCTCTCTGCGTGACTAGCAGAGGTTGGAAGTTTCCTGCTTACAGGTAGGTCGGGGCTTACCCCGCCACCCCCCTTTTGGTCTATTTCTGCCCGGTTTGAGTTGTATACCTCTATGGTGGATAGGAAGCCTCCCAGCTTAGGCTGCTCACCGGGTAATTGGTAGATGGCACAATTGGTGCCTAGGAGCTTATCTCCTCCGCTCATCCCCCTCTTGTGGGGGCAATGCGGCAGTCCGGCATGGTGATCCGGAAATGGGATGCCCCTGTCCCGAGGGTCCCCGTAGCCCTTTCTCCCCCGCTCCGGTCCTTTCTCCCTTCACTTGGGGGGGGGGGGGGGGGGGGGGGGTATAGAGGGTTGTGTATCTTGTATGATGTTTTCACTGTGTGTTATTTCTGTGTGTTCACTCTTACATAGTAACTGTGTTTTGGCCGGGGCTCCGGGCAGATGCTTAGGCACGGCCAGTGTTTTTGGTCTGCTTTATGGGGGCGGGGCAGCGGACCGCGCTCAGTTGGTTCCCTCCCGCCTCCCTTCCTTTCCCGCTGCTCCGTGCGGCAGCCTGTGTGGCTGCGTTTGTGTCTCTTTTTTCCCCTCCTCCTCCTCCGCCGGCTCGGTGTCAGCCAGCGCAGCTGGTGGCATTCCCCCGTTGATTGGAGCAGGGCGGCTCCCTGTGACGCGGGGGGGCGTGGCGCCGGCGGAAGCGGCGCCGGCGGAAGCGGCGCTCGGCGGCCTCAGCCTCACTTCCTTCATGCTGCGGTGAAAAGAGGTCACGTGGGGGGGGCGCGCGCTGCAGCAACACATGAGTTTGTGTGCTGCGGCTGGCAACATGTCCCTCCGGTCTGGCTCCTGGCGTCGGTGACAGGTAAGCGGTCTCGCTTTTGTGGGGCCAGAATGAGTTTTACTCTTGGGGCTGACTTTTAAGGAGGCACTCTCTTTGTTTGAACTATTGTGAACATGCTGCTTTGTTTCTCTCACAAGGGATCTGATGGTTTGTTTTTTCTTTCCTTTCAGATCCTGGGATCCCTCTTTTACTGCGGCCTCCGGCTCTATATTGCCTGGCTAGTCTTTCTTGATATAGAATTGCACATTTTGGATATATATATACATATATATATGTATATATATTTATTTTGAGACTGTTAAAGGGGACCTTTTTCTCTTAAAAAAAAAAAAAAAATATATATATATAAAAATAAATCCCTCCCTTCCGGGACATTCTTATAAAGGGGCATCCCGGGTTGGCTTATGCCTTAAAAGTCCCAGTATTTGCGATACCATAAATCACCAATATGGAGGCTTCTGTTACTACCGGAAACGACTCGTCAGAGCCGTCCAGGGGGTGTGTAAAATGCGGGGCTGCGCTCCCTGCTGATGATATTTTTATTTGCATTTCTTGTGCAAGGCAGATTGTTGCGCGTCAGTCTGTTGATCCGGCGGCTGACCCGTCGCAACCTCTATCATCTCCTGCCTCTCCCTCCCTGTTCCGGACCCCGCATGACATTGTCAAGGGTGGGGATTCGCAATCCGAGGTGGTGGTAAAATCAGCCAATCTTCGGGAAGTATTGCCCGTTAAAGCGGGGCTAAAGGCCTCTGCAAAACGGAAGCGCCTGACTCCGGTTTCTTCGGCTCCTCAGGACGAATTATGTGAGCCTGTGGAATGGTCCGATGGCTCCCCGGATGAGGGTGAATTCCTCTTGGAGTCAGATGAGCCGGCAGGTCAGCTTAAGGCTGATGCGATTGGCGATTGGTCGGCGGGGGTTGCCCTTGACACCCCCTCCATGCTGGCACAAATGTTTGAAATTTTGAATTTAGATCCGCCTGAGGCTGTCACCCGGCCAAAGGGTCAGTTGTTTGAAGAGCCTCAGCCGCGTTTGGTTTTTCCCAGACAGCACCACTTTGAGAGGGTGGTCCTGAAAGAATGGGAACATCCCACACGGTTATCTGGAATCCCTCCCAGTTGGGAAAAGCGTTATCCTTTTCCGCCAGAATTGCTGAAGCTTTGGTCCGTCCCTCCTGAAGTCGATACCCCTGTGCTAGGGTTAGCTAGCTCCGCTATGGTACAGTCTGCTGAGACCTCTGTCCCTAAAGATGGGGAGGATCGTAGGATTGACCAGTATGCTCGCTATGGCTTCGTTTATGCTGGGTCAACAATGCGCCCCTTGTGCGCTTCGGCCCTTCTTCTTTTAGCGGTAAGATCTGTTATCCAGGGGCTATGCGAGGATCTCAATCCCGCCTGTGATGAGTTCGCTGCGCTTAAACAGTGCGATTCTTTTGTGTCTTACGTTCTATCCGCTCAGGACGATGCGCTGGCTATGAGTAGCAGGACAGCGGCGATGCTGGTCGCTATTCGTAGGTCAGTATGGCTGCGTCAGTGGTCGGCGGACTCAGCTTCTAAAAGGGTGCTCACAGCTCTCCCCTTTTTGGGGCTGCGGCTGTTCGGGGAGAAAATTGATTCAGTCGCAAAGGGTGGCAAGATGCCACAACGCAGGAGGCCTCGACGCCCCTTTAGAGGGGCTGTTTCTGGTAGGCCGTCCTTTCGAGGATACAGAGCGGGTAGGGGGACTTCCCTTCCCTCTACCAGTCGTACAGGTTGGACGCGGGGAAGGGGCCGTGGCCGTCCCGCCCAGTCCTGGGGCTCCAAGCCCAAACCTGCGGGTAAGCCCACTCAGCAATGAGGGGCCGCCCTCACCCGTGCGGGTGGGGGGACGATTGCGACACTTCTCCCAGGTTTGGAACCGGGAGGTTCCGGACAGGTGGATTCAGGAGATAGTGTCGTCAGGTTACAAACTGGAGTTCGAGTCTCGCCCTCCTTCACGGTTCTTTCGGTCTCGGGTGCCCATCGATCCTTCGGCCGCACAGGGGCTCCTGGCGTCGGTGGAAAATCTGTTAGAGATGGCGGTCATCCGGCCGGTACCGCGTTTAGAGATGGGCCTCGGTTTCTACTCCAATCTGTTCGCTGTCCCCAAGAGGGATGGGTCGGTTCGTCCCGTCCTGGACCTGAAGTTGCTCAACAGGTTCATCCGTTTTCGGAAGTTTCACATGGAAACCTTGCGCACTGCCGTCGGCTCTCTTCGGCAAGGGGACTTCATGACGTCTATAGACATCAAGGATGCTTATCTGCATGTTCCCATCTGCCTCCCTCATCAACGCTTTCTTCGATTCATGATGAAGGATCGGCATTATCAGTTCGTGGCACTTCCGTTTGGCCTTACCTCAGCGCCAAGAGTGTTCACCAAGGTGCTGGCAGGGGTCATGGCCATTTTCAGAGCTCGGGGCATTCGTGTCGTACCTTATTTGGACGACCTTCTTATCATGGCTCCGTCACCCGATCAATCGGAGAAAGACACCAGGGTGGTGCTCTCCACGCTGGAAAGTTTCGGTTGGGTGATCAACCTCTCCAAGTCCTCCCTCGCTCCGGCCAGGGTGGTGTCCTTTCTGGGGATGCGGTTAGACTCTTATCAACACAGAGTGTTTCTCCCTCAGTCCAAAATTCTTTTAATTCAGGAGTTGGCTCGGGTCCTACTCTCCAATCCTCGACCGTCCATCCGTCTGGGGATGAGGCTGGTAGGGTTGATGGTTGCCTCCTTCGAGGCAGTTCCTTTTGCTCAATTCCACACGAGGACGCTTCAGCTTTATCTGTTGGCGTCTTGGGACCGGCAGCCTCGGTCGCTGGATCAGCCCTTCCAGTTGTCCTCCCGGGTCCGGCAGTCCCTCCAGTGGTGGTTGGTCTCGACCAATCTCGTGAAGGGCAGGTCTTTCCTGGCCCCCCTTTGGGAAATTGTCACCACGGACGCCAGTCTGTCGGGATGGGGCGGATTCTGGAAGGAGCTGCAGTTCCAGGGGCAGTGGGGACCTCGGGAGGCCCTCTTACCCATCAATATTCTGGAACTGAGAGCCATCCGTCGGGTGCTTACTCTCCTGACTCTGCACGTTCTGGGCCTTCCGGTCCAGGTGCGTTCAGACAATCGAACAGCGGTTGCTTACATCAATCATCAGGGAGGGACTCGCAGCCTGAGTGCTCTCAGGGAGGTGTCCCTGATCCTGACCTGGGCAGAAGCCCATGTTCCTCGTCTCTCGGCGGTATACATCCCAGGAGTGGAGAACCTGAAAGCGGACCGCTTGAGCAGGGGCTCTCCCCGTCGGGGAGAATGGGCCCTCCATCCTCGGGTATTTCGCTCACTGTGTCGCCAATGGGGGACTCCAGAGGTGGACCTGTTTGCCTCTCGTCACAATCACAGGCTCCCGAACTTCGTATCGCTCTCCCAGGATCCTCTGGCTCTGGCAGTGGACGCCATGTCCCTGAGCTGGGGGGATCTGGGGTTTCTGTACCTGTTTCCTCCGACACCCATGCTAGGCAGAGTGCTTCGGAAGTTGGCTCTGGAAGGGGTGTCCGCCGTCCTCGTGGCCCCAAGGTGGCCGAGGCGAGTGTGGTTCGCAGACATCGTTCGGCTGGCAGTGGACCAGGTCGTTCTGCCCCTTCGGCCCGATTTGCTCACTCAGGGTCAATTGTGTTACCCCAATTTACCAGCGCTAGCTTTGACGGCCTGGCTGCTGAGACCTCCATCCTAAAGGAAGAGGGTCTTTCTGATTCTGTCGTTAAGACTTTGATCAGTGCCCGAAAGAGGTCTTCTTCTGTCACCTACTATAGGACCTGGAAAGCCTATATCGCTTGGTGCGAGATGAGATCTTTTCCTTGTAGGGTATTTTCGGTCCCCAGGGTTCTGGAGTTTTTACAATCTGGGCTGGACTCTGGTCTTCAGCTAAGTACGTTGAAAGGGCAGGTTTCTGCCTTATCTATCTTTTTTCAGAAGCGTGTTGCGCTTAAGTCTTTAGTTAAAACCTTTTTCCAGGGGGTTACGCATGTGCGGCCTCCCAGGAAACCATTACTCCCGGTTTGGGATTTGAATTTGGTTCTTTCTGCTCTTCAGGCTCCTCCTTTTGAGCCTTTGCAAGGGATTGCTTTATCTACCCTGACTCAGAAGATTGTCTTCTTGGTAGCGATCACTTCGATCCGGCGTGTCTCGGAATTGGCGGCCTTGTCTATTCAGGCGCCCTACTTCGAGAAGCATCGGGATAAGGTGGTCTTTCGATTCAAGCCAGACTTTCTTCCTAAGGTTGTTTCTGCTTTTCATTTGAACCAAGATATTGTTCTTCCCTCCTTATGTCCTAATCCTAAGAATGACAAAGAGAGGGGTTTGCATTGTTTGGATGTAGTACGCTGTGTTAAGTGCTACTTGGTTATCACGTCTCCTTTCCGTAGGACGGATTCCTTTTTTGTTGTGCCCCATGGGCCTAGGAAGGGTTTGGCACCAGCCAAATCTGCCATTAGCAAGTGGATACGTCAGGCCGTTACTGCGGCCTATTCTGCTAAGGGAAGAGTTCCCCCTTTTCGTATTACTGCTCATTCCACTCGCGCTGTTGGGGCGTCTTGGGCTTTTCAGCACCAAGCTTCTGTTGAACAGGTTTGTAGGGCCGCCACTTGGTCTTCTGTTCACACTTTTTCTAAATTTTACAAAGTTGATGTGCGGGCCTCAGCGGATGCTGTTTTCGGCCGCAAAGTTCTGCAGACTGCAGTCGTTTAAGTTATGCTTCACCTGGCCTTGAGTTGCCCAGCCCTTGTGGACACTGCTTTTGGATGTCCCATGAAGTAATGAATATTTAAGAAGTGAAGCGGGGTGTGTGGCACACCAAGAATAATACCATTTTGTGAGTACTCACCTGAAAAATGGATATTGTTGGTGTGCCACACACCCCGCTTCACACCCGCCCTTTTCGGTATTACCGAAGCCTTTATATGGTGAAGCCTTTTTTATATCAAATTTGATTTTGAGGTTACTGGTGGAATACTGGTACCTTGTATTACTGCTTTGTTGATTATACTGGTGATTGAAGGGAGGTACCAGGTATATATAGGCCGGAAGGTGGGGCTCGTTACAAGACTTCCTCTCTGCACTACGTCACCTGCAGGTGATTAACCCATGAAGTAATGAATATTTAAGAAGTGAAGCGGGGTGTGTGGCACACCAACAATATCCATTTTTCAGGTGAGTACTCACAAAATGGTATTTTTCCTAAAACAACTATATGCAAACAAGAAAAAGTTAAATCTAAAAAAGCAAGGTCCCCTGAACAGAATAATACCCAACATGCTTAGATCCTGTCACGGGAAGAGTTGACAAACACCCCCAAAATAAAGCATGCGTGTAACGGTAATTTTACTTGAAAATTTCAGCTCTGCAGACAAAGTGCGCACCATGTGCCTTTTCTACCAGAACAGCCTTTACATTTGGAATACCCCCCACAATCCCTCAAAGAATTCTTAGGTTGCACAGGATTTCCCTAAAAAATGTATAAAAAAGCAGAATAAATTTTCCTAAAATATCAATCTGCAAACAAGAAAAAACAAGCTAAATCTGAAAGCACAAGGTCCCCCGAACAGAACAATACCCAACATGCATATCTAATTTTAACCCTTTTAATTGCCAGCCTACTTGACATTTTCTCAACTTTTGTTGACAGGTCCCTTTTCACCATTTTGCGCCATGTTTAACCATGATTTTTGCAGGAATTTCCAGGAATAATATATATTATTTTTTGCAGCAGAGTTTGGATTTAACATGAAACGTATTATTTGTATTTTTTCTACTGTTTTTAAAAATATTTTTGAATAAAAAAACAAACATAAATAAATAATTTTTTAGAAAACTGTCTCCTTTATTTTAAATAAAACATTCGTTTTATTAAAGAAAGTCCCATTTCTTCCGATTACAACGATACCACATATGTATCGGTAGCCCCCCCCATTCTTGCCCAGGAGCCCCCCAAACTGAAAAGAGCACTTTTTAACATTAAAAATTAAAAATCTCATTTTTGTGGGAGGACCCCACAAAAAATGACATGGAGTCCCCCCTACCCAGCATAACCAGCCTGGGGACCAGTTATGCAGGGCTTGTAGAAACAGGATGCAGGGGCCAGCCTCCGTGGCCCCCCGTGCTGCAGGCTACAAGCCCCACAGGCTAAATAGCCCCTGGGCCCTGCTGCCCAGGGGGGGGGAGGCAGGTAATTGGGGGGGCTAGCTGCAGGTGACTTTCCAGCCCCTAAGCCTTGTGAACTGGCATAGGGGTCTCATGGACCACTTAACAGTTCACGAAGGGTTAAATGTAAAAAAACAACACGCACAGGAAATATTCCTTACCTTCCATCCACACGGGGTTAAATGTAAAAACACACACAGAAAATAATACCTCCCATCCATCTTGCACTGTGTCCCTAGCAAATCACTCCTGCTCTCCTGCTGGAAGCATTTTATACCTGCTGGGTGACAGAACATAAGGGGTTAATTTTTTTTAAAAAATGACACGGGGGAATTTTAAGGGTTAAAAACCCTTAAAAATCCAGATAAAAAAATGACGTGGGGTCCCTCCTACCCAGCATAACCGGCCGGGGATCAGCTATGTAGGGCTTGTAGGAACAGGATGCAGGGGCCAGCTTTGGTGGCCCCCCACCCTGCTGGCTACAGGCCCATAGCCTAAATTGCCCAGGCCCTTCTGCTCCCCCCTGAGCTTTGGGGAGGCAGGTAATTGGCAGGGGCCGGGGGTTAATGGCAAGTCACCCGCTAGCCACAGGTGACTTGCCAGCCCCTAAGCCTTGTGAACTGGTATAGGGATCTCATGGATCCCTTACCAGTTCACAAAGGGTTAAGTATAAAAATAAACACACACACAGAATAAAAAAATGACATTTATTTATTTTTTTCTTTACTCACCTTGGATCCTCTGCTGTCCCCCGGCGATCATGACATGAGATCACAACCCTCTCACCCCTCCAACCTTCCTCCTCCGAACACCCAGAGCTTCTCGGGAGGAAGAGAAATGCCGTATGCCAGGTGATGTCAGCAGCCGGTGACCCGGAAAGTGAGGAAGAGGGTGATTTTTTGACCTCTCCTCACCACGGAAGAGCTTGGGGGGGGGGGGGGGTGATCGGAGGCCCCCTGGTTAAGAGGAGTCCCGTCAATTTTCAGATTTTTTTTTTTTATTCCATTTTTTTATATAGATATATTTTTCTAATTTCACTTCAGCAAATTAGACTATTTTGTGCAGATGCATCACACACAATTCAGATATAAAAAAACTGTATATTCAGGCTTTTGGACTGTAAAGCCAAAACATAAAAAAAAAGACTCCACCCTTTCTTCTGTGTAGCAGCTACCTCTCAATCCGGTGTTTAGAAACGTACTGTTTTTTGCGTTCAGATTCCAGGATATTCCTGGCATGCCACCTCCATTTCAGTGAATAGAGTTGTGTGTACTCCAGTCACTGTGACTGATGCGATGGCGGAAGGTTCTCAAGTCATATATGGAAGTTAGTCAGACACCCTAAGAATTCTGGGGCATATATTAATTGCTATATTAATTGTAATTTTTATTTTTTTCGCAACTGCAAAATACTGTCACCTGTCTCTAAGGAACCTTTTGCAATGCCAGCATAAGGGTAGGTTGATGTTAATGTAAATATATCAGGCCTGGTATGCAATGCCACACACTTGATATGTGACATACAACACGTGTTGAAGGTTGTGCAGGTTTAGAGGACTACAGATAAAAGTATTACATAATGCAACGGAAATGCTCATAGAGACTAGCTGAGACCCAAATGGCAACAAGCCAAGCTTATGTAAATTGAAGTGATAAAATATATAAACTGTGTTGGAGCAGCTTTACATGGTGCCATCGCCCTGCGAGTGCAGATAGGGCACCAGACTTTTTGAATGGATCGGCAACATTTGGTCCAGGTGGGGGCAAGGAGCTTGCTAGCTCAAACTCATTCGATGTTCAATGGTTTCAATGGTTTATGGAGGTGTTTTGCCTGGCTCAAAGCAATCAAAGACTAATACATTAAAAATATAATTAACACACACAATGCAACTACAAAAATCTGTTAAAACCTAAATCCATCCTAAGTGAATAAATGTGACAAAAGTGTGTTACAATGCTGCAGAGGCAACTAGTGTTCCTAATAGCTAGATTGAGGCCTGACATGTGAGCATATTAATTCAGTGCTGCCATCTAATGGCCAAATAGTAGAGTCGCTGGGCATTCAAGGAAAACTCGATTTATGTCAGGTTGTTGGTGTTCTGCCTTATCGTTTTCCTCTTTTGGAATGCAAAATAAACATTTGTGTTAGGGTTGTGCCCCATACCTGTAATTTACTTATCAGCATGCAGTTTCCAAGTTGCTCATGTTCCTGTGTGTCTGTGACCCTAAAGTGAGAGCTAAAGTGAGTAAAAACTACAAGTCTCAGAATCCTTTCACTGTAACAGGTGAGCTCACCAGCAGCTTTGGCAAAATTACGCAGCAGTAATGACTTCCCCCAGATGATAACGCTGCCAGTAGCCCTTCATCTTCTGGAACACAAGATTATCTACAGAGTTTGTATTAGAGCAGATGGGGTAAAACCTGTCATCTCTGCCTCAGCCAGATGATTAGCAAGCCAGAGTCAGGAAGTCTCTGATATAGACTCACTTTGGTGTACGCTACTAACATAAACACATTGTTGCTTCAGAAAACTGTTTTCTTTTATAACAATAGGAGAACATTCTGATAAGTTCAGCATGGAGCACATAATTTTGGCACACAATAATGGAAAGGCAATCAAAAGTCTTATTGTTTAGATTACATTAAAAGCAGTTAAGACACATACAGTATTGGAAAAGAAATATCAAACTAAATACTATAAACCTCTATACAGCAGCCAGGTATCACTTACACAAATATGAAAATGCATTATGAAATTGATAATGTGTAGTACAATATGTATAAAGGAGAGAAAGATTACTTTATATATGAGACCATGTACAATATATACAAAATCAAGAGTGAGATGTTATTTAAAGGAGAAGCATGTCTATAAATCCATTAGTATATGGTTTTGTGTGGTGTATGTAGTGTATTTGTATCCATTTAATTTGCCACCACAATACAAGGTATTTGTCAAATTATTCACGGAAAACAAAATGTCATGTGTTTGAAAAGCCAGTTCTCACCTCTGCTGGGTCTCGGGGGCAGATTTTTGTTTTAGTGGTCATGATGCGCTGGTCTATTGGAGGGCACAAGGTCCATTTGTTCTGGAGGTGGCACCATCCTGCAGTCTTGCAGAGACACCCTCTGCGAGACTGCACGATGGCCTAAGGCTGGCCCTCTTTTCAAACCAGTCCTGTACCCCGATGGGTCACACGCAACCTCCTGGTGCAAGCTTTCTTCATAAAATCTCAACTGGATTGCCTGTTCATCATTTTAGCAGTCATCTTAGGAGAGGGAGCAGTCAAATAATTTTGAATGGCAAGGAAGAAGGGCCCAAACCTGTGGCCACTAGGATGAGGATGATGACCATGTTATTTTGACAAAATAGCAGACCCAATCACTTAACACTTTAAAGAGGGACAACACACAGGAATTTCACTTTCTCGTGTGTTGTTCCTCTGTGCAGTGGTGGAATCCTGAATTGGGATGCCCCGCTGTGTGCATTCCCCCAGGTCGCCCGATCACATTCCAGACGCTCCAACAACGCAGGGTTGAGCTGAAAGCGAGTGTCCTGCTCAGCCAATCAGTATGCTCGCTGTCATTCGGCTCATCTTGCAGCCGGGACGTGCCCGTGCCGCTCATTCAGAAAGGCCGGGACTGGGCACGTGAGTGGCTAGAGGTGTGCGGGGATGTGGCCGCAGCGCAAAGCCGTGACGAGGGCTCGGTAGATGGTGAGTGGAAGGTAAGTAGATCTGGGAATCTGGGGGGGTTTACACTGTGGCCCATCCTAATTCGGGAAGCCCCAAGAACAGGAACTCGGACAGCCCAGGAGGCTTTTAGAAGTTCCTCTTTAACTATGCTTATTGTAGAGAATCTAATTGCCTTGGCATCAAGAGCCATGAGAGAATAATGTATGAGGTCCAGGAACATTAGTCCACATATTCTAAGTATACAGTACGTCCTGCTCCAGATATAATACTTACACTTGGGTTATCCTCCGCCAGAGGGCGCTGTGCACTGCAGACATGCAAAAACAGTCTCCTCCCAGCCCTTCATATACCCAGGGACCTCCCACAAATCCCCAGATTTCTTTGCAGTGCTGACTGGGAAGACATGAAGTATCACTCTCTCGCAGGTGAGCGGGGCTATTACAGCCTGCAGCCCTGTTGGACTATTCCCACCCGTCCTTGATGTGATGTGCCTCCCAGCCTGGGCTGCGCTGGTCGGTTGAAGGTAGGCAGCACCATGCATGCTTAACGGAGCCATGCTCCACCGCAGTCCCCCACCATAGGGTAGGCGGTTTAGGCTGATGGTGAGCCTCATAGTGGATGTCCCTCCTGCATTCTCGCCCCATGCCCCGTGTAGAGGTGGACCCTGTGTAAAGGGTCGCCGTCCTCCCTCTTTTCCCCCACCCCTATTCAGGGGAAAAGAAGGGGGGGTGTGTGTGTGTGTCCGTTGGCGGTCTCAGTGTACAGTATTGTCACGCTTATGGCCGTGCTTTTGCCCCTGACCGGCAACTGGGTGTCAGAGCCGCGCTGCCCTTCTAGTTTGGCCTTCTCAATTTAACATGCAATAGTGTACTGCACATCCAGCTTTATTATACTGCATCTTGGGCAGGAAACTAAATTTGTGCACGCCTACGGGCGTCAGAATGGTGGCGGTGTATTTAGACTTCACGAGTATCCACTAGCAGATGCCTTTACTGGCACATTCTATGCTTGGCTTGCCGAGCTTTTAACGGCTGCTTCAGAGCTTCGCACTCTTTGGGGGAGGCGGGGACCTGGAGTGGCGCGCTGCGCGTCACGCCCAGTTTAGACCCGCCCTCCGAGGTTCGGTCGGCGCCATTTTGTTGATCTCCGCGCGCACGTGTTGGCAGTCCTCCTCCTTCCCATGTCGGTGAGTGCCCTCGTGGGCGTTTTCCATCATTAGTATTCTTTCTATTGCGCATGGCCCTGACACCCCTTATTCCCCTTCTGTCTTTCAGACCTTGTAGAGTCCGGTGGCTTCTCCCGGCCTAACATATATTGTAGCAGGCTTACAAATTCTCCCACATTCCTAGCGGGTCTTTGGGACATCCAGGGTTGCCTATTGCATAAATCCCTACTGATATATATATATATATATATATATTACATTAACAATCACCATATGGAGGCATACAGTGTGTGGTCTGCCCCACGCTGATGCGGACAGAGCACGGGTCTGCGGACCATGTGCTGAACAAGTACTGGCCCTGCAGTCAGGGTTGCCAGTGGCTGCGCCTCATTTCAATACACCTCTCTCCCCGTGCTTAAATATCACTCCTGATGAGTCGCACTCGAGCGGGAATGAACAACAAGTTGTGCCGCGCAGACTGCCTACGGCCGATCTGGTGATTTCGAGGTTGGCTGAGCGCTTGGGCCCTGGTAAGAAGCGGTCCCTGACGCCTGTGGTTTCGCCCATTCCTTCTGAATCTGAAGAGTTCACTGCTGAGCAGGGTTTTGCTCTTTATGATGAAGGTCGGCTATTCTCTGACTCGGGCTCATCTGACGAGGGGCTGAGGAGTCATGATGATTCGGGCCCCGGTTCTTGGGGCCTGTGTGACACCGACGAATTACTGATAAAGATCTTCGAGGTCTTGTCTATCTCTCTCCCTGGTGAGGCTTCCAGGCCTAGAAGGGAGAGTTTCCATACAGGTCCGCCGCGTTTGGAATTTCTGGAGCAGGATCACTTCTAGGCTCTTGTACTCAAAGAATGGCAATGCCCTAGTAAACTTCCAGGGGTTCCAGGGGACTGGGATTGGAAATACCCTTTTCCCCCTGATGTGGTTAACTGCTGGTCATCACCTCCTGTGGTGGATGCACCGATCATTGGGGTTCTTAACCCCCCCTTTATTGCGGCCCCTAGTTATCGTACCCTTCGGGATGCTGAGGACCGGCGCATTGATAGGCTGGCTTCCCACGCCTTTTCTTGTGCAGGGACGACTCTGCGCCCGGTCTGTGGCCGCTAGGACACTCATCAGAAAGCTGATTGATCATCAACCTGAGGATCTCCCCTGGGAGGTGTTTAATGCACTCTCCAGTTGTGATGTATTTGTAAGATTTATCCTTCTGGCGCTGGATGACACCATCAGCATGTGCGCTAGAACTTCCGCCCTTGCTGTAGCTATACGCCGACTGGTCTGGCTGCGACAGTGGGGATTTGACGATGCTACGAAAAAAATTCTTACTGGGCTTCCCTTTAGAGGACGACGCCTATTCGGGGCCCGTCTGGACCTGTTTGGAAAAAAGGGCAAAACACCCCTTTACAGAAGGCGGTCTCGGCCTTCTCGAGGCAGGGGCACCCCTCCACCCCCCTATGTTAGCGTCAAACCCGAACCAGTGGTGTCCTTCCAGCTTTTTGGTATAGATCCCTGCCCCAGGAGTGGCAGACAACGCCCTGGTCCCTCCTGCAGGACTAAGTCCAAGCCTGTTACCAAAACCCCCCAAGCATGATGGGGATGGCCGCAGCACCTTGCCCCTATCAGGAGGCTGCATGCCTCGTTCTGATGGAGTCAGGAGGAAGTTTGCTCTGGATGCAGGATAGTATCTGCTGGGCGGCCCCTTCCCGAGATATTCAGGATGCTTCTGGTCCCTGCCTCTCTTCTTGTGTTGGCGCAGGCCACGCGCGATCTGCGAGGTCTGGGGTCACCTGCTGGTTGCCCTTAACAGACAGAGGCAGGGGCCTCTACACTAACCTTTCCACATTCCCCCAAAAGCATGAGACACTCTGTCCATTATGGCCTTCCATAGGTGAGGCAATTTACATTCACAGGCGGTTTTACTGCATGGTTTCTCTGAGCTGGGCCGCCAGTGCCCTGTGTCCAGGGACCTCTTGCCGTCAGTAGGGACCTAAGACGCTTATTTCATTGCCATTGTGCCTTCCGGGCTCCAAGGACCTTACAGGTTAGTGTTGGCGCTCCAACACTGCTGATTGTGGCCTTATTATCTGGCCTTGGTTCTGCTCCCTGGGTGATCGCCTAGGCGATGACGGGGGTGATTTCTCTACTGAGACCAAGGGGGCGTCCGCACGAGGAACTGCCTGGCCGTCCCTCTTTGCTTCCCAATCCCTGCGTCAGGCCAAGCTTGTTACTCGGTTGGTGGTGTCCTTTGGGAGTCTTTGGATGGGTGCTCAATCACCTCAATTCCTCTTTTTCCCCTTAGTGGTATCTCCCTTCCTAGGGTTGAACTTGGATTCGGTTCATACGGGAACCTGCTTCCTTGACTATAAATGGACAAGATGTTTGCAGGGGCTCGGTCCCTCTTGCTGTTCCCGTCTCTTCACCAGGCTGGATTGCAGCTGGCGGGCCTGTTGGTGGCTGTTCAAATGTTGTCCCCTATGCTCAGAGCCCTTGGGCTCCTCCGCTACTCCTATTGTAAATGCTGGACTGGGTTCCAGCTTCCCTGGAGCTGGGTCTGTGTACCCTTCCACCTTGGTACGGTGGTTACCCTTGAGACTGTGGTACTAGGGGTACCAATCAGGGGGCGCCCCCTTCCTTGCGTCTTCTTGCAGTTGGATTCCAGATCTATCAGGTCGATGGAGGGGGGACATTTTTCTCCTAAATTCCCCTGTGATATCGGGGGAGGTGGGGCTTTTAGGGGTCCTTCCACCTGTCTATTTTGGAAGAGGTAGGCCTTCAGGTTGGCTCTATATCGCTGGACTTCTCCCTTGCGGGACTATTTGGGGGCCCCTTGGTCTGTCTGACGACAGTGGCTTGTATTAATTATCTGCGTGGACTTGGAGGCAGGATGATCCCCCAGGAAGGTATCTATCCTGATCTGGGTGGAGGACAGAGTTCCCTGCATATCTGCGATATTTGCTCCGGTGGATGTCCTTCTGCGACAGGATGTGCTAATTCTTGTGTCTCCATGTGATCCGTCTAG
This sequence comes from Gastrophryne carolinensis, assembly GCA_027917425.1. Taxonomy (NCBI): domain Eukaryota; kingdom Metazoa; phylum Chordata; class Amphibia; order Anura; family Microhylidae; genus Gastrophryne; species Gastrophryne carolinensis. The sequence continues at coordinate 297,390,229 of CM051237.1, read as the reverse complement.
TGTGGATCTTTCTGGGCCTGTCACCTTCGTGGGTTCTGGGCCCTTGTTTCCCTGTCTCAGATTGTTCTGTCCTTGGTCATGAGGCTTCGTGACTTTATGCTGGACATTCTGTTTCTATATGTTTTACCTTCATTCACCCTGCTGGAAACAGGGTTCTGTGCAAGTTTGCTGCTGGAAGGGGGAACCAGTGATACTGGCGGCCCTTGGGTGGCCTAGTGGAGTGTGGTTGCAGATGTGGTTATGTGGACAGCGGACCTGTACGTCCTGTCAGGAGTGCTGGCCTGCTCACTCAGGCCCCCCTTTTCTGTTTCACCCCTATCTACAGACTCTGGTCTGGATGGTCTTGACGGTCGGTTCATCCACCTTGATGGAAGTGGGTGCACCTTCGTGGGTGTCTGTGACTTCTGGAAGCCTAGGAGTTGGCTTCTTCTGCCTCTTCTTCCGTCTATTGTGGGGTATTCTTACCCATATGGATTGGGTTGAGTTTTTTTGTCTCTCCCCTGTGGGCGAGCTCTATTCCCAGGGTTATATAGTTATCACAGCATGGGTTGGAGTTGGCTCTCCTACTTGGTGCCCTGGTGGTTCAGGCTCTGTCCTGTCTGTTTTCTGCAGAAGTCTTACTCAGTTCCTTGCCTGGGTTGACCTTCTTTCAGGGATTGCTCAGTAACATCCCCCACGTAGTTCTAGGGTCACTGTTGGGATTGATTTCTATTCGATTTGCCTTGCGGGGTGTTCCCCTTGGCTCTATTCCGGATGCTGTCTGACGGTTCTTATCCATGAGGTTGCCCTTCTGGGACTGTTACCTCAGTCGGCCGTGTGCCTGAGCGGGCAGATTTGTTTAGCCAGCCTCGTTTTCTTACTGTATCTTCTCCGTGATGTGGTGGCGTTCCGCCTTCCGCCGGTTATTCTGCCTAAGGTGGTGTCTTAGGCTCAGGTGTTAAGACATTATACTTCTTCTGGGATTATTCTTTGTAATGCTGAGGCACGGGAATCTATTCCCTCAATAGGTGCTGGAATTTTTTTCCTGGATTGTCTCCTGTCCCTTAGGGGACTGATGTTCCTCGGGGTTGTGGGCACTTACAACTGGATGTGCCTGATCTCGTCTGCCTCTAGGGGTTAACCAGTAATAAACATCCGTTTGGGCTACGGATAAGAAATGTGGGCAGCACCAGTAAATATTTCTATAGGTGCACTGCTCTGTGGGTTAATACCCAAAAACCAAATGTATTAGTTTGGGGTGACCTCTACACCCCCTGCCAAAAAGCCCAACAGAGACTCACTATTGCACTCAAACAATCAATTTATAAATCCATTTTATTGTAGCATATTGTTTAAAACCAATTTAAAAACAATTTTACTGAACCATATGCATGGTAAGCCACCAGGGGGCGCACTCCCTCATTAACAATACAATCTCATATACATATAAGTAATTTCAAAGTGATTCTGTGCTAATCTATCAATAAATTCATATATATACAACTATTCTAAAACTTAATATACAATTCACAATTAATATCCTCACCCTAATAAAGTGCCAGTGCTTCCATCACAAATAGTCCCTTGTGCAAAATATTTAAACCCATTCACAGAGAGCAAGGGCACACAGACAACACACAACAAACAAGTGCTTACTGTTAGTATGGTGACAGGCAGGCCCCCCTCAGGCGCAGACCAACGCGTTTCGAGCCCCCTATGGGCTATTGCTCACGGTCAGTATGTGTGTGGGGACAGAGGGCCACAGCCCTCCTTAAATACATACCCTCCCGACCACTCCCACGCCTGGCCCCAGCTGAATGTGGTGATTGCATACTCCGGCCGGAAGTACACAAATCACCACAACAGCACACACTGGTACTGGCCCCATCCCCCACGCTGGATTTCCTCTGCATCTATTTATACAATTTCAATAACAGGAGGAGAGAGGGACAAAGACCCAGAGAAAGTTTTTTGAATCCACAGAATTTTTATCAGCTGTTTAATATTAGAACCTTATTGAGAAAGAAGCCAACTGATAAAAATTCTGTGGATTCAAAAAACTTTCTCTGGATCTTTGTCCCTCTCTCCTCCTGTTATTGAAATTGTATAAATAGATGCAGAGGAAATCCAGCTGTACTGTGACTGGTAGTTGTAAAGTGTATTTACCTATAAAATGTGATGTATATATTAGATGCCGTTAAGTATAACTATAGATTATGTGCAAACAAGACTTTGGATTAAGCAAGTAGCAGGAAATGTATAAAGATAAGTGAGGAAGGGGTTAAATGTGTTCCTGAACGATGGCTCCCCCGCCTGGCTGTATCTGGCCCATTACCATCCACCTCCCACCTATCAGCGTGGGGGATGGGGCCAGTTCCAGTGTGTGCTGTTGTGGTGATTTGTGTACTTCTGGCCGGAGTATGCAATCACCACATTCAGCTGGGGCCAGGCGTGGGAGTGGTCGGGAGGGTATGTATTTAAGGAGGGCTGTGGCCCTCTGTCCCCACACACATACTGACCGTGAGCAAGAGCCCATAGGGGGCTCGAAACGCGTTGGTCTGCGCCTGAGGGGGGCCTGCCTGTCACCATACTAACAGTAAGCACTTGTTTGTTGTGTGTTGTCTGTGTGCCCTTGCTCTCTGTGAATGGGTTTAAATATTTTGCACAAGGGACTATTTGTGATGGAAGCACTGGCACTTTATTAGGGTGAGGATATTAATTGTGAATTGTATATTAAGTTTTAGAATAGTTGTATATATATGAATTTATTGATAGATTAGCACAGAATCCCTTTGAAATTACTTATATGTATATGAGATTGTATTGTTAATGAGGGAGTGCGCCCCCTGGTGGCTTACCATGCATATGGTTCAGTAAAATTGTTTTTAAATTGGTTTTAAACAATATGCTACAATAAAATGGATTTATAAATTGATTGAGTGCAATAGTGAGTCTCTGTTGGGCTTTTTGGCAGGGGGTGTAGAGGTCACCCCAAACTAATACATTTGCCTCTAGGGGTTAGGCGGCCTTGGGCCTGGCCTTTACCTGTATAAGATGTCCCTTCTGGTCCTGGGGAAGGCTTGGCTTCTTCCTGGGCTACTTTAGTTTTTGCTCTAGTTAGGCCTTTACTCAAGCCTATTCCTTAAGGGGACGAGTTCTTCTCACTCTATTCTGAGTACGCTGGTGCCTTGGTGTCTTTGGGCCTTTCAGCACCAGGTCTTTTTGAACAGGTTTGCTTAACGCTACTTGTTTTCTTGTTTGTACCCTTTCAAGGGTTGTTTTGCTGTTGAAGTTAGAGCCTTTGCTCGTGTCGCTCTTAGTAGCGAGGTTTTGCAGGTGACAGTGCTTTCAACTGTCTGCTGTTGCCTTTTTTGTTGGGGATCCCACCCTACTTACGGACACTGCTATTGGATGTCCCAAGTGTAAGTATTATATCTGGAGCAGGACGTACTGTATACTTAGAATAATACAATTCTGTGAAATACTCACCTGTAGAATTGGTATTATACGTATATAGTTCGTCCTGCTCCACCCACCCTGGTTTGCATTATTCTGGATCCACTGTATGGTGATTGTTGTTATGGTTATCATTACCAGTTGTTTTGGTGGTTGGTTTCTCCCGGCTTCTGGTTCACTGCTTTTCAATCCTGGGGATTTGTGGGAGGTCCCTGGGTATATGAAGGGTCGGGAGGAGCCTGTTTTTGCATGTCTGCAGTGCACAGCGCCCTCTGGCGGAGGATAACCCAAGTGTAAGTATTATAGATGGAGCAGGACCTACTGTATACATCTAATACCAATTCTACAGGTGAGTATTTCACAGGATTGTATTTTTTAAAGCTTATATAATACTTAAAGACTTACTATCATAAAAATGGTCCATTGATAAGAATTAACTTAGTGGCCTTGATTCAATTAGAGCTGAACAAACTCTCATGGTTGTAAAAGAATCACTTTAGGAGAAAAAACATGAGAATGTCACTGTTGCTGAATCGCCAGATAGGAATACAGTGAAAGTCAGTGGCACATGTTACTACAGTGTAAAAAGGATTTAAGAGTACCATTGGCTTTTATTGTTTTCCTAGCTGGTGATTCAGCAACAGTGAAATTATCAGGATTTATTAAAGTGAATTTTTCTACCATGAATTTTTTTCATCACTTACTGAATTGAACTGGAAAACCAGCATTAAAACGTTTTTCTTCCTTTTAATAGAAGGAATTAGAATTGGGTTATCAAGATACTCTTGCTCCCCTGGCAATATCGGGCACCAGGGGTTGGGATGCCCCCCTCGCACTGTACACAGTGTGGCCAGCACCTAGCGTCCAGTTTAATGCAACTATTTCTCTACAGGCTGACTCGGGGGACAAGCAGATGTGAGCAGTTCTCCCCTGTACAATTGAAAAGGTATGGAGCTATGGAAAGTACCTCCTCATCTGACTATTTAACATATTTATATGGATTATTAATATTAGATAATTTCCTGATAGCCTTTCACCTTTGTCTTGTCTCCCGCGGCAAGGTAAACCATGTTGCAGAGTCTGCAACAGAGTGCTGGGTGCAGCAAATCCAGATAGACGTCTGTGGTGTAACAGGAACTGGCGTTACAGGAACATGAGTGCAGTAAGTGCTATAAGTACACCTTACATGGTGGATAGTAAGTGCAATAAGTACACCTTACAGCATGGATAACATAGACAGGAAAAAGAAATCAGAGTGTTCATCTCAATGTACAGGAAATAGAACACATTTTGAATAATGCATAGGGAGAGTACATATAAGCAAAATGTAACAGCGACATCTCATGTCATAAATAAACTGCAACCAATCCAGCAGAAGTCACTCCAACAATAGGATAAGCTGTAAGTTGTTGTAACTCCAACAAACAATGCTGCCCGCATCCCCAGCATTTATGTAGGCTGGGGGCTGGAGCACTTCCCAGTCTAAAAGGGACCTGGGGATTTGGCTGCTCATTCTCCATGTTGGTGAGCTCTGTGTCTAAACAGAGCCGTTTGTCAGGCATTAATATGCACATCATACAGTGTTGATCAGGTAAGCTTTTATGGCGATTCGGAGGGTTACACATAATAGGGCATCAGGATGCCCCATGGCAAGGATAGAAAATCCTAGGTTTTGTTCCCCTTTTTTTTTTTTAACAATAAATCTTTATTAAGGCAGACGGGACAAGAAGGCACATACAGCAGTACAAAGACAATCATCGGTTTTCAACCCACAGTAAGACAGTCATTGTAAAGTAATTGTCGCAGGGATACATCCCCATAACATGGCCAACCGACAGTCCTGAACCATGCGTCTCCCCGTTCCCGTTCACCGCATTTTATAATTCTTAGGATAGTGAGATGACAGGGAATGGGGGAGGGAGAAAGAGGTGACAGGATAGGTGGAGTAGGGAGGGAGAACAGGTATTGGGAGGGGGGCAGAGCCAGTGACTGACAGGGCAACAGAGCCCCTCCCCCGGCGGCGAAGGGGACTTCCATTGGGCAGGAATACACGCCCTGGCTGCGTTAATCAAGTGTATGGTAAGGGACTTCCTGTACTTCCCAACTGGGGCCTCAGTTGAGTGGAGGAGGAGGGTCTCAGGCGATAACGGGATGTTCTCACCCACCACTTCCCTGGACCATCTCACTACATCCTTCCAGAAAGTCTGTATTTTCCTGCACTCCCAGAAGATGTGGAGAAGGGTGCCCTGCGCCTGCCCACATCTCCAACAGAGGGGTGAGACCGTCGGGAAAAGACGACTCAGCGCCTGGTGAGTTCTATACCAGCGGGTGAGGATCTTGTATCCTGTCTCCTGGTATGTATTGCAAATTGATGCGCGCTGCGCCAATTCCAGGATTTTCTTGATTTGATTCGGACGAAACGAGACCTGGAGATCTGCTTCCCATGCCCTGATGTATCTTGGCACAAAATCCTCCCCCGGATCCACCAGCAATTGGTATGTAGTGGAGAGTGCTCCCCTGATAGGCTCCGACGAGGTGCATAGCCGTTCAAAGGGTGTGAGGTCCCGACTGAATTCCCCCGGAGGAGGCAGGCGCCCCAGATAGTGGGAGACCTGGAGCGGCCTCCAGAACGGCAGAGGGGGGGGGGTCCCATCGAGGCATGATCTCCTGTAAGGTCTTTCACCGTGAGCCGTCCAGGAAGTCGCGGGCGGTGCCTTTACACGGCGATCTCCATATACCAAACCCCGCATCGATCTGGCCTGGCACGAAGTCTAATGCCCCTAAGACCGGGAGGAGCGGAGATGGCGAGGGAGCAATTGTCTCTCTAGGGGCGTATTTTGCCCATGCTTGGAGGGTAGGTCCTATTGTTGGGTGGGCCTTGAGGGTGCTCGGTAAGATGCCCGCAGACCAGGGGAGGCCCGCTAACTGCACCAGGGACCACGTCTGTTCCAATTGGACCCAGCGCTTGTGATCGCCATGCAAATTCCAGTCCACGATCCTGTTTAGTTTTGTTCCCCTTTAACAGTATCAGACCAGTGAGCAAAAAGTGTTGAGAAAATACTTTATATATTTCTTAAATATCATGCAATAGTGGTGAGCTTAAAGTACATTTTCAGGCAAATTAAAAAAAAGATATATTCTTAGTATACAGTACGTCCTGCTCCAGATAGATTACTTACACTTGGGGTTATCCTCCGCCAGATGGCGCTGCACTGCAGAGACATGCAAAACAGGCTCCTCCCGGCCCCTCAAATACTCGGGGACCTACCACAAATCCCCAGATTTCTCTGCAGTGCTTACTGCGAAGACATGAAATTATCACTCGCAGGTGAGCGGGACTATTAAAGCCTGCGGCCCTGTTGGACTATTCCCACCCGTCCTTCGTGTGATGTGCCTCCCAGCCTGGGCTGCGCTGGTCGGGTGAAGGTAGGCAGCACCATGTGTGCTTAAGGAGCGCTGCTCCACCGCAGTCCCCCACCAAAGGGTAGGAGGTATAGGCTGATGGTGAGCCTTTATGGGATGCCCCTCCCGCATTATTGTCCCATGCCCTGGTAGCGGTGGGCCCTGTACAAAGGGCCGTCATCCTCCCTCATTCTCCCTGTAGCCTTCGGGAGGAAAAGAAGGGGGGGGGGGTGTGGGTGAGCATGTATCGTGATTCGTGCATACCGCCTGTTGACATGTGTGTTGGGACTAGTATATGTGGTGTCAACCGCCGCGCTGACTTGTCTTTTTACTATTGCAAACGCCGCTGATGTGCGCGCCTCTTCCTTCATTTGGATGTTCCGCGCCGGGCGGACGCTCCTGCGTCCTCATTGGCTGCTTGTCTGGTGGACCTCGAAGGGCGGGCCAGAGCGAGCCGTGACGCAGGGCGCACCAGGCCAGGCCCCGGCCTTCGAGGTTCGTTTGGCGCCATTTCCCTGTACAGTCGCGCGCGCGTGTGTAACGGTCCCCCCTCCCGCGGTCTGTAAGTGCCCTCGCCGGCGACTTTAATACTCCTTATTTACTGTGTATGGCTCTGACACCCCTTCTTCTCATTGTGTCTTTTAGACGGGTGAATCCAGTGGCTTCTCCCGGTCCGGTGTAATTGTAGTTGGGCCTAGTATAATTACTCCCACTTCCCTAGCGGGTCATTGGGGCATCCAGGGTTGCTTTACAGCGTCAATCCCTACTGGCATATAGTGCCTAATAATCACCATATGGAGGCATTCCAGGATAATGGGACCGGGGTTCCTTTGGGACAAGCCCAGCTGTGTGTAGCTTGTGGGGTCTCGCCTATCAGCGGTGACAGCGCACGGGTCTGTGTTCCTTGCGCACAGCAGGCGCTAACGTTGCAACCCGCCCCTCCGGTGGCTGGGCCTGCACCTCGTCTCACTTCACCTACTCCCCCAAGCTTGAGTCTCACCCCCATTGAATTACATACAAGCGGGGATTCTCAACCTGATGTGTCTGCTAGACTGGCCAATGTTGAAAAATTGATTGCTAATACCTTAGCGCGTAAGGCCTCTGCTAAAAAGCGTCACTTAACCCCTGATGCCACTCCATCTCCTATGGAATCTGATGAGTTGTTGCATCTGTATGGCTACACCCCATCGGACGAAGGGGAGCTGTTTTATGACTCGGGGTCATCTGACGAGAGACTCAGGGGTCATGACGATTCTGGCTCTGACCCCTGGACCGCGGATGATACTGACAGACTGCTGGTCCAGATACCCTGTTTCCCCGAAAATAAGACACTGTCTTATATTAATTTTTGCTCCCAAAGATGCGCTAGGTCTTATTTTCAGGGGATGTCTTACATTTTTACAAATTTTTACAAATGAACCATTGCTGCAGATATGCATGTTACACTTCAAAGACAGACAAATGAGAACAACGAGGGACAGGGGGACACGGCCTCCAAATAGGGACACTTGGGAGGTATGCTTACATCTATTAAAGGAAAGGCTTACCTCATCCTCTCCAGCAAGCACTCACCTACGGTATTGTTGAAGCAGCAGGCGTCCAGTGAGCGATCAGACAGTGGGGCGGGTGATCAGAAGGCCCTCAGCCTGTGCCGCCTGATTCATTGGTGGATCAGCTGCTGGGACCACACCCCCCCAACTCCCGCAGCTAGCTGGCTCCGCTCTGTCAGGCGAAAGAGACAGGCGCCGCCGCTGCGGCCTCACATGGCCTTATGCCTCCTGCGGCCCTGCACTCTGCTCCAATGGCATTCCGGGACATTTCCTGAGGGGGCGGGGCGGCGGGACATAACAACCAATCCGTGATTGTCCTGCCCAGTTGCGAGGTACCGTATGCAAACGTCAGAGCGTTGATTGGCCAGTGTCACCACCCGCCCTCCTGCACATCGGATGCTCATTCGCCGCCCTCCCGCATGACGGGCAGCTACAACCCTGCGGCACTCACATCGGCCTCGCTCCCGCCTTTCAGCTTGTCGGCCGCTAACTCCGCTTCCCTCCCCCACGCATGTTGGCTGCTACCGGTACCTCTACCGCCCTCCTGCACATCGCCACTCACCCGCAACCAGCCTGTTTCAGCTGCTCACCGACCTGAGCTTCTCCTGGTGCGCCCGATGGCCAGTCCGCCCCTGTCTGCAGGTATGTCACCCGAACGCCGGCAAATACGGTATTTTGGGGGGAGGTCTTATTTCGGGGGGGGGGGGGGGGTCTTATTTTCGGGGAAGGCCTTATATTTAGCCTTCATGCTAAAAAGCACAGTAGGCCTTATTTTCGGGGTAGGTCTTATTTTCGGGGAAACACGGTATTTGAGGTTTTGTCCATCTCTCCCCCTGTTGCGGCTCCCAGGCAAAGGGGTGAGCTCTTTCATACTGCTAAGGCTCGATTGGAATTTCCTGAGCAAACCCATTTCAATAACCTCGTGCTTAAGGAGTGGGAACGTCCCAGTAGACTTCCCGGTATACCTAAGAGTTGGGACAGAAAGTATCCCTTTCCTGCTGATATGGTCAAGTGCTGGTCATCGCCCCCTGAGGTCGATGCTCCTATTCTAGGGTTGTCTAACACCTCTATTATGCACTCCCCTGACACTACTATGCTGCGAGACGCTGAGGACCGGCGCATTGACCAATTGGCGTGTCATGCCTTTGCATTCGTGGGGGCGGCGCTGCGCCCGGTTTGCGCCTCAGCCATTACGTCTGTGGCGCTCAGGGCCCTGATCAGAAGTGTACTTGAAGGTTCTGATGAAGTGCCACCTGATACGTTTAATGCACTATGTCTAACTGTGATGTGTTTGTAAACTTTATCCCATCTGCCTTGGATGATGCCATTAGGATGTGTGCCAGAACCTCTGCCTTGGCGGTAGCTATACGCCGCGCGGTTTGGCTGCGCCAGTGGGCTGCTGACAATGCTGCTAAGAGGGCCCTTACTGGGCTTCCATTTAAGGGGCTACGCCTGTTTGGGGACCGCCTAGACCTTTTTGCTAAAGGAGGTAAGTTACCCCAGCGCAGGCGGCAGTCTCGGCCCTTTCGGGGCCAGGGCCCCCCTTCACTCCCCTACCGCGGTGCTAAGCAGGGAAAAGGGGTGTCCTTCGCGGGGGGCTCGTGCAGATTCCTGGCACAGGAACAAAGGACGACGTCCTAGCTCTTCCTGGGGGTCTAAGCCAAAACCCTCTCCCAAGCCCCCTCAGGCATGATGGGGCGCCCTCACCCATCAGGGTGGGGGGATGGCTACAGCACTTTGCACACGTCTGGAGGCATCACGTCTCAGACAGGTGGATTCAGGAGGTAGTGTCCTCTGGTTACAAGATAGAGTTTGCTGTGCCCCCCCCCCCCCCCCAAGATTCATCAAGTTCCGGATCCCCCAGGACCCTGTCTCAGCTCAGGTCTTGATGCAGGCCGTGCAAGGCCTTCTGGATCTTTCGCATGGAAACTCTGCGCTCGGCCATTGGCTTCCTGCGCCCAGGGGATCTTATGACGTCGGTGGACATCAAAGATGCTTACCTTCACATCCCTGTGTTCCCAGGGCACCAAAGGTTTCTCAGATTCGCGTTGGAAGATCAACATTACCAATTTGTGGCCCTGCCTTTTGGCCTCACCTCAGCTCCCAGAGTGTTCACCAAGGTGCTGGCGGGGGTGATGTCTCTGGTGATGTCAAGGGGCATACGCGTGCTGCCCTACCTGGACGACATACTCCTCACCTCTCGGTCTCTGCAGCAGGCAGAGTTGGACACTCAGCTGGTGGTGTCCACCCTGGAGTCCTTCGGCTGGGTGATCAATCACCCCAAGTCCTCCCTGTCCCCTTCCTCGGTGACCCCATTCCTGGGAATCTGGATACGATTCAGTCAAGGATATTCCTTCCTCAACAGAAGGTGGAAGCTCTGACTGCGCAGGTGAGTTTCCTGCTATCGTGCCTCCAGCCCTCCCTCAGGCAGAGAATGCAGTTGGTGGGCCTGATGGTGGCGTGCTTCGAGGCGGTGCCCTTTGCTCAGTTACATTTGAGGCCTCTACAACTTCACCTTCTGTCAGTATGGGACAAGGATCCAGCGTCCTTGGACAGGATCTGTGTGCTTCCCCCCTTGGTCAGACGGTCCCTTTCGTGGTGGCTGGACCACAGGAACTTGCTGGGGGGCAGGTCCTTTCTGGCCCCCTCCTGGGAGACAGTCACCACGGATGCCAGTCTGTCAGGATGAGGGGGATTCTGGAAGTCCCTGCGGTTCCAGGGGAGGTGGGGCCCTCAGGAGGCCCACTTACCCATCAACATTCTGGAACTGCGGGCAATCAGGTTGGTACTGGAGCAGTTGACCAATCACCCGAGGGGTCTGTCTGTGCAGGTGCGCTCAGACAACAGGACGGCGGTTGCCTACATCAACCATCAGGGAGGGACCCAGAGCAGGAGGGCCCTCCAGGAGGTGTCGCGGATTCTGACATGAGCAGAGGCCAATGTTCAATGCATTTCGGCTGTGTACATCCCGGGGGCAGAGAATCTACTGGCAGACTCTCTGAGCAGGGGGACCTCTCGTCAGGGAGAGTGGTCCCTCTGCAACAGGGTATTCCAGTCCCTGTGTCACCGTTGGGGTCTACCGGATGTGGATCTGTTTGCATCCCGTCATAATCACAAGCTCCAGGCTTTTGTCTCCCTGTCTCAGGATCCTCTGGCCTTGGCCACAGATGCTCTGTCCATGTCATGGCAAGAATTTCGGCTCCCGTATGTCTTTCCTCCATTCCCCTTGCTGGGCAGGGTCCTGCGCAAGATTGCTCTGGAAGGGGTGCCAGTGATTCTGGTGGCCCCCAGGTGGCCAAGAAGAGTGTGGTTCGCAGATGTGGTGCAGATGGCAGTAGATCAGTACGTCCTGCCAGGAGTGCCAGATCTGCTCACTCAGGGCCCTTTACGCCATCCCAATTTACAAACTCTGGCTTTGAAGGCCTGGCTGCTGAAACCTCCATCTTGATGGAGAAAGGCTTGTCTGCCTCGGTGGTTGAGACCATGGTGAAGGCTAGGAAGAAAACTTCCTCTTCCATCAAAGTCAAAGTTTTACAAGGTTGACGTTAAGGCCTCAGCTGATGCTGTTTTTGGCCGCAAGGTTTTGCAGGCGCCAGTGGTTTAAACTGTCTGCTGTTACCTTTTTTGTCGGGGATCCCACCCTGCTTTATGGACCCTGCTATTGGATGTCCCAAGTGTAAGTAATCTATCTGGAGCAGGACATACTGTATACTAAGAATAATACAATTCTGTGAAATACTCACCTGTAGAATTGGTATTATAAGTATACAGTACGTCCTGCTCCACCCCACCCTGTTGTTGCATTATTCTGGATCCCCTGTATGGTGATTGTCATCATTGTTAAAGTTACCAGTTTTTGGGTGGTTACATTCTCCCGGTTTCTTGTTTACTGCTTTTCAATGCTGGGGATTTGTGGGAGGTCCCCGGGTATTTGAGGGGCCGGGAGGAGCCTGTTTTGCATGTCTCTGCAGTGCAGCGCCATCTGGCGGAGGATAACCCCAAGTGTAAGTAATCTATCTGGAGCAGGACGTACTGTATACTTATAATACCAATTCTACAGGTGAGTATTTCACAGAATTGTATTACTCTCGCACGCAGACCATTTCTCCTAGTCTGGGGCTGCAGAGCTTACCTGAAAGGTAGACTAGGAGCGATGGTCCGCGTGGGAGAAGAGGTGAGTATTTTGCTTTTTTGCCTGAAAATTGTCTTTAATAAAAATGGTGTACAAAAAAAAAAATGGCAAAAAAAAAACGGTGTACAAAAATAAGTAAAAAATCATTCAAGGACTCAGGGTGAGGCTATTGTGTTGTATTTGTGCATCGTTACTGCTTTTTGTTTTGCAAGTACTAAATAGTTTGATATGCAAAGGTCATCCCCAAAGCGAACCCCTATTTGGAAAACATGAAGCACTGAAATAACAGATGATGGAAAAAGTAATTCATACAGCAGTCTGTGAGGGGAATTTACATGTTGTCATATACAATGTGACAAGCGAGCAACTTCCTGTTACTATAATTTGCGCGTACATGACACTCTAAGCAGGTGTTTCCCTGAGCGTCAACGACATACAATCACCTATATGCTGCCTAACGATTATATGTGAAACATTAACTTTTTTAGAAGAACGCTGTGGCCTAGCAGAATCAATCTCTCTCTCTCTCTCTCTCTCTCTCTCTCTCTCTCTCTCTCTCTCTCTCTCTATCTATCTATCTATCTATCTATCTATCTAATATATATATATATATATATATATATATATATATATATATATATATACACCATATTTTGCACTATAGAATGCACCTGACCATAAGACGCACCTAGAGGTAAAAAAAAAAAGACTGGAGGATGAAGTGCAGGTAAATTGCAATACATGTGCTTTACCTGCACTGCCCAAAGAGACAGAATGATCATATCCGACCTTATTCGTGGTCTTTTCATGCAATGCTAGAACTCATTCTCACTGAACAGCTGGGAAACACATTGGGGACAGGATACATCAGCGCATAGGCTGTTAAAGGGCTGTCCAGGTATGCTGCCCCAGTATACCTCTCGACACAGTATGCAAAGCTGGTGACACCAGGTGGGGCAAATGTCTGTCCCTCACCCAATGTCAATGTCATGATTAGGTTGGGGTTTGCAAGACCAGTGGCAGTCTGGCTCCCCATTCTCAACCACTTCTCTTTGCCCCCTCTTCATCAGTTTTGGACTGCTGTATTTCAACTTTATCCAGCCCTGGAGTGTTTTAGACTTCATGGCTGGCAAAGGTGGTGATTGGTTCATTTTAATGTGTTCCTCAAAAACAGTGCTTTCCACTGCTCAAACAGGCACTACTTGCATGCTAGTCGACATCCTAGTGAGTAGGTTCTGACTGGATAGACACTCATGCCTTTTTATAGCACTTACTATACATACTAGCTCACAGGAGGCATTGTGCTGAGGGGGGATGTCCTAGAAGAGAACCTATGAGGAGATAATTGTATGGCTTCTGTATGCCAATGCTAATAGCTGAAGTTACCAGCCAACAGCCTTGTTAAATAAAGGATAATTGTAGAGAAATAAAAAAAATATTTATCCCTCCTACCTTTAAACTAATAATGCAATGGTCCAAGCAAACCCCTTAATTCCATGACAGGGGCCCAGCACTGAAGTCCAAGCTTGCACATCTGCAGAGCCTCTGGAGATGTTGTTGAGTGATAGGTTTTTTTATCCAAACAGAGCAGAAGTAAGGCTGCTGCCTCTTCAGTGATTGGGTGACAAGATCACACATTATCCCCAGCCAGTGACAACTGCCAAAACTTGGGACACAGTGGCCTGCTCTCGCCGAGGGAGTGTGTCAGCTGCTCCCTTTTGCATTAGTAAATGACAGAAGTCACAACTTAACACCTCAACATGTCATGCTAATGCAATTATCACCTCACCTCCCTACTGCCTATGGATAGGAGTTGCCATTTACTGCTGCCAGATTCATGTACAAGTCACTATGAAAGCCAGTGAGATGTCTAACGAAACTCCTTCAAGAAAATAACACAGCAGGTCCAGTTACCTTGAATAATTCCTACAGATATACCATGACCTGGATGAATGAGAAGCTTGACAGACTCACAAATAGCTGCTTGTTGCTTTGTCTTTGAACTTGTTAAATAATTTTTGTCCATTCACATATAGAATTATCTACACAGATATCTTTTAAACTATAAATTAGATATTCATGTGATATGATACTTATGGGTGTGCTTTACAGTTCAGAATTTTGTTGGACCTTATTAGTAGTTATGAGCCGAACACCCCCTATTAAGTTTGGAGACTGTTCGGCTAAATGTGGCAGGTATTTGGGTTTTGTTATAAATACAAACTGAGCACATTAAAGTCTTTGAAAAGGGGGAACTCAGCCAAATAATGTGCCCACTTTTTCGCTTTTTTATTGTTAAAAAAATTGCCCCCCTTTTGCCTGGCCTACCAGACAGGTGTATCAAGCATGGTTTCTGGCCCTAGCCATTTACCAGCCCTCTTCACAAGGAAAAGGGTAGCCCATCGTTCAATATTTCCAGTGAAAAAGCTAATGGCTGTGAAACTTTTGGGTTTAAAATAAATCAGCTGTTGCTCCCCCCCCCCCCCCGCAACTTTGACACTGGAATAAATGAAAATGTTCGTTAAGCTACAGCAGGAACAGAATGAGATTTTGAAATTTTGGGCTGAGAATCCTACCCAGTTAAATCAAAGGGAGCCTTCACACATGTGCACTGTGTTGCAATGCATTTAGGAAGCCGCTGTAGCATTTGCCCGACAATGCGAACCATAGTAGTCAATGAACAGTGCAGTTAAAGCTTCTGATTTGCAATTTACCTGTGTGTGTTGCGCTTTACCTGTGTGTGCATTGTGCTATAAGGAAATACTCACTGCTGCCTTCTGTTTCAATGCTGGTCCACGCTGGGTCCACCACTGTCAGACAGGCACCACTGAAGCAGCCACTTAAGCTCATCCAGTGCTGGGTCCCTCTGCGGGGTCCTCCAGTGCCAGGTCTGTGCTTCTTATTTTCCTAAAAAATACCACTGCTACCACCATCAACTTGGGCCATGTCTTTTCCACCACCATTACCTCTGGAGGGGGCTTCTGTCACCGCCACCACTGCATCCATTGGTCCAGATACTGCCACCAGGGGACAGGCAAACAGTGGACCAAAGGTTGCACTGCACCTGTGCATTTCCACCACAATGTGGTGGAAACACACAATGTGGAGGGGGCCCAATGGTCCACTTCCCTAGAATGATTTGTAAACAAGAAATCACTAAGGTGAACTCAATCAGATGATGATTGATCCACAGAAATGGTCGCTTCGATCAAGCGATAAAAGACAATTAGTTCGTCTGTCGACTGTCGCATTGTTTTGGCTGACGTGAAATTTCTCTTTCACAGCTTTACTGGCAGCATGTGGAAACCAACCGCAAATAGGGAGTGAGATACACAGAACGAGTGATCTCACGAACGATCGCTGTAAAGGACAATTCGCTGACAAATCTGCATCCACAGACCAGGAAGCCATGCTCTCTGATGTACGCACTACACTTTAAAGAGCCTGCTTATCACGTTTTGACCTGTACTTTTCACTATCCTGGGTGTTGGTCCACTTCTGCGGGGCACTCCGATTGGGGGTGCCCCGCTGTGTGAAACCCCCCAAAAACGTACCTCACCGCCGACGGACAAGCTGAGGCCGCCGCCTCTCGTGCGTCCCTCTTACAGGAAGCGTGCCCGCGCCGGCCATTCACAAACGGCCGGCGCGGGTGCGCGCCCCGCTAGAGGAACGCGTGGCGGCGGCGGCCCACACATGCGCCGTTGGAACGGGAGAAGGTAAGGTTTGTGGGCGTCCGGGGGGGGGGGTTTCACACAGCGGGGCATCCCGATTTCGGATGCCCCTCGGGGAGGGAGCTGATCGGCCCGGGAATCTTATAGATTTCCGGGCCGATCAGCCATGGGTGTTGGTCCACTTTAAGAAAGGACAGTGCAGGTAAGCCAAACAGAATGTATGCTCAGGGGGCCGAGGCAATCAGTATCCCCACTCCCCTTGAGCTCATCCGATCAGTAATCAACACCCATTTTCATATAAATTAGTGTTAGGTGGCTTTAAAGTGGACCAACACCCAGGATTTTGACTATCCTGGGTCTTGGTCCACTTCGGTGGGGCACCCCCGATCGGGGTGCCCCGCTGTGTGAAACCCCCCCGAACTCACCTCTCTCCGGGCCGACGGACAAGCCGCGGACAAGCGGCTCCGCCGCCGCCGCCTCCCGCGCTTCCCTCTTGACGCGCGCGTGCCCGCGCCGGCCATTCACGGACGGCCGGCGCGGGCACGCGCACGTCTAGAGGTAAGGAGTTTGGGGTGTTTGGGGGGGTTTCACCCCGCGGGACATCCCGATCTCGGATGTCCCGCGGGGAGGGAGGTGATCGGCCCGGGAATCTTATAGATTCCCGGGCCGATCACCGGTGGGTGTTGGTCCACTTTAAAACACCCTGTGTTGTCCCTAATTTCAAGAAATAATCTGTATCACCCTGTTTTAAGACAAATTGATTTCGCTTTTGCTCTTAGCTATTTTCATCTACTGAGTAAGTTCGGGTGGCTGTAGTGTAAAGTGATAAATAGTCAGCTGACTTCATAAATCTCCGTAGAGGCTGCAGGGGGAAGTACATTGTAATTTTTTCACTTTAACCCGACCAACCATGTGTCACAAGGTCAGAAAACCATGAGCTTGTTTATTCTGTCATGATCAAAGTATTGCAAATCCCACATTAACCTTCTGAATGTTGCTTTAGGAAACTACATAATTAGCCCAGGCATCTATTGACATTAACACTCATGTATTTTTGGCTCCATGAGTAGCATGTGGTGATTCTTGTTTCAATTATACCTTCAAAAATACAGACTTTTGTTTAAACTTGTGTAAACTAAAAAAAAAAAAAAAACTTACCCCCCTCTCCAAACACTTGACCTAGCAAACTCTGTGGGAACAAATGACCTCTTCCTTCCTCTATGGTATCACAATACCATCTTCTGTGTTCTTTAGTAAAGTTGGGGTGCTGCAATCAGTGGGACTGATGGGGGAGGGAGAACATCTGCACTTGAAGTTTTTACGACAGTACAAAACAGCTGTGGGGAACAAAATGTGAGCATAGCATTTTTGTTTGTACGTAGACAGGGACTTTAAACAACATGCTTTTTGACATTCTATTACTCTGTAGACAAAATATTAATTCCATTTCAAATGGCTTTGACCTTGGGGATTGGGTTGATGATGAGTAATATGGCATACTCACTGCACAACCAGTGGCGAAACTTGAGGGTGTGCGACCTCACGGGGGCCCAGAAAGTCAGGGGGGGGGGGCATCATTGTTGTTCCTCCACTTACAATTAATGTTTGCACCAGGGCCCTGTCACATCTAGTTACACCACTGAGCACAACTGTCTTGGAGCCTCTTATAACTTATTCTTTAATTACAATGAGTGGCTCCAACTATAAGATGGTTAGGCTAAGTCTAGTTAAAGAGACCTCTATAGGCTAAGTTAAAATCCTGTTGGTGATTGCTTCTTGTCTGTTATTCAGAAGTAGGTAGATATTAAGGCAACTAAAGAAAACAAAGACAGCCACACACAAGAGCTCGGTGACAAAATAACAGGATCAGAAGGACCGATATCATTTAGAGGCACTTGCACAAGTTTATGATAAATGGGAAGCTGTTTTTTCCAAGTATACAGCACTTTCCTGTTTCACCAAATTCTTTACGTCTGGGATATGTGGCGCAGTGGACTGCAGAAAAGACTTGTGGCATCTCACAGCCCTGTAAAAGGACAGGAACCTCCCACAAATTCCCCAGTTTCCTTCTGCAGTCAGGACTGCGAAGATAGAAGATGGTTCTCTATATTGCGCAGGTGAGCGGGGCTTACCAGCTTGCGGCCCTGCAGGACTA
This sequence comes from Gastrophryne carolinensis, assembly GCA_027917425.1. Classification (NCBI taxonomy): domain Eukaryota; kingdom Metazoa; phylum Chordata; class Amphibia; order Anura; family Microhylidae; genus Gastrophryne; species Gastrophryne carolinensis. Next base: position 297,371,884 of record CM051237.1, on the reverse strand, counting down.
TTTCCACCCATTCTGGACCCACTGCCTCCCAGCCTCGGCTGACTGGTTCGGATAAAGGTAGGACGGCACCAGGGTCGGGTGCTTGAGGAGCGCTGCTCCAACCACAATCCCTGACCATATACCAAACCAAGGGTAGTCGGTTCAGGCTTATGGTGAGCCTTTGTGGGATGCCCCTTTCTGCTATCTGTAATTGTGGGCCCTTCCTCCCAACCCTCCACTCCCCCCCCCCTCCATATGTCTGCCTTGCATCCCCCCGGCTGCTGCTCTCTCCCGCCTCGCTCTCTCCCTGGGGAGCTCTCCGGGGGGGGGGCGACCTGAGTAGTTTTTGTCTTTTTACTGTGTTTGTTTTTACTGTCTTTATGTGCGCTCGCTGCCACGCCGCTTTGTACAGCGCTCCGTGCGTGGCAGGCGGCAACATACACTGTGGTGATTCTCTGCGCTGTCGTAGGCACTGGTTGGTCATGTGGCTCACGATTTCGTGCTCTTCGGGGGGGGGGGGCTGGTCCCGCGGCCCACCCCTCAAGGTCCGTTCTGGTGCCATTTTGGCTCTGCGGTGTACTGGGGCCCTCGTGTGCTGCTGCGCGCTGCCTTTGGATCTCTGTGAATCTGTCTCTTGGTCCGTGAGTCCCCTTCAGGGTTGTCTTCTTGCTATTTCGCCACACTATGGGATTGTTATGTGGGTTTTATTATGTCTTGCAGGCGGGATTAACGTGACTGTGGTTTCTCCCGTCCCTCTTCCCCTTTCATCTCCCACCTTCCCTAGCGGGGTTTAGGGCATCCCAGGTGGCTCTTGCTAGCCTTAACCCTATACTGGCCAGTGTGCCCGCTCTAATCACCATATGGAGGCTTCCGGGGATAATGTGCTTGGGGTTCCTTCGGGACAAGCCCAGCTGTGTGCTGCGTGTGGGGTATCCCCTGTGAGTGACGGCGTCAGGGTATGTGTGCCCTGCGCCCAGAAGGTACTTGTGCTGCAGTCTGGGTTGCCTGCTACGCTGCCCAGCTCTGCGCCCCCTTCTACATCACCTACCCCCCCCGCGCCTGCATTTGACCCCTAGTGAGGGACATGCTAGCAGGGAATCGCATTATGACTTGGCTTTGTGGGTGGCCAGCCTGGAAAGGCTTCTGGCAAGAAGCGGCATTTAACTCCCGCTGTTTCCCTTTTTCCTGAGGAGGATGAGGGACCGTATTCTTTCCCTGGTCTTTACCCCCTAGAAGAGGAGGAACTCTTCTCTGATTCTGATTCCTCTGAGGAACAGCAGGAGATTTATGGCAATACTGGGTCTCCTTTTGGGGAAGATCCATTGTCTCCTGAGGATACTGATAGGCTGTTGGCTCACATTTTTGAAGTATTGTGTATTACCCCTCCTGTGCCAGCTAAAAAGCAGCAGGGTGAGCTTTTTCACACTGTTAAGCAACGCTTGGAGTTTCCTGAGCAGAACCACTTTAATAATTTGGTGCTAAAGGAGTGGGAACGTCCTAGCAGATTGCCCGCGGTGCCCAAGAGTTGGGACAGGAGGTATCCCTTTCCTGCTGATGTGGTTAAGCGCTGGTTGTGTCCCCCTGAGGTCGATGCTCCCGTGCTTGGGTTGTCCAATACCTCGGTAATGCATTCCCCTGACACTTCTACTCTGAGGGATGGTGAGGACCGGCGTGTGGATCAGCTGGCCTGTCACGCATTTGCTTGTGCAGGGACTGCGCTGCGCCCTGTGTGCACTTCTGCCATCACGGCTCTTGCTATTAAAGGGCTGCTCAAGTGCCTTTTGGATAATGCCTCAGATGCCAATAGGGGGGAGGAGTATAGAGAGCTCCTGCTTTGCTATGAATTTGTGGCTTTTATTCTTTCTGCTATGGATGATGCGATGAGGATGTGTGGTAAGACTTCTGCCCTTTTGGTGGCTATACGCCGCTCTCTTTGGCTGCGTCAGTGGGCGGCTGATAATGCTGCTAACAAGGCTCTCACTGGCTTCCCCTTTACTGGGCTACAGCTCTTTGGTGAGCGTCTGGATCTGTTTGCCAAGGATGGTAGGCTGCCTCAATGCAGGAGGCAGCCGCGGCCCTTTCGGGGGGGTTGGTTCTTCCCTCCCCTCCTTCCGTGCTCCCAGGTCTGGCCGGGGTGCACCATTTGCGGGGACACGTAGAGACCCTTGGGCCCGGGTTAGAGGCCGTGGACGCCCCGGTCTCTCATGGCATGAGGAGGCGCCCTCACCCATCCGGGTGGGGGAGCCAGTTGCGGCTCTTTGCTCACGTCTGGAGACTGCATGTCTCAGACCGGTGGATTCAGGAGGTGGTGTCCTCCGGGTACAAGATAGAGTTTGCAGCCTGGCCGCCCCCATGATTCATCAGATCCCGGATGGCTCAAAACCCCCTGTCAGCTCAGGGCTTGCGGCTTGCGGTCCAAAGCCTTTTGGATTTGGGTGTCATCTGCCTGGTGCCCTTCCAGGAAAGGGGCAGAGGCCTCTACTCCAATCTGTTCCAAAAAGGATGGGTCCCTGAGGCCCATCCTAGATTTGAAGCGCCTCAACAAATTTGTCAGGTTCAAGCATTTTCGCATGGAGACTCTGTGCCCGGCGGTCAGAACCTTGCGCCCGGGCGACTTCATGACTTCTGTGGACATCAGAGATGCTTACCTTCATGTTCCAATCTTTCCAGGTCATCAGAGATTTCTCAGGTTCGCTCTGGAGGATCAGCACTATCAATTTGTGGCCTTACCATTCGGTCTTACCTCAGCCCCTCGGGTCTTCACCAAGGTGCTGGCGGGGGTGATGGCTCTGTTGTGATCTCAGGGCATTCGCATCCTTCCTTATCTGGACGACATTCTGATTGCGTCTCAGTCCTTCCATCAAGCCGAGCTGGATACCCAGATGGTGGTCTCCACACTTGAGTCCTTCGGTTGGGTGATCAACTATCCCAAGTCTTCACTGTCTCCGTCCTTGGTGAGGTCCTTTCTGGGCATGACTCTGGATACATCTCAGGTCAAGGTTTTTCTGCCTCAGCAGAAGGTGGAGAGCCTGCAGACGCAGGCACGATTTCTACTTTCTTGCCCTCATCCCTCCATTCGGCAGGGGATGCAGTTGGTGGGCCTGATGGTGTCATGCTTCGAGGCGGTCCCCTATGGTCTGTTTCACATGAGACCTCTTCAGTTGCACCTCTTGTCAGTTTGGGATCGGGACCCTGTGTCCCTGGATCAGGAATTTGTTCTGTCCCCTCTGGTCAGTCAGTCTCTCTCTTGGTGGCTGGACTCCAGGAATCTCCTATTGGGCAGGACCTTTCTGCCCCCGTGCTGGGAGACTGTCACCACAGATGCTAGTCTGACAGGTTGGGGGGGCTTTTGGAAGTCTCTGAAGTTCCACGGTCAGTGGGGCCCTCAGGAGGCCCATGCCCCCATCAACATTCTGGAACTACGGGTCATAAGGTTGGTTCTTTCCCAGTTGACCCCACACTTTCAGGGTCGGGCTGTTCAGATCCGCTCGGACAACCAGACGGCGGTTGCCTACATCAATCATCAGGGAGGGACTCGGAGAAAGCGAGCCCTCAAGCAAGTGTCCCTGATACTGTCATGGGCGGAGGAGAATGTCCCCTGCATATCGGCAGTTTACATCCTGGGAGTGGAGAACCTGGAGGCAGACTCCTTGAGCAGGGGGATGTCTCGGTTGGGGGAGTGGTCCCTCAGCACACTCCCTGTGCCACCGCTGGGGTCTGCCGGATGTGGACCTGTTTGCTTCACGTCACAATCACAAGCTTCCATTCTTTGTCTCTCTGTCACAGGAACCTCTGGCCTTTGCCACGGATGCGCTAGCAATGCCTTGGAAGGGGTTTCGGCTCTTCTGTGTTCCCCCCGTTTCCTCTGTTGGGCAGGGTGCTGCGCAAGGTAGCCCAGGAAGGGGTGCCAACCATTCTGGTGGCCCCCTGTTGGCCAAGAAGGGTGTGGTTCGCAGACATCGTGCAGTTGGCAGTAAATCAGTATGTCCTGCCCAAGGATTCAGATCTGCTCACTCAGGGGCAACTGCGCCATCCCAATTTGCAAACGCTGGCTTTGGCGGCTTGGCTGCTGAAACCTCAATCCTGATGGAAAAGGGGTTGCCTGCTTCTGTTGTTGATATCATGATTAGGGCTAGGAAGAAATCCTCATCCTTTATCTACTACAGGGTCTGGCATGCTTACATTGCCTGGTGTGAGTCCAAATCTCTTCCCTGTCGGGTGTTTTCTATTCCCAGGATTCTGGAATTCTTGCAACATGGTTTAGTATTGGGCCTTCAACTTAGTACCCTCAAAGGTCATGTTTCAGCTCTGGCAATTTTTTTCCAAAGATCTTTTGCCAGTCACCGTTTGGTTAAGACTTTTTTCCAGGGGGTTTCTCACGTGCGTCCGCCACGTAAGCCTATGTTACCAGTTTGGGATTTGAATCTGGTGTTATCTGCTCTGCAGGGCCGTCCCTTTGAGCCTCTCCGTGAGGCCGCTTTGCCCATTTTGACTCTTAAGGTAGCCTTTTTTGTGGCTCTCACTTCTGTCAGGCGTGTTTCTGAGTTGGCGGCGCTTTCCATCAAACCTCCTTATTTTGAGCGACACCAGGACAAGGTGGTGTTTCGGTTTAAGCCAGATTTCTTGCCTAAGGTTGTGTTTGCTTTTCATCTCAATCAGGACATTGTCTTGCCTTCATTGTGTCCTAATCCTGCTAATTCCAAGGAGCAGACCCTGCATTCCTTGGATGTGGTCAGGGTTCTGAAGTTTTACTTGATAGCTACTGAATCATTCAGGAAGACTGATGCTCTTTTTGTACTTCCTTCTGGATCTAGGAAGGGTTTGTCTCCGGCTAAGTCCACTATCAGCAAGTGGATTAGTCAGGTGGTGGTGCACAAGCCTATTCTGCTAAGGGGAAGGAACCTCCCTTCCACCTTACTGCTCATTCCACTAATGCTATTGTTGCCTCTTGGGCCTTTCAGCACCAGGCTTCTGTTGAACAAGTTTGTAAGGCCACAACTTGGTCTTCTGTTCATACTTTTTCCAAGTTTTACAAGGTTGATGTTAGGGCCTCAGCGGATGCTGCTTTTGGCCGCAAAGTTCTTCAGGCGGCAGTGGTTTAAACTGCCCACCGTTGTTCTTTGGGGATCCCACCCTACTTTACGGACACTGCTTTTGGATGTTCCAGACATAAAGAATTTGGTGAAACAGGACTTGCTGTATACTTGGAAAAATACAATTCTGTGAGTACTCACCTGTAGAATTGATTTGGTAGTATACAGCACGTCCTGTTTCACCCCTCCCTTGTTATCATTTTTCTTGGTTACCTGTGTGGTGATTGTTCAAATGTTTGGTTGGGTTTTTCCTTCATTATTATTCTCCCAGCGTCTTGTCTAACTGCTTTGTAACACTGGGAATTTGTGGGAGGTTCCTGTCCTTTTACAGGGCCGGGAGATGCCACAAGTCTTTTCTGCAGTCCACTGCGCCACCTTGTGGCGGATATCCCAGACGTAAAGAATTTGGTGAAACAGGACGTGCTGTATACTACAAAATCAATTCTACAGGTGAGTACTCACAGAATTGTATTTTTTCCTGTCAAAACACGTCAAGCCTTTTTTGAAAAAGAGTCAATATTTATAACAAATATGTGTTGTACTTGTGTTTTAACTTGGTTTTAGTAGTTGTAAATGTTTAAATGCTGTTTTGTTTTATATACTGCTCTATGTGTAAGTAAAAAAAATTGCAAGGTACATTTCCTTATATGGGTGGTAGTTTTGAAGTAACTCAAACTGGAAGTCCAGTCTCTAGGTAACCTTGGGTCCTGGATCCAGTCATTTCTGTCACCCAACCATGGAATCAGGGGAGAATTGTAGTAGTCAGGTGAGAAATCTTATTATTTTTAACACCCACATTGGGCTTAGTACAGGGGGTGGGGTGGGGTGGCAGCAGATTTAAAAAGCTCCTTTTGAAGAGTCTAGATGACTCTAGGGATCTTTATGTTAAATGTATAAATATAGGTTGGCCTTCCTTCAAGTTTCCTTGGTTATGTGCGGCTGCTTTATAAGTGTCCGGTGACTAGGATGAGGGCCAACAGATTGTTAAATTTTTGTTGAGTAGGGAAACCCGACTGGGCTGCCCCTTGTCGCCGTTGCTTTTTCCCCTGGCTGTAGAGTCTTTAGCCATATTAACTAGTTAAAGAAAAAACAGGTGTTGGTCCTGTTTAAGTTACTAAGATACTAAAGGCAAACGCCATCGTTGTCCTATTGTCTGGGGCTACATGTTGCACTGTCCCAAACTTCAATCCGTTTTTAAAAATACCCTGTAGTTATCAGTAAAATATTAGAGCTTTGGAGATGCAGAGAAAATAATGAAGAGAAACGGTGGGTGTAGCAACAGCGATGTGATGTAAGCACACTGAGGTAGGGGCGGGGTTTCATAGGAGCAGAGAGAGGCAGCCACTCAAGACGTCTGAGCGGGTGTTTCACTTCTTAGGCCCCCGAAGGTTGATTGGTGGACCACATCAGCGGGGCGGGGATGGAAACCAGAATGAGGAAGTGATTTTCCTCACTAAGGACACAGGCAGTAAAAGGACAGTGCTGGAGACACTCTATGAAAGGTAAGCTACTGATTTTTTTGTACTTTTGACTTGCCAATCACTTTAAAAGCCACATCTAGAAACAGCTCAGTGGTTACTAGAATGCCCATAACCTCTGCCACGTTCATGACCGTGTTCTCACAATAAATGCTGCCGCAGTTCCTAGCCACGCTAAGGGCCCATATGATGCTAGAAAGACTCCTGAACCACGTTATGTATCTTTTGTGGAGTTTAGCATTACGTCTGGTTACTTGAATTGAATGATGTCTTATTCGAGCAGAACCTACTCTACTCCATTACCTTTTATTGTGCTACAATGTACTGTCCTTGTCCCCTTTGGTTTTCCTTATTCCTTATTGGTCCAGTTTAAGTCTGATTTTGACTTCCAGTGGCAATCTAAGGCTATTGATCACCTATTGGGTTTAAGATAACCAGTGATTACTCCACACTGTATTCAGCCAATTAGCTCACTATTATATCCCAATTGCAATCTTTATTGAGCAAATGGTCAAAGCTGAATATATTGTGCCTAGAAAAAGTTGCTGTTAAAATGACTTGGCCTCCAAAACTGGTGTATGTGTTCCACGTTTTACCAATCAAAATTCCACTGAAGGAGGCAAAAGAGTGAGAATTTCCAAAATGACTCTAAATCCTGGCATCATCAGGTGGCTTGGGAGTTCCAAATTTATAACACTATTACAAATACATCATGTTCCCCAAATAACAGCCCTTTTCACTAAATCCAGTAGGCCTTTATAGGTTGAGATTTAGGAATATGGTTGTAAACCCATAAGCATTGAGAACCTTGTCTGGCTCTCGCCTAAATCTACCGTCTGAATAGGTAATCCCATTTTGAGTCGCACCCTTTCAACATGGGATGCCACAACCAGTCAACAGGTGACCTGAAATCCCTATATTCACCCCTCTGGTTCTTTATAGCAAATCTAGAATTTCCTTCAGGCCTCTTAAATCCTATGTCATATAGTCAGTGGTAACAAAGGGGTATAACCACCTTTGAAAAGCTTTCTTCCCAATCAGGCCCAATTTCTTTTGTCTCTATTCTAAACATGGATTACCATCAAGTAATTTTGTAAATACTTCCTAATTGTGCCCTCAAAGCTAGAACTTGATACCAAACCTCTTCAAATTACACCTTTCAATCTGAATTGTATATATTATTAACGGATGAGTGCCAAAATAGTTGGCTCAATACGTCTAGTGGTTTACTGGATGTCCTTGGAGAAAAATGTAAACGTACTATATAGATGGTATTGCATTTCCGAAAGGGCCCATAATTTCCTTCAATCATATTCTCCCTTATGCTTCGAAGGTTGCAACCAAGTGGGTTGACAGGAACATATCTGGTGGTTTTGCAGCAAATTCAAAGAATTTTCGTCTAGAGTTTTTGGAGTCATTAATAAAGTTGCAGGGTTGAGAATCTCTTCTTGTGCTAAGGTGACATTATTTAATCTTAAGCCTAGCAATTGCTCCAACAATCTCTTTAGCCTTATTAGCCACATCATCATATTGGCTAAACAGATAATTGCACAAGTCTGGCAACAAACTTATATAGCTTTCTGTGAGTAAAATCCTGCATATAGTAAGCTATATTTGAAGAGGTCTCGGAGAATTGTTCTTTGCACTTTTTCCCAAGTCCTTTGATCATGCTCTAAGTTGACCTTCCCTTACTTCCTCTCTCCTTCCTCTTCTTAAAATCGAATTTTTTTCTATAGGGTTTAAACTCTTTAATAAATAAAAGAAAATGTAAAAAACAACACGATGGGGTGCAGCGGCACCACAATCTTGCTGGACCATCAATAAAATAATCTGTCCTCATCTGACCTCATTACAGATTTACCTCTGCACCTAACCGTCCAGCAAATTGGGGGGCCATGGTTACATGGTCCATTAGAGTGCTGTGGGAATGCAAAGGGCATCAGAAATTTAGTCACTTCCTTATCAACTTAGGCAGATGGGAAACCCAAGGATGCCCAGAAGGTGTGTAGCCATGTTGCCTCTATAACTCATCCTAATCATCTGTCAAAAAAATATCAATGTTACAGAAGCATGGCTATTCCCTGCCACACTGCTCTATTATAGAGGAACTCCGGTCAGAAATGTTCGGACTTCCTCTTTAACATGCAGCAGCGGGGCAGACAGGGAGGATGCCCTCCTGTGCATCTGCACTGCTAAAGAACAGGGCCGGATACTCACCTCTTCAGGGTTACACATCTCAGATGACCACAAGCAGCCTAGCACAGCAGCCAGTGGCCAAGCATATTACTGTGCAGCCGCTGGGCATGCTAGCCTAATGGGTCGCTCTACGGCTGAAGGATGTTGGAAGAGACGAGTACCCGGGTGGCCCTGTTCTCTAGTTTAGCAGTGTTGATGCACAGCAGGGGTGCTCTGCTTCTGCATATCAAAAAGGGTGTCTGGTCAGTTACAAGTTTCTATTTAAACTATATTAAATACTACTAATACCTGGCTGTTTTAAAACGTGTCAATTTATTCAAAAAATATCACAGTACATTTTGCACTCATTGGACTAATAAAACATGTACATACACTTCAGGATATAATCAATATATGTAGCATTCAGGAATGTTATAAATAAAATGTGCCACGTGCTTTTAACCGTTTAATTGCCAAACATGTGAAATTCATGTGGGTGCCTCCCCAATCAGTAAGCACTAGCTACATGAATGTCATGTGGCCGGCTATTTCCCCAGATCGGCAATGGAATTAAGGTAAGTAGAAAAGTCTTTTTCACTGTGTGTGTGAATTTTTTTATTTAACTCTTTGTGAACTGGTAAGGGGTCCTTGTTGGGAGCTTGGAATTCGAAGGATGGGCCTGCATGTTGCCCCAGAGCAGCATGGCTGTAGGGAACACATTTTGAGTATAGATTTTTTTTTTTTGCCTGAACAGACCCTTTAAGATCTAATTTTACACTATTTTTAAAAATATGTGGCCCACCACTCATGAAGGTGAGCTTCTGTCTTTTCTTTTTTCATCTTTTCCATCTGTGGTTCCAACCTTGGAGTGACTAACAGGTTGAAGAAACGCTGGAGAATGTCGGGAACCCACCCTCCTGCTTCATTTTATCATACATATTTATTTTACCCTTATTTTACACTGTTTCTATGGGGGATAAGGTGGGAGGCGAACTTGTGGATTGCTGACATGGTGGACTTCCTCTGTACCGGAGGGAGTACATGGGCCGCCAAAAAAGCGGACGAGCCTGAGTGTTATTTAAACCGGACCTTCACCATGATTTAATGAAAAGCCCAAACTCTTAAAAAACGGTTCCCCAGCATCTAAAATTAATATATTTTACGTTTTTAGCCATTAACTTATTATTCTTTCCCCCACTGGGCTGCAACTCTGTTCAGGAATTTAGGATACGGGCGCCGCCATCTTGACTGAGAAGCATCACACTTACTGAGGAGAGGAGAGTGGGATAAGGTACAGGGGGCGGGTTATAGATGTGCTTTGCTCAGACAGAGCAGAGCTGGGGTCATGTAAAGGTCAGCAGTCCCAGAATGCCGAGCAGGACAGTCAGGAGGCACTTCCTGTTTGCAGGCTGCCTGATAAAATGGCGGCTTCCATAAGCCATCTTGGATGTTTAAAGGCTCATAACATGCAGTAGATGCAGGTAGGATGATTTTTAATGTGGACAATCTGTATGTACAGGGAGTGGGAAACATATAAGATAGACTCTTATTCAGAGTGAAGGTCCGCTTTAAATGGCATCAATCTGGATAGTGCGGGTGCGCTATCCAGATGCACACAACTTTTTTTAAGGAAGTTATTCTGGTTTAATGTCCCTGCCAAACCAGTGTTTATTATATATGTTTTAAATGTTTATTATACTTGTTTTTGGATTTTAAGCTTATCATTATATTATCCATATAGGAGTAGACTTTCGAGAGACAATTTTATATATCTGGCATATTCAAATGATCATCCAAGACGGTTTGCTAAAACAACATCTAATTGCAAAAAACGAAATGACCACAAGGTGGAGACTTTTTACTATATATCAGTGTATATACTGGCTAGTATACTGTAGGCATGCTTAGAGTGGACTAACACCCAGGATTTTGATGTGTTTTGGTCCTTGCTCTCGGGGCACCCCGATGGGGAATGCCCTGCTGTGTGAAACCACCCAGGTCGTCCAAACTAACTCACCCTTCCCCCGATCCTACGCCGCATGTGCGGAATCTCATCCAATCAGCCTGTTTGAATCCACTCCTGCCCCTTTGTGCGCGCTGGTGGCTGCAACCCCTGCTACCCTCTAACAGGGAGCATGCCTGAGCCAGCCATACACAAATGCCTGGTTCGAGCATGCGCCCTGCTAAACGAATAGCGGGCATGTGGTCGCTGCTTGCACATGCGCCGTTGGTCTGGGAAATAAGGCAAGTTTCCAGGTGACCTGAGGGGTTTCACACAGTGGGGCACTACGATTTTGTGGGTTTTGGTCCACTGTAAGTAATGCAATTGTATTTTTTCAGACTTGTTTTTTGACTATTACAATATGTGATTATATAGCAAAACACGCGTCGTTCCTGACCTTTGCACACAACCTAAAAATCTAAACCTGCTTTTGCTCCCTCCTCATACTGGCAAGACGACCTATAGAAAACTTTTACCTGCATTATGCCATAAGAAATGTTTGTCATGTTAGATTACTGCATTAGTTGAAGTACCTCCTATACACAAAATACATACCGAATAAAAAACAATTTATATATTGTGGAGCACTCTGGGATCTTTGGCACTACCTCTGCAAAGACTTTCTTAAGGGCATTAGTTCAAACTGTTTATTTTGTTACCAGGATAGACACAAAATATTTAATACTGGTTCTGGCCCGTGGGTGGGCCATGCCCTCTCATGGGCCAGAGCTGGGAATGTTTGTGGAGGCAGGAGCTGGCAGGCAGCGGCGGCACCGTGATTAGCAGCGGCTCAGGGATTGGATGGTAAGATATATGTATATGTGTTTGTCTATGTCGGAGGGAAACTGGCTGCTGCAGGAGCACAGCGCATGCAGCAGCGTTGGAGCACCAGGAATGTAATTATACATTTTTTTGGGGGGCATGCAGGACACTGCTTGCATTTAGGATGCCTCACATGCAGCCTGTATTTGGAATGTCTCGCGCGCTGCCTGTATTTGGGATGCCTCACACGCAGTCCTTATTTGGGGTGCCACACACGCAGCCTGTATTTGAGATGCCTGCACACTGCCTGTATTTGGGATGCCTTGCATGCTGCCTGTATTTGGGATGCCACATTCGCTGCCTGTATTTGGGATGCCTCACATGCTGCCTGTATTTGGGATGCCACATACGCTGCCTGTATTTGGCATGCCTCACACGCAACCTGTATTTGGGATGCCTCACACACTGCCTGTATTTGGCATGCCTCACACGTAACCTGTATTTGGGGTGCCACACACGCAGCCTGTATTTGGGATGCCTTGCATGCTGCCTGTATATGGGATGCCTTGCATTCTGCCTGTATTTGGGATGACTCGCACGCAGCCTGTATTTGGGATGCCTCACACGCTGCCTGTATTTGGGATGCCTCACATGCAGCCTGTATTTGGGATGCCTCACGCGCAGCCTGCATTTGGGATGCCTCACGTGCAGCCTGTATTTGGGATGCCTCACACGCAGCCTGTATTTGGGATGCCTCACGAGCAGCCTGTATTTGGGATGAGTCACACGCAGCCTGTATTTGGGATGCCTCGCATGCTGCCTGTATATGGGATGCCCCACATGCTGCCTGTATTTGGGATGCCTCGCATGCATTCTGTATTTGGGTTGCCTCACATGCTGCCTGTATTTGAGAAGCCTTGCATGCTGCTTGTATTTGGGTTGCCTCACATGCTGCTTGTATTTGGGTTGCCTCACATGCTGCCTGTATTTGGGAAGCCTTGCATGTTGCTTGTATTTGGGATGATTTACACGCAGCCTGTATTTGGGAGGAGTCACACGCCGACTGTATTTGGGATGAGTCACATGCCGACTGTATTTGGGATGAGTCACACGCAGCCTGTATTTGGGATGATTCACACGCAGCCTGCCTCCTGTTAGTACTGGCTGTAACCGATGGTGGTGGATGTGGCAGACAAGGGAATCAGTTGTTCTACATTGTGGTCATGCTCACCCTCCCATGTGAGGTGGTGCCGGTGCCCCTGCTGTGTTGGTGACTTGCTGCTTTTTCTCCTCAGCCTTGTGCTGCCACTGAGCCCTTAAATTCAGAGGGGAACTCCACCAGTGCATCCACCAGAGTGTGTGTGTACTCTCTCATTTTGCGATTCTGCTCCAGTGTTTGTATCAAGGAGGTGATTATAGGGTTGAATCAGAGCCTCTTTCACATGCACTTTTGCATGTGTCTAAGTATACAGCACGTCCTGTTCCACTAGAATCCTTACTCTTGGGTAATACATCCACAAGATGGTGCTGGACTGCAGAGACAGCAAAAAAGTGGCTCCTCCCGGCCCCATATATACCAGGGACCTCCCACAAATTCCCCAGATCTTCTCTGCAGTCTGGCTGCGATGACAAGAAGATGGCTCTCTCTACTCGCAGGTGAGCGGGGCTTATAGCCTATGGCCCTGTAGGACTATTCCCTCCCATTCCTTTTTACTGTCTCCCAGCTTAGGCTGCACTGGTCGGGTGATGGTAGGCAGCACCGCTGTCAGGTGCTAAGGAGCGCTGCTCCAACCACAATCCCCCACCAACGGGTAGGCGGTACAGGCCCATGGTGAGCCTTATGGGATTCCCCTCCCGCGTCTGTATGCCCCTCGCCCCCTGTCCCCTCAGTTGGCTCCTTTTAGGCTGGCCGTGGCTTCCCCTTCATTCTCCCTGTTAGCCTGTTAGATCTCGGGGGGGGGGGGGGGTGCATGTCGTTGTGGCCTTATATTATAATCCCTTGTGAATTGGTTGCACTGGTTTTCTTGTTGCCGCGAGCTTGTACTCCACTCTGCGGTCGGTGGCGGTATCACCTCAGGCGCTTCATTGGCTGGCCTGGTCATGTGGGCGCGTTTCCACCTTCTTCGGGGGGGCGGGCCTTGCGGATGATGCGTTCTGCATCACTGTCTCCGCGGCCCGCCCCTCGAGGTATATGCGGGCGCCATTTTGGTTCACTTTGCAGTGTGTGTCTGGCGTCTCCCTCGTGGTCCGTAAGTGCCCCTGCGGGCTGGCTTATTTTGTATTGACTTTTCTGCATTTAGCTTATGGGATCTTTTTGCTTATGTCTTGCAGGCGGGTCAAACTTTTTGTGGTTTCTCCCGGTCTTATCCCCTCTATTTAGTGTTAACTCTTTATTGAAGGGCTATTGAATTCCATTACCTCCCATTTCTCTAGCGGGTTATTGGGGCATCCCGGGTTGCTATTATTAGCGTCAATCCCTATTGGCCTGTTTTGCCGTGATAATCACCATATGGAGGCTTCTCAGGATAATGTGCTCGGGGTTCCTTCGGGACAAGCCCGGCTGTGTGTTGCATGTGGGGTGTCCCCTATAAATGATGATGTCAGGGTTTGTGTACCCTGCGCCCAGCAGGTGCTTGTGCTACAATCTGGGTTGCCTGTGGCTGGACCTGCGCCTCTGGCTTTGCCTACCCCCCCACGCTTACATCTGACTCCTAGTGAGGTGCATACCAGTGGGGAGTCTCAACCTGATTTGGCTACCCGGGTGGCCAGCATTGAAAGGCATATTGCTGGGTCTGGTCCGCGTAAAGCTCCTGCTAAGCGGCGGCATTTGGCACCTGGTGTTACTCTCTTCCCTATGGAGGCTGAGGATTTTTTTGACATTACCGGTCAGACCCCCCTGGAAGAGGGGGAATTATTTTCTGATTCAGAATCATCTGAGGAACAGCCTAGGGGTTATGTTGAGTCTGGGTCTGACCCATGGGCTTCAGATGATACTGACAGGCTTTTAGCTCACATTTTTGAAGTACTCTGTATCTCTCCTCCTGCCGTGGCCCCGCAGCAGCAGGGGGAGCTGTTTCATACTGTTAAACCACGCTTGGAGTTTCCTGAACAAACTCACTTTAATAATCTGGTGCTCAAAGAGTGGGAACGGCCTAGCAGGCTTCCCGGGTTACCAAAGAGTTGGGATAAGAGGTATCCCTTTCCCGATGAGTTGGTTAAACGTTGGTCATGTCCTCCCGAAGTGGATGCACCAGTTTTGGGGTTGTCCAACACATCCGTCATGCATTCCCGTGACTCTACTACCCTGCGGGATGGGGAGGACAGGCGCATAGATCAGCTGCCTTGCCATGCTTTTGCCTGTGTGGGGACCGCGCTGCATCCGGTCTGTGCCTCGGCTATTACAGTTGTTGCTATCAAAAGCCTACTCAAGAGTGAGGAATTTGTTGCATATGTTCTCTCTGCCCTGGATGATACCATTAGAATGTGTGGCAGGGCATCTGCCTTGTTGGTGGCAATACGCCGCTCGGTTTGGCTGTGCCAGTGGGCAGCTGACAACGCTGCTAAGAAGGCTCTCACTGGTTTTCCCTTCAAGGGGCTGCGTCTCTTTGGTGAATGTCTGGATTTGTTCACTAAGGGAGGCAAGTTACCTCAGCGTAAAAGGCAGCCCCAGCCCTTTTGGGGTTCAGGTACCTTTCTTCCTTCCTTCCGTGGTTCCAGAGTTGGATGGGGAGCTTCCTTTGCTGGAGCCCGCGGAGATTTTTGGAGCAGGGGCAGGGGGACGGCTTCGGCTCTTTGCTCACGTCTGGAGACGTCATGTCTCAGACCGGTGTATTTAGGAGGTAGTGTTACAAGACAGTTTGCAGCCTGGCCGCCCCCAAGATTCATCAGATCCCGGATAGCTCAAAACCCCCTGTCAGCTCAGGGTCTGTCCCTTGCTGTCCAAAACCTTCTGGAATTGAAAGTCATCTGCCGAGTGCCCTTAAGGGAAAGGGGCAAAGGCTATTATTCCAATATTTTCACTGTTCCCAAAAAAGATGGATCCATCAGACCCATCCTGGATCTAAAGCTCCTCAACAAATTTGTCAGATTCAGACACTTCCGCATGGAGACTCTGCTCTCAGCCGTGAATTATCTATGCCCGGGGGACTTCATGACCTCCGTAGACATCAAGGATGCTCATCTTCACGTACCAATCTTTTCAAGTCATCAGAGATTCCTCAGGTTCGCCTTGGAGGATCAGCACTACCAATTTGTGGCCTTGCCCTTTGGTCTCACCTCGGCTCCCAGGGTATTCACCAAGGTGCTGGCAGGCGTGATGGCTCTGCTGAGATCGCATCCTTCCCTACTTGGACAACATTCTCATCACCTCTCAGTCCTTCCAACAGGCGGAGCTGGATACCCAGCGGGTGGTGTCCACACTGGAGTCATTCGGCTGGGTGATCAACCACCCCAAATCTTCCCTGTCTCCTTCCATGGTGAAGTCCTTTCTGGGCATGACTCTGGATACATCTCAGGTCAAGATCTTTCTTCCTCAGCAGAAGGTGGAGAGCCTTCAAGCGCAAGCACAGCTCCTTCTGTCTTGTCCTCATCCGTCCATCAGGCAGGGAATGCAGCTGGTGGCCTGCTTCGAGGCGGTTCCATATGCTCAGTTTCACATGAGGCCTCTTCAGCTTCATCTCTTGTCAGTTTGGGATCGGGACCCTGTGTCCCTGGATCAGGTGTTTGTTCTGTCCCCTCTGGCCAGGCGGTCTCTATCGTGGTGGCTGGACTCAAGGAACCTGCTGGGGGGCAGATCCTTTCTGGCCCCTTGCTGGGAGACTGTAACCACAGATGCCAATCTGACCGGTTGGGGGGTCTTCTGGAAGTCCCTGCAATTCCAGGGTCAGTGGGGCCCTCAGGAGACCCACACCCCTATCAACATTCTGGAATTGAGAGCGATAAGGTTGGTTCTCGCCCACTTAACCCCACACCTTCGGAGTCGGGCTGTGCAGGTCCGCTCGGACAACCAGACGGCGGTTGCCTACATTAATCATCAGAGAGGGACCCGGAGCAGAAGGGCCCTCAGGGAGGTGTCTCTGATTCTGTCCTGGGCGGAGGACAATGTTCCCTGCATCTCAGCAGTGTACATTTCGGGGGTGGAGAATCTGGAGGCAGACTCTCTGAGCAGGGGGACCTCTCACCTGGGAGAATGGTCCCTCAGCAGCAGGGTGTTTCGCTCCCTGTGTCACCGTTGGGGTCAGCCAGATGTGGATCTGTTTGCGTCCCATCATAATCGCAAGCTTCCAGTCTTTGTCTCTCTGTCCCAGGACCCTCTGGCCTTAGCCATGGATGCCTTAGCAATGTCTCAGAAGAGCTTTCAGCTCCTGTATGTGTTTTCCCCATTTCCTCTGCTGGGCAGGGTGCTGTGCAAGATAGCTCAGGAAGGGGTGCCAGCTATACTGGTTGCCCGCTGTTGGCCAAGAAGAGTGTGGTTCGCAGACATCGTGCAGCTGGCAGTAGATCAGTACGCCCTGCCCAGGGTTCCAGATCTGCTCACTCAGGGGCAGCTACGCCACCCCAATTTACAAACGCTGGCTTTGACGGCCTAGCTGCTGAAACCTCCATCTTGATGTAAAAGGGGCTGCCTGCCTCAGTCGTTAATACCATGATCAGGGCTAGGAAGAGGTCCTCTTCTTCCATCTACTATAGGGTTTGGCGTACCGACATTGACTGGTGCGAGTCTAGGTTTTCTATTCCTAGGATTCTGGAATTTCTGTAACATGGTATGGATCTGGGTCTTCAACTCAGTACTCTGAAAGGTCATGTTTCTGCCTTGTCCATTTTCTTCCAAAGATCCTTTGCTCAGCATCCCCTAGTCAAGACCTTTTTCCAGTTGGTTACTCACGTGCGTCCCCCACTTAAGCCTATGTTACCAGTCTGGGACTTCAATTTGGTATTATCTGCCTTGCCGGGGTCCCCTTTTGAGCCCTTGCAGGAGGCCCCTTTGTCTATTCTTACGCTTAAGGTAGTCTTTTGGTGGCTATTTCCTATGTTAGGCGTATTTCTGAGTTGGCGGCGCTTTCCATCAAGCCCCCTTACTTTGAGAGACACCAGGACAAGGTGGTGTTTCGTTTTAAGCCAGATTTTCTGCCTAAGGTTGTTTCTGCTTTTCATCTCAATCAGGATATTGTTTTGCCTTCTCTGTGCCCTAATCCTAGTAACCCTAAGGAAAGGGTTTTACACTCTTTGGATGTGGTTAGGAACCTGAAGTTCTATTTGGTGGCTACTGAATCCTTCAGGAAGACTGCTGCTCTTTTCGTGCTTCCGTTTGGACCTAAGAAGGGTCTGGCTCAAGCTAAGTCTACCTGCTATCAGCCAGTGGATTCGTCAGGCTGTTATTCAGGCTTATTCTGCTAAGGGAAAGAATCCTCCCTTCTGCCTTGCTGCTCATTCCACTCGTGCTATTGGTGCCTCTTGGGCTTTTCAGCACCAGGCTTCTGTTGAACAAGTTTGGTCTTGGTCTTCTGTTCATACCTTTTCTAAGTTTTACAAGGTTGATGTTCGGGCTTCAGCTGATTCTGCTTTTGGCCACAAAGTTCTGCAGGCGGCAGTGGTTTAAACTGCCCGTTGTTACTTTTTGGGGATCCCACCCTACCTTACGGACACTGCTATTGGATGTCCCAGGAGTAAGGATTCAAGTGGAACAGGACATGCTGTATACTTATAATAATAAAATTTTGTGATTACTCACCTGTAGAATTGGTATTATACGTATACAGCACGTCCTGTTCCACTCCGCCCTTGTTATCTTTTTCCTTATTACCTCTGTATGATGATTGTTATTATTGTTCAAAATTTTGATTATGGTTATATTTCTCCCGGCTTCTTGTTAACTGCTTTTCAATACTGGGGAATTTGTGGGAGGTCCCTGGTATATATGGGGCTGGGAGGAGCCACTTTTTTGCAATCCAGCGCCATCTTGTGGATGTATTGCCCAGGAGTAAGGATTCAAGTGGAACAGGATGTGCTGTATACGTATAATACCAATTCTACAGGTGAGTAATCACAGAATTGAATTTTTGCATGCTTTTTCCGGTTTTCCGTTACTGTTTTCATACATATATGCGTTTACACTAACGTAAATATGCGCTTTAAATGATCGTATGTTTATCAGCAATTTTCCGTTATGTCGGGCAGCTTACGTTGGTAAGGGCTGGTGCATGATTCAGAGGCTTGATTGCCGATGACAACCTACCCAATAAAATGGGTTTGCTTCCGCTCAACTTACGGGGGTCATTTTGTAGGCGAAAGCTAGTTGTTGAGATGTTTGCTGAGCACGTGGAGGAGTACGAGCGCTTGCAGCTAAACGGCATGATCTGCATCACCATGGCCGAAGCCAGATAACACCGCGCACGCATGGACATCGATCGCATGCATGACGTTGAGCTGTTCGAGCTGACCCGCCTTAATCGCGTTTCCCTCCATAACTTGTATAATGAGCTGCCGCCATGGTAAGCCCGCACCACAAGGAAGGGGCATGCAATTGCCGGTATGACCAAATTGGTTGGATGACTGCAATTTTTTGTGAATGGCTCGTTCCAGAGGCTGGGTGCCCTCTCCGTGGGGATGTCCCAGCCTACGCTGAGCCGCACACTAAACAAGCTTTTGGATGGCATGGCTACACTGTGTCCAAAATACATCTATTTCCCAGACAACATGGTAGCCTGGAAGTTGGGTTTTTTTTAATATAGCCGACATGCCCAACGTCATGGGTGCGATCGATTGTACCCATGTTGCGTTGGTGCCTCCAGCAGCTGAAGAACATCTATTTAGGTATGTGGTTTAGGTCAACATTATGACTTGTATTAACTCATTGATTCACATTATTTTTTAATGTATATAGAAATCAATCATTTGAATGTAGGCCTTAACTAATCATTTGAATGTAGCCCTTAACTACTCATTTTCATGCAGTCCTTAACTAATCATTTGAATGTACCCCCTAACTAATCATTTGAATGTAGCGCTTAACTACTCATTTTCATGCACACCTTAACTAATCATTTGAATGTAGCCCTTAACTACTCATTTTCATGCACACCATAACTAATCATTTGAATGTAGGCCTTAACTAATCATTTTCATGCACACCTTAACTAATCATTTTCATGCACACTAATCATTTTCATGCACACTAATCATTTTCATGCACACCTTAACTAATTATTTGAATGTAGGCCTTAACTAATCATTTTCATGCACACCTTAATTAGTCCTTATCATGTAGACCTTATTAGAATCCAACTGACCAACTACTACTTATTGGTGTTAGTATTTTTTTTTTTGTAAATTATAAAACAATAAGGATCCCTTATTTTGTTGTGTTTAACTTGGTTATTTTCATGATTGTTTTTGTGTACTAAATACCTGTATTTCTGCTCTTACAGGAACCGGAAGATGGGCCACTCCATAAACGTGCAAGCTGTGGTTGGCCCGGACCTTCGGTTCCTAAGTGTGATGGCTGGCTTTCCTGGATCCACCCACGACGCCTATATCCTGAGAAATTCGAGCCTATATGGTCGATTTCAATCAGAAAATTTGTCTGGTGGATGGCTACTGGGTAAGTTTTGAGAAATAATTTAATTAGCCTTTCACTGTATGACTATGAATCATTTTGGATAACCCTGTCTCAACATATGTATGTTCTTTCCCTCTGATGACATGATATACAATGTAGCTAAGAGGAAGACACTAACTTTGTGTTTATTATTTTCAGGGGATTCGGGTTACCTACTACTGCCATGGTTGATGACACCAGTCCTCAGGCCCAGGCGGGCTATAACCGGGCCCATCAAATGACCCGGCAGTTGTGGAGAGGGCCTTTGGCCTGCTTAAAAGCAGATTTAGATGCCTGGACCATACGGGGGTCGGGGGGCTGCAGTATGACCCCATCAAGGTGATAAAGATCATAATAGCCTGCTGTGTCCTACATAATTTTGCGATAATGCAGCAGGTCCCCAGGTATGTTGACGAGTCCCCCTCTCCAGCCACCACGGACATTTCGGACGAGTTATATGAGGACACCCAGAGTGCTTCTGGGCAATCCGTCCGGGACCATCTGATTTCAATTTTTTTTTAAATCATTTTTGGACTTAATTTTGGCCAATTTTAATTTTCTTTTTTGTGTTGGACATTTTGTTTTTAATGTTTTTTTGGGGGGCTATTTTTTAATTTCATAATTTTTTTGTTCATTTGCATTAATTTTTGTTGTCCTTAGATATTTAATTTATTTATGATGTAACAAATGTATCTGATTTATACTCTATACATACTAATTAATACTAAAAAAAATTTTGATTTGAGCATAATGCATTTTTATTGTCAATGATTTCCTTTAACAACAATCATCTTTTCAAAAAAAATTTCACCCACTCTGGTTGAGGCAGCCAGTATTTCCTTAGGCCTAAACCTGCTGAGTGGGAGCTTGAGCAGCCAGTTTACTGAGCCCCAAACTGGCCTTACAAAGTGGGTTTTCTGATGACTATCATGTATCATGAGCTGTATGTGAGAAATTGTAAAGCCACAATCAAAGGCACAAATTAACAAATATGGGTGCATATCACCAGACAGGTGAATAGTGTTGGGATGTAGAGGAAACATGTGGAGCAAATAGAAAGAAAAGTATTAATCTGGTGGATTCCTATAATAAGGCTGGTGGTGGCCTTGTTGGATGTCCAGCACCTGTGCATGTGTGACATTCAGCATCTGCCACTATCCCAGCATCTGCCTGTTGCTAGTCTTCCACCAGGATGTTGAAGTTGTTATTGAAGGTTTGGAAGTGTGCTGACAGCTGTTCAATTAATCTTTGGTTCACTTCCCTAAAGTAGCGGTTGTCATTTCTCCATTCTGTCTCCAGGATCTGCACACGCTTCCCACGGGTTACATGGCGACATGGCTGAGGGCGTCCTCCATTTCCACGGGTTTGGGCGCGTGCAGATGGTGGAGGTCTAGGCCTAGCAACAGGAGCAGATGTAGTAGGCAAATCCTCTGCAGCAGAGCTAGCACATGGGACAGTTGGTTGTGTCTCTTGCTGCTGTCCATGCTGGTCTGGCAGCAGAGGGCGTGATTGTCTCTGCTGCAGAGGATTTGTTGGCGGCTGCTGCTGGGGCAGTGGCAGGTGATGATGCTGGGTTGGCATTTGTGGGGGCATAGTAATGTTCTCCTCCTCCATATGGTGTATTGCTTCCATTATGGGTGGTGTCTGTAGGGACATGAATAAAAAATGTGTAAGATAGTTGCTCAAATAAATGTTGTGGCAAGTAGTCATCTTCCTTCACATGCATCACCAGTTAGTACACTTACCAGATCCAGATGTTCCTGTGTAGGATATGTTGTTAATTGCTGGCGGGACGTGGTGGCAGTGGCCAAAGAGGTGGAGGGTTGCACAGCAGCTTGAGTATTTTGAGGTGCTGGAATGTAAAAGGCAAGGCTATTTAACACATAAACATACCTTGTGTACCCATAGGTGTCGCTTTACGGCACCCGGGGCAAAGATTCAAAATGGACTCCCCCACCGGTTTTCCGGCCCACCTTTGGTGCCCCCCTGAACTGCTGCATCGGAGGAGCGTTGCACATCTTTCCTCTCAGTGCCAGCAGAATTCACCTGTCTGGTGATGTCTTCCCAGATTTGTGTTTTACGCACTTTGCTGGTGGCTTTAGAATTTCACCCATACAGCTCATGATAGTGGTCAGTTACCCCACTTGCCAATGCCATAGTTTGGGGCTCAGTAAAATGCCCACTCAAGCTCCCACGCCGCAGATTTCTGCCTAATGTTGTCCTGGCTGCCTCTTCCTGGGTGGGTGGAAGAATTGGTGACCCTGGCTCAGTTGCAGCCGTGGAAGAGCCAGACCTTTCGCTCACATAGGATTGGGCAGGACTTGCATGGGGGCTGGGTGTCATAGGCTGGCTGCCCAAAGAAGTTGCATCCCTTGAGCTGTCCGGTGACTCGGAGCTCTCCAAGTTGGAATCATGAAATTGGGAACGAGCAGGAGAGGGTGTGGTTGGGGGGCTAGGGCTTCTAGGCCTAGTCTTACCCTTGCCCTTACTAGTAGTGCTCCCTTGGGTTTTGGATTTTGAGGGCCGGGGAGCATTCTTTGCTCTCCGTGATGTGCCAGATTTGGAGGGGGCTGGAGTGTGGGCCAATGGATCCTTCATGTGGCGAGTGGATGTCCTTGTCGAATGCGAGTGGCCACTAGTTTTGTGGGACCTAGTTTCAGGCCTGGATGAAGATTATTCATGCCGTTCGGCACAAGGCTCATGACGATTATGGGACTTGGGGGTCTAGCGGCTACCTTTCTTGGCAGGCATATCGATATCTGTAAAGACACTCAGCTGTTTGTCCAAGTACCCTTTAAATAGTTATGACTGTGTATGACGCTTACGCGTAAGCATGCATACGGACGTGCGCATCCCGGAAACCGCTGGGGCGCAACATATCTGCTGATACTGGCAAAACAAGATGGCACCCACGCTCTTCACCCGCGAGCAACAGGACACTATTATGCTAGTAAGTGTTTGTGTAGGCCGTTGATTTGCAGGCGAAATGCATGTATATGCGATTAGGCAGCGCAGGCCAAAATAGTGGGGGCGAAATTTTAATTTATACGCCGTGCCAAGCAAAAGTTAGTGTGAACATGTGCGCAACACCAAAATGGCATCTAGAAGGATAGCTGAAGGCTAAAAATGTAATGGGGAATGTAAGTTAGGAACCTGCTATAACTGAGATTGTGATTTGTATGATGTTTGTATTAAGCAAATGTTTTTCTTTTATCTTTTAGATGATGGAGAACAGGTATGACTACCTGGCGACTATCAAAAGAGGACGTTGGCACTGGAGATAGTGGCCAAAATTGCCGCCGACAGTAACACCACCTTCACCTTCACCCAGGTCATCCAACACTGGTAGGACCTAAAGTGAAGGAAGAGGCCCCAGTGAGGCGATTCTTCGCTCAACATTTCCCAAGTAAGTACATTACTATTACATCTTAGATATCCAAAAGCCCTTAGCCAGACCTCTGTTTAGGAATGCTATTCTCTTCTAGTGAGCAAATGGGATTATAGAATTAGACCCACCCGGAGGCGAGCAGTCCGGCCAGTGCAGGATGGATCTGGGGCAAATGAAGGCGGTGCGTCTCCAATGCTTAGGTCCTCCCCCTCCTCTGTACGTGGCTTTGAGCAGCCACTGGACCTGTCTACAGAGGAGGGGCATCAGCGGCTCGCCAGGGAGTCTGCCCAGATGGCGGAGCAACAGTGCTCCGGTATGTTTCTCTAAATGAAGCACACACAGGTACATGCACTGTAAACACACACTCATTTCCTGCTTCTATTTTTTTAGATTACGATGTAGCGGGTGGAGAGCGGGGAGTGGATAGGCCAGATGTCCGAGCCCCTGAGATGCATGGAGAAGGTGGCTGATGTCACACACACATTATGAAATGTGTGTTTTGCAAAATCTGACATTAGAAGTAAACATATTTTTCATTTCTCAACGGACTCAGATCCGGAGCAGTGGCAGGCCCCAGAGAGGAGGCTGGTCCCCCAAGCTCAGGTCGCCCACCAGCCTAGTAAGTTTGTAGTCTACTTATTTGATTATCTATAACATAGCTTCATCACCAGGTTTTAAAAAAACGTAGCCTATTAAATTAGCATAATGACATATGGCCTCATCCCTAGCCTATTAAATTAGCATAATGACATATGGCTTCATCCCTTTGCTTGAGCATTAATAATATTTCATTCCACAGCTATGAAAAATGTATATACCAAATATTAATTATTGCTTCCTTTTCACAGCAACCCCACAGGAGAGACTCCAGCATCTGACGGCTACGGTGTATAGGCTGGTGGGCGACATCCAGGAGCTTTCTGCTTCATTGGGGGCCAGTGAAAAATAGATTCCTGGGGCCCGCCACATGTAGTTTAATAATGTTTTTTAAAATTTATCACAATTTAAAACTTTTACACAAATTTAAAAAAAATGTATACATGTTAAAAAAAAACATTTTAAATTTTTGATAATAAAAAAAATAAAAAGAAAAAAATTGCACAGTTAAAGAACAAAAAATATTTATTATATAATTATTTTATGTTAAACTTTTTATGCATAAACACATCAAATGAATAACATACAGCAGAAGACATCAAGAAGGAAGAGAAAACTAAGAGGAGAATGCAGAACATTAATGTAAGCATGAATGCCAGCAGAACATTTAAACAATAACCGCGAGTGAGTTGAGGTAAGCATTAAGGCCCGGGAGAACATCTAAACAGGAACCGTGAGTGAGTTGAGGTAAGCATTAAAGCTGGGAGATGTTAAAAAAAGGAACCGCAAGTGAGTTGAGGTAAGCATTAAGGGCGGGAGATGTTAAAAACAGGAACCGCGAGTGAGTTGAGGTAAGCATTAAGGCCGGCAGATGTTAAAAACTGGAACCGCGAGTGAGTTGAGGTAAGCATTAAGGCCGGCAGATGTTAAAAACTGGAACCGCGATTGAGTTGAGGTAAGCATTTAGGCCGGGAGATGTTAAAAACAGGAACCGCGAATGAGTTGAGGTAAGCATTAAGGCAGGGAGATGTTAAAAACAGGAACCGCGAGTGTGTTGAGGTAAGCATTGGAGCATAAGTGAGTGAGAGCATAGTTGAGACGGGGGACATGAATGCGGTAAATAGCTGCGCGCATGCGTACATGCATACAAACTTTCAAACAGATTTCCTACAGAATTCCGTTTGGACGTATATTTGGAGAAAGATGCATGCTGAATCTAACGGGGCACGGAAAATCTTCGTTGGAAACTACGTTGGAAAACGCTGAAAAACGCTAGTATACAAGGTTTACGGGGTAACATAAACGTAAACCTCGTCCTCTCAAGGACGCAAGAGAGCCAGAAAATGACATTCTCGTTGGCGTACCTAGCTACGAACAGTAAACGGAAGGCTTCCAATGGAGGCTCTGAATCATGCATACGCACCTACGCATACAGAAAAAAAGTGTAAAAAAACACTGCACGAGCCAAATACGACTTGAGGAGGATCTGAATCAGGCCTATTGTCCTTATAGTGTAATCGGCACTGGTGACTCTGCAGTCATTGCGCAGGCACTGGCGAATGTAGTGGCTCATGTAAGCCAGGCTGCCCTGGGTCAAGGAGAAGCTGTCCTCATTGTCAGGTGTCTCTTCTTCCTCCTTCTCCTGCTCCTCCCTCCAGCCACACTCCAGTGACGCCCATGAGCTGTGCTTGGTGCCACCCTGCTGTAAGAGAAAGTTCTCCTCCCCTCCTCTTCTGAATCCTTCAAAAACTGTTCGCTGGCTGGATAGTGGCCCAGAACCAACCCTGCGAGCAATGTGTGCATTCCCTGATGCTTGGGAAAATGTGCCCTCCTCCTCCACCTCGGCTTCCATCACATCACAAAGGATGGGGATGCACTGACGATAGCGTCATCACCGCTGACAATATTGCTGGCATACTGGAAGCACTGTAGCGCCACACAGATGTCCTCATGGAGGCCCACTCATTGGAAGCAGAGTATGAAGCGGAGCAGGAGGAGTAGGCAACAGGAGGCACTGACTGATCTCCAGCAATCCTGGGTGGTGAAAGGTTATCCGCCACAGTGCTTCCCGCCTCAGTCCCAGCTGCCGCTACATTGACCCAGTGGGCAGTTAGAGAGATGTAACGTGCCCATGCTTACTTATCCAAGTGTCAGTGGTGATGAGCTTACTTGTCCATGTGGACACTGGAACTAATGTCATTTCCCAGTGCATAGCTTATTTTTTTTACAACCTGTTGGAGCAGGGCAGGGATGGCCTGGCGAGAAAATTTGTGGCGGCTGGGAACGGTATATTGTGGTACAGCCTCCACCATCAGATCTTTAAAACTGTCAGTCTCCACAAGGGGGAATGGGAGCATTTCATTGACAGCAATTTGGAAATGCTCACATTCAGGGGCAGGGCTAGTGGGTGGGATGGGTCCAACTTCTGCTTTCTCTCCATAGTTTGCAGGATGGAAAGCTGAATGCTTCTCTGGGATGGTGTGGACAGGCTTGATGGCGGTGCTGGTGCTGGAGGTATTGGTGGTCCCACATCCTCCCTTTTGGGGGGAGACAGGTGGCCTTGTTGTTGGGGAGGTAGTGCTAGAAGCTGGCACAACTGAAGCAGCAGAGGGAGGCTGAAGAGCGATGCTGATAGGAGGCTGCGGGGAGGGCATTTATGTATGGACCTAATGGCGGACTTTTCCGGGCCGGCCCTTGACGTCACCGGGGGCGCGCGTGCGCCAACCAGCGGCGTCACCAGGAGGCGGATCGTGTCCTGGCCGGCCAGCCCCAAGATGGCGATTGCGCAGACGCCATGGAGCTTGGGGAAGGGCGGCGCACGGGGCCACGACTCCATCGCCTAGGAGACAAAAGAGGATTGCTGATTGGTTCCTGGCAAAGGAGGGAGGGGTTGCATGACAGGAGCTTCTCGGATCCTTTCCCTTGATGCACGCTGCGAGATTTATTCATTGTTAATACTTTTGCTGTGTTACACATAGGCAGAGAGAAGTTCATCTTAAGGGGGGGCTCCTGCTGTGTCCAGCCCTTTCCTCCCTGAGGAAAGACCCAGGGGGTCTGAAACGTTGGAGTTTGTGCCTGCTCACGCTGTAATGTATCCACTTTTCTTTATAAATTGCGAGTGAGGAGTGAGGTGGCTGGGGAAGACTATCACACCCCTGTCACTCACAAATCTTGAATTGACAGGGGGCATAAAGCGCTTTCCTAGCCACCTTACTCCTTGCCTATAAATAGCTGTGGCGGGAGCCCAGTGCAGGGCAAAAGATCTGTGTCCCCCTCCCCGCTGTCTACAGAAATGTAGGTTTAAAAGGTTTAAACATTCCCCATATAAATGAATGATGGCTACAGTTCCCGCCACACATCTCCCCCACAGCAATGCACCCCCACATATCGCAACCACAGATGTGCAAGGCTGCACCCCACATGTACGCACACACAGATCACCTGCAGATGCGCATGCATACACACAGATGCACACGTGCACATCTCCAAATTCGCATGCACACACCCAAAGATGAGCATGCGTGCACCTGCATATGCACATGCATTCAAACCCATATGTGCATGTGCACACTCCTGTAGACACACATGCACTCATACACTTTTGAACTGTTGCTGGCAATTAGAGATGAGCGAATCGATCCGGACGAACCCGGATTCGTTCCAAATTTCATGAAAAATCGAAGATCGAAGTTTTCCTTTAAACTCCATTCATTTCAATGACAGACATTCTAAGATGGTGGACGGCACATGTCCAGACATGTACCCTGGGGCAAGGTATGATGGGACACTCACATGTAGCCTATCAGCAGCCAGGAAGCCCAGTGACGTCACAGCACTATATAAAGCGGCGGCCATCTTGCTTGTGTGCATTTCAGCGTTCTATTGCGGCCAGAGCACAGCTCCTTACAGACAGGGACAGAGTTAGAGATAGGTAGGGAGAGAAGACAGGGACCCACAGAGTTCCAGGGGGAGCCAGGGAAAGATAAAGATAAGATAAAAAGATAAAGATAAAGTTAAAAATCGGAGGCAGGGACAGCAGAGCAAGAGACAGGGAAAGAAAGCTTTTTTTAATTTTCATTTCAATTCATTTGCCAGATCAGCTTTAAATTCCTGGCCACTGTGCATACCATGTTGGCAGTGGCACATTTAACATTTATTATATCTCGATTAGTTTATTTTTTTTTTCTGCTGTACAAACCCCAGCCCACATGGGCATTCCATTTCAGCAGGTGACCCTATCTTTTAAACCAAATCCCACACCTGCACCGAGCACCCCGTCTGTTATACTAAATAAGCGTGCTTCAGCCTCAGCTGTACTAAGTAATTTAATTTTGCATTGCTTTCTGTCTGCTTACATTAAACCTGTGCCTGGGGTATCCCAAAATTGCAACGAGCACCCCGTCTGTTATACTAAATAAGCGTGCTTCAGCCTCAGCTGTACTAAGTAGTTTAATTTTGCATTGCTTTCTGTCTGCTTACATTAAACCTGTGCCTGGGGTATCCCAAAATTGCAACGAGCACCCCGTCTGTTATACTAAATAAGCGTGCTTCAGCCTCAGCTGTACTAAGTAGTTTAATTTTGCATTGCTTTCTGTCTGCTTACATTAAACCTGTGCCTGGGGTATCCCAAAATTGCAATGAGCACCCCGTCTGTTATACTAAATAAGGGTGCTTCAGCCTCAGCTGTACTTAATAGTTTAATTTTGCATTGCTTTCTGTCTGCTTACATTAAACCTGTGCCTGGGCTATCCCAAAATTGCAACGAGCACCCCGTCTGTTATACTAAATAAGCGTGCTTCAGCCTCAGCTGTACTAAGTAGTTTAATTTTGCATTGCTTTCTGTCTGCTTACATTAAACCTGTGCCTGGGGTATCCCAAAATTGCAACGAGCACCCCGTCTGTTGTACTAAATAAGCGTGCTTCAGCCTCAGCTGTACTAAGTAGTTTAATTTTGCATTGCTTTCTGTCTGCTGACATTAAACCTGTGCCTGGGGTATCCCAAAATTGCACCTAGCACCCCATCTGTTATACAAAATAAGCGTGTTTCAGCCTGAGCTGTACTAAGTTATTTAATTTTGCATTGCTTTCTGCCTGCTGACATTAAACCTGTGCCTGGGGTATCCCAAAATTGCAACGAGCACCCCATCTGTTATACAAAATAAGCGTGCTTCAGCCTGAGCTGTACTAAGTTATTTAATTTTGCATTGCTTCCTGTCTGCTGACATTAAACCTGTGCCTGGGGTATCCCAAAATTGCACCGAGCACCCCGTCTGTTATACTAATCGAGCGTGCTTCAGCCTGAGCTGTACTAAGTTATTTAATTTTGCATTGCTTCCTGTCTGCTGACATTAAACCTGTGCCTGGGGTATCCCAAAATTGCACCGAGCACCCCGTCTGTTATACTAATCGAGCCTGCTTCAGCCTGAGCTGTACTAAGTTATTTAATTTTGCATTGCTTTCTGTCTGCTGACATTAAACCTGTGCCTGGGGTATCCCAAAACTGCACCGAGCACCCCGTCTGTTATACTAAATAAGCGTGCTTCAGCCTGAGCTGTACTAAGTGGTTTAATTTTGCATTGCTTTCTGTCAGCTGACATTAAACCTGTGTCTGGGGTATCCCAAAATTGCAACGACAACGAGCACCCCGTCTGTTATACTAAATAAGCGTGCTTCAGCCTGAGCTGTACTAAGTAGTTTAATTTTGCATTGCTTTCTGTCTGCTGACATTAAACCTGTGCCTGGGGTATCCCAAAATTGCACCGAGCACCCCATCTGTTATACTAAATAAGCATGTTTCAGCCTGAGCTGTACTAAGTTATTTAATTTTGCATTGCTTTCTGTCTGCTGACATTAAACCTGTGCCTGGGGTATCCCAAAATTGCACCTAGCACCCCATCTGTTATACAAAATAAGCGTGCTTCAGCCTGACCTGTACTAAGTTATTTAATTTTGCATTGCTTTCTGCCTGCTGACATTAAACCTGTGCCTGGGATATCCCAAAATTGCACCTAGCACCCCATCTGTTATACAAAATAAGCGTGCTTCAGCCTGAGCTGTACTAAGTTATTTAATTTTGCATTGCTTCCTGTCTGCTGACATTAAACCTGTGCCTGGGGTATCCCAAAATTGCACCGAGCACCCCGTCTGTTATACTAATCAGGCGTGCTTCAGCCTGAGCTGTACTAAGTTATTTAATTTTGCATTGCTTTCTGTCTGCTGACATTAAACCTGTGCCTGGGTTATCCCAAAATTGCACCGAGCACCCCATCTGTTATACTAAATAAGTGTGTTTCAGCCTGAGCTGTACTAAGTTATTTAATTTTGCATTGCTTCCTGTCTGCTGACATTAAACCTGTGCCTGGGGTATCCCAAAATTGCACCGAGCACCCCATCTGTTATACAAAATAAGCGTGCTTCAGCCTGAGCTGTACTAAGTTATTTAATTTTGCATTGCTTTCTGTCTGCTGACATTAAACCTGTGCCTGGGGTATCCCAAAACTGCACCGAGCACCCCGTCTGTTATACTAAATAAGCGTGCTTCAGCCTGAGCTGTACTAAGTTATTTAATTTTGCATTGCTTTCTGTCTGCTGACATTAAACCTGTGCCTTGGGTATCCCAAAATTGCACCTAGCACCCCATCTGTTATACAAAATAAGCGTGCTTCAGCCTGAGCTGTACTAAGTTATTTAATTTTGCATTGCTTCCTGTCTGCTGACATTAAACCTGTGCCTGGGGTATCCCAAAATTGCACCGAGCACCCCGTCTGTTATACTAATCAAGCGTGCTTCAGCCTGAGCTGTACTAAGTTATTTAATTTTGCATTGCTTTCTGTCTGCTGACATTAAACCTGTGCCTGGGGTATCCCAAAATTGCACCGAGCACCCCATCTGTTATACTAAATAAGCGTGTTTCAGCCTGAGCTGTACTAAGTTATTTAATTTTGCATTGCTTTCTGTCTGCTGACATTAAACCTGTGCCTGGGGTATCCCAAAATTGCACCTAGCACCCCATCTGTTATACTAAAATAAGCGTGTTTCAGCCTGAGCTGGTCGAGCAATGAGTTGTTTAAGAGGGATGGCTTGCATCCTTCACAGAAAGGCACAGAAGAACTTGGAGTGGAACTCAGAGCATTTTTTGATTTAAACTAGAGGAAGGGGACAGAGATGTAACTTGCGAGGGTGATTTCTGTCCCCTACCATTTAGGATGAAGCAGGACATTGAAGCAGGAAACACGGTTAGTGGTAGGCTAGAGGTGGAAAAGATCAAGGACACACTAAAATACAATACCAACAACATCCACATGATGTGTACCAATGCTCGCAGCTTGGGCAACAAGCTCTGTGAATTAATGGCTATCATATCCAGAGATGAATTGGATCTTGTTGCAATAACAGAGACTTGGTTCAAGGATCACAATGACTGGGAGATATCCATACCCGGTTACACATTGTACAGAAAAGACAGATTGGATAGAAAGGGCGATGGAGTAGCCATTTATGTCAAGACTACCCTTCAATCAACAATAATTCAGCATACACATAATGAACTAGAAACTCTCTGGGTTACCATGCAGACTAAGGAGGGAGCTGTGGTCAGAATTGGTGTGATATATAGGCCCCCTGGACAATCTGAGGATCTAGATAACCTGTTAATAGATGAAATCAGTGGAATGGCAGAGAAGGGGGACATTGTAATTACAGGTGACTTCAACATGCCTGATGTGGACTGGAATATCCCAAGTGCATCGACATGCAAGAGCAGGACTATATTAGAGGCACTTGATGGAGTGTCTCTAAAACAACTTGTGACATTGCCAACTAGAGGAGATAACATTCTGGACTTAGTTCTGACTAATTGGGATCTGGTGTCCGAGGTCAGGGTTGAAGAAAATCTGGGTTCCAGTGACCATCAATGCTTATGGTTCAGAATAAAAACAGACATTGTGCAATCACACACCAGAACCAAAGTGCTAGACTTTAGGAAGACAAACTTCAAGGAAATGGCGGAGTATGTAGAAAGAAAATTAGGTGAGTGGAACAGAGTAGCAGAAGTGAGTGCCCAGTGGTCACTATTAAAAATGGCCATCTTAAAGGCAACTAAGCAATATGTGAAACAAACTAGCAAGAATAAAAGGAAGAAGAAACCATTATGGTTTACTAGGGAAGTCAGCACTATCATAAAAGATAAGAAGTCTGCCTATAAGAAGTATAAAGTAAGTGGAAGTGTAGCTGACAGAGAGGCGTATAAAATTAAACAGAGGGAAGCAAAACTAATTATAAGGACTGCTAAAGGGCAAAAAGAGGAAGAAATGGCCAAATCTATGAAGAGGGGAGATAAAACCTTTTTCCGATATATTGGTGACAGAAGAAAAACAATGCAGTCTCAAAAATTAGAAATAGGGAAAATAAATATATTGACGGAGATAAGGCTATGGCTGACCATCTGAATAGCTACTTTTGTTCGGTATTTTCAGATAGTAGCAGGCATGGTCATAGCACAACATCCAGCTGGGAAAGTACAGCTCCGGAGTTTCTGGAGGCTGATGTCTTAGCCGAGCTGGCACATCTAAAGGTAAGTAAGGCAATGGGTCCAGATGGAATCCACCCCTGAGTTCTAAGGGAACTTAGGTTTGTGATTGCAGCCCCTCTAACTGATTTACTTAACCATTCCCTTTCAACTGGTGAGGTTCCAGATGATTGGAGAATGGCCAATGTCGTACCAATCCATAAAAAGGGGAGTAGAGAAGAAGCCAGTAATTACAGGCCAGTTAGTTTAACATCTATAGTGGTCAAATTAATGGAAACACTCTTAAAAAAACAGATAATTTCCCATCTAAAAATGAATGACCTATTGGACCCAAAACAGCACGGCTTTACTGAGGGCAGATCATGTCAGACCAATCTTATTGATTTCTTTGACAATGTCACTAAAGTGTTAGATGAAGGTGGTGCTGTGGATATCGCCTATCTGGATTTTAGCAAAGCCTTTGACACTGTACCACATAAGGAGCTCATAGATAAGTTATTGAAGGTAGGACTCAATCCCTGGATAGTTCAGTGGATTTCCAGTTGGCTGAGGGATCGGTATCAGAGCGTTGTTGTAAATGGCGTGCAATCTGAACAAAGGAGTTACAAGTGGTGTGCCGCAAGGCTCTGTCCTGGGCCCCATTCTTTTTAATATATTTGTAAGTGACATAGGAGAAGGCTTGGTAGGAAAAGTTTGTCTGTTTGCTGATGATACAAAGGTTAGTAATAGGGTGGATATTCCTGGAGGTGTCTGCAACATGGAAAATGATTTAGCTTTACTGGATAGATGGTCAAATCTGTGGAAACTAGAGTTTAATGTCTCTAAATGTAAAATCATGCACTTGGGTAGAAGGAATCCCTGCTCTGAGTACCGTATGGGCAGTACTGTGTTAGCCAGGACCTCGGAGGAGAGAGATTTAGGGGTACTGATTACTGATAGCTGCAAGATGAGTGGACAGTGTAGCCAGGCAGTGGGAAAAGCAAGCAGGATGCTCGGCTGCATAGCTCGAGGCATCACCAGTAGGAAGAGGGAGGTTGTGATGCCGCTGTATAGAGCCCTGGTAAGGCCACAGCTAGAATACTGTGTGCAGTTCTGGAGACCTTACCTGCAAAAAGACATTATTCAAATAGAACGTGTCCAAAGGCGGGCAACGAAAATGGTGGAAGGACTTAAACTTAAAACTTATCAGGAGAGACTTAAAGAACTTAATTTGTACAGTCTGGAGGAAAGAAGGGAGAGGGGGGACATGATTGAGACCTTTAAATATGTGAAAGGATTGAATAAGGTTCAGGAGGGAAGTGTTTTTAAGAAGAAACTTAACGATAGAACAAGGGGGCACAACCTGAAGCTAGTCGGGGGGAAGATCAGGAGCAATGTTAGAAAATATTATTTTACAGAAAGAGTAGTAGGTGCTTGGAACAAACTTCCAACAGAGGTAGTTGAAACATCAACAGTCACTGAATTTAAACATGCCTGGGATAAGCACACATCTATCCTAAGATAAAGATTACATACAGTATACACATAAGGGCAGACTAGATGGACCGTATGGTCTCCTTCTGCCGTCAACCTTCTATGTTTCTATGTTTCTAAGTTATTTAATTTTGCATTGCTTTCTGACGGCTGACATTAAACCTGTGCCTTGGGTATCCCAAAATTGCACCTAGCACCCCATCTGTTATACAAAATAAGCGTGCTTCAGCCTGAGCTGTACTAAGTTATTTAATTTTGCATTGCTTTCTGTCTGCTGACATTAAACCTGTGCCTGGGGTATCCCAAAATTGCACCGAGCACCCCATCTGTTATACTAAATAAGCGTGTTTCAGCCTGAGCTGTACTAAGTTATTTAATTTTGCATTGCTTCCTGTCTGCTGACATTAAACCTGTGCCTGGGGTATCCCAAAATGCACCTAGCACCCCATCTGTTATACAAAATAAGCGTGCTTCAGCCTCAGCTGTACTAAGTTATTTAATTTTGCATTGCTTCCTGTCTGCTGACATTAAACCTGTGCCTGGGGTATCCCAAAATTGCACCTAGCACCCCATCTGTTATACAAAATAAGCGTGTTTCAGCCTGAGCTGTACTAAGTTATTTAATTTTGCATTGCTTCCTGTCTGCTGACATTAAACCTGTGCCTGGGGTATCCCAAAATTGCACCTAGCACCCCATCTGTTATACAAAATAAGCATGCTTCAGCCTGAGCTGTACTAAGGTTTTTAATTTTGCATTGCTTTCTGTCTGCTGACATTAAACCTGTGCCTGGGGTATCCCAAAACTGCACCAAGCACCCCGTCTGTTATACTAAATAAGCGTGCTTCAGCCTGAGCTGTACTAAGTTATTTAATTTTGCATTGCTTTCTGTTTGCTGACATTAAAACTGTGCCTTGGGTATCCCAAAATTGCACCTAGCACCCCATCTGTTATACAAAATAAGCGTGCTTCAGCCTGAGCTGTACTAAGTTATTTAATTTTGCATTGCTTTCTGTCTGCTGACATTGAACCTGTGCCTGGGGTATCCCAAAATTGCACCGAACACCCCATCTGTTATACTAAATAAGCGTGTTTCAGCCTGAGCTGTACTAAGTTATTTAATTTTGCATTGCTTCCTGTCTGCTGACATTAAACCTGTGCCTGGGGTATCCCAAAATTGCACCTAGCACCCCATCTGTTATACAAAATAAGCGTGCTTCAGCCTCAGCTGTACTAAGTTATTTAATTTTGCATTGCTTCCTGTCTGCTGACATTAAACCTGTGCCTGGGGTATCCCAAAATTGCACCTAGCACCCCATCTGTTATACAAAATAAGCATGCTTCAGCCTGAGCTGTACTTAGTTATTTAATTTTGCATTGCTTTCTGCCTGCTGACATTAAACCTGTGCCTGGGATATCCCAAAATTGCACCTAGCACCCCATCTGTTATACAAAATAAGCGTGCTTCAGCCTCAGCTGTACTAAGTTATTTAATTTTGCATTGCTTCCTGTCTGCTGACATTAAATCTGGGCCTGGGGTATCCCAAAATTGCACCGAGCACCTCGTCTGTTATACTAATCAAGCGTGCTTCAGCCTGAGCTGTACTAAGTTATTTAATTTTGCATTGCTTTCTGTCTGCTGACATTAAACCTGTGCCTGGGGTATCCCAAAATTGCACCGAGCACCCCATCTGTTATACTAAAATAAGCGTGTTTCAGCCTGAGCTGTACTAAGTTATTTAATTTTGCATTGCTTCCTGTCTGCTGACATTAAACCTGTGCCTGGGGTATCCCAAAATTGCACCTAGCACCCCATCTGTTATACAAAATAAGCGTGCTTCAGCCTGAGCTGTACTAAGTTATTTAATTTTGCATTGCTTTCTGTCTGCTGACATTAAACCTGTGCCTGGGGTATCCCAAAATTGCACCTAGCACCCCATCTGTTATACAAAATAAGCGTGCTTCAGCCTCAGCTGTACTAAGTTATTTAATTTTGCATTGCTTCCTGTCTGCTGACATTAAACCTGTGCCTGGGGTATCCCAAAATTGCACCGAGCACCCCATCTGTTATACTAAAATAAGCGTGTTTCAGCCTGAGCTGTACTAAGTTATTTAATTTTGCATTGCTTCCTGTCTGCTGACATTAAACCTGTGCCTGGGGTATCCCAAAATTGCACCTAGCACCCCATCTGTTATACAAAATAAGCGTGCTTCAGCCTGAGCTGTACTAAGTTATTTAATTTTGCATTGCTTTCTGTCTGCTGACATTAAACCTGTGCCTGGGGTATCCCAAAATTGCACCTAGCACCCCATCTGTTATACAAAATAAGCGTGCTTCAGCCTCAGCTGTACTAAGTTATTTAATTTTGCATTGCTTCCTGTCTGCTGACATTAAACCTGTGCCTGGGGTATCCCAAAATTGCACCTAGCACCCCATCTGTTATACAAAATAAGTGTGCTTCAGCCTGAGCTGTACTAAGTTATTTAATTTTGCATTGCTTCCTGTCTGCTGACATTAAACCTGTGCCTGGGGTATCCCAAAATTGCACCTAGCACCCCATCTGTTATACAAAATAAGCGTGCTTCAGCCTGAGCTGTACTAAGGTTTTTAATTTTGCATTGCTTTCTGTCTGCTGACATTAAACCTGTGCCTGGGGTATCCCAAAACTGCACCAAGCACCCCGTCTGTTATACTAAATAAGCGTGCTTCAGCCTGAGCTGTACTAAGTTATTTAATTTTGCATTGCTTTCTGTTTGCTGACATTAAACCTGTGCCTTGGGTATCCCAAAATTGCACCTAGCACCCCATCTGTTATACAAAATAAGCGTGCTTCAGCCTGAGCTGTACTAAGTTATTTAATTTTGCATTGCTTTCTGTCTGCTGACATTGAACCTGTGCCTGGGGTATCCCAAAATTGCACCGAACACCCCATCTGTTATACTAAATAAGCGTGCTTCAGCCTCAGCTGTACTAAGTTATTTAATTTTGCATTGCTTCCTGTCTGCTGACATTAAACCTGTGCCTGGGGTATCCCAAAATTGCACCTAGCACCCCATCTGTTATACAAAATAAGTGTGCTTCAGCCTGAGCTGTACTAAGTTATTTAATTTTGCATTGCTTCCTGTCTGCTGACATTAAACCTGTGCCTGGGGTATCCCAAAATTGCACCTAGCACCCCATCTGTTATACAAAATAAGCGTGCTTCAGCCTCAGCTGTACTAAGTTATTTAATTTTGCATTGCTTCCTGTCTGCTGACATTAAACCTGTGCCTGGGGTATCCCAAAATTGCACCTAGCACCCCATCTGTTATACAAAATAAGCGTGTTTCAGCCTGAGCTGTACTAAGTTATTTAATTTTGCATTGCTTCCTGTCTGCTGACATTAAACCTGTGCCTGGGGTATCCCAAAATTGCACCTAGCACCCCATCTGTTATACAAAATAAGCATGCTTCAGCCTGAGCTGTACTAAGGTTTTTAATTTTGCATTGCTTTCTGTCTGCTGACATTAAACCTGTGCCTGGGGTATCCCAAAACTGCACCAAGCACCCCGTCTGTTATACTAAATAAGCGTGCTTCAGCCTGAGCTGTACTAAGTTATTTAATTTTGCATTGCTTTCTGTTTGCTGACATTAAAACTGTGCCTTGGGTATCCCAAAATTGCACCTAGCACCCCATCTGTTATACAAAATAAGCGTGCTTCAGCCTGAGCTGTACTAAGTTATTTAATTTTGCATTGCTTTCTGTCTGCTGACATTGAACCTGTGCCTGGGGTATCCCAAAATTGCACCGAACACCCCATCTGTTATACTAAATAAGCGTGTTTCAGCCTGAGCTGTACTAAGTTATTTAATTTTGCATTGCTTCCTGTCTGCTGACATTAAACCTGTGCCTGGGGTATCCCAAAATTGCACCTAGCACCCCATCTGTTATACAAAATAAGCGTGCTTCAGCCTCAGCTGTACTAAGTTATTTAATTTTGCATTGCTTCCTGTCTGCTGACATTAAACCTGTGCCTGGGGTATCCCAAAATTGCACCTAGCACCCCATCTGTTATACAAAATAAGCATGCTTCAGCCTGAGCTGTACTTAGTTATTTAATTTTGCATTGCTTTCTGCCTGCTGACATTAAACCTGTGCCTGGGATATCCCAAAATTGCACCTAGCACCCCATCTGTTATACAAAATAAGCGTGCTTCAGCCTCAGCTGTACTAAGTTATTTAATTTTGCATTGCTTCCTGTCTGCTGACATTAAATCTGGGCCTGGGGTATCCCAAAATTGCACCGAGCACCTCGTCTGTTATACTAATCAAGCGTGCTTCAGCCTGAGCTGTACTAAGTTATTTAATTTTGCATTGCTTTCTGTCTGCTGACATTAAACCTGTGCCTGGGGTATCCCAAAATTGCACCGAGCACCCCATCTGTTATACTAAAATAAGCGTGTTTCAGCCTGAGCTGTACTAAGTTATTTAATTTTGCATTGCTTCCTGTCTGCTGACATTAAACCTGTGCCTGGGGTATCCCAAAATTGCACCTAGCACCCCATCTGTTATACAAAATAAGCGTGCTTCAGCCTGAGCTGTACTAAGTTATTTAATTTTGCATTGCTTTCTGTCTGCTGACATTAAACCTGTGCCTGGGGTATCCCAAAATTGCACCTAGCACCCCATCTGTTATACAAAATAAGCGTGCTTCAGCCTCAGCTGTACTAAGTTATTTAATTTTGCATTGCTTCCTGTCTGCTGACATTAAACCTGTGCCTGGGGTATCCCAAAATTGCACCTAGCACCCCATCTGTTATACAAAATAAGCGTGCTTCAGCCTGAGCTGTACTGTTATTTAATTTTGCATTGCTTTCTGTCTGCTGACATTAAACCTGTGCCTGGGGTATCCCAAAATTGCACCTAGCACCCCATCTGTTATACAAAATAAGCGTGCTTCAGCCTCAGCTGTACTAAGTTATTTAATTTTGCATTGCTTCCTGTCTGCTGACATTAAACCTGTGCCTGGGGTATCCCAAAATTGCACCTAGCACCCCATCTGTTATACAAAATAAGTGTGCTTCAGCCTGAGCTGTACTAAGTTATTTAATTTTGCATTGCTTCCTGTCTGCTGACATTAAACCTGTGCCTGGGGTATCCCAAAATTGCACCTAGCACCCCATCTGTTATACAAAATAAGCGTGCTTCAGCCTGAGCTGTACTAAGGTTTTTAATTTTGCATTGCTTTCTGTCTGCTGACATTAAACCTGTGCCTGGGGTATCCCAAAACTGCACCAAGCACCCCGTCTGTTATACTAAATAAGCGTGCTTCAGCCTGAGCTGTACTAAGTTATTTAATTTTGCATTGCTTTCTGTTTGCTGACATTAAACCTGTGCCTTGGGTATCCCAAAATTGCACCTAGCACCCCATCTGTTATACAAAATAAGCGTGCTTCAGCCTGAGCTGTACTAAGTTATTTAATTTTGCATTGCTTTCTGTCTGCTGACATTGAACCTGTGCCTGGGGTATCCCAAAATTGCACCGAACACCCCATCTGTTATACTAAATAAGCGTGCTTCAGCCTCAGCTGTACTAAGTTATTTAATTTTGCATTGCTTCCTGTCTGCT
The DNA here is from genome assembly GCA_027917425.1 of Gastrophryne carolinensis. Lineage (NCBI taxonomy): Eukaryota > Metazoa > Chordata > Amphibia > Anura > Microhylidae > Gastrophryne > Gastrophryne carolinensis. The sequence goes on along the minus strand of CM051237.1, from coordinate 297,332,206 downwards.
GACATTAAACCTGTGCCTGGGGTATCCCAAAATTGCACCTAGCACCCCATCTGTTATACAAAATAAGTGTGCTTCAGCCTGAGCTGTACTAAGTTATTTAATTTTGCATTGCTTCCTGTCTGCTGACATTAAACCTGTGCCTGGGGTATCCCAAAATTGCACCTAGCACCCCATCTGTTATACAAAATAAGCGTGCTTCAGCCTGAGCTGTACTAAGGTTTTTAATTTTGCATTGCTTTCTGTCTGCTGACATTAAACCTGTGCCTGGGGTATCCCAAAACTGCACCAAGCACCCCGTCTGTTATACTAAATAAGCGTGCTTCAGCCTGAGCTGTACTAAGTTATTTAATTTTGCATTGCTTTCTGTTTGCTGACATTAAACCTGTGCCTTGGGTATCCCAAAATTGCACCTAGCACCCCATCTGTTATACAAAATAAGCGTGCTTCAGCCTGAGCTGTACTAAGTTATTTAATTTTGCATTGCTTTCTGTCTGCTGACATTGAACCTGTGCCTGGGGTATCCCAAAATTGCACCGAACACCCCATCTGTTATACTAAATAAGCGTGTTTCAGCCTGAGCTGTACTAAGTTATTTAATTATGCATTGCTTCCTGTCTGCTGACATTAAACCTGTGCCTGGGGTATCCCAAAATTGCACCTAGCACCCCATCTGTTATACAAAATAAGCGTGCTTCAGCCTCAGCTGTACTAAGTTATTTAATTTTGCATTGCTTCCTGTCTGCTGACATTAAACCTGTGCCTGGGGTATCCCAAAATTGCACCTAGCACCCCATCTGTTATACAAAATAAGCATGCTTCAGCCTGAGCTGTACTTAGTTATTTAATTTTGCATTGCTTTCTGTCTGCTGACATTAAACCTGTGCCTGGGGTATCCCAAAATTGCACCTAGCACCCCATCTGTTATACAAAATAAGCGTGCTTCAGCCTCAGCTGTACTAAGTTATTTAATTTTGCATTGCTTCCTGTCTGCTGACATTAAACCTGTGCCTGGGGTATCCCAAAATTGCACCGAGCACCCCATCTGTTATACAAAATAAGTGTGCTTCAGCCTGAGCTGTACTAAGTTATTTAATTTTGCATTGCTTCCTGTCTGCTGACATTAAACCTGTGCCTGGGGTATCCCAAAATTGCACCTAGCACCCCATCTGTTATACAAAATAAGCGTGCTTCAGCCTGAGCTGTACTAAGGTTTTTAATTTTGCATTGCTTTCTGTCTGCTGACATTAAACCTGTGCCTGGGGTATCCCAAAACTGCACCAAGCACCCCGTCTGTTATACTAAATAAGCGTGCTTCAGCCTGAGCTGTACTAAGTTTTTTAATTTTGCATTGCTTTCTGTTTGCTGACATTAAACCTGTGCCTTGGGTATCCCAAAATTGCACCTAGCACCCCATCTGTTATACAAAATAAGCGTGCTTCAGCCTGAGCTGTACTAAGTTATTTAATTTTGCATTGCTTTCTGTCTGCTGACATTAAACCTGTGCCTTGGGTATCCCAAAATTGCACCTAGCACCCCATCTGTTATACAAAATAAGCGTGCTTCAGCCTGAGCTGTACTAAGTTATTTAATTTTGCATTGCTTCCTGTCTGCTGACATTAAACCTGTGCCTGGGGTATCCCAAAACTGCACCGAGCACCCCGTCTGTTATACTAAATAAGCGTGCTTCAGCCTGAGCTGTACTAAGTTATTTAATTTTGCATTGATTTCTGTCTGCTGACATTAAACCTGTGCCTGGGGTATCCCAAAATTGCACCTAGCACCCCATCTGTTATACAAAATAAGCGTGCTTCAGCCTCAGCTGTACTAAGTTATTTAAATTTGCATTGCTTCCTGTCTGCTGACATTAAACCTGTGCCTGGGGTATCCCAAAATTGCACCTAGCACCCCGTCTGTTATACTAATCAAGTGTGCTTCAGCCTGAGCTGTACTAAGTTATTTAATTTTGTATTGCTTTCTGTCTGCTGACATTAAACCTGTGCTTTGGGTATCCCAAAATTGCACCTAGCACCCCATCTGTTATATAAAATAAGCGTGCTTCAGCCTGAGCTGTACTAAGTTATTTAATTTTGCATTGCTTTCTGTCTGCTGACATTAAACCTGTGCCTGGGGTATCCCAAAATTGCACCTAGCACCCCATCTGTTATACAAAATAAGCGTGCTTCAGCCTCAGCTGTACTAAGTTATTTCATTTTGCATTGCTTTCTGTCTGCTGACATTAAACCTGTGCCTGGGGTATCCCAAAATTGCACCGAGCACCCCGTCTGTTATACTAAATAAGCGTGTTTCAGCCTCAGCTGTACTAAGTTATTTAATTTTGCATTGGTTTCTGACTGCTGTCTTTACACCAGGGCCCAGGGTATCCCAAACTTGCAGCTAGCACCCGATCTGTTATACAAAATAAGCGTGTTTCAGCCTCAGCTGTACTAAGTTATTTAATTTTGCATTGGTTTCTGACTGCTGTCATTACACCAGGGCCCAGGGTATCCCAAACTTGCAGCTAGCATCCTATCTGTTATACAAAAGAGGCGTGTTTCAGCCTCAGCTGTACTAAGTTATTTAATTTTGCATTGGTTTCTGACTGCTGTCATTACACCAGGGCCCAGGGCACCCCAAAGCTGCACCTTGCACCCTATCTGTTATACAACATAAGCGTTGATCAGCATCAGCTGCTTTATTAAGCTACTTCAGTTTGCACTTGTTTTTGACTGCTTTTAATAAACCAGGCCGCAGGGCACCCCAAAGCTGCACCTTGAACCCTATCTGTTATACAACATAAGCGTTGATCAGCATCAGCTGCTTTATTAAGGTACTTCAGTTTGCACTTGTTTTTGACTTCTTTCAATAAACCAGGCCGCAGGGCACCCCAAAGCTGCACTTTGCACCCTATCTGTTATACAACATAAGCGTTGATCAGCATCAGCTGCTTTATTAAGCTACTTTAGTGTGCACTTGTTTTTGACTGCTTTTAATAAACCAGGCCGCAGGGCACCCCAAAGCTGCACCTTGAACCCTATCTGTTATACAACATAAGCGTTGATCAGCATCAGCTGCTTTATTAAGGTACTTCAGTTTGCACTTGTTTTTGACTTCTTTCAATAAACCAGGCCGCAGGGCACCCCAAAGCTGCACCTTGCACCCTATCTGTTTATACTAAATAAGCAAATGCATAAAAATGTCAGGCAGACAAGTGCCAGGATGTTCAAAGAGGAGGGGCAGAGGCCAAGATTCAGCAGGCAGAGGTCGCAGCAGACTAGGGGCGAGTGGCAGCAGGAGTCACGGTGAGAGACCTGATCTGCCAGTATCTGCTAGCGGTCGTGTCTCCACCAGTAACGCATCTGCTGTGGTAGATTGGTTAACCCGCTCATCAACATCATCACAAGTTACGTCTGAGACCCCCAGTCTAGGGTCGGTAGGTTCCTCTGACACAACCCTGAGTTGGCATGCCCCGAGAGCAGTCCCTGTTCTCCCATTGCCCCTGTCCTACGCCGCTCCCTCCCCCAGCGACGTATCCTATGCTTTGGGTTCAGCTCCACTCTTTAGTGAGGAGGACGATCAGATAGAGGACAGTCAGCAGCTACTGCCCAGCCATGAAATGGAGGTGGCTTCTTTAGCTCGGCAGACAAATAGTGATGTGGACAGTGTCGTGGGTGTTGCGAGATTTCCAGCTTCTGCGCCAGACACTGTTGAGGAATCCACGAACATCAGTGACGTACAGCCACAACTCGGTGATGATGATGATGAAGCCGATCGCACTTGGGAGCCGGGTGATGAAGGGGCTTCATTGTCATCATCAGGAGAAGAGGGGCGCAGGTTGCCCCGGAGTCAGCAGCTCAGGCAGCAAGGTGTTAGCAGCATGGTTGGCAGTCAGCATGGGGGCACAATTGTAAAGCCTGGAGCCAAACGGGGCCGGGGCCGGGGTAGAGCACCTGCTGCGCGGCAGGCTACCTTATTGGGAGGTAGTGGGGCAGGGGTTCCTGGAGTTGGCGACAATAGCAGCGAATCAGTGAGGCCTGTTGGTGGGAAAAGTAGCTACTCGGCAGTGTGGCAGTTTTTCCTGAAGCATCCGCAGGAGGGTAACATGGCCACATGCAAGATATGTAGGCAGAAGGTGAAGCGTGGCCAGGGCCCAAATGTTGGCACCACGGCCCTGTGTCAACATATGATGCGTCGCCATAAAGCGACCTGGGAGAACCGAGGCTCCCAAGGGGTGGTACAGTCTGCTTCCTCACCAAGTGGCACGCCGCTCCCAATTTCTGCCAGCCAAGGCTCCAGCACCTCAGCCAAAGGCAGCTGTGCGTCATACCCATCCTCTGTCGCTCCTGCTCCTCCTCCTCCAAGTCATGCATCCCGCCAGCAACCCATCAGCGAAGCCATGTCCAAGAGACAGCAGTATGCGCCCACTCATCCTACGGCGCAGAAGCTGAATGTGCTCCTGTCCAAGTTGCTGGTGCTGCAATCGCTCCCTTTTCAGGTGGTGGACTCTGCACCTTTCAGAGAACTGATGGCTTGTGCCGAGCCGAGGTGGAGAGTCCCAAGCCATCATTTCTTTGCCAAGAAGGCAGTACCAGCGCTGCACACTTTTGTTGAACAGAAGGTGGGCCAGTCCTTGAGCCTGTCGGTGTGTAGCAAAGTGCATGGCAGCGCCGACGTCTGGAGCTGTAACTACGGTCAGGGACAGTACATGTCGTTTACGGCCCACTGGGTGACTGTGGTCCCTTTGCAGCAGCAACTTGGACAGGTCACGCCGCTTCGGCCTCGGCGTTCCCTGCCCGTTGGGCCTATGACACCGTGCGACTCGGCCTCCTCATCCTCCGCCATCTCCTCACCCTCCACTGTAGGCTCAAGTCTCAGTGCCCCTCCAGTCTACCATGTGTGCGGGGCACGGAGGTGTCACGCAGTGCTTCACATGGTTTGTCTTGGCGAACGGAGTCACACAGGGGAGGAACTGCTTAAATGTATTCATCAGGAAATCCAAACATGGCTTACTCCAAGAAAACTTAAAATGGGAATCATGGTTACCGACAATGGGAAGAACATTTTGTCTGCGCTGCGCCAAGGAAGGCTGACCCATGCCCCCTGCATGGCTCACGTCTTCAATCTGGTCAAGCGGTTTCTGGGGGTGTTCCCCCCATATGCAAGACATCCTAACAACTTCAAGGAAACTTTGCATGCACTTCAGCCACTCATACACCGCCAAACACACCCTTCTTGAGCTACAGCGTCAGAATGGTATCCCCCAACATAGTCTGATTTGCGATGTTTCCACCCGTTGGAATTCTACCCTTCACATGTTGGACCGATTATATGAACAGAGAAAAGCCATCACGGATTTCCTGATGATCCAAGCGGATAGGGGGACTCCCCTGTGTAACTTCAATGTCAACCAGTGGCAGCTCATACGTGACACCTGCCGTTTGCTCAGGCCCTTTGAGGAAGCCACTTTATTTGTCAGTCGGCAGGATTACGGGATGAACGACGTGATTCCACTGCTTCATGTACTACAGCACATGTTGGAAACCATGGCTGGTCAGGGCACTGGAGACATGGCGTTTACATCTTACGGCCACATGAACCCTGTTGGAGCTGAACTGGAGGAGGAGGAGGAAGAGGAGGAGGAGTTGCCCAGCGAAACACAGTTTAGGCTTGGCGAAATGGCTGGTTTATCTAGTCAGCGGACAGGAGAGGAGGAGCAGGAGCAGCCAGAAGAGCTAGAGGGTTTTGAGGAAGGTGAGACAGAGGACCCGGACACACCGTGGCAGTATGCAGTGGAGATGGAGACAGGTAGTCCATCCGAGTCACTTGCGCAAATGGCAGGAAGCATGCTCACGTGCTTGCGTAGTGACCCCAGAATTGTTTCCATTTGCCGGCGGGATGACTTCTGGCTGTCCACCTTATTGGACCCTCGCTTCCGGCACAAAATGGGGGCATTTTTTAAACCCGCCGGGAGGGAGGACAAACTGAACTACTACAAAGACATTCTACGTAGGCAGTTGGCTGATGCCTATCTGCGCCATGGTCCATACTCTCGCAGGTCTGACTCGAGGGGACCTCTGCACTCACCTTCCACTGCCATGGCTGCTGGGGGGGTTGGCAGGAGCAGCAGCAGCAGCTCCATCAGCAGCAGCCTCAGTCTTCAGTCGCTAATGAGTAGCTTTCTACACCCGCATAGTGAGGCTACTCATGAGCAGCAGGAAGACCTGGAGCAGGACCTCAACCAGCAGGTCATGTCATACCTTGACATGACCATGCCAACACACCTTGAGGATCCGCTGGACTTCTGGGCAGCCAAACTTGATTTGTGGCCGCAACTAGCAGAGTTTGCCCTGGAAAAGCTGTCCTGCCCGGCAAGTAGCGTGCCATTTGAGCGGGTGTTTAGTGCGGCGGGGGCCATAGTTACGGCGAGGAGAACTCGTCTGTCAACTAAAAATGTGGAGAGACTCACCTTTGTCAAAATGAATCAGGGATGGATCAGCCAGGATTTCCACCCACCAATGCCTGATGCATGCGACTAGATTCAGCATGGTGCCACGTTTTACACTTTCCAAATGGTGCAAAACATATTTATGTCTTTAGGCCAATTTTTGGGCTCCTGCTGATGCCAACTTCAGGGTGTGCCTTCCAACCAATTTTTGGCCTCCTGCTGATGCCAACTTCAGGGTGTGCCTTTCAGCCAATGTTGGGCTGCTGCTGCTGCTGCTTGCAACTCCAGGGTGTGATTCATCCAATTTTTGGGCTCCTGCTGCCAACTCCAGTGTCTCTTTCAGCCAATGTTTGGGCTGCTGCTGCAGCTGCTTGCAACTCCAGGGAGTGATTCATCCAATTTTTGGGCTCCTGAAGCCAACTCCAGTGTGTCTTTCAAGCTATGTTTGGGCTCCTGCTGCTTGCAACTCCAGGGTGTGATTCATCCAATTTTTGGGCTCCTGAAGCCAACTCCAGTGTGTCTTTCAAGCTATGTTTGGGCTGCTGCTGCTTGCACCTCCAGGGTGTGATTCATCCAATTTTTGGGCTCCTGCTGCCAACTCCAGTGTCTCTTTCAGCCAATGTTTGGGCTCCTGCTGCTGCTTGCAACTCCAGGGTGTGATTCATCCAATTTTTGGGCTCCTGAAGCCAACTCCAGTGTCTCTTTCAAGCTATGTTTGGGCTGCTGCTGCTTGCAACTCCAGGGTGTGATTCATCCAATTTTTGGTCTCCTGAAGCCAACTCCAGTGTCTCTTTCAGCCAATGTTGGGCTCCTGCTGCTGCTGCTTGCAACTCCAGGGTGTGATTCATCCAATTTTTGGGCTCCTGCTGCCAACTCCAGTGTCTCTTTCAAGCTATGTTTGGGCTGCTGCTTGCAACTCCAGGGTGTGATTCATCCAATTTTTGGGCTCCTGCTGCCAACTCCAGTGTCTCTTTCAAGCTATGTTTGGGCTGCTGCTGCTTGCAACTCCAGGGTGTGATTCATCCAATTTTTGGGCTCCTGCTGCCAACTCCAGTGTCTCTTTCAAGCTATGTTTGGGCTCCTGCTGCTGCTGCTGCTTGCAACTCCAGGGTGTCATTCAGCCAATTTTTGGGCTCCTGCTGCCAACTCCAATGTCTCTTTGAGCCAAATCCAATGTTTGGGCTCCTGCTGCTGCCAGCTCCAGGGTGTGTTTTTCAGGCAATATAGGGGCCCCTCATAGTGATGCCACCTCAACTCTTTGTAAATGTGCCGCTCTGCAATTCTAATAGCGATGCCTCTGATCTGCATGTCCTAATTATTTACAGTATTATTTCACCCAGCACGCATCCTATGCGTGTTACAGCAAGGCAGAATGGTTTACAACCCTATTGAGGCTCTAGGAAGCTCAGAAATAGCCATTTTTAATAGCGATTCGTTGCGAATAAATTCGGGTCGAAACGATTTTTGTCTGAAAATTCGGCGAATCAGTCGAATCAAATTTTTCAAAAGTTCGCTCATCTCTACTGGCAATACTTGGCTGTCCTGGGAAATTGGACAATTGCTATGACTTTGACTGGACTACAAGAAATAAATTGTCCTTAACAGCATTGGGTTGGACTGAGCCTGAGAATCCAACCAAAATCTTCCAAGGTCCTCTGCACCCCATGCTTAGCCTGATAGGCCTTTAAGACATTGATACATCCCTATAGGTTAGGATGTGGATATCTTTCTTGCAGACAACTGCCATGGTTGTTTGCATGATCTTGGTGAACACAATTGGTGCTGCGGCTAACCCCAAGGGCAGGGTCTCAGAATAACAGTGTTGGGTACCCAATGCCAGTCCCAGAACTTTCTTGTGAAAGATTGGAACATAGAACGTTTGTAGTCCTGCAGGCATACCTTCCTGACCTAGGAATTCCAGACCTTTTTTAATCAGGTTTCTTCAAAGCAGCTTTATTGCCTCCACCTTACTAGATAGGGATACCCCTTTAGGCCCGGATTTGTGCATCTTCCCTGACCTTTGTACTACCATGCAGATATAAATTAGAATTTTTAGGATTTGATGCTGAGACTGACTTTTCTGCATTTCTCTCAAGGGCCAATATTTTAGCATCTGTGGCAGTATGCAATTCCACACAAAAAAACGTCAGCACAGATGCATTCACCAGCCTGCATCTAATTTAACACTAATGCCATATACTTTGCAGTGACCACGCTCTTGTTCTGCCAGTTTATAGTGGTGCTGTAGATTAAGGTCCCATACATAAATTGCTGTACAATGGGGGTAACAATGATTGGGAGGGGCACCAGGACGATTGCCCTGCACAAAATGGGGTAGTGAGAGTTAACAGAAAACAAAAGCATTTAATAAATAAATAAAAATTAAGAGTTTTTTCTGTGTTTAATTCATTCCCACTGCAGGGTCATTCCCCCTGCGGGTTTATTTTTTCTGGTAGTTGTTTGGGCATTTTTTGGTTAGATACAATTTTTTAATTGTATGGTTTCATTTTAAGTGTTTTACTAAATGCAGCTTTTAAAAGCATCACATGTAACATTGAATCTGCCTGCAGGTTTATTTTTTAATATTTTTGGGAAATTGGGCATTTTTATGTTAGACACTAAAAGACTAAAGACATCTGTTTGTCCGAATTTTGTTTTTTTTTGTCACTTTTCCTTGTTTTAATGAATGTTACTTAAACTGCATTCATTAAAGCAGGGAAATTGACAGCGGGGTTCTTTTTATTTACAGCGGCCTCTGAGCCCTGGGTTACATGCCCTTATGCTTGGTGCCTGGGCTGATTGCTTTTGTGGGGGGGGGGGGGGGGGGGATCATGTTTATTTTTTTGTAAAAAAACAAAATAGACAGCCTAGAAAAAAATAAAAAGAATGAAAAATGCCCCAAACATTTCCCAATAATATTAAAAAAATAAACACGCAGGCAGCTTCAACGTTAAATGGGATGCAAGTGTAATTTACTACACTTAAAAACTAAAAAAAACTATAAAAAAGTAAAAAGTCAGGCTATTTTTTGTTACATAAAAATTGTATTTAACCAAAAACACCCAAAACATTACCAAAAATTCAGGCTATTCTTCAATAGATAAAAATTGTATCTAACCAAAAACGCCCAAAACATTACCAAAAATATGAAAAAATAAACCCCCAGGCAGTTTCATTGTTAAATGGGATACCTTTAAAAGCCGCATTTATTAAAACACTTAAAACTGAAAAAATACAATTTAAAAAAAAAAAATTCAGGCTATTCTTTTTAGATAAAAATTGTACAGTATCTAACCAAAATGTCCCAAAGTTACCAAAAAAGTGTTGTGTAATTTTTCCGATTAACCCTTTCACTGCCAGCCTATCTGGAGATTTTTTCACCCTTGTTGCCAGACCATTTTGCACTATTTTGCGCTCCATATGTTCAACTGTGATTTTTGAAGGGATTTCCCAGGGAAATTATATATTGTTTTTTTCAGCAGAGGCTGGGCTTTAACGGGAAATGTCTTGTTTGTAATTTTTTAGGTGTATTCCCAAAAATATGTACATATACAAAAATATGTGCAAAAAAATGTAAAAAAAACATTTTTTTACAATTTAGTTTTTTGTGTTTTGATTTGTGTTTTTTTGTTATAAAAAATGTAAGTTTGTCAATAAAATCTTATTGCATGTAAAAGCCCCATTTCTCCTGGTTACAGCGGTACCACATATGTATGGGTAGACACCCTTTCCTGCCCAGGAGACTCCCCCAAACTGAAACAGCGCTTTAGGAGATTTTCGGGGAAAATACACCTGTGCTAGGTGCTATGCGCACATTGTAGTTTTTCTTTTTCAACCCTTTACATTTGAAGTACCCCAACAAACTATATATACTACTGTACATACTGTACATACCTCATGCTTTCTAGGCGTACCAGGCTTGTTGACATTGGTGCAGTTTTCTGGAAGTAATCCCTCAATGAATTATTATTATTATAATTATTATTATTGCATAGGGTTTCCCTAAAAAAAGAATTAAAAAACAGAATCAAAGGCACTTGTTCCTAAAAAATATGTAATGCAAACAAGAAAAAACAAGTTAAATCTGAAAAAGCAACACCCCCGAACAGAACAATACCCAACATGCATAGCTACAGTCAATAGAAGAGTTGGCAAACACCCCAAAGTAAAGTGTGTGCGTAAGAATAATTTTACTTGAAAATTTCAGCTCTGCAGACAAAGTGCTCACCTTGAGCTTTTTCTACTAAAACAACCCTTTACATTTGGAATACTCCCCACACACCCACACACCATATATTCCCTGAAGGTACACCTGTTAAGCTTTCGGGGAGGCCGATTCATTAATAGCGGCAGGTAGCGACAGTTGAGCGACTGTAACAGTATTTTCACAGCGCCCGCTAGTAGTCGCTGTGCTTGGCCATTGTTCGGTTGTTGATAGCGACTGAGTCGGTGTGCAGTAATGTTGAATACGGGGTGACGAGTTGCTATTTGACAGGTTCCGCGATGTATGGGTGCTCATGATAGCGACTGGTCAGAGCGACCGGCTCCCACCACATTCATCAAAAAATCACGCTCAAAAAATTCTCGCGCTGTGAAATGCATGTTTAAACCCCAGAGCGCTGGCAGCGATGTGTTAAAAGTAGTTTTTTAACCCCCAAACCACCATATTTTTAGAAACCAAAAAAAAAAAAAATTTTTGAAAGAATTTAGTAATATGAATACAATAATATCAGACCTGTAATATCAATTCTGCACAATTTTTTTTTTTTTTTTACCTTAAAAAAATTAACTAACATGGCAGAAGTGGTCACAGAATTTTTCACATTAAAAAAAAAAAAAAAAAACATTAATAACAATTAATTATGAATATTTAAAGATTGTTCCATTGAAATGCATTGGAGAGCGCCAGGTAGCGAGAGGTCATACCTGTCGCTGTTCAAGGTCGGACGCTGGCGCTGTGCGCTGAGGCTGGAATAATGATGAATGAGGGGCTATCTGGCGCTATCTCAGTCGCTAAGCAGGATCGGCTTGATAAATGTGTGATTGTGGTGGGGAGCCGGCGTTCTCGTGGCAGTGCCCGTCATTACCGGTCGCTCACCAGTCGCTACCTGTCGCTATTCCTTCATAAATAAGGGCCTAAGTGTACACAGCTTGTTGTAGTTGGCTCATCTTTCTGGAAGTAATCCCCCAAAGAATTCTTTGGTTGCACAGGGTTTCCCTAAAAAATGGATACAAAAGCAGAATAAAAAACACCTTTTCCTAAAATATCAATATACAAACAAGAAAGAACAAGGTAAATCTGAAAGCACAAGGTCCCCTGAGCAGAACATTACCCAACATGCATAGGTACTTTCAATCCTTTTATTTCCCAGCTTACTTGAAATTTTGTCACCCTCTGTTGACAGGTCATTTTTCCCCATGTTTAACCGGGATTTTTTCAGGAATTTCCAGGAAAATTCTATATATTTTTTTTGCGGCAGAGTTTAGGCTTTAACATGAAATGTCTTGTTTGTAATTTTTTTTACTGTTTTTTTAAAATATTTTTAAGTCAAAAAACAAAAAAAATAAAAAAAAATTATTTCTTTTAAATTGTCTCAATTATTTTAAATAAACAATTTATTTTTCTAAAGAAAACCATATTGTATGTGAAAGCCCCATTTTTTCTGATTACAACGGTACCACATATGTATAGGTAGCCCCCCTTTACTGTCCAGGAGACCCCCCAAACTAAAAAGAGCACTTTATAACATTTACAAATAAAATATAACTACTATCCACACTATAAAGGGTTAAATTTAAAAAAAATTGTTGTGAGATTCCCCTTCCCGGCGGAGGGGGACCCATTTTTTGGGTTAAAAACCCTTAAAAATCCCCCCAAAAATGGCGTGAGGTCCCCACTACCCAGCATAACCAGCCCTGGGACCAGCTATGGGGGCTTGTACAAGGCGCAGGGGCCAACTTTGGTGGCTCCTGGCCCTGCAGGCTACAAGCAAGGCATAGCCTATGGCCACAGGCTCTTCTGCCCCCCTGGGCTTTGGGGAGGCAGGTAATGGGGGGCTCAGATTTAATGGCAAGTCACCCGCTAGCCGCAGGTGACTTGCCAGACCCAGAGCCTTGTGAACTGGTATAGGGGTCATATAGATCCCTTACAGTTCACAAAGGGTTAAATGTAAACAAAACACAGACACACACAGAGTAAAAAATATATATATTTTTTTAATACTTACCTCCCATCCCTCCCCGGCACTGTGTCCCACACTGATCACTTTGGCTTCAGCGCTCCTGCTGCTGCTGGAAGCCTTTTTAATCTGCTGGGTGACAGGTAACATAGGGTTAATTTTTAAAAAAATGACATAGGGTCCCCCCTCCCAGGGTGGGGGAACCCCATTTTTTTTAATTAATCCCCCCCAAAAATAGTGTGAGGTCCCCCCTACCCAGCATAACCGGCCCAGGGCCAGCTATGGAGGCTTGTAGAACAGGGCGCAGGGGCCAGCTTTGGCTGCCCCTGGCCCCTGCAGGCTACAAGCCCACATAGCCTCTGTGGGGCCCGGGCCCTTCTGCCCCCCCTGGCCTTTGGGGAGGCAGGTAATGGGGGGGCTTGGGGTTAATGGCAAGTCACCCGCTTGCTGCAAGTGACTTGCCAGCCCCCAGCCTTGTGAACTGGTATAGGGATATCATGGATCCCTTACCTGTTCACAAATGGTTAACAGTAAAACACACACACACACACACACACACACACACACACATAATTAAAAATGACTTAATTAAAAAATAAAAACTTTTTTTTTTTACTTTACTCACCTCCGATCGTTAGCTCCTGTGTCCCTCGATGCGATAACAGATGCGATCATGCTGGCTACAGTAGCAGAGGGGCAGAGGATGATCTGTGAAAGAATAACAGCCAGGAGCCAGTAAGACACCCGATGAGTGACGTCATAAGCCCTGCCCCCAAAGAGGTGGGGCTTAGCGGCAAATTGGCGGCGCCCGTCGGGAGAGGAGGGGGAGAGGCCTGTCAGGCTCCCCCTGAAGCTGAAGAGCCGGGGGAGGGCGATCGGAGGCCCCCCTGGTGAAGAGGAGACCCTGCGGGTGCGATTGAACGCTGAGGTGTTTATTTTTTTTTACAGGTAATTCAGGCGGGGGAGGGGGGGGGCTATTCCGGACACTCCCCTGCAGCCGGGAGGGCCTGGGTGGGGGATCGAAGCCCCCTCCCGGATGAAGAGGAGACCCAGCCGGATCGAACAAGGGGGCAGGTGAGTGTTTCTTTTTTTACTTATTTTTTACTGTAGCAGGGGGGGAAAGTCAGGCACGTAGATTCTTTGTGCTTGGCACTTAAGTGGAGTAGAAGCGAGCACGTAGAATCTACGTGCTTGGCACTGAAAGGGTTAAGACAGAAGCTTGGAGCCACACTGTATGCAGTGGAATCACCTGATGGTGACTCTGCCTCTGAGATCAAAGAAATGGTCTCTGCTAAGAACTTGTCTCTGCATCTGCAAAACTGTGGTTCCTAGGTCCCTAAATTGGTCACATAGGGTTGACCTTTGCCAATAAATCAAGATACCAAATCTTTTTCTGCCTTTGTAAAATAGGATGGTTCAAACATTACTAGCATTGTGCAGAAGAACTAATCCTTGCTTGATCTTGATTAAATATAACCATGTTACCCTGACATTTTGGACAAACAATAATGCTTTGTTGTTCAGAACTAATGTTGTAAATATGCTATAGCGCCAGAGATTTATACTTAAGTGACTTAATTGTGCTGGCAGGGGAAATGACTTACAACACTATCGCTTAGGCATCATAAATGTTTTGCAGCATTTTATCCAGAGTGAAACTCTAGTTCTCTGTTTTATGCCTTGTGCTATGCTGCAGGCTGTAGTTCATAGTTGTTGATCTGTAATAAAATGAAATATATTAAGCCATAGGTATGCCAGCATAGAAGTACATAAAAATGTTTTGTGTCCTGACCATGACATAACTTAAAAAAAAAAGTCGGGTGCAATTGTTCATTCCCACTATGAAGATGATCATAACGCTGGTTTTAAAAGGGCAGATCACCCATAATTCAGTTTATAAACTGAGAAGCTGGTTGCGAGTGTCTAGATGAATATTCATTAGGATCTCTTAATCTGCCATCGACTGTGATTCATTAGGCATATGTAAATATCACTCACTTTAATTACCCCTAAACTGACTTAACATAATGTTGTCATTAGCAAATTATTAGTTATTTGTGTAACTAATGGTGCATTATGGTGTGCACGTTAAATTGTCAGATATATGATTCTAATTATGAAGATGCTTTATGCTAGGTGGCTTTAAACTGTTCTGTAAAATATAATGCAGGCAAATCAAATTGTGCATGCTAATAGCAGTCCTCAGGACTTTTCAGAGTATAGCTGATGCTAAACATGGCCGTCTGTAATTATAGGGTCATTTTCATTTCAGTTATTTAAAGAAGGCTGAAACAGTCATAGTTACCTTGAGTTATTAGATTATAGACTTTATACATAATATATATATATATATCTTGAAATAGTTACTCTTTTCTAAGTATTACACTTTTGGGGTAAAAGGCCTAGGGCTTCAGCAGCATCCTTGGCCACGCACCAACATTTAACAATCTGAATGGGGAATTTGCCTCCAAATCCTCTGCACTTTCCTCTATGCTGTACACCTTTGCTCTATCTTCTGTGCTGTCCACACATCTTTTAGATCACTAGTTTGAATGCAAAGGACCTAAAAGTGTTTGCCCACACATGGCCAATTAGTATGTTTGTTTTTATGTTCTGGGAGGAATCTTTGGGACTAGTTTAGATCATTATACACCCCTTAATGGTGTCCTATGAAGCTGAAAAGGTCTGATGTTCCTCTTTAAGTCAAAAGACCCAGCTAGAGCAATTCAGTGGAACTCTGTGCCACCGGGACAGGCTTCAATAAGTTGGTATGAGCTTATTCAGCGGATTCAGTTAAGTGGATCAAAACACTCACTACCTCTGTCCCATGGGCAGGAGTTGGTGAGCGATGCATCCATTACCGTCCTTACTACCGCGTATTGCTCACTTCCTCCTCCACCTCATAGCGTGCTGCAGGGTGGTTACAGCCTCACTGCATGTCTGGACCAGGAGGTGAGTCTCGAGAACATAACTTGCCAGGGTTGATGTGTAATTAGTTGGCAGGTGCAGGTTAGCCAATGAAATTTATGATTGAGAGGGTGAACACCATATTCAAAGGTATATGTGAGCGATATGAATGTATTAGGGATTATGTCATGAGTAAGGACCGGCTGGTCCGAAACACAGACATTTCAAGAGATCACCTTTTTATGGCTACAGAATTTTTTAATGAATTTTAGCTACATTTGTGCTTATACTGGATCAAAAACCCACTAAACTTGTGAAATAAATTTTGCTAAAGCCCCTGCCAATGCTCCCTACTTCTCTGATTTGTTTCTGCCCCTCTCTGTAAGATGGCAGATGATCAGTCATTGCACAGATGTGACAATTACATCACTGCCACCCAAAATAGTGACAATGACCTGAGAAGGTGGGGCTTTACAGCGAAAACAGGCAAATTTAGAGAGAAGCATGAGCAGCAAAATTACCTAAAGGTACTCTTCATGGGGGGAGCAATTCAGGAGATGCTAGGTAAAAATGTGTGTTTTGGTCCAGTGTAAAAAAACCATGATGGATTTACTTTAACATGCAGCCCCATTGTCTTCTACTGACATGTATGAGACACAGCTCTGCCTCCTCCCTTATCCTTTCAATAGAAGTCAATGAGGTGGCATGCCACAGTAATTCCATCATAGCTGCTCCCATGAACCACAAGAGAAATTTAGACTGGACTGTCCCATCAAGACAATGAGCCAGTGCAGTTTTAAGGTTTCTATTAGTCACAACCTTTCCATCACTCTGACTTCCATGGATTTTCTGTAAATGCACGTTATGCCAGTTATCAATGCGCTATCTATTCTCCTGCTCAAAACCCAAAAAGTCAAAAGGATCGTGATGCCCCACTTTCACATTCTATATTCATATTTAAATCTCTGGTGAACTAACAGAAAGACTGGATATTCCCAATAGGGTCATAGATGGAAAAAACTGCTCTGCTCTGTAACCTTGCACTTTTGTGTGATCCTTTTTTTCACTGTAGAGTTTTGGTACTGATTAACTTTACATGGAATACAGTAGTAAATAGTAATATGTACATTAAGGTATATTCATTTGAGTTTATTATACTTGCATGAAGGCCATTCAAATTAAAAACAATTCACATGCTTAAAGTTGCCCCCTTGAAGGTGGCCTAATATCTGTGTACCCATTTGTGCTTTGCATTGTGCAGGGACAAAGAGCTACAGCATGGTAATGGTGGTGTTCCTTTAAGTTGCCATGTTGCTTCCCACAGCAGAGCTTGCAATGCTTTGTGGCCTGCACATTGATGTGTAAATCAGCACATGGGCCATCACACTTTTGCTGCCTAGATTCCCCTACAGGAAACTCCTTTTGGACAAAGACAGTTGAAATGTTAAACAAGTGCCGTAAATATGTTTCTGCTGAGTTAATTGCAGGACTCTTGTGATCCACAAGCATGTTTTCCTTTTGTTAACCCTTTAAGTGCCAGCCTACCTGGAGTTTTTGTCACCCTTAGTTGCCAGACTATTTTGCACTATTATGCGCTACCCATGTTCAAATGTGATTTTTGAAGGGATTTCCCAGGAAAATTAGATATTGTTTTTTTCAGCGTCAGAGTCTGGGCTTTAATATGAAATGTCTTGTTTGTCATTTTTTAGGTATATTCTCAATATTTTTGGGTGAAATATGTGCAAAAAAAAAAAAAATCTATTTTTTACAATTTGTAGTGTTTTTTTGTAATAAAAAATGTAAGTTTGTCAATAAAATCTTATTGCGTGTGAAATCCCAATTTCTCCCGGTTACAGTGATACAACATATGTATATGTTAATTGCAGGACTAGTTGCAGGTGACTTGCCATCCCCCCAGCCTTGTGAACTGGTATAGGGGTCACATGGACCTCTTACCAATTCACAAGGGGTTAAAAGTAAAAAATAATCACATGGACACATAAGAAAAAATCTTTATTTTTTTTTTTTTTACTGTACTCACCTCCGATCCGGCGTCCCTCGCCACTGTCATGTCACTGACAGATGCCGGTAGTGATCGGCGCAGGGCGGGTGAGAGGCGAGAGGGCCCTGCTTCCGGGTCCTCACCTCTTCTAATGGCGGCGATGGCCGCCGCCCCCTAGCCCCGCCCATTGTGGGAGGACCCCCCCTGCTGAAGAGGAGACCGGAGGAAGAAGGATCGGGCGCGGAGGTGAGTAAATGACAGTTTTTTTTTTTTTTTTACAGCCACTGTCAGCGCTGGAAACGGGGGGGGGGGGGGGACAGCCGGTTTCGGGCCCCCTCCTGAAGACGGAGGACGACGGAGGAGGGATCGTGTGCCCCCAGGAGGAAGAGGGGACCCCCAGCTTCATATCAATACTAAAGGTAAGTGTTTTTTTCTTTATATTTTTTAACTATTAGGGGGAAATGCCAGGCACGTAGTTTCTACGTGCTTGGCATTTAACGGTAGGAGAAGCAACCACGTAGAAACTACGTGCTTGGCATTTAAGGGTTAAATAATGTTTTTTTGTCTTTACTTTAGATCTTGTACGGCAAGAGTTTTCTTATTATTATTTCTCATTTTTTCTTATTGTAGTATAAAAAACATTCAGTCAAATAATGTATCTTTAGGTGTATTCCTGTAATACGTCCAGGCAGTGGCAGACTGTGGCCAAAAATCAGCCCTGGATTTTACCAGCCCCTGGCCGGCCGGAGACATCTCTGATGAGGCCCTCCTCACTTCCTACAACTATGATGCTGGGGATATAGCATTGAGGCTGGTTTTCCTTGGCTTGTGGGTACAGGGGTCTGAGAGGGAGACTAAGGGGGCAGGGATCTAATGTGGGTGTTAAAAGCAGCAGCTCAACTGACCCCAAAGCAATGCGGCCCACCATGCATTGTCCCTAGTTTCGCTATGGTGAGTCTGCAGCACTGCATTAACAATTGTAGCAACTACTTTTGGTGGTTGCCCCAGGGGGTCAAAGGAAATGGATCTAGGATTCTGCACATTACTATACTTCAAATGCATCTGCTTGTGAATGCCTTCATTGGCCACCAGTGATCACATAAGGCTTGGGAAAGTTGCAGGGCCATAGATAGGTGTATGGATAGATCTCTAATGTTCAATATTATACATTTCTTAAGGAAGTAAGTAGACTGGAATTTCAATGCATTATCCTCTTTATCCTCATTTATATGTAGTTAATGTGGTTATTATCATGAGAACAGGTAGCACCAGTGAGGCCCTGGCCAAACCTCAATGGTTGTTCAAACACCAACCACTTCACCTACAGTTTAGCTCCCACTAAACCTCAAGAGGTTAGTTGTGATGTCCAAGCACATGTTTGCCTTCTGAGCATCCAGTGCACAAAGTGTGTTTCTGATACCCCAAGGACTGTTGGGTGACTAGGTAACCCCTAAACCTAAAAGAGCCAAGTACAGCACTTAGTAACACACAGGAGTAAGCAGTGAGTATAAGAGAGTCCAGGAAAAAGAGTTAAGGGTCAGTAAGAAAGAGATCCTTCTTCATGTCAGACATTTAGGGCTCATGCACAGAAACAGACTGTGCTGTCTTTATGTGTGCACATAGTTCAGCTTTTGGTGATGAAGGCACTCTAAGGGGCCCCTGGCTTTTTTCCTGGTAACCCTGTGGGCTAGTCCAAGCCTGGGTAAGTAATTGGGTCTAACAGCACAGTTCCAAAAAATGGTGACCATTGAAAAGCCACTGCTTTGTTGAGATCCTAGTATAATATTGGCCTTATTCTACTGACACAAATATGTAGAACCCTTGCATAAAGCAAAAGTATATTACTAAATTCTGAGATACCAGCTTCACCTATTATGTATGCACTAAACCCTGTATAGTGTTGTAGTTGTTTAGCCGTGTACAGTGTCCTTATAGCTAAAACTGAGAAATTGTAGCCACTGAGCACTGTACATACATACCATACAGTGCCATACAGTTAACTCCCTGAATTGTCTCCCAGTAATGGGCAGTGCACAGGCAACACTTTCCCATCACTGATAATTACCAGTGATTAATTCAGCCAGGATTTTAGCACAGGGCAAATAGGTGACCTTTAGATGAGGGTGCACTAGCTCAATTGTTAGGGACTTGTTAGAAATACCTAATACCATTAAACTAGAGAACGAGGCATCTCTGATATGCAAATGTTTACAGCACACCCATAATGCAGTTTTGAATTTTACGACAGCGTTCCGAGCTTTATAACAACGACCACCACAAAAAAAGGGGGAGCCAATAAAAGGGCAGTGATGGATGGGCTAAGTCCCAGTGGAAATATACCATGTAATCCTATGAAGACAATACATTATGGATAGCTTTGTGATGATTGTGGTTAATCATCTCCCTCCCGCACTGACCCCCTCTCGCTTGCCTCTGCTAGTCAGATGAAAACGACATGGCGGACACATTGTGGGGACACAAGCCTCGGCTGCAGATGGGAACACAGAACCATTACAATCTGCTGTGTACTAGAAGGGCAGTGAGAAAAGGGCTAGCATGTAGGCAGCTTGTCAGCAGGGGATAGAACTGGGGGCCATATGCCTCTCTTCTATTCCCTTCTGTCGCCAAGTCTGCTGCATCGGCCTTCTGTCAGGGGACACTTCAATGATGAACATCTTTTAGAAGCATTTTGTTTACCAAGTAACAGCCTTTCTGAGAATTCTTGTTCATTAGGCACCTTCATCTTTGCCTTTTAATGTCTGCATGGTAGTTCTTCATCTACTTCTATGATTAATGCAATACAGAATCACAGCTTTGACTCAAAATAAAAACAACAGAGCATAATGTCCTTTAAAAATTAGATCATGTTTAGTATCAGTTCTACCATGTTCAGGAAATATGAGCAACACTTTAGTCAGTTCCAATTTATTATTATTATTATTATTATTAATAATAATATATAAATTAGACGAATAATAGCAATAATAATAACAACAATAAAAGCACCATCATTTATAATAAAACAACTAAAACATATATGCACATATTTATACATAAACCAGTAATTCTGGAGGCATAATATAAAATCCCTTGCTGCAGATTTGTCCAAGTTGCTGCCAAAATCCAGTGGTTCCAAACCAAATTAGCCAATCACTCAATAGTCCTTTTCCTTGGACTAGAAAAAAAATGTTATTTTTGCTTATCCTGACATATTTAAAACCCCATCTCTGGCATTCTATTCATGGGATCGGGGATGAGCAATTTACCAGTGCAGCGAGTGGGGTGAGGAATGAGGGGGTACAAAGGATGGGTTTCAGTCCACTTTAAAATGCACTTGCAGGCCTAAACAGACAGAATACCAGGTAGACACAGGCAGCATGCAGAGTCCCCCACCCCCAATCACCATATAACAGGCAGTTTGCAGAATCCCCCCCCAATCATCCCATAACAGGCAGCATGCAGAATACCCTCCCAATCATCTCATAATAGTCAATGTGCAGTATCTCCCCAAAACTGACTGTGTACAGATTTCCCCAAGCACCCCATAAAAGGCAGAATCCCCCCCCCAATCACCTTATAAAAGTCAGCATGCAGTCACCACCCCCAATCACCCCATAAGTCATTTTGCAGAACCCCCCCCCCCAAAAAAGCTCTTTTTGGGTGTTTGGGATGCCCCACTGTATGTATCCCCATAGTTCACCCAGGAAACTCACCTTCCTAGTGTTTCCATGCCACTGGCGATTGTGAAAACGAGCGAGCTGATTGGCTGAGCAGCCTGCTTAGCTAATCAACAATCTTGGTTTCTTTTGGCTCCATTCGTCTTTGCTAGCCGAGCGTGTGTGACCGGCTGTATCCCCGCTCAGCTCTAGCTGTCAGCATGCCTGCACCATGATCCAGAAAGGTCTGGCACAGGTGTTCGGTACAGCTAGAGGTGAGCGGGGAAGTGGGTGTGGCACTGAGATACTGCAAGGGGCTCCGGGGGGTAGGTGAGTGGAAACGGGTGTTTCACACAGCAGGGCATCCCAATTTGGGATGCCCCAGGCAGTGCCCCTGGAGTCTTTTAGATGGCAGAACTTCCAAAGTTCCCTCTGCTCTATTTAAATTGTGGTAGAAATGAAAACAAATACCCCATTTTTCTTATTAAAAGGGGATTTATTTGGGAGCAAGGGGAACAAGGGGTTTGGGAAAGGTAAGCCGCAGAGAGGACAGGGTTAACTGGGTCCAATTGGGTCTTCTTTTCTGGGTCTAGAAAGAGTGAAGGGACAAAGATGTCTATCAAGGAAAAGAAGGGGTTCAGTTTCTAAATGCAAACTGAATCTGGTTCCCTAACCTAGGGCCATCCCTAAAATTACATAACTGAGGTCCACTTACCAGGTAGGTGCTGGAAGGTTCACGTTTGCCCATGGGTGCTCCAGGCAGCAGGATGAGCCTGGGTCTTTCTAAGGAGCCCCGTGCCTTCCATGGGCATCCCCGGCGCATCCACGCAGGACCTCTATGGAAAGAGCGGAAAGGGTTAGTAGTGGAGGGCAGAGAGGGATCACTGGGCCTAGAAGGGGAAGACAAGGGTGAGGCTTACCTTGTCTTTGGATGTGCATCCTCAGCCCATCTCCTGACGGTGCTGAGGCTGGATGGGTAAGGGGAGAGGGGTTTGGTTGCGCCTCTGTGGCGTGCGGATGTCGCAGGGACATCTGGTGTGGATCAGCGGTGTGAAGCTGTGGCAGCCCCATGTTCTCCGATGGGGTTGAGCTGCATCCGGTTGGACTTCTGTGTCCTGGCCTGGGAAGCTGAGATCCCCTGGCTCTCCCAGGTTTAGGAAGCCTCTCTGGGGCGTAGTGTTTCTGTTGGGAGTTGGATGGCCTTGCATGGCGGGGTTAGCTCCAGCAGGCAGCCCCCCTCCTCTGCTGCTGTCCTCAACTGAGATGGTGGATGAGAGGGCAGTGGGAAGAGTCACCTTATAATAAGAGATAATTGGGCAGTGTTGTCTTATAACAGATATATAATAGGAGGAGCTAGACCATAACCAGAGAGTTAGACTATAAGCCAGATGGAACAGGGTGTAGTTAGGCCCTCAATATATGAAATTGGTGGTGTCTCCAGGGGGAGGGTGGAGTTTATGGTAGGTTACTGGGTAGGTCAGCCTATAAAGGCCAACGTCACGCCACATTAGGGAGTGGCGGGAACAGCAAGCACAGCACAGGAGAATATACTGCCTTGCCGTGCAAGGGTTTTAGAATGCCTGGAGAGGACTCTGTGAGGAGATAGAGAACCCATAGCGGTTCATTTGGCGTGGAACTAACACACAAGGAGCCACCTGTAGATGCGAGGAGACACCTGTAGACATGAGGAAACGTGTGCCAGGCTGAAAGATGAGCCTGACCTCTGATAAGGTGTGGATGCCCCAGTTGGAAACCCTTAAGCTCCGGGGAAGTGTTGGACAGCCTTGGCAGTGTTGTCCCTGGATATTTGCTGATTGGTGCTTAGACCAGTGGGACCACTGGAAGCCTTGAATTCAAATTGTGACCAATATCCCTAAGGTAAAGAGGATTTCCCTTAGCAACCACTGCCCTGTGTTTAATCCTTCCCCAATTTACTAAGAGATAGTGTTCACATCAAAGTGAGGTGGACTATGCTACTGTGCTTTAAAATGTGAAGTGAAGTATACTTAAGTTTTGCTGTGATAAGCTGCTTTTGGAGATTGGTTTGTTTGAAGCTACAGCTTGGATCTGTGATTTGTGTTACGTGCTGCACTGTGCTTAAGTCAAATCTGTCATAACATCTACCCAGGTACTCCGCTGCACAACCTCTTCAGATGGTTGGGGGGGGGGGGGGCCCAATCCTGTGTTCCAGTAGCGAAAGCGTTACTGCCAGAGTTCTCACCCAGGGACATTACTGCTGCTTGATTTAGCCAAAGCTGTTGATAAGCACACATGTAACATTGGAAGGATCCTGAGGTTTGTAGTCAAAGCTATACTAAGGGCTTTATTCAAGGTCAGAATAGACACTCCCATTTGAGCAACACAGAGCCACAGGAATATAAGAAACTTGGAAACAGCAAGCTGGGGGCACAATCCTAACACAAATGTTTATATTACATTCCAAAAGAGGAAAACAGAAAGGCAGAACACTAAAAACCTCACAAAAAGGGAGTTTGATAGATAACTCTAGCAATGTAAGTTTCACTTGGCTGGCATTTTCTCCCCTTTAGAGCAAAAAAAACCCCACCTCTGTCCAGGTTCCAGCCGCAGGGGTGGGGTGGGTCGACGTCAGTTAACTCTCCCGGTATAAAAAGCCTCTCACTGCAGTGGGAGTAAGCGGTGAAAGACAGAAACGAGGCAGAGGACACAGATACTCTTCCTTTGTTTCCGCCACTCACTCCCAGCTGAGATTGGACAGTGTGGGACAGCACCCCACAATGTAAGCAGTAGTGTAAATAAATAGTAAAGGTGTTTTTTTGTGTGTTTTCATTCACTTAGCCCTCTCGAAGGAAGCAGGTGACTTGCCAAAACCCCATGCCCAATTTCCTGCATCCCCAATGGCTATGGGGTGCAGAAGACCCTGGTGGGCTGGCAGCCTCAAGGGTCGGGGGCTGGCCGCTAGTCCTCTGAGCCCTGGCCTACCATCCCATATAGCTGGTGCCGAGATTAGTATTGCTGCAGAAGGAGAACCCCACACCATTTTTATTTTTTTAATTTATTTTTCTTTTTAAGTGTATAACTGCAAGGTGTGCATAGCAGTCGTATTTAATTACTAATACATATGTGGTACTGTTGTAATGAGGAGGAATGGGGCTTTTACAAGCAATATGGTTTTCTTGAAAACGTTTTCTATAAAAAAAAACATATAACATTTGAAAGATATCACTTTATATTTTTTTCCACAGGTTTCAGCCCAAAGTATCGAGAAAGCACTGAAAAAAATGACAAACATTTCATGTTAAAGCCCAAACTGATGAATAAAACAATATATAATTTTTCTGGAAATCCATGCAAAAATCCCAGTTAAACATATATAGTGCGAAATGCTTAAAAATTGCTTGGCAACAAGGGATCACGAGATCTGTAGATAGGCTGGCACTGAAAGGTTTAAAGTGATTCTGTCACCAGAAGAGCTCAGGATGGTTGCTGGAGGTTTTAGTGCAGTTAGCAGGTATAGGCCTACTATTAGGATCGATAGGTTGGTCTGACTTTTTTTTTTAAAGTTGCAAAATTTATGCAAAGGTCCTGGGAGGTTGAATTTGATGCAAAAATAGTAACGGGGCATATGGAGATTTATAAACAAGCTGCATTTTTCAGTTCAGATTTAGTGCCTGAAGTTCTAATGTACTTACAGAAATTGGGGCGGTTGAGTAGTAGGTGGAGGATAAGACCGATGGAAATATGGATGTAATTTCCTGGTAAATGCTTGGCACCTGCTTTCCAAATCTAAATGTAATGTAATTTATTGACACACTGTATATGCCAAAAGGCATAAAAAGTGGTCTAACAACCACTCTGTCCCTCTGTGCCTCCAGCGTGGCCCCTGTCTCTGGCCTCAGCACAGCATGCTCATGCTATAACATGCCCTTCCCAATCATGACCCAGAAACAAGCAAAAACAACTGGCTTTGCTTAGAATACATAAGGTATAAGTTTTTGAAATGGTAGGATAAGGTGGGAGGAAGTTGGTGTAAACATCACAAAATTAAGGGCCTGATTTATCAAGCACTTCTACCAGACAGTGCCAAATCACTGCAAATTAGAGAGGTGTAAAATATAATTTTTTATTTTTTTTCACACTTGTGCATGTTGCAGCAGTGCAGGAAACACATTTAATAAAAGTTTAGAGGTGCAGCAACATGCAGAAAAAAAGTATAAATCGTATTTTGCACTTTTCTAATTTTCACTGAAATTGTGTTGTCTATCTGTGCTTGATAAATCAGGCTTAAAGTTTTAAAATAACCAGTGACTCTTTATTGAGAACTGGTACCATGTTAAAAAGATGTTTGTAGCAGTACTGTATATCAAAGATTGGACTAGCCTCTGAGAGAGCAAATATCTGGGTCGGGCACTCTAAAGGAACCCCCAGGTGCAAGTAAATCCAATTGAAGGTCCACTCCTGCCACCTCCTGTCCCTCTCTTTCCTTTGTTGAGAACCACTGACTTGTGTAACTTCTACCCATGCTGCGCTTCCAGAATAGGCATTCCTTCAGCAGTTGGTGGTTCCAAATGTACCATTAATTAAAGTTGTCCTATACCAAAATTACTCTCCCTTTATTATTTGATTCCAATCTGCAACTCCCTTGCCACCCCAACTGATGCAAAAAAAAAAATAAAACGTGTTTTGCTAAAATTTGTAATCACCTGAAGCTCCTGGTCAGGAGCTCTTTTTGCAGTATTCTACTATGAACCATTATCTCTAATCTATACCCCAATTCTAAGAATTATCCATCCAACCAAGACTATTTTCAGTGGAAACCATGTTCTTACTTTGTTCTTACTGCACACAGTCTACAAATCTCCCTCCCACAGCTAACGACCACAGCCACATGCCAAATGTTCATCATGCTGGTCAATAAGGAACATGATTGCAGAGCTATGGGCCTTGTGTTTCCATGATTGTGAGCCTGCGGAAGACCCATCCTGCTGTAAAGCTTTATTTGAAATTTGAAGTAGCTTCAAAAGGTTATGGACAACTTCAGAGGAAAGTTCCCTTGAATTTAGTAGTACACTTAAACTTTTGCAAAATTGTGCAATAATAAAAATCCATATGAACATTTCTGCTAATGAGAGGAGAGGGTCACTTATACACCTGAACTGAATAAAACTCCTGCCAAGCTTGTGGTTTATTCTCTCATAGTAAGAATACAATCCAGGAGTGCCAGATTTAGTGTATCAGGGGTGACACAGCCTGACAACCCTGATTGTTTACTGATGAGAGCCCTGCAGCACTGGATGGTCCAGATGGATGGAATAGTGTATGGTTGGCTGCAATGTCAGCAAGGGATCATGTTTTGGGCCGGGAATTGCGGGAGAGAGCTTGAAGGTGCTTTAGGGGTCCCTGAATCTGCGAAAATGACCTTGGCAAAGTATGTACAGTTTCTGACTGACCACTTTCTTCCATGGTACAAAAAGAAGAATCATGCCTTCCATCGCAAAATCCTCTTCATGCTTGACAATTCACCATACCATACTGCAAAGAATACCTTCTATGGCTCCTATTAGCATTAAAGGAGAGAAACTCGGCCACAAACCTCTCCTGACTTTAATGCTGTTGAGAATGAGAAACTTTGAATATTCTCAAGCAAAAGATATAAAAGGGTGAGAGGCAGCTCACATCAAAGCAGCAGTTCTGCGAGGCTATTCTGACATTTTGCTAAGAAATTCAAGCAGAAACTCCCCAAAAACTCAATGGATGCAAGAAATGTGAAGGTGATGTCAAAGAAGGGGTCCTATATTACCATGAAACTTAGCCTGTTTTTGTGTGAAATATCAAATTTCGAACTTTCGATTATTTTCAACTAAAAAATCGGTATCTCCACTCTGCACAGTCACCGTGGGCAAGACTTTAGTGCTGTGTAATTGCAATGACATATGTAAATGGGCAATTAGGCTTAAAGCAATTGCACAGCGATCGTAATCGCCCCAAGTCGAAATGCACTGAGGCAGCATGAACAGGACCTAAGGGTCGGCTGTCTGCTCTTGAAAAGCTGTGAGCTCCTTTTCTCGCTGCTCAAGCACAGTTTGCTTGAACGGCACAAAACCCTCACAATGCAGCCCTGGAATATGAAAGGTTGCTAGCCTGCCCCTGGGACATTCTAAATTAAGTTGCCTCGCTGTGTAAAACCCAGGTCAGCGGTAGACTCACTTCTCCTGGCAACTTCTGCAACACTATGTTTGCCGTGGTTGCACCCTCGCCATTCCTGTAGCTGTGCATACTTCCATTCAGATAGGCTGGGGGTGGGAGCACGAGCAGTCGGGAAGTAAACCTTGGGAAGAGGACAGGCGGCTGACTATTTCACCTGAGCACTGTTGAGATCAGAGATAAAAAGTGCCAGAGGGCGTGCGAAACCTTTTCTTTTTAAACAGATCACCACCGAGCTGGCAGCATCATCCAACATACTAAGGCGGGTAGGGCGGCATGGGGGGCCCAAGAAGGGTTTTGTTCCACATCAAAGTGTTAAAGCAGTCCAAATTACTGGAGGTCCACTCATACTCCCACCCCCAGGGCTTCCCTATTTGGATAACTAAAGGTTAAAAGGAAGTTTCATGTGCTCCCTGGTCCCATACTGCTCTTCAGTTCCGCACTTCATTGTTGATCAATATATTTTGCAGGGCAGTCATACAGCTGCTCACCCAGCGAATATCTGTGCCCGCTGGAAGTCATATGGGCCATTCAAGTGGCATGGGGGGCAGACCAGATAGACTATGTGGGAGTCACATGTGACACATAAGTGGCGTGGGGCTCAAAAGTAGGCATTTTGCCTGATTTCAAGCTTGGTTTTAACTTTTAACTGGCAGAGAAACACAAAACGGGTTGGAGGTCTGCTTTAAGGGAGATGAGTATAGCCCAATGCTTTGCCATTCTAGCCATCAGTAAGACAGACTCAGTTTGGGTTCCCTTTAAACCATTTTGGTGGCTGCACTTAAGATCCATTTTTGTCATATTCAGACAATCTGTTTAATCTTTAGCTAAAAGTTTACCTCTTTCTATGGACGAATTAATTTCTTTTTCACAAGTTCCACTCAGATTTTGTTGCTAATAAAAACAAGGATGTAAATACTATTAAGTACAAAACAGCCTGCTGCCTAATTGTTTCCAAGCAATTACAGATTATATTGAGCCATTCATCGTGCACAAACCAGTTTTTCCAAGACATGAGCTCCCTTTACCTTGAATTTTTATTTGCCTAGGAATTTCATGGACCATATGTTGCGGTATGAGCCTAGCTGCAGCTCCGCAAACAACTTTCTGATATATAAGTGAATGATCACCTGATTTTAAATGTGTTTATCTAATGAGACAGTAACAATAATTTACCGCCAACATAAAATTCCCCACTGTTACTCATCGTACACCTTTGGCTAAAAAAGGTTGATGCACTGAAATATGCTAATGAATATCATCTTGGTTTTTACCAAGTCAGTAATAAAATTTGCATCTGATATTGTGCACAGTAAACTGGGTTATTAGCCTTGAAAATGAGTCTCATAAAATTTAAATATAGGCTTAAATCATATTAACTATCTTGTAGATTTTCCAAAAGCCTTTAAAGCATTGTGTTTTGTGTCCATAGCAGTGAGAATGCAGATGTCATTTTCCCTTTGGGGGGTGTCCTGGCATGATCCATGGTAGCCTGCGGGGATCCTTGTGCTTTCTGGATACAGGTCTTCTATCCAAGAATGGGATTATAATTCAGAAAACAAGACATCTAGATGTTCAAGATAAATATTTAACAAACACGTTGACTCTTCTGCTCTTGATGGTGCACTTAGGGAAAGTTCCATCTGTGGTGTGCGGTAACTGTTTCATTGTAAAGCAAATACATGCTGCTTTAAAATGGCCTAACTATTAGTATGAAAATGACTGGATAGAAATGCTGGCGGTATATGTGCGCTGGTAGATTGAAATGTGATGAAAGCTATGTTTCTGAATATATTATATTATCTTACATTTTTCGGTGCTTCTAGACTAGTGATGGCCCTGTTCAACAAAAACATCCTCCAGTTGACCCCAGCTGGCTGTTTAAAAACCAATAGTCTAGACTAATATATGTTATTGCCACTAACCAAAGAGGGTACTACCAATATAGATATTTTTTGGAGGGGAGGACTGGCTCTGTCACCTTACACAGTGTTTGGGTCACAATTAGAGATGAGCGAACTTTTGAAAAGTTCGATTCGGCCGATTCGCCGAATTTCACAAAGAAATTCGGGTTCGGCTGAATCGAACTTTTACGAAGTTCCCCATCAAAAATGTCGGCATGGTGGGAGCCGGCCGGCGGGCCGGTAAAGCCGGCCGGCCCGCTCCCACCATGCCGGCATTTAAAAAACAGAAAAAAAAAAGCATTTTTGCCGGCATGGTGGGAGCGGGCCGGCCGGCTCCGCTGTCAGCGGAACCGGCCGGCCCACTCCCACCATGCCGGCATTTAAAAAAAAAGCAAACACTTACCTGCAGGTCCGGAGCGTGGAGGCTGGCGCCGCTCTCAGCTGTCATCTGAGGGCGCGTCATCAGAGGGCGCCTCTTATGACGCGCCCTCAGATGACAGCTGAGAGCGGCGCCCGCCTCCACGCTCCGGACCTGCAGGTAAGTGTTTGCTTTTTTTTTAAATGCCGGCATGGTGGGAGCGGGCCGGCCGGTTCCGCTGACAGCGGAGCGGGCCGACCGGTTCCGCTGACAGCGGAGCCGGCCGGCCCGCTCCCACCATGCCGGCAAAAATGCTTTTTTTTCTTTCTTTTTAAATGCCGGCCCGCCGGTCGGCTCCACTGTCAGCGGGCCGGCTTCGCCGGCCCGCTGACAGCGGATCCGGCCGGCCCGCTCCCACCATGCCGCCATTTTTTTTTTCTAATTTCAGGAAAAATTCGATCGGCACGAACCACAAAATATTCGGGTTCGTGCCGGTTCGCTCATCTCTAGTCACAATTTTGGACCTACCCCCCTCCCCCCCCAAACAGGACAGGTTCTGGTCAGCAGAGCCCCTAACCAATACCCTCCATCCATCTGTGTATTGGAGTTGGCAGGTTGATCATGATTTGTGATGCTGAAAGTCAATGGGCAAATACCTTTAACCCTTTAACCACCAGCTACCTAAAATTTACGTGGCTGCCTCCCCGTCAGTTAAATGCCAGCCACGTAAATTCTACATGCCTGACTTTCCCCCTAGCTAGCAGACAAAGTAAAAAAACTCCCCTGACCCCTCGTTCAATTCGGCCAGGTCTCTTCTTCAACTGTGGGGGCTCCGACCGCCCGTTGGGGCTCCTCCAGCTGCAGAGCAGTGCCCAAAATACCCCCCCCCCCGTTTTAGCAGCCGCCAGAATTTACTGTAAAAAAAAATAAATAAAAATGACATTTACTCACCTTCGACCCGATTGCTCCCGCCGGCTCTCCTTTTCAAAAGGGGGGGGGGCTCTGATCCTCCCCCTGCTCTTCTGACTTCAGGACAGCCCTCGCCCCTCCGTTGTTCCGATGGTCGCCGCCATCTTTACTGCTAGTCCCGCCCCTTTAGGGGATCCTTGTGCTTTCTGGATACAGATCATATGGGATTATAATTCAGGAAACAAGACATCTAGATGTGGGTGGATGACGTCACTCGGCGGGCGTCGTCCTGGCACCCGGCAGTTCTGCTCTCAGATGCCAGGTGACGGCTGAGCAGATGAGGAGAGAGGTAGACGATCCTGTGATCGCCTGCCTCCCCCCTTCTCTGGCCAGCGAACACTGGCATCTGTCATCGGATCAGCAAGGGACAAAAGAGCAGACGATCAGAGGTGAGTAAAGAAAAAATTTTATTTTTTTTTAATAAAGTCATTTTTAAAGTGTGTGCTGTGTGTCAGGGACCACTGGACACCCTTCTCTCGTGAGCCAACAATCCCCAATCTCCACCGCCTCTTGTGCCTATAGACAAGCCCCCGCTTGCTGGAGACACGGGTTATGCCTCTCCAGACTCGGTTGCCCCCAGGTCTTACTGGCGCAAAGATTGCTGGCTTACGATAAAGACGGATGAACTGCGGGGTATCCCAAATCAGGAGTTCATGCACCAAAGTCTGTAAACGTCAAAACCAAGGGGCAAGACAAAGAGTAGTCGGGACTGGCAAGGGTCAAGGCCGGGTGATCACAGAAGCGCGGTATCCAAGGGGTTAAGCAGAATCGAAGTCAGACAGGCAGAAGGTCGGTTCAGGCAGCGAGCAGGATTAGTCAAGGACGAAGCCGGATCAAACACACTAAGACGAGATTCAGAAGCACACCCAAGCTAGTAAATGGCTATAACAGGCACTGGTGGTTCGGGCGGGAAAATATTTAAATGGTGACTGACCAATGGGAAGGGGAATGTGCTGATTGGTGCAACACACGATCTCACCCCTGATAGGAGAAACTCCAGGGACTGGACCACCCTGGCCAGTCAGGCTGTCCATTCCCTGACCTTCCCAGAGCAGAGGATTCCTGGGTCAGGATTGGTCCTTTTAAATCTGCCCCCGGCGAATGCGCTGGGAGCAGCGCCGCCGGGGGACATAAAGGGAACGTGCTAGCACACGGGCACGTGCACGGCCGTCGGCTGCCGGTGTGCCCGACGCTGGAGGGGGCGGCTGCCTGGCGCGGCCGCCGGAGGGGCTGCGCCACCAGTGAGCGTGCGGAGGCACCGCGGGACAGACTCCCAGGTAAGTTCCTTACACTGTGTTTTTTTTTTCCTGTTAATCCTTTGTGAACTGGTAAGGGGTCCATGAGACAGGAGACACAAGGTTCCAGTTGCGGGAGGGTCCGGCCTCAGGCGGCCCTATAGCAGTATACTCTCCCTGGTTCTAGGAAAGAGAAGCACACAACACCAGCACTTGGCATACAAGTAGTTGGGAGCTCCTTGCCTTGAGATGTGTGTTTTTTTGTTTGTTGTCCTCGATGAGTTGTCTGGCGGTGGCTGACCAACACCTGGGCCTTCTCCTCTTCAGCTGGTTCCTGTGCTGGTGGTGGGGAGTCCAAACAGGAGAATGAGGATGCTGGCTTTTTTCGGGGTTGACGCCTTATTTGCACTCCCAGTCTTGGCTCTGGTTGGACCCTTCTGCTCTGGGTGGGCTTTAGTTTCTGCCAGAACTCAGATGCTAGAATAGAAGCACAATTCAGTCACATAGCTCTGCATTAGTGGGCAACTTATCTATGGACCAGCCACTTACCTTGGGAGTTTTGCCAGAAAAGTTCTGCCTCCCCCGAGGTCTCTACCTTCTTTTAAGGTCCGACCAGCTCTGGTATGTGTGTAAGCCGTCGGCCTCTGGGCATTCAGGTGTGTCGCCACTGCCAATGTCCTCTTGGCGTGGGTGTTGGGCTTGAAGTCATATTGCTCCGTCATAAAAGTCTGCAATCGGAAAAGACAATAAAAGTGTCACTTTACTGTAGTCCATATATTATGCACACTAACCTCCCTTGTTTGCGGCGTAACCCTTCTCCCAGCAATGCTTCCCCTATAAATACCTGTGTTTCACATCACCTTGCTCCTGTCTTATCCTTCAACAGTGTTTTCTACCCCTACACACATCTAAGCCCCCCCCAGCATCCCAGAGAAACCGGCAAGGGTGGTACATGTTACAGTGTTACAGTGTTACAGGGTACAGTGTTACTCCTGCTCGTCGGTGGTAAACAGAAATAGTGCCATGGTGGAGTGTCTCTTCCGGCTTCTTCCAGTAGCGTGACACATTCCTGCCCGAGGTGCCCACGGATAATGGAAGGGTTGTGCTGGCCCACGTGCAGATGCCCATGATGTTTTAGCCTCTAGGTTGCAAATGCCTTGCAACTGCTTGCCTGTTAAATAAAGTCTTAATTGTTGCCCAATAACCCATCCACTTTTAAATAAAAGCACACACCTGACACCTGTACTTTGTTGGCAGTGCATACTCAGGCCTGAAAGATGCCACGTGGTCGCCATCACCGCAACCCCCAGAGCCTGGAAGCCATGGGATGGCAAATAGGAGTACCCGGCCACGGCACTGCAGCCAAAGCCCCAAGCACCACTACTGGATCCACAGACACTCCCCTGCACCCAGCCACACTAACCTGAAATTACCAATAAAGAGCAGCATGTATATGGGCTGCTGCACCCCGACACTTACCAGAGGGTGTCAGGGACCATCAACACTGACCTGCGGCACATACCCACCAGTGGTAAGAGTTGCCTCAACAATGCTGAATTTGGGAGGGGGGGAGGCCACAAACCACAAACATTTGGCACAAACATGACTGGCCAGATAGCCATACCTGGATTAGCAAACAGTTCGACCCACAGGGGACACAACCATTAAATTAGGTAAATGCTGGTCCGCAATGTGCTGATGGAAAGGGACATGGGGGATGTATAGGCTCAGGCTAAGAAAATGAAGTAATGTATTTGCTGTGTTTGACCATGGCCGTGAACAAACACTAATGTTTACCTCCACACAGACCATGGAGGAGTCACAGGGCCGGCTGAGCCAGCAGATGTCACCCAATAGGCTGCGGACCCCAACACCCAGTCTAACACCCTGGGCACCCAGGCCGCCTCCCAGCTCCAACACCCTGCAGCCCGATGCCACCTATCAAGAAAAGGCAGTTCAGTTGAGTCAATTCAAACACCTATTGATCGGACATCCAATAAATGTCCAGATGGCGGCAGATATT
Source organism: Gastrophryne carolinensis (assembly GCA_027917425.1). Classification (NCBI taxonomy): domain Eukaryota; kingdom Metazoa; phylum Chordata; class Amphibia; order Anura; family Microhylidae; genus Gastrophryne; species Gastrophryne carolinensis. The sequence continues at coordinate 297,298,348 of CM051237.1, read as the reverse complement.
CCTAAGCTCTGTAAGGTACAAGGTGAGCAGCTCACGGCACTGCAGATGCCCATACTTGTCAAGGGGCTCCATCACGTGTCCTCCAGCAATCCCACAAAAAAGAGAGTAATTTTGGACCAGCAACTTATGGTTTTAAGCACACCACCAAAGGCCAATTTAGGGCTCAGAGTAATCTGTAAAGTTACAAAAGCGAGAACCCATAAACTTGGGACACATATTAATATTTATAGACACATGTTAATACGCTGAATACTCATTTTCGTGTACGCAAACCAAAAAGTCCCAAAAAACAGCAAACTTGGACAAAAAAGGACAAAAATGAGAGGCAGAAAAATAGCTGGAACTCAAAATGTTAAGCTTTTCCGCATGCGTTCCGAATGCGTTTGTCGGAGGGAATCAGGCTTATAGTTAGGTAATGCTGGTGTTGACAACAAACTTGGATGGTTAGACGTGGTCATGCAGGGAAAGGTCAGAAACAGGCTGAGCAGATTGGACAGGGTCAGAAAGGTACAGGTTGGCAACAGGTTTGGCAGATCAGGCCTGGTCAGACAGGCCCTCGGCTGTGGCAGAGACATACCCCTCGATTCAAAGAGCCAAAGTTAATTGATTTCGTATCGAGAATCGTAAGTTTGGGTGGGTGTTAGTCATTTTTTCCTGTTTTTTTGGCCATTTCCGACTCGCACGAGCCTACGTACGAATGCGTATATGCTCTTACGATCAGCGGAAGTTCGTTCCTAAATTTTAGGATCAAAACGTAAAACTTAGGATCAAATCCTAAAACTTACGATCAAAACGTAAAACTTAGGTTAATTGGATGTGTTTAGGTGTGATTCAGAGAAACCTCTAAACGCGTTTTAAAAGAAAGCCACAGCCGACACCTTTTAGCAGCCGGATTGCTGTTCGTGAACAGGTTTTTTGGCTATGTGGAGGAGTCTGCGCGTCTTGTGCTCCAATGAACTGCATGTATCAGCATGGCCGAGGCCATAAATTGTATGGCAATGCATACCTGATTCATGTATGCCTTATAAAAGCATTTTAATGTGGACCTTAATTAGTCCTTTGCATGTAAACCTTTATTTTGCAATATATTTGCGTTAATTAAAGAAACTTATGTCCTTTGTTATTTATTTTCAAATTGAGGTACTAGAAAAATATTTTTAGATTGCATTTATTGGTGTAGTTGTTTACCTTTGCTTTGTTTAATTATTTAAGCACATCTTTGGTCAGATGCATCACACTTACTGAGGAGAGGAGAGCGGGATAAAGTGCAGGATGTGGGTTACTGCTGTATTTTGCACAGACACAGCAGAGCTGGGGGCATGGAAAGGTCAGAAATCAAAGAATCCAGAGCAACACAGTCACAAGGCCCTTTCTGTTTGCAGGCTGCCCGATAATACCTGAGCCGCCATCTTGGCTGTTTCTAGGCTCATAACATGCAGAAGTTGCTGGGTGTTTTTTAATATTTGTGAGCAATCTGTATGTAGAGGGTGTGGGTAACCACACTAAAAATTTAAAGTTGTACCATTTGAAGCATAAATATTAAAATTAAATCCACAAGTAAAAAATGCAAGTTAAGTAAAAATTAAACAAAGTAAGATTTACTTATGCAAATGCATTCATTAATGGTTGGTTACTAAAAAATGAATGAAATAAAGAAAAATAAAAGACCAAATATTTAGAATGCACTTTAATGAGGTAAGTTTGTAGTGCGGAGCCGCAAGATCAGAAGGATTTACGTCCAGACCAAAAAGGAAAAAGGGCAAAACCAATGTTGCAACCTGAGAAATGAAACGGAAAATTCAGGATGGAAACTGACATGTCTGATTCCCGAACTGCCATACGAACGGACGTATATTTTAGGATAGAAACGTATTTGCTTATAGAATCACTCGCAAGTTCATACGAACACACGAGCGGACGGGAAAAATAGGATGATCGGCACCAAAATCCAAGCTGTTACATGTTTCTTTGAATCAACCCTATAGTCTTACAAGCCAGGTTGTTAACAGGCTTGGGCGGTCATATGTAGTCAAGCAGGTAATGGTCAGCAAGAGTGTCGGGCCCAGTGCAGGACAGGATCTGCATCTGAAGACAGTGGAGATTAGTGTGCGACACCACATAAGTGAAAAGGAGGAGGGGAGTTTGTAGGTTTTTCAGGGACAAGTTTGAACAGCATGAATCCCAAGATTCGAATTTGTGTCGAAGTTCCACTCTGAAATTCGGAGCAAATTCTAATTTGGACGAATCAGTTTGTTCATCTCTAATTCATATAGCGGCATGTACAAAAGTCCATTATATACATCTACTATACAACTGCAACATAAGCTGAACAAAGCAAAGCCGTAAGTATCTATTCAGTGAGATGACAAGAACTAGGAAATGCTACACTAGGAAATCTATTGCCAATCAGTTAAGCAAAGAATATGCTGGGAGGACATATTTTGGCAAATACTTGAATTATATTTAAAGTTGAAAGTAGATACAAATGTCTGTGTGCTGTTTCCACAAATCAAACACACTGTATTGGCACCTGTTGTTTCTCTACAACACAACACCACAAGCCAAATGATTGCTGCCAATGGCTTTATGGCAATATGCTTGGCAATTCCGCGCAAATCATTGCTTGTTTTTTCACCTTTCTATCTATTTAGCCAGATGAAGGCATGATGTCATGGCACATGTAGATGAAATTATTCTGGAAATAACTTGCTAACAGAACCCAACTAACTCCCTTCACCTTGTATAATCTTCTAAGGTCATGGAAAGGTGCCTAGAATCCTATCACACACTATGACATCATTTAGAATGCATATGAAGACATATACAACATATTTTTACAACTTTATAGACCAAGGGTTCCCAAAAGTATTTAATTGAGTGACAATTTGGGTTGTCAATCACATAAAATTGGGATTAAATGCACCAAAATGCCATTTAAATAGCGTCTTCCCCTTCTGGAGCAGTTTTGTACTTATGTGTATTAGGCTTGGGTATAGATGACAGCTGCTCAGGTTGGAGTACTGGTCAGTCTACAGCCAGGGAGTGAACTACCTGATAGGATCTCATGCACCACCAGTGCTAAGTATTCTACTGGTTGGAAACCCAGGTATTCCATGGGTTAGAAACCCCTGGTATAGATCACAAGTGCCCGCACAAGTACAAACCAGGTACTGTGGAGTGAACTACCTGTTATGATCTCATGTACCACCAGTGCTAGGTATTCCACTGGTTAGAAACCCCTGGTATAGATCACAAGTACCCCCACAAGTACGAACCAGGTACTATGTGAAACTGTTTTCATTGTTAAACAATGCTAGAGGATCATGGTACAAGGTTTGAGCAGGCTGGCCAGTATGGACATGTGTCTAATTTTAGTATTATTTTGGCTGATAAAAATGTGTATGTATCCAGTAATAGTATCAACCCATGCTAGACATTTTCTCAGATTTCGGACCTGCAGTTTATCAAGGGCATATGTGTGCTTTTAATGCCTTACATTTATGCATGTTCTGTTAGATTTTTTTAAATTAAAACGTCAACTATGTATACACTAGTAGTTAGACTGGCCCACCAGAGCACCAAAGTGGAACTGACTCAGAGCCACCATCAGTTCCAAGACTAACACAGTATTTTTGGTTTGCCTTAATGGGGAGCAAACCCCCAAATTTGTGCTTTCTTGGGTTTTTTCCCTCCTGGTGGGGCCATCCTGAGATGGAAGGTCCCCCCATGATCGCTCGTAACCTCACCAGCTCATGCGCAGGCAGCTTGGCAAATCAACTGCTTGCATTTACATTTCTTTAGCAGCGCTCGGCTCAGAGCAGCAAGTAAATGTGAATGTAGCAAGCAACTCCGGTCGCATGCCCGCTTGCATTTAGCTGCCTGTTGCCAGTTTCTCCCAAGATGGACGTTTTACTATCTTTTCTTATAGCTAGATATTTATTATAGCTATAGGTAGAAAGGTAGAGAGAGCTATAGGTAGAGAGTGATCTTGTGACAGGAGGGTTGCAGGTTCAATTCCTGGCTGAGGCATGACTAAAGAGCTCTAACTCCCAACAGCTCCCCAGTATCGCCCAATAGCGTTATTGTTGCAGAAGGCCACCACTGCAGTCACGAGTACATTCACCGTTCACTGGGTCTCAAATAAACACACATTATACTATTATTATTATTATTATTAATAATATAGATATATATATATATATATTATGTTATTTAGCAGAACTCCATTCAATCTACTTACTGACTATGTACTCCTGCCTCGCTTCTACACCCTACATGACCAACGGCAGCCGATTTGGTTCACCATGCACTTGGTGTGTGAACATTGTACCTGGTGAACTTGACTGGTTACTGAAAGTCATGTGAGGAATTAGAGTGGAACCGGGCATCATTAAATAGTTTTGCTGTTAATGTTTGTATTGCAGGACATCCCAAATCAGGATCAGCAATGACTGGACCACCACTCCTGTAAATGTCAGTTTATGAGCATGCAGGTCCCATACACACTGTGTGTTGCAGAGAGTGTGCCAAGTACAGCCTCTGGCTGGGACATTAGGGTGCACTTCAGCGGCATTGGCAGGGACATGGCAATAGGATGGTCCTGATATTACTTGGTTAGGAAAAGAGACAGTTCACCTGCACATGTGTAGGACGTAATATGAGGATGCTATCTTCTATAATGTGCTCACAGGTGCCCTTAGAGTGGACCAAAACCCAGGATTTTGCTTATCTATGCTAGGCCCTAAACTAACTCAAACTAACCTGCTTCCCTCCAACAGGGAGCGTGCAAGCACTGGCCATCCACAAATGCCTGGACGTGGGCACGCACCCTGCTAGAGGGGTGGTGGGGATGTAGCCGGTGCTTGCACTGTTCGACTGGGAAAGAAGGTAAGTTAATGGGCGACCTGGGGGGTTTCACACAGCGCGGCATCCCGATTCTGGATGCCCCGGGATGTGGGAATCAATCGGCCCGAGAATCTTATAAGATTCTGTGGGTTTCGGTCCACTGTAAAGGAAAGCATTCAACGCCAGGGGCTTAACTTGAGCAGAGAGTGCAACCGCTCTGGGGCCCAGAAGGTCAGAGAGGCCTATCATTGTTGCTCCTCCAACTTATTTATCAGATTTATGCTCACTTGGCATCATTTAGAGAAAGGGTGAGTTGAAAGACAGAAAGAATTTACTGTATGAACCGTGAAAGGGCCCCATTTAATGCATGTACCTGGGCCCAGTCACATTAAGTTATGCCACTGTCCAACCCAATTTTACATGTATTTACTGCATTTACTAGAACCAGTTCATGTGGAAGAATATTACAGCAGTTGCAGCACTATTACAACAAAGACCTCTTCCTCCTGCACATAAAGGGGTTTAGTCATGAAGGTCTAGCGCCAGGTAGTGCCTCGTAGCGGCAGGCAGCATCTGTTGAGCGACTCTAACAGAGCCATGTAGCTTCCAATGTATTATTACAGGCGGCTCAGCACTTCCAGAGTGCCAGGCAGGGCCGGATTAAGTGTGGTGGAGGCCCCTGGGCACAAAATCTGGTGGAGGCCCAAGATACAGTATTTTTTTTCCTTTAAAAATGTAAAAAAAATTAAAAAGTCTCTTGTACCACCCTTGTGCGTGTGGGTGTTTGTTGCTCGGGAACCCCTGCTTTGCCATTCTGGGTGGTGGGGGGGGGTGTGTAGTGGCCCAGCTGGTCCAGCAGAAAACAGTTCCCTGCATTGAGCTGCCAGTGGCTGTTCTTGGTGACTTATGTGCAGTGAGTGGCCACCAATTGGCAGCTCTGCACCCACCCATCACTAGTTTTGCTGCTCTAGACTCTCCTTCCTGCCTGTGGTGGCTTTGGCTGCAGATTTGCAAAAACAAAAAAAAAAGGCTTTCCCAGGCGAGGTTGGTGGAGGCCCCCTTTGCAGGGCAAGTGGTGCGCCCCCTCATAATCCGGCCCTGGCGCCAGGTATTTCCTTTCGATACACTCTTACAGCGTCTACTAGCGTCTACAGACGCTCATCTGCCGATATCTGGCGTTAGTAATGAATCAGCCTCCACGTCTGCTTTCAATGACTTTCAATTTTTGAAAGTGTATATTTTTGTGTGCCAAAATGAGGTCCTCAAGATGCTGATCTGATCTAGAATTTTTTAATGTTAGACAATGTGTGTTTTTAAGGGTAATTCCATGTTTGATAGTATTTTTAAAAGTTTCCACTAACGTGCCAATATGATGTGGCCAAGGTGGTGAGCTTATCTGTTATTTTTTTTTCTTTTATATGTGTTTGTTAGAAAAGAAAACTGTTTAACTTAGCAATGTACATCAAAGTGGTGTTCTGATTTACAGATCAACAGAAATTTTCTGACTCATCTGATTAGCTGAGGAAAAGATGGAAGACTTAACCCCATCTGCATTAATTCAGCCTCTTCAGATAGGGGGAAACATCTTGTGTTTCAGTAGTTAAAGGGTTGCCGGCAGCGTACTCAGCTGGAGGACATCATTACTGCTGCTTTGCTTAGCCAAAGCTGCTGATTAGCTCACCCGTTATAGTGGAAGGATTCTGGATTCAGGACAGAGCCATAGGAATATAGGAAACAACATGCTGATAGGAAAATCACAGGGGGGACAATCCTAACACACAGGAGTTTTCCTTCATTCCTATTTAACTCTAAGACAGTTTTGCTTGAGCATTGAGAAAGGGAGCGTACAGTTTTGACTAAGGGGTTTATTCATCAAGGCATAGCGGCAGGTAGTGCTACGTAGCAGCAGGCAGCGTCTGGTGACCGCTAGGTGCTGTACGCAATACCACATTTATGAAGGCGATTCTGGTGAGCGACTCTAACAGCGTCATGTAGCATAAGATTCATCATTACAGGCAGCTCAATGTATAGTGCCGGTGCTCTAGCTTCCAGAGCACCAGGTATTACCTGTCGCTCTCCCATACATTTCAATGGACGTTCCATTTCTTCTGTTTAAACAGGGTTTTATTCTTGGTGTGCCACACACCCCGCTTCACCTTTAATTCTTCACGATTGGGTTACTCACCGCCAGGTGACGCTGTTGCAGAGAGGAAGTCTTGTAACGAGCCCCCTTCCGGCCTATATATACCTGGTACCTCCCATTTATCACCAGTGTTTTTCTCTCTGCATGACGACAAGACAGAAGATTGAAGTCTCCTGTTTGCAGGTAGCCGGGGTCTTACCCCGGCACCCCCTTTTGGTCTATTTCTGCCCGGTTTTTGATTGTTTGTACCTTTATGGTGGAATGGAAGCCTCCCAGCCTAGGCTGCTCACTGGGCAATTGGTAGATGGCACTATAGGTGCCTAGGAGCTTATCTCCTCCGCTCGACCCCCTCTTTTGGGGGCAATGCGGCTATCCGGCATGGTGATCCGGAAATGGGATGCCCCTGTCCCGAGGGTCCCCTTAGCCCCTTACTCTCCCGTTGCGGTCCCTTCTCCCTTCACTATGGGGGGGGGGGTAGAGGGATGTGTATTGTGTGTATGGTTTACTGTATGTTCATGTGTTTTGCTTATTTCAACATTGTCAGGCTGCACCGCAAGTGAGTGTGCATATGGCCTGACTTTGATTCCTCCTTATATGGCAGTCTCTGTTTTGCGGGCTGCTGCTGCTGGCCTGTAGGGCCAGAGCTTTGGGTCAGCTTTAGGGGTGACCGGGGCGGGCTGTACGGTGTCAGGCTTGCTTATGGCTGCCTGCGCTTTTCTCACTTTATCCAGCTCCCCTCCCCCCTCCGCTTATCTCCTTTGTTTTAATCGGCCACTCCCGCCTTCGCTGACATTTGCTGCCTGTCTTCCACCACCTCTTTGGTCGGGTGCTGGGCTTTTGTAAGCCTTACTGGGGCAGGTAAGCGGCCTCACCTGGCGCGGGGCCGTCTATTTTTTTATGGGTTTGTCTGTTTATTTAAAAAGTAATATATTTAATGGAAAAATACTTTTATTTAAAAAAAAAAAAAAAAAAAGAAAAATATATAAGGAGGATAATCAGAGGCCAGTTTTCTTGCCTCTTCAAAGCACTTGGTGCTGTGTATGTATGTTATATTGCATGTTGCCATTGGTTTCTGGGGGTTTTACTGTTGGTTTGTTTCTTCCCCACAGATCCTGGGATTCCCTCAATTAGTAGCCTCCCGGTTCTATATTTGCCTGGCTAGTCTCTTTTCTCCTAAATTGGGACATATTTATATATTTATATATATATACTTGTATATATATTTAAAAAAAAAAAAATGTATACTATTTTAAGGGGGACCTTTATTATCATTAATTAAATCCTCCCTCCCGGGACATTAACATAAGGGGGCATCCCTGGTTGGCTTATGCCTTAAACCCTAAATTTTGCGAATACCATAAATCACCATATGGAGGCTTCCGATATTACCGGAAATGGTTCTTCTGGGCCATCTAGGGTGTGCGGAGGCTGTGGGACTCCGCTCCCAGCTGATGATGTTTTTGTATGCATTCCTTGTGCAAAGCAGAGTATTGCGCGTCAGTCCGTTGCTCCGGCTGCTGGCCCTTCGCAACTCCCATCATCCCCTACCCCTCCCTCCCTATTCCGGACCCCGCGTGACATTGTCAAGAGTGGGGATTCGCAATCCGAGGTGGTGGCACGGTTGGCCAACCTCGAGAAAATAGTTTCCGTTAAAGGCCACTGCGAAACGGAAGCACCTGACTCCTGTACCTCCGGCTTCACAGGATGATGTATGTGAGCCTGTGGTTTGGTTCGATTGCTCCCTGGATGAGGAGGGAGAATTTTTGGTGGAGTCAGATGAGCCTGCAGATCAGCTTGAGGTTGATGCTACTGGCGATTTGTCTGCGGGGGGTGTTCGTGACACCCCCTCCATTCTTGCTCAAATGTTTGAAATTTTGAATTTAGATCCACCTGAGGCTGTCACCCTGCCAAAGGGTCAGTTGTTTAATGTCCCTCAGCCGCCTTTGGTTTTTCCCAGACAACACCACTTTGAGAAAATTGTGCTCAAGGAATGGGAACATCCCACGCGGTTAACTGGAATTCCTTCCAGTTGGGAGAAACGTTATCCCTTTCCACCAGAATTTGTGGAGCTTTGGTCGGTTTCTCCTGACGTCGATACCCCTGTACTAGGGCTCTCCAGCACGGCTATGGTGCAGTCTGCTGAGACTACTGCCCTTAAGGATGGTGAGGATCGTCGGATTGACCAGTACGCTCGCCATGGTTTTAGTTACGCCGGGTCAGCGATGCGCCCGGTGTGTGCTTCAGCGCTTCTTCTATTGGCGGTTAGATCTGTAATTCAGGGTCTGTGTGTGGATCTTGATCCCACTTGCAAGGAGCTTATTGCTCTCAGGCAGTGTGAGTCTTTTGTATGCTATGTTCTGTCCGCTCAGGACGATGCGCTGGCTATGAGTAGCAAGACAGCTGCAATGCTGGTGGCTATTCGTTGGGCAGTATGGCTGCGCCAGTGGTCGGCAGACGCAGCTTCTAAAAAGGTGCTCACAGCTCTCCCCTTTTTGGGGTTGCGGCTGTTTGGTGATAAAATTGATTCAGTTGCCAAAGGTGGTAAAATGCCCCAACGTAAGAAGCCTCGTCGTCCCTTTCGGGGGGCAAGTTCTGGTAGACCTTCCTTTCGGGGATTCAGAGCGGGTAGGGGGGCTTCCTTTCCCGCTACCAGAGGTGCAGGTTGGACTCGGGGGAAGGGCCGTGGCTGTCCCACTCAGTCCTGGGGCACCAAGCCCAAACCTGCTGATAAGCCCGCTCAGCAATGAGGGGCTGCCCTCACCCGTGCGGGTGGGGGGACGATTGCGGCACTTCTCCCTGGTTTGGAACCAGAAGGTTCCGGACAGATGGATCCGGGAGATAGTGTCGTCCGGTTACAAACTGGAATTCGAGTCTCGCCCTCCTTCACGGTTCTTTCGGTCTCGGGTGCCCATCGATCCTTTGGCCGCACAGGGGCTCCTGGCGTCGGTAAAGAATCTGTTAGAGATGGCGGTCATCCGGCCGGTACCGCGCTTAGAGAGGGGCCTCGGTTTCTACTCCAATCTTTTCGCAGTCCCCAAGAAGGACGGGTCTGTTCGTCCCGTCCTGGACCTGAAATTTCTCAACAAGTTCATCCGTTTTCGGAAGTTTCGCATGGAAATTTTGCGTACTGCTGTCGGTTCCCTTCGGCAGGGGGACTTCATGACGTCCATAGACATCAAGGATGCTTATCTTCATGTTCCCATCTGCCACGCTCATCAACGTTTTCTTCGATTCGTGATGGAAGATCAGCATTTTAAATTCGTGGCACTTCCGTTTGGCCTTACCTCGGCTCCAAGAGTGTTCACCAAGGTGCTGGCAGGGGTGATGGCCATTTTCAGATCTCGGGGCATTCGTGTCATACCCTATTTGGACGACCTTCTCATCATGGCTCCGTCACTCAATCAATCGGAGACAGACACCAGGATGGTGGTCTCCACGCTGGAAAGCTTTGGTTGGGTGATCAACTTCCCCAAGTCCTCCCTCGCTCCGGCCAGGGTGGTGTCCCTTCTGGGGATACAGTTGGACTCCTACTTTCCAATCCTCGGCCGTCCATCCGTCTGGGGATGAGGCTGGTAGGGTTGATGGTTGCCTCCTTCGAGGCAGTTCCTTTTGCTCAATTTCACACAAGGACGCTTCAGCTTTATCTGTTGGCGTCTTGGGACCGGCAGCCTCGGTCACTGGATCAGCCCTTCCAATTGTCCTCCCGGGTCCGGCAGTTCCTCCAGTGGTGGTTGGTCTCGACCAATCTTGTGAAGGGCAGGTCTTTCCTGACCCCTCTTTGGGAAATTGTCACCACGGACGCCAGTCTGTCGGGATGGGGCGGATTCTGGAAGGAGCTGCAGTTCCAGGGGCAGTGGGGGCCGCAAGAGGCCCACTTACTCATCAATATTCTGGAACTGAGAGCCATCCGTCGGGTTCTTGCTCTCCTGACTCAACACGTTCTGGGCCTTCCGGTCCAGGTGCGTTCAGACAATCGAACAGCGGTTGCTTACATCAATCATCAGGGAGGGACTCGCAGTCTGAGTGCTCTCAGAGAGGTGTCCCTGATCCTGACCTGGGCGGAGACCCATGTTCCTTGTCTCTCGGCGGTATACATTCCAGGAGTGGAGAACCAGGAAGCGGACCGGTTGAGCAGGGGCTCTCCCCGTCTGGGAGAATGGGCTCTCCATCCTCAGGTTTTTCGCTCACTGTGTCTCCGATGGGGGACACCGGAGGTGGACCTGTTTGCCTCTCGTCACAATCACAGGCTCCCGAACTTCGTGTCGCTCTCCCGGGATGCTCTGGCTCTGGCAGTGGACGCCATGTCCCTGAGCTGGGGGGATCTGGGATTTCTGTTTCCTCCGATACCCATGCTGGGCAGGGTGGTTCGGAAGTTGGCTCTGGAAAGGGTGTCCGCCGTTCTCGTGGCCCCAAGGTGGCCAAGGCGAGTGTGGTTCGCAGACATCGTTCGGCTGGCAGTGGACCAGTTTGTTCTGCCTCTTCGGCCCGATCTGTTCACTCAGGGTCGGTTGTGTTACCCCAATTTACCAGCGCTGGGTTTGACGGCCTGGCTGCTGAAACCTCCATCTTGAAGGAGGAGGGTCTTTCTGACTCAGTCGTTAAGACTTTGATCAGTGCCCGGAAGAGGTCTTCTTCTATCATCTATTATAGGACTTGGAAGGCCTATATCGCTTGGTGTGAGATTAGATCCTTTCCTTGTAGGGTCTTCTCAGTCTCCAGGATTCTGGAGTTTTTACAATCTGGGCTGGACTCTGGTCTTCAGCTAAGTACTTTGAAAGGGCAAGTTTCTGCCTTATCTATCTTTTTTCAGAATCGTTCTGCGCTTCATTCTTTAGTTAAAACTTTTTTCAAGGGGGTTACGCATGTGCGGCCTCCCAGGAAACCATTACTCCCGGTTTGGGATTTGTATTTGGTTCTTTCTGCTCTACAGGCTCCTCCTTTTGAGCCTCTGCAAGATTTTGCTTTGTCTACCCTGACTCAGAAGATTGTCTTCTTGGTAGCTATCACTTCGGTCCGGCGTGTCTCAGAGTTGGCGGCCTTGTCTATCCAGGCGCCCTACTTTGAGAGGCATCAGGATAAAGTGGTCTTTCAGTTCAAGCCAGACTTTCTTCCTAAGGTTGTTTCTGCTTTTCATTTGAATCAGGATATTGTTCTTCCCTCCTCGTGTCCTAATCCTAAGAATGACAAAGAGAGGGTTTTGCATTACTACTTGATTATCGCGTCTCCTTTTCGTAAGACGGATGCCTTTTTTTTGTTATGCCCTGTGGGCCTAAGAAGCGTTTGGCACCAGCCAAATCTGCCATTAGCAAATGGATACGCCAGGCCGTTACTGCGGCCTATTCTGCTAAGGGGAAAGTTCCCCCTTTCCATATCACTGCTCATTCTACTCGCGCCATTGGGGCGTCTTGGGCTTTTCAGCACCAAGCTTCTGTTGAACAAGTTTGTAAGGCCGCCACTTGGTCTTCTGTTCATACTTTTTCTAAGTTTTACAAGGTTGATGTGCGAGCCTCAGCGGATGCTGTTTTTGGCCGCAAAGTTCTGCAGACTGCAGTCATTTAAGTTATGCTTCACCTTGCCTTGGGATGCCCATCCCTTGTGGACACTGCTTTTGGATGTCCCAATCGTGAAGAATTAAAGGTGAAGCGGGGTGTGTGGCACACCAAGAATAATACCATTTTGTGAGTACTCACCTGAAAAATGGATATTGTTGGTGTGCCACACACCCCGCTTCACTCCCACCCTTTTCGGTATTCCGAATTCTTTATATGGTGAAGCTTTTATTGATATTGATTTATTTTGAGGTTACCGTTAATTTACTGGTACCTTGTCTTTCTGCTTTTTAATACACTGGTGATAAATGGGAGGTACCAGGTATATATAGGCCGGAAGGGGGCTCGTTACAAGACTTCCTCTCTGCAACAGCGTCACCTGGCGGTGAGTAACCCAATCGTGAAGAATTAAAGGTGAAGCGGGGTGTGTGGCACACCAACAATATCCATTTTTCAGGTGAGTACTCACAAAATGGTATTTTTGTTTTTAATATTTTTTTTATCTCTCTTGGCCTAGAAAAAGTCATTTTTGAAAACATTTTTGATTTTTTATATTTATATGCAAAATTGTCATTACAGGTCTGGCATTAAAGTATTAATATCACAATGTTACAACAATGTCATTCCATGTGTTTTCACTTTGTTACTGTTGGATATGTGTTCAAAAAGACTTTAATCACACAGCGTCTGCCGCTTTATGCTATAGCGACCAGATCCAGAGCGCCTATGCTCTGTGAGTCTGTTTTTTTGTTGAATATGGTGTGAGTCGCTGAGAGTCGGTCGCACTGAGCTGGCACTACCTTTCGCTCCCTGCTGTACTGGTGTTAGAACGCCCAACATACATCACATTCATCAATGCCAGGCAGGTTACTACAGCGAATGAGACACTCTGTTACAGCGCCCGATAGCCGATCACAGCGTATACTAGCAGTCGCTCTTAGCCCCCTTACGCCCACCTGCCGCTGACCCCTCACACTGTTTTGCCTGGACTGCACAGTCTGCACTGTGTGTCTACTGCTAATGGAGGCAAACATGACATTTCTATTTTTTTCTATCCTACTAGGACTGTTAGGGGGTTAAAGTGGACCCCTGCCACTTAATATTAAAAAAAAGCTGAAAAAAGGCAAAATATCTTGCTGTGTCTAATGGTGTTCACCAGCCATTCTGTCAGTATACATGAATCATTAATCTAATATACTGCACCCAAATACAGTGTCTTACACTATTTATATCAAAGCTCTGCACTGTCAATTTAAAATGAACGGTATATCAGTACCTTTTTGATTCATTATATTTTAACCACCTAACCGTTTTATCTGAGCTGAGCTATGGCTGCATGAAAAACAGTTCACAGTTTTGCCTGAGTAGACAGCTGCCCTTACTGCTCTCTGCTGCTAAATAACACCCTCAGTCTGTGTGGCATGGCCCCCCAGGAGTCAACCTAGCTTCTTTGAGGTGAACTTTAGAAAGCTCCACTCCCTCATAGGTGCACCCGCTCACCCACACATGATTGAAAAAATGTTGAAAGCTTGCAACACATCCCGATTAAAAGATAGTTAAAAATAAAAGCCGGTCCGACAATTGCGGACCCCCCTGCAGCGCTACCTGTGGCGGCTGCCTCACATGGCCTCATTATACATGCACCCCTAATGACCCCACACTTTTCTCAGACACACCTCTGTCCTCTCAAATGGAGGCGAGTGACATTCCTGGGAGGGTAATTTTATTTTTTGCTAGAACTTGTCACGGACCGGGTGGAGCGGACTCGGGTGTGGATCCGCTTTAACTGTGGAACAGATGGCAGGTACCGCGTCAGGGGAGCGGAGTCTAAGAGGCCACCGATATTCACCAGAGCCCACCGCAAGGCAGGTTGGTCTTGTGCGGCGAGTGACCCCCAGGTCGCTACCCCCCAACAGCGGCCCAGTCCCGCGGCTAGCTGAGGCTCAGCGGGGTACACAAGAGGCAGGCAAAAGGCGTAGTACACACAGGCAGAGGTCAGGGCGGGCAGCAGAGGTTCGTAGTAAAGGTGAGTAGCCAAGGTCAGGGCAGGCGGCAAAGGTTCAGATTTGGGGACAGGCAGAGGTCGGTACACGGGTGAGCAATCCAAAAGCAACTGATTTACAACTGGCATGGAAAGACCAAGATCCAGCACTGAAGGAAAGGAAGTGCCTCTTTAAATAGGGGAAGGGAATGCAGGATTGGATGAGCAGGCACCAATCAGTGCTGTACAGGCCCTTTAAATCTCAGGAATCCGGTGCGCTCGCCCTCTAGTGGACGGGGACATGCGCGCACCTGACCATGCGAGGAGGAAGCATGGGGGGAAGGGAAATGGCTGGGAGCAGCCATGGAGGTGAGGGAAATGCTGTGAGATGGACGATGGCTGGATGCAGCCATGAAGGTAAGTGAAGTGCTGCGAGATGGGCGTGCAGCGCTCGCCCTAACAGAACTGTTAGGAGAGTTAAAACATGACTAAGAAAAATGAGCGGACTGCCAGCACAGACCGCAAATGCTCCTCTCTATATAATACAGCCGCACTACAGTGAATATAATAAATCAATTTTTTATTCCAAAAATGTGTGATTCCAAAATATATTTACATAGGCAAAACCACAAGTGAGACCATTAAAAACAATTAAAACCCATATATGGATGTATAGTGGACCTTACTAGACTAATAATCCCCTGATCTATACACATAATGCATTATAATAATGTCATGTTTTGCTGTTAGATGCCTCGGAGTCTCCCATACATAAAGTGCTGGTGCAAATAATAGAAAGTGCAATTAAAATTAATAATCGTGATAAGAGAAAGCTATGTGCAAAGTATGCAAAGAGAAGATAAGATAATGAGGGGACAGAAGTGTCCCAATATGTGCAACAGAGCACCAATAAAGTGCTAAGTGCAGAAAGTGCCGTCCTAATACAGACAAATAGGTGCAGCGAGGCTCCAAGGCATGTAACAGAATACCAACTACAGCAAAGGGTCAATAAAACTAATAGAAGTAACAATGAACATTACCCGGTATAGGAGTCTAGGTCCACCTTAACAATCTGCACCCCGGCACCACCGACGCGTTGCGTGGCGGTTGTCCTAAAACAAAATGTCATGAAAACCTAAAGGATATGTTTTTTTGCTTTTTTGATTTAAAATATTTCAAATAATTCTGGAATATTTTAAAACTGCCAGATCACTTTAATTAAGGCTTTGCTGTGTATTCAAGTTAGGCATAAGTATTATCATTGCTAAATAAAAAGACAGTGCAGCTGAAAGCAGGAGCATTACAAGCAGATGCAAGTGGTATCTTTGCAGCAAAGGGTCAATAACACTAATAGTAGTAACAATGAACATTACCCGGTATAGGAGTCTAGGTCCACCTTAACAATCCGCACCCCGGCATCACCACCGCGTTGCGCGGCGGTTGTCCTAACGCCACTTCATCAGGATGTCATGAAAACCTAAAGGATATGTTTTTTGCTTTCTTGATTTAAAATATTTCAAATAATTCTGGAATATTTTTAAACTTGCCAGATCACTTTAATTAAGGCTTTGCTGTGTATTCAAGTTAGGCATAAGTATTATCATTGCTAAATAAAAAGACAGTGCAGCTGAAAGCAGGAGCATTACAAGCGGATGCAAGTGGTATCTTTGCATTTGCCCAGTTTTTTTTTTTTTTCAAAGGACTGCGAGCTGCTACTGTTGAAAATGTAGCGGGGAATAGCGAGGCTTAGCCACACTGCCTGCCACCATTGGACCATTAGTATGGAAATGAGGCATGTGTGTGACAGGTGGCCTTACAACCAACACAATTAACTTTCTCCATTACCCCGCGCGCTGACAAAACAGATGCAGCATCAATAAGCAAAAAATCCACAAACACTGAATTAGAATGACAAGTTGCACACCCCTATTATTTCCAAAGAGAGGAGACATAAATTCCACAATTAAACGCATAAAGTAACATTTTCCATGCTTTTGGTCAGTAAATAAAAGATAAAGAGCAGGATGTTAATTGTTCCTCTAAACCTGGATGAATGCAGCAAGCTTTTTTTTAATGTTTGGAATTGGCAGGTAACATGCCTCTCATTATTAGAAAGCTACATTAAAATACATAGCATATTAATGTGCATCATTTATATCATTCATTATAGAAATAAATAATGATAAATAAAATACATTCATTCTTTTAAAATGATCTTTTATTTGATAAAATTGTCTTACAGGCATCAATGAGTAAATATCAGTATAGTAGGTATCAGTAGTATATCAATAGATGATGTGCATAGTGTATTTGTATTGTGTCTTCTTCTCTTTTTAGACTTTTAAAGGGGGGTTGTATAGCTCAGATTTTTACACTGAATCTGTCTAAATGGGGAATCCAAACAAATTTGTTGAGGTTTAGCTTTAATATCGTTAGATTTTCCCTCTGTGTTTCCCCATAGGCTGCTGTTATTTTCAAACGTGAAAAATAAAATGTCTACCTTATTAGGGACAAACGTTCTTTAAAACTGTGTCATCACATGTGCAAGAAATTTCTTCAAAAGCAAAACTGAGAAGGAAAGTAATCCAAATCACTTTGGATTTTTGGGAGAGGCAGTCAGAGCTTATTCAGCACACATTAAAGTAAAATAAAAAATATTTTTATTCTATTTAAAAATTAAAACCCTGTGCACATGTGATGGGGGTAGTCCTACAAAGCAAGGTGATAATGATATATAATAATGTAAATATTACATTTTAGAAGTTACAAGTGACAGCAGCCTATGGGGGATGAGAACAATGATCCTCTCCAAATGTGTTTGGATTAACCATAGGCTAATTTTATAACTGTAATAGGCTTATTTTATAACTAAAAAATCGACCACATTAAGTTACTTGCCTCTCAATTGTAGAACTGCGCATGATGTAAAAAACAAAGTAAGAAGGTCTCTCCGAAATTAATTCTCTCCCAAAATTTTGTAGAATTTCAAAACCATTTGAATAACATTTTTCTGGATAAGCAGTGAGAGCTTTTCTTGCTCGGTATATAATTTAAAATTTAAATAATTTTAGCATGTTGCTGCACTGTTAATGTTTTAACAAAAGCGCTTTTTACATACGCCAATATAAAAAATGTATAGAAATTATATTTTGCACCATTCTAATTTCTACCAGTGCTTAATAAATCAGGCCCCATGTTTATATCCATTAAGTAGAATAAAAATAATTTTAGCATGTTGCTATACCGTTAATATTTTAGCAAATGTGTTTCTAATGTGCGTCAGTATAAAAAATGTATATAAATTATATTTTGCACCATTCTAATTTCCACCAACGTGGTCTAATCTGGCAGAAGTGCTTAATAAATCAGGCCCCATGTTTATATCCACTAAAAGTAGTATATTTCTATAGAATTAGTTGTTTTTCTGTACTATTTCTGAACTATAATTGTGTATACACAGTGTGAGTGCGCCTGGCTGTGCCGCATCCTCCACACTAGTGTAAATGGGTCATCAATGGCCAGATTACCAGGCATACTATACTGTAAAACAGCACAATCTAAGCTAAATCCAGGTATTTCAATGCTGTTAACACACACATTATTGAAAGTGCAGTGATACAAGTTATATGTTTGGTTGCAGGGTGTCAGTGCTGGTGTGGACCCTGAGTTGTACTAAAGCTGACCCTATTACCCCTAGAACCTAGTGGCCATGGGCAGAAAAGTAAAGGGCCATTGTCCTTCTCACTGTACTGTGGATAGCTTTATACACCAGATTTAAATTGGAGGACATTTCTGTTTCATTAAATGGTTCTGGTGTAAATTGAATGACATTATGCAGATTGTCCACCATGATTGGAGGAGATATTGAGGTAAGTATTGAGATAACGGAGGCTACCATCTGTAAAACCAGATCCTCGAGCAGATATTGAAAAAACTATAGACACTAACGTTAAAGAATTTGTCTGGTAAGCACATGCACATTGGTTGTGCCCCTTAATAGGCAAGGTGGTGGATAATCTGAAGTAAAACAATAACATTTTCAAGGACATCTTTC
This sequence comes from Gastrophryne carolinensis, assembly GCA_027917425.1. Lineage (NCBI taxonomy): Eukaryota > Metazoa > Chordata > Amphibia > Anura > Microhylidae > Gastrophryne > Gastrophryne carolinensis. The sequence goes on along the minus strand of CM051237.1, from coordinate 297,279,776 downwards.
TAGCAATGACTTCATGCTTTTATTGTAAATGTTGTTGTTGTTTGCTGTTATTGTTATTGCTGCTATAGATTTTAAAGGAGCATTATTGGGAAGAAAAAATGGTCTAATGATAAAAATCCATATAAATATGCTGGAAGGCAGTAGGAGGGACCACTTACGGTATACACCTGGCAGCAAGAAATATCCAGCCAGGCATGTTTTTTTATTTTAATGCAAGAAAGAGGAAATCGGGGGGGGGGGGGGGGGGGGCAGGCTCTGTCACCTCTGTATTTCATTCCTACCATGAGAGAATAAACAAGATTGGCAGGAGTTTTATTCAGTTACAGTGTATAAGTGACCCCTCCTCTCATTAGCTTTTTATATGGATTTTAATATTATACAATTTTGCAATAGTGCTCCTTTAAAGTGTGTTTTGAGTATATGTAAAAAATATTAGTAATAATAGCACAGCAATATTGTTAGATTTTAATATATAATATATAAAAATTGCCTAATATATCAAATGAAATGTATTCCATATGATGCACTTGGCAATGAATAATCTGATTTTCAGTCTTGTGTGAGTCTCGTGTACTAAGGTGAAATGATATAGAAGCTGATGTATTTTCAGCTCTAACAATGTTATATAAATGTTTAAGAAGACTAATTACAATGTTTACTGTGGGGGTCATTCTAAATATTTGGTAAAGCCAGTGTGATTTGCGGTGTGAATTGCTGAGGATTGTTGAGGATTGCAACTTGCATTCCCCCCCCCAGAAATGGCACAGGATATTTGTTTTTAAAGTGGACCAACACCCAGGATTTTGACTATCCTGGGTTTTGGTCCACTTCAGGGGGGCACCCCGATTACCCGCTGTGTAAAACCCCCCAGAAACCCCCAAACTCACCTCACCACGCTCCCACGGACAAGCAGCGGACAAGGCAGCACGTCCGCCGCCGCCTCCCGCGCGCCCCTCTGACAGTGCGCCCGCCCGCGCCGGCCATTCACAAACGGCCGGCGCGGGCGCGCGCACGGCTAGAGGAGCGCGCGGGAGGCGGCGGCGGCAGCGGGTGAGTTCTTTTGGGGTTTTGGGGGGGTCCCTCACCGCGGGACATCCCGATCTCGGATGTCCCGCGGTGAGGGGGGTGATCGGCCCGGGAATCTTATAGATTCCCGGGCCGATCACCCATGGGTGACGGTCCACTTTAAGTTTAAAAATGAAATCTTAAGCATAGCCCATAGGGTGCTGTTATTTCCAAACTTTTAAAATATATCCTTAAATCACTGAAAAATAATGTACATAAAGTGTAAAAATGTGCCATCACGTGTACAGATGATTTTTTGGTGAAAATGTAGGACAAAGACTTGTTTGTGTGTTATCGCTAAAAAACTCGGTTGCAATCCACACTGTAATGCACACCGGAAGTCACACTGACTTCACCAAATATTTAGCATGACCCCCTATGTGTCATGTGGTATATTTACTATGAGCTGCCTTATGAGCTCTATGTGCTGACCTGAACCTCATTATGCCTCAACTAGACTTTACCTCAACACAAGCTGGCTGACCAGCCAGCGGCTTTATCTGTCTGTGTTGGCACACTTATAAATAAGGCCTCTAATGAGCTAACCTGTTTATTACGAGATGCCTCCAAGGGTTAATGCTAGTGAGCAATGCTGTTAAACTTCATGGGTAATGATCTAGAGGTGGGGATGTAACATTCTGTTACCTAATAAATTAACACCTAGTAACTGGTAAATGGGGACTTAAACACTCTTTACTGCAAAAGGCCTAGGGCACAGCTACTTGACTGACAGCTTACTATAATAGGTGGGATACTACAAACCACTAAAAAATGACTGTTTCCCTTATGCAAATTAGAAAAGCAACATTTACAAGTGGTTTACTTAATAGCATGTCAATTAGAACAGACTGAAAGGTTAAACCACCTGTATATTACTTTCTACAAACATATCAATTAGAACATTAGAGTTTTACATGTGTTCCTGCTATACATAGTAAAACAGACACACGCTTAGGGTATGTATAAGATTATATAGGTATTTTAACTTTGTCATGTTCCAGATATTACTAGATTCTCTTCCATCATAAGTGAAATATTGTTTCATGTTACCATTAAGCATAGTCAGGGCTGGTTTTAGACTTAGGGGCTTATTTAAGAATGGATAGGGTCTGGTAGTGCTTCTTAGAGGCTGATTTATTAATAGCGGCCGGTAGCGACAGTTGAGCGACTGTAGCGGTATTTTCACAGCGCCCGCTAGTAGTCGCTGTGCTTGGCCGTTGTTCGGTTGTTGACAGCGACTCAGTCGGTGTGGCGTAATGTTGAATACAAGGTTACAAGTCGCTATTTGACAGGTTCCGCGATGTATGGGTGCGCATGATAGCGACTGGTCAGAGCGACTGGCTCCCACCATATTCATCAAAAAATCACGCTCAAAAAATTCAAGCGCTGTGAAATGCATGTTTAAACCCCAGAGCGCTGGAGGCGATGTGTTAAAAGTAGTTTTTTAACCCCCAAACCACCATATTTTTGGAAAACAAAAAAAAAAGTGTTTTTTTTTAAATAATTTAGTAATATGAATACATTAATATCAGACCTGTAATATCAATTCTGTGCAATTTTTTTTTTCCCCTTAAAAAAATTATCTTAAATGGCAGAAGTGGTCACAGAATTTTTCACATTTAAAAAAAAAATAAATAAATAAAAAAAAAAAATTACAATTAATTATGAATATTTAAAGATTGTTCCATTGAAATGCATTGGAGAGCGCCAGGTAGTGAGAGGTCATACCTGTCGCTGTTCAAGGTCGGACGCTGGCGCTGTGGGCTGAGGCTGGAATAATGATGAATTAGTCGCTATATGGCGCTATCTCAGTCGCTAAGCAGGATCGGCTTGATAAATGTGTGATTGTGGTGGGGAGCCGGCGTTCTCGTGGTGGGGCCCGTCATTACCGGTCGCTCACCAGTCGCTACCTGTCACTATTACTTCATAAATAAGGGCCTTAGTGGCAGGTAGCTCATGGTGAACCCTGGGCGCTGTACGCAAAACCACATTTAAGAAAGCGAATCTGGTGAGCGCCTCTAACAGCGTCATGTAGCGTCACATGTATTAATACTGGCGGCTTAGTGTATAGCGCTGGTGCTCTAGGCTCAGGAGCGCCATGTAGTACACGTTGCTCTGTAGAGCTCTCCCATACATTTCAATGGGGTTTCATTAGCTACAGCACCCAGCTTTAGAGCACCGATGCTGTGTATGTGAAGTGTTTTGTTAAATATGGTGTGGAGCGCCGAGTGCCTGGCGTACTGAGCTGGCGCTACCTCTCGCGGGATCCAGCGTTATACTGTTGTTAGAGAGCCCAACACACATCATATTCATCAATGCCGGCCAGGTTATTACAGCAACCACAACGCTAGGTTACAGTGTCTACTAGTGGTCGCTCTAAGCGCCGCTATACAGACGCTCATTTGGCAATACCTGGCGCTCAAAATGTTAGACAGAGTGTGGCCCTGAGCAAAACAACATGCATACAGTAAATGTATATATATATATATATATATATATTTAAAGCGAAAAAAACTAGCATTTTTACCTTTGTGGGTTTTGGTCCTATTTACAGAGGCAAACTGAATTGGAATGCCTTTGTGTGTTTGAATCTTCCGGGATTGCCCAAAATCTTTCCTTGAGTCAACGCTTCCAGGACACATGTGTTGGCATATTATTGTGAATGAATGTATTGCCGGGCTCCCCGCTTGCCGCTCCTTCTGGCTGCATGCAACTGCCACCAGACATTCAGATGCCTGGCAGGGGTGTGCACACTAGGGTGCTGGGGAAGCCACTGGAGGCCCATGAGTGGGATCAAGAATATGGGCAATCTCTGGGTTTTACACACTGGATCACCTAAATCAAGCAGGACTTTCACTCATGCCTGGAGTCGTTGAAAACCAAGGATTTTGGTCGCTTTAAATAATCCATGCTCAGTCCCTGCTATCCTCCTTTGATTTCCCAGTCCCTGACCCAATGTATAGTGCCCCCTTGCAAATCCAATACTAGTGATTATCAACATTTTTATTTTATATTTCACCTTTCTATTTTATAATTATCTCAAGAACCGCCTGGGTAGTATGTATGGGATGTCACTCAACTAAAAATCATGGTAAAAATAGACAAAACAGCCATTGAAGTGCATGAAGCACACACAAAAATGCTCAGCCATATCTTTTGTAGCAGTTTTGTATAAGTATAGTTAAACCGGACCTTCAGCGTGATTTAATGAAAAGCCCAAACTCTTAAAAAACGGTTCCCCAGCATCTAAAATTAATATATTTAAAGTTTTTAGTCACCAACTTATTATTCTTTCCCCCACTGGGCTGCAACTCTGTTCAGGAATTTAGGATACGGGTGCCGCCATCTTGACTCAGAAGCATCACACTTACTGAGGAGAGGAGAGTGGGATAAGGTACAGGGGGACGGGTTATAGCTGTGCTTTGCTCAGACAGAGCAGAGCTGGGGTCAGCAGTCCCAGAATGCAGAGCAGCACAGTCAGGAGGCACTTCCTGTTTGCAGGCTGCCTGATAAGATGGCGGCTTCCATAAGTCGCCATCTTGGATGTTTAAAGGCTCATAACATGCAGTAGATGCAGGTAGGATGATTTTTAATGCGGACAATCTGTATGTACAGGGTGTGGGAAACATATAAGATAGACGACTTATTCAGGGTGAAGGTCCGCTTTAAGATTAGAGATGAGCGAACCACTCAAAAATTCGATTTGTGCGATTCGCCAAATTTCTCAGAGAAATTCCGGTTCGTCCGAATCGGACTTTATCGAATCGCTCATCTCTGGTGGGAGCGGGGAGGCCGGCTGCGCTGTCAGCGGGCGGCGGCCTCCCCGCTCCCACTATGCCGGCATTTTTTTTTTATTTCAGGGAAAATTTGGTCAGCACAAACCACTATAAATTCGGGTTAGTGCTGAATCGAATTTTCCCTGAAATTCGGAGCGAATTCAGGTTCGTTAGAACCGATTCGCTCATCCCTAGTTAAGATATATATATATATATATATATATATATATATATATATCCTGAAGACCAGTTGCTCCTTAGAGTTTTTAAGGTTCTAAGAATATTTAGCCCAAGGTGGCTGCTATCCATTTTTGGCCTGAAAGTGGAGTATATTACTGTAAGTAATCTTTACAGTTACAGATTGTTTTATACTCTGATAGACATGGGTGTTACTTTGAGGACTAGGTATACAAACCATCTAGGTATGCGAACCTATATTATTTTAATTATACTATAAAATGGTTTTCGACTTATCCAACTGAAAACTTCATTTGTCATCTTTCTTTTCTGCAATTCACACATTATTATGTATTTATTATTTGTAACCCTGTAAAATGAGCTCAGTGGAGCAGTAAAATGAAACATAACAAAGAGCAAATGCATGTTGCCAAACGTGGTAAACTGCTTGCATAGAACTAGTGTTATCTATTGTAATATAGCTTGTTACACTTGTAGGGATAGCAAAGAGGATAAAAGTCAAACAAACAGATTATAAGTTGCTGTTGTCTCTTTGTAACACTTGTCATGTCATTGCCATTTTACTACGGCCATAAACCCTCCCCATTCAGTAAATGTAATGGCCTTATAGCAGTGTCTTCACAATAGGGCCATTTCACTGTTGTATGGGAGTTTAATGATTAAGAAAGGACAGTGGTTACTTTTAGAAACACACACACAACAAAAAAACATTCCTGCACAACCGTGAAGCCGTCTTGGTTCAAACTGGCCCTTTGTTAAGGGAAAGTAACTTAAGAATTAGATTTTTTTGCACCCATGCCTCCCACCAAGTGCATGGTTAATGTATAAATCCCCTTCAGGGGACTAAACTTTCTGACCAGCAGGTCAAGTAGACTTTCATTAGACATTAAATTGGGTGTGCTAGTCTTTCCCACTGAGAATACATTTGACATTTACTTAAAGTGAACCAAAACTTGGGATTTGTACTATTCCGCGTTTTGTTCCTTGCCCCAGGGGCAACCACTGTGTGAAACCCCCCAAATCGCCTCAAAAAATGCCTGGCCCCACGCTCTATGTGCAGCCGCTCATCCAGTCAGTGCCGCGTGCCGTCCAAGTAGGGAGGAGCACTTTTATTATAGGCTACGGATTGCCTTCAATAATTACCCCACATACCCCCAAACACAGCCCCTCACATAAATAATCTAAAGATAGAGAACCTCTCCATATTTCAATAAATGCCCCCATGATACTTATTTACAGTACCTTTCCTGTAGAGTTGATCAGTTACAAAAACGTTACTTTTAAAAACATTTTTTGTTGGGTTGTGTTGGAGAGGCAGTATTTCTAGTCTACCTGCTTCATAAAATCTGCTTCCACTTACAGCACACCATCACTGAACTAGGACAATGCAGTTTGTCTATTTGCAAGGACCCTAAATGTAAGATGCTGGGTGTAGACCCCAAAGGCAATTCTACTGCTGGGCCCTAGACATTCCAGCCCAACATTGTGTTAAACCAGACCAACACCCTTACAACAAACATGTATATCCCTCCCCAGGGCAATTCACATTACTGCACATAAAAATAATTTCCCTTTTTCTAACTCCTGCTGTGGTCTTTTAAAAACAAAATAACATCTCCTGGAGCTGCAGGCCGCCTGCAAACAGGAAGTGCTGCTGGGTTTCCTGTTACTGTACATTGTCTGTTATGTCAGTTGAATTCAGACAGCAGCATGACTGGGATGCTAGAAAGGCAACCCCAAAATGGCCGCTATCACCAAAAAATCAGTGAAGTGGTGTTTTAACTTTGAGTGGGTGCAGGAGCAAATGTAAGTGCTGACAATGATTCAGTATAATGCATGTAGGTGGCACAAGGGGGTTCTGGCAAGTTTTTTTTCAACTGTACCAGGCTGTTGGTCCGGTTTAACTCTCTTTTCTTTATTCGCGAGGGAGCAAATTCCAGTCCAGCCACGATGACTTATTGTCGGTCGGTCTGGGACATGATAAAGGGAGAAGTTTTTTTTCTGCCAGCTCCGTGCTGGAGCAGCTGACCTAGGGGTTTAGACCATATATATATCTTTTAGAAAAGCTCTGTAAAATAAATTACCCCCCCCATGTATTCCTCATTCTGGAAACTATATTTAGCATGTTGCCATGGCAGACTCACTCCAATTTACTGATTTAAGAAGTCTGTAGAGTTAGAGAATAGCAAACTTCAAAGCAGGCTCATCAATCCTGATCCCAATTCATATTGTGCTAGAGAATAGAAAATGGAGTTAAATGTTTATACAGAGGCATAAGCTCCTGCTGGGCATTGTACAATGTGAAGGCAAATAGATTAATCATTCATATCTTGTGTTTACATGTAAGCATTGCCTCGCTAAGTCCAGTCATTCAACGGGCAGTGCCCCTTACAGCATGACTGTTTCTTTGGAACTGGATAGGAGAGAGAAAGGGATAGATAGATAGATAGATAGATAGATAGATAGATAGATAGATAGATACAGGGGAGTTGCAAGGGGGAGCAGGGGGGTCACGTGCAGCAGGTTGGAGGGTGCCAAAGGGGGGCCTGAGAATAGATGGGGGGCACCATTTCTAATCTTTGCGCTGGGTGCCAGAAAGCCTAGCTACACCTCTAGATAGATAGATAGATAGATAGATAGATAGATAGATGATAGATAGATAGATAGGTGATAGATAGATAGATAGATAGATAGATAGATAGATAGATAGATAGATAGAAGATAGATAGATAGATAGATAGATAGATAGATAGGTGATAGATAGATAGATAGATAGATAGATAGATAGATAGATAGATAGATAGGTGATAGATAGATAGATAGGTGATAGATAGATAGGTGATAGATAGATAGGTGATAGATAGATAGATAGATAGATAGATAGATAGATAGGTGATAGATAGATAGATAGATAGATAGATAGATAGATAGATAGGTGATAGATAGATAGATAGATAGATAGATAGATAGATAATAGATAGGTGATAGATAGATAGATAGATAGGTAGATGATAGATAGATAGATAGATAGATAATAGATAGGTGATAGATAGATAGATAGATAGATAGATAGATAGATAGATAGATGATAGATAGATAGATAGATAGATGATAGATAGATAGATAGATGATAGATAGATAGGTGATAGATAGATAGGTGATAGATAGATAGATAGATAGATAGATAGATAGATAGATAGATAGATAGATAGATGATAGATAGATAGATAGATAGATAATAGATAGGTGATAGATAGATAGATAGATAGATAGATAGATAGATAGATAGATGATAGATAGATAGATAGATAGATAGATAGATAGATAGATAGATAATAGATAGGTGATAGATAGATAGATAGATAGATAGATAGATAGATAGATAGATGATAGATAGATAGATAGATGATAGATAGATAGATAGATAGATAGATAGATAGATAGATAGGTGATAGATAGATAGGTGATAGATAGATAGATAGATAGATAGATAGATAGATAGATAGATGATAGATAGATAGATAGATAGATAGATAGATAGATAGATAGATAGATAGATGATAGATAGATAGATAGATAATAGATAGGTGATAGATAGATAGATAGATAGATAGATAGATAGATAGATAATAGATAGGTGATAGATAGATAGATAGATAGATAGATAGATAGAAGATAGATAGATAGATAGATAGATAGATAGCAGGGGGCCCTGGAGGATGAGGCCCACTTCCTGCTACACTGCAGCAAATATCCATCCACCAGGGACACTTACTTCCAGAGACTCTCCACCCTCATCCCGGACTTCACCTCCATAGATGATGAGAGGAAACTCCACATCCTGCTGGGAGAAGAGGAGCCCACCCTGCAAATAGCCGCCCAATATGTCTCCACCTGCCACCAACTGAGAGGAACATAAGAGACCATGGACTGATATACCCCTATACTGCCCCCTGTACCCCACCTCTATACTGCCCCCTATATGTCTCCACCTGCCACCAACTGAGAGGAACATAAGAGACCATGGACTGATATACCCCTATACTGCCCCCTGTACCCCACCTCTATACTGCCCCCTATATGTCTCCACCTGCCACCAACTGAGAGGAACATAAGAGACCATGGACTGATATACCCCTATACTGCCCCCTGTACCCCACCTCTATACTGCCCCCTATATGTCTCCACCTGCCACCAACTGAGAGGAACATAAGAGACCATGGACTGATATACCCCTATACTGCCCCCTGTACCCCACCTCTATACTGCCCCCTATATGTCTCCACCTGCCACCAACTGAGAGGAACATAAGAGACCATGGACTGATATACCCCTATACTGCCCCCTATACCCCACCTCTATACTGCCCCCTATACCCCACCTCTATACTGCCCCAACTAAAAGGACAATTAGAATCTATGGATTTCAAACCCATATACTGCCCCTTAATCCTACGCAACCCCTTACTGCCTCTATACCTCTCCACCTGCCATCATCACTGGACCAATGTACACCAAACCCTGCCGCAATAACCCAACACCCCCCCCCCCCATTTGTTATTCCCTTTTGCTTTGGCAATGCTAAATGTTTTTTTGGACCTGCCAATAAAGCTCTTTTGAATTGAATTTAATTGAATCGATAGAGAGATGATAGATAGATAGATAGATAGATAGATAGATAGATAGATAGATAGATAGATAGATGGTAGATAGATGATAGATAGATAGATAGATAGATAGATAGATAGATAGATAGATGATAGATAGGTGATAGATAGATAGATAGATAGATAGATAGATAGATAGATAGATAGGTGATAGATAGATAGATAGATAGATAGATAGATAGATAGGTGATAGATAGATAGATAGATAGATAGATAGATAGATAGATAGATAATAGATAGGTGATAGATAGATAGATAGATAGATAGATAGATAGATAGACTGTATTTAGGGGTCGATTCAGCACTAGGTGGACTTTGGAATAAATAAATAAATAGTCACTGAAAGTGAATGGCACGTTTTAAATCTGGTGGTAAATCAAAGGAGATTCATCACTGGGTGTGATAAGTAAATTACAGGTATAGGGACAAAATCTTAACACAAATGTTTATTTTACATTCCATGATAGAAAGCCAAATGCCTGACAAAAAGGGAGTTTCCTTTAACTTCAAATGGCACCTGCTTGCACTTGGCTGCTGCTGTGGTTGGGTGAAGAGGCTGTCACTAACCATCCATATGCAGCTTAGACTTTATTTTCACAGCACAGCTTCCTCCAGGGACATCCTGGGACTGCTTTAAGTGGACCAATCACCCCCGTGCTAGCCGATCACTGGGACATCCTATACTGGGTGCCCCGCTGTGTAACATCCCCCGGAGCACCCATAATCTTACCTGATTCCGGCTGCTCACGCAACTCCATCTTCACCGGCGGCTGCATCCCCGGCTTCCCTGTAGCTGTGTGCACACTCAGCCAAGCAGACAGGCCAGGCACGCTGGAGTGTGCACTCCACAGGGGAGGCAGGGATGCGGTCACAAACGCACCTATGCCATATGCGAAGTCCAAAACAGCGGCTTTATGCCACACATTACTATGCACCGCATAAATTGATTGGGCGAGCACCCGCATATTCTCTGTCGGAATTTCATAAAGAGAGTGAAACTGGGCGATCTGGGGGATTTCATATATGGGGCAACCTACATTGGGATGCCCCACGGGGCAAGGACTAGTCACCAGAATAGTCAAAATCCGGATGACTGGTCCACTTTAAAGGGGCCAAAAAACAGGCTGGATGACTTACCAGTAGATGCACAGCCTATGTGACTGCTGTATATATATATATATATATATATATATATATATATATATAGATATAGATTCTTTTTAATTTCATGTAGTACTGTAATGAGTTTGAGATACAATAAATTTCTATATATATATATATATATATATATATATATATATATATATATATGTGTTACTGAGAACATTTTAGTAGTGGTACATATGAAATGACATAAAAGCAAAACTAGATTTCTGCCCATTCATTTAGTTTTTTTTAATTGGGCTTTTACAATTTCCAAAGAGCAGGCAAATATATATTGATATTAATGATTGCTTTTATCTTAGTTTTGATACGGCTGACAAAAGCAATGTTCCAGCTGCTATTCCTAATGGACTTCCTGATCAAATGAGATCTTCCTAATTAGTAAGTTAATGAGGACAAGTTCATAAAAATGTTCAAGTCAGGAATTTTAACTTTCAAAGCAATCCTAAAAATAGAGCAAGATCAGAAGTTCTGGCTAAACAGCATTACCCATAATTCTTAAGTAAAATCGAGTTCTATCTTGATACTAATCATGGGGTAGAGTCAAGTAAATCTGGGGCATAAACCAGCTCATATGTGTGATGACATTCTATGTTCCCTATACTCTAATATTATTTTAATCTTCCCCTGCATGTTTAAGTTATTGGGTTTGGACATGTATAACATATATGCATCGGCCAGGCACACAGAGGCAATAACAATTATATTTCATTTGATTTTCAGTTGTTTTTTTATATTATACATTAGTTTGTTTCCTATTTCTATTAATTAAGATGTGACTGATATGTTCAAAAATTGGTGAGATAAATGGTACAGTAGGGGTCACTGTTGCATAAGTGACACTGTGATGTCATTGGCTAGAAGCATTGTATAGTGTTTAATTGCGGAGGACTGGAAAAGTTCATTAGGGATCAGTAGTCAGTTTAAGGAATTTAGCTTGAGAGGTGCGAATTGAAAGGTAGAGGGCAAGAAATATTAAATGATGGAAATGAATAAGCACCAATAGAATCTAACAAAATAGCGATAGAATATATCTTAACTATAAACATATAAAATTTAGGTATACATATACTACATATATGCAGTTCTGATATAGCTGTCCAGTGGTTTTATGCAAGATGATTTTATTCTAATAGCACCAAAAAGGAAGTCACTTAAAGTCTAAGCCGGGCAGGCTGATTCATCACCAGGTGGCGTCTGTCGCCAGGTAGCGACAGATGAGCGTATGTAGCAGGCATTTTCAGAGCGCCCGCTAGTAGTCGCTGTGTTCGGGTGTGGGTCGCTACTTCATAGCGACTCAGTCGCTGTTCAGTAATGTTGAATACATTGTGAGGAGTCGCTATTTGACCAGTACAGCGCTGTATGGGAGCGCATGGTAGCGACTGGTCATAGCGACCGACTCCATATTCAGCAAAAAAAAAACAGCCTCACAAATCTCTGGCGCTGAAAAATACTTGTTTGAATCCCAGAGCGCAGGAGGCGGTGTGTTTAAAGTCTGTTTTTCAGCATCTGTCCACTAGTAACAAAGCGAAAACATATGGAATTACATTGTTATTACATTGTAACATGAACACTTTAATGGCAGACCTGTAATGTCATTTCTGAAGAAAAATTTAATGAATGCTTTTTCAATGCCAGAAGAGGTCACAGAATTATTTGAGATTGTTTTGAAAAAAAAAAAAAAACCCTGTTTAAAGAGAAGAAAAGAATCGTCCATTGAAATGTATGGGAGAGCGACAGGTAGCGAGAGGTCATACCTGGCGCTGTGCAAGGCTGAACGCCGGCGCTGTTCGCTGAGGCTGTGAAAATGATGAATCAGACGCTACATGGCGCTATCCCAGTCGCTAAACAGATTCTGCTTGATAAATGTGTAATTGCGTGCCGTGTCCGGCATTGACCAGTCGCTATCTGTCATTAACCAGCCACTACCTGACGCTATCCCTTCTTAAATAATGGCCTAAAGTCTAAATTGGGATACCTCACTGTGTGGAAACTGGGGATCGCCCACAAAACTCACTTTGCTGGTGGCTCCCATGGCTATGTAAGCTGTGGCAGCCGAATTCCCAGCATTTCTGGATTGAAGCGGGCTCCTATGCCCAGCCATTCAGTTAGATTGTGGACCGGAGCACATCCCAATCTACAGGGCACTGGGGATGTGCCAGCTCTCGTTGAGCTCAAGTCTAAACAGAGCCCTATTGCCTTGCATTAATATGCACAGCTTACGGTGCTGATTGGGCGAGTGCCTGTGCCTGTACCGTAGGACCAGGGAAAGGTGAGTTTGCCATCACACAGAGGGGAATCCTAAATCAGACTGAACACATCTTTTTGTTCTGCTAATAATCTGACCGACCTCTGGAATTCAGTAGCTGAATAGCTTCTGGGTAGAAGCTGTCTTCATAACTATATGTCCTGCCATATTCCTGAATCTCCTGAATGAGTCCTGAATCCTCTCCCTGATGAAACACTGAAGGCCAGGGTGATAAACATGAGCAACAAGTTATTAGGTCAGGCTGAAAAAAAACAACCGGGAAAGACTAGGGATAGTCATCGGGTCTGGAAATGTGCTGAACTAACTTATTACCCCATTACTGGAAGCTAAGGAGACGTAGTAGGGAGAAACCTTATTCACATACACACCATCCGTCTATCAGCATTTTCTGCACACTATACAGTGTATATTTCTAAGCTACTATAATCACTATAAATTGTTGAAAGTTTTATAAAGCGTTTTCTACATCTACAATCCTGCTTCTCTCTTCACTACTATTTACCACCACCACCACCACTACACTCGATGTTAAGATTGGTATCGGACATGTACTACAGTAGATCATCCCTTGAGTTACCTTATGTCAGCTCATACATGGGAAATGGTGTAGACTGTACTTATTACAACAATGTGGTGCCCCAATATTGTTACTCTCTTTACAATTGACATCAGGTTCAGTATATGCACCCTTTGGGTGCTGGGATTAATCAAACTCTGGTGATGTATACTGCTGCAATCTGAAATGTTTTAAATGGAAAAAATAAAGATGGCCTTTTTAAACTTTATAAACATTAACGTGGATTCATATAGGAATAATATCCATGTATATTTGAAACTTGACACAAGGATAGAGGGAATTATTATCATTGATGATCTTTATTTTACTGTAGTCTGTACTTATACTGTTGCCATCACTAAGAAAATCTTGTGACAGAAGGTGGTGCAGAGGTCTAATAGAATGGCTTGATGCCAAATTTAGGGGGTGGGTGCCACAGCTGAGCTCTGTTGCAGAGGCCCTGCTCAGGACTAGTGCTTTGACTAACCTAATGACTCCCCACAGTGATTGACATATAATACTTCCCAGAATAAACACTATGCATAATATAGTGCAAAAAAAGCCTTACACTTATGGTTACAAAGTCAGAGAACAAGAGATGCAAATTTAACAAAATTACAGCTGGGAGAGCCGTCACCCTATGTACGTTCCATGTCGATACATGCAACTTTGTCAAGGGGAACGTTTTGAGCCTTATTCACTAAAATGTGGTAAGCTGGCTACCTCATTTGGCTAGTATTCACAAAATACACTGCTGGAGGTGTAGATACCCAACAGAAAAATTATATAAATTCAGAAAGATACTATCCATACATGACCTAAGAACAAAGCTGTTAATAAATGGGCAGCCATGCTTGAAATTTTTGACCTGATCGTCTATGTCTTGAATCCTTACTCCTGGGTAATACATCCACAAGATGGTGCTGGACTGCAGAGACAGAAAAGTGGCTCCTCCCGGCCCTATATATACCAGGGACCTCCCACAAATTCCCCAGATCTGCTCTGCAGTCTGGGCTGCGATGACTAGAAGATGACTCTTTCTACTCACAGGTGAACGGGGCTTATTAGCCTGCGGCCCTGTAGCATTATTCCCACCCGTTCCTTTTCACTGCCTCCCAGCTTAGGCTGCGCTGGTCGGGTGATGGTAGGCAGCACTGCTGTCAGGTGCTAAGGAGCGCTGCTCCAACCGCAGTTCCTCACCAAAGGGTAGGCGGTTCAGGCCTGTGGTGAGCCTTATGGGATGCCCCTCCCGCGTCCGTTTGCCCTCGCCCCCTGTTCCCTCAGTTAGGCTCCTATTAGCTGTCCGCTGCTTCCCCTCCGCTCTCCCTGGGTAGATCTGGGGGGGGGGGGGGGTGTATGTATCTTACTGTGTATTGTATACTATGTATTGTGATCCCGCTTTGGTTTTTTATTGTTGCCGCCGCCGCGTGCTTGTACATCGCTCCGTGGACGGCGGTGACATCGCCTCAGGCGCTGCTGCGCCGTCATTGGTGGACCTGGTCACATGGGCGCGTTTTCGCGCTCTTCGGGGGGGCCGGCCTTGCGGATGACGCTTTCTGCATCACTATCTCCACGGGCAGCCCCTTGAGGTATATGCGGGCGCCGTTTTGGGTCTTCTGGCTGCGTGTCTCCCTATCGCGGTCCGTAAGTGCCCCTGCGGGCTGGTTTTTTTCTTGTATTGTATTGCGACTATGCTTATGGGATCTTTGCTTATGTCTTTCAGGCGGGTCAAACTTTTTTTGTGGTTTCTCCTGGTCCTATCCCCTCTATTTAGCGTTACCCGGGCATCCCGGGTAGCTTATTAGCGTCAATCTCAATTGGCCTGTTGTGCCATAATAATCACCATATGGAGGCTTCTCAGGATAATGTGCTTGGGGTTCCTTCGGGACAAGCCTGGCTGTGTATTGCATATGGAGTGTCCCCTATAAGTGATGATGTCAGGGTTTGTGTACCCTGCGCTGCAATCTGGGTTACCTGTGGCTGGGCCTGCACCTCTGGCTTCGCCTACCCCCCCCCCACGCTTACGTCTGACTCCCAGTGAGGTGCATACCAGTGGGGAGTCCCAACCTGATTTGGCTGCTCGGGTGGCCAGCATTGAAAGGCATATTGCTGGGTCTGGCCCGCGTAAGGCTCCTGCTAAGCGGCGGCATTTGTCACCCGGTGTTACTCTCTTTCCTATGGAGGCTGAGGAGTTTTTTGACATTACCGGTTATACCCCCCTGAAAGAGGGGGAAATATTTTCTGATTCAGAATCATCTGAGGAACAGCCTAAGGTTTATGCCGAGTCTGGGTCTGACCCATGGGCTTCAGATGATACTGACAGGCTTTTAGCTCACATTTTTGAAGTACTCTGTATCTCTCCTCCTGCCGTGGCTCGCAGCAGCAGGGGGAGCTGTTTCATACTGTTAAACCACGCTTGGAGTTTCCTGAACAAACTCACTATAATAATCTGGTGCTCAAAGAGGGGGAACGGCCTAGCAGGCTTCCCGGGGTACCAAAGTGTTGGGATAAGAGGTATCCCTTTTCCCGCTGAGGTGGTTAAACGTTGGTCATGTCCTCCCAGTTTTGGGGTTGTCCAACACATCCGTCATGCATTCCCCTGACTCTACTACCCTGAGGGATGGGGAGGACAGGTGCATAGATCAGCTGTCTTGCCATGCTTTTGCCTGTGTGGGGACCACGCTGCGTCCGGTCTGTGCCTCTGCTATTACAGTTGTTGCTATCAAAAGCCTACTTAAGAGTGTCTTAGATGGGGCCCCCTGATGATGCAGGTAGTGAGTATAGAGCTCTTCTGCGTTGTGAGGAATTTGTTGCATATGTTCTCTCTGCCCTGGATGATACCATTAGAATGTGTGGCAGGGCATCTGCCTTGTTGGTGGCTATAAGCCGCTCGGTCTGGCTGCGCCAGTGGGCAGCTGACAACGCTGCTAAGAAGGCTCTCACTGGTTTTCCCTTCAAGGGGCTGCTCCTCTTTGGTGAACGTCTGATCTTGTTTGCTAAGGGAGGCAAGTTACCTCAGCGTAAGAGGCAGCCCCTGCCCTTTCGGGGTTCAGGTACCTTTCTTTCTTCCTTCCGTGGTTCCAGAATTGGACGGGGAGCTTCCTTTGCTGGGGCCCGCAGAGATTTTTGGGGCAGGGGCAGAGGACATGGCCGCCCTGGTCCCTCCTGGGGTCCCAAGCCTAAGTCCTCCCCCAAGCCCCCTCAGGCATGAAGGGGCGCCCTCACCCATCCGGGAGGGGGAATGGTTTCGGCTCTTTGCTCACGTCTGGAGGCATCATGTCTCAGACTGGTGGATTCAGGAGGTAGTGTCCTTCAGTTACTAGATAGAGTTTGCAGCCTTGCCCCCCCCCCCCCCCCCAGGATTCATCAAATCCCGGATAGCTCAAAACCCCCTGTCTGCTCAGGGTCTGTCCCTTGCTGTCCAAAACCTTCTGGAATTGAAAGTCATCTGCCGAGTGCCCTTAAAGGAAAAGGCTATTATTCCAATCTTTTCACTGTTCCCAAAAAAGATGGGTCCATCAGACCCTTCCTGGATCTAAAGCGCCTCAACAAATTTGTCAGATTCAGACAGTTTGCATGGAGACTCTGCGCTCAGCTGTGAATTCTCTAGGCCCGGGGGACTTCATGACCTCTGTAGACATCAAGGATGCTTACCTTCACGTACCAATCTTTCCAGGTCATCAGAGATTCCTCAGGTTCGCCTTGGAGGATCAGCACTACCAATTTGTGGCCTTGCCCTTCGGTCTCACCTCGGCTCCCAGGGTATTCACCAAGGTGTTGGCAGGAGTGATCTCAGGGCATTCGCATTCTTCCCTACTTGCACGACATTCTCATCACTTCTCAGTTCTTTCAACAGGCAGAGCTGGATACCCAGCGGGTGGTGTCCACACTGGAGTCGTTCGTGTGGGTGATCAACCACCCCAAATCTTTCCTGTCTCCTTCCATGGTGAAGTCCTTTCTGGGCATGACTCTGGATACATCTCAGGTCAAGATCTTTCCTCCTCAGCAGAAGGTGGAGAGCCTTCAAGCGCAAGCACAGCTCCTTCTGTCTTGTCCTCATCCGTCCATCAGACAGGGAATGCAGCTGGTGGGCCTGACGGTGGCCTGCTTCGAGGCGGTTCCATATGCTCAGTTTCACATGAGGCCTCTTCAGCTTCATCTCTTGTCAGTTTGGGATCGGGACCCTGTGTCCCTGGATCAGGTGTTTGTTCTGTCCCCTCCAGCCAGGTGGTCTCTATCGTGGTGGCTGGACTCAAGGAACCTGCTGGGGGACAGATCCTTTCTGGCCCCTTGCTGGGAGACTGTCACCATGGATGCCAGTCTTACTGGTTGGGGGGGCTTCTGGAAGTCCCTGCAATTCCAGGGTCAGTGGGGCCCTCAGGAGGCCCACACCCCTATCAACATTCTGGAGTTGAGGGCGATCAGGTTGGTTCTCGCCCACTTAACCCCACACCTTCGGGGTCGGGCTGTTCAGGTCTGCTCGGACAACCAGACGGCGGTTGCCTACATCAATCATCAGGGAGGGACCCGGAGCAGAATGGCCCTCAGGGAAGGGTCTCTGATTCTGTCCTAGGCGGAGAACAATGTTCCCTGCATCTCGGCAGTGTGCATTCCGGGGGTGGAGAATCTGGAGGCAGACCCTCTGAGCAGGGGGACCCCTCGCCTGGGAGAATGGTCCCTCAGCAACAGGGTGTTTCGCTCCCTGTGTCACCATTGGGGTCAGCCAGACGTGGATCTGTTTGCATCCCGTCACAATCACAAGCTTCCAGTCTTTGTCTCTCTGTCCCAGGACCCTCTGGCCTTAGCCATGGATGCCTTAGCAATGTCTTGGAAGAGCTTTCAGCTCCTGTATGTGTTTCCCCCGTTTCCTCTGCTGGGCAGGGTGCTGCGCAAGATAGCTCAGGAAGGGGTGCCAGCCATACTGGTGGCGACCTGTTGGCCAAGAAGAGTGTGGTTCGCAGACATCGTGCAGCTCGCAGTAGATCAGTACACCCTGCCCAGGGTTCCAGATTTACTCACTCAGGGGCAGCTACGCCACCCCAATTTACAAACGCTGGCTTTGACGGCCTGGCTGCTGAAACCTCCATCTTGATGGAAAAGGGGCTGCCTGCCTCAGTTGTTAATACCATGATCAGGGCTAGGAAGAGGTCCTCTTCTTCAATCTACTATAGGGTTTGGCGTACCTACATTGACTGGTGCGAGTCTAAGTCACTTCCCTGTCGTGTGTTTTCTATTTCTAGGATTCTGGAATTTCTGCAACATGGTTTGGATCTGGGTCTTCAACTCAGTACTCTTAAAGGTCATGTTTTTGCCTTGGCCATTTTCTTCCAAAGATCCTTTGCTCAGCATCCCCTGGTCAAGACCTTTTTCAGGGGGTTCTCACGTGCGTCCCCCACGTAAGCCTATGTTACCAGTCTGGGACTTGAACTTGGTCTTATCTACCTTGCAGGGGTCCCCTTTTGAACCCTTGCAGGAGGCCCCTTTGTCTATTCTTAAGCTTAAGTTAGTCTTTTTGGTGGCTATTAGGCGTGTTTCTGAGTTGGCGGCGCTTTCCATCAAACCTCCTTACTTTGAGAGACAGGATAAGGTGGTGTTTTGTTTTAAGTCAGATTTTCTGCCTAAGGTTGTTTCTGCTTTTCATCTCAATCAGGACATTGTTTTGCCTTCTCTGTGTCCTAATCCTAGTAACCCTACTCTTTGGATGTGGTTAGCAACCTGAAGTTCTATTTGGTGGCTACTGAATCCTTCAGAAAGACTGATGCTCTTTTCGTGCTCCCGTCTGGACCTAAGAAGGGTCTGGCTCCAGATAAGTCTACCAAGTGGATTTGTCAGGTTCTGCTAAGGGGGAGAATCCTCCCTTTCGCCTTACTGCTCATTCCACTCGTGCTATTGGTGCCTCTTGGGCTTTTCAGCACCAGGCTTCTGTTGAACCAGTTTGCAAGGCCCCTACTTGGTCTTCTGTTCATACCTTTTCTAAGTTTTACAAGGTTGATGCTCGGGCTTCAGCTGATGCTGCTTTTGGCCGCAAAGTTCTGCAGGCGGCAGTGGTTTAAACTGCCCGTTGTTACTTTTTGGGGATCCCAACCTACCTTACGGACACTGCTAATGGATGTCCCAGGAGTAAGGATTCAAGTGGAACAGGACGTGCTGTATTCTTAGAATAATACAATTCTGTGATTACTCACTTGTAGAATTGGTATTATACTGTACGTATACAGCACGTCCTGTTCCACCCTGCCCTTTTTATCATTATTCTTAGTTACCTCTGTATGGTGATTGTTCTTATGCTTAATTTTTGATAATGGTTATAGTTCTCCCGGCTTCATGTTAACTGCTTTTTAATACTGGGGAATTTGTGGGAGGTCCCTGGTATATATGGAGCCGGGAGGAGCCACTTTTCTGTCTCTGCAGTCCAGCGCCATCTTGTGGATGTATTACCCAGGAGTAAGGATTCAAGTGGAACAGGACGTGCTGTATATGTATAATACCAATTCTACAGGTGAGTAATCACAGAATTGTATTTTTTTTGAGGAAGTGAAAGTAAACCTTCAAAAATGTTGAAAATCTGGTTTTGCCTCATAATATTTCAATGCAGCTATGAGATATGAAATACCCTACTGGAGGGGTAAACATCAGACAGAGAAATTGTATTTATTCTGAAAGACACTGCTTGTTTTTTTTGTGAGAACAAAGCTGGTAAAAAATGAGAGGGCAGCCATACTTGGACAATTTGGCCTGATGAAACGTGTGATTATGTTATATTATGTAATGTAAATTCTTGTAAAACTGTACCGGATTTACATTAAGCTTTAGAAGAAAGTGATCTATATGTTTTAATTGCCTCATGCACATCTCATGCATGCTGCTGAGGTAAATGTGGTATATGGCCGACTGTATTTTTGCTCTGGTCCTAAAGAGTGTGATACTGTAATAATGATTCCAGGATTTGGTGTTAGTGTGGAAACCAGGAGGGCTAAAGTTTTCCATGAGGTAATGCAACATCACTCATTGTTTCCCAGTATCGACTGGAGTCTAGTGGGATAATAAAAAAGAAATCAGGCCATTAGTGGGAGGCCTGCTGCAGTATCACAACTAAAAGCGACCATTTTAATTTCCCAGCATTAAGAGATGCTTTCTGTATTCTATAGGTCTGGTTGTGTGTGCTAGAGCTGTTTGAGCGAGAGTTTGCCTGCTGGGTGGGTTTCCTTCTCTTCCAACTGCTCCGAGGAGGCGAAAGGGCTCCGCCAGGTCTCCCCTTGATTCCCCCAACATACAATAGCTTATCCAGCAGGTCCCTCTGCCAGGGAGCTTTAGCCTCTCCCATGTCTCACACTGAGACATTTTTCCACATTTCCAGGATTATGGCCACTTTCACTTAGATCTATGTGTGCTGCATCCACATACAAAGAAGCACTTGGAGACTGGATTAGTAGGATTAGAAGAGAATCACATATGTCCAGTTCAAGGAATTGGTATTCAAAGCTTTACACTTTCAAATGCCACCAAGAGAGAGAAAAGGGCTCAAGCACTCACTTTGCATTTCAGCACCCTTATGATGAGCCGGTGTGCTTTATTTATACTGGCCACTAAAGCTGTGGTAACTGAGGATAAACAAAGTCTTCTATCTGTTTAATCCGTCTCGATTCAGAAGCTCGGGTCTGCATAGCATCGGCGCTCCAACACTTCATAAAAAGGCGAACACAAAACATTTATTTAAATGAAGCAGACTGGGGGAACATGGTACCTTTGTTTCTGAAGATCACACAAAAACCAAAGCAGACATTTATGTCATCACAGTGATCTTACTGCAGTTAAGTAAAAAAAATGACACATAAATAATACAAGACATATAGATAGAAAAACAGGCATACACTTCTACCTCGATATAACGCTGTTGTTTGGCACCAATAAAGGAGGCTGTGTTATAAGTGAAACCACATTATAATGAACACAGGCATCATAGAGATAAAGATAAAATACATTGTATTTCTAAATGTTGGGGTCCAAGACTGGATTGTATTATATCAGGTTCTGCCTTATATCAGACTGCATTACATAGAGGTAGCAGTGTATACACAAAGACGTGGAGGCTGGTTCACTACTAACGCCAGGTATCGCCAGATGAGTGTCTGTATAGCGGCGCTTAGAGTGACCGCTAGTAGACGCTGTAAGCAGGTATCAGGCATTGTAACAGAGTGTCTCAGTTTCTCTAGTAACTTGGCTGGCATTAATGAATGTGATGTGTGTTGGGCGCTGTAAGAACAGTATAGCGCTGAAGTGAGCAAGAGGTAGCGCCAGCTCAGTGCATCAGGCGCTCCACACTATATTTTACAAAATACTAGGCACACAGAGCTTCTGCACTCTAAAGCTGGGCACTGTAGCACAGAACGCCAGACGCTGTGTGTTTAAAGTCTGTTTTAGCACACATATACACCAGTAACAAAGTGAAAACACATGGAATTACATTGTTTTAACACTGTGACAATAACACTTTAGTGCCAGACCTGTAATGACAGTTCTGCATAAAAATATAAAGTCAAAAACTTTTCTAAAAGTGTTTGTTTGCAGCCAGGAGAGGTCACACATTTGAGCAAAAAAAAAAATTTAGTTGTCAAACACGCTGGTTAAACACAAGCAAATAAAAGCCAATTGAAATGTATGGAAGAGCTACACTGAGCAAATGGTAATACTTGGCGCTCTGGAAGCTAGAGCGCCGGCGCTATACGGTGAGCCGCCTGTAATAATACATCGGACACTACATGGCGCTGTTAGAGTTGCTCACCAGGTTCGCTTTCATAAATGTGGTTTTGCGTACAGTGCTCGATATTCACCAGATGCTGCCTGCTGCTACGAAGCACTACCTGGCGCTATCAACAGAATTTGATAGAATTAGATACATTTTCAACAGAATTAGATACAAATAGACTACTAAAGACTGAAACAGCAGATACAATTGGTACCTTCTTTCTTCACAGGAATTTATATGAGAATAAATCTGCTTATAAACATGGAGGAGCAACAATGGTGAGCCCCCTGAACTAATAGGCCCTGATGCAGTTGCTAGCTCTGCACCTTCTGCAACTAGCAACATGTATTGATTAATATTTGAAAACCTAGGAGTGCTGTACTCTCCATGCAAATCCCACTGGCCACCAGCGATCATGTGGGGTGCCAAAATGAAAGCTGGCTGTGAGTGAATACAGAAGTGATAAGTAAGCATTGCCCAGTCTTGGGCTTACCTACAATTCACAGCTGGGCCCTAAGCTGTGCTGCTTAGTGGACCTCCAGTCATTTTGACTGAAGGGCTTCTTTAACTATATGCAGAACACAAGAACAAATAGAATGGTACACATAGAAATCCAAAAGGAGATAACCTGTGTGACCAAACTGATTACAAGTGAATGCAAACATAAAAAACAAATGTATTTTAGAAGTGCAGAATTATTTTTGGGGGAAAGCCCTTTACAACCCCTGTCACTCACAGTGACTGTGTGATAGGTGGCGTCATGGAATTCCCCACCAGCTCACTCCTGGCACTATACACTATAAAATGTTCCTTCCTGCAGTGTTAGTGGGCTGGCGTAATGCCAGTGCAGGACAGATAATCTGTGTCCTCCGCCTGGCTGCAGAGCGGGTAGTGGCGTGGGACACCCGGGTTGAAGGATAGCGAGGGTTGAGTTCTGAGGAGGAAGAGAATGATGGGAAATGGGATGGAGGATGGATTGTTCGATGTCCTGCACCGCCTTCTGGCTGCAGATGCCAACCCCCAGCCTCTGTACTCACCCCTTCTGGCGGCCTCCAGATCCATTCCCCAACGTGACCCCCACAGCTACCGGCCATCCCGTAGGGCTGTGATGTGGTATGGGATCCAGAAAGATGTAAGTAATGGCACCAGGGAATTGGCTTCTCCATCTGGTATATGGTGCAGAGCCGCTAGCAATCAGATGCTCCCCTTCCGCTACCAAATAAGAACAATACTAGTTTTGGAAGTGTTGTTCCGTTTAATGCTGATGCAACAACACAAAACTGAGAATAAAAAATTGTTTTTAACAGTTGCGGGAGCCAGATTTGGAGTGACAGCAGTCAATGGTAGCAGCGGCGATTGATTGATTACTTTTGCAGAAACAGTTTATTCTGATGTAAAGCACTTAAGGAGGACACGTACTATTTACAGGAGCAACTCATTAAAATTCAGAAAGTTCAGCTTTCTACATTTATTGAGAGCCTCAATAAACTATAATAAATAGCTGTTCACTCATTCTGAGATAATCTCTTACTCACAATAAGGTGCAAAAAACACTTTTTACAAAATCCACTGCACCTCATTGGTTGTGCTACTAAAGAGTTCTATGGTTCAGGTTTTTAATATAGCAGATTTTTTTTTTAATAGATGTAAATAACAGAGCCCTCTGTGGTGTTTGATAAAATGTTGAAAGGTTCCCCATCCTAGTTTTATAAAAATGTTTTCTTTGCACTTTGTTGTTCGTAGTAGATACTATCACAATTCTTAACTTATTGCAGACACTTGAAAATGTTACACCGTTGGTGTTATTTGCACACTTGGAGCACCTTCACGCTTGCTTCGCATTGCAGTCAGAATTGAGCGTCTTGGACGAGCCGCTCAAGTGGCGCCCACACCAATAATAATAAATAAGGCTCTAAGCCCCAGACAAAGTGTTCCTATAGCCAGTGCAACACATACAAATTTTGTAATTTTCACCACATTGGCCACACCACCACCTTGTGCATTCACACCCCCTCGTGCGTTCATTAAAGGCTTACTGGAAAAAAACTTACTGGAAAAAAAACTTGCCAAGAGCATATATGAATATCTTTCCATTTTCCCTTGCAAGTCCAAATTAGGTAGCCGACCACCTTTCTAGCATTTCTGTCAACCACCACTCTGGCAACTGGAATAATGGGGCCTTCTTCTGGGTCATAGAACAGACTCCAAGATGGTCAGAGGTCTAATTGTTCTTGGGGTATTGTAGGCTTGTTTGGTGGCGTCACCTAACAAGCCTACAATACTTCAGAAAGAAATCTGACAGCTTACCACCAGCTTCCTGGTGATACTCCAGTCTTGTGTGGCCCCATCAGCCTTTCAGTCTGTGGCCCCTGTGGCCTTTTAGTGGCTGTCCTGTATCTTTCTTGCTTACTTTTTCTATGTTATGTAGTCACTCTCTTGCTGTGTTTTATGCTCTGCATCTCTTTGTTTGACTGTATCTGTACTCCATTATTTGTACTCTGTTGTCTGTACAGGGGCCCACACCCTTTGTAGTTTGTATTGGGGCCCAGACACATCATTGTCTGTACTAGGGACCAGACCCTCCGTTAAGCTTAGGCCATCCACCAGCCCCCCGGCTAGCTTATCATCATTGTGTACCCTATGCCCTCTGTTTGCCTGTTCCCAAGTCTGCAACCACAGGGGACTGCCCTCTGTGTCAGAAGCTATTGTGTTACACACTTATTAAATTAAAACTCTTCCTTACTACACAGCTGTAGAACAGAAGGTGAGACTGGACAGTTCTGTATTTCTTAGGAAAAAAGGCAGAAAATAAGTTTGTCTGGTTTGTCAGATTTGCTGTAGGGTTTGTAATTGTTTTAGGAAGAAAAGTGTTTTGACAAAAATAATACTGTATCTCCGTTCTCCATGTGGTCCTGTATATAAATGAACTCTACAGTATATTGTTTTAAGCACATATATATAATGATTGATTCATGGTTGTGTGTGAGCACACTTTTCATGCACAAAAATGGTTTACTACTTTACTAGCGATTCATCCGTCCCTTTTTTGCATCAATTTTTTGATGGAAATTTGTGCATTGGGTAAGATTTCATGAGAATATTTACTCAAAGAGTCGATTCACGGATTGTTTTGAGGGGTCACAATTGGTGCAAATGCTTTTCATGCAGCATTTTCCTCCAGCTTTTTGCTAACTTCACTAACTGACATGCTTATTTCATTCATAATACACATGCAGGCAATAGCAGGCATGTTTTTTTATAAATGAGTGTCATCCGCCAGATTTTTTCAGTTTTTGGGGCATTTTTAATCATTTTTTGTTTAAAAAAATATTTAGAAAATAGTCCTAAAACTATATAAATGTAAAATTTTAAAGCAACAAACCCAAAAAGGTGGATATTTGACCCAAAATGTCCCCCCCACATTATTAACTCTAATTATTAGGCACTAATACAGTCCCCCAAAAACACGGGAGAAAATCACGGACAAAACAATGGGATACCCAACACTGGAGGGCAACTGGAATCAGGATATTGCCCACTAAAACTATACAGATAAAAACCAGGAGAAGACACATGCCACAGGGCAAACACTACAGAATAGAGAAGAGAAATTCACGAGGCGCAATGCGAAAGTTTGCTCCTGAATTAGAAACTTCCTTACTTTCATTTGCTGTGATCCGCAGGTGCGTAAACTGGACACACATGATTTTTGGCGCACAGCCATGAATCGACCCTATAGTGTTGAAAATAGCTTGTCTTATTACACATTATTTTACCTGTTGTTTTTTGTTTAATTTGGTTTTGGGAATATAAGAGGAGCCCACTAATATGTGCATTGATTTTTTTTAGCCTATGTAGAAGCTGTTTTAAGTAGCAGCTTGCTCCTACCGAAGTTATCCATATTACATCAGGAGTGTGGTATGGGGAAAACCCTGCATATCGCTGAACACTAGTACCATATTGAGTTTGAAATGGTGCTCTATGTCAAGTTTGGTAAATCAGGCCGTACTTCTGTATAATTAATAGAGCGACAGTGATACTAATCCCTTTCATAAAGTAGTGTCACATCTGTTTTAGGCTTCCCTTGATATCTTTACTCGCTCATGAGGCTAATAAGGAAGCCTGTCAGTAGGTTTTATTTATTCATTTTATTTCTCAATATGTTCTAAAAATTGCATAGATGGAAAAAGAGAGGACTAGTATTTGCCTAAAAAAAGTTCAATCTATGCAGAATAATGCAATTTTATAAAATAGGACCATTGGAAAGTTATACTTTTTGTATGCTTTAAAAAGAAAAAGACTAATGAATTGATATAAAATAATATAATATAATTGGATATGATATAATACATGTAGTTTTATATATATATAAAAATATATATTATATAATAAATCATTATGAGCAATTGTGATTATATTATCTGGTAATTAGAGAAGGTTCCTTCTCGATGGATGCTTGATTTTAAAGCACTTGACACTATCTATCTATCTATCTATCTATCTATCTATCTATCTATCTATCTTTTAACTATGAATCTTTTGGTCTGCCCTTGAAATGTCTTTGGAAATCACATGCAGCGGAGCAGAAACTTCCTTGAAGAAGCAGTGATGGTTACATTGCTTTCCGCACGATATAGATAAAGCTGGCGGACTTGTGGGCTTTTCACCTACTGTCTCATCAGCACTTTACAAAGCATCAGTGATCTGTTCATTAAGGAGTCTGCAGTTATGTTGCATTTGTGGATTTAAACAAAAATCTATGGATTCCTACGATGGCTTTTATTTGAACAATTTTACATACTTAATAAACAAAAAATAATGCCTGCTTGAATACTGCTAATAATTTGGAAACTATCTCCTTTTCTATAGTGGCTAATTCCCATCATGCATATGCCCCGTTCCCAGGTACCTTGACAAACATCAACAGACATTGCACCATTATGTGAGCAAAGAACTATAAGGATGCATTGTCCTATGAATGCATTCACACATATGCCTGCTGTTAATGGCAGTAAGCCTGTCACATTAGCGTCATGATTACCTTCATTAATGCGAACAATTTAAAGAGACTGCTGGTTACAATCATTGCCAATGATTTGGGAAATACGTGTGTGTCTGATATTATTCCTGGAAAATATCAAATTGACTTAGAAAACATGTATAATTTTCTGCACTATGTCAGCTCATAATTATAAATATAACCATATTGGCTGCAGATGATCATCTATCACGATTTACTATAAGCAGCATAAAGGCAAATGAGTGGCTTGTGCTGTTTCTTTGCATGCTTGTCCCTATTCTGACTTCTTCTCATGTAAATAGGCAGACTAGATAGATATTGCTGATCAGAGCTAAAAAAAATATACTACACAGGTATACATAAGACTACATAGATTAATAGAAAGATAAATAGAATAAGGACAGAACTAAATATTCCCCACATGGGGGTATGTCAGAGGGACCCCATCAGAAGGTCAGAGGGACTCCATTATTGTTGCTTCTCCAACTTTTTAAAATCATATTTGTGCTCACTTTGCATAATTTAGAGAAATGAAACACAATTTGTCTCTGCTATTTCAGTCTTCAGTTGTCTATTTGTACCCAAATGAGTTTACTGTATGAGTCCTGAAATCTCCCATTTCCCAGTCCTTTAAGGTTTGCACCAGGGCTTAGTTACGATACTGCCCCCACCTGCTATATAGCTATACAGACATATATACAAAACTTGATTGATGGCTAGATAGATAGATAGATGAAATGCATACAACATAACGATACAGACATATTTATAAAGCCATAAAAGTAGGTATAGATTGGCAGCAAGATAGATAGATAAACCCTGTATACCACAAAACCTGCATACTACATGGGATATATATATATATATATAGACAAAGATAATTGGATTTTTCTGAAGAGGCTGAAGTTCTACAGGTAAGGAGCAGATTATTCTTAAATAGAATTGATCTTTTATTTGGAACAGCAGCCTGTAGGCAATCTAAATATTTTTGTATGCTTCATGTGTTTGGATTTCCCAATTCCCCAATTTGTATTCTTAGTTTTGTAACTTCTAAAATAAAATGCCCACCTACCTAATAGAAAATGCACCTGACCTGTAATCCTTCCGCATTGTATGTGCAGTGGATTGTGATTTTTAAATAGAATTTAAAATTTAGTTGGGCAGAGCTTGAAAAACACTTCCTACATATATATATATATATATATATATATATATATATATATATATATATTTATAATGTATATATAATAGAGAGAGAGAGAGAGAGAGGAGGGGGAGATTGGCTTGTTGGGTAGATAATGGTAAGATGGATATGACAACTAAAACTAGCTATAACATGCATAGCTTGTATGATAGACAGAACGATATATACAAAGCTAGACAAAATAAGATATAGCAAAGGAAGGTTCAGCTTAGTGGGCATATCTATGGGAAAGGAAAAATGTCTGATTTGTTCCTAGTTATATTAGCTAGGTATATTATGTGTGCCAACCGTCTAGCTTAGGAAAAATCCCTTTTACAGAAAACTTCTGAAGAAAGAAAGGCAGATAGATAAATGACACAGAAAAGAGCATTACTATGTTGTGTAATAATGTCTTTGCTGTGGGTTCTCTAGGATCCCTCAGCCTCGGTTACTGAGTGGGGGTCCGGTGTAGTCAGTGATGAGGAGGCGGCACAGCCCTGGCATAGTAATGTAAGCTGAGCCGGGGGAAGGGGGGTCCCCCCTGCAGTGGTCAGCGTGTTGTGAGTCTGTCAGTCAGGTTTTTTTGTGTCTCTTTGGCTCCGGATGGTCAATGACCAAGATGTCCCATGGTGACATGACAATGAATATGAATAGGGCCTCTTGCTTAATGGGACAGTCAAAGCGCACCGCCCTGAATAATGGCACGTCATCCTAACAAGGCCATTCTGAAGAGGAGGGCTTCTTTTGTGTGTCTCCTGTGAAGTGGCTCTATAAATGGCCCCCTTTACAGGCTGCCTGTGCAGTCCATTCACAGCTCGCTCTGGGTACCTGGAGGCAGGGGAAATCTTCAGCGAGGCAGCCTATCTCTAAGCTCACATACGCACTGCCAGCCCTCAACAAACTGGTGGCCTCCAGGAGGTTATCTTGGAAGCCTGCACGAGGTGCTGAGAGCCTCTTCCAACCCCTAATCCTCTCTGTACTATGAATTCAGACTCCAGCTCGATGTCCAGCAGAGCCTCCTCTCCAGACATGGATGAGATTTACCTGAGGGGTCATCACCACCATCATCACCATCACCAGGACAACAGGCTTAACTCTGTTTCGTCCACCCAGAATGACCTCCTACAGAAGATGTCAGATGAGGTTCTCTCCAGGCACAGCTCCATTGTAGATGGAGAGGGTGGTAAATACAAACTCAAGAAGCAACTGTCTGAGCAAGACTTGCAGCAGCTCAGGCTGAAGATTAATGGCAGAGAGAGGAAAAGAATGCACGACCTTAACCTTGCCATGGATGGACTGAGGGAAGTCATGCCCTATGCCCATGGGCCATCAGTCAGAAAACTTTCAAAAATTGCCACCCTCTTGCTCGCCAGAAACTACATTCTAATGCTGACCAGCTCTCTGGAGGAAATGAAGAGACTTGTGGGTGAGATCTATGGGGGTCATCATTCTGCATTTCACTGTGGGACTGTAGGACATTCTGCCGCTCACCCAGTGCATCCATCCAGTGCAGTGCATCAGATGCATCCCATCCTGGGCAGTGCCCTCTCTTCTAGCACCCCCACCGGCCTTTCTGCCTCTTTGCCTGGCATTGGAAGACCCGCACACTCACTTCTCAAAACTCCTTCTAACCCACCAATTCCAATTGGTGCTGGCTTCCAGCACTGGGCTGGGCTTCCATGCCCCTGCACTATTTGTCAGATGCCACCACCACCCCAGCTCTCCTCTCTCGCCAGCAGGATTTCCTCAGAAACCAAAGACTTGCTCAAGTGACATTGTCCAGTATAGAGACTTCCCATTCTGATGAATGGCATATACTTATATAAATATATATATGAATATATCAATCTATGAATGAGTATCTATTTGTGGTGATGCAGGAAGACTCAGACAAGCAATTCTGTTTGCATGCATGTTATTTTTCTTTATTATGCCACTGTTCAGTTCCCAAGAAAGGTAAAGTTTAGCTGCATTCTTGTTACTTTGCTGTTGTTTGTGTCATGCCACTCTGTACATATTGACATAGACGCTGATTAACTTAACTCACAGCCCCCTTTGCAAAACTTTACTACAACTGTCCATGTCGTGTGAACTGAGAAGGCGTGCATGCTAGGAGCTAGTCTTGTGGGTCCATTCACCTGGCCGCCATGCAATTTTCCTTGTAACAAGGATTTTTCTTACCAGTGACTTCTTTGAAATCTTATATGAACTGTGTATGTGACTTTGTATATTTTAGAAGGAGTTTTCGCTCTAGAAAATCGACTATGTCTTCTATACTGGTGTCCAGTATGGAACTGTCATAAGGGACTGCCTAGGCCAAAACCTGATGACCCCTCTCATCAAAGTGGACTTGTCTAGCCCCTGGACCCAAATGAATTTTCTGTTTATTTTCTTTTCATTACTATATAGTTCCACCTGGGCATTTGCTTGAAATCATTTTGTTAGGTCTCAGAAAGAGCTTGTGTCTTTATTTTTTATATTCTTGATAAGTATCAATATATTTATTATGAACCAACCCTGTTTCAAATAAAAACACATTTGGAGTTGTACTTGGTTGTCATGCTTGTTATTATATTTAATTTCGAAATGGATATGATTTAGTATTTAACTGATAACCGGAAAGGTTAAAAAACACTAATATTTAATTAAAGCAATGAAATAGAAAATGTAATATGCATTGCTCTAAAAGGCACACATGGGGCACGTAAGTGACAAAACCAGCAAATGATGTCTAAAGGGTATGATATCGAAAATGCGAGCACTACTGGGATTATCTGGAAAATGAATGCCACATTATCCCATTACTGGTCAGAATAATAAACTATTCCACCTAGATCAATTTGCATTGCACAAATTGCCCCCTGTATATTCAAACATTTCAAAACAGAAGGAAAAAAAATCTTGTTTACTTAAAAGGTATATAAATGTATAGCCAAAAAAGGCAAAGTAAAATACTAGAGGGGCCAAAAAAATGCATTTCTACTTATTCAATTAAGGCAGTATAGAGAAGCATTATATTGATATTGATTTAACATAAACATTATATATATATATATATATATATATATATATATATATATATATATATTATGTATATAGGCAGAGAGACAATAACAAGTACATTTCTGTAAAACCAAAAGTCAAAAACTCTCATCTATCTATCTATCTATCTATCTATCTATCTATCTATCTATCTATCTATCTATCTATCTCTATCTATCTCTATCTACCCAGTGTCAGCTACTCTCTTGGGTGAAACTATCTATCTCTGTAGCTTTCTGTACATGTGTTTTATCTATCTATCTATCTATCTATCTATCTATCTATCTATCTATTCATCTCTCTCTCTCTCTCTCTCGCTCTATCTATATATATGTATCTTTACAGAGTTATGCAACTAATATCTAGCTATTGATCATAGAATGTGAGTTTTGTTTTAGCTCTATCTATCTATCTATCTATCTATCTATCTATCTATCTATGTAGCTATATTTATATTTTTCTTTTCGTCTGTTTATTCTTTAATTCTATCTACCTTTACAGAGTTATGTATGTATATCTGCCTACTGATCATAAATTGTGTGTTTTGTTTTCACTCTGTCTGACTCTATCTATCTATCTATCTATTTATCTATCTATTTATCTATCTATCTATCTATCTATCTATCTATCTATCTATTTATCTATCTATTTATCTATCTATCTATCTATCTATCTATCTATCTATCTATCTATCATATCTATCTCTGTAGCTATATGTATATTTTTCTATCTATCTGTTTGTTCTTTCCTTCTATTTAGCTTATCTATTTATCTTTACAAAGTTATGTATTAATATCTAGATCATATATTGTGGGTTCTGTTTTAGCTCTGTGTAGATGTCATCTATCTATCTATCTATCTATCTATCTATCTATCTATCTATCTCTATAGCTTTATGTATGTATGTCTATATAGCTATCTCTAATGTGTTGTAGCGCTTTCTTTCAATCTATCTCCTTAACTATATGTATATATTTCTGTCCATCTGTTTGTTCTTTGCTCCTATCTATCTATCTTTATAGTTATATATATATATATATATATATATATATATATATATATATATATATATATGTATGTGTGTGTGTGTGTGTGTGTGTGTGTGTGTGTGTGTGTGTGTGTGTGTGTATGTATTATGCTTTAGTATATATTTTGCCTCTATTTATCTAAATATCTATCTATCTATCTATCTATCTATCTATCTATCATATCTCTCTCTCTCTCTCTCTCTCTCTCTCTATATATATATATATATATATATATATATATAGCTTTAAAGAATATATATATATATATATATATATATATATATATGTGTGTGTGAATATGTATAGCTTTACAGAAAAAAAAAATATATATATTATATGAATTGTTTTCATGTATACTTTTCCGTCCATATGCTTGTTCTTTAATTCTATCTATCTATCTATCTATCTATCATCTATCTCTATAGCCTTATGCATATGTCTGCATAGCTATGTAGTATGTAATTTTTACTTTTTCTTTATATCTCTGTAGCTATATGTATATTTTTCTGCTCTTTTCTCCTCTCTTTCTATATATATACAGTATACTCAGATACAGAACTTTACAAAGTGAATCTATCTATCTATCTATCTATCTATCTATCTATCTATCTATCTAATCACTATAGCTGTATGCATATATGTCTGTATAGCTATGTAGTATTTGTTTTTAACCTTTTCTTTATATCTCTGTAGCTATATGTATATTTTTCTGCTCTTTTCTCCTCTCTTTCTATATATATATACAGTATACTCAGATACAGAACTTTACAAAGTGAATCTATCTATCTATCTATCTATCTATCTATCTATCTAATCACTATAGCTGTATGCATATATGTCTGTATAGCTATGTAGTATTTGTTTTTAACCTTTTCTTTATATCTCTGTAGCTATATGTATATTTTTCTGTTTGATCTATCTATTTATCTATCTATCTATTTATCTCTGCTATATGTATATTTGTATTTTGTATTTTTCTAGCTATGACTTTTCTTTCTGTCTGCCTACTTACATGTGTATCAGTCAGGCTAGAAAACGGTTGTTTGTAGTGAAGATCTTGATTAACTTCTATTGATACAGTTATATTTTCAAAGAAGCTGAATATTTCACAGGATACATAATCCATGCAATATTTTCAAGACTCGCGGGGGTTATTCCAAAGACATAGAAGTAAAATAAAAATATTTTCTATTTAAACATTGAAATCCACTACATGTGCGATAGTGAGGTGCAAATTATTTGTAATGGGGTAAATGTTTTATTTTAGGAGTCTGGAAATCAACAGCAGGCTAGGTAGAATTGCCCCAATACAGGTGCATGGGGGGTAAAAAAAACACACTAATGATAACCTGCACATTTTTATGAACTGAACCACATTAATGAAGGAAATCATGGCACTGATTGGAAGGAAGAAATTAACTGAAAAAAGAGGGAAGAGTGTATTATTTGTTGGCCACAAACACTTTACCAGCATCTCTTGGAAATAATATAAGAGAAGTGCATGGCACTTAAATGTCTTCCTCTTCTTTCTGTTGGTGCTGGAGGGTGCAGAATTTTCTCAAAATTACATTTTTGTAAATAATACCATCCTAGATCAACCCCGAGATCCTAGATCAAAACCCAGAGCTCGGAAGAGTTTCTCCAAATTTCCCTACAGGGGGCTGTTTTTCACTCGTTTTTGAGAGCCTTCTTTATTGAATATCTGTGCTCCTGAGCCTCTCCAACTCAATACAAAATACAGTACTTGAGTGTTTTAGGGGCAGGAACTACAGCATCCTATGAGATATTAATTAAAAATATGCAGTATCCATTTTAGGACCAAAAGGCCTGTAAAGTCTCTGCAAATATCAATAAGTACTCCCAAGGCTGCTGTTCTTTAGTAAAACAAAAAATCTCAACCTCACTGTAATATTTCTGCAACTCACATGGAAAAATATTATTATAATATTATATTTGCATTTTATACAGTGCTGAGTTCGAGATGCTCTCAAAGTTCTCTTCCTAATTCCCTTCATTAAAGATAAGGGAGACTATTAAAACAGCGAGAACCTTTCCAAATCTTAACAAATTACCCTGAATGTAATGATAACAACTCTTCTATAAAATTCTAAAGGTAAAATTGTGAATTGCTAAAAGAAGATAATGAGTGTTCTGTCAATAGAGGTAAGACTCGGATAAACCTTTTTTCCTAGTGAACAAAAGAATAATGTAATGAAATGTCGAATAGCAATATTGAACATGGTGAGTATATTACATATTTGCTCACTTTATTTATGACTATAATTATACATGACTATTTATTAATTAATTATATATATATATATATATATATATATATATATATATATATATATTGGTGAACTGCCAGAATCCCTAGGAAAAGTTTATGGGTTACAGGCTCATGTTGTCTACTGTAATTCACAAATTACTTTTACACAATCTAATAAATAGTTTTTCATTATGCGGATGATCACAAATTTAAAGTTTGTAGCACAAGTCACTTTTTAACAATGATTAGTTGCCACTCAGATCCAAAAGGTCACCATAGTAATTGTTTACTTAAATCCGAAAGTAACAGTGTACAGTGTTGCTATCCTTTGCGGTATGTATGTATTTTTAATGTGCTGGGAACAAAATTCTTGATGCAAGTTGGGGTTTCAAAAACACTTTTTTGCAAGAGAAATTACTTTTTGAGCACCTATTGATTTTTCAGTTACGCAATCAAAAGACGACATGAGGAATCAACAATAAGACTATAACAACTCAGTTTTCAAATCAGCATTTATTAATCTTTTTTTTCTCCAGCTTTTCTATTTCTCTGTCAGTAACCAACAGTCCGATACTCTCTAGCCTTGATAATAGAGACTCAATCTAATGATTTGCATTAAAATGTGTTTACTTCAAACTTCTCGCAACTGTAATGTATTGTTTAAAGAAATTGTGGAGTTTATCCAAAAGAATTTGGATTTTTTTTGGAGAGGTTTGGAGAGGCAGTCGGAGCTTTTCACTCTTTTTTACTCAGCCCTCAATAAAATGTAAATGTAACAATCAAAATCCCCTGCACATGCAACGGGACAGTTCTACAGGTGCAACGGGGTAGATATTTTATTTAATTAATTAAATCCAAACACATTTAGAGAGAGTCATTTTTAATATATTTGGATTTTCCTTTGGCTGTTATTAATTTGTAACTTGTAAAATAAAATATTTATCTCATTAAAACAATTTGCGCTTCCTCTGTAGCATTCTACAAGCAAAGGGGCAATAGGTTTTTGATTTTAGAATAAAAGAAAACTGTTTACTTAATTGTGTGCTAATTTAGGACAGCTCTGATTGCCTCAGAAAAATCCAAAATCATTTGGATAACAATATTCGAACTCCACCTGAGACTTGTGGGACTGATTGAAAGAAAAGTAATAATATTATCAACTGTAACATGGCTGTCTAAATACTAATTCAGTCATGTGACAGGAGGGCTGCAGGTTTAATTCCCGGCTGGGACATGACTGAAGTGCTCTTGAGCAAGGCACCTAAGCCCCCAACTCAACAAAGAGGCAGTCATTTAAACTGCTTTGGGAGCCTCTTGGATTTTAGAGCAGTTCATCTATAAGAGCTTTTACCCTAAAAGTAGAAATAAATGTTTTCTTCCATAAAAAAACTTTCTAATGTGGTAAATATTTTATTTTAGAAGTTTGAAAATCTTGAAAAAATTAGTTTATGAGAAAAACATTTTTTAATGAATTTGGATGACCTCATAGGCTTCTAAACTAAAATATACATGCAACAACAATTGGGGTGCTGTCCCCCAACGCACTGCTCCCCCAAACTCAAAAGGCTGCACAAGTGAGCTAGTAGAAATCTGTAATTTATTGATAAACACCAACATTCAGTGCACAAAAGACACTTAATACATAAACTGAGTCAGTACAAAAATGAGCTTAATGAACTAAAAATGTCCAATTAATTAGTAAATATTGCACAATATCCAAAGTTAGTAAGGTGCCTAATAAATAAATATTTCACAATAGATTCTTAAACCAAAATGCAATGTGCAAAAAGTGCTAATATGGCGACAATATGACTCAATCCTCTAATATTATTATCCTATACGAACCAATGCCAGAAGTACACATAATATCCTAAAACAAAAATTTTGTATGCAGCTAATACTGACCAAAGTGAAATGACAGGCACCCTTACAACTGACCACTGCTCCGGGAGATAAAATTCACATGGACCCCTCCAGATCACCAGCAGAAAGTTTCCATTGTGTGCTGAGCAAATAAGCTCAAATTGAACCACTCTCAAAATTACAGGGACTCTAAAAATCAGTACACTCAGAGTTTCTTAAAATCATTTGGATAACCCCCCATATTCTTTAAATTATTATTATGTTATTCATACTCGTATTTTATCATCATAGCTGTTTTAAGGGCTCCCTGATATTACAGTATCTTCCACCGAGCCCACATATTAGTCTGATGCATATTTAGATCCTTTGCTGCAAAAAATTAAGTAATTTGTCCTTTTTGTAACAGCTCTATGTGTGTTTTTTGTGCTCCTAACTTCTAGTATCTATTTGGGTCTATGATTTAGCTCTAAAAAGGTAAGGTAATACATATAGAATACATACAAAAAGTATTCCTTGTATGTATTCTGTACTTACTTGGCGATCAATAAAAATATTCGTATTCGTAATATTGTCACAGCTGTACGCTGACAAATCGTAGCAGTTCAAGCACCACACATTAAAAAGTTAGCATGCATTGCATAGAAAATCAGGGCAGGTAAGTGACAGAACCAACAAATGATATTAATGGAGTATTACCTCGTTATGTGTGTACAACACGAGCACCGCTGTGATTATCTGGAAAATGCCACACAATCCCATTACCAGGCATAATAATAAGCTATTTCACCAAGATCAGTTTGCTATGCACAGATCATCTCCCGTATATTCACACATGTCCCAACCGAGAGAACAGAAACACTATAAGGAGGCAAAACAAATATTTCATAAACAGAAAAAAAAAAAATGTCTAGTCAAAGAAAGCAGAGGAAATTACGGGTTTCGGGAAGTAGGTATTCAGTTGTAAGACTTAAACCAGTTCTTTCTTATTTATTATATTTTTTGTATTAATATTTTATGTCTTTTATTATTTTGCGAGGTAAATAAAAAAAATTGTTTATCTACTTTTGCACCCCCTGTATTGGACAGTAAAGCAAAAGAATTATTATTATTATTATCATTGATAACATCTTCTTCCTTAGTGCTGTACAAAACAGTAATTACAGACAGGGCAAAACTGTATAGGAAAGAAGTAATTTATTTAAGCCTGGATAAATCTTATTCTCATTATTATTAGTAATAATAATATTAATAATAATTCACTTGCCTGGTCATCTATTTTTTGACTGCCATCATCTTAAAAGTCAATCACTAAAGCCAGTTGATGTTAGCTTAAAAAGCTAATAAAGTCAAGCCCAGTAACCTTTCTGTACAACATGATATATTGGGCCTGATTTACTATTTATTTTACAGGGCGCCCTTCTTAGCAGCATGAGGCTCACGTCCATGATGCTGGTTTTAATCGCACCACAGTGTAAAATCCCTGGCGCAGTGCTGCTAACTAGTAGCACGCTGCCTATTAAATTGTTACTAAACAGACTACACCAGGGTGCATCTATATTTGCAACATATATTTATAACTATTCCAGCAGTTAGCGTAGCACATATAACATATACACTTACAGAGCAAAAGTTGACAATGTGCTGCTGCTTGTGCTGGTGCAGGGCTCTCAATTCCCATTATATCCTATGGGAATTGGGAGCCCCGCGCCAGTAAAACAGGTGCACTGACAAGTTCTGCGCTGCTGTATGCAGACAATTTAGTAAATGTTAGCTTTACATGCTACTGTTAGCTACATGATAGTGTGGCACACCCTGTTATAGTGCCTGATAACTCAGTCCCAATATATATATATATTGTATATTTATAGTATTTATTTATAGGGGTTACATGACATTATTCTTGGGAGCTTCTAGAGTAACAGAGTTTTAAAAGATTCCTTACTTAGCATATATAATGGAAAAACATAGTTTTCATAAAATCCCCTGCACCTGCAATAAGGTAATTCTACAAGTCGAGGTCATTTTCTTGGGGTATATCATGTATTTTAGAATTTTGTCAGCAGGCCGCTTTTATTTCAAAAAGTCTTAAATAAAATATGCTTCACGTAGATGAGCCTAACCGCAGGTGCATGGAATTTGGATTTTTAACTCAAAACATTTTTTTCTACTTTATTTACAGAAAAGCTCTCAAGGTCTCTCAAAACTAAGCCTAATACTAAGATTTTATTTTCTGGAGAGTATATTGAGTTCAGGGAAGGGGGGAGAGTTTTTTTTACTCAAGAGACACAATACAGTGATTTTTTTTCTATTTAAAAATCAAAATCCCCTGCACATGCGATGGAATAGTTCTACAAATGAGTTGAATATTATTTTTAGTAGATATTTTATTTTTAGCAGCTAAAATAACAGCAGCAAATCTGGAGAGACTCTTTTTGATGTGGATTCACCAAAGGCTACTTGTAGAACTGCTCCTTTTGGATACCTTCCTCTCTCTTGCTATATAAAAAATATAAATATACATATATTTACTGTATAAGTAAGGCTGTGGCACCGAGAGCATCTCTCGGGAGATGTTCAAGTGGCGCAAAGTGGCAGAGACACTCGGTGTGCAATTTAAGAAACAGACAACATTGCAGTGCCAGAAAAGACAAAACTGCAGGCACTTCAAAACTGGTGCTATAGCTACCAGTAAAATGCTTAATGGCTGCCATCATAAATAAGGCCCTTAGTTGTAGCTAATGTCGAAGTTTGTGTAAAAGCTGTGAATAACTAGGATGCTGTCACATTGATACCTGCTAGAACGGCAGGCAGAGAAAAGAGGACCAGTTGTGGGAAAATGACATTGTGCCCTTCCTTCCTCTGTAGCTCCTATTATCATTACTGTAATTTTACGAGACTGTAGTTACTTTATTGACCCACAACAGCATTTTATGATCTGTCTTTGCTTTAAGGAACACACGCGACATTTCCATTTCTTTACACAAGAGTAATGGGCAATTTGAATGAACATGGAGGTGTGTGATTTCCCCACAACAGCCAGAAGGCATAATGCATGTAGGCTCGGACATCTAGAGCTTTCCCACGTGTAGCAGGGGTGGGCCCTACACTTGTGTAAATGAGGAGGCAATTGCCGCAACTTTCTACTGAGCAGAAGGCTTTCTGCTCTCTGTTAATCCTACAACCAGAACATTGATGGATGATGGGAAATCCATGAAACGCGGCTCCGAATTTTCCAGGAATGATAGCAATAATGTCTTGTACTTGGTTAGCCACTGGGCAGTAGAAAGTAAAGACATGATCATCAAAAATGTCCTGAAAATTTTTTTAAATCAGGCCAGATGCAGAGATATACAAATAATCTGTGCTGCTCTTTTAAGACCTTTTTGGGATGCCCGGTTGTGTGTATCCCTGAAGATCCCCAAAAAACATACCTCTTCCTGGTTCCCATGCGGAACCAGTGGTGCTCATTTCTATTCAGATTTCCTTTGCTGCACTGGGATATCTGCATAAAGCGGGCGCCGCTGGTTCCATCCCCGTACACTTCTACCTATGGGTGTACACATGCATCCCCATTCTGGATGTGCCATAAAAAGAGATCACGATCCCTCGAGTCTTAGGCTCTGTTCACAACTCTGTGCTTCCTCTGTGTCGCTGAGCTGCGTTACACAGCGCAATGTAGTAACAGTAAAGATCAATAGAAGTCTATGGCAATGCAAGCACAATGTATGTATAACACAATGTACCTGTGTTGAGCTTGAGTTGCATTTTTGCATTGGGCAATGCAGTCACAACGCGAGGGAAAATGCTACACATTATTTTTAATGGGCCAGTTCATATAAAAACCCAATGTATATATGTGAACTGGCCAATTAAAAGTAATGTGCAGCATTTTCCCTTGCGTTATGACTGCGTTGCCCAATGCAAGGCAAGTGGATAGACACAAATAGAGCCTTATAGTAGCGGTTGCTCCTCTTTAAAAGGTATCACCTTATTTTTTTCACTTTCTAGGAACACCTGACAGACGAATATAGTTCTTGGGATATCCATTCTAAAATTCACAAGTTGTCCGGATCTGGATTTCAAAATCTCCTGAGAAGGATCTCTAGCCCATGTCTTTGGATTTGACATGGCCTTGTTAAACTTGAACAACACGGTGGCACGCATCTTATTAATAATGTAAGTTAAAATAAACAGAATAGCAAAAGATGTACATTGTAATAATATTCTTTAGAATAAATTTTAGATTAATCAACATTTACTAAATTTACGGTATTTATACATAGACATAGCAAATTTAAATAAATGTGTGTGTGTGTGTGTGTGTGTGTGTGTGTGTGTGTGTGTGTGTGTGTATATATATATATATATATATATATATATCAAAATAGAAGATAAAAGAAGAGAGCACAAACCCAATTTAAACAACCATTTGACGCAAATAATAATATGTTTAATAATGACTTACATTTTCTTTCACTTAGTCCCACAAGTCTCAAGAAGGTTTAGGGCCTGATTTATCAGGCGCTTTTACCAGAAAATGCCAAATCAGTGAAAATTAGAGTAGTGCCAAATATAATTTATAGTTTATATATGTTATAGTAAATGTGTTTCTTGCGATGAAGCAACATGCCCCAGTGTAAAAAAAAAGTATATATAAATTATATTGGCCTACTCTAATGTGATGTGTAAATCAGGCCCTATGTGTCTTTATTTCATAAAACAGCAAATGACTTATTACAATTAAATACACTTTTTTTAAACAGTTCATTAGATTAGATTGAGTGTTCTTATTTATTATCAAGGTTCAAGGGACTGTTGATGGTTATTTAAAGAAGTCAGTAAATCTGGAAGAAATAATTTTCCTAATGAACGCTGATTTGAAAATGTATTACTGTGTTTTTATTATTTTCTTTTGGTTTAGTTACTGAATGCATAAAGCCTTAAAAAAAATCTCACCAATAAATAAATCCCCCCCCCCCCCCAAAAAAAAAGATCACGCCTTAGAAATGCAGGCATACTACACCACAAATATCTGTATATATATATATATATATATATATATATATATATATATATATCTGTAATTTACATTGTCCTGCTGTAATACAGTATATCATAGAGCAAATAGAGCAGGTAATCAAATATGTAATTTAATTTATTAATATGTAAGAGTCCCCTGTTAGTTGCTAACGGTCACATGGGTCAGGCAAGCAGCCCCAGAATATGGACCCAGTCAGTATCTCTCCCAGATATTTGGGTTGCCTAAGAGGAATCAAGTAGATAGGCATCCCTAATGAAAACACTGGGGAGATGGGGGTTTGAGGTCCACTGTTTTCTTTTTCACTAACCTTATTGTCAAACTTAAATGTTTCCAGGAGTTGTATTCATTTTATTGCAGCCTATTGAATAAGAAATGACGGCCTAGGCCTAATCATCTTGTTAAGAACTACCTATCCTAAAGGGTCCGTTTTAATGACAGTCTCACATTGTACCTCTTGTAGTCCTCTTTCTAATTTAGGAGTGAAAGGAATGGCTTGCATAAAAATATATGCGATTCAAGCCACCATCATAAGTGCTCTATCCCGCCCCACCCATTTATTACTACTGATGCTCACATGAATGGGCATGCAGGGTGGCCTAACCTTTACTAAGGAAGGAGGAGTCACATGAGCAATTGACTTTTGTTGGACGACTATAAAGATTTCCATTTATTAGGAGCATTGGGATGGGACATGGACCTTGTTTCACATGACTTTACAAACCAGGAACGGATTTCCCATCAGCAGCTGTAGAATGAACCTATGCTGTGCTATTTGGAATTCCACAGTAGAGATCTATCTCTATCTAGTTCCCAGGGCAAAAGGTGTATGTATGAAGGTCAAAATCCATAGTGCCAGGTAGTGTCCCATCTGTTATCAGTGCTGGCGAGTATATGAGTGCCGGCGCTGAGTTCCCTACAATGCCTCATAAGACCAGGCGCTCACCATACACTTGTGGCCTTATACTATTGATTTCAATGGGCTCGTTTGGTTATATTTTTTTTGCCAATTATTTATTTATTAATTGTTTGGGGCTGGTGCATGTGCCACATGATCTCTGTTTGGAATTGTATTTGTATGCATTTTTGCACTTTTGGGTTGAGCTGCAAATTTGCAATTTGGGCCATGCAAAACCTGTGTCATGTCATTCAAGTGTCCCCAATGAAACTCCTGGTGTTTCTGCAGTGAAAATGTGCAGCCACCCCCTTTTCCCCTTTTTTACAGTGCCCATGCGGGCTCTGTGTATGTGTGCAGTATTAATTCTTCTGCAATTCTGGCGCTCCCAGCCAGCGCTAGGGGTCGCTAGCACATAGGCTTATACAAACCCTGCACAGTGCCCAGTGCCTAGCCAGGAGTGATTGA
This sequence comes from Gastrophryne carolinensis, assembly GCA_027917425.1. Lineage (NCBI taxonomy): Eukaryota > Metazoa > Chordata > Amphibia > Anura > Microhylidae > Gastrophryne > Gastrophryne carolinensis. The sequence continues at coordinate 297,236,530 of CM051237.1, read as the reverse complement.
GCGCAGAACCCCAACTGTCTTCAGCCAGTGTTGAGGTGTGGCCACAGAGAGCTTCCAATGGCATACATAGAATGGCATACAATGCTCCCATCATGGGCCTTATTAGCACCCCCACAAACACCGAACGCCGATCCAGGTGGAGAGTGGCGTACAATGTGCAGGACAACATGCGGCACTGGCACATGCTCCTGGCGAGAGGGCTGGGCAGCATGCGCAGGGCAGCTGAAGTGAGGTGGAACAAGGCACCATGGGTGGCTAGTGATGGTGCGGGCACACATACAGCACATAAGATAAGATTTAAGGCCATATTTACGATGGCTAGCATTAAACATCTTTATGGCTATAGTGGCAGTTCTGAAACACTGGCATTTTGGTGTTATCTGGCTCTGTGCTGTGGACTACGTTGGCACTAGCAGTCACGGTGCAAAATGCTAACTAATTAGCGTTGATTGTCACACTAGGTCAGTGATACTCAACTGGCAAACCAGGGCCTGAATGCAGACCTCGGTGCCAGATTTCTGGACTCCTGCTCTGACAGCCTTGCACTTTTGTTGCTTCTGTGCTGTGGTGCTCAGCGATGCCCCCTTGATTGGCGATGTAGAACTTAGCCTCCCTGCTAGTGTCATGGCTCCCTGGCACCTAGCATTGCAATATGAAGTACTGCACTGGCATAAAGTGCCATTGCAAGGTACACACAAACTTTGTTTCTCTGTTTTTTTGCCCCATCCAATTCTTCCCCCAAGTCGCAGCTCAGCCCCATCCATCCCTGTCCCACTATCTTGTCCCCCCCAGCTCAGCCCCATCCATTTCTGCCCCCCAGCTTTGCCCCATCCATTCCTGCCCCTCCCAGCTTTGCCCCATCCATTCCTGTCCCCTCAGCTTTGCCCCATCCATCCCTGCCCCCCCCCCAGCTCTGCCCTATCCATCCCTGTCGCCTCAGCTCTATCCCATCCTGCCCCATCTCTCTGCCCCATCCATTCCTGTCCTCCCCGTTCTGCCCATCCATCCCTTCTCCCGGCTCTCTCTCCATCACTCGCTGTTCTTCCTGTTCTGTCTATCCATCCCTCTTCTATACAGCTCCTCTCCCATTCATCCCTTTCCCCTGAGCCCTAGCTATCCACCCTTGTTACCAGACCTTATTACCAGTAACATTTTGGGCCCTGGTCCACCCCTGTTACAGAAGTGGCTAAAAAATGGGGTTATCCACCACAGCCCTCTGCCCAGACCTTAACCTCTCACCGGATGCCTTTAAATGGACTTTTACAAGAAGTGGTTGAGTACTCCCTTCAAAGCAAGTGACTCAACGATTTTGAAGTGGAAGGTAGACTTGTCCATGACCTACTCTTTGTATCCCTAAAAATAAATCCCTTCCCCCAATTATTGATTTACTCCTGTATAAAACTCACCTGTCTAAAGTACACACTGTTTTTGTGCAAAAATTTATTTGTGACACTCTGCCTGTGCACATGTATTTAACCCTTGCCTAATGGCTAATATTTTAGGTCAGCTGCTCAACCATACAGCACCCAGTGTGTTAAGACAACCAAAATGCAAGTAATGGTTTATCGTATTATTTAGACAGACCCACATTCAAATAGACAGCTAATCAGAACCACAGATTTCCAGGAAAACAAAACCCAGGGCCTGCCTAGAGCTAAACTCTGCTCTTCATTAATCACCCCAACAAGCACACAAATGTAGCAGCTTATTGACTTTGCCTTGTAGACAAGTGAAAAATGTCCGCGTATCCTCAAAGGACACACCTGTTATCTGAAACAGTCCTTAACCAGCTTGTTAAGCGGCTTTGTTACATCAAAGGCACCAGACAATAACCGCCTAACTTCCACAATAGTTTAGCCCTGAGCCAAAGCTTCTGTTAAAGACAGGCATGTGCCAGTGGTATTAGGGGGTTGCAATTGAAAATAAATTTCTCTTGAATAAGTACCTCTGTCCCATCAGAGGCACAACCTCTGCCGAGACAAAAGCAGTTGAGGATAAGTTATTGACTTCAATGACAGGCTGAATGAACTTCATTATGCTGCCCCACTCCGAGGAAACTGTCAGGTTGTGGACTGAATTAGGTGGCAGGTGCTTTAGCTGTTATCCCCGTCCCCTTGAGAGGACTGCAACCCGATTATCACCTGACTCTGCGCACAAATGTTTACATAGATTAAAATGATTTCCAACAATCTGGGGCAACATATTTCAATCATATGGTGTGATGTCATTGCTGGTGACTGGCTTTATTCATGTGTGCACAAGAAAAGCATGAGGATACCCTCAGTCATCCATCCACTAAAGAGGACCGCTCAGTGGACAACCCTACAAGGACATCACTGTAAAAATGTCTCATAGGAATACATTGTATTTTCCTTAACCCCCCTCCATTTAACTTGTTAAAAAATATCCAGGAATGATGTTATAATTTACCTTGTATTTTATTTTATACAAGAGGTGCATGATCCTGAAAAAGCAGATGAAGAGTAAAAAACAAACAAAAAGAGAAAATTCGATTTTAATGAATTACAGGACGGGAATTACCTGATTGGCATGGTTTCTCACACACCATTTATAATAAACTCACCTATAGGCAGAAAACTCATCCTATCCCTTCTTCCCTGGATTAGATATACACTAACTGGTCATAGCACAAGCTGGCACTCTTCTTTTAAACTGTACATTTGATCCAAGTTTTTGCTTATAGGGTCGATTCACCACAGGTCAGCAAAATCTTGGTTCCGAGTTCAGTAAATATTCCCTTAACCCATTCAAAAAGCAAATTCTCAAAGTAATATACCGTATTTTTCGCCCTATAAGACGCTCCTGCTTATAAGACGCACCTAGGATTTTGGGGAGGAAAATAAGAAAAATATTATTTTTAACCAAATAATAGGCAAAGTGCAGTATCCTCCAATTACAGTAATCCCCCTCCCATTCCCAATAGCAGGTGTGTCATTCCCCCTTCCCAAAGGCAGAGTGGAATTCCCCCCCATCCCATTCCCCATATAGGCAGTGTGGCATTCCCCCATCCCATTTTCATATAGGCAGTGTGGCATTCCTCCCTCCCATTCCCCATATAGGCAGTGTGGCATTCCCCCCTCCCATTCCCCATATAGGCAGTGTGGCATTCCCCCTTGCCCCATTATCATAGGAAGTGTGGCATTCCCCCCTCCCATTTCCCATATAGGCAGTGTGGCATTCCCCCCCTCCCATTCCCCATATAGGCAGTGTGGCATCCCCCCCTCCCATTGCCCATATAGGCAGTGTGGCATCCCCCCTCCCATTCCCCATATAGGCAGTGTGGCATTCCCCCCTCACATTCCCCATATAGGCAGTGTGGCATTCCCCCCCTCCCATTCCCCATATAGGCAGTGTGGCATTCCCCCTCCCATTGCCCATATAGGCAGTGTGGCATTCCCCCTCCCATTCTCCATATAGGCAGTGTAGCATTCCTCCCTCCCATTCCCCATATAGGCAGTGTGGCATTCCCCCTTCCATTCCCCATATAGGCAGTGTGGCATTCCCCCTCCCATTCCCCATGTAGGCAGTGTGGCATTCCCCCTGATATTCCCCATATAGGCAGTGTGGCATTCCCCCTCCCATTCCCCATATAGGCAGTGTGGCATTCCCCCTTCCATTCCCCATATAGGCAGTGTGGCATTCCCCCTCCCATTCCCCATATAGGCAGTGTGGCATTCCCCCTTCCATTCCCCATATAGGCAGTGTGGCATTCCCCCTCCCATTCCCCATATAGGCAGTGTGGCATTCCCCCTCCCATTCCCCATGTAGGCAGTGTGGCATTCCCCCCTCCCATTCCCCATATAGGCAGTGTTGCATTCCCCCTCCCATTCCCCATATAGGCAGTGTGGCATTCCCCCCTCCCATTCCCCATATAGGCAGTGTGGCATTCCCCCCTCCCATTCCCCATATAGGCAGTGTGGCATTCCCCCATCCCATTCCCCATATAGGCAATGTGGCAACCCCCCTCCTATTCCCTATAGAAGCAGTGTGGCATTCCCCCCCCCCCCCCGTTCCCCATAGGCACACAATAACGAGAAAAAAAAAATTAAACTCACATGTTACTGTCGCGCTCCTGCGCTGCAGATGGAGGCGCTTCCCTGCCGATGCTCCTTCCTGGCCGGGCCACGCAGACACCCGGCCCCGTAATCGGGTGGGCGTGGCCTGCATCGCGTCGCCGCAGGCCACGTCCACCCGTTCTATGGAGCCGGGTGTCTGCGGGGCCCGGCCAGTAAGAAGGAGCGGCGGGGACAGTGACAGCCTTCCTCTCCTTCGCATCTTCTGCGCTGCCTCTTCCGGCAAGGACAGGAGTGGACAGCCGGGTCCATGCAGCAGGCGGGCGTGGCCTGCGCCTACGCGGGGCAGGCCACGCCCACCCGCTGCACGGACCCGGCTGTTCACTCCTGCCCTTGCTGGAAGAGGCAGCAGCTGGACCTCACGAGATGATGGCAGAGCGGCAGGCGCTGCCTCCGTCCCTGCCACTGCTATCGCTGCCGCAGCAATAGCAGCGGCGGGGACGGGGACAGAGCCCGCCGATCTTCTGTCTTCTTCTGCCCCCCCCCTCCCACGCCAGGCAACGCTGGAGCGAGTTTAATTTTTTTTTTTTTTTTTACATTCGCCCGATAAGGCGCACTGACATTGGGGGGAAAATAAGTGCGTCTTATAGGGCGAAAAATGCGGTAACTAAAAAAGCTTTAATCCACTGTATTAAAAAGAAATGTTCTTGCAATAATTCCCCAATTACAAATACAAAACACAAAGCCCACCTAGAAACGCACATATCATTGTGATATCAGGTAACTAAAGCTAAGCAGTTGACCTATAATAAATAATGAAGTAAACATTTGCTAAAGGCAAACTAATAATGGCACAATACTGAAGTTATAGGTTCACAATAGGATAGATCAGCTGCAAATAAGATACAGTGCTCACCAGATCATGGCTGTTTTTGTTGCACGTTTGCAGCCACCAACCCTGCTTCCACAAGATGGTCCATGCAAAAGCATTTTCACATGAGAGACACATGTAAGACAATCTTGAATATCCAAAAGCATGCTATAAAGCCATGGCGGAATTTTCTACTCGCATTACTGTTTTTCATTTGACTCTTGCATCACATATGACAGTTAGCATGTTGTGGCTTTTTTCGTTGAAAAAAGCAATGCCACAAAGGCTGGCATGTTTTTTCTCAATGACACAGAAGTGTTTTTTTTGCGTTAAGGTTTTAAAAATGAACAAAAAAATGTACCTCCCTCTCAGAATCAACCAACCCAAGCATCAGGCATAGGGGCTGGTATCCCAGAGCTCAGAGACCAACCCCTATTCCCTTTGGTATGGGTCTGTTGCTCTTGTACGGGTGCAGGGCCCCCCCTGGAAGCATTACAGGCCCATAACAATGGACTCCTGGCAGCACTGTTAGGTGACATGGCACCCCCCTTGCCCTGTGAACTGGTATAGGGGTCCCCTGGGCTCCTTGCCAGTCCAACGACAGTAGTAGTAAAATAAAACACCACACATAAATCATTTAATTACCTAAATTTGACCTACTGGTAGGGCTCTTCTATGTCCCTCTTCAAGTAGGATTTCTCAGGTTTAACATGGGCTAATGTGCAGGGGAGCACCTGCAATCGGTAGGCCCCCTGTTCAAGGAGCAACACCCATTTTGTGAAGCTGCATTAATCCATGTTTTAGATCTACTTGGTCCACACTTTGCATAGAATTCTTGGATCTGCTGGCACTTAATAATTTTTGGGTTTGTGCTGTAATGATGGCTACTATGGGGGGAGGGTAGGTTGTTCTCCATGCTGAGCGCAATTTAGTCTAGAAACTTCCCTGTATGACGAGTCTGGGTAGATGGGTAACTAGCCATGGTAAATGCTTTGTAAAGGTGGTAGTTACCAGAGTAACTATTCTAACTAGGGCAATGACTCAGACTGGGGTACAGTAGCTGGAACAAAGCTAGAGAGAGATAAAGAGATTGGTGTATCATGACCTCATATGTGGTATTCACCTGGAATTTTAGATTAAAGAGAAAGTTCACTTTCAATGGAATTTTTGTATGTCAAAATGATGTCCTCAAGATGCTGAGCTGATTTAGTATTTTTTTACATTTTTCTTGTGTGAGAAAATGTGTGTTTTATGGAAGCAGTTTTCACTATCTGCAATCTGTTGCCATTGGCAACATACTCCAGGTCTGTACACCAAAAAGAAAAAAACAGTACGATGGCAGATAGTGAAAACTGCTTCCATAAAACAAACATTTTCTAATATAAAAAAATAAAAAAACACTTTTAAAGTGGATGGAACCCCAATTTTGTATCCACCGTTCAGTGCCTGGGCCCTGGAAACTGCCGCTGGGACGGGGTGCGGCGCCGGAGGGGTATCATGTTGCGATCAAGCAAGTAAGTAACTGGAGGGTTTCACACAGCTAATGTGGTCACTTGTTATAGAGAAACACATCTTTTTAGGGCTAGTTTTCTTTTACTCACTTCAATCATCAAGCAATAAACAAGAAAATTTTGATCAGCCAGAACGGTACGATGGCCGACTGATAAACCAATTCTCGTTCATCGTTTGATTGCAGCGGTTGTTTCCACGGAGCGATAGTCACTTAATTGCTGTCGCTTTAACGATTTCGCACTGGATAATCGCTCTGTCTAGACGGCCATTACAGTAATTTTGGTCCCCCTCAGCTTATTACTGATAGTAACATCAATTTTCCTTTTCTAGCCGTAGATTACAGAGTAAAGCAGTGTAGTAAAAAAGAGGGTGGTTTAACATGAAACGTGCTAACATGCATACAATTTTGATGTGCATATACAATTAATATTTTTTTTTTGAAAAAAGATTTAACAGAACAAAATAGAGATTTGGTTCATTCTATGTGTAGTTTTAGGGTGTACAGCACAACAGTGCTGTTTCATTAATAGTCCGCTAGGAATAACTAGTAGAAGTGCACATTCAGCTGAAAGCTACAAGCAAGAAAGACCGTGCTCATGACTTAATTATGAGTGACTGCGCCATGAAAGCTCTGTACCATAAAAGTATGTTTTTTACTAGAGAGGCCGTATTGGCACAAGGCCTTGGCTGGCTGCCTTATTTAAGTTAATGAGGAGCGTCCTCTTCCCCTGAACAGATTGGAGGTTATCTCCATGCAATCTAATATGTAAGGTTCACATCCTTCTTAAATAAAAGTCACTTTAAGCAAACTACACTATGTAAATTATTTTAAAATAACTAATATATTAAAGTGACATTGTGAGGGTCGTTCGTTAAAATGTGGCTAGCTCTCCACCTTCCTCCACTTTTCCCATGAGTTTTTCCCTTAGTACCATATTTACCGTGCAAAAGGTAAAATAATGCAAAAATATAGCAAAGCTTAAAATGGACCAAAATCCACGACGGTCGGCCCGGGAACCTTATAGATTATAGAGCTATTCCCTTCCCCCGGGGCATCCAAAATTGGGATGCCCCCAGGTTGCCCTTGCACCTACCTTCTTTTCCAGTCCAGCAGTGCATGAGAGAGCTCACTTTCTCATGTGAAGAAATGTCCCATGGGGGCTGGGGAAAGTGTTAATTACAGGTTAGTGGCAATTGCCACATTGGAAAACATTTGTACCTTTAGCACCGCACCTGGAGCAGTTTAAAACCCAATGATGTGTCAGGGATTTTACAATAAAGATATGAGCTAGTAAAATTGCCATATGGGGGGGGCATGCTTTCACATGAGATGGAGCGCCCAAGCCTTATTTATGAAGCGTTAGCACCACACAGCGCCAATTTTTTGGCCTCACTCGGTGTCCAATTTAAGAAACAAAAAGCAGGCTGTGCTGATGCGGCCTCCAGTTAGAGTCTTATTTAACACGAACGCCCAAAGGGTCACAACGCCAGGCGCTCTGGTTGAGGCAGCACCAGTAGATGCTGTAGGTCAAGATCCCATAGAGCACAATGGGCAGAACTGGATTGAAGTGTTTTATGCTTATAATTAATATTACATATATTTTGTGTGCAGAAGTTGCATTGTGCCTTGCCAGTAATGGAAATGCAGGACCTAGATATCGCCAAATGACTTTTTTTTTAAAGAAAAATCATTTTTCTTGACCTGTTTTTGTTACAAATGTGTAATTAGAGCAACAACAACTAAAACGCAGCCTAAATGCATTGTAAAGTTTGTCCCCTTTGTTCCCAGCAGTGTTGTCTTGTAACTGTAATGATGAAACGCTGACCAGCACCGGAAAAATACAGCACCAATCTTTTCAAGGAGGAAAAAAATTCATAAATATGTTGTGCAGTGCCAAAAGCCTGGGGTACAAAGTAGCACTCACTGGCGCTGGGACAATCGGTAGTTGGTTCCAACAGGCACTGACACAGGCCGCCTAATACCAAGTGTAACAATTAAAGCAAAGTAGTTAGCATCCGGCGAGGTGACTTCTAGCGCCATTGTAGACTAAAGAGCAACGCAAGAAAAACTGAAAATGCTGGCACTCCAAAACTGGCACTATAGCCACCAGAAAGATGCTAAACAGCATATAAATAAGGCCCTTAGTATCAGGCTATTGCTGTTTGTTTTTACCTACATACAAATAGCTCTTAAAGAAAGCATTTACAAAGTAGGAGAGCTAATGTTTGAGACCACTATACCAGTTCACATGGAAGGAGGGGCAAGTCACCTGCCATCAAATGGGTGACTTCTCATAACCCCCTTCCCCATTACCTGCATTCCCAAAGTCCAAGGGGGTACAAAAGAGCCTGCGGCCCATAAGAAATATGCAGGCTGGTAGCCTTCACAGCCAGGGACCTCTGCACTTGGGTCTACCAGCCCCCATAACTGGTGCCCAGGCTGGTTTTGCTTGGATAGGGGGGACCCCACACCATCTTTGAAAATTTTTTTTAGGGTTTAACTCTTAAACATTTTTAAACATTAGATGAAATGTAAACATTCACACACAAGTGAATAAATTATTTTATTATCCCCTCCTTACTTCCAATCCATGGCCAATGTGCCTCACTGTCTTCTCAGGGATTTGCTTCTGCCAATCTCTCCAGCTCCCGCTGCAATATAAATATAAATAGCCTCTCCCTGTGGCGGGGAGTGAGATGCAGGGAGCCCAGAACGGAGCAGAGGATGCGAGTCATCTGTCCCACTGAAAACGAAAAGGAAAGTTGCCTGTTTCCATCCATTAACTGATTCAAGAGGAACTTCCTTGGCGCTGAAGAGAACAGAGTGACAGCAAGCGCACTGATTGGCTGAGGAAAGTGAGTGAAAGGGGGCGACCTGGGGGGGTACACACAGGGGGCTTCCCAATTGGGGATGCCGCCACAGAGAGGAACAACACACAAGAAAGTCAAATTCATGTGTGTTGTTCCTCTTTAACATTCCTCAATTTGTTAGGGAAAAGAGGGGTACTTGTACATCAAGCAAAAGAAAAGTGGAGTAAATAGCCATTACTCCATGGTTCCATAAATATTCCCTTTTCTTCTACCTTGTATCTTGTATTGGTCCAGATAAGCACATATATCAAAAACATAGAAAAAAGCATTTGTATGAAGCATTATTTTTTCTCATTTTTTTCCTTTTTCAACATGTTTCACTCTCTGGTTGAGCTTTTTCCCCAAAATGTCGATGGCTGCTGTAATCCTGTTGTACTTTTTTCTTGCTTTACAGATTTTTGTCAGGCCTGTCCCTTCTGTATAGTTGCTTGCTTTGCTGTTTAATATTTAGTATAGTAAACCCAAGTAGACGATAATGGCTGTGGCAGGATACATCCAAAGTGTGGATGGTACATCCACCATCCAGCAGGGAGAACAAAGACTGCGCCTACTGGCGTTTTAGCGCTTTAGGATTGCACGCATGTGCCCCAGAGGTGGCACACCGGTTTAAACTCGTCTTCTCCTTACCCGCCCACCCACACTTTCATTCCGTCCCGCTGAAAACATTGCGGCAGGCCAGTGGATGAGAACATCATCTGGTGCTGGAACTTAGGTAAGCTTTTTTTTATTGTTATTCGTTAAAGTTTGTTAAAAGTTCAATTCGGAGACAAAGACAAATCAAACTTTTGGTGTCTCATTTCTTTCTCATCTGACTCATAATACCCTGTATATGATAAATACAGTATATAATACACTGTGTTTATTACTAGTTTTACCCTCCTGTACTCTCTACCTACCATGAAAGTACTTATACTTGAACATCTTCATCTCTGTCTTGCTCCTCGAGTATTCTTCCCCACAGCTCATTTTCTGGGTCTGTCTCTGTCAGGGCCAGAACACACAGCAGCAGTGCTTTGTGGGAAGGAACTAGCTTCAGGTAAATGCAGACTTTTAATTTATCTAAACCTGCACTTTACCTAATGTTAACAAAAAAATTAACTGATGGGTAAAAACCAAAGAGGCATAAGTTCTAATTGAGTATAATGTAAGACAAAGTCCCAACATTATACTTATAACCTTTGTTTCACTTCTGGTTAGACACAACTACTATTAAAACAGCCCAGGCTGCTACATGCAACACCCCTTGGTTACTTGCTGAATGATTCCTTTTCTCTCATTCTAAGTAAGCTAAGAGGCCGATTCATTAATAGCGCCAGGTAGCGACAGATGAGCGACAGTAGCGTAATTTTCACAGCACACGCTAGTATTCGCTGTGCTTGGCCGTTGTTCGGCTGTTGACAGCGACTCAGTCGGTGTGCGGTAATGTTGAATACGGGGTTAGGAATCGCTGTTTGACAGGTTCCGCGCTGTATGGGAGCGCATGACAGCGAATGGCCATAGCGAACGGCTCCCAGCATATTCATTAACAAATCACCCTCAAAAAATTCTCGCGCTGTGAAATGCTTGTTTAAACCCCAGAGCGCTGGCGGCGATGGGTTAAAAGTAGTTTTTTAACCCCCAAACAACCATATTTTTTGAAAAAAAAAAAACATGTTTTTCAAAACATTTTGTAATATGGAATACATTAATATCAGACCTGTAATATCAATTCTGCACAATTTTTTTTTTTTTTAACCTTAAAAAAAATATCTAACATTGCAGAAGTGGTCACAGAATTTTTGACATTTAAAAAAAAAAAAAAAAAAAAACATTAATAGCAATTAATTATGAATATTTAAAGATTGTTCCATTGAAATGCATTGGAGAGCGCCAGGTAGCGAGAGGTCATACCTGTCGCTGTTCAAGGTCGCTCGCTGGCGCTGTGTGGTGAGGCTGGAATAATGATGAATGATTCGCTATCTGGCGCTCTGTCAGTCGCTAAGCAGGATCGGCTTGATAAATGTGTGATTGCGGAGGGGAGCCGGCATTCTCATGGCGGTGACCGTCATTACCGTTCTAAGACTGGGGCATGAGCACATCCTCTTGAGTCTTTCACTACCCACCATCTCCAGGTCTCTATGTATAATGAAAGTGAGCGAAGAAAAATGCCTTGTGGCAGCAAATTGTATAATGTATAACCAAGTAGAATGTGGCTGGTAATGCAACACACGTCTACACTAACATCCAGGGTGGCATATAGAGTACAATATGAAAAACAGAGTTCCCAGATATTCTCTCCTGATATCTGACAGACATTTTTAGACAATTCTTTCAGGGTTTTGCTGTGGGGTAGCCCAATAATTCTGACTTTATTTATCTTACTTAGGAAAGACAACAACAAGGTCAAACTTGGCTATTTGCTAGAGGGCCTCACTTACCTCACCACATGTGGCAACTACCTCAGCTTACTTTCTGCATGCACTGGCACTCCCCGGTTTACCTCTTATTTTTGGACTTCCTCTTCCATAGCTTTATTTTCTGCCTCTAGATTACCAGCTCCTCTTCCTTTTCATGTATGCCTCCCATCTGCCTCTCCAACAAAATATTATGTAGCATTTTTAACACCTTCTGTGGTCAATGATTCATTATCATGCATGCAGATGCAAAGGAGAAGGAAGTTTGGGGGGAGTTTTATTTTCAACTGTGCCAGGCTGTTGGTTCAGTTTAACCATCAGCCAATGCCATCCTTTGTAATGGAGACCCTTGACTTCCTCCTGTGCAAGCAGCTGTCTCCACCAAAATGTCCACTGGCAAACACTGGAGACAGTGCAGCCTGCCTCTTGCACACCTCATCTGCACATTCTATCCAGGTAAACACTCCTACCCAGAACAGGCACATCTGGCCCCAACCATGGACACCAACCCGCACTCTCAGGTGTCCCACCTTATCCACTAATTACATGGGGGGGGCACCCTTGGATTGATTCCATAACACTCAACTAAGGTTGCCACCTGGCTGGTATTTTACTCAGTAAAAAATATTTTTTACCAAACCCCTTTAAAGTTGACCAAAACTCCTCCCACTCCTTGGATGCCCCTCCCCCGGAGCATTCAGAATCAGGATGTCCCCTCTGTGTAAAACCCCCTGGTCGCCCTGTTCACTTACCTTGCCTCCCGTTCCAACGGCACATGCGCTGGCCACAGCCGCATCCCTGCTATCCCTCTAGCAGGGCGCCTGCCTGTACTAGCCATTTGTGAATGACCAGTGCGGGCACGCTCCCTGTTAGAGGGAAGTGGGGGATGCGGCCTCCAGCGCGCTCAGAGCTGCTGGCGTTAGACGACGTCTTAGATAGCGTGATATCAGCGGCTCCAAGCAGGCTGATTGGACATGTGGCCGCGCATGCGCCATAAGACCAAGAAGAGGTGAGTTTCTTCAGGAGATCTGGGGGGTTTCACACAGCGGGGCATCCCAACCAAAATGAATAACATACATTGTGATATGACTGCTAAAAATAAGGATGAAACTGGTATCACCAGGTCAGTGGAAATAGAGCCAAGTCCCCTCACCAAACAACCTCATAGACCGTCGACGCGTTGCGTGCGGGGTCACCCAGCACTTCGTCAGGACGTGTCAGGGGCTACCTCCTCACTCCCTTTTATGCTGTGTATAATGCCAATGAAATGAGTGCAACCAAACATGTGGTGGTGTCCCCTCCCCCAGCCGGGGGATTCTAATTAGACACCTGTTGGGCACATCACTTCCGCCCAAAAATTGCATAGACTGGACCATGTAATGTTAAAACGCTGATGCGCGCGAACGCGCGGCCTGGCCCCCCCTGCACTCCCCTGCAGTAGGAGCCACCCACCCGCCGGGGGGCCCGGGGCCGCCACTCACTCGCATAAACATATGTAAGTTTGACCACTTTGATAAGAGCCCTTAATGTGGGTATGTGCGTATATTCATGGAACCAGCTGCTCAAGGTTAGGTTATCCTGACCTACCTAAGACATGTCTAATACATATAATGTGCCATAAATTCTCCTATTATTAAAATAAACATCTAAGTAATTATACCTATTGAATTAAATTAAAAGCTCTTGAGGGTCAAAAGAAATTGCTCCAAAGAAACAGATTACAAAAAAGAGACAAACGAGATGAAGAAACTATTCATTCAAAGAGGCTATCCAAGAGGTGTTGTTCAGAGAGCAGCTCGGAGAGCCGAATGTACACCCAGAGAAGAATTACTCCAACCCAGAAGAACTATAACTAAAGATGAGGTAAGATCCATTTCTGATTTTAACAACGATTGGAACTCGATTAGAGGCATACTTAAGACACATTGGCGGGTCTTACAATCTGACCCTTATCTTAGCAGGTGGGTCAAAAGAGGCCCCCTCATGACTGCACGCCGGGCCCCAAACCTACGAGATCATTTGTGTAGTAGTCACTACAAACGACTTAACACGTGGCTTAAAGGAAGTTTACCAACAAGATCCAGCAGACCATGTGGGAAATGCAATATATGCCAGTTTGTCCCGATATGTAAGACATTCAAGAGCGCCCATACGGGTAAGGAGTATTGTATTAAGCAGAATTTGAATTGCAGATCAGAAGGGAAAATATATTTGATAGAATGTAACTGTTCCAAACAGTACATCGGAGAGACAAAAAATGCTGCCAAGATTAGACTGCAGGGTCACCTGTCTAACATCAAGCTGGCCAGAAGAGACAAAGACATGGGAAAAACCCTCACCCCAGTGGCGTCACATTTTTTGGAATACCATCAAGGCAAAACAGATAATATGAAGATTATGTTCATTGACAAGGTAAGTCTCGGTGGGAGAGGGGGTAATATAAAAGGGAAATTACAACAGAAAGAATTGGAATGGATTTTTAATATGAGCACCAGGGCACCTTTGGGTCTTAATGAGGAATTCTCATTCTCACCTTTTTTGGGACGGGACTGTTTATTGAGATAATATATGCTGTATTTATGCTTGTACGTATAATTTATACACAATTGTTTATTTTTGTGTTTATTCACCTTTTTTGTTTTTTTCTCTTGTGTGTTTTCTTCTCATCTCTTAGTGTATCTGTTATGTGTCTGAGTAGCACTTGAATCCAGACCAGATGACATCATGGCTTTCCTTCCTTTGGATCTCCATCGAGATTGATCCCCTCCCATTTTTTGATGTAAAGATCACTAGAAGATATGTGCCTATTTTGAGAAGATTCTGCAAGCACTAGAATATGATACAAGAAAAAATTATTATTTTTTTTTCTTTAGATGTAATATTGATAAGTTGGTAATTGATGATGAATGTATGCCATTTTTATATATAAATAATTTAGTAGTCACTGTAAGTTTATTAATTGTATTAATTATTGATTTATCAAAAAATATTAGTTTAATAATTCAATTCAGATAATATTAATTTTCGTATCACCAAAATAAGATTGTTGTGCAATATTAGTAATACAAATTATTATTCTTTTAATTACAATGATGTGAATGATTTGTTGTATTTAAACTAATAATTGAAATAAAAAATTAAAATAATAATGATAAAATCAATAATTAATAAATCATAAAATAAAATATATTAATAATTTTCACTTAGATATACCTCATTCACTTATGCACCTTAGTAGTTTATTGATTTGAATATATAAATTAACCTTGGTTATTTAATTTAATTTTGATTTAATAGGTATAATTACTTAGATGTTTATTTTAATAATAGGAGAACTTATGGCACATTATATGTAATCATATTAGACATGTCTTAGGTAGGTCAGGATAACCTAACCTTGAGCAGCTGGTTCCATGAATATACGCAGATACCCACATTAAGGGCTCTTATGAAAGCGGTCAAACTTACATATGTTTATGCGGTCAAACTTATATATGTTTAAGTTCTGTATGTCAAGTGTCTCAATGATCTATTATGAATTGCAATAATAACTGTATCAATCAGTAATATATGTCATGTTGTGAAGCCTGTGTATATATCGTTTTTGTAGACTTATTTTTTGCACCTTGATATCACCATTGATCCTCCTACCCTCTGCTGTTTTTCCTGAGCGCCGCTGCACATGAGTGGCGGCCCCAGGCCCCCCGGCGGGTGGGCGGCTCCTACTGCAGGGGCCTGCGCGCCGGAGGGCCGGGGCCGCGCGTTCGCGCGCATCGGCGTTTTAACGTTACATGGTCCAGCCTATGCAATTTTTGGGCAGAATTGATGTGCCCAGCAGGTGTCTAATTAGAATCCTCCGGCCGGGGACACCACCACATGTTTGGTTGCACTCATTTCATTGGCATTATACACAGCATAAAAGGGGGTGAGGAGGTAGCCCCTGACACATCCTGACGAAGTGCTGGGTGACCCCGCACGCAACGCGTCGACGGTCTATGAGGCTGTTTGGTGAGGGGACTTGGCTCTATTTCCACTGACCTGGTGATACCATTTTCATCCTTATTTATAGCAGTCATATCACAATTTATGTTGTATAGCACTTGGGTGGTTATTTAAGAAAGGATAGCGTCAGGTAGTGGCTGGTTAATGAGAGGTAGCGACAGATAGCGACTGGTGAACGCCGGACACGGCACGCAATTCCACATTTATCAAGCAGAATCTGTTTAGCGACTGGGATAGCGGCATGTAGCGTCTGATTCATCATTTTCAAAGCCTCTGCGAACAGCGCCAGCGTTCAGCCTTGCACAGCGCCAGGTATGACCTCTCGCTACCTGTCGCTCTGCCATACATTTCAATGGACGATCCTTTTCTTCTCTTTAAACGGGTTTTTTGTTTTTATTTTTCCCAAAAATCACAAATAATTCTGTGACCTCTTCTGGCACTGAAAAAGCATTTTTTTCACATTTTTTACATTTTTTATATATTTCTTCAGAAATGACATTACAGGTCTGGCATTAAAGTGTTCATGTTACAATGTTGCTACAATGTAATTCCATATGTTTTCGATTTATTACTAGTTGATAGATGCTTGAAAACAGACTTTAAACACACCACCTCCTGCGCTCTGGGCTTCAAACAAATATTTTTCAGCGCCAGAGATTTGTGGGGCTGTTTTTTTCCTGAATATGGTGTGAGTCGGTCGCTATGAGCAGTCGCTAACATGCGCTCCCATACAGCGCTGTACTGGTCAAATAGCGACTCCTCACAATGTATTCAACATTACTGAACAGCGACTGAGTCGCTATAAAGTAGCGACTCACGGCTGAGCACAGTGATTACTAGCGGTCGCTCTGAAAATGCCTGCTACAGACGCTCATCTCTCGCTACCTGCCGCTTGCGCACACATAGGAATTTGTCACCCGCATTTAAACCATCTGTGCAGTGAGTGTACACATACCCGGAGCAATGGGCTGCCCTAATTACGGCGCCCCGGGAGCAGTTGGGGGGTTAGGTGCCTTGCTCAAGAGCACTTCAGTCATGTCTCAGGACCGGGATTCAAACCTGCCACCCTCTGGTTACAAGTCTACTCCCTTACCTCTAGGCCACAACTACCCAAAATCCTGGGTTTTGGTGCACTTTAAAAGACCCTTCAAGGCCCCAGAAAGTTGCCAGCTTATTTCTTGGCGTGACTTTTGCCTTTTATAGAAATCTGATCAGCATTCTTTTTGACAACTCCATCTGACTACCAGCTCTGGCTCCCAACTTTGGCTTTTGTATGACAACACACTGTGGGTATCATCCTTGGCTTTGTATGACTACCCACTCTGGTGCGAAAAAAAAAAGCTTTATTACATATTGTCCACCTCTCCACGTTTATATACTGCATAACTCTGCAGGTTTAAAAGCTTCACATTCATAGCTTTTCAATATCCACTCCCTTTAAATGGGTCTAAACCCTTTTTGGCAGTAATGTGCCAGCGTGGGATCTAGTCCACAGGGGCAGTAAACACTCCTTCCCACTCCTCCCACCCCACATTAGAGAGACAATTTTATTTTCTTGGGAGTACAGAATCACAGGGAACCCAGAATCAGCTGCACATACATGCCATGTGCAGATTTCTCTAGTTCTTTTTCACAGAGCAGCAAGAGTAGGTTTAGGTCCATCTCGAAAGGTCTGGAAAATGCAGCTGATTCACTGATTTTGGGTAAATCTAAACGTCAAATTTGAGCAACATTAATTGTATGTATAACTATTTTTTACATGCTACTGGATGGCTAGTTTAGTGAGTGCTGCACATACAGAACACTACGGCTATGGCTGCTGCTGAGGTGAGGGAGCTCACTCAATCTTACACATGGACAGCAGCAGTGTCCTGTGTGTACAGGACTCACTTCTCTCTTCTTGGTGTACGTTGCCAATGACAATAGATTGCAGATAGTAAAGACTACTTCTATAGACACAAAAAGCACAAACAAATACACTTTCAAAAATTCCATTGGAAAGTGGATGGTATTCCCAACCCCTCTCACCCATATCTTGACTTAAACAGACCCACACTTGAGTTTAGATCAGCTTGAACCTCTTACCTATATGGAAAAATCTGTAACATTTTATAAGAATATAGTCACTCTAACTCATACATATGCTCAGCATAGACTAATAGTGAGCCCCTTGCTGGTGGTGATTAAGGTAGGTAATGTAATTTGTAATGAGCAATATGAACATAATAATAGTCAGCACCATGTAATGTCTTATATACATCCTTCAGATGTCACAAAATAATGTATAATTTTATTTTCATCATGTTTTGAAATGTCTATAGGCCATTCCCATGTAACCATGTTATTATTTAAATGCAATTCTCATTCAGCTCCCTAAACGAAACAGATGGTGTTTCATGGTTGGTCACAAATGGCTGTCAGCGAGTGTTTGTCTCTGTGCCAATTACCTATAGTTTGGGGACTCCCTATGAGAGTGTACCAGCTCTCACTCTGCTGATAACAGCATCTGAGAAAATGATCTGGCCTTTTTTTTGTCCACTGAAAAATTAGCTTCCAAACTGTTGGCTAGGAAATGCATGTAATATTTTAAAGATAAAGGCTGCTGCTTTTAATTTTTCCAATCGGTTTAGGATGTGTATTGTGAAGCATAGAAGTTCAATGGTCTATGCTAGATAGCAAGAAGACTTACTGACCCTATAGGGAACCACAGTGGAGGTTAGAAAAAACAGGGGTGCCATGTTTTTTAATATATTGTACCATTCCCCTTTTACAGTAGAGAACCTTCAGCCCTGTGGGAAATAATTACATTTAAAATTCTAATACCTTCCTAAAACTTTGCTTGATCATCTTTTGTATGCCCTTTGGCCAATTACTACTATCAGTGACCAATTACTACTGACCAATTACAGCCATCAGCATCTTGACCACTCTCACTGTTGCTTCTTTACCTGATGTGGCCTACAACCTCAAACAGTGGAATGTGGGGCTGGAAGAAAGTAAAGGTGGAATGCAGTGTAAATAGGTGCATTATGCATGGAAGTAAGTGACAATGCTGCTGCAGAGGCTCAGTAAGCACAGGAGGTTACAAGGACAGTGATACAGGAGGGATTCACTTGTACAACACCACTAGAGCCCCTGAGTCAAAGCCCTGGCACAATAATAAGGTAATAGCTGTTCTATATAAATTGTATAATTAGCATTGGCAGAAGGCTAGGTGGGTTGGGGATTGGAGATATGGTTACACTACAGGACTGATGGGGGGAAAGGATAGACATATGGGACCATATATGAAGAGAATCAGCATGTGTTTTGGTGGCATGTAGTTGATTTTACATATAAAAAACGTTAATTGGGGGTTTTGGTGTTGTGTAATAATAGTATATGTCTCTTCATGCTTATTTTAAGAAATTAAAAATTCTAGCCGTTTTATTTCAATGTGGCCCGCGGCTAGTTAACAAATCACCTAAGTGGCCGCACTTTTCAAAAGGTTGAGCTACCTAAAGGAGCTACTGAAAGGAGCACTATCACAAAATTGTGTAATATTTAAAATCCATATAAACACATCGGCTAATGAGAGGATGGGTCACTTATACACCCAAACTGAATAACAGGGAATAACTCCCTCCATGCTTGTGGTTTTTCTCCCATGTTAGAAATAAAATCCAGGGGTGACAGGTTTAGTCTAACAGGGGTGAGAGAGCCTGTCTCCCTAGGTGCCTTTTTCCTTTCAATAATAGAAAGAAAAACAAACCTGGCTGGATATTTCTTGATGGGTGTATAAGTGACCCGTGCCCCTGTCATCCAGCATATTCATATCATTGAGCCATTTTTCGCGATAGTGGGACATCAGAGATGAAGAAGTGTGGGGCCCCTTTTCCCCTGAGGAGGAGATACAAGAGCTGCAGGCAGCAACAAGGGGTATAGTAGACAGCTCTAGGAGAAGCCGCTCTGCTAGCAAGCCTGTTGCAAATGGTTTTCTGTTTGCAGTTAAAGGGATTCTTCAGGCAAACAGCAGCTTACCTTGCCAAATGCCACTACAGTGCTGTCATTCCTCCTCCTTCCTCAATCAAATTTTGTAGTCCAATAATGGAACCACACACCCTCCCTGCTAGGACTGCACCCGTCTGCCTGCCCACCCAATTGGCCATCCGATCTTCCATACACCCCTGTCACTTACCCCCCCCCCCACCCAATCAGCCTGCACCCGTTCGACCATCCCACCCGCCTCCGGATTGGTCAGCCAGCCCCCCCACCCAATCGACCAGCCTGCCCGCCCAAACAGCCATCCAGTCAGCCAGCCCCCCCACACCTCGATTGGTTTGTCAGCCCCCCACCCAGTCGACCAGCTCACCACCCGATTGGCCACCCAGTCGCACAGCCCACACGCACCCCAATCGAACGGTCAGCCCTCATCCGATTGGCCAGCCTGTGCCCCCCACTGGATCAGCCAGCCTGCCCCCCGATCCATCAGCCATCCCAATTAACCCACCTGTTCGATCCTCCCATCCGATCCTCCAGCCCGCCTGATCAGCTCATTACTAGATCATCCCGCCCACCCTATCAACCCCCCATCTGATCAACCTGCCTGCCAAATTATCCCCCCTGATCAACCCACCCTACAGGTCGCTCGATCAACCTGCCTGCCTGATCTTCTGATCAACCCGCCCACCTGATCATTACACCCGCCTGATTGCCCGATCATCCCGTCTGCTCTATCTTCTGATCATCAGGGGGAAAAGCTGCAGCAGTGCTGGAAGCAAGCAGTGGAGGTGGGTGCAGCGAGGCTGGCGGGGGGGGGGGGGGTCGGAGATGCTGCTCACACCTGCTATCTGCTGTCCCACAGACAGTACTCTGGCCCCTCTAACTATCTACCCACTGGCCCAGCTAGCTACCTTGCTTGCTTTCTACCAAACTAATTGCCCACCTACCTGCCCCTTAACCTGGGAGTGTGTATATGTGTTTGGGAGTATGTGCATGTGCAGCGGGGATACGTGCCTGTGGGCTTCAGAGTGGATGAGTGAGCATATGGGAGTGTGTACCAGCTCACTCATACACTCTGAAGCCCACAGGCACATAGTCCAGGCACTCAATGTCGCCTAGCAACAGGGAGTAGAGAAATGGAACACAGCCAGGGTGTCCGAAGCAGGATCACAAGCTCTTACAGGACCCACCCATTATGCTGATTTTTATGCATTACAACTCCAGGGGCCATGCCCACTTTCTTCAGAATTTAAATCATAAGCTGAAACTGTAAACCTCAATTTTTCTGTCATTTCTTCTTCAATTTAAAAATGAAAACAGTTTACGACAGTGACGCAATGGGCGAACAGTCCCTCTTGCCTTTAATATCACTTTAACAACATTGGCGCTATGAGAAATGTTTTAGTTAAGAAAACCAGGTTTTCTGGTGCTCAGCCTGCACAACTATTGCCAGGGGATGAGACTAACTATGGGACTAAATATCTAATAAATGGAGATGCTAGATGCTTCCAATTTCAAGACTTACAGACGGAAAATGCCTTGCCATGCAACATGACTTCTCAAAGGTACTATTAATGGTTGAGCTGTGTTACCCTTTTCCAGGCCTGTTCAGCACTCAGACTTTTTTGCCAAGCTGTGCTGTTGTGGTCGATGCAGTATGTGGTTTAGCATTGTCTAGCTGAATTTTGCAAGGTCTTTCTTGAAAGCGACTTTGCCTGGATGGGAGCATATGTTGTGTGAATATATGGTTCTTTCTTTGCATGATACAGTGTTATCTTGCATTTGTGGATCTCAAAGCAAACTGTGTTCACAAACAATGATTTCTGAGTTACCGGTTTTAGATCAGATCAGGAGCATCCATTTTTGATCATTGGCTTATTCCTGTGTGCACATGGATTCTATGTTGTAGTGGTCTGTAGTTGTGCCACAATCTAATCTGACCATCTTTGCTTCTGAGCTACTAGCCTCTCGCATGCTCCTTTTATACAGTCTTTTGAGGTGAATATTGACGTAATTGATTTTTTATTAGTACCACTTACATTTTCATCCTTTCTCTAATTTTTTGAATGAATAAGTGAATCTAACTTTCAGAACTTTCAACTGTATGTGTTTATCATCCACATGTTTTTCTGTATATTAGAAAACCCTACAACATTTTTTTATTTTACGGCTACAAGTAGTTTATAAGATACAGTGTGTGACATTAAGCCTGGCTGTCTTCTTATAGATCCCAGTACTGTATGATATTGGGTACCCTGGAGGAAATATGTGATCACATATGTAGGTTGCATATGGGCTAGAAATGTAAACCTGTTCCGGGAATGCTCCTCCATCTGCAGCAGCTATTATCTCTCTTAATCAAACTTTTAGATAAGATCGTACCTAAGGATTCAGGCGATCATAGACTGCGTATGTGAATAGTATATATGCCTAGGGAGATCATTGCATCTTGATATGAAAGATGATATCACAGATTAGCTAACCATATGGGCAGCGCCTCAAGGGAGGTAAGTGAAATGAATCAGATTAAACAAAATTGATACAGTGAATACTTAATCAAACAGACAAAGGTAGTCTGCACAGCTAATTAGGGGCAAATAGAGGGTCCCTCTTGTACCTCATTTACTGACAAATTGTGAAGACAGTTTTAATGGGAGTCCGTTTAGCAGAGAGAAAGCAGTACAGTTGACAGCTTGGCAAAATGCGGTTTCTGTACACCACATGATGCTTATAGAGATAAGTCTGGCGCAGCTGAGCTAGATACGGGCAGAGCTACTCATTTCAATGGACCAACAGGAATCTGGACAGCAGTCCTGACCTGAAGTAGCAGACGGCATTTACAAAACCACAGCTTATTAGCACCAAATGGACAGATTTTTATACACAAAACCGCTGAGATGTTTGAAGTGAGCATGAACAAGATGTCATTGACTCTTCGGAAGCAGGCTTCTATAGTCAATGCTTATAATAGCTTCTTAACAAAAAAATAATATAAAGATTTTCCTTTTCTTAAAGTCAGTGTATGGATAAGTAAAGTCATTTTTAAAAGTCTGGGTAGAATTAATCAGTAGTAGCCTTTAAATGACCAGTTAAAATGTATTGTCAATTAAATGCGTGGGTACACAACTATTAAAGCATAACCAAGCACAATTGGGAGAGTAGAGTCCTGAACTTCACAACATAGGTTAGAGACCTACCCATAGGGATGAGTTGTGCATTTGGGTAATTGTTAGTTTTGCCCCAAAAATTGCCTATTCTATTTTTTTTTGTTTCAATATTTTTATTGAAATTTTCAACGATACAGTTCTGCAAAGCATACAGCATCATACTGCCATCCCATGCAGGGGAGATATATAGAAAAAGAAAAGGACTAGCGGCATACTTTTACACAATATGGTAGGTTAACCAAACTAGTGCTTTAACAATCTACAGTATAATTGCAAATATGGTGAGGCATGAGACATGTGCTTGATACTACTAGCGCAATCTGTATTACACCGTGATCTTTTCCGGGACCTTGCGGGCCACGGAACCTCGTGGTGTCCCCGACCAGCACCATCGTCTGTTCACCCATTATCTCGTGCTTTTCACACTAGGTCTATTGGGGCGTGCCAGTGGGCTGTCAGACACTGCCGTGCGTAGGTACAGAAAGGAACCGTTAAAAAACATTAGAGCTATTGTATTGCGAAAAGGAAGAGAAAGTGACCCAGTTCAAGGGGTCGAAATATAAAGAGGGGGGGGGGAGAGAGGGAGGGAGGGGGGGTTGTCACTCCCCTGCGCTCCACCAAACACCACATATGGTTATTACAGTATCCACAGAGGTTCTCCAGGCCAGGCAAATCTTATCCAGGGAACATCCTGCTCAAGTGGCTTGGCACCAGGTACCAGCGGAGCATCACCTTATAAGCTTCGACTGTCAGGATGTTGATGGAGCATTTTGAGATACAAGACCATATCTCTGTCCACCCCCTTTCTCCCCCAGGTGGACCCAGATCCCTTTCCCAGCTACTCACATATGCGTGAGACTCTGGTTTGATTACGTTTAGCGCTGAATAAATTAGGGAGGTTATTCCCTGTTGAAAGGGGTTATTAGCACATAGTTCTTCAAAGGGGGTCCTCGCCCGGGAGGAAGGACAGGGGCAGAATCCAATGCCTTAATTGAATGTAACGGAAGTACTCTTTGTGGGGAATACCGTATTTCTCTTGCAAGTCGCGGAAGTACCCAATGCCACCCTCTATGAGTAGGTCGGATATTTTGTTTATACCCCGGTCCTGCCACCACTTAAAGGCCAATTTGTTCTGTTCACCTGGGGGGAAGCTTGGGTTGTCCCATAGATCTGCCAGGGGGATATGAGGGGACACCAACAAGGCGGAATACCTGATCGAGTCCCACACTGCGACTGAATGTCTCATTAGGGGGCTAAGCATTTTTGGTCTAAGTCCGGGGTCTGTCCAAAGTAGGCTATCAATAGGTATCGGTGTGCAATTGGGAAGCTCAAGGAAAACCCACAATGGGGGTTTGAGGGAGGAGTGCATGGGGACCAGCTGGGCAATCTGCGAGGCTTTATAATATTTAAATATTTCGGGCACTCCCAACCCCCCTTGCGATCTGTGGGCTAGCATAGTGCGTTTGGATACCCTTGGGCGCCCCGCGGACCATATAAAAGCCCAAATTCTCCTCTGCATCACCCGGAGCATATACAGTGGAATTTTAGTTGGCAGTGCTCTGAAGAAGTAAAGCAATTTCGGGAGGATCGTCATCTTGACCGCTTTAATGCGACCTATCCAAGAGATCGTATATGACCTCCAGACCTCCAACAGGCGAGTTAAAGACTTAAACAAAGGAGGATAATTGGCTTCATATAGGTTGGTGTACTTGGCTGAGATGTGCACCCCCAAATATGGGAGTGGCTCCGTTGCCCAGCGTAAAGGGAAGCTAGCCTTAATCTGGTCCACCACGTCCATCGGCAGAGACACATTTATTGTCCTTGACTTCTCATTATTGTTTGTTAAGCCTGTGATTTGGGCAAATTGTACAAGTTCGGGAGCGAGGTGACCGGCTGAGTGATGGCAAGCAGGACATCATCTGCGAAAAACATGGCTTTGTGGTGGACGCCCGCTACCTCCAGGCCTTTAATGCTAGGAGAGTTTTGTATTGCTATGCCCAACGGTTCCATGGCAGGATGAAGAGGAGCGGGGATAAAGGGCATCCCTGCCGGGTTCCCCTAGCAATATCGAATGTCCCTGAGGTAAAGCCCAGGTATCGTACTCGTGCTGCAGGCGTCTTGTAGAGAGCTCCCACCCATTCCAGGAACCGTTGCCCAAAGCCCCATTTCCTGAGCACCCACAACAGGTATAGGGAATCGAACGCCTTCTGGATATCTAGGGAGAGTAGAAAGGCCGGAATATCCATGGAGTGGGCGTGGTGGACCAGATGAGCAGCCCTCCTGATGTTATCCCCGGCTTGACGGGTTGGGACAAACCCCACTTGGTCCCCATGTATGAGGTCAACCACGAATGTGTTCAACCTCGCCGCCAAAACTTTAGCCAGCAGCTTCACGTCAATGTTTATCAAAGATATTGGCCTATAATTCTGAATGAGCAGACCATCTTTATCTGGCTTGGGAATCATGGAGATGTCCGCCAGTAGCGAACTAGGGTTAAGCGAGGTATCTGCACACAAGGCATTAAAGAGGTTTGATAGGTGTGGTGCCAGGATGGGGGCAAACTTTTTATAGTACAGGCCACTGAACCCGTCCGGACCCGGGGTCTTGGCAGTCTTCAGGGATTTAATGGCGAGAGGCACTTGGCTTTGTGTAATGGGAGCCTTCATCCTGTACACATATCTCTGTTCAATGTGGGGTAATTCAACCTGTTCAAAAAACTCGTCCCGTATGGCCGTATTCGTGCTTGCTGGGGCTGAGTAAAAGGCTGCAAGAAAATCCCCAAAGGCCGAAACAACTTTATTGGGGTCAGCCGTAACAGCACCCGAGCTGAGCTTCAGTTTTATGGGTGGCCGCTTATCAAGGTCAGCGGCCCTCAGCTTCCGGGCTAACATCGTGTCCGGCTTATTGCCTCTTGAATAAAATTTCTGTTTCGACCACCTGAGTCTTTTTTCGGCCTGGTCATCTTGGAGCGCATTAAGCTCTAATCGCAGTTTGTCCACAACCTTCTACTTTCTGGCGTTCGGGGAGCCCCCTTCCACTGTATTTCAGCTCGCTCAAAACTCCCTTATTCTCCTTTGTCTTTCACGCTTCTCAGCAGAGGCTATAGAGATAATATTCCCTCTCATGGTGGCCTTATGGGCTTCCCACAAGGAGATCGGGGAAGAGACTGAGTTAGTGTTGAGCGAGATATATTCCTGAAGGGCCTCTTGGATTTTAAGGCAGGTGGGTTTTTTTGACAGAAGGGAATCGTTGAGCCGCTAGCTATAAGAGTGCTTAGTTGTGAGACTGCCATTACTGGACTGTGATCGGACCAAGCTGTAGTGTAAATTTTAAAAATCAATAGTAGCAGGTAGCACCAATTGAGGGACTAATATGTGGTCTATCCTACAAAACGTACTGTGAGGATTAGAATAGAATGTGAAATCACGGACTCTGGGATTCTTTTCCCTCCAGACATCGCACAGGCTGTGGCGATTAAGGAGGTCACGGAAGGCCACGGACTGGGCATCCGGGGCTGGGAGCACCGTCCCAGATTGCCCTGTGCGCCGCCCGTCCAATCCAGGGTTTATTGTCAGGTTCGAATCCCCTCCCATTATCAGGACCCCTTGGTATTATTCTGGACAACCGTCAACAGGTGTTTGAAAAAACGGGTCTGGAAGGTGTTGGGAGCATAGTATGTGACCAGGGTAATCTCCACGTCATAGAGGGTACCCTTTAGTATGAAATATCTGCCAGGGGGATCTGAGACCTCCTTAGAGCAGATAAACCAGAGGTTCTTGCGGATGGCGATCAGGACTCCCCTTTTCTTCTCTCTGGCAAATGCGAGATAGGCCAAGGGGAAGTGGCCACTAAGGTACTTTGGCTTGGAATAGGTGGAGAGTCTGGTTTCTTGCAAGAAAAATCAGCTTTACAGGACTTATAGTAATGAAAGGCCTTATTACGCTTAGCGGGGACATTAAAGCCCTGGACATTGTGCGATACAACCTTAATGTTCAGTCCAACCATGATGGACCTGATGATGCAGGATGTTAATGTCTACCTAGTGGAACGTGGGAAATCCAAATAGGGAGGGGGGAAGTGGAAGTGGGAGCAGGAACGGATTATAGAGAGGGCGGAAGTAGAGATTGGGAAACATAAGACACACAAAAACAAAACACCTTGGGCCAATGCGCGGTGCAATACCGCCAAAGGCCCTTCCAGAATCTGCAGTAGCAGAAATAGGACCATGTTTGGCCTTGACTGGACCATTTGACAACTTGTCAATCAGGGAGCTTACCCCGGGGACATAGGACAAACCTGCGAATTAAACATTACCATATTCAGGCAAAAACAGAGAAGCATAATATAATAAAATTTAGTGGTACTATAGGATTAAATATTGAGCAACAGAGGCCAGCATGGCATAACGCATCTCAAGTTTAACTTTCGGCATGCATGAAAAGTTCCAAACAAGTATTCAAAACGTCGTAAATAGCACGACCATTGGTGGGACCGCGCAGCCACTAGTCGGCGCGCTGCCCAACACGAAACCCAGGGCAGCAACATGTAATATGAGCCAGGCCCTGAGCCCGAACCCCATAGGTGGGCCAACCAAGCCCACGTACGTTAGGCCGCTACCACGGAGGCCCAATATAGGCTGCCGCAGCAGGGGCCCCCAGCCAGGAGGCCGACACAATAGGATCCACCCACCAAGGGTAGTTAACAACTCTAGGACAACAAACCATTAACCATTTTGAAATTCAAAACTTTCACTCCAGGAAGGGGAGTCACCAAAAACTATTCATATTACCACTCAGACGAGTCTAAGTCCTCATCCCGGGTCCAGGCCGGACCCCATGGGGCGCCCGGCAGCCCGATCTCTCTTCTTGCGGGAACGCACCTTCTCCCACAGGGGCTGGAAGCCTGCTGAGCGGCCACATCTGACTTGTGAGTCGGGGAGTCGACGGAGGTTAGGCCCAGATCCTTCAGCGTATCACGCAGGTCCTATGGGGAGCTGACTGCATACTGGTGGCCTGCGTGCATGAACGCAAGCTTAAACGGGGAAGCCCCTTGGGTATTTTATTTTGTAGCTCTGTAGTGTTTCCAAGCCAGGTTTCATGGCTCTCCTCCGCAGCAGGGTTTGGGGGGCGACGTCTGGAAAGATGTGGTAGCGGTGATTCTGGAAGCACAAGTCTCCCTTTTCTTTTCTCAGGATCGCTTCCTTAGTGCGGTAGAAGGTCGGCTTGACAACAATGTTCCTGGGGAGACCATCGGATCTTTTGGGGCCCAGTGCCCTGTGGGCACGATCCAGCTCCAGGCATTTAATAGGCATAGAAGAGATCAGTTCCTGAAGGAGGGCCGTAATGGTAGCTGGCACATCCTCTATTGATTCTATAGCTTTTGTTGCAGTGAGTCCATGCCTTCTCTGAGGGCCGCAGACTCGGACCCCCTGTTCTCCAGGACTGCAACCATGTCATCCATTTTTTCTTCCAGCGTATTGGTTCTGTCGCCCAGATCCTTGATTTCCTAGTTGAGAGCTAGCTCCTGCTGCAACAAGGCTTTAAATTTGCTCAATAAGTTTGCATCCCGCACTGTCAGGTCGAGCGCTTCCGTCCTGGGGGCCCCCTGCCCGGATAGCGATCCGTTTTTAGCCCCATCCTCAATCAATAGCTGAGATAAGTCGCTGCCTCTTGGCAAGTCACTGTTAGAAAGTGACAGGGGTGAGCTGCCTCGTAGGCAATGAAAATGACCCGAGGACACAGGAAAAGGGTCGGGGCATCCCTCCTCTCTTGTAGCCATCCCCAAATCGCCATCCATGTGGCGCATGTCTCCCCCGGTAGCTGTGCGCCCCCGCTGGCCTTGCGGTGGTGGGCAATGAACTGGTGATGGCACCCTCTTCCAAGGGGGAGAATGGGGGGGTGAAATGGATGGTGGTGGTGGCGATGGGGGGAGATCTTCCCTCACTTGCGGGCTCTGGCTGCGCTCACTGCAGGTGAGGGAGAGCGCCGGGAGGCCGCCGCCATTTTGCTGGGGACCGTTTGCGGGGGATATGGGGAGGGCTCTGTAGTGGCCTGCAGCCGACCCCCCTGTGGGCCATGAGGAGCGACCCCTTCCCCTACACCCCCAATTACCTGCCTCCCCAAAGCCCAGGGGGGGGCAGAAGAGCCCGGGCCACATAGGCTATGTGGGCTTGTAGGCTGCAGGGTGGGGGGCCACAAAAGCTGGCCCCTCCACTCTGTTCCTACAAGCCCCCATAGCTGGTCCCGGGCTGGTAATGCTGGGTAAGGGGGACCCCATTTCAATTTTTGGGGGATTTTTAAGGGTTTTTAACCCTTGAAATTCCCCAAAAAATGGTGTCCCCCCCCCCCCGGGAGGGGGGACCATATGTCATTTTTTTTTTTAATTAACCCCTTATGTTTATAGTGTGGATAGTAGTAGTATTTTATTTGTAAATGTTATAAAGTGCTATTTTCAGTTTGGGGGTTCTCCTGGGCAAGAATGGGGGGCTACTGATACATATGTGGTACCGTTGTAATCGGGAGAAATTGGGCTTTCACATGCAATATGTTTTTCTCTAATAAAGTAAATGTTTTATTTAAAATAAAGGAGACAATTGTTTAAAAAATAATTATTTATTTATTTTTACACAAAAATATAAAAAAAAAACTGTAGAAAAATTACAAACAAGACATTTCATGTTCAAGCCTAAACTCTGCTGCAAAATATATATCTATAATTTTCCTGAAAATCCGGCAAAAATCACGGTTAAAAACATGGCGCAGAATGGGGAAAAATGACCTGTCAACAGAGGGTGACAAAACTTCAAGTAGGTTGGCAATTAAAAGGGTTAATAGTACCTATGCAGGTTGGGTATTGTTATGCTCGGGGGACCTTGCTCTCTCTCAGATTTAGCTTGTTTTTTCTTGTTTGCATATTGATATTTTAGGAAAACATGTTATTTATTCAGTTTTTTTATTCATTTTTTTAGGGAAACCCTGTGCAACCTAAGAATTCTTTGAGGGATTACTTCCAGAAAGGTGAGCCTACTACAACAAGCTGGGTACTCTTAGAAAGCTTAACATGTGTACTTTCAGGGAATATATGGTTTATAGGGGATATTCCAAATGTAAAGGGTTGTTTTTGTTGAAAAATTGCAAGGTGCGCACTTTGTCTGCAGAGCTGAAATTTTCAAGTAAAATTACTGTTATGCGCATGCTTTACTTTGTGGTGTTTGCCAACTCTTCCTTTGACAGTACCTATGCATGTTGGGTATCGTTCTGTTCAGGGCATGTTGATTTTTGAGATTTTACTTGTTTGTTCTTGTTAGCATATAGCTTTTTTTAGGAAAATGTGGCTTGATTCTTCCTTTTTATTCTTTTTTTTAGGGAAACTTTGTGCAACCAAAGAATACATTGAGGGATTACTTCCAGAAAACTAAGCCCACATAAACAAGCTTGGTACGACTAGAAAGCTTGAGGTGTGTACTTCCAGAGAATATATAGTTTGTGGGGGGTATTTTAAATGTAAATGGTTGTTTTTCTGGAAAAACTGCAAATAGAGCATAGCATAGTTGTATTTTATCTGAAAATCTCCTAAAGCTTTGTTTCAGTTTGGGGGAGCCTCCTGGACAGGAAAGGGTATCTACCAATACATATGTGGTACCGCTGTGACTGGGAGAAATTAGGGTTTCGCACGCAATAAGATTTTATTGACAAACATATTTTTTATTACAAAAAAACACTACAAATTGCAAAAAATAGATTTTTTTTATTTTTTTGCACATATTTCACCAAAAAGTATTGAGAATACACTAAAAAAAAAAGGCCAAACAAGGGATTTCATGTTGAAGCCCAGACTCTCTTGAAAAAAACAATATATCATTTTCCTGGGAAATCCCTGGAAATCCTTTCACAAATCACAGTTGAACATGTGTAGCGCAAAATAGTGACACATGGTCTGGCAACAGAGGGCGACAAAAGCTGCAGGTAGGCTGGCAGCGAAAGGGTTAAATGGGCCGGTGGAAATGACAAAGATGGCACATGGCCATGGCAGTGCAGCAAACTATACTCCCCCTTGTATCTGTCTAGTCAAGATGTGGGCTAATGACTGTGAATGACTGTGAAAAATCCCTATGCCCGGTTAGGGAATAATAGGGTATTGCAGACACTAAAAGAATGCATAAGTGAGTTAATCCAAAAATAAAAAAAAAAACAGTTATGGTTTGCCTTGCTTTAAGAACTTTGTAAAGATTATGGGATAACTGTAAGAATGAGCCTTGAGTGGATTATAGCTTCAGTTAGTATAATCATGATTTACATGTGATCAAGGACCTGAGAGTAGTAATATTGAAAAGTGTAAGTATTCTAAACCAGGCATTTGTGAATGTGTGGCGCAGGCAGGCTCCCTGTTAATGGATATCGGGGGATGCAGCTATCAGCATGCTCGGATCTACTCTCCTTAGACAAGCTCTAGGACGAAGGGGTGGGAGTGGATCCCAGTGCGCCAAATGGGCGAGAGGCTGTGCATGCATCGTAGGACCGAGGAAGGGTGAGCGAGATGCCCCAGGAGCAAGTACCAAAACCTAGGATAGACAAAATCTTTGGTTCAATTTAACATCAGCACAAAAATTGTGTTGGCAGCTTCATATCATGGGGTTCCATGACCGAGCAGCTGCCTTGCTCCTTGTCTGCACTGTAGAGCTTTGTTGGGTAAATTCTCCTTAGATAAGTTTCATGAGATTATTATCATGGTATTTTGCAGGCCTCTGCTTAAAGTGGATGATTTGTTCTATATTCTGTATGAAGAGGGACTTAATCAATTTTTGCTGTATACTGTACATTATGTTCCATTATGAGAATCCTCATTATGTTTTCATAGTAGCACAGTAGAAAGCTCCTTCAACAAAAGATCTATGTTACAGGACCAAGGACAAAGATAGAAACTATTTTCCTGTTTAGGAAGTGTGACTCCAAAGAGGGTCTCATATATAAAATTAGAAGAACTGACAGACAGGGGCATACATAGATTTCACAGGACAATAAAACAAAAGTGATAGTGGGACCACCTTCTTTCTGCTATTTCAGGACGGGAGTACTTGGCAGGGGCCTCTTGGCAGCCTGGCTAAAGCATATGATGTGGATAAGCCAGTGGCGCAGTCCCACAAGAAGAAGGCAAAGAAGTGCGGGAGAAGGAAGGGTACAGGAGAGTGAGACAAGATGATGGGAGGCTTGCTAATTTGGGATTCTGGCAGGACTGTATAGAGGCCAGACTTCCTTCCTGAATTGTGCTCCTTTCAGCTGCCTTTCTGTCACACCACCGGACTATGAGTAGGTGTCGGTCCCCTTCTTTGCTGCGAGTTGCTGGAACTTTTTATCCCTGCAGCTCAAACACTGCACCATCCCAAACAGGCCTATTATACCTGTTCCTGCAGAACTGCTTGAGAACATTTTCATCTCTGTCCTATTCTTATCTCATTCCTTCTGTTTTCCTCTCGATTACACTTTATCTCTTTCGTAACCTTTTTTTTTCTCTCTTTTACAGATCCCCTCATTTTTTTCTCATTTCCAGCTTTTCAGTCCCCCCTTTTTTCTCCAATCACTTCACCTTTATTTTCCTCCCTTTATTTTCCACATCCCCCAATTTTCTATCAATTCCACACATCTCCTCTCTTTCCCACATTGCCCTTTTCTCTTACACATCCTTTCAGTTTCTCTATTGTTCCCTCCATCTCTCTCTTTTTACAGCGTTCCCTCTGTCTCTTTCCTTTAATAACTCTTTCAAATTATTTCAATCTCTTCTTCATGGTTCTCTCCACTCCTCACTGTACTCCTATGTACTGGATAAATATGTTTGGGGGGTACCTCTAAACCAAACTGCTGGCCACAATGTATCAGTTCTGTGAACATATTCCATTCTCTTGCCAAAAATGATTCCCAAATTATGGCTAGGAAAAATGAGAAGCAACACAGTACGTATTGACAAGGGCTCGAATGCTGCTCACCATCTCCAGGATCAACCAAGAAAGTCCAGCTAGCACATATAACTGCAACAAATCCCAAAAGAACTTGAAGAAAAAGAGGATAATCAGCTGAGCCCACTGCTGATGAAAGTAAAATTGAACTTTTATTAGAAGTTACAGATCCACATTCTTGGGGTAACTGCAGTCATATCCCCGCTCACCCATCTTTGTCAGTAATCAAAATCCCCTCGATGCATGTGCATATACTATACTGTAGATGGCTTGCCCACCCAGAAAACCTGATTGGCCAGCAGCTGCGGAGCATGGGCAAAGTAAGACTTCCTGTCTGATTTCTGTAGCTCTAGAAAGCTTTTTGGGGATGTTCCAGTCAACTTGTGGGAGCAGGGACCACTAGGGATCGGCTTTAAATAGTGCATGTTACACAGAAATCCAAGTTAAAATCACACCTTCCAAGGAAAGCTGAAACAGGAAAGAGCCAAGGGGAGCCTGGGGGTGGGGGCTGCAGGGGTATGCCCAATAGTGGAAAAATGATGGAGGGGGATGCCAGGTAGTGAAGGATGCAGGTAATGCCCATGGAATGCCCAGTGGTAAGGAATGCAGGATTTGCCCAGTGGTGGGGGATTCAGGGAGTGCAGGGTGTGCCCAGTGGTTGGGAATGGAGGGTGATTCCTGAGGGTGGTGGTGCATGGAAAGTGAGAGTGAAAGATGCAGGAAGTTCCCATTGGTGGGGGTGGAGGGTCATGTAAAAATTTAATCAGATCTTTTTCCACCTTTATTTGTAGTCATACTAAAGATCTGTTGAAGCAAGGTTACCTTTGGAGGTGCTTCCGGTGTGAACTGAAGTTTACATCTGAGTATGTTTTTTTTTATTTGAACACACAAAAAAATTCAATGAAATATTTTTGCTCTAATATTTTCCCCCAAATCTACGCCTGTGATAGGGCATTTTTACAGGTGAGGTCCATCATTTTTCCAAAAAGGTAAGGATATTTTTTTTCAAAGTTTGTAAACAACAATACCCCATGACCTATGCAGAACAAGTTGGCAAAATCTTTAGCATAGCCCATAGGGTGCTGTTAAAATAAAACCTCTCTCTCATAAATATGCAAAAGCTTAAAGCGATCACATAGGTGGGACCTTTTGATGGCCGGGACTAAGGAAGTGACCCCAAACCATGTGACCACCCGGCAGCAAATCCCGGCTAGGGACAGGTAAGAATTGTGGGTGTTCTGGAGGGCCCAGCCCCCTCGAGGCAGTTTTAATGTGGCATGAAGTGAACCAACAGCTGTTAGCTGGCAAAAGGGCGTTGGTCCTCTTTAAACTAATACTTTGTTGAATACAGAGCAAAAGGCCTCACCAACAACAATTAACCAAAGAAGTGTGCAGGCTTGGGTACCTGAATCCCACAAATATACAATATGGAGGCTTCCAAACAGCCCCCAACCCCAAGACACAATCTGCACCACTCCGTTTAAATGATAACAATAATCACTTTTATTAATTCATCTAAACACTACAAAGGTTAAAATACTTTAAAAACTGATTGTGTGAACATTCCACTAGAGGGCGCTGGTGGTAATGCACAATTAACTAGGTCAGATATCAAGCATATGTCCCTATGAAAACCGAATGGATCCTAGTGCTCCAAGCAAAAAGTGCTATGTGCTATATATACAATTAATAAACAACTCTAATGATACTATAAGTGCTAAAGTGACCAAGTGCAAGAAAAATGTAAGCAGTGTAAACCTACGTATGCATAAAAGGTAACAAAAAATGACCATACCAGGGGACACAGCAGGTTAACAAGAGGGACAACCAACCATAAATCTTACATGTGCCAACCGTCACCGCGCCCCTCCCCCAGCCTACATGTTATGCGACGGATCGTCGCTTCCTCAGGGCAAATGCTAGCCCAGCTGGATGCGAGGGCATCTCCTGTGTACAGCACTCTTCAGGTCAACTGACAGATTTTCAATTAGATTCCGGTCTGGGCTCCAATTTGAAAACTGTAGCCATTCTTTGGTTTATGTTGGAGTAGGCTTTGGGTTGATAGTCCTCTTCAGGTTTTCCAGAGGCCTGAAGGATTTGTGCCAGATATGACTGCTATTTGGAAATGCTCATAATGACCTCAACCTGGAATAAAACCCCAGTTCCAGCTGCAGAAAAACAGGCCTAAAGCAGAATTCTGCCTCCACCATAATCTACTGTGGGTATGGTGCACTCTTGGTGATGTGCATTGTTGGCTTTGTGACAAACATACATTTTTGGCCAAGGAAGTTCAACCTTGGTCCCATAAGACCATTTTCCACATGCTTTTGGCAGCATTTTTTTTCTTTGTAAGAAAAGGCATTCATCTTTCCTGCCACAGTCCAGACACAAGAATATTAGATAACCTATCTCATATTGGAATTCTTACAATCCATAGTGTGACGGCTTGATTGCTTATGGTCCACAGAGTGACAAGTTTCTTAAAACAGAGAAATATGTAAATGTTGTAAATGGTAACACTTTTGTTTTCTGGTATAATATATTTTCTGGAGCAAATAGTGACCTTATCCTTGTGAACCCAATGGAGAGCCTCCATATGAAACTTGCTGGTTCTTGCACTCTAGGAAGAAATAGCAGATATCCAATGACAGTTTGAATAAAGCAAGATGGTGGAGGCAGCAACTTAGGAAGCTGCAGGACAAGTTAATTTAAACATTGTTCTTTTTTTTTTTTTTAATTAAAGGACTTTCAGACTGCTTCAAAGCAGATCAAAATCTAGTTTTTGTCCCCCTCTCATCTTGATCTGGCCTCCCTCCTTGAGTACCTGGAGCAACCCTTCCTCCTCGTAGGTTTATGTTTTTTAGACTCCAGTACGGGATGGGCAAGGTTTTACATTTCTTTTCAACAGAACAGGCCTTTTGCAATTAATACAAATGCAAAACCCCTGATTACAGGCTTACAAAGAAAACACATTAAACATTTAACAAAAGCTTAAATTAGCAGACACCTGAATCAATTAACCCATTAGGGGCATAGAAAGCTCAGCGCATGGGATACTGGATGCAGAAAAAGAATAGTCAGGTTTGCTGGCCAGCATAGACCCCAAAAAGAAAGTATAAAAGGAAGAGTGAAAAGATTCCAATTGTCTTAAATATTCAAAGCCAAATTTGTGTTAGAATTGTGACACACAGTTCAATATCATGTGACATAAGCATGCTGCTGCATTAGGACTTTTTCTAGACAGCTCTGCATCAGCACCTTGTTGTATACATGAGGCATGAATAAAGCTAATAAAGTGTAAGAAAACAAAAGTTACATGCTGCATTATTTACTGGTCTGCCTCATTCAAGTCCCAAGTCATTTGACTATCCGTTATGTATAGGGAACAGCTGTTCTCTAAGCAGTCCTACTCTGCTTGCCGTCTGTCTCCTATCACCCCCTCACCCCCCCCCCCCCCCCCCCCACTTTTTTTAAAGATATGACAAGGAACTAAAGAGTAGATTACTGCCATGGGCACAAACATCCACACCAAATGTGGGTTGATGAGTTGACTATACAATGGCATAAGAGAGCAGAGTATAGTCTGCTTCAAAATATCCTTCTATAAGTATATTAGTAGTTGTCTAGCCTAATTGAAATGTAAAATATTTCCCAGTAGTGTGTCAGAGAAACTGTTGGAGATAATTGATAAATCTCTTAATTTATTGTCTGTTCCTGCCTCCCAGCCCGAGACATCCTTCCTGGGAAACTAGAATCCCCTGTGAGGCTCTGGCAGATATTGGAAATTGTAATGGCAAATTAGCTGTGGCCACAAACCAGAAGTGACAGCTCACGTAGCACGATGTAAAGAGTGTAACAATCCAATATCAGCATCACTTGGCCAGACTTATCATATGGGCTAATCACAACAGAACCTGGGAAATAATAGCCTCCAGATGTTATTGCTTTGTTAATGCCCTTCCCAGGGGAGCCAATAGCGACTGATAGCTGGGAGCACACAAGGAAAAGATATTGTAGTAATACAAAATGACAAGTGGAAAGTGAGGGTCAATTCGCATAATAATAAATATGACAACAACTAAATAGCCTTCTATGACACCAAAAAAGCAGAGATAACATTGCAGTTTCATATATATATATATATATATATATATGCATATAACTAACTATCTATCGATCGAGTCTTCTATGACTCCAAAAAAGCTGGGATAACCTTACAGTTTCATAGTATTAAAAGAAAAAAAAATATGTATATATATATATATATTTATATATGCTACAAAAGATAATGGTGCTTTATAAAGAAATTATATATATATATATATATATATATATATATATATATATATATATATATATATTAGTATGAAACTATCTATTGATCGAGCCTACTATGCCTCCAAAAAAGCTGAGATAACATTACAGTTTCATAGTATTAAAACAAAATATATATAAAAAAAATATATATGCTACAAAAGATAATGGTGATTTATAAATAATATTTAAATATATATATATATATATATATATATATATATATATATATTAAAGGCAACACTACTTTGTACAGCACTAGAGAAGATGATTAGTTTATATAATAATACTAAACATTAACACTATAAAATATCCTAATCCAAAAGATCGATGTAAGTATAACATTTAACATACACAAAATGTCAGGCGCAAAACATCTAATTAAAATATTTTTTTTTAAAAAGTGTTTCAACCTAACTGGGTGTTTAAAGAAATTTTCCAGGCTAAGTGTGTAATTAAAGCATAGTTTCCTGCCCTGCCAAGCAGCTGATTTATCTAGGTGTGTTGCCTCACACCTCACACAGATCTCACCCCTGCTCTGTTGCCCAGACCCCAGATTTTATTTGTGCATGACTACTGTTTTTTTTTTCTTTTAGCAATGAAAGGTTGACCTGCACCACTCTTGCATCAGACTGTGTGGGATACACCATTGCCTGTGTCTCCAGGAGAGATCCAACTTATTACTCTGCTTTTCTGTTTATTGTTAGGTTAACATGATCATAATTTTTCAGACATTTTATGTTTATGCCTGTTTGCTGAGCACAAACTCATGGCCTATTTCCATAAACAGATAAATCGACCGTTCACTGAGCAAGAGAACAACTGTACATCTCATATGCAAGCAGACAATTTGCTTTGGAGAGGTGGAAGATTTGCTCATGCTGTGCTTTCTACCTCTTGTGGTTGATTTCTCACCTAGCACCTTGGCTTGGACGGGACCTACAAGATTGTGTTTCACAAGATTCTGCTGGGGGCGGAGTCGTATATAAGGGTGGGCGAGACAGGGAAGGCTGCCAATGGCCTGTGGAAAAAGGCCCATATTCATCCCGGGGGCTGAAGTGCAAGGAGGGAGCATCTTTGCTGGGCAGCAAATAGTGGCTAATGTAAGGAGGGCCTCAATTTCAGCAGACATCTGAGGAGGTCCCCCTTGGCCAGCCCAGAATTTCTCAGATGAGCTGTTCCCCGGTCAGGTAGAGAGGCAACCTGCATTCTGCTGGCTGCTACAGCCTGGGGAGAATAACCATTGCCAGGCTACTGGAAGTGAGTCCCTTCTGTGATGGAGGCCTACTGCTCGGCCAATTGGAGGAAACTAAAGGAGACATCAGTGAAAGTGACTTTATTGTGGGGTAGCCTGCATGTAATCAGCACCCCGGGAGCTTGTTGCACTGCCGCATGCTGTGAGAGAGGTTGGCGTCCAACCGACCGCTGTGGTGGACCCTAAACTGTAGGCCCAAGCAACTGTCAGCAATCGGGAGTGACTCTGCAGTGGGGTGACCTGCGCCAGCATCCCGATAGGAGTAATACTGTTGTGTCACTGGTTAGTACTCAGCCTGAAGGAGAGAGCAATCTGTTAACTGCTGAAGTGTTTTACCTAGGATGAAGCACTGAGGTTGCCCTATACTTCGAGTGCAGTAAATGGGGAGGTTGAACGCCTCTCCCATAGATCATAAGACCCCCCCACCCTATGTGCTTGTACAAAATCAGTAAATACAAAGGGGTGGCATGCTTATACTGGTTATAAACATCTAGTTTAGATGCAAATCATGTTCTAACTTCCACCCTTTACAGAATCAGAATCTAGGAGGAGTCTATCAGCAGAGAGAAGACTCCAGAAGCACAGTTTTGGTAGGTAACCTGTGTTATTCAATCTAAACACATTTTATATAGCAGGCCCTCAGTAAAAAAGGCTGCAGCGTCAGCAGATTTTAAGCTCTGTCACATGCCTGATCTTTGCAGAAACACGCAATCTATATTCCACTTTAAAAAGCTCTGTAGAGTTCAGCAGTCTAATGGCCCATTTCCACAGAATGATTTGCACATGAATAATAGCTAAAGCAAACGCATTCAGATTGTAATTGATCTATGGAAATGCTCACTGCAATCAAGAGATCTACGGGAATTTGGTCGAGCGTCCTGTCACTTCGGCAGCCATAACATTTCTCAATCATTGTGTTATCGCCAGCATGTGGAAACAGAAATTGACTGCAAACTATACCAATAATTTGAATTTGATATTCATTGTGATCGCTCTAATGATTATTTATCTGACAAATCATCCTCGTCCGAAAAATCGTCTGATCAGATACAAATCGTAGGATTGTTCGCTTTCTCAATGAACGGTCAATTTATCTGCTCGTGGAAATAGGCCATTAGACACGTTTGGAAAGTCACTTTGTGCCTTCATGTATTTAGGTTATCAGATGTATGCAGTGAGTTGATGACTTGACTTTAATTGTCCTCTATACAAGAAGTAAGAGGTATCCTTTTTAATGACCACATTTTGGTTTTAACAAAAGGTGATGGCTATAAATATAGAACTTGTAATTGGTTAAAAAGCTCCTACTGTGCATTTTTGCCATCTGATGACATCTGTTGGCCTTGGGCGAAAAATTTATCATATCCCCACTTAACACTGTCCCCAGCGAACATAGCCTCAGGGTAGGCTTTTGTGCATTCATGTCAAAATACTAAGTAGACATTGAGCAGAGAGAATAGATGGCTGTTAGGGTTGTCGCACATTCTGCTCATGGCCAGTGTTCAGTAGGAGCCCCGATACTATGCACTCTCCATGGCTCCTGCGGGGTGCTGAGACTGGTGACAAGATTTGATCAATAGCATACACCTCCTTTGGTTCTTTAAAGATGATGCCAATTTAAGTTTTCATTGCTATATTACTTTTAGACCCCCCCCTGTATACATGTCTGATTTATCAAGCATCAGCGCCAGTCAATGCCAATCAGCCCTTTTTTTCTTTTTAACAAACAAGAAACAGTCAGCGCTGATGCGTCCGCCAGCCTGTGTCAAATTTATCACTAGCACCATATAGTTTGCAGTGACTGGTGCTCTTCTCAAAGCTGCGCCAGTTTATAGTGGCACTGTAGGTTAAGATCTCATGGATCACAATAGGCAGAACTGTATTGAAGTGTTTTATGCTTATAAATAAGCAAAAAAAAGACACATTTATTTGTACAGAACTTGCATTGTGACTTGTTAATAATGTATATGTAGGACCTAGATGTCACCAAATGTAATTTTCCCTGTAAAATATATTATCTCTGCTTTATTGCCATACCAATGTGTGATTTGGAGCTCAACAACTAAAACGCAGCCCAAACACACTGTATGGTTTGTCCTCTTTGTCCCCAGCAATAATATCCTGTAACTGTAATAAAGAAACGCTGATCAGCGCTGGTTAAATACAGCACAAATCTTTTCAGCATGCCAAAAATTAATAAATACAGTGTTCAGAGCCTAAAAGGTGGTGGTACAGAGCAGTGC
Organism: Gastrophryne carolinensis; assembly: GCA_027917425.1. Classification (NCBI taxonomy): domain Eukaryota; kingdom Metazoa; phylum Chordata; class Amphibia; order Anura; family Microhylidae; genus Gastrophryne; species Gastrophryne carolinensis. The sequence goes on along the minus strand of CM051237.1, from coordinate 297,195,938 downwards.
TCACTGGCTCTGTTCTAATCAGCATAAGGGTCCTACAGATGCTGACACAGGCCGGCCAAAAACTAGTGCACCGGTCCAAGCTGATTATTTAGCATGAGACATTGTGACTTGCAGTGCCATTATGAACAAGTAACAGTACAAAAACAGAAATAGATGCCGGCACTCAAACACAGGCCAAATGCAAGCAAAATTACGTTAAACAGCACACTTCTTAAATAAGACCCTAGGTATTCACCCATGATCAAAGCCCATTTTTCTCCTCCCAGGCCCCACCAACCACCTCTCCAGCACCCGTACCTTGGTGGTACTGTGGCCCGGTTTGAAATAAAACCCGATTGTTCCACCGCCGGAGCCATGCCCAGCGACACTTTTGAGATCAATGGTTGACTTGAGATCAAAACTGCTTCAAAAGGTGAAAGTTTTGTGTTTTGTCCAAACCATATGTACCATCCAGGTGCTCCTTGAGACATTTAGAAAATGAAACGTTATAAAATACGTTACAAAGTTGCTTACAAAGTCCCTTTAACAAACAGTGGGTGTCATAGAGACTTGGTTGTAGCTTGTTATGTACACAATCAATTCAATCAGTCTGAATGTTATTTTTTATGAAAATTCATTACTGACCAGAGCCATACACAGTCGATCAAATTCACTTACAATATTTAAGTCTTAAAGAAGCCACAGCACTCAACCCTGTTAGCTTGCAGGCCAGCCTATAATCTGTCTCTAAACTTGGTTAAAAACAGAGGACTCGGTCACACACATCTGCACCACTATGCCAAAGTGCCTCTGTGAGGTGCAGTCCTAACTCTAATCTCTGAGAGCCCCATTTGGGACATACAATGCAATAGAAAAATTGGGAGCAGGCTTACCTGAGGTTGCCCTAAACCTCTCAAGTGCAAGCCATGGGGTGGAAGGGTCAAAGACCTTGCAATACAGCCTAGACCCCACACTCCATGTGCTTGCACCAATTCAAAAGAAACAAGGGGGGGTGGCAGCCGCTCTGACCATTTTATAACTAACCTGGGAGGTGCACGTTAGCAGTGCAATTAGGATACAAAAGTCTTAAAGGAGCCACAGCACTCAAACCAGTTAGCTTGCAGGCCAGCCTATAATCTGTCTCTAAACTTGGTTAAAAACTGAGGCTCGGTCACACACATCTCTAGAAGTATGCTTAAGCTGCACCACTACGCCAAAGTGCCCCTGTGGGGTGCAGTCCTAACTCTAATCTCTGAGAGCCCATTTGGGACATACAGTGCAATACACTTACAATATTTACTTCCTTGATTGCTCTGTTCTGCTCTACCGTCTTTTGCAGTCTAATGTCTGTACAGTGGCTTAGAAGACATCCCTAGTACCACCAGATGATAACATTGGGAACCATAGATAATGAAGAAGGTGAGTAGGAGACTGCCCAACTGCATGATCCGACAAGAAACAAATGCGCTTTACTATGGAAAGGTACAATCACGTTATTAAAGGAGAAAGAAAACATGCACAATGTAATACACATTTATTTACACATTTCTATTCTATTGTTCAGTACTAGTCCTAACATTAGGAACTGAGTTCAATACTAGCAAGAGAGTGCAGAAATGTGGAGGACATGTTTCACCCTGATGGGTAGTGGGTACATTCCTACTGATAACATGTCAGTGCTGTTTGTAAGGCTGGTCTTACAGGTGCACCAGGAAGTGACGCGTTCCCTCTAGATCCCATTACTCATTTTGTGACATTCAAGCAGTGCGCTGTCAATCAAGAAGGGGCCTGCAAACACATTGAAATAAGCAGTGACAGTACATTACAGATTAGCTGACTGCAGCATGCTGGCTGGCCCGCCCCTTTTTAAACAGAGTGTCATATGGGCTTGCAGAAGGCCAGCAGGCTGGTGGTCCTGTTCATACCAATTTTCAACTTGATTGAAACTCATTGTTTACTGTCTTCATGTAAGAGGTGTAAAGACATTGGGTGTTATCTATAAAAATAAAAAAAGGATTTTATACTGACCAAAATAGTTTGTGCCCAATCCTTTGAAGACCAATCTGGATTCTTGTAAGGCTAAACATCTCTTTCTGTGATGCCTTCATCTATATTGATATTGAATGGTAAATATACAGGTTCTTATTTATAGGTCATGTGTTATAATAGGTCAATATATGAATGAAGGGTTCTTACTTCAACTGTATCTCAAGTTTGACTTTGAGTTACGCTGCCCACACCCTTTTTTCAATGGATTATAAAGTGTACTCTAGGTAGAAAATGAAAGGTAATGGCACTTATTTACTCCAACACACAATAGTGCACATTTTTACACCTGGTGCTGAATGAACTTGTATTTCTTATAATTTTATAACTTGCAATACATTTTAAATATTGATTCACGACTATTTTATTTAAGATGTAATGTTTGTTTTTGGTAGCTAAACAGAACTTTGGCATTGAATCTGTTTAAGAACTTTTCATTCTGTAATATAGCCATATATATTTTTGCACAGGTCTTTGTGGTCTATCTGTGCACTTTTACATGTACTGTGCCAGGATGTCCTCCTAAAAAGAGAAACATACTATGAACAAGCATTTCTCTTTGCTAGAGTATTGAATTGAGTGAAGGAGTAAATGCCATTTAAGGATTTGTCTTTATAGGGTCCTGGAGTGTGGCATGCAATGAAAGCGGTTGGGTTCTGTTGCCCACTCACTCTAGTCCAGGGCTTCAGGCAGGGGAAAACATAGCCCTAATGGGGCCCCATAGCAGGGTACCCATGAACAACCCCCCCCCCCCATGACGGCAAGGACAGACTAGGATGGTGCTCAGCACGCACATGAAGGCTAGGCAATCATGCGGCACGCATGGAGATAAGGGTGGCATGTGCACAGAGATGAGGGCATGCGGCTTGTGCATGGAGACGAGGACAGCGTTGGGACTGCATCCATACTCACTTGAACCTCACTTGAGCGAAGAACGGGCGTCCCATTAGTCCTGTATAATCTAAAATGGGTCAAGGCCCTGTCACTGCACCACCCCCTCTATTGCAATGAATGAAGCAGACGCGCTTCAGGGCATAAACCAGTCACTTCCACGGATGCCATTAGGGCGCTTGTTCTCCACTTCCTCTTGGTAAGATTTACAACAGCAGGTCCAGGTTGTGAAGCTGCGCTGGACAAAAGGTGAATAACGCTTACTTACAATCTGTATTAGGAGGCTTATAAATGTGTTTGTAAATGAGGTACTTTCACCTTGGTAAAGGGACTGTCCAGGCAACTAAAGAAAAGTATGTACTTAGCCCATGGGGTTAATCCTGTTTAATCGTGCAGGCTTCAGGTTGCAACGCTCCTGTTTTAGAGCAATTAGCTCTTGCCCTCCTGTGCATATGAGGGTCTATCGCAGGAATTGAGCCTAAAGGTGGAGAGCTTTCTCTGTGGCTGGTGCACACTTACAAATCGCATTCGGCGGGTGCCAGGACCGCGGTGGCGCCGCTGTATATCCAATGGGAAAGCAGGGGACCGGCACTCCATTCGTTGATATAAATGCTTGTATTAAGTAGACATTCCATGAAATAACAAGCAGTGGAATAAAGTTCATATGATGGCACAGAAACAGTCACATAAACCAATGTTTCGGGGGTCAGAAGCCCCCTTTATCAAGGTGGACTGCCAAACCGTGTCTATAGTGCCCCAGACTTATATACACTATCAACTGATACTATTTCAAAAATCCCGCCTGACGTCATAGTGACGTCAGCGGGGTATGCATAATGATGATTACAATGGAGACTTACAAACAGCCAATGAATAAACAAATAAACAAACAAACCTGCGAACCGCGTTTGTACCCTCGGGGCTCCAGATACCTGGAGCTCCGTCCCCGCCGACCGCTGCACGCTGAGACTGTGTGCGGCGGTGGCCCCATCTGCCAGGGGGGTGAAGGGCGCCGTCGGCCAGGCTGTGAAATCTGCCTGGTAACTACTGACGCGACAGGCGGCGCGGTCCTATTGGTCCGCGGCCGCTGTCTATGTCAGTAGCCCGTGCAGCAGACAACGCACTCACCGGGGCCGCAATTCCAGAGGAGGGAGCTGCGGTATCCCGGGATAACGTCTCACGGGCCCGCAGGCCCTGGCAGACGGGGCCACCGCCGCACACAGTCTCAGCGTGCAGCAGTCGGCGGGGACGGAGCTCCAGGTATCTGGAGCACCGAGGGTACAAACACGGTTCGCAGGTTTGTTTGTTTATTTGTTTATTCATTGGCTGTTTGTAAGTCTCCATTGTAATCATCATTATGCATACCCCGCTGACGTCACTATGACGTCAGGCGGGATTTTTGAAATAGTATCAGTTGATAGTGTATATAAGTCTGGGGCACTATAGACACGGTTTGGCAGTCCACCTTGATAAAGGGGGCTTCTGACCCCCGAAACGTTGGTTTATGTGACTGTTTCTGTGCCATCATATGAACTTTATTCCACTGCTTGTTATTTCATGGAATGTCTACTTAATACAAGCACTTATATCAACGAATGGAGTGCCGGCCCCCTGCTTTCCCAAAGGTGGAGAGCTGAGTGTGTTTTGTTTTTTACACTGCCTGGGCAGGGACTTGTAACACGTTAGATCTGTTTTCCTAAACTCATCACAACAGGTCATGTTATTTAGCTGGGCATCTAGGAATATCCAAGAGCTTTTGGTGGCTTGGCAAACACTGCACTAGATATAGCGGTATAAAGACGAGCAACTAAAGAACAGCAAAACCATCCTTCCTCCTCGATGCCCTTCCTCCCATATCTCTAAAGTCGGAATAGCCCTAGAACCGGAATGGGGGTACCAGGTGATGCTGGAGGGAAGGGAGTTGCTGTGGTACCTATGTTTTATTCTTGCTGTTGATGTTGATTCTTCAGGTTAAAAACTAGGCTTACATACCATGGCACTGCCTGTAATGTGCCATATAGGACTATATAAAAACATAAAATCAGTTGATACCCAGTCTGATAATCCAGTTTGGAATCTTTAGTCACAGAAGTCGAGTTGTCATATTGACAGGATGTTTGACAAGGTGATCAGTCAATGTCGATGTGTTATTTGCACAGTGAATAGGGCTATTGGTGTTGTGGTATTCCACTAATCCCTTCACCTCCCATTACATGCTTGCATTTATCCTTAGAATAAGACCATTGGATTCGCAAGCCAAATTACATGAAAGTGATTTCAGGAGGGAGACAGAAACAGCAGTAGGCAAAATGGCTGTGAACTGCTGTCAGCTCCAAACCCAATTTTTTACATTTCCTGAAGAGTACCTTTTCAATCTTTGTTGAAGTCATTATCAGTTCTATAGCCTTCCTCCATCACTCTTCGATCTTCCAACTGAAAGTCAGAAAAGAAAATTATTTTCACATTAGCAACTCATTAATGGCCACAAACTATGTACCTGGAACACTGCTGGAGTCAAATGCATTGTTTTCACACCAACTTGAAGGTATTGTCCCAGTGCCGGCCCTTGCCTGCAGGTCCTTCTGTGATGCACATGGATAAGTGGCCTGGGTGGAGATGTGTCGCAGTCATTCATCATGCTCCATCAATGTCACAAGCATCTCATGCTGAGAAGCCACTAGTGCTAGATTTGTCACTCAAGGCTCTGACATTTTGACAGTGGTTTACTGTACCTATGTCTTCAATATTTCTTATATGATAAACACATATGGCAGAACCTTAGGGCTTTGCATGAACAGCCTGTGTGCAGCTTGCTAAAACATGCCAGGAGACAATAGATTGTGGCCACACATGGCCAACCGAATATTTTGTCTTTCAAATCTGTCTATACCTTAATAAAGCAATGAGAACTAATGTTCCCAAATGTGTTTGGTATTTTTAAGTTATTGTTAAATATTGTATACTTGTTTTTGCTTACATGTTGCAATAGATTCATAGAATTCAGTTGCACATTGGGGATCAGTGTAAAGATAATGCATTTAGGATCTGATTTATCGAGCACTTCTGCCAGACAATACCATTTCAGTGCAAATTAGAGTAGTGAAAAATATGATTTATACATTTTTTAGCATGTCCCTGCACTGCTAATGTTTTAGTAAATGTGCTTCTTGTAGTGCAGCAACATGCGCAAGTGTGAAAAAAAAGATTATATTTTTTAGAAGTGCTTGGTAATTCAGGCCCTAAATGAACATGTGATATATATATATATATATATATATATATATATATATATATATATAGTATATATATATATATACTTTTTTTTCTTTTTCTCTCATTTAAAGCGGAACAAAACCCAGCTTCTGCTGGCTTTCCGCCGCTGTGTTAAACCCCCCAGGGTGTCGGTAATAACTCACCTTTCCCTGGTCCTAAGGCACATGCATGGGCTCTTGTCCAATCAGAGCCATCTGCCATGACTAGTCATTCGGCAATAGTTCTGGTTGTTTTCAATAGGGAGTTTGTGCTGCCGCATCCCTTGCATCCCAGGCGCACACCCCCACCCCAGTCATTCTGATTAGGCCCTATAAGGCCCGAAACGCGTTACAGAGGCTAAGCTGCGGGGCTGCAGTGGTGCCTGGGTTCGATCAAACTATTTTTTGTATGCCATTTTTCTACACTCTGGCTAGTTTTAATTATTAATATTAAAAGCTATGTTTTAATGGAAGCGGGACAAGTACTGACAGCTGCCAAATAAGGAGGAATGCCAATTGGATCTCCCTCTCAGTGCTTCTTTGTGGCTGTGGTGAGCTGGCTTGTGTTTTTGTGATGTACTCAGCCATTCAGATAGGCTGAGACAGGAGCACGAACACTGCCTGGTTTACGGCGAACGCGGCAGTGTGTGTTCCCCATTGAAGGCAATCAGAGCCCTTTGCCGAAAGATGTAAACGTGGCATGCGCCACTGAACCAAGGAAAGGCGAGTCTCACTGGGCGAACTGGAGAGTTTCACACAGCGTGGCATCCCAATTCGGGGGCATGGAACAATACCCGGGAGTCAAAAGTCAAATTTCCAGGTTTTGTTACGCTTCCAAAACATATTATATACAGTATGTTATATTTATAGTATAGTGTAATTACTATAAATATACATTTGATCGAATTTAAGGTGGAATATATATATGTTTATAGTATAATTACAATCTTACCCCCTTCACGCCATCAGTGAGCCCTGCATTACAGAAAAAATCAACTTTTCCTAGCAGACCTCTGTCCATTTGGGGACATGAGATAGCTACACGCGTGTACAATCCTCCAATAAGAATCTGGAGTGAGCAGCTTTTTCATGTTCTCCATCATATAGGTTTTAATGCCCCATTTTGGCTTCTGAGGGATTTTCAACAGTAGAGGTATTGCAAATTAGGATTCACCAGAGACAATTATTAATGGGGACCTAAAGGCAGTAATTCCATGACATGAACACACTTTTGGGCATAAAATAGCCTCTACTACATGAGTGCCAACAGTCATTTTGGCAAAAATGACTTTTGCTGTGGTGCCGCGGAAGGGGGTGGGGGGTGGACACCTGACTGATAATCCCCCCTGCATATAACCCCTCAAGCCTGATCTCAGGCAGATTGTACATACTAATTTTGCCTCGGGAGGAAAGCCTCCAGAACAGGGTGGTGCATGCAGCAGATGCTAGAAAGCCGGTGTTATGGAAAATCCTAAAGAGTGTTATTAGGAAAATAGTTTGTTCATCAAGTTTTGAGGCAAAGTTGTTTACTGCCACCTTTCACAGGCTTTTTCTAATGCATTGAGAATAGGGGAACTAATGAGTAATACAACACGTGAAGAAGGGGGCTTACAGTGGGGGGATGTAGAGATTGGAAGGGATGAGCTGAGGGTAAGGATATGGTCATCCAAGACGGACCAGGCAGTGTGCGTCTCTTGCCCTGTCATGGCGGTAGGAGACTTCATGGTATTAAGGCCAATGGGGAATGGGTCTTTTCTTAGGCATGAGGATGGGTCCTCCCTGTTACATTTTCAGTTCAAAACTGTTTTTCGAAAAAGTTACGGGGCAACACATTTGTTCCGTATTGGGGCAGTCACGGAGGAGGTGATATTAGGTATGTTGGGGGAAGGGATTAAGAGGATTGGGAGATGGGATACTCGCAGGTATCACCTGTACTTTAGGCCACATATTATGGATGCATATATGCATAGGGGATGGGTGAGTTGGTTATGGGGTTTGATTAAGGGGCGGAAGGGGCTCTTTATCAAGTGCGGTGGTTTTATTGCTCCTTTTTTCTTTTGGTTTGTTTTTAGATGATAGACACGCCCAAGTTTGGATCACTGGGCATTCCTTTATCCGCTAGGGTGAAAAGAGGATCGAATTCCGGCAGAGCGGGGCTCAATAAGGTTTTGCGAGGAGAGAAGTGAATGTTTTGTGGCTAGGAGTGAGTAGATGGCTATGGGAGGATTGGTTAGGGTTAGTGTGGGGTAGGATAGCAGTGGCTGGCCCTCTCGATGTTCTGGTGGTACACGCCAGGGGGAGTGATATAGGCTGTTATGGCTAATTATCCAAAAACAAGTCTGAGATTGTACTCCGTCTTGTCTACAGGTATTCCAGGTATTCCAGGAGGCCAAAAGCAGTGGATAGAGCAAGAATAAAAGTGATTTCAGCCTATGTGCTGGTGTTTAAGGGTCTGGTGGTCCGGCATGTTTTGAAAGAGCATGTTTTTTCGCAAGGACGTGGTGCACTTGACAGATGTGGGGAATGATATGTTTGACTTGGCTCTGCAGGGAAAGATAGAGATGGGGTGAAATTGTGGTGGATAGGGCAGAGATAAGGGGGGAAGGTCAATGCAGGCCTATTGGTGGATTTGTCCAGTTTGCATTCTTTTGAGGGGCTGGTGGTGGTGCTTCAGAAAAAGAAGAGCTTGGTTTGAGCAAGGATGTTTGTCCCGGTTACCTACCTTCTCAGAGTTGTGGCGGGTGGGTCCTCCATCCAGCTGTGTTGCCTTGGTGATGACTAAGAACCAGGGTGATGGTGAAGTCCAATATTCCCCAGGGCTGGGGCACGGCAGGAGAGGAAAGTCAGCTCATGATTTCTTTTCGGTTTAAGTTGAGTTGTGCCCCTCAAAACGTAGGCAAATGCACATTTATCTGTTAATATGTTAATATTATTTTCAGCAAAAGTTTAAGTGGTTAGCTGTGGCCTATTTTGGTTAATAAATCAATTCCAAGTCTGGTAGTGTGTGTGGTTATTATCATTAGTGAGTAGTAACCGGTTAATAAGGGAGAGCAGAGTTGCCCATTAGACAGTCATGTTCTCACTTTATTGAATCATGCTTGATTTCATCTACCTTATCTTGCTCCTATATTCCTGAGATATTTGAAAAGAAAATGTACTTCAAAATAAAGGCCCTAGTTTGTTTAAAGTGAATTTTTTACTACCATGATATATTTTTTTTCAATTCTTAATGAGTCAAGGCTATTGTCACTGAGGGCACTACCGGTATTAAAGTTTATTCCATGCTGGCAGTTTCATAACCTGTTAAAGGGACAAAATACTTTAGCTTGCAGCTTTCCTTTCAAATGGGTTTCCAGTCATATGATCCCCTTGCCCTATGTTCCTCCTCTGGTGCTGAGCCAGGACAACTGTTATAACAAACAAAAAAAAAAAACAGCGTACATCGCCCAGAACCCAGAGATGTCAGCGGTGCTCAGAAAGCTACACAGAGCAGCATCCCCTGCTCTGTGCATGCTCCCACCTGCCTATTCAAGTGAATGGGCAAATGGGACCATGCACATAGCAACCTCTCCAAGATGGCCCTGCCGAGTGCTGAAATTGCTAGGGGAACGGTGCTGGATAGGAGGCGAGATAAGCTGTTATTTTGTCTTCCATCCCCATCTTACCCATCCTACCTCTGTGCCAGTGGAGGGGGGCAGAGTGGGGGGGGTACCGCAACCCTTGACATCCACTTTAACACAACAGATCCCACTGCAACTCTCTTGGTCTTGCATCTCCCTTCAAACAAATATTCTCCAAACTTGGGCCTTTTTTTTTACTACCATGAGAATTATTTTCAATTCTTACTGAATCAAGGCCAATTACTTACTACTGGAACCTTCAGGTGGTTGTCCAGCTTTGAAACTTCGGCTCACCACCTAACTTGTCAGTGGGTCTGCTTCGCATATCCAGCGATGGAGAAGACTGGACTAATAGTTGGGTTGGGGAGAAGTAATCAAACAGTGCTGTAGTAGTTTTACAGTGAGAACCTTCTCTTAAACTGGACCTTCACCCTAAATAAGAGCCTATCTTATATGTTTTCCCCATGCTGCACATACAGATTGCCCACATTAAAAATCATCCTACCTGCATCTATTGCATTTTCTGAGACTTTAAACATCCAAGATGGCGGCCCATGGAGGTGCAGGCTGCCTGCAAACAGGAAGTGTGTTCTGACTGTGCCACTCTGCATTCTGGGATTGCTGACCTTTTCCTAACCCCAGCTCTGGTCTGTTTGTGCAAAGCACAGCTATATCCCTGCTTCCCTGCACTTTTGAACCCTCTCCTCAGTATGTGATGCTACTGAACCAAGATGGCGGCACCCCTATCCTAGAGTGCTGAACAGAGTTGCAGGCCAGTGAGGGAAAGAATAAAATGTAAGTGATTAAAAATGTTAAATATATTAATTTTAGATGCTGGGGAATAGTTTTTAAGGGTTTGGGCTTTTCATTAAATGATGCTGAAGGTCCGCTTTAACCCTAGCAGTCGGTTTGAAATATTGTCCTTGTTTATTTATATATGATACCCTCGCTTTAGGAACAGACAGGCTATACATGGAAAATTCCTGTTTTGTGAAAGACTGGGATGAGTGTAGCTGCCTGCACTCTGTGCCGGAATTCACTTACTTCACAATCTCTCTCCCTGTACCCATCTTCTCTATTCACTTCAACCATAACGCCCCAGCCCAGGTTCTGCCCTGCAATGCTATAGCTTCAGCATCATGGTTGTGGGAGACATACCCAACCCTTCCACAGTATCTGCCCCTACAATACTAAAGCTTCAGTTCCTTTTTAAGCGTGCCATATCCTTCATACCTGGGCCATGGCTGGGGCCAGACCCTGATCCATTTCTTGACGCCAGCCTGCCCCTGCCTCAATGTATCATATAGTACTAGTATCGAACCAACTTTATGTATACCGTTTCCCTGAAAATAAGACGGGTCTGATATTATCTATCCTAAGTATACAGTACGTCCTGCTCCAGATATAATACTTACTATCGGGTATTACTCCGCCAGATGGCGCTGGACTGCAGAGACATCGAAAATTGGCTCCTCCCGGCCCCTCAAATACCCAGGGACCTCCCACAAATCCCCAGATTTTCTCTGCAGTCTGGACTGCGAAGGACTAGAAATGGCTCTCTCTACTCGCAGGTGAGCGGGGCTATTAGCCTGCGGCCCTGTAGGACTATTCCCACAGTTCCATTAGTAATATGCCTCCCAGCCTTGGCTGCGCTGGTCGGGTGATGGTAGGCAGCACCGCTGTTAGGTGCTTAGGAGCGCTGCTCCACCTCAATCCCCCACCAAAGGGTAGGTGGTTCAGGCTTATGGTGAGCCTCTATGGGATGCCCCTCCCACACTATTGCCCCTTGCCCCTGCCTATCGGTGGGCCCTATTTTAAATGGCCGCTGTCCTCCCTCATTCTCCTTGTAGCCTTCGGGGGGAAAGAGGGGGGGGTGTCTGTATGTATGTAGTGTACGTACTTGTATTGGCCTTATGCTTTATTCATTCTGCTTTGTGTCAGCCGCCGCGCTGACTTGCTTTACTATGTCTGTATTTAAAAACCTCAGGCGCCGGCGCACCATCATTGGATACTTGTCACTTGTTGGCTTCGCACTCTTCGCGGGGGGGTGGGGCCTGTCTCTGGTGCGTTCCGCGTCATTGCTGGTGCCTGCCCGCCCCTCGAGGTATACCAACGGCATTTTGTCTGCTTGGTCGGCTTATGCGTGACGGACCTCTACCTACCGCGGTCCGTAAGTGCCCTCGCGGGCGGCTTTATTACCACCTTTTTATTACTGTCTGCTTACGACCCCCTTTTATTATGTCTTTCAGACGGGCGAATCCATTGGCTTCTCCCGGCCCTCTATTAGTTGTTTAACTTGTGAGGCCTAGTGTAATTACTCCCACTTCCCTAGCGGTTTATTGGGGCATCCAGGGTTGCTGTATAGCGTTAATCCCTATCGGCCTATAGTGCCGCTATAATCACCATATGGAGGCATCTCAGGATAATGTGACCGGGGTTCCTTCGGGACAAGCCCGGCTGTGTGTAGCGTGTGGGCAGCCTCATGCTGACGCTGACAAGGCGCGGGTCTGTGTACCCTGTGCTGAGCAGGTGCTTGCATTGCAATCTGGTCTACCAGTGGCTGCACCTCGTTTCACTTCGCCTACTCCCCCAAGCTTAAATCTCACTCCTACTGAGTTGCATACAAGTGGGGACTCTCAGCCTGATGTGTCTTCTAGACTGGCTACTGTTGAGAAGTTAATTGCTAATACCTTGGCGCGTAAGGCCCCTGCTAAAAAGCGGCACTTAACGCCTAATGTCACTCTTTTCCCTATGGAAACTGATGAGTTTTGGAATCTTTGTGGCTATACCCCTTCGGACGAAGGGGAGCTTTTCTCTGACTCAGGGACATCTGATGAGAGGCCAAGGGGTCATGACGATTCTGGCTCTGACCCCTGGGCCCCGGATGACACTGACAGATTGCTGACCCAGATCTTTGAGGTTCTGTCCATTTCTCTCCCTGTTGCGGCTCCCAGGCAAAGGGGGGAACTTTTCCATACCGCTAAGTCACGTTTGGAATTTCCTGAGCAAGCACATTTCAATAACCTTGTGCTCAAGGAATGGGAACGCCCCAGTAGACTTCCCGGTGTACCTAAAAGTTGGGATGGGAATCCCTTTCCTGCTGATGTGGTAAAATGTTGGTCCTCCCCTCCCGAGGTGGATGCCCCGGTCCTAGGGCTATCTAACACCTCTGTCATGCATTCCCCTGACTCCTGGCTCCTCCTGGGGTCCCAAGGCTAAATCCTCTCCCAAGCCCCATCAGGCATGATGGAGCACCCTCACCTATCCGGGTGGGGGGACGGCTTCAGCACTTCGCTCACGTCTGGAGGCTTCATGTCTCAGACCGGTGGATTCAGGAGGTAGTGTCCTCCAGTTACAAGATAGAGTTTGCTGCCTGGCCGCCCCAAGATTCATCAGATCCCGGATTCCTCAGGACCCTTTTTTAGCTCAGGAGCTAGTGCAGGAAGTGCAAGGCCTCCTGGAGCTGGGGGTCATCTGCAAGGTCCCTTTAAGAGAAAAAGGCAAGGGCTTCTATTCCAACTTATTCACAGTACCCAAAAAAGATCGTTCAGTCAGGCCCATCCTGGACTTGAAGATCCTCAACCATTTTGTCAGGAGCAGGCGCTTTCGCATGGAAACTCTGCGCTCCGCCATCAGTTCCCTGTGCCCAGGGAATTTCATGACTTCTGTGGACATCAAGGATGCTTACCTTCATATTCCTGTATTTCCAGGTCATCAAAGGTTCCTCAGGTTCGCTCTGGAGGATCAACACTACCAGTTTGTGGCTTTGCCTTATGGTCTCACCTCAGCTCCCAGGGTGTTCACCAAGGTGCTGGCTGGCGTGATGTCTCTGCTCAGGTATCAGGGCGTCCGCGTGCTGCCTTATCTGGACGACATTCTCATCACCTCCCAATCTCTACATCAGGCAGAATTGGATACTCAGCTGGTGGTGTCCACCCTGGAGTCATTTGGATGGGTGATCAACCACCCCAAGCCCTCACGGTCCCCCTCCTTGGTGACTCCTTTCCTAGGAATGAATCTGGATACAGTTCAGGCAAGGATTTTCCTTCCTCAACAGAAGGTGGACAGGCTGATTGCACAGGTCCAGTTCCTGGTATCTTGTCATCATCCCTCCATCAGGCAGGGGATGCAGCTGTTAGGCCTGATGGTGGCGTGCTTTGAGGCGGTCCCTTATGTTCAGTTCCACTTGAGGCCTCTGCAACTCCACCTCTTGTCAGTGTGGATGCAGCGTCCCTGGACAGGGTCTGTGTGCTCTCCCCCCTGGTCAGGAGGTCCCTCTCATGGTGGATGGACTCAAGGAACCTGTTGGGGGCAGATCCTTTCTTACCCCTTCCTGGGAGATGGTCCCCACGGATGCCAGTCTGTCAGGTCGGGGGGGGGGGGGTTCTGGAAGTCCCTGCGGTTCCAGGGGAGGTGGGGCCCTCAGGAGGCCCACACACCTATCAATGTCTTGGAACTGTGGGCGATCAGGTTAGTTCTGGCTCAGTTGACTCCTCACCTTCAGGGCCTGCCGGTTCAGGTGCGCTCGGACAACCAGACGGCAGTTGCCTACATCAATCATCAGGGAGGGACCCGGAGCAAGAGGGCCCTCCAGGAAGTTTCTCTGATCCTGACCTGGGCGGAGACCAATGTTCCCTGCATATCAGCTGTGTACATCCCGGGGGTGGAAAATCTCCTGGCAGACTGTCTGAGCAGGGGGACCTCTCGCCAGGCAGAATGGTCCCTATGCAGCAAGGTGTTTCAATCTCTGTGTCACCGTTTGGGCCAACCAGATGTGGATCTGTTTGCATCCCGTCACAATCACAAGCTCCCGGCCTTTGTCTCCCTGTCCCAGGATCCTCTGGCCTTGACCACGGATGCTCTAGCAACGTCATGGCAGGATTTTCAGTTTCTGTATGTCTTCCATCCATTCCCACTGCTGGGCAGGGTTCTGCGCACGATTGCTCTGGAGGGGGTGCCAGCAATTCTGGTGGCCCCCAGGTGGCCAAGAAGAGTGTGGTTCGCAGACGTGGTGCAGCTGGCAGTAGATCAGTACACTCTGCCCATGGTGCCAGATCTGCTCACTCAGGGCTCACTACGCCATCCCAATTTACAAACTCTGTTTTTGACGGCCTGGCTGCTGAAACCTCCATCTTGATGGAGAAGGGGCTGTCTTCCTCGGTTGTTGATACCTTGATAAAGGCTAGGAAGAAGTCTTCTTCTATTTATTACAGGGTTTGGCGTGCCTACATTGACTGGTGTGAGTCTACCCTTCCCTGTCGTGTGTTCTCTATTCCCAGGATTCTGGAGTTTCTACAGCATGGGTAGGAGATGGGGCTCCAACTTAGTACTCTAAAAGGTCAGGTTTCTGCCCTGGCTGTTTTCTTTCAGAGGTCCTTTGCTCAGCATTCTCTTATAAGGACTTTTTTCCAGGGGGTGACTCATGTGCGTCCCCCTCGTAAGCCTATGGTGCCTGTTTGGGATTTGAACTTGGTTTTGTCAGCCTTGCAGGGTGCTCCTTTTGAACCTGTGCAGGATGCTTCCCTGGCCATTCTTACTCTCAAGGTTGTCTTTCTGGTGGCTATCACCTCTGTTAGGCGTGTGTCTGAGTTGGCGGCGATCTCCATTCAGCCTCCCTACTATGAGAGACACCAGGACAAGGTGGTGTTTCACTTCAAGCCAGATTTTCTGCCTAAAGGTCTGCCTTTCATTTGAATCAGGGCATTGTTCTCCCTTCATTGCGCCCTAATACTTGTAATGCTAAGGAGTGGGTCTTGCATTCTTTGGATGTGGTTAGGTGTCTGAAGTACTATCTGGTGGCTACTGCACCTTTCAGAAAAACTGATGCTCTTTTTGTGGTCCCTTCTGGTCCTAGGAAGGGTTTGGCTCCTGCCAAGTCTACTATCAGCAAATGGATCTGTCCGGCTGTGATTCAGGCCTATTCTGCTAAGGGGAAGAATCCTCCCTTCTGCCATACTGCTCATTCTACTCGTGCTATTGGTGCTTCTTGGGCTTTTCAGCCCCAGGCTTCTGTTGAACAAGTTTGCAAGCCGCTACTTGGTCTTCTGTTCATACCTTTTCAAGGTTTTACAAGGTTGATGTTAGGGCCTCAGCTGATGCTGCTTTTGGCCGTAAGGTTCTGCAGGCGGCAGTGGTTTAAACTGTCTGCTGTTAACTTTGGGGATCCCACCCTACTTTATGGACACTGCTATTGGATGTCCCAATAGTAAGAGGCCGATTCATTATTAGCGCCAGGTAGCGACAGATGAGCGACTGTAGCGTGATTTTTTCAGCGCCAGCCAGTATTCGCTGTGCTTGGCTGGCATTAGCTTGATGACAGCGACTCAGTCGGTGTGCGGTAATGTTGAATACGGGCTGGGGGGTCGCTGTTTCACAGGTCCAGCGTTGTATGTGAGCGCCTGACAACGAATGGCCAGAGCGAACGGCTAGCTTCATATTCATCAACAAATCACGCTCCGAATGTGCTGTCGCTGTCCATTCCTTGTTTAAACCCCAGAGCGCTTGCGGCGATGTGTATTAACTAGTTTTTAACCCCTAAACAATCATATTTTTTGAATGTAACATTATACATGTTTTTAGAATCATTTTGTAATATGAATACATTAATCTCAGACCTGTTAGATCAATTCTGCACATATTTTTTTTATTTTTATTTTTTGACTTAAAAATAAATCCTAACATTGCAGAAGTGGTCTCCGATTTTTTGACATTAAAAAAAAAAAAAAAAAAAAAATTAATACCAATTAATTATGAATAATTATAGATTGCTCCATTGAAATGCATTGGACATCGCCAGGGAGCGACAGCTCATACCTGGCGCTGTGAGGGAATTTGCAGCGGCGCTGTTCGGTCCCGGCGGCTTCATGATGAATGCCGCGCTAGCCGTCGCTCTCGCCGGCGCCAGCCTCATTTTGCTTGATAAATGCGTCATTGTGACCGCCGCCGGGCGTACTTGAGTCGGTAGTCGCCGTTAGCTGCCGCTACCTGGCGCTCGTCAGACACTACCTGGCGCTATCGCTTGATGAATAAGGGCCTAAGTATTATATCTGGAGCAGGACGTACTATATACTAAGAATAATACAATTCTGTGATTACTCACCTGTAGAATTGGTATCATGAGTATACAGTACATCCTGCTCCACCCCACCCTTGGTTTTGCATTATATCTGGAGCAGGACGTACTGTATACTCATAATACCAATTCTACAGGTGAGTAATCACAGAATTGTATTTTTGCTCCAAAAATAGGTGCTAGGGCTTTATTCAGGGGATGTCTTATACCCGGCTTGCAGTTGGCAAGATAGTGGTGACAGTACAGCAGCTCCAGTACAGTACGTGCACAGAGCCGTCTGGCAGTGGGCGGATGCGGGGGATTCGACCATGTGACCGACATAGCGGCAGGCTGGGATAGAGCCAGCAAGATCAGACATTTCACTCCCGACAGACAAGCTTACCTGTGTGACTGGAGCCATGATGTGTCCACACCCTCATTTACAGCTACTCACCTCCCTCTGCTGAAGCCCGGCAGCTGGATAATGAATTGTAACTAGGGCTTATTTTCGGGGTAGGGGTTATATTTCACACATTAGCAAAAAATGCTGAAACATTTTGGTGTAGGTCTTATTTGGGGGGAAACAGGGTAATAGCCCTTTGGGGAAAAAAATAAATAGGTGAATGTGAGGCTGACCTCTGACCACTGTCACAGTAACTGGAGCACACTGTTCCATTCACTGTAACAAAGTGGCATGAAAGACACTGCCTTGGCGCAACCGTTCTGTACTAGGCAGACACTGATTCGTTTCTGAAAATTGGACCTGGAAGAAACTGCTTTGGGGAGCACAAAAATGATTTTGTTATGAAAACCTAGAAGCCCATAGGTACATGTGCCAAAATGGAAATTGCTTTAGTCTTATATACATGCTTACAAGCGATTCTTCACGGTAAACCTTAGAGCGAAACAAAACCCACCAGTGATCACATTGGAATTAAAAATATTTCAGTGCCGGCCGTTGGCTTTCCCGGGTCAGGCCAAACTGGGATGTGCTGTTATCGGTGATAACTTACCTCACCAACAGCATGTGCGCTGGCTCCAATCATAGCCATTTGCCAACGGGATACGAGTCTGCACTGATTGTTTTCAATGCAGAGCACGTGCTGCTGCACCTCCTGCATCCCTGGCAGTGTGTGCGCCCTCGTCCCCCAGCCATTCAGATATGCTGGGGCGGGAGCATGCACACTGCTGGGGATACGGGGAATGCAGCAGCACATGTTCCCCATTGAAGGCAACCAGAGCCCTTTGCTGCAGGATGTAAACACTGCAAACGGCTCTGATTGGACGAGAGCCTGCGCATGCACCATTGGACTGAGCAGAGGTGAGCTTTAAATCTTCTCAGTCCATGGAGCAAAACTGGGGAGAAATTCCTGGGTTTTGTTACGGTTTAATGAAGGCCTGCTGTTTTATAAAATGCATCTTCTAAACACAGTCAATTGATAAGGATTTGTATATTTTGTGGTATTAGCAGCCTAAAAGAAACTGATGTGGTTTTATAGAATGAAAAAGGAAATCTTTTTTGCTTTATGTTGTTAATGAGGAAACAGCTGTGCTTGAATAGTTCAGTGTCATTAGCATTTCCATTCTCTACGCTAAACCATCCAAGCTGAGCTCCAGCTACATTTTAATAGAGGTCTCTGTCACCACCTATGGTAATGGGCACTTGTGTGCAGGCATGCTGCACTTTTTAATCTCATCTACGTTCATAAAGTTTAATAAAAGCGTCTATAGATATTGTAAGCTAGAGGTAGGATTTCGGCTAGTAGAGTTAGGCTGGGGAGAGCTGGTTTGGGACCTAATTATTAATGCCATATACAATCCATTTACTTTCCACTACATTATAACACTGTGAGAATTCTCACTCCTTTTTAGGAGCGAAAACTGCTACACCTGGCTCTGAATCAGCCCCAAGGTGGACAATGAAAATGAATGGCAGTTTTCTCTCCTAAAATAGTGAGAATTCTCACCTGGCTCTGAATCAACCGCCAAGAGTTAAAATTCTTGGAATAATGGAGATCCCAGGACTGATAGACATGTTAAAAAGTGTCTATAATCACCAGCATGGTGAGAACTTGCTGGATTCTGGGACAAGATTACTTAATTTTTAATTTTAACACCCTACACTGCCTAAGCACAGAGCGAGGCAGCGCTAAAGTCACTAGTTTGGTAACACTAGGTTCCATTTAAACTGGAACAACACCCATTTTTTGAAAGATGAGTGTTGTTCTGAGTGCAGGGCATCTCAAATGCAGATGACCCCCTGAGCAATAACCCTGCTGAATGGGAGAAATCTTACCTTTCTCCTTGGTCCCCTGGAGAAATCCAGTGCTCTGATCTGGCCAGCACGGTCATATCTGGCCAGCACCCACGTAACCACGCTGGCCAATCAGGGCTCTGGATTTCTCAGAGGGACTGAGAAGAAAGGTAAGATTTCTCCCATTCTTTGCTGTTAACCTGCGGGGGGTATCTGTAATTGGGATGCCCCCCAGTGTTCGGAAAAATACCAATTTTTCTAAAAATGGGTGTTGTTTCAGTTTAATAATTCGTACATGGTAAATAATTGCAAACTAAGGGCCTTATTTATCAAGGGATAGCGCCAGGAAGTGTCTCACTAGCGCCAGGTATCGCCAGCTATCGGCGGCTACCGACTCCAGAACGCCAGGCGGCAGACACAATTACGCATGTATCACGCTAAATGAGGCTAGCGCCGGCGAGAGCGTCAGCTAGCGCGGGATTCATCATGTAGCGGACTGCAACGAACAGCGGCGCTGCTAATCCCATCACAGCGCCAGGTATGACCTCTCGCTACCTGGCACTCTCCAATGCATTTCAATGGAGCAATCTTTAAATCTTCATATTTAATTGTTATTAATGTTTTAGAAAAACTTGTTTAATTTTTTAATCAAAAAATATGGTTGTTTGGGGGTTAAAAACTACTTTTAAGCCATCGCTGCCAGCGCTCTGGGGTTTAAACAAGCTTTTCACAGCGCGAGAATTTTTTGAGCGTGATTTGTTAATGAATATGCTGGGAGCCGTTCGCTATGACCATTCGCTGTCAGGCGCTCCCATACAGCGCGGAACCTGTCAAACAGCGACTCCTAACCCCGTATTCAACATTACCGCACACCGACTGAGTCGCTGTCAACAACCGAACAACGGCCAAGCACAGCGAATACTAGCGGGCGCTGTGAAAATCACGCTACTGGCGCTCATCTGTCGCTACCTGGCGCTATTACTGAATCGGCCTCCCCATCTTCAAAACATTTCAGTGTATCCAGTATCTAGTAAGAGCGCCATGTGCAGACCGTGCACTCACCAACACATGCTATCAATCAGGGTATTGATGGCAGTCTAAAGAATGTTATGCCACTTTAAATGTAGAAACTAAATAGGATTGGCTGCTGGCAGATTTCTGAGCAATTATGTTCTTGAGACATCTGGAGATGCTGTATGCCATGGTAGCATGTTTAGAGCTGCTTACAGTAGCACAACGAACATGTGGCGTGGCATTATCCTGTTGAAAGATGGCTCCTGTGACATTTTGGAGAACTGATTGTATCTTAGGTTCCTGAGTTGGGGGTCTGGCCACACCACACCGTAACCCTCTGATTAGGAGCAGTTTGAAGTTCCTTTTAAAGGCCTCTTCGTGGCATTGGCCATGTGGTCTACAGACCTACAGACAGAAGCAGAACTTACCACTGAGCAGGATAGACCACCAATGCCATTTTGATTAGCCCCATGATACCTTTTAAAAGCAGTGACATCAGGTCTATAAAACACCTGTAGCTGGACATCTGGGTCGTAGCCCAATGTTGTACCAATACTCTCTGACTGGTTGTGTCAATGCTGTTTGCTGCCCCAGGTCTGAGATGTGATGTCTAAAACTGATCACTATGCTATTTTTAAAATCAATCTTTGCAGAGAGCCGCCTCCGCGCACCTTCTTGCTGTCATTCCAGTTTGATGTTGTTCTGCCTACCAGCTGGACGCACGTATGTGAAAAAGGTCACCCAGAAGCTGCTGCAGTTACTGTTGCCGCCCTGCTTTCAACAGCCCTCCAGCTTATCAGTGCCCAGTGCCCTTCCTACAACAGAGCACGGCAAGCAAGGCTCTTTTCTCATCTGGGGAAATCAGCAGGCACTAGTTTCCGTCATGAGGCAGCTGAAGAAAAGAGAGAGGAAAAGAGAAGAAAAAGGAGAGAAGAAATCAGCAGCGAAGATACTGAGGTGACAGCAGAACAGGTGGCAAGAACCCTGAAGACTGGCAACTGCAGCAGAAACATTAAAGGCAGTAGAGGAGGGGGTACAGAGGAATCTGCAGATTGGCAGCATCAGTAGGGGGGGGGGGTCAGCAGTTGACCACAAGAGGGCAGTGTGTACCGAACCACATTGCAATTCTCTCCATGGGCTGCCCTCACTAGAATGTTCTGAACATTTCTTGAATTAGTCCTTCAGTCCTGCAAATAATATTTGAAATTTTCTTACCAACTTGTTCTCTCTTAAGAGTTGCTTAGCACAATGTTTTGAGCTGAAAATAAATAAAATTAGGCAATATAACACATTTTAAATATTGCTGCACCTTCATCGAATGACATGTTTCATTGAAAAAAAGCCATACTGCAATTGCCGATAATTTCTTTTTAAATGAAAATGATAACCTACATTTGGTGTGGCAGTTCTACAGGTAAAGTTAAAGTTCTATAGGTAAAGTGCAGTTTTTTTAATGAGGCACATATTTTATTTTCAACGTTTGAAAATAACAGCAGTCCATGGGGAATGTTGAGGATTCTTAAGTTTGGCTAGCTTCATGCTTCCCCATGAAGCTAGCTAAGGAATAAAATGCAACTTTAACACAGTACGAGCACAGTTAAAAAAGTAGAAAGCATCACAAACGTAATGCAACTACTTACCATTTACCACTAGTGCAGAGGTTATTATACAGGATTACTAGGATTATCTGATATGCAGCAACTGATTCTGGATGATACTAGCTGAATGGTAGATTTCACTTTAATACTAGCAGGTCTTTCACACCTTATCATTTGTGTTGGGTTGGAATAGACATCCTCCAACAAAACAGAAGGGGGAAGACAATTCAGTGAATTAAAATTAATGGTCTCTTTCATATGTATGCATTGTATATTGCAAAAAAACTGCATTAAGCGTTTAAGTACAAGTACTATACAGATGTCTATGGGCAGCCGACAGCCAGGGCCACATTAAGTGTGGTGGAGGCCCCTGGGCACAAAATCTGGTGGAAGCCCCAGATACAGTATTTTTTTCCCTTTAAAATAATAGTCCAGCCAAGTAACTGATTGGTGGTTGTCTGGCACCTGCCTACTTCCTGGAACGTCAGATCGAGTCCCTTGTGCGGGTGCATGCTGCTTAGGAATGCCTGCTTTGTCATTCTGGGTGGGGGGGCATAGTCGCCTAGCTGGTCCAGAAGAGAACAGTTCTCTGCATTGATCTGCCAGCGGCTGTGCTTGGTGGCTTATGTGCAGTAAGCGGCCGCCGATTGGCAGCTCTGCACGCACCCATCACTGTCGAGTTGCTGGCGGTGGCTTTGCTCCTCTCTGTCCTGCTCTGTGGTAGCTTTGGCTGCAGGTTTGCAAAAACAAAAAAGGCTTGCCCAGGCCTGCGGGGGGCCTCACTGCCACCGATAGCTTTGTTGCTGGCCCGTCAGACCTAAGCCTCCTGGACCAGACCATAATCCAAAGGTTGGTGGAGGTCCCCTTTGCAGGGCAAGTGGTAGAGGCCCTGGGGGTGCACACTCCTTGCACCCCCCTCATAATCCAGCCCTGCCGACAGCGTCACCGGCTGCCATCACCTCTCACTGCTAGGTCCTCTGTCCTCCCCAGTGCCTCACAGTTTTCATTCTGGAATCCCCAACAGCCATTTTTTTCTATCACTACGACCTGTCACCAAGCCCTTTCATTGGCTCATGCTGGCAACTTCTCAAGGTCCTGCCGCCACCTCCTTTACCAGGTCCTGCTTCCTTCTCGGTTTTCCTTACCTCCAGAGGCTGGACACAGATAATGCAGGGTCTATGAGACACCCACCTCAGTGATACCGAAATATAAACACAAGTAACCACTGGTAGATTTTCTGTCACTGGTGTCTCCAGCCCAGTCGACATCCACATATCCTGTCAGGGTTGCTTATAACTTTAGCTTGTAATGTGAAGTTCCTTTAATATAGCGAATGACTCACTTTACAGCATTTCAGTCCATCTGACTTGGCATTGAAACCTTTCTGCATAGGATTCCAATAGCTGCTGCAATGTCATGCCTTGTAGCGGTGGTAATGTACAGCAATTTCCTTATTGCTTTCCTGTACTGAGTGTTAGTTGGTGGTGTATCTTGTCTGTTTATCTCCTTCAGGTAGTAGTTGAAATGATTGCCTATCACTTTAAATGTGGCATTCCAATTTCCTTTCACGTGGATCAGAGATTGTGACTTTGACTTTCTGTTTAGTGGAAGAGGGACACTGTCTCATTTGCTCTGCTTTCCATATAGTACAGTCACTCTTTATGTGTCCCTGTTTGCAGCACATAAAACACACTCTGATTTTCCTTTTGTGTATCTTTGTATCTGTAGCTTTAAAAGCGGTTCCGGTGTCAGTTTCTGTGGAGTCATGTACAAGCTCCTAACCTTTGCTGATCGCTCATCTATGAGCCTGATCTTTACAAATGTTAGTGTCAGATCTGTCTCAGGCCGTGTCTCCAGCACATTAATCAATGCTGTGTATGTATTAGGTAAGCTGCACAGCAAAATGGTGGCTGCGTGACTGCCTGTTATATTCTCACCAACTGATCTGAGTTGTGCAATCACTTCCAGCATGGAATTTATTTGGTCTTGTATGTCCTGCTCTCTGCTAAGCCTCATTTTGTAAAGTTTCCTTAGCAGAAACAACTTTCTCTTTAAACTCGATCTCTTATGCAATCTTTTCTGTACATACCACATGCCTTTTTCTGTATTTTCACTGTGTATGTGAATAAGTTGCTCATCTTCTACTAGTAAGCTTATGGTGGCCCGTGCCTGTCTGTTTTTCCTGTCCCAGTCCTGATAATTATCCTGTGGCCTCTCTGTAGTGATAACCTTCCACAAGTCATCTCTGGATAATAACATTTCCACTTTAACTCCATAGTTTATAATTGCCATTGTTTAGCTTGGCCACTGAGAGTTTAAGCTTTATATACAAGAACCATCTTACTTGTATACAGGAGATGTCTCTGTGGAAAGCTTCCTTATGTTGATCTCTGCATCGACTGCCGGCCCCCCATTCTGGGCCTTGCTCTGCTGGGCCGCGTCTGGTCACTGGGCTTTATCCGTTCACTGTGGCCTCATCCGGTCACTAGGCCCATAACTTGTTGCAAAGTGTGAGTGCTGGGTACTGGGTGCAGCGGCGTTGTAATCCAATAGTGGTATAACAGTAACTGGATTTAGCTTACAAGAATGTCACCTTACATGGTGGCTTAAAAAACAAAGACATGAAGAGAAAACAAGCAGTGCTAGAGATTACAGCTTGATAAGTAGAAGTAACAACACAGCAGAAAAATACATAGAAACTCTACAGTTGCGCATTGGCAACAGCGCCATCTAGTGTCACAACCTGCAATAGCTGCAAACTGCAATAAAATCTAGCAAAGTCACTCTAGCATAGACTAAGCTGGAAGTCACGATAGCAGTTCCACTCTCTGGATCAAAAAAAGATTGTTCAACAAATACAAATAATGTTGGGGAGCAAGGTGTATTCACAACAAATTGTCACCGCCAACATATCCAACGGACCACCATCCTTCCCAGTGCAATTTGCAACCTTGTGTTGCTATGCAGGAGGCTACACCAGTCTTCCCATTAGCATGGTTATCTCCCTGTCTATCCCTCTGGCTTCTACTTATAATAGCTCTGCTCTATACAATGTTGCCTGCCATTTTCCCTCCAAAAAGCTCCCAACTAATCTCAACAGTTTCCTGTTAATACCCAAATGTATATTATGCCATCTGGCTCACACTAGAGAAATTGTACACCCAGATTCTAAGTGTCTGAACCCAATTTTCTTTTCTACTTGTGGTCTTATACCCCCCATTTAGGGACCAAAATGGAAATAGCAACACCACTTTCACATTAATGGATAATTCCCCAAATCATATGTACTGTATGCCATTGTCTTATCCCTTGTTGAGCCCACAATCCCATAGACAGTGTGGCAGATCCCCCTCCTATTCCCATAGGATGTTTAGCATCCCCCCTCCCATTCCCAGAGGCAGTGTGGCAGAGCCTTTTCCCTACCCCTGTGCCCCCATTAAGGGCAATGGACGTGGACACAGGTCACACCCACCCACTGCACGGGATTCAAGTATGCATGCATAGGCCCAAGAAGAGGCAGGGGTGATGGCAGTGACAGCGGGCAAGGTTCCTTTACCTACCTGCCTGCCCGACGCTCCTCCATTGGCACGGGAGTGAGGCTTATGTAAGTTGATATTATTCTAAGTATACAGCACGTCCTGTTCCATAATATTCCTTACTCTTGGGTAATACATCCACAAGATGTCGCTGAACTGCAGAAAACAGCTTGTGGCTCCTCCTGGCCCTTAAGTCAGGGACCTCCCACAAATTCCCCAGTTCTTTTCTGCAGTCTGGGCTGCAAAGATAGAAGATAGCTCTCTATGTGGCGCAGGTGAGCGGGGCTTGTATGCCTGCGGCCCTGCAGGACTATTCCCACCCGTTCCGTTCCATATTGTTGCCTCCCAGCCTCGGCTGACAAGGTTCGGGTGAAGGTAGGTCAGTTAGCACCAGTTAGGTGCTGAGGAGCTGTACTCCTACCGCAGTCCCTGCTCTGACAGGGTAGGCGGTTTAGGCTGATGGTGAGCCTTTTGGGATGCCCCTCCTGCTCCATGGGTTTTTTGCCAGGCTCAACCTGTGCAGTTAACCCTTATTCCCATAGGTGTTCCCCTCCACCCTCACTCCTCCAATTGTCTTCTGGGCGCCATCGTCTCACTGGAAATCTTTTCTATTCCTGCCTCGCTCTCTGGGGGGGGGGGGGTGACTAATGGTAAAAAAATGTATTTTTATGTTTTAACTTTGTACTGTTTTACTGTTGCCTTGTACGCCGCCGTCGCACGCTTGTACAGCGTTCCACGGACGGCGGCATCATTTACCTCAGAACTGCCAGGCCACTATTGGCCGGCCGGATCACGTGGGCACATTTCGCGCTCTTCGGGGGGGGCGGGCTCTGTGGATGATGATTTTCACATCATGTCTCTTCACGACCCGCCCCTCCAGTTCTGTGGACGCTATTTTGCCTGTCCTTAGCTGCATGTGCTGCTGGCTCCCTGCGGTCCGTGAGTAACCCCGGTGGGGTGGTTTTTTTCAGGCTATTCCTTTCTGCTGTATTTTCATGGGAATGTTTTGTTATGTCTTTCAGGCGGGTTAAAACTTCGGCACTGTGGTTTCTCCCGGCCATCTCCCCCCACTATCTCCCACTTCCCTAGCGGGTTCTTGGGGCATCCCGGGTAGCTCTTTAGCGTTAACCCTTACAGGCCTGTTGTGCCATTCAAATCACCATATGGAGGCTTCTGGGGATAATGGGCCTGGGGTTCTTTTGGGACAAGCCCGGCTATGTGTGGTGTGTGAGGTATCCCCCATAAGTGATGATGTCAGGGTATGTGTATCCTGTGCCCAGCAGGTACTTGCGCTGCAGTCTGGGCTGTCTGTTACTGGGCCTGGCGGTGCGCCCCCTCTGGCCTCACCTACCCCCCCACGCTTACATCTGACCCCCACCGAGGGGCATACTAGCGGGGAGTCTCAATCTGATTTAGCTGCACAGGTGGCCAGCATTGAAAAACATCTTGCTGGGTCTGCCCCGTGTAAGGCTTCTGCTAAGAAGCGGCAAGCGGTCCCTACCCCCTTGAGGAGGAGGAATTATTTTCTGATTCTGAATCCTCTGAGGAACAACCTAAGATTTTCGGTGGTACTGGGACTCCCTTTGGGGAAGACCCGTGGTCCCCTGATAACACTGACAGATTGCTGAGTCACATTTTTGAAGTGCTTTGTATTTCTCCCCTGGCAGTGGCTCCGCAGCAGCAGGGTGAGCTTTTTCATACGGTTAAGCCACGCTGGGAGTTCCCTGAGCAGTCTCACATTAATAATCTAGTGCTCAAGGAATGGGAACGGCCTAGCAAGCTGCCAGGGGTGCCTAAGAGTTGGGACAAGGGGTATCCCTTTCCTGCTGATGTTGTTAAGCGCTGGTCATGTCCTCCTGAGGTGGATGCGCCCGTTGTCGGGTTGTCCAATACATCTGTCATGCATTCTCCTGATACCACTACCCTGCGGGATGGTGAGAACCGGCGCTTGGACCAACTGGCTTGTCATGCCTTTGCCTGTGTGGGGACGGCGCTGCACCCGGTTTGTGCCTCTGCTATTATGGCTATTGCCATTAAAGGGGTGCCTAAGTGTCTCTTGGACGGGGCATCTGAGGATGCGGGTAGAGAAGAGTATAGATCTCTCCTGCTTTGTGAGGAATTTATGGCATATATTCTTTCTGCCATGGATGATGCCATTAGAATGTGTGGTAGGACTTCTGCCCTGTTGGTGGCTATACGCCGCTCTGTCTGGCTACGTCAGTGGGTAGCTGATAATGCGGCTAAGAAGGCTCTCACTGGTTTCCCTTTCAAGGGCCTGCGCCTCTTTGGTGAACGCTTGGATTTGTTTGCCAGGGGCGGTAGGTTACCTCAACGTAGGAGGCCGTCCTAGTCCTTTTGGGGGATGGGTGCCTTTCTCCCATCCTTCCGTGGTTCCAGAACTGGCTGAGGAGTCTCCTTTACTGGGGCCCGCGGAGATCATTGGGGAAGGGGCAGAGGATGTGGCCGTCCTGGCCTCTCCTGGGGTCCCAAGCCAAAATCCTCACCAAAGCCCCCCTCAGGCATAAAGGGGTGCCCTCACCCATCCGGGTGGGGGGATGGCTTCGGCTCTTTGCTCACGTCTGGAGGCTTCACGTCTCAGGCCGGTGGGTTCAGGAGGTAGTGTCCTCCGGTTACAAGATAGAGTTTGCAGCCTGGCCGCCTCCAAGTTTCATCAAATCCCGGATGGCTCAAAACCCCCTGTCAGCTCAGGGTCTGTGCCTTGCTGTCCAAAACCTTCTGGAGTTGGGGGTCATCTGCCAGGTGCCTTTGAGGGAAAGGGGCAGATGCTACTATTCCAAACTTTTCACTGTTCCCAAAAAAGACGGGTCCATCAGACCCATCCTGGATTTAAAGCGCCTCAACAAATTTGTTAGATTCAAACACTTTTGCATGGAGACTCTGCGCTCAGCTGTCAATTCACTACGCCCGGGCGACTTCATGACCTCTGTAGAAATCAAGGACGCTTACCTTCATGTACCAATCTTTCCAGGTCATCTGAGATTCCTCAGGTTCGCTCTGGAGGATCAGCACTACCAATTTGTGGCCTTGCCTTTCGGTATCACCTTGGCTCCCAGGGTATTCACCAAGGTGCTGGCGGGTGTAATGGCTCTGCTGAGATCTCAGGGCATTCGCATCCTTCCTTACTTGGACGACATTCTCATCACGTGTCAGTCCTTTCAGCAGGCCAAGCTGGATACCCAGCTGGTGGTGTCCACACTGGAGTCCTTTCTGTGCGTGACTCTAGATACATCTCAGGTCAAGATTTTTCTCCCTCAGCAGAAGGTGGAGAGTCTTCAAGCCCAAGCCAGGCTTCTTATGTCTTGCCCTCATCCCTCCATTCGGCAGGGGATGCAGCTGGTGGGCCTGATGGTGTCTTGCTTCGAGGCGGTTCCATACGCTCAGTTTCACATGAGACCTCTTCAACTTCACCTCTTGTTGGTATGGGATCAGGACCCTCGGTCCCTGGATCAGGTGTTGGTTCTGTCCCCTCTGGTCAGACGGTCTCTCTCGTGGTGGCTGGACCTGTTGGTGGGCAGATCCTTTCTGGCCCCGTGCTGGGAGACAGTCACCACAGATGCCAGTCTTACAGGTTGGGGGGGCTTCTGGAAATCCCTGAAATTCCAGGGTCAGTGGGACCCTCAAGAGGCCCACACCCCTATCAACATTCTGGAACTGAGGTTGGTTCTCGCACAATTGACTCCACACCTTCGGGGTCGGGCGGTTCAGGTCCGCTCAGACAACCAGACGGCGATTGCCTACATCAATCATCAGGGAGGGACCCGGAGCAAGAGGGCCCTCAAGGAAGTGTCCCTGATACTGTCTTGGGCGGAGGAGAATGTTCCCTGCATCTCAGCTGTGTACATCCCGGGGGTGGAGAATCTGGAGGCAGACTTCCTCAGCAGGGGGACTTCTCGTCTGGGAGAATGGTACCTCAGCAGCAGGGTGTTTCACTCCCTGTGCCACCGCTGGGGTCAGCCAGATGTGGATCTGTTTGAGTCCCGTCACAATCACAAGCTTCCAGTCTTTGTCTTTCTGTCCCAGGACCCTCTGGCCTTGGCCATGGATGCACTAGCAATGTCTTGGAAGAGCTTTCAGCTCCTCTATGTGTTCCCTCCTTTTCCTCTGCTGGGCAGGGTGCTGCGCAAGATTGCCCAGGAAGGGGTGCCAACCATTCTGGTGGCCCCCTGTTGGCCAAGAAGAGTGTGGTTCGCAGACATCGTGCAGCTGGCAGTAGATCAGTACGCCCTGCCCAAGGTTCCAGACCTGCTCACTCTGTGCACCTACGCCATCCCAATTTACAAACGCTGGCTTTAACGGCCTGGCTGCTGAAACCTCCATCTTGATGGAAAAGGGGCTGCCTGCCTCTGTTGTTAATACCATGATTCGGGCTAGGAAGAAGTCCTCGTCATCCATCTACTATAGGGTATGGCACGCTTACGTTGACTGGTGTGAGTCTAAGTCGCTTCCCTTGCGGCGTTGTGAATGTCGCTGCACTGATGGCAGAATTCCTGTCACTGGCACTTTAAATGTATGGCCAGGAATGCGGTGTCAATATCTGGATAAGTATGTCATTTTTAGTTAATATATATATCACTGACACTATGAATGCGTGGGCAGGGATGGGATGTAAGCGGCAGAGAAGCAGGTGCCCGTTATTTAGTGTTTGGGTGTCGCTTGCACCTCTGTGGGCTTATGCTGTGTAGTAGTAGTTGTTCTGTTTGTATGTTGAGGCTGTGTGTTTGGGTGCGCATGCGCCAAGACTGTCTAAGATGATGAGAGGTGTGCGCAGGCGCTGAGGGCTCTGGCCAGAAGAGCTGTGTGCGCCCACTGTAAGAAGTGCGCATGCGCTGACCGGATGGCGCGTCGGTGCCGCTCGATCGTAAAAAAACTTCTTTCCCTGTTTGGTTTAATCTAGAGCGGGGGTATCGGGCTAGAAGATAAGTAAGTCCTTGATTTTGAACGTGTTAGCTTTGTGTATATATAGCTGTTTGTTGGTTGCTATGGTCGCATATGGTACCTCTGATTGGTTACGAGCTTTCATCACGTGACGTATCATGTGGATGCGTGTGTCACGTGACACGCGTCCCCTGGATCTTCCGGTTTATATACCGGTATTTTTTTGTAAGCAAGTATCCCAGCAGAAGCCGCGCTGACGGCGAAATGCGTAGGAATCACTTGCTTTATATCTGACTGTGTGGAGGAAGGAGAACTTGGCGGTGAGGATCGCTGGACTTCTTTTATTTGATAAGCGTTTTAATCTTGTTTGTTTGTGAGTGTATTTTTTTACTATTAAATAGCTTGTGCTTTTAAGAACATATTACACAAGTGCGGCTATTTTTGTGCTCTTTTTCCTGCATGATGCTATATGAGCTCTTTGAAGGAATTTGAACCTGGAAAGAAACAAAACGTGGATAATCTCTATTTATATGCACTTCCGTTACTGGAAATTGTTCTCCATCAAGCATTGATGATCTAATATATAAGAGAAGGTCTATCCCATACCAGGAGTTCATATGTGTGGTTAGTGGTGCAATTTGCCCACGATACATCTGGTAAGAGTTTTGGGTGCCCGGTGGCGGTTTCACTCCAGGATTACGTTAGGAGCACGCACTGTGGGACGCACTAAATTCTTGGATTTCTAAAGATAGCTCTGTGTTATTACTACTATTAAGTCGCTTCCCTGTCGGGTGTTTTCTATCCCTAGGATTCTAGAATTTCTGCAACATGGTTTGGATTTGGGTCTTAAACTTAGTACCCTCAAAGGTCATGTTTCTGCTTTGGCCATTTTCTTCCAAAGATCCTTTGCTCACCATCGTCTGGTCAAGACTTTCTTCCAGGGGGTTTCTCACGTGCGTCCTCCACGTAAGCCTATGTTACCAGTCTGGGATTTGAACTTGGTCTTATCTGCTTTGCAAGGGTCTCCCTTTGAGCCTTTTTGTGAGGCCCCTTTGTCCATTTTGATGCTTAAGGTAGTCTTTTTGGTGGCTATCACTTCTGTTAGGCGTGTTTCTGAGTAGGCCGTGCTTTCCATCAAACCCCCTTATTTTGAGAGACACCTGCCTAAGTTTGTGTCTGCTTTTCATCTCAATCAGGACATTGTTTTGCCTTCTCTGTGCCCTAATCCTAGTAACCCTAAAGAGCGGGTTTTTCACTCTCTGGATGTGGTCAGGATTCTGAAGTTCTATTTGGTGGCTACTGAATCCTTCAGGAAGACTGATGCTCTTTTTGTGCTTCCATCTGGGCCTAGGAAGGGTCTGGCTCCAGCTAAGTCCACTATTAGCAAGTGGATCCGTCAGGCTGTGGTACAGGCCTATTCTGCTAAGGGGAAGGAGCCTCCCTTTCACCTTACTGCTCATTCTACTCGTGCTATTGGTGCCTCTTGGGCTTTTCAGCACCAAGGTTCTGTTGAACAAGTTTGCAAGGCCGCTACTTGGTCTTCTGTTCATACTTTTTCTAAGTTTTACAAGGTTGATGTTAGGGCCTCAGCTGATGCTGCTTTTGGTTGCAAAGTTCTGCAGGCGGCAGTGGTTTAAACTGCCCGCTGTTACTTTTTGGGGATCCCACCCAACCTTACGGACACTGCTATTGGATGTCCCAAGAGTAAGGAATATTCTGGAACAGGACGTGCTGTATACTTAGAATAATACAATTCTGTGATTACTCACCTGTAGAATTGGTATTATATGTATACAGCACGTCCTGTTCCATCCCACCCTTGTTATCATTATTCTTAGTTACCTCTGTATGGTGATTGTTCATATGTTCATTCTTGAATTCTTGTTATTATTGTTCTCCCGGCTTCTTGTTAACTGCTTGTCAATACTGGGGAATTTGTGGGAGGTCCCTGACTTATATAGGGCTGGGAGGAGCCACAAGCTGTTTTCTGCAGTCCAGCGCTATCTTGTGGATATATTACCCAAGAGTAAGGAATATTTTGGAACAGGACGTGCTGTATACTGTAAGGGGTTAGGTAGCGGGTTAGTCGTCTCCTGGGTAGACGGGCACATTTTCAGCAGGCACAAAGTCCACAGAACAAGGAAGATTCATTTAACTGACCTCAGCCAGTTTTATTGCCAGATTGTGGTATAAAGTAAAACAAAACTAAACAAAAGAAATCCTATGGCTGTCCGGCTCTAACTAAACATTAGGTGCTCCTGACTAACCCAGTGCCGGCCTAGTACCGGGCACCAACATATCAGATCATGACATACCAGTGGCAATGCTCCCACAGGCTCCTAGCAGATGTCCTGCTCCCAGGATGAGAGAGCCAGAGTGTGTGTGAACTCCCTCCTTCTATCAGGCAAGCACACCTTGGACTAATCAGACAGCCCAAGACCCGGACTGTCCGGGTGGAGTGGGGCCCACCCTCTCTTCCCCACTCCAGCAACACAGGCCCTGTAAATGGGTTTTTTTTTCCAAACCCTAAACTAGAGATCCTAGATCTCTAGTTTCTAACTTCCTGGTTGCTTTTACCTGACAGATACAAGAAATCTTGGGCAGATATACACACCCTCTATGACTTGTCCAGACACTCTGTCACACATTCTTCCTCCCTGTTTCAGACCCGGGGCTGGAACACAACTGGACATCATACAATGGACCCGAGATAAGGCATCAGCATTTTTCATTTGGGTCCCTGGCCTGTGTTTTACTGTAAACCTGTATTCCTGTAAGGCTAAGAACCATCTTGTAACCCTCCTATTCTTTTCCAGATTTTCACACATCCACTTGAGGGGAGCGTGGTCCGTAACCAATTCAAACTGACGGCCAAGCAGGTAATAACGGAGGGCTTCTAGGGCCCATTTAATGGCTAGGCATTCTTTTTCTACAATGGCATACTTTGTCTCATGATCATTTCATTTTCTACTTAGGTACTGCACCGGGTGTTCCTCACCATTCCGCACCTGTGACAGTACTGCCCCCAGTCCCACATCAGATGCATCCGTTTGAAGGACAAACTCTCTCGTAAAGTCTGGCGTTATCAGCACCGGCTGAGCACACAGTAGGCTTTTAAGGGTCTGAAATGATTTTTCCGCCTGTGGCGTCCACTTAACCATGACAGTCTTTGCCTTTCGTCAGGTCAGTCAAAGGGGCCGCAAGGGAGGCAAAATTAGGTATAAACCTTCTATAATAGCCTGTAATTCCCAAGAAAGCACGGACTTGCTTCTTGTTAACGGGCTGAGGCCATCTTTGTATGGCTTCAATCTTGTTTAGTTGGGGTTTTATCAAGCCACGGCCTATGTTGTAACCCAGGTACTTGGCCTCCTCCAGTCCCATGGCAGATTTTTTTGGATTGGCTGTAAATCCTGCCTCACGCAGAGAATTGATAAGGTAAATGGGAATCCCAATCTGGACTTTGGATGATTATATCATCCAGATAGGCTGCTGCATACTGTCTGTGAGGTCTTAAAATTCTATCCATAACCCTCTGGAAGGTGGCAGGTGCCCCATGCAACCCAAACGGCAAAACAACATAATGAAACAACCCGTCCGGAGTGGCAAACGCAGTTTTCTCTTTGGCCTCATCTGCCAGTACCCTTTGGTTAGATCTAGGGTTGTTATATAACGGGCATTTCCGAGTCTATCAATGAGCTCATCCACACGTGGCATTGGGTAAGCATCAAATTTAGATATGGAATTAAGCTTACAGAAGTCATTGCAAAACCTCCAGCTGCCGTCTGGCTTGGGGATCAGAGCTATGGGGCTGGACCATTGGCTATGGGACTCTTCTATTACCCCAAGTTCTAACATCTTCCTCACCTCTGCAGAGATAATCTCTCTCCTGGCCTCTGGTATTCTGTAGGGCCTCAGCTTAACCTTTTCACCTGGTTCAGTCAGAATGTCATGTTAAATGAGAGAGGTACGACCTGGGGTATCAGAGAAAAAAACCCTGTTCTTAAAGAGGAACCCCTGCACTTCTACTTTCTGTGTATCTGCAAGGGAGTCGGGTACTGTTACTTCTGGTAACAAGGGCTTTGCAGAGGCCAACTGCTTTGGTTGGGATGAGGTGTCTGCAGCAAGTGACAGTCGGTCTTTCCACGGTTTTATAAGATTGACGTGGTACACTTGCTCCGGCTTCCGTTTACCTGGCTGGCGGATTTTATAGTTCACCTCATTTATTCTTTCTAATACCTCAAAGGGCCCTTGCCATTTAGCCAGAAATTTACTTTCTACTGTAGGGATCAGCACTAAAACCCGGTCACCGGGGGCAAAGGTACGAATTCTGGCACTGCGGTTATATACTCTTTGTTGTGCCTCCTGAGCATGGGCCATATGTTCTCACACAATAGGCAATACTGCCGAGATTCGATCCTGCATTTGGGCCACGTGTTCAATGACACTCCTATAGGGGGTAGCTTCTTCTTCCCAGGTTTCGTTTGTTATATCTAGAAGGCCCCTCGGGTGACGGCCATATAGTAACTCAAATGGAGAATACCCTGTAGAGGACTGAGGGACCTCACGGATGGAAAACATGAGGTAAGGGAGAAGGAAGTCCCAATTTTTCCCATCTTTATTCACCACCTTCCTTAACATGGCTTTTAGGGTTTTATTGAATCTTTCTACCAGTCCATCGGTCTGTGGATGGTAGACAGAAGTACGCAGCTGTTTCACCTGGAATAATTTACACAGCTCTTTCATGACCCGGGACATAAAGGGGGTACCCTGATCTGTAAGGATCTCTTTTGGTATTCCTACCCGGCTAAACACGTGCACCAACTCTTTAGTTATAACCTTGGATGACGCATTGCGTAGGGGTATAGCTTCCGGGTAATGGGTGGCATAATCCATAATTACAAGAATATGCTGGTGGCCGCGGGCAGATCTTACAACGGGCCCCAACAATTCCATTGCTATTCTCTCAAACGGCACCTCAATAATTGGTAGAGGAACCAGGGGACTACGGTAGTGTCGAGGAGCTGAAACCTGGCACTCTGGGCAGGAGTCACAATAATCTTTTACGTCTTTGTAAACCCCAGGCCAGAAGAACCGTCGAAGGACTCTATCTATAGTTTTCTCTGTCCACAAATGCCCCCCCATAAGGTGGCCATGTGCCAGATCTAGCACAATCCTTCTATATGCCTTAGGGACCACTAGTTGCTCCACCAGATCCTCTCCCCTTTTTACCACTTGGTACAGCAAGTCATGTTTTACCGCCATGTATGGATAGGACAGTCTGGTGTCAGGCTCCACCAGGTTACCATCAATCATTTTAACATTTTCCCGGGCTCGGGTAAGAGTGGGATCTTTCAACTGTTCAGCACCAAACTGATCCTTCCGCACCTCAAGATCAGGCATACTGTCACTAGGGGGCTCTAGACTGCTATGACCCTCTGGGGACACCGCATTGTGGGGTTCAGCTTCTTCCCCAGACATAACTGAAAAGGGGAAAGTTTCCTCCTCAATTAGGGCCCCACTTACTGGCAGTGTATTTGAGACCCTCTGTTCCCACATCTTCCAGAAATGTGGGAAGTCCCGCCCCATGATGACATCATGCATTAATAATGGCACTATCCCCACCATGAATTTTACTGCACCAAACTGTGTATGTATGTCCACTACAGCCGTGGGGTAATGTCGAGTATCCCTGTGAATACAAGTAACCCCAATAGTTTTCACCCGACGGGTTATTGGAGGCACCAAATCTGTGTTTACCAGGGTCACTAGACTACCTGAGTCTAACAGTGCATTTACAACTTTACCTTCGACCGTAATAGGACACATGTGTTTCTCATCCCCAGCATTTGGTAACGCTACACACGCAAGCTGAGTGTACAGTGATAAGCGGCGGTTTATGTAGGAGACATCACATTGCATGGCATCATCATACATTGGGCAATTGGCAATAATATGACCGGGCATTTGACATCGAAAACACTTTATAACGTCCTTACTGAGTCTCTTATAGGCCCCCAACTTCCCTGGCATGGCTTGCCAGCTTCTAGAGCCTGGACCTTCAGTCTCTCCACTTGCATGCACCAACCCATCAGATCTACCAGCCCCCTTTTCCCTTAGAACAGTCTTACCAGGAAGTCCTGGAGATCTCCGCTGTGGGACTAGGGGGCGCTGTGGCAGACTCATCAGTTCCTCAGCGGCTTTGTACCTCTCCACCATCTCCACCATTTGGTCAGCATCTTTAGGGTCTCCATGGCTCACCCACTTGCGCAAGGTAACGGGGAGGGATCTTAAGTACTGGTCCATCACAACCCGTTCCACCATCTGGGGGCCTGTCAGGATCTCTGGCTGCAAACACTTCTTGGTTAGGTGAATGAGGTCATGCATTTGCGAGCGTGGAGGTTTGTCCATGCTGTAGAGCCAGGTGTGCACGCGCTGTGCACGGACAGAAACTGTGACTCCAAGGCGTGTTAAATTTTCCTTTTTTAGCTTGCCATAGTCCATAGCATCCTGGGTTTCCAGGTCAAAATAGGCCTTTTGAGGTTCTCCTGAAAGGAAGGGTGCCAAAAGACCCGCCCATTGTTCCTTTGGCCAACACTCTCGCTCGGCAGTCCTTTCAAAGGTTGTCAAATAGGCTTCCACATCATCAGCTGCGGTCATTTTTTGTAGGAAATGACTAGCTCTTATGGAGGCTTGAGTAGCGTCTGCAACACCTAGGGCCCGCTCAGTGACACTGGCTAGCTGCTGTAGAACAACTTTTAAGGTCTCCCGGTCTTTTCTTTGCTCTTCCTGTGTAGCCTCCAGTTGAGTTGTCAGTCTGCGGCTTGATTCCTCAAGTGCTCTTTGCTGCACCATGGTAGCCTCCTGCTGCACTCGGGTAGCCTCCTGTTGAGAGGCCACAGCTTGCAACATAGCTTTAATTACATCCTCCATTTTCCAGATGCAAAGAAACAGTCTGCAAAAAAAAGGACTCCGGCCCTTTAAATTTCCAGTTTTGTTTTCTTTTGCCAAAAATTAGTGCCTAAATCATCCTCCACCACTTGTAGGGGGTTAGGTAGCGGGTTAGTCGTCTCCTGGGTAGACGGGCACATTTTCAGCAGGCACAAAGTCCACAGAAGAAGGAAGATTCATTTAAATGACCTCAGCCAGTTTTATTGCCAGATTGTGGTATAAAGTAAAACAAAACTAAACAAAAGAAATCCTATGCCTGTCCGGCTCTAACTAAACATTAGGTGCTCCTGACTAACCCAGTGCCAGCCTAGTACCGGGCACCACAACATATCAGATCATGACATACCAGTGGCAATGCTCCCACAGGCTCCTAGCAGATGTCCTGCTCCCAGGATGAGAGAGCCAGAGTGTGTGTGAACTCCCTCCTTCAGGCAAGCACACCTTGGACTAATCAGAGAGCCCAAGACCCGGACTGTCCGGGTGGAGTGGGGCCCACCCTCTCTTCCCCACTCCAGCAACACAGGCCCTGTAAATGGGTTTTTTTTCCAAACCCTAAACTAGAGATCCTAGATCTCTAGTTTCTAACTTCCTGGTTGCTTTTACCTGACAGATACAAGAAATCTTGGGCAGATATACACACCCTCTATGACTTGTCCAGACACTCTGTCACAATACATATAATACCAATTCTACAGGTGAGAATTCACAGAATTGTATTTTTTTTTACACATCGTCTAGAAGCAGCATTAGCGGAGGTGGCAGCCAGAGCAGGGACAGTTAGGAGCGAGGCTCATGTAAGTTTACTGTTTTTTTTAACAAAATGTTTCTGATAAGATGCATTGACATTTTCCCTTTTTAATTAAGGACATCAATAAATAAAAATATATACATAAATAAATAGATACACATATACATAAATAAATAAAAATGATACATTTTTTACAGGTGTCAGAGGTTCGGGGGGTGGGGGGGGCAGAGGAGGTGTTGGTGGTGGATGTGGCAGTGTATGTGGAAAAGTTGGAGGAGGATATGGCAGGGGCGGAGGAGGAGGTACCAAACACTTTAAGGGCTGTTGGTCTGCACTTCTACTCACCCGGGCATTTTGGAGATGAAACTCCACTAATGCCTGTTGCTGCTCACGCACCCTTTTCAGCATATACAACGTGACATTCCGCTGTGCAAGTCATATATGAGGCAGTGGGTGGTAAGTTTCTCTGCAGTGCAGTCAGGTGATCAGCAGCAGGGTAGGATTGCTGAAGCGCACTTTATGCAGCAGCTCCGGCATGAAAGGATAATGGTCTAGGAAGCTCTGCACCACCAAATGGAGCACATGCTAGGGATGTGCGTCAACCTGGCTTGTTCCAAGGCTGCTACAAGGTTACGCACATTGTCACACACCACCTTGCCAGGCTTTAGGTGCAACAACAGCAGCCTCTGTTTGCCCCTGCATGCCAACCCACA
This sequence comes from Gastrophryne carolinensis, assembly GCA_027917425.1. Classification (NCBI taxonomy): domain Eukaryota; kingdom Metazoa; phylum Chordata; class Amphibia; order Anura; family Microhylidae; genus Gastrophryne; species Gastrophryne carolinensis. The sequence continues at coordinate 297,157,393 of CM051237.1, read as the reverse complement.
GCTCCTGGGTGGTGTGGGGTCCTTCACCCAGACAGATAAGTTTTAGCACCACATGCTGCCATTTCCCCATGGCAGTGCTCAAATTGGTGATGCAGGGGCTGCACTGACTGCTTGAGTAGGAGGCACGGACTGATTTCCAGCAACCAGTGAAAGGATATGCGCCACAGTGCTTCCTCATTGCTGCAGTCCCAGCCACCACTACATTGACCCAGTGGGCAGTTCGAGAGATGTAATCTCCCTGCCCCTGATTACTTGTCCATGTGTTAGTGGTGAGATGGACACTGGAACTAATACCATTGCCCACTGCACATCCTATTTTTCCACAACCTGTTGGTGCAGGGCAGGAATGGCCTGGCGAGAACAGTAGAAGTGTCTGGAAATGGTGTACTGTGGAACAGCTGCTGTCATTAGATCTTTAAAATAGTCTCCATCAGGCAGAATGGGAGCATTTCAAAGGCCAGCAATTTGTAAATGCTCGCATTCAGGGCCAGGGCTCATGGGTCCAACTGTGTTTTCTCGAGAGTTTGCAGGATGGAAAGCTGAAAGCTTCCCTGGAATGTTGTGGACTGGCTTTGTGATGGTGGTGGTGGTGCTGCTGCTGCTGGAGAAGGTGGTGGTCCCACATTCAAGCATTGAGGCAAAACAGGTGGCATTGTCATGGGGAGGCGGTAGCAACTAAGTCAACCAAAGCAGCAGAGTGAACCTCAGGTGTTTCCGTGTTTTTTAGGTGTTTTTGCCGCTGCAGCTTGTGTTTAGATTGCAGGTGCCTGATCATGGACATGGTGGTGAGATTATTAAGAATTTTCCCTCTTTTCAAGCTTGCAAATGACCTTGTATGCTGTTGGCCACTTGAAAAAAAGATGACACGCTGGTGAGATCCTTTGAGTCTGCCTTGGCGCACTTAGTCGCTGCACACAGTGGGCAGAGGCAGCAATCAGCTGACCACTGCCACCCTTCTTCCTCTTCTTCTGGCTGCCTGGGGCCGGGTGACTACCACCCCCTCTTCCTCTGAACTCTGATGGCCTTCAGTGCACGTTGGGTCTAGGACTTCTTCATCACCCCTGGCATCCTCTTCCACCTACTCCTCTCTGCTAGCTTCCCAGCCTCAATATTGTAGAAGGCTGGCCACGCCCTCATCCTCCAACATAAGTATTTGGGCATTTGCAGAGCTCAGTACTCTTGGCAGAAGTGGAGTGGGTGGAAGACAATCCCATAGGACTGGTACCACTGCGTGCCTCAACTTGTTCTGGCCTCACCACTCTGCCAGCAGTATGGGGGCCTACAAAAACACGCTCCAAACCCGGGTGCCTGCAGGCAAGGATGAAACACATCTTCTGCCTGCAGCACCAGCTTTGTTACCAGCAGCAGCACCACAGCCATGGCCCTGTCCTTTATTTGCTGATTTCTGCATTGTTAGAGATCTGCAGTTACAGTGGCCCTAAATGAACAAATAAGGAAAATTCCCCTTAATTGCCCTGAACCAGTGGATACTCCACTAATAATTGGTATTAAAGAACACTAACACACAGGTGCTCTGAACTATTGGTATGAAAGAGCACACAGGGGCCCTGAACTATTGGTATAAAAGATTACTGCCCCCCAAGTGGTATGAACAATTGGCATGACAGAGCACTGACACACAAGTGCTCCGAAACTATTAGTATTAAAGATTACTGCCCCCAAGTGGCCAGAACAGTTGGTATGAAAGAGCACTGACACACAAATGACCTGAACTATTGGCATTAAAGAGTACTAACACACAAGGGCCCTGAACAATTGGTATGAAAGAGCACTGACACACAAGTGACCTGAACTATTGGTATAGAAGAGCACTGACACACAAGTGCCCTGTACTATTAGTATTAAAGAGTACTAACACACAAGTAGCCTGAACAAATGGTATGAAAGAGCACTGACACACAAGTGCCCTGAACTATTGCTGTGAAAGAGCACTGACAGCAAACTACTTGAAGCAAATGCTATTACAGAGTACTGACACTCAATTTCTATTACAGTGTACTGACATTCAGGTGCTATTACAGAGTACTGGCACTCATGTGCTATTTCCGACTACTGACACCTAAGTGCTATTACAGAGTACTGACACTCAAGTGCTATTACAGAGCATTGACACTCAGGTGCTATTACAGGCTACTGAAACACATGAGCTATTAGAGTACTGACACTCAAGTGCTATTACATAGTACTGACACTCAAGTGCTATTACATAGTACTGACATTCAAGTGCTATTACATAGTACTGACATTCAAGTGCTATTACAGAGTACTGATATTCAAGTGCTATTACAGAGTACTGACACTAAGGTGCTATTACAGATTACTGACACTCAGGTGCTAATACAGTACTGACACCCAAGTGATAATACAGAGTACTGACACTCAGGTGATTTTAATGAGTACTGACATTCAAGTGCTATTACAGGGTACTGACATTCAAGTGCTATTTCAGAGTACTGACACTCAGGTGTTATTACAGAGTACTGACACTCAGGTGTTATTACAGAGTACTGACACTCAGGTGTTATTACAGAGTACTGCTATTCAGGTGCTATTACTAAGTACTGGCACTCAGGGGCTATTACAGAGTAATGCCCTTAGTTGCTATTAAAGAGTACTGACGGTGAGTGTGGGTGGTGACACAGACCCAGACTTATATACAGCGGGGTCAGGTGTCCCGCGGGGCCATGGGGGGGGGAGGCTGTTTTTGCTGTGCTGTTCGGGCTGAAATCCATGCTCGGGTTCAAGGACCCAAATGCGCAAAGTTTGGGTTTGCCCAACCCTATTCACAACCAAATGTGCAGCCAGAGTTACGCCAGTGGAGGATCTGTGGTGAATAAAGAAAAACAATAAGAATGTAATTTCTTCACTGTGTGAGATGTTTATTTTTTTACTGTTAACCCTTTGTGAACTGGTAAGGGATCAAAGAGACCCCTATACCCATTCACAAGGCTTGGGGGTGCCGGCAAGTCATCTGCGGTCTCCGAGCCCCCAAAAGCTGGTGCCCTAGCTGGTTATGCTGGGAAGTGGGGACCCCATGGCATGTTTTAAAATTTTTAAGGGTTTTTAAAAAAAAGCTTCAGGTTAGAAGTAGTAGTCGTAGTAGTATTTTATTTGTAAAGGTTATAAAGTTCTCTTTTTAGTTTGGGAGGTCTCCTGGGCAGGAAGGCGGGGCTTTTGATACATATGTGGTATTGTTCTAATCAGCTTTCAAAAGCAAAATGGTTTTCTTAAATAAAATAAATGTTTTGTTTAAAATAAATGTGTCCATTTAATTTTTTTTTACTTTTTTCACTTGAAAATATTTTTAAAAACACTGGAAAAATTACAAACAAGACAATTCATGTTAAAGCATAAACTATGCCTATATATATTTTAAGTTAAGCATGGTGAAAAAATGACCTGTCAGCAGAGGGTGACAAAATGTCAAGTAGGCTAGTAGTTAAAAGGGTTAAAAGTACCTATCATATGTTGTTTACTGTTCTGCATTTTCAGACTTTGTTTTTTCTGTTTGCATACTGATACTTTAGGAAAAAAAAATGTTTTATTATTTTTTAGGAGAACCCTGTGCAACCAAAGAATTTATTGAGGGATTACTTTCAGAAAACTGTGCCTACATCAACAAGCCTGATACGCCTAGAAAACTTGAGGTGTGTACTTCCAGAGAATATATAGTTTGTGGGGGAATTTCAAGCGTAAAGGGTTGTTTTTCTTGAAAAACTGCAAGGTGTGCATAGCAGTTGTATTTTATCTGAAAATCTCTTAAATTTTGGGGGCGTCTCCTAGGCAGGGAAGGATTTCTACCATTACATATATGGTACCTTTGTAACCGGGGAAAAAGGGGCATTTATACGCAATATGATTTTATTGAAAAACTTACATTTTTTATTACAAATAAAAACTAAAAATTATATTGACATTTCATGTTAAGGCCCAGACAAAAAAAACAATATATAATTTTCGTGTGAAAGCCCTTCAAAAATCACAGTTGAACATATAACGTATAGCACAAACTAGTGAAAAATTGTCTGCCAAGAGAGTTACAACATCTCTAGGTAGGCTGCACTTAAAAGGTTAAAATATTCTGAATCAGCTGATATGATCTGAATATAATATTCTAAAATCCGTGTCAGAGCAGAACAGAGACATATTCAAGCAACATTAGAAATGTCCAGTCCAGTTAGGGATAAGGGCGTCTTGGCTACTCCAATCTCAGCTGTTTGCTGAAAGTGTTGTCACCATGTCACAGGAATAAGAGGACACACGACAGTGATATATTTTAGAAGATACGGACACAGCTTTTGTCAGCCTTTAAAATGCTAATTGTAGGCAGATCAACACTGCTCTCATACAACAGTTATTCATCACATTCCTCATATAATATTTTCCTAGCCTTAATAGCTTTAGGGCGCCAGAAATGTTGCATTCTGGAGAAAACACTGACCTGGATTTTGAAGGGTGTGAAATCGACATGATTAATAATTATCGTTATTAGCACATGTGCCAGCTGCTCATGTATGGTTAGCCTTGATTTATGGCTCTGTAACTGCCCATATCCGCTCCTTAAGAAGCCTTGGTGACACAACTGTGGGCAGAATGTGTCCTTCCCATTACCAAAGCCTCATCTTCAGAATGTGGGTGAAAAACATGCTTCTTGACAAGTAGACACCTCAGTGGGATGGAGAGAGGCCCTTGTTTTCCCTGCTTGTTGTAAGGGACCGCTGGAACCTATCTCCTTGGAGCAGTCGGTCAAAGCCTTTGATGTTTTTAGTCCCCCTCTCCCAGTTACCAGAATGCAAATGCTCATTTTTTATTGGTAATGTCATCACAACAGAGAACAGTGAATAACAATCATGCTGGGGACAACTGCAAGATACTGTCTTGTGGTAAATACTAAATCTAAACATAGCTGGAATCTTCTACGCTTTATTAGCATTATTTATGTGAACTCCACTAAAGTCATTTCTGTCTTTGTCATTATAGGAAGGCTTATTATGTCACAAATTCTTAAGTAGACATATGTGTCATTCTGCACACTGCATTGTGTGCTTAAAAGCCTTCCTTTGTTAAATAATTAATAATAATTTCCCTATTCACAGTTTAAAAAACAGATGTAGCATTGATGGAAAAGTATAGAATATAACAATAACTTTCACTTGGCCCAAGATGCTGACTGCTTTTGCATCCATAACTCGGGAGAATTCCTTGTGGCCCACACTGCTTTGCGGCTGGCAGGGCAGCTGCTTCTAACAAACCAATCCCTGCTGCCCTAGTCTCCCCCTTGCCTGGCCCACTGTAACTCCCCTAGCAAAAAAAACCCAGCTCATGTTCTGTCCCCCATGCTATTGCCTCAGCATCAAGGCTGTAGGGGGACATATCCACTTGCAATGCTGTAGTCTCAGCAGTGGAGAGTCCTTGTTAACTCTCTGGATGCACACTGGGAGGGCTCAGTGGGGATGCCACAGGTTAGTCATGGGCTGTCCAGAAAAATCTAGGGATGATTTTTGGCCCCAGACCGACACTCTCCTTAGGCATAGAGCTGACCCTCAGCTTTGGCTCATTGTTACATTCAACCCAAATATTTATTGAAGCTCAAACCCAAATGTGGCAATTTTGAGGTCAAATTATTCTCCCCAATTTTCAATTTTCCTTTACAACTTGAGAAATAGCCCTTCCCCATCCAGGGGGAAATGGCCAGTCCAAGATTAAGGGGGTTATTTAAGAAATGCTAACACCACGTAGTACCATGTAGCGTCAGGTGAACGCTGGGCGCAGCATGTGAAAACCATATGTATGAAAGCCAAAATGATGATTGCCTCTAATAGCGATGAATGTATTACTAGTGGCGGCTCAGTGTAAAGCGTCGGCGCTGTATGTTCACTTGCCACGTAGTACCTGTCGCTCAACAGCGTTATCCCATACATTTCAATGGTGTTTTATTGCTTGTGTATAAATAAAATTTTAATTAATAATTTTTCTCAATTTTAGGATCAAATTATAGTGTGACCTCTCCTGCTCAGCAACCAAACACAAAAACATTGATTGAGGGAGATTGCTTCTACAGCGCCCTCCAGACATCACATTTATCAATGCTGGACAGGATAGTACAGCATCACTTGTCCAGCTGCTACACTTAGTGCCAGACACCCGCTTGAAGCGTCCACTAGCTCTAGGCGCCGCTACATAGACACTCAAATGGCAATACGTGGCGCTAGTCTTAAATCAGCCTCTGCTTTTTTATCACATGACTTGAATAATCTCATCAGTTAGTTGAGCAGTGGGCATGATTTAAAATGTGTAGCATTTTGTTATTAAAAAAAAAAGATTACGCTCAGGGCTATTAGCCCAGCACACCACGCATAAGGATCAGACTGTTTCAGACCGCCAATGCCCAAGAGGGTGTGTAGGGAATCATCAAGCCAGGTGCTGCATGTCAAGCAGGTGATTAGCTGCCCCCCCCCCACACACACACACAACCCCTGCTCATTTTAATAAAATATGAAAACAAATGATTTCTAATTATTTATTTACTGCTGGCGTCATTCTCCTTGGTTCCCTGACTTGCTTGCAGGACACTAGCCTGCATCACCCCATAGTGTCTGCAGAGCCCCCTGTTGGTAATTTGTTCTTCAGGGGGACACAGCCGCCACGTCCTCCTTCATCTCTGTTCATTTATGGAGTCAGTATACTCACGTTGCCAGTGATCTCAAGGAGCATGATCAAGCCACAGTTAGCTGATTAGCTGCTGCTCATGTGCCATGAAATTGGTGGACAAGAGGTCCCCAGGGATACACACAGTCCATCCCAAAAAGAAAACCTTTTCCAACTTTAAATAAATACATGTGCGCAGAGTTTAAAGGGACTTTAAGCGTGCAAAACAAAATAATTATTTTTTAATTTCTTACAAAATGCAGCTGATTGTATTGTTATGGAGCAGCCAGGGGAGTAACTATAGAGGATGCTGGGGTACACCCTCAAAATCATCATTACAACCCTCCAAGAGATATTGTATGTTTGATTGATCTGAATTGGTTTTATCTATATCTATATTAATTTAGTTTTCTATAGCTGACACAAACACTAGTCATCATTGATGTCTGTAGTTAATTATTAGACACAGGGTATAGTATAGTTATAAGTAAAAATGAAAATCCTGCATTTAAACCCCCCACCTCAACTATCCCTTAAAGCTCAATAATAAAATGTATTTTCCTCTTATTACTTGTTTTATTTGCCTTTAACCCTTCTAGTGCCAGCTACGTGAGTCTCACATAGTCGCCTCTACCGTTAAGTGCCAGCAACGTGAGACGTAGCTGCCTTTAAACCCCCACAGTAAAAAAAATATAAAAGTTAAAAACTCACCTGACCCCTCGTTATATTAGGCCGGGTCTTCTCTTCACCCAGGGGGCATCCAATCCCCCCCCCCCCCCAGGGCTCCTCTGTCTTCAGGAGGGTGGCCGAAATAGCGCCCCCCCCCCCCCCGCTTCTGCCGCTGGCACAAACTGTAAAAAAAAAAAAAATGACATTTACTCATCTGCAGCCCCGATCCCTCCCACGGGGTCTCCTCTTCACCGAGGGGGCCTCCGATCGCCGGGCTCTTCCGTGGTGAGGAGAGGGCGAGAAATGTCATTTTTTTATTAACCCCTTATGCTCTGTCGCCCAGCAGCTATAAAAGGCTTCCAGGAGCAGCAGAAGAGCAGAAGCCAGAGCGTGGGACACAGTGCCCAGGGATGGATGGGAGGTAAGTATAAAAAAAAAATAAATAAATAAAATATTTTTTCTCCATGTGTCTGTGGGATTTTTTTACATTTAACCCTTTGTGAACTGGTAAGGGATCCATGAGACCCCTATACCAGTTCACAAGGCTGGGGGCTGGCAAGTCACCTGTGGCTAGCATGTGACTTGCCATTGCCTGCCTCCCCAAAGCCCAGGGGGGGGGGGGCAGAAGAGCCCGGGCCCACAGAGGGTATGTGGGGGGCCACAAAAGCTGGCCTCTGCACCCTGTTCCTACAAGCCCCCATATTTGGGGTAGGAGGGCCCCATGTCATTTTTGGGGGGATTTTTAAGGGTTTTTAACCCTTAAAATTCCCAAAAGATTGGGTCCCGATGTCATTTTTTTTTTAAATTAACCCCTTATGCTCTGTCACCCAGCAGCTATGAAAGGCTTCCAGCAGCAGCAAGAGAGCAGAGGCCAGCGTGGGAGGTAAGTATTAAAAAAAAAAACAAACAAATAAAATATTTTTTTCTCCATGTGTCACCCGGCTAGCGGGTGACTTGCCATTAACCCCTGGCACCCCCAATTACCTGCCGCCCCATAGCCGGGGGGGGCAGAAGAACCCGGGCCCACAGAGGGTATGTGGGCTTGTAGGCTGTAGGGTGGGGGACCACCAGAGCTGGCCCCTGCACCCTGTTCTACAAGCCCCCATAGCTGGTCCCGGGCTGGTTATGATTTTTAACCCTTAAAATTCCCAAAAAATGCCCCTCCCCCTATGTTATTTTTTTTTTTAAATTAACCCCTTATGTTTATAGTGTGGATAGTAGTTGTATTTTTATTTGTAAATGTTATAAAGTGCTCTTTTCAGTTTGGGGTTTCTCCTGGGCAAGAATGGGGGGGGGGCTACCAATACATATGTGGTACCGTTGTAATCGGGAGAAATGGGGCTATCACATGCAATATGGTTTTCAATAAAATTCATTAAAATAAAGGAGACAATTGTCTAAAAAATATTATTATATTTATTTATTTTTTTTTTGTTTTTTTTTTTTACGCAAAAATATTTAAAAAACAGTAGAAAAATTACAAACAAGACATTTCATGTTAAAGCCTAAACTCTGCTGCAAAAATATGTATATCATTTTCCTGGAAATGTCAGCAAAAATCACAGTTAAACATGGCGCAAAATGGGGAAAATGTCAACAGAGGGTGACAAAACTTCAAGGAGGCTGGCAATTAAAAGGGTTAATAGTACTTATGCAGGTTGGGTATTGTTCTGCTCGAGGGACCTTGCGCTTTCAGATTTAGCTTGTTTTTTTGCATATTGATATTTTAAGAAAACATGTTTTTTATTCTGCTTTTTTATAATTTTATTTAGGGAAACCCTGTGCAACCTAAGAATTCTTCAAGCGATTACTTCCAGAAAGATGAGCCCACTACAACAAGCTGGGTACGCTTAGAAAGCTTAACATGTGTACTTTCAGAGAATATATGGTTTATGGGGGATATTCCAAATGTAAAGGGTTGTTTTGGTTGAAAAATTGCAAGGTGCGCACTTTGTCTGCAGAGCTGAAATTTTCAAGTATAATTACCGTTATGCACATGCTTTACTTTGGGGTGTTTGGCAACTCTTCCCTTGACAGTAGCAATGCATGTTGGGTACCGTTCTGTTCAGGAGATGTTGCTTTTTCAGATTCAACTTGTTTTTGCATATAGTTCTTTCAAGGAAAATGTGGCTTTGATTTTTCGTTTTTATTCTTTTTTAGGGAAACTCTGTGCAACCAAAGAATTGATTGAAGGATTACTTCCACAAAACTACACCCAAATAAACAAGCTTGGTACGCCTAGAAATCTTGAGGCGTGTACTTCCAGAGAATATATAGTTTGTGGGGCGTATTTCAAATGTAAAGGGTTGTTTTTCTGGAAAAACTGCAAGGTGCGCTTAGTGCGTAGCATAATTGTATTTTATCTGAAAATCTTCTAAAGCGCTGTTTCAGTTTGGGGGAGTCTTCTGGGCAGGAAAGGGTGTCTACCAATACATAAGTGGTACCGCTGTGGGATTTTGCACGCAATAAGATTTTATTGACAAACTTAAATTTTTTATTACAAAAAACATGACAAATTGCATATTTCACCCAAAAGTATTGAGAATACACTAAAAAAGGCCAAACAAGACATTGCATGTTGAAGCTCAGACTTTGCTGAAAAAAAACAATATATGATTTTCCTGGAAAATCCCTGGAAATCCCTTCAAAAATCAAGGTTGAACATATGTAGCGCCAAATAGTGAAATGTGGTCTGGCAAAAAAGGGTGACAAAAATTCTAGGAAGGCTGGCACTTAAAGGGTTAAAGCTAGTCCCCCCCCCAGTGGCCAATTTAACATACAATGGAGGTTTTCCTTAAAGTGATCCTAAAGTCCAAAATTAAGCAGCTCCCACCGCACAGGCTGATGATGATTGACTCACTCAAGTGAAAATTAGAAGGCTCACCTGGACTACCGCTGCCGCCACTAATGGTGGGGGAAGGGGCAGGTATCCAACCTTTATGGACACTTCAATGAGGACCAACCATTCATGGCCACTCCAGGGCTTGCGGTAACTACCCCTGGGGCATCCTGATTTGGGATGTCCTGCTTTGTGAAACCACCAGCAACTCAGATAGGTTTGCTTGAGTGCACGTTGAGTAAGAAGGCCAATGATGTGGCCACTTTATGCTCTGTTTAAAACAGGGTTGCATTGATATTCACGGCTGATGACAATGATTGTATGAGAGCTCGTACATGCACCATGGGTATTCCCAAAATATTTATTTTTATATTTAGATGCATTATTTGATTTTACCACTAGGCCATGCTGTTGGAGAGAGCTGTAAACGGTAACCTCTAGGGAGAGCACTAGCCAAGATTATCAGGAAAACAAAGCAAAAGAAAATAAATTGAAAATTTCTTCCTGCCACAGAATGGAAAATCCTGGGTTTACTGGAAATGAGGATCCTTCATTTTAAAGTTGCCCTTTAATCTATGGGATTAAGGGAACATATCAATAATAATAATAATAGTAAAAGAAGCAATAATTTAATCAACAACATGTACCAATTTACTGAATTATTAACAGTAATTGAAAAATATTAAAAATACTTTTGTTGAGACAAAGCACTACCCCCTCCCTTCGCTTCTCAATAGAAGTCAATGGGGCAGCATTCTGCAGTAATCCTATCTTGGCTACTCCCATGAACCACAAGAGTTATTTAGAATAAACTGTCCCTTTAAGAGGTGGAGCCATGTGATCTTGCAGTCTAGTTGTTAATAGCTAGAGTAGAGTTGGCAGTAGAGTTGGCTGATACACTCTCTTTCTCCACCTCGTGGTCAGACAGGATAGGTCTCAACACAATATAGTCACACAATCAAACTTAGAGCCTCATTTATCAAGAGTCAGCTTCTGTCAATACCACTCAGCAGCAATATTTAGCCTCAGTGGCACTCAGTGCATGATTTAACAAACAAAAAACAGGCAGCAAAAAATGTGTCTACCATTCGGCATGTAATATATCACTAGCGCCATATCGTTCGCGGTGATGGTTGCTCTTCCCAAAGCTGCGCCGCTTTATAGGTGCTGTAGGTTTAGATCTTATAGAGCACAATGGGCAGAACTTTACTGAAGTGTTGCTGGCTTCTAATTAATATGAAACACAATAATTTTTACAGAACTTGCATCGGTGACTTGTCATGAATTTTTGTAAAAGCAGGACTTAGATGTTGCCAAATGACATTTTATTAATTTCAATGTGTAATTTGGAGCACAACAACTAAAACGCATCTTAAACGCACTGTAAAATTTGTCCCCTTTGTTCACAGCAGTGATATCCTGTAACTGTAATGATGAAACACTGACCAACGCTTGTTACATACAGTGCCAATCTTTTCAGCATGCCAAAAATTAATAATTTGCAGAGCCTAAAAGTTGAAGAGTACAGCTGAAAGGTACAGAGTGGCGCTCACTGTCGCTGGTACATTTGCATAAGGGTAAAACAGGTGCTGACACAGGCCAACCAGTACCTAGTTCACCAATTCAAGCTGATTATTTACTATCGGATGTGATTCTGTACAAATAACAGCTGCAAAATATAAATATATGCCAGCACTCCAAAGCTGACCTGTAAACCAGCAAAATGAAGCTAAACGGCACACTCCATAAATAAGGCCCTAAATCATAACATTGACAAAAGTGAAAGTCACCCTGTAACCCTGCCCTGCCACTGAACAAGGGTGGCAGGAGTTAAAAGAAAAAACTGCTTACCTCCTGCGTTGTTCCCCCCCGATTCTGTTTCTGGGTGCTGTCATCTTGAAACTGCTGCAGAGAGCGGCTCCCTGCGAGGCACTGCCCCCAAATCACTTTAATGGGTTTGGCTAGTATGTAGCTAGTGACTGGTCATCCACTTTAACTTACTGTTGGTATAACAACTTGAATACAACTAATTGTTTTTTTTATCTCTTACTTTAAATAATACGCCCCAATATTTAGAATCACTTAGCTCTTAATAATAATTCCAGTGGCGGGGATCAAGGTGACAGGTAAGATTTAGGGCATTTGCAGGAGCTTGATCGAGGGGGACCCCGGCAATCTGGATACCCCTCTACCCCATTCATGCAATATTTATGAGGTTATCCAAATGATTTAGGATTTTTGGGGAGAAACAGTCAGTCAGAACTTATCTCAGTTTTCTTCTGTTTTGAAATGAAAGCCACCACACTTGTTATGGAAAAATTTCATAGGTGAGGTGCAAATATTTTTCAATGCTGTTAATATTGTACTTGAGAAGAAGACAATAAAACAGCAGCCTATCGGAAATCCCAAAACATTTGGAGAGGCTCATTTTTTAATGTGTTTGGATTTAAAATAGGCTGCTTTTATGTTTCAAAATCTAAAATAAAATATGTAGGCCATGAAAAATACTTTGTTCCTTGTATATGCAATGTAACAACTGTAATTGTAACAATAATAAAAATCTTATAAAGAAAATAAAAATAATAATACTTTGGCCCCTAGCCTATTGAACTTTCCTATCTTAGTTGCAAGGGATTTTGTGTGCTAATTTAGAAAACTGAGCCTCCCCAGAAAGACATAAAATTATTTGGAGAACCCCCATATTACCTCTATAATTCTACATTTCAACTTTTAACGGAAAAGCCCACTTCTGTGACTACTAAGACTTTGCCGGGTGCCAACAACCCCCCCCCCCCCAGTGGTAATCGGAGCCTTGGAAAGCACAGTTTAGTCTCAAGGGGCTCGGAATTCATAAAAGCAAACGGAAACTAGTGATGTTTATATTTTGGGCTACCAAGCAGACCATATGCACATCCTGGAAGTCCCCAGTTTCAGGCTAAGACAATAATTTCAAATATGATGGCTATTGAAAAACTCCCCACAATTAGATCTGATAAATACAAGACACTTCTGAAAGTTTGGTCTTTCGTTTCTCTTTTGCTCCTTTTCTTTCTGCCATGTTTCTCCTCTCCTCCTTTTTGAGTTATATTCATTGCCATTGTTTAAAATATCAGACAAGAAAACACCCACAACTTAGGGAAAGCCACACTTAAACTCCTGCCACAACATGTTCAGAAGGTAAATTGACCTTACCACTTCAAAAACCTTCCTTGTTGCCAACAGTTTCAAGCCAGGTGGATCTCCCCACCTGCCTTGAATTCCAGAAGTAATTGGAAAAAACTAGCGCCCAACTGTTATCCTCTAGTTCAAGATCCTTAACCACCAGCCACCTAAAACTTGCAAATAAGGAGAGCCCCAGCTGTGGCAAAGTCAATCCCTATAGTTTCCATATACCCCAAACAATCCTGTTACTATTACATACATAAAACATACCCCCGAACATGTCAATCTCTTGACCTCTTGCATCTTTAGCCTTGTCTTAAAAATACACCTCCACAACCTATTTACCCTTCTTTCTAACTACAGGAATGGGAGGGTGGGGATACGTACCATTGTCTCCTTTATTCTGCCCTTAACGCTCTGGTGGAACTGTAGGTCAAGAACCCATGCAGCACAATAGGCAGAGCTATATTGAAGTGTTTTATGCTTCTAATTAATATTACACACATTTTTTTTCAGAACTTGCATTGTGACTTGTCAAAAGAGGAAAATCAAAACCTAGTTGTCGCCAATTATGTTTTATCTTGTAAAATCGTTTTTCATGGCTTCTTTTGCTTACCAAAACGCAACCTAACTGCACTGTAAAGTTAGTCCCTAGCAGTCATATCTGTAATGATGAAACGCCAACCAGCTCTGGAAAAAAAAAAAAAAATTCATAAATACACTGCAGACAAAGTGGCGCTCACTGGCGCTGTTATGATTAGACACTGTGACTTCCAGCACAATTGTAGTCAAAATAACAGCACCATAAAATAAAAAGATGCCAGCACTCCTAAACTGGTGCTATATGGCCACCAAAAAGATGCTCACTTCAAAAATAAAGTGTCGCTGTGCTAAAACCCTTGGTGATGATTACATTTAAATGGCGCAGACACTTCATAAATAATTTTTACTGTAAGCTAATTCGTTTTTTTCAGTAAATGAAATATTAAAAGTAAAAAGGGTTTGCTTCTGGTGTCTCTGCTCCCCATCAGCCAAGGCCTTCATGGCCTTTGCCCAAATCTAAGCTAATTTTTGCTAATTATCAGTCAGAATTAGGTAGATCTATCCTTTCATCAAGTTTTGGATAATCTGCATGTGATATTATTGTTTCTAAACAAATGCTGATCATTCTCTATAGATTGTTTTATAGACTGTTTGCATCGCCATTTCCCTGACAGGAAAAGAATTACTGTTCCTTCATATATTTCAGCTTAGGGAGTGGCTATAGGAAAAGCACAGATGAACATAAAACTCAAATATGAGCCTGGGAAAACCATATTTAACTATAATAACCTGCTTGTTTAAACATTAAAAAGCTGTGCAAATTCCCAGCACACACTGTGTACAGCAGTTATTTTATGGGCCTACTTTGGGAGAGCTGTAGCGGAGGCTGTGTGTTTATTTTTAATAATCAAACTCTGGCCACAAAGAAGTGGCAAACACAGAGCCAGTCTGTTAATGGCCAGGATGGGAGGAAGGAGAACTGAGGGAAATCAAGAGAACAAAGTAGGGACCAATGCCACGAGAATAGGAAACATAAAGCAGATTGCTAAAACAATAATGTTGCTGTCATAACAGTCTTCATTAGCTGAAACCTTGAGACAGGTAAAATCTACTTCTAAAGTTGTTTTTTGGCAGCTGCAAAACTATTGCTTTTATAGAAGAAAAATATTGTGATACCTAAACCGTAGAAGATATTTAACAGACCATAAGGCTGTAATAAAGTACATGATCCTCCTTTAAATATGGAAATTGAGTGCACTAGTTTTCATGCCCACGTTCTCCTGTGTATTCTAGCAATCTTTTGAACTTAAAGCTACACTTTTGCTGTAAACTTGGAGTCATTGGGCAACCATGATTTGGCTGCTGAGTTATTCCAATAGCCTTGGGGTGCAAGCCAGCTGCTAGAAACTGCCAGTCTCCATAAGGCTAGTGAAGACCTTCCCCTCCATAAGATGGACTCATTAGAAATTAAGTTAGGGAGCAGATGTAAATTTTGATCCAAGTTTAGTGGAAGGAACAGTAAAGGGTGTGCAGAATTATCAGCGTATGGATAGTGGACAGGCAAGGCTCAAGGAAGATCAAACTTGGGCCTAAGATATACAGGAGCTGGTTGATCTACCTATAGAGAACTTTGATATTAAAACAAAAAAACAAAACACAAAATATATACTCTATAGGGCCCGTGTAGAACATACCAGTTAGCAATTGTTAAAAATAGGAAGCTTTAGATCCCATAAGTACATTTTGCAGTTGAGACATAAAAAGAGACTTAAAGTAGCACTATTGAGAAAAAAATGGCCCGATGATAAAAATCCATATAAATATGCTGGATGGCAATTGGGGAGGGGTCACGTATACACCCAGTATCAAGAAATATCCAGACAGGCTTGTTTTTCATTCTTTTAATGGTAGGAAAGGACATCTGGGGTGACAGGCTCTGGATTTTATTCTCAACATGAGAGAATAAACAACAAGCTTGATGGGGGTTTTATTCAGGTGTGACCCCTCCTCTCATTAGCCAACATGTTTATATGGATTTTTGTTCAATATGTTTTTATTGGAGATATAGAAAAGAAAAGTAAAACATAGGAGTGCTTCTTTACAACACACAGCACTGTCCACACCTAAGCATTTTAATATAACGGATATCAACATCAACAATACCCATCCCCTAGGCCCTCTCCCCCTGGAGTCAGATAGATAGAGGGAGAAAGCCTCCCCCAGCACTCTCCCTTAAGTTGTGCGCTACCTCCCTTAACAGATTGCCCCCTCTTCATTTTATATGGATTTTTAATATTACATGATTTCGTGATAGTGCTTCTTTAAGTTAGGTCAAGAGGTGAACAGTTAGGAAATGGAGAAAAGGTGAGATAAACACAGACTAGAAGCAGCTGATCCGAGCAGGTTAGAAATTGGACCCAGGCACGTGTGTGGACTGACATGTGAGAAAATTGAGACGTGGGAGGTGATTGCATGTCACACTTTGAGGCCCTATAAGATGGGCAGTTTAACCTTGTCCAACAGTTCAGACACTATCACTGGGTGCCCCAGGGTCCAAAAAAGCTCTTGACACTGCCACTGATCAGATGCATGTCGGTTACATGTTACATACACACACACATATATATATATATATTGTGGTGATCAACTCTGGTAGACAGCAGGATGTTTGCAGTATAGAGGCTCAGAGGCAAGCGTTCAACTTAAAGTCTGTGTTTATTCACACAAAATCCATAAAACAGAACGTCCTTTTGGGTTACATCACCTTTTCAGGAGAATACAGCAGAAATGAACCAGACAGGCTACGGCCTTTTTAGTCCTCGTGCAAACTTGCAAAGTTGCAGCCGAATCCGCCTCTGGTCCACATGAAATAGCCTGCAAAGGAGTTTCCAACCAGGCCCACGAGACCTACCTCGGAGGCATCGGTCTGCACTATAAACTATCTCTTAAAGTGGACCAACACCCAGGATTTTGACTATCCTGGGTTTTGGTTCACTTCAGGGGGGCACCCCGATTAGTGTAAAACCCCCCAGAAACCCCCCAAAACTCACCTCACCACGCTCCCACGTAGCCACGGACAAGCGGGTGACAGCTGCCGACAAGACAGCGCGTCCGCCGCCGCCTCCCTCGCGCCCCTTTGACAGTGCGCGCGCCCGCGCCGGCCATTCACAAACGGCCGGCGCGGGGGCGCGCACGCCTAGAGGGGTGCGCGGGAGGTGAGTTTTTTGGGGCTTTTGGGGGGGTCCCTCACCGCGGGACATCCCGATCTCGGATGTCCCGCGGTGAGGGAGGTGATCGGCCCGGGAATCTTATAGATTCCCGGGCCGATCACCCCTGGGTGTTGGTCCACTTTAAAGTCGGGTGTCACCAACACCGGAGACCCACACAGGGTAGACTTCAAAGTGGAGAACGCTTTTTCGGCCTGTTCATTCCATCTCCCCATGACAGACTTGCGTCCCTTTAACAGGTCTGTCAAAGGTGCCGCTATGGTGGCAAAATTGGGAATGAACCTCATGTAATACCCCACCAACCCCAGAAATGACTTCACTTGGCGGGTAGTGTTATGACGTGGCCAGCTACGGATGGCTTCTATTTTGTTAACCTGTGGCTTGACCACTCCTCGCCCAACCACATAGCCCAGGTATTTAGTCTCTTCCAAGCCTAAGGAACACTTTTTTGTGTTTGCCGTCAAACCAGCCTTCCTGAGGGAATCCACTACGGCTTGGACTTTGGGAAGGTGACTTTCCCAATTTGTACTATGGATGACGATATCGTCCAGATATGCCGAAGCATGCCGACGATGTGGCTGTAGGACAATATCCATTAACCTTTGGAACGTATCGGGAGCGCCATGTAAACCAAAAGGTAATACCTTGTGCTGAAACAGTCCCTCTGGTGTGATAAAGGCTGTTTTCTCCTTGGCAGCCTCAGTCAAGGGTACCTGCCAGTACCCTCTATGAGGTCCAAAACAGAAAAATACCGGGCTTGGCCTAGCTTCTCAATAAGCTCATCTACCCGGGGCATAGGGTAGGCATCAAACTTCGTTAAGTTTGCCGAAATCGTTACAGAACCGCAACGTATCATCGGGCTTGTGAATCAAGACTATTGAGCTGGCTCACTCACTCTTTGACTCTTCAATCACATCTAACCTGAGCATTTGCTGCACTTCTTCCGCAATAGCTTGTCGCCAAGACTCAGGTACTCGGTAAGGCTTCAACCGGATCTTGACCTGAGGTTCCGTGACAACGTCATGTTGGATGATAGAAGTGCACCCAGGGAGATCTGAAAACACATCCGTGTTTCTGCTGACAAACTCCCTGGCTTCCTGGGCCTGTTTGGAGGAGAGGTTGTCGCCAGCTTTCACCTCAACTACCGCTTCTCTAACAGCAGACTGAGGGAAGGGAAGCTCCACCCCTAACATACCTGGTCGGGGACTGTCACCCACAGGGGTCTCCCTGTCTTTCCACAGCTTCAGCAGGTTTACATGGTACACATGCTCTGGCTTTCTCCGCCTGGGCTGATGTACCTTGTAAGTCACTTCCCCAACTTTTCCAACCACCTCATAGGGACCCTTCCGTACCCTGGCTTGCCAGTTATAAACCCTACTTTGGGCCGCTGTGATGCCTCCATATGTTCCCTCACCAGCGGCAACACGGTCTCTATCCGTTCCTGTAACTGAGTAACATACTCTACCACACTTTTGTGGGGTGTGGGTTGCTGTTCCCAAGCCTCCTTGGCTATATCCAACAGGCCCCGAGGATGCCAACCATATAAGAGCTCGAAGGCCGAGAACCCAGTAGAGACCTGGGGCACCTCTCGAACTGCGAACATCAGATAGGGCAGAAGCAAGTCCCAATTCTTCCCATCCTTGGCGACCACCCGTTTTAACATGGTTTTTAAAGTTTGGTTAAACCTTTCTACGAGGCCGTCCATTTGTGGGTGGTAAACGGATGTCCGCAATTGTTTCACCTGCAACAACTTACAGAGCTCCTTCATTACCTTAGACATAAAAGGGGTGCCTTGATCGGTCAGGACCTCTTTAGGTATACCTACTCGGGAAAACATTTCCATAAGCTCCTTAGCAATGAGTTTGGCTGAGGTGTGTCGCAGGGGCACTGCCTCGGGATACCGCGTGGCATAGTCCAAGACTACCAGAATATGTTGGTGCCCTCCAGATTTTGACACTGGACCCACCAGATCCATGGCAATCCGCTCAAAGGGCACCTCAATAACTGGGAGAGGAACTAGGGGACTACGGTAATGAGGCTGGGGGCTGGTTATCTGACATGTTGGGCAGGACTCACAATATCTCTCCACCTCCTTGTACACACTGGGCCAGTAGAATTGTTGTAGAATTCGATCCTGGGTTTTCTGCTGGCCTAGGTGTACCCTAAGAACATGTTGGTGGGCCAAATCCAACACAAGCTTGCGATAAAGATTGGGTACCACCAATTGTTCCACAATCTCTTCACGTACCTTGTTTACCCGGTACAGCATACCCTGGTGAACCACAAAGCAAGAAAACCTTAACTCAGCCCCTGGCTGTTGTGGTTCACCTTCCACCTCAAGTACATTCTCCCAGGCCTGAGATAGAGTCGGGTCCTGGTGTTGTGCTGTACCAAAACTACCCGTGGAGACATGGAGATCTGCCAACTCTGGACCTGTTGACAAATCTTCCACATCTCCTACCATAACACTCAGTGGGTTTCACTCCCCCCTTCCACCATAGTGACGGTCACCCCTACCGTTGTCCCTTCTGCCTCCGGTTTCCAAGGTTCCAGGGTCACCCTTGAGTAGGGCCAGTCTATTGGGGACACACCTGCCTCGCGGGTTTCTGGAACTCCCAGCTTGGTCCATAGTGACATGAACCCCAGAAAGCCTCTCCGAATAATAAGTTTGTGCGGGAGTTTAGCGGCGTCAGCGACTTCATGGTTCCAGCTGCCGGACACGGTGGTTAGAGTCACTTGTGCTGTGGCATAGTCTCTCAAGTCCCTGTGTATGCACAAGAACCCGGTTTTCCACCACGTTTATTCATCGGGCAGTACCATGGCAGGTCTCACTAGGGTAACCATACTCCCCGAGTCCAAAAGGGCCACAGCCAGGGTATCCCCCACCTTCACCTGACAGAGGTGATTTTGCCCCACAACCTCAGGGACACCGGCGGCACACAGTCTCCTGGCATACATTGAGGGGCGGTAACCAAAGTTCACGTCCATGGGCTCCCCCTGGTGGGGACAATTGGCTCTGATATGTTCCAGCTCCTTACACACCCAACACAACACCAGGGCAGGGACTTTGGGGGGTAGGTCCTGGGGGGTTTAGGGGACACCACTCGCCTGGGCTGGGGCGGGGACCTCTGGGGATTCCCTGAATCCGTCCCCGTAGAACCCCCTTGCAAGTTCCTGGTGGCCTCATATCGCTCCACTAGGTCCACCATCTCTAGAGCGTTGCCGGGGGATACCTGGCCAACCCAATGCTGGAGAGGGTGTGGTAAAGCCCTCCAGAACATGTCCGCCAGCAAGAAGTCCAAAATGGCAGTGGGGCTTAATATTTCTGGTTGCAGCCATTTTTTGCAGCAGGTGCAGCAGTTTATAGTATTGGGGTCTGGCGGGCTCTGCCGACTGATAGCTCCACTGATGCACCCGCTGAGCGTGAACCCACACATTCACCCCTAGTCTGGCCAGTATCTCACCCTTCAGTCGGGTAGTCAGCGGCTTGGTTGTCTGGAAGATTAAACAACACCTGCTGGGGTCCAGATGTCAGAAATGGAGCGAGGACGCCAGCCCTCTGGTCACGAGGCAACTTCTCCCTTGCAGCCACCTTTTCAAACACCGCCAGGTAGATCTCGACATCCTTTGTAATCGCTATGCGGACAGCTTTCCGGGCATCGGGGACACTTTTGGGTGCTCCTGCAGCTTGCAACGCCATCACATGTTGTAACAGAAGCTGGTTGGTCACCTGCTGCTGCTTGTTGGCCTCGCGCTGCTGCAGATTTGCCTCCATGAGCGCTTTTACGACAGCCTCCATTTTGTCTGCGGTCACAGGTAACAACTTGGCAGGCTTAATGTAGGACATGAAAAAAAAAAGTTTCCATCGGTTGCTCCTAGCAACAGCCTCACTGTTTTGCCCGCATCCTCCACCAAATGTGGTGATCAGCTCTGGTAGACAGCAGGATGTTTGCAGTACAGAGGCTCAGAGGCGAACGGTCAACATAAAGTCCGTGTTTATTCACACAAAATCCATAAAACAGAACGTCCTTTTGGGTTACATCACCTTTTCAGGAAAATACAGCAGAAATGAACCAGACAGGCAACGGCCTTTTTAATCCTCATGCAAACTTGCAAAGTTGCAGCCAAATCTGCCTCTGGTCCACATGAAATAGCCTGCACAGGAGTTTCCAGCCAGGCCCACAGAGTCTCACTTCACAAGTGGGCTCCAGACACAGACCCTGCACAGCTGACTCCCCAGGCTATTTATGAGGCCTTTAAAACCCGGACCTGGGTAGGGGATGGAGCCCCACCCTGCTCTACTCCTTCCCAGTTAAACCGTCCCGGGTTAGCCTTTCGGCAATACTAAAACTTCAGCACCAGACTGCCATTAGCAGCTGATGCTGGGAAACAAACTACAAGGCTTTACTGCACCAAGGCCAGGTACCTTGGTGTCACATACCTTCCGTCAATGACGTCACCTTGCACCTTACCACAATATATATATATATATATATATATATATATATATATATATATATATACTCATTCAGTGCTACTGTATAAAACTAGACTGATGCATAGGTATGCCATGGGTATGCCAAATATTATGTAACTGCTTTACACCTTACTGGGTTTCAAGTATATTGTTTCCTTCGCCCCAGTTTTTACTCAAATTTTTAAATATCTAGCACTAGAAAATACTAGCTGGGACACTTCAAATGTAAACACCCCATGGACATGGACATAGCAGTAAGGAATCCCCTTCTGTGTCTGTGAAAATTGACTGACCAAAACAAATTTTCTGAAGGTGTCTGGTTAGTGGCCTCATAACAGCTTTTTTTTCTATTGGAATATAAGTAACTGACCCAGATCACCTAGACAGGAAGTGTCAGGAAAAGGTGGACACATGGCCCTTAAAGGAGTAGTATCGCGAAATTTGCATTAAAAAAGATAAATAATTAAATAGCCACACAATAGCTTATAACATGTGTATAAATAATCTGGCGATAGAAAAAGGAAAAAATATATGCCTCTCTTTTAAATTGTATAATTACAATAGCTCAGTCCATTTGCTGAATAGGGGGATCTGCTGGGTTGCTTTTAGTGAGCTGCTTCATTTAGCCCACTGGTCTCCTAGCAACACTTTACCTCAGAGGCTGACACTGTAATCAGTGGTAACGGCTGTGTGTGTGAGGTGCTGCTTTTGTTATGAGACCAGGTGACTCAAATGTGTAAAATCTATACAAAATAAACAAAAATGACTGAAATTCTTCTTTGAATAACTGTGCAGGAAAATCTAAAGGTATTAAAGTGGAACAAAACCCTGAGTTGCAGACCCTGAAGTCTATAAGACCTGGCCATTGACCTTGCCCCTTGGGCATTCTAAATCAGGATGCCCACTGTGTGAAACGATCCCTGGATAACCACAGATCCCCCCATTTTTCTGGTGCGCTCACGCAGATAGTCATTTAGACAGGCCGGGCGGCCAGGAAGGTTACTGCTCAGGCTCCCCATCTGCGTGCAAACAGCGCTGATTGGATGAGAGCCCGCGCATGCACTGTGGGACAGGGAAAGGTACGTTTTCACCGGCGAACTTGGGGATTTCACATATCAGGGCATCCCTAGGGGCATCCCGCCCCTAGGGGCACAAAACAAAACTCCAGATAGTGAAAATCCTGGGTTGGGCTTTGCTCAAAACACACAAAGCTGAAAGAAAGATCATATGGAAAAATGAAAAATAAGAATATGAAAGAGAAAATGGTAAACTGAAAGATTCTGCAGCGGAGCCAACATGAAGGGAAAACTGTCAAAATCAGCTAAATGACTTCTAGAGCTTTCCTCTCTGTTTTAGATATATAAGTTCTGGCCAGGCAATGTTGCAATGTTGTTATCTTATGCTGGACGGCTGCCAGCACTGAACAGCTGAAACTTTGATACATTGTTTCACCCTTCTCCTCAGCATGGAACAGGCCAGAGTGTCGGGTCCCGACACTCACAAGACATAAACATGAGCTATTAGTCTCCAGCTGCACAACACAGACATCATTTTTTTCTACATTTGTAATTCTTACTCCAACACTTACCTACATTCAAAGTACCATTTAAATATAAGTCACCAAGAAAAATTCGCGATACTGCTCCTTTAAGTGAGTAGGAGTAGTTTTCATTGGAAATTCTTGAAACTGCTATATATATATATATATATATATATATATATATATATATATATATATATATATATATATTAAATGTTTGAATCAAGTATGGTTTCCCCATTTGGGGAACCATGCCATCATCAATATTACCAAACTGTTAGAGGTAAGGTTATGAACTCTTGGTATCCCTTGCTCAAGAAGTTCTACGCTACCTTTACTACTAATCTGTAAACAAAATACCTTCTTTTTATACAGATATCCACCTTATTTGGCAAAAAATATTCTGAACAAATCCTCAAATAAGGGCAAGCACTAGATTTTTCCTCACAACTGACAATTTTGTAAATGGTAAATATCAAATGTGTGATGGATTTTGTAAACATAATCGTGCTTGGACGCCTATAAATAATATTGTAAATACTCCAACACAATGCTGTGCAAAAACACTTTTGTCAAGAATTAACACCCATTTTTGCACCTGTCTATTGGTCCAGGCCTTTTCCTTTAACCCCTATATTTTTATTATTCCATTTTTTTGATGGGACACAGCAGACTTCTCCACCTTCCTGAGTAAAGCTCCCACCCCTAGTGGACCTAATCAGCCACCCAGACCACCCAGCACAATCGTCCTGTAATCCTGGCCCTAGATTTAGGTGGCATCCTGTGCAGGATTTACATCACGCCACCCCCCCCCCCCCCCCCCCCACATATACATTCACACTTGTATTTCTACTATAAAGATTACGGAGCCAATCAAATTAATTATTTTTTGTAAAAAAATATTTTTATACAGAAACTAAAACTGTAGGTTATAACAAATATATAAAAAATGCCTTCGGTGGTCCCGACAAACAGCACAAGAGAACATGTTGCTGCAGGCTTTCTTAAAGTGGACCAACACCCAGGATTTTGACTATCCTGGGTCTTGGTCCACTTCGGTGGGGCACCCCCGATCGGGGTGCCCCGCTGTGTGAAACCCCCCACCTCTCCCCGCGCCGACGGACAAGCCGCGGACAAGCGGCTCCTCCGCCGCCGCCTCCCGCGCTTCCCTCTTGACGCGCGCGTGCCCGCGCCGGCCATTCACAGACGGCCGGCGCGCACACGTCTAGAGGGGCGCGAGGGAGGCGACGGCGCCCGGCCGCCGCCGAAGATAAGGTAAGGAGTTTGGGGTGTTTGGGGGGGTTTCACCCCGCGGGACATCCCGATCTCGGATGTCCCGCGGGGAGGGAGGTGATCGGCCCGGGAATCTTATAGATTCCCGGGCCGATCACCCATGGGTGTTGGTCCAATGATTGTCAAATTGAAGGAAGGGGTGTGTGTAAAGGTTAAGTCTAATCAGATCATTTAATTCTTTCCTTACTTGTAGAGCTAATCTATTACAAATAAGTATCACAAGTTTTAGCAAATATTGTATGTGCTTTATTGTGAGTTATGTTGTATTACCTTAGCACTGGCTTGTTGTTCTAGGGGTATGATTCTTGCTTTGGGTGTGAGAAGTCCTGGGTTAAAATCCCAAACAAGCCTCTGCAGCCTTTTAATTTCAATCCTTGATTTTTCTCAACATAACATAAGAAAAAACCTCCAACCTCCGTCCATATTCCAGCGCTGGATGATATCCTCATCCTCGGACATGCCTTCGATCTTCTGGCAGGTGTATCCAGTGCAACAAGGAATCTCTGTCCTACACTGGGCTCCTGTCAGCTCACTCCCTGCCACAGAGAGGGGATTTTTTTCCTGCTGGAGTGAGCTAACATCATTCCACTCCACCAGTACAAAAAGCCCCTCCCTGCAGCAGGAGCCAGGAGTGGAATCCGCACATCCAGCCTATCCATCAGAATCTCAAATGTCTCACTTTGCAGCAGGGACTGCATCTGCTGAGAGCAAAGCCAGCATGGCAGCATAGCAATTAGAGCTGCTTGCTTTGGAGCTGACTAGGCTAGGTGTTGCCCCAGTATGCAGCCCACCTTACACAGAGCTAACAACCTTCTCCATCCCCTGCCTTTAAGTCTCACCCAAACCCCTCTCTCCATGACAAGCACAAATGTACCCCCTCAAAGACATTTCTTCCCCTCTAATCCTATAGCCTTAGCATAATCACTGTTGGATGCCATAACCACCCGGCAATGCTATAAGCTGACAAGCTTATTGTGTGGAAGGCATATTGGGGTGGGGATCAGCAAAATTCCATGAATATTTTTGGTCCCAGTCTGCACTGTCCCAGCCACTGCACAGATATCCATCCAGTACTAGGTAAAAACATGAAAGGGGTGGCACTCTGGCAACAGAACCTGTGCTATAGTAGATGCACCTGCTGCTGCAACTCTCAGCCCCCATTAGCTGCCTCTCCAAAGCCTGGGGGGGCAGAAGGGCCCAGGGGCCATTTAGCGTGTGAGCTTGTAGTCTGCAGGGTGGGGGGCCACCAAGGCTGGCCCCTGCATCCTGTTCTACAAGCCCCCATAGCTGGTCCCTGGGCTGGTTATGCTGGGTAGGGGGGACCTTACCCCATTTTTGGGGGGGCTTTTAAGGGTTTTTTTTACCCTTAATATTCCCAAAAATGGGGACCCGCCCCTGGGAAGGGGGACCCCATGCCAATTTTTTTCTTGATTTTACCCTTTAGGGGAAATTTTTTATTGATATTTTAGGAAAAGGTGTTTTTTATTCTGCTTTTTTAAACATTTTTTAGGGAAACCCTGTGCACGAATTCTTCGAGAGTTTACTTCCAGAAAGATGAGCCCATTAAAACAAGCTGGGTTTGCTTAGAAAGCTTAACATGTGTACTTTCAGGGAAAGTGCAAAGTGCGCACTTTGTTTGCAGAGCTGAAATTTTCAAGTAAAATTACCATTACGTGTATATAGTAGATGCAGCTACTGCTTCAAAGTGGGACTATCAGGATTTAAGTTCAAGGCTTTCAGAATAAAATGATAACTAGTAAGTTATTGGCTTCCAAACTGTTATATGTTATTAAATTTATTTTGCTGTCATTTTTTTACAGCTTTTGGTGCAAAAATGTAAGGTACATCCGAAAAACAAAACAGCCAATAACCCAGTACAGTGTCTGTCACAAAGCAATGTATTAATTGAGACATTAATCATAATCAAAATGGTATTAGAGATATTGATAACCAAAGAGAGCTTGGTTGACAGCTAGTGGCCGTAAACCTGTCCAAAAACTAATTTGATTACTGTCATACCAGCATCTGTGCCACTTACTAAGGTTCATTTTTTGATGAAATTAAGTAGACAAGTCATCCATGCGTATAATAGACATCTAAATCATGGTAAACATGTTGTTGGCAATAGAAAAGGTTCAAGTAACTTCAAGGGTGGATTGCTGGACTGCTACCAAACCAATAATAATTTAGAAAATGGTGTTTTTGAAAATATCACTGTATTGTTAGACTTCAAAAAGGGTTGAAGGTCTTCAACATAAATATTAGCAGGAACGATTTAAAGAACTTAAAGCGTAAGTCCGCGTTCAATGTAAATTGCAAAGTGCTGAGCTGATCTAGTATTTTTTATGTTTTCCTATGTTAGAAAATGTGTTTGTCATGGAAGCCGTTTTCACTACCTGCAATTGGTCGCTATTGGCAATGTGCCCCAAGTCTGTACAAAAATGAAGACGTGAGTCCTGTATACGCAGAACATTGCTGCTATGGGTACTGCTGAGGTGAGGATGCTCGCTCAACCTTACATATGCCCAGCAGCAGTATTCTGTGCAACTATCTGCTATCTGTTGCTATTGGCAACTTTATGTACAATGCCAATAGCAACAGATCGCAGACTGCTTCCAAAAACACACATTTGACAAAATTGGAAAAAATATAAAAACACTAGATCAGCTCAGCACCTTTAAAGTGGACTAAGCTGTTCGACTTGACTCCTGCTGTTACAATGTTGCACTGAAATAGGTTTCTGCAACACTTTTTCAATGCGTTGTGCAAGGCAGCACAGATATGTGAACTATCCCATCTAGAATAATGTACAATGTTGCGCAACAACACAGATAAAGCGCAGAAGTGTGAACAGAGCCTTAAACTCTCCAAAAATTTCAGAGGATCTTCAAATAATTTGGATAATCCCTACAGTGTCACTGTAGCTGGAAAAAATAGCTACACCTTGAGATGTTTCCACTTAATTAGGTGTTGAGATGGAAAAGCTCTATAAATCCTCCAAAAGTGGGGTCTTAAAATCATTTGGATAATGTCTTCAGTGTCTCAATTTGCTAATTCTTCTCCATGGCTTTTTTAGCCCACTAGCCACTACAGCCACCCTGGATGTTGTACTCTACCTACCACTCAGGATCCCCAAAGTGTTTTAAACAGACAAAGTGTTTCAACGTGTGGCCCTGGGCAACGCTAGAACTGGGCCTCAGGGCTTGAAATATTGTATCAATAATACAGGCACATCAGTATGTTTAAAACACTGTGCTCAGTTTTTACTTTGGGGTTTATTCATCAAGGCATAGCGGCAGGTAGTGCCTCGTAGTGTCAGGCAGCGTCTGGTGAACGCTGGGCGCTGTACGCAATACCACATTTATGAAGGCGATTCTAGTGAGCCACCCTGTAGCGTCCGAGTCATCATTACAGGCAGCTCAGCACCAGGAGCACAAGGTATTACCTGTAGCTACCTGTTGCTCTCCCATACATTTCAATAGACGTTCCTTTTCCTCTGTTTAAACAGGGTTTTTTATTTTTTTTCTCTCAAATAATTGTGTCACCTCTCCTGGCCTAGAAAAAGTCATTTTTAAAAAAGTTTTTGATTTTTTATATTTTTATGCAGAATTGTCATTACAGGTCTGGCATTAAAGTATTAATGTAACAATGTTACAACAATGTAATTCCATGTGTTTTCGCTTTGTTACTGGTGGATATGTGTTCAAAAACAGACCTTAACCCTTTAAGTGCCAGACTACCTAGATTTTTTGTCACACTCTGTTGCCAGACTACTTTTCACTTTTTTGCGCTACACATGTTCAACCTTGATTTATGAAGGAATTTCCAGGGATTTTCCAGGAAAATTATATATTGTTTTTTTCAGCCTGGGTGTCTGGGCTTCAACATGAAATGTCTTGTATGGCCTTTTTATTCTCAATACTTTTGGGTGAAATATGTGCAGAAAATTTTTAAAAATCTATTTTTTACAATTTGTAATAAAAAATGTAAGTTTGTTAATAAAATCTTAGACACCCTTTCCTGCCCAGGAGACTCCCCCAAACTGAAACAGCAGTTTAGGAGATTTCAGATAGGATACAACTATGCAATATGATTGCATAGTTGTAAGGGGTTAACTTAAAAAAAAAATGACGTAGGGTCCCCCCTCCCAGGGGGGGACCTCATTTTTTTTTGGAATTTTAAGGGTTGAAAACCCTTAAAATCCCCCCCAAAAATGATGTAGGGTCCCCCTTACCCAACATTACCGACCCGGACCAGCTATGGGGGCTTGTAGAACAGGGCGCAGGGGCCAGCGTTGCTAGGGGCCTGCAGGCTACTAGCCCACATAGCCACTAAGTGGCCCGGGCCTTCCTGCCCCCCCCCTGCCCGGGAGGCAGGTAATGGGGGGGGGGGGCTGGGGATTATGGCAAGTCACCCTCTAGCCGCAGCTGATTGCCAGCCCCAGAGCCTTGTGAACTGGTATAAGGGGTCTCATAGACCCCTTACCAGTTCACAAATAGTTAAAAGAAAAAAGACACCGGACAAAAAACATTTTATTATTCTTTTTTTCACTTATACTTACCTCCCATCCAGTGTCCCGCGCCGCTGCAGATGACACTTGTCGGTACTGATCGGAGCAGGATGGGTGGGAGGCAGGAGATCAGAGCCTCCCTGCCCTGATCGCTACCGACAAGTGACAGATCGGAGCCGGGTGCCGGTATACGAGGAGCGGGATGACGTCATCCCCCTCCTCCCACAAGTGGGCTGGGCTAGGGGCGGGGCCAGCGCCGGCCGAAGAGGATGGTGAGGGCCCATTGCTGGGTCTTCACACGAAGCGGGGTAAATCCAGGGGGGGGGGATCGGAGACCCCCCTGGTGAAGAGAAGACATCGGAGGAGCGATCGGGCTGTCAGGTGAGTTTGTGTCATTTTTCATTTTTTTTTTCTTTCAGATGGTGCGGGGAGGGGCTATTCCGGGCCCCCTACTGAAGTTCAGAGGCCCGGGGTTGGAAATCGAACAGGTGATACTTGAGGAGAATCGCTGGCACTTTCAAACGAGGGGTCAGGTAAGTCTGTATCTTTGTTACTTTTTTTTTTATGGGGCTCTAAAATCAGCTACGTGAGTCTCACGTAGCTGGCACTTAACGGTTGGAGAGGCAGCTACGTGAGACTCACGTAGCTGGCACTAGAAGGGTTAATCACACAGCGGCTGGCGCTCTATGCTATAGCGACCAGCTTTAGAGCACCGACCCTCTGAGTCAGTCGCAATCAGTCCCTGAAACCCTCCTCCATATACCCAGTCACTAATATCATCCCTGTTGTATGCAGTCCCTGACTCCCTACCCCATGTATCTTGTCCATGATGCCCTCCCTTGTGTGTCAAGTCTCTGACATACTCCATTGTGTGTCCAGATCTTTTACCAACTTCCCAATATCTGATGCCCTCCTCAAGCAGCTTAGAGTTTAATCAATGGGGGGGGGGGGGGGCAGGGGAGGGAGATTGAAAAACAGGGGGACACTGCAGACAAGGCAGGCATTGGGGACAATATGGCAGTACAAAGGATAACTAAGGCCTGTAAAAAATATGTGCTAAAAGTAGGTAAGCTTTATACTGCACCCTGGCACAAGCTTCCTGCACTGAAGCCATTGGCTCATTCAGCAATGGGACCCTGGGCAATTGCCCAGTTTGCCACCCCCTAATGTCGGTCCTGCCTTTCTTCTGGCATGTGCTACCTAGAGCAGGGAATTCTTAAAAAAATCCCCAAAACATAACATCTAAATCCCATATGTAGTTTTCTTCCCAAAATAATGGTATACAGAAAGTACTTACTAAATCATGTTAAGCATAACTCAAACTGTCAAGCTATTGCTGGTTACAGCTTATTTTCTTAGCTTCACAAAAAAAAAAACGTGTAAAATTGAGAGAACGTTTGTGACACTCACATGTGCTGTGTTCTGGTTTGTCTTACCTGTGCTCGCTGCAGATGGGACTTTACTCTGGTGGGTAAGGTAAAGTACTTCTCATTAATCATTGCTTAAACCCCTCTCAGTGGGAAGACCTGAGGTTAGTCATCATTTGAAAGCAAATTGGGTGAAAAATGGTTCTGGCAATAAGGAGTCTCCACATTATTCCCCTGTGAAGTCTTGAGTGGTGTGAAAACAGACTCGTCCAAGATGCTTAATGATCTGTCAGTGAAAAGAAGACATTCTAATTCAGCTTTCTGTCATGACAACAGCATTTCACATGCCTTTTAACAGTGAAAGCAACTGGGCTGCAGGCAGAGGGTATATTCATTCTCTTAACTTTTCCTTGGAAATCACATTTTAGGAAAGGTTTTGGAATCAGACAAACAGTCACACTTCATTAGGAGACATTTTGCTCCCCAAAATGTACAGGGTGGTTTCAGATCAGAATTTGCTGAAAATATGTTCTAAATTTGAGTAATACTAAGTACAACAGTATAGTCAGTAGAAACTGGCCATTGGGAGCAGAATTGATTTCCTTATGAGAGGTGGAATGAACCTGTGTTCAGTCAAACAGCCAACTTCATTTAAAAAAGGCAGAGGACATTGAGATCTAATATTATAACATTATATAACATTAGACATAATGGTTGATGGATGTACCATGCTCCCTCAGCAAAACCAGGCCCTGCAATTGTTCAGAGACAGTCACGTGGCTTGGACTTCTTTTTAGAAGTTGGTATAAAATGGTCGTTGTTATGCTTTAAATAAATATCTTTCTCATTGTTTCTGTGCCTAGGACTGCCCTTATGCTGCTTACATGTCACAAATGGCCAAAGTCATGCTTTATATGTTTTATATGTTTAGATTGGTATGACAGATTTGATCATTGGGCAACCAACCCTACAAGAGAGCAAGTTGTCTGAGCCATTAACCCCCTAACTGTTGTGCCCGTGTTTTTCCATTCTGATAAAAGGAGAATTTAAAGTTGGTTGGTTGAGCAGATGACTGGCCTTCACTGCTCCCTCACCCTGTGTGCCAGGACCCCACATTCTGCAATGTCTGGAGCTGACCTTGCAAATAGAGACACATTTTGATTGTTTTGGAAGTTTTTCAATTTTGTTAGGACAAGTCAAGTAGGGTAATCAAAACTTGGATAGTTTTTAAAAGTTTTTTTAGTGAAAATCATTCTAACAGAACCCTGTATTGGTGTCAAGGACCATTTTTTGGTTTGGCTAGACCACATGTTCTGATGCTCAAAACCCTTGTTGCTATTTGGTTACCGCTCAATTATTACTGTAATACATTACAGTTACAGAGATCAAATATTTGTATTACTTTCATGTAAAAGGACATCTGTGGGGTAAGTGTTAAATCAAATCATATTTACATTATATCATATGAAGCTACCCCTGCCCGGTCTACTCTGTAAAAAGAATATAGTTGTGATCCCCTTTTCTGTAGACAGGCCCCAAGCTGCCACTATAATCAGCCCACCCCATTGGCCTGATTCCTACACCCACTGCAGCCATCACAAAGGGGACCATGGTGAAGCAAAACTCACTTTGTGTGTTTTGGGCTTGATTTGCAACATGCTTCTTTTACTCAACACACAACAAAAAAGTGTTTTTTATGTTCTAGTGTAAAAAAACACACTTGCACTTGAGATAGGGCATTTCTAAGAACAGAATTTTTGAATATACCAGCTCCTATTGGCTATCCAGAAACCCCATAGGGTTCCACTATTTCCAGAAATACTAAAAATATCTTTACATTACTGGAAAAATTCTGTACCTCATCTGCAGAAATGTCCCATTGCAGAAGCATTTGTAAAAAACCTCACTGAGAAGCAGTTTTCAAATCATGCCCAAAGTGATCCT
Organism: Gastrophryne carolinensis; assembly: GCA_027917425.1. NCBI lineage: Eukaryota > Metazoa > Chordata > Amphibia > Anura > Microhylidae > Gastrophryne > Gastrophryne carolinensis. Next base: position 297,125,153 of record CM051237.1, on the reverse strand, counting down.
TGTTTCACCAAACTATTTACATTACTAACACGGCATGAACACCTTTATTCACCATGTATTCATTCTCTCCCCCATACATGTCTCCTTACATCAGCAATAAATATATACCATATATGCGATTACCAAATACTAAAACACCAATCAAATAAGTTGTGAATTATTATAAATATAGATGACCACAATGAGTAATTAAAGTGTCAGTGCAATACTATGCAAGGCTTAAAACTATACCACCAATCCAAGTAAACAAAAGCAAAAAAAAAGCAATGTAAAAAAAATATTACTAGCCCGGGAGTGGAGAAAAGGGGCAAAGGAACGCCTGTCCCCATGCGTTTCGCAACTGTCTAGCAGTGACCACTCCGCTTCACCAGGGGTGCTTGAAATATTCTGGATAACCCAAAAAATTTGGGGTCATATTTTAAAAAATAACACTTGAATGTCTTGAGTTTGAAAGTCTTTCCAAACATAGTGCATAAGTACCCATCAACGGTGGGGGATGCTTGCAAAATCTTATTGGATAACCCATTCTATATTAGCAATAAAGGCATTTATCTACTGTCCCATCATGATTTTTAAGATTTGTTTCCTTTGTACAGTATGTCATCATTGCTGTTTTTACAGTTTTCAAAAATACATATATGACAAATACACACTTGCAAAAATAAACCAAAAAGAAATGAAGAATCTAGAATAGATGGCTTATTTGTTTATGCTCAGCAGTCAACGAAAATCTTAGTTTGTTTTCACCACATGAAGTACCCCAGACACTTTAGTAATTTATATTTATAGCATTTTGATAAGTTGTTCCCAACAGGTCTATAAGGATAAAATAAACCATTTTTTACATTTTGTAAACCATCTGACATGATGGGCTGTGCTGCATTGTGCTATCTCCTTGCTATCTACCCAGCATATCGACCTTATGTAAAGGCATATTTCTCTTTCAGCAGTATTTTAGGTGTGTCACCGGACTTCCCGGCCATCAACAAAATCCAGAGACATATCAGGCAAGCACGCAACTGCCATTTTATCGTAAAGCAATGGCTTTGGTTTGCTGTTTGATGTCAGGTTGAAGACCCATAATCCCAGACGTGTCATGCTCAGTTAGTGGATAACAGATTGTCAAAAAAAAGCAATAAATCTTCTTGCCATTAACTGCTGTGCAGATACGCCATACCAAAACAGACACGCACGATAATTCAGGATGATGAGTGTGGCTGGCGGCAACCTTCTGGACTGTGGAAGCCAGCAGGAGGGTGGGGGGATAACAATGGTTCTGGTTGATTGTCGTATGAATTGGCAGTACTAAAACATGTTTAACTATCTACCAATATCTTTATACATAGCATTTCTGGAGCCGGGCTATACATTTTTAAAGACTGTTAATAGGGCATTTAATCGATGGCCATAACAAAACGGCACCTAACAACAGAAGTGTCACAAGATAATGAAATAAAAATAAAAAGAATAATAATTTAGAAGTATAGACTACAACCGCATGACCAGTAACTAAAATGTAGTTACTCCCTTCAGAACCCTTCCAAAAAACACAATTAATATACATTTTTGATAGGGCTTAATTAGGACTCTATCTGGCATACCAAGCTATTCATTGTATATGAGCAGACAAGGATCTTATCATGGAAGTTTATATTTACATTTAGGTAGGCATAAAGCTGGCTTTCTCTATTGCAGATTATTAAAAAGTCCAGTTTCTTTGACATAAAGGGGCTGATTTTGTCGGGCATTTGCCATGCTTTCAGTACTTTGCCACATTTACTATCATAAAAGTGGCCTATTTGCGAGGCGATGTGTTTGCCGTATTTGTGTCCCGTCATTTTCCCTGGGTGAATACTGACGAGCAGCTATTCGGTGCATCGGCTTTTACCTTTGAACCCCATAGGATTATGTTATGTTATTTTCGGAGAGATGTCTCTTGATGTAGTTTTTACATCTTTCACTAATACATTGAAGGTCAGATAGCTAACTAATACTGGAGAAACAACTAATAAAATGGTTATCATATGACTTTTTTTTTAAACAGACACTCCAGAGACACCACACATACATTGTGAGACCCATCCCATGCTGCCATAAGCTGTAAAAGTGGGATTTCAGCAAGTTTCTTGTTTAGTCAAAGCATAAACCACCACCGCAGTTCACCCGCTACCAAGCAAGCCATTTTCACTAGTAAATACCACACATTTTGACTGATGAATTGCAGCGAAGACGCAGCGAAATGTGGGAAAATAGTTGTTCCCCAAATTCTAGTTTAGATCAGTTTTTACTTTCTGAACCTATATAAACTTTGTAAATCCCACTCAATTGCGTAACTATAGGCGATGGCGGGGGTGCCACTGCACCGGGGCCCGGTAGATCAGGGGGCCCTGTCATTGTTGCTCATGCACGTTATTTTTCAGATTTGTGCTTATTCTGCATGTTTGCTCTTTTAGGAGTTTAATATAGTGTTTCAGAGTCATGGTGAGAATTGTGGTTAGTCCAGGGAAACATTTAGGATACTAGATAATTCTTTATTGATTAGGAAGCCATTCTGTCCCTCAATTACCTCTCTAAATGGAATAAATTACTTCTTCCCGGCTTTAGTTAGTGTTTGCTTTGCTGCCAGTAGAAACAATTAAAGCAGCTTATATTGATTTTTAGGTATTTTAGTGGGCTTAACATTAAGCAATGCCATCCAGGGGTCTTTAACAGTGACTTGGAGCACTGTGCTTGCTGAATGCCCGCCGCCATTTTCTTGAAGTCCCCGCTGGCTGCATCGTTCTCTGCATGATGCACGCATTGACGTAAATGGGCAAGTGGGGGCACACGTTCTGCAGAGAGTGCCGGGCACAACAGCCAGCCAGGACTTTAAGAAAATGGAGGCAGGCGATGCTGCGGCATTCTGGGTGAAGGTGAGAGGCTTTTTTATTTCCTCTATTACACATGCTTCAGTGCTAATAGGAGGGGGCAGGGCATGGGATATGTTAATATTCTACACAAGGACTGGAGTTGCCCTTTAACCAAATCATCCCAGCCTACACTAAAAATTGCTTTAGAGGGTGCAGACAGAAGGAGACATGCTCCACATTTGGTGGGCCTGTCCCTATGCTATCCACTTTTGGAGCAAAGATTTATATGTTAATATTTTACACAGGGGCTAGAGTGGCCCTTTAATATGGCTAGGGACCAGGTACCAGCATTATGTTATATGCAGTTTCAAGTGTATGGGCCTTGATAGAGCATGAGGAAGCTGTGGACCACATAGACTTCCAATTCTGAAGAGGTCTACAGAGTCTTAAGTCAGACCCTCACTTAAGAATGGGCTGTGGGAAAGGTTAGCTGGTTCAATTGGGGGCCGACGTGCCACATACACAGATTTTCTTGAAAGCTTAACTAAACAATTTATCCAATGTCTTAGTTGCAGGTATCAGTAATGTTAAGATGGAGAAATATTGTATTTCTGGTTAAGTTGCTCAAAGGTCTATAGGCCCCCATCAGAAAGCAAGTGACTTATTTTATTGATACCCTTTCTCTGCCACCAACTGAACAATGGGAGGTTGTTCATGCCCGGGGGGGGGGGAAGAGGGGGAGAGAGCGAGTTATGTCACAGATTAAATAATGGTAGATGTAGGGACCTGCAAACAACTTTATAGAATCACAGATTTTGAGAGTTTGGGTCATAATAGGATTAGAATGAGCAATTCCGACAATTCACTGAATTTTCTCAAGAAATCCAGGTTCATCCAAATCAAACTTTTAATGATTTCTCCAACTTTCAGAAGCTCGGCCTCCGTGACCTGGTCTACCATCCCCCATAGCTGGTGCCTGGGCTGGTTTTGTTGGATATTTTTTTTTTACTTTTTACGGATTTTACAGTTAACCTTTTTAAAAAATAGGTGTGGGATGTCCCCCTCCTAAATTAAAAATAAAATAACATAGGGTCCACCCCCCAGGGGAGGGGGTTGGGAACCCCTCACTTTAAAAAAAAAAATTGTAGGGGTAGATCTCTTAAAAAAATTTTTAAAACAGCATATGGTCCCCCCCTATCCAGCAAAACCAGCCAGGGCACCAGCTATGGGGACACAAACGGCCAGCCCCCAGTCCTGAAGCTACCAGTGCACATAACCATCACAGGCCACTGGGTCTTCTGCACCCCCTGGGATTTGGTGATGCAGGTAATGGGGTGGGGTAACCCGCTTCTGACAGGTGAGTTGCATGATGCTGACCTTGTTTCTATGTGCATGAACTGTATGTAACCAATCGTAACCGTGTTCTTCTTCCCATCGCATGATTTGCTCATTCTCTGGATTTAATTAAGTTTGCGATTCCCTCTATATATGCCTAATTATTCTGCATGCCTAATCCTATGTTGATTTTAATTGTACATGATACATGTACGGCCGGCAACAGCTTACCTATCCAGTGATGCGCCTCACTTGCCCTGCCCAGCTCACCACTCCATGGGCTCCGCCGTCTCTGTGCCACCATGCACTCATTGCACAGCCTCTTGGGCTGGCAGTGTTCCACATGCCTCCTGCACCACTGTGCCGCACGTCTGATACTAACCCCAGCCGGTAAGTCTCCAGAGGGGGAGGGGGGCCCATGATGAGAGCCCAGCTATGGGGCCCCATCAGGGCTATGCACACCCCTGGTCAAGGCCATATGTATTAGAGTGAAGCTCTACAGATAAGGTGCAGGCATCTTCCAGAGACATTGGCCTCGATTCAAGTCGATTCAGTTGAAAAAAACTCTTATGATAGTAAAAATTCACTATAGAAGAAAAACACAAAAAACTACCCACTCCAAGCATCCAAGTATAAGTAAAAATCACATAATTTTATTAAAGTGGACCAACACCGAGAGGTGATCGGCCCGGAAATCTATAAGATTCCCGGGCCGATCACCTCCCACCCCGCGGGACATCCGAGATCGGGATGTCCCGCGGGGTGAAACCCCCCAAAAAACCCCCAAACACCTTACCTGATCTTCCTCCCTCGCGCCCCTGTAGGCGTGCTCGCGCCTGCACCGGCCGTCTGCGAATGGCCGGCGGGGGCGCGCGCGCGCCGAAAGTGACGCGAGGGAGGCGGCGGCGGCGGCAGCCGCTTGGACGTTCCTGATCCCCGCCTGGCCGTTGGCGGGGATTGGACCGTCCAGTCACGTGGGAGCGGGGACAGGTAAGATTTTGGGGCTTTCTGGGGGGTTTCACACAGCCGAAGCCGAAGTGGACCAAAACCCAGGATAGTCAAAATCCTGGGTGTTGGTCCACTTTAAGAAGCAAACTACAAATATACTGTTAAAAACACACATTCCAGAACAAGTAACAATAAAGGATATTAGAGCATCCTAAAACATGTATAAAGTTTTTCCTAAAACTTTACCTAAAAACCACGGCCTGTTTCATTTCATCCTTACTTCTGGGTATTCCACCACAAAGTGGCGCAGTTGACTGCAGAAGATTTGTGGCTCCTCCCGGCCCCATATAAAGCCAGGAATCTCCAATAGACCCCCAGTGTTTCTCTGCAGTCATGACTGCGAAGTACAGAAGATGGCTCTCTACGGTTATTCGCAAGCAAGCGGGGCAACCAAGCCTGCGGCCCTGCAAGCCTATTTCCACCCGCTTACGGACCCTTCTGCCTCCCAGCCTCGGCTGTCGGACCGGGTGAAGGTAGGGGAGCACCTGGGTCGGGTGCTCAGTGAGCTTTGCTCCAGACCGCAGACCTTATTGCTAAAGGGTAGCCGGTCCATAGGCACATGGTGAGCCTAGGGGAAGGAGAAACCACTGCTGGCGTTGTTTTTATTGTTTTTATTGTTTTTATTGTGGGGGCTGTTATATGGGGCTCTTTATTCTGTGGGGGCTCCGTTCCCCATCCTTTCCCCCCTGCCCCCCCTCTCCCTCTGGTCCCAATTGTGGCAGCTGGTCGCGCGGGGTCGGCCCCTCTCCCCGTGTCCCCTCCCCTCTCCTTCCTCACCTCCCTTTTCCCTCTCCCGCGGCCCTGTCATGCCCCGGGGGGGTGGCGGGTCGAGGTTCCTTCTCGGGCGCCATCTTGTGGATCCCACGCTGCTGCTGCTGGGACGGTGTCGGTGCCTGTCTGCTCCTATCGTCGTGTGGCCGACCTCGGGGTTATCTTCCGGTGCCTGTGCGTGCTGCGGCGCTGTGTGGCTGGTTCGTGAGTTGATCAGACGGGGTTTATTCCCTGATGCATGTGTTGTGGTATGCTCACTTTTGTCCTTGCTTATGTCTTGCAGACGGGATAGCAGCACTGTGGTTTCTCCCAGTCCTATACCCCCCCTCCACCTGTCCCGGCTCCGTGGGGCATCTCTTGGGGGCATCCCGGGTGGGCTCTGATTTAGCCATTATTCCTGGTGGGCTGACGGTGGCCTCTTGCTATAATCACCAAATGGATGCTTCTGGGGATAGCGAGCTCGGGGGGCCCTCTGGGCAACCTCGGCTGTGTGTCATGTGCGGGGCATCCCCTTTGAGTGGTGGTGGTGCGGTTTGTGTGCCGTGCTCCCAAAGTATTATTGCGGACCAGGCTGGGACGAGCGCTTCTCTTCCCTGCCCTGCGTTCCCTACGGCATCTCCTGGCCCTCCGTGCCTGCATTTAGCCCCCAGTGAGAGAGATACTAGCAGGGGGTCGCAATCAGATCTGGCACTGCGCGTGGCCAGTATCGAACGGCAGTTGGCCCGACCGGCGGCAGGCAAGGCCTTTAGCAAGAAGCGGCACCTTGATGTTGCGCTGTCCCTTTTTGCTGAGGAAGATGAGGGCCTTGATGTGTTTGGTGGCCGTGACTCCCTGGAGGAGGTGGAGCTTTTCCGTGACTCGGTCTTCTCTGGGGGTCTTCACGACGGTTGCGACAGTGACTTGGGGTCCTCCTCTGATGAGGATACCTGGCTCCCGGATGACACTGATAGGCTTCTGTCGGCGATTTTCGAGACGTTGCACATCGCCCGCCCTGAGGCGGCAAAGAAGAAGCAGGGCAAGCTTTTCCGCCCTGGCAAGCAACGCTTGAAGTTCCCGGAACAGGGCCATTTTGCCAATATGCTGCTTAAAGAGTGGGAACGTCCTAATAGATTACCTTCGGTGCCCAAGGGATTGGAAAGAAGGTATCCCTTTTCAGCTGCTTTGGTTAAGCGCTGGTCGTGTCCTCCTGAGGTGGACGCTCCTGTCCTGGGACTGTCTAATACGTCGGTCATGCCGTCCCCTGACACTACTATAATCTCCAGAGCATGGGATCCCACAAGACCCCAAAACAATGCCTAACCAAACAACTGGCACCACCACATACTCTTATAACAAAATATATTCAATTTATTATTCATCCAATACAAAAAAAATTTAAAAACAATTAAAAACACACATCTCATGAGGGGGGACTACAAGAACACATGTATGCCTAGTACATCTATATACATACAATTATTAACCCCGTGTTATCTTCAAAAACATCAATATACAATATCAACCAACTTATATAATGTGTATAAACTATCCTATATACATCTATATACATCCAATTATTAACCCCGTGTTGTCTTCAAAGACATCAGTATACAATATCAACCAGCTTATATAATGTGTCTAAACTATCCTATATACAATCCTATTTTATACAAATATACATCAGTAAAGTGCAATCCAGTGCTATCAGTATCACTCTACCCTAAAGAAGACACCGAGGGGGAAAAGACATAGAAAACAGTGCAATAAATCATAACATGTGCTATGTGTACTTCACCAGGCAGACATGCGCCGAGCGCCTCACCCCGTCCCAGCCAGCCAACACGTTTCGTAACGGACCTCCCGTTACTTCATCTGGGCCACAAGTATAGACTGTCTGTCCCCCCCTGGGTCCCCTAAATACTCCTCCAGCATCATAATAGAAAATTGGAAACACCGGTGTCAGTCAGCACGAGGCACCTGAAGTGCATCATCAGCCGCATTTGAAAACGAGGCTTGGGACTCACTGCAATACTCCGGCCGGAAGTAGGTCAGCGGTCCCGCCCCTTGACATGATTACTAACATTAACACAAAGGACAGCTGCACTTCCTCGCAGCGCATAGCAGACTGGGCGCCGGTATTACCAGAGTGCCACCCAGCAGTCCGATCTAGTTAAGAAAGGAGGGGGGGGGTTTGGAGGGTAGATGCGGGACCCGTCAGGGACAAACAGCCTTATTGTTTAAACATATATCCCACAACCATACTTATGTTTGTAATCTATCTATAACCTAAACCATAAATAATTTTCTAATTGTGCCTTAGTATACCCACTTATCAAACAGGAGACTCTTTTGTCCTAGGGCATCAAAGACAGAAGGTGATATCTATGTGATTAACTCTAAGCCCATTTACATAGTTTGTCCCACAACCAAGGAGGAAGACCTCAAATATCGGGTTCTACTGGTCTCTACAGACTGTCTACCCATAGGTTCTGTGCTTAGACTATGTATGGGTAAACTTATGTAATTTTGACTGCACATGTCGGACTGGCCTCCAGTCTTACCATAACACTACCCGGTGGTCCCATATTCTGCAAAACAGGATAAATAAAAATTCAAAGAGTAACTAATCTCTACATGGATAGCCCATGATCTCATGCTTACCATCACCCTGACACTACTACATTGCGTGATAGCGCGGACCAGCGTATGGACCAACTGGCGTGTCACGCTTTCACCTTTGTGGGGGCAGGCTTGCGTCCAGTCTGTGCTGCAGCCATTATGGCCATTGCCATTAAGAGGAAGCTCAAGCGCCTTGCTGAGGCTGCCATGTCTGGTAAGAGAAAGGAAGATTATAGGGACCTCTTGCTTTGCTCTGATTTTGTTGCCTTTGTTCTGGCTGCTATGGATGATGCCATCTGGCTGGGCGGTAGGGCCTCGGCCCTCCTGGTGGCTATGCGTCGGTCTGTTTGGTTGTGCCAGTGGGCAGCTGACACTGCAGCTGAGAAGTCCCTCACCGGGCTTCCCTTCACGGGTCTCCGTCTTTTTGGTGAGCGTCTGGATGCTCTGGCCAAGGATGGTAGGCTCCCTCAGCGTAGGAAACAGACTCGGCCCTCCTCTTCCTTTCATACCGCAAGGGGAGCTCGTTGTCTCCCTTTCTCGGGTAATCGCAGAGACTCCTGGGGCCGAGGCGGATCCCGCAGTCGTCCCGGTCTCTCCTGGGGATCCAAGCCTTAACCCCCTCCCAAGGCCCCTCAGGCATGAGGAGACGCCCTCACCCGACCGGGTGGGGCTTCGGCTCTTTGCTCACGTCTGGAGGCTTCACATCTCAGATCGGTGGATTCAGGAGGTAGTGTCCTCCGATTACAAGATAGAGTTTGCAGCCTGGCCACCCCCAAGACTTCACAGATCTCGGATATCTCAAAACTCTGTGTCTGCTCAGGGACTCCGTATGGCCGTTCAGCGTCTTTTGGTGTCAGGAGTCATTTGTCAGGTACCTCGTCAGGAACAGGGTCGGGAGTACTACTCCAATCTGTTCACGGTACCCAAGAAGGACGGTTCTCTGAGGCTCATCCTGGATTTGGAGGGTCTCAACAAGTTTGTCAGGTTCAAGCACTTTTGCATGGGGACGTTACACTCAGTCGTCAGTTCCCTTCGGACGGGCGACTTCACGGGATCAAGGATGCCTACCTTCACGTGCCGATTTTCCCAGGTCACCAGAGGTTCATGTGGTTCGCTCTGGGGGATCAACACTACCAGTTTGTGGCCTTACCGTTCGGTATCACCTCGGCCCCTCGGGTCTTCACCAAGGTGCTGGTGGGTGTCATGGCTCTACGCATTCCTCCTTACCTGGACGACCTATTGATTGCTGCTCAATCTCTTCCTCAGGCCGAGAAGGATACTCTGCCGGTGACGTCCACTCTCGAAGGCTGGGTGATAAACTATCCCAAGTCTTCACTATCTCCGTCTTTGGTGAGGTCTTTCCTGGGCATGACGCTGGATACTTCTCAGGTCAAGGTATTTCTCCCTCAGCAGAAGGTGGAGAGCATTCAGATGCAGGCACGGACCCTGCTGTCGTGTCCTCACCCCTCCATTTGGCAAGTTATGCAGTTGGTGGGCCTCATGGTGTCCTGCTTCAAGGCGGTCCCTTTTGCTCAGTTTCACATGAGAACTCTCCAGTTACATCTCTTGACGGTTTGGGATCGGAATCAGGAGTCCCTGGATCAGGAGTTTGCTCTGTCCCCTCCGGTCAGGCAGTCCCTTTCCTGGTGGCTGGACTCAAGGAATCTTCTAGTGGGCAGGTCCTTTCTGCCTCAGCGCTGGGAAATTGTCACCATGGATTCCAGTCTGACTGGCAAGGGGGGAGTCTCTGAAGCTCCAGAGTCAGTGGGGTCCTCTGGAGGCCCACTCGCCCATCAACATCCTGGAGCTGCGGGCGATCAGGTTGGTTCTCTCCCAGTTGACCCCCCACCTTTGGGGTCGTGCTGTGCAGGTCCGCTCGGACAATCAGGCGGCGGTTGCCTACATCAATCATCAGGGGGGGACTCGAAGCAAAAAAGCCCTCAAAGAAGTGTCCCTGATCTTGTCTTGGGTGGATGAGACTGTTCCATGCATTTTGGCAGTTTACATCCCTGACTGCCGTTACTTTTTGGGGATCCCACCCTATCCTTATGGACACTGCTATTGGATTTCCCAGAAGTAAGGATGAAATGAAACAGGCCGTGCTGTGCATTAGGAAAAATGCAATTCTGTGAGTACTCACCTGTAGAATTGTTTTTCCTATGCACAGCACGGCCTGTTTCATCCCTCCCTTGTTATCGTTATCTTTGGTTGCCTATGTATGGTGATTGTTTAAACTTTTAGTTTTTAGAGGCTGTGTTTTTTTATCTTGTTTAATCTCCCGGCTTCTTGCATAACTGCTTTTCTCTATTGGAGATTCCTGGCTTTATATGGGGCCCGGAGGAGCCACAAATCTTCTGCAGTCAACTGCGCCACCTTGTGGCGGAATACCCAGAAGTAAGGATGAAATGAAACAGGCCGTGCTGTGCATAGTAAAAACAATTCTACAGGTGAGTACTCACAGAATTGTATTATTTCATCTCTAAGTGCAAATGTACTAACTAAATATCCCCTCTAAAGAGGCTAGTAAAAAAGTTTTTTTTCAAATTCTCAAAAGGAATTTCATCTCAAAGTGCAAATGCAAGGTTCATAAGTAATGAAAGTGCATACTATCTGTACTAACTCAATATCCCATATAAAATGCCTAGTGCAAAAAGATTAATCAACGGCTCCAATACTAAAAGAAATACTGATTGGGAAACATAGGTGCCCATTAAAACACAAATATAGTTTAAACAATTGCTGTGGGTACAATACTAAACACAAAAAATATACTACCCTGTATAGCTGATAGTTTGGGTAGATGCGTTCTGTTGCCTGGGAGAGGGCAACTTCCACAGGGGCACCTGTTTCTCATTCAGTATTTCTAAGTTTTGGAGCATTTGATTAATTTTTTTGAGAATTTGAAAAAATCTTTTGTACATATATTTTCATTACCTATGCACTTTGCATTTGCACTTCGAGATTAAAGTGGACCAACACCCAGGATTTTGACTATCCTGGGTTTTGGTCCACTTCGGCGGGGCACCCCGATCGGGGGTGCCCCGCTGTGTGAAACCCCCCAGAAACCCCAAAAAACTCACCTCTCAACGCTCCCACGTGAGCGCCGCAGCCAATCCCCGCCAACGTCCAGGCGGGGATCAGGAACGTCCAGGCCGCTTCCGCCGCCGCCGCCTCCCGCGCGTCACTCTCGGCGCGCGCGCGCCCCCGCCGGCCATTCACAGAGGGCCGGCGCGGGCGCGCGCACGTCTGGAGGGGTGCGCGGGAGGCGGCGGCGGAAGCGGCGGCGGATCAGGTAAGGTGTTTTTGGGGTTTCTGGGGGGTTTCACCCCGCGGGACATCCCGATCTCGGATGTCCCGCGGGGTGGGAGGTGATCGGCCCGGGAATCTTATAGATTTCCGGGCCGATCACCCCTGGGTGTTGGTCCTCTTTAAATTACCCTTTACTAGTTTGATTTGTTTCATGTTGTAGGATGCCCAAATATTATTTATTGTCACTTGTTGTACTGGAATTTGTGTTTTTACAGTATATGTGTAATAGGTTTGTTTGCTTCTTAATAAAATGATGTGAATTTTTACTTATACTTGGCGTTGTGTGTTGATGCTTGGAGTGGGGAGTTTTTTTTGTGTAGCTCTGGTAGCAGCACACTCCTTTTGTATTTAGCACTGTATCTTGCGTGGGGCTGTGCATCCTTTAATTCTTTACATTTAGAAAAAAAACATGATAACATCACTGTTGCTGAATCACCAGCTAGGAAGATAATGAAAGTTGGTGGCACTTTTTTACTTCTAAGAAAAGTAGTGAACCTTTTGTTTGTTTTTACACTGTTGTAAAAAGTGTCATTGACCTTCATCTGGTGATTCAGCAACAGTGAAATTCTTAGGATTTTTATACCTGAAGTAAATTCTTTACCACCATGGAAATTTTTTTCAACTCTTACTGAATCAAGGCCATTGTTCCAAAAATGCGTTAACAAACAACCCACTACAGATTATGTGTAGGTCTTTCTATATGAAGCTAAGAGCTCCCATGTGAGGAAAGTATCTGCCCCACATGAGGCAGGGTTCATTTCACTTTTCAATATAAAAATAAACATAGATTTTAGAATGTGGTACACACACCAGGATTCTACGATGTATTCTAAGAATTAGAGGGTTATTAATATGGAACGCTCTCTGGGACAGCTCCTTGCTTCACATGTAGCCTCATGTGTGTGGCAAGTCAAAAGTGAAACAATAGATATCAGTAGGTTACCTTTTATTGTGTGGCTGCAGAGCTGCCCTTCCTCTCCTGTCTGCCTCCTTCTTCATTCAGTCCCCACCCCGATGATCTGGTCCATCAATCAACCTTCCAGGGATGGAATGAACGGACACACCCCCCACTCCCTGCTCAGGTGTCCTGATTGGCTGCCTCTCTCTGCAGCTTCGAAAGCCCACCCTCCCCTCTCCTCTCATACTCATCACAGTGTGTTTTCATCAAATTGCTGTTGCCACACCCACTGTTTGACTCCTTTTTTTCTATGAATCTACAATGCTCTTTTAAATACTTTTAATGGTAACTTAGGAACTACAGGGACTTTTTGATAACAGATTGAAGTTTAGAACAGTGTAATGTGTAACCCGAGACAATGGGACAACAATGGTGCTTGCCTTTAGTATAACTTTAACCAAGGACGGCGCTTAGCACGAGGAAGGACCCTTTGTGCACATTTTTGCAGCATCCATCTTGTCATCTCTGCACACGGCCGTAGTGGAGGTGGAAAAGGAGGGATTAGCTGGAATCTGATTGTTGATACGCTCTGATACCTTTTGGATTTTGTAAGTGCATTTTAATTATTAAATTGATACGATTAAATGACAGAGTTGCACTAGGTCTTTTTCTGTGCTCTCTTTTCCCGATTCATGCACTGGAGCCGATTCATGCACTGATTATTGATTTGGCAAGTAGAAGGCTAGACCAATCCAGTGGAAATTTCTTTAAGGCATACATATAACATAAAGCTGGTAAGCGGATACCCATAAGGTGGTGGGCATGTGTGTGAATCGAACCAACATTAGATGTGCATGCACCGTGGGATAACCTTTGGAACTTTCTTTGGATGTGCTGAAAATTGTACTTCATATTGCTCTGTGCAAATATATATATTTTAACCATATTTACATTTTAAAATGATCTCTGTTTTTGTAGTTTGTGGGTAGATGTTATGAGGTCCAATCAGATTTTGAAAGCCTAATAAAAGAAAATCCTCTATACTCACCCGTTGTCATCGGCAGATGATTGCTCCTAGTCCTGCTCCCTAGCCCTAACCTGATTGGCAGATTGCAGAGGAGGTTAATCAAGCCCTGCCACGCCCCTTCATTGAAGTGAATGGAGGGGTCGTGCAAGTGTCATTGCAATGGATAGCAGGGGACAGCCCACTGTCGTGAATTTAGGTGTGACTGCCAATCAGACCCGATAGCACGGGACTCGGTCAGTTAAATTGGTAAGAGCTGGATTGGCAGACTAGGAACAATCATCTGCAGGGGACAAAAGGTGAGGTTTTTTTTTTTTTTTTTTTTTAAATTGGCTGAATCCTTTATCTGGCTGTGTGTTGTGTGGAACAATTCTATACAGGAGGTGGAGAATTCTATGATGAGGTAAATATTTTAAATAACATTTTTAAAGTTTATGTAGAGAAAATCCTCATACAATTACTTGTAGTAAAAAGTGTGTGTGTGTGTGTGTGTGTGTGTGTGTGTGTGTGTGTGTGTATGTGTGTGTGTATGTGTGTGTGTATATATGCGTGTGGAAAGCCTCAGTTGTATTAGTCTCAAACAGCACTAGAAGCTAAAGCTTGATATCAAATCTTCCAATTCACTTATTATATTCCAATTCCAGCTATACTTACAAAGTAATATTTTTTGCCCTATAAGATGCACTTATTTTTCCACAAAAGTGTGTGGGGGGGGGGGGGGATGTCAGTGCGTCATATTGGGCGAATGTGGAAAAAAAAAGTAAGGAAAAAAGTCAGTTCACCTTTCCATCCTTTCTATGGAGCTGGGGAGCTGGGTGTTCACTCTGTTCCTGCCGCTTCTTCTCCGCAGCGCCAGCACACACAGACACCCGGCTTCGTAAAGCAGGTGGCAGATACAGTGAAGACGGTGAGGAAAAGAAGGATGGAAAGGTGAGTTTGCTTTTTTTTTTTTTTTTTTTTAACTTTTGCCTATGGGGAATGGGAGGGAAAAAGCCACACTGCCTAAATGGGGAATGGGAGGGGGGGATGCCACACTGCCTATAAGGGGAATGGGAGGGGGGAATGCCACACTGCCTATATGGAGAATGGGAGGGGGGAATGCCACACTGCCTATATGGGGAATGGGAGGGGGAATGCCACACTGCCTTTATGGGGAATGGGAGGGGCGAATGCCACACTGCCTATATGGGGAATGGGAGGGGGGATGCCACACTGCCTATAAGGGGAATGGGAGGGGGGAATGCCACACTGCCTTTATGGGGAATGGGAGGGGGGGATGCCACACTGCCTATATGGGGAATGGGAGGGGGGGATGCCACACTGCCTATATGGGGAATGGGAGGGGGGAATGCCACACTGCCTATATGGGGAATGGGAGGGGGGGATGCCACACTGCCTATAAGGGGAATGGGAGGGGGGAATGCCACACTGTCTATATGGGGAATGGGAGGGGGGAATGGCACACTGCCTATAAGGGTAATGGGAGGGGGGAATGGCACACTACCTATAAGGGTAATGGGAGGGGGGAATGGCACACTGCCTTTATGGGGAATGGGAGGGGGGAATGCCACACTGCCTATATGGGTAATGGGGGGATGCCACACTGCCTTTATGGGGAATGGGAGGGGGGAATGCCACACTGCATATATGGGGAATGGGATGGGGGAATGCCACACTGTCTATATGGGGAATGGGAGGGGGGAATGCCACACTGCCGATATGGGGAATGCCACACTGCCTATATGGGGAATGGGAGGGGGGAATGCTACACTGTCTATATGGGGAATGGGAGGGGGGAATGCCACACTGCCGATATGGGGAATGCCACACTGCCTATATGGGGAATGGGAGGGGGTGCCACACTGCCTATATGGGGAATGGGAGGGGGGAATGCCACACTGCCTATATAGGGAATGGGAGGGGGGGAAGCCACACTGCCTATATGGGGAATGGGAGGGGGGGAAGCCACACTGCCTATATGGGGAATGGGAGGGGGGGAAGCCACACTGCCTATATGGGGAATGGGAAATGCCACACTGCCTATGGAGAATGGGGGGGTGCCACACTGCCTATGGGGAATGTGACAGTAGAATGGCCACACTGCCTATGGGAATAGGAAGAGGGAAAGCCACACTGGCCATGGGGAATGGGGGGGGTGCCACTCTGCCTGTAATGGTGGGATTCTGCACCTTGCCTATTATTTGGTTATTGGGGGTGGAGTTTTAGTGCAACATTTGGTTCAAAATATTTATTTTTTTATTTACCTCCTCCAAATCCTATGGGCAGGTGCATCTTATAGGGCAAAAAATATGGTATACTCTGTTATCTCTATGACTCTTCAATACAATGCAATGCAAGTTCAAGACATCTGAGGTCTTCATGGGGCATTGCTCCTTTTATTGTGGCATCAGTAGGGGTGCTTTGGCCATGGCTATATTTTTTGGACAGTTAGAAAAGCTGTTGGGGTACACATAAAACCTGGTGATTGTTCTCCTGAATGGGAGAGTATTGACATTTTGAATTGGATGTAATTTGCTGTAGGGGAGGTAAGCCGAGTATATTTTTTTTGCCTACATATGCCCCTTAAGGCACTTATTAAATTATGGAGAACTTCTCAGTCTTACTAAAGAAAGGCCTTATTTGGCCGGTATTTAATGAAGTTTGGAGAGTTTCTGCAACTAAACAAACAATTAGGAGCAAAAGAAATCTCCTGTAGAAGAGGTAGAAACATTTTCTACAAATTATCAAACACGTTTTAAGAAATTGTAGAGAGCTTTCCATACAATATGCAGATGCATATGAGGTAAAAAGGTTCACTACATGCCGCTCAATAAATAACCCCCATAGTGTTCTTTTACGTTTTTTTTTGTTGCTCAGTTGGTGGTGATAATAGTATGATTTAATATGGTTTATATTTGGAAGTACATTATGGGACAAAATCATTGCACGTGCTAAATAATTTGGAATGCTCCCTGTAATAACTATTCAAATTTCCTCTTTTAAAATGATAGCTTTAGTAAATTGTATTCAAATGAGGATATACAGCAATATGCTAAATATTTAACCTGTCACTAGTCTGGCTGACCATTGACCACAAGGACACTTTATTCTGAAAAGCTGTTTCAGTTTCAAAGATCAAATATTTCATAGCTATAAATCTTCCCTGTTGAGCTTTATTCCAGCATGATAGGATACCTAGCCCTCTAAAATAATTCACGCAGGGCTGAGAGAGGTCAGTCAGCTACACAACTCCTAGCAGGTGGTCCATCCCAGAGCATAAAGCCTGGCTTCTGCAAGGTGCTTCAAAGTCATGGTTTGAAAAGTAAAGGCTGTGTGTCATTGTGCTGCCACCCCTGGCTTTAAAGGCAGGCTTTCTCCATGACAGATTGCTGTCCTGCCACTGAACCCTTTGTTCTTTTCCTTAGACTGCTACACATAACATCTTTACAGCACCAGGGCCCTACTGTAGAGCACCCCCTATGATTTCAAGCGGGATAATATATTATGATCATGTGGAGAATTGACAATGCAGGACTTTATACAATGAAAAATGCATATTTTTTTGGAATGACCCTTCATTAAAAGACTAATAAAATATATAATACCATTTCAAATATATCATATGTTACGGTATTATAATAGCTACATGAACATTTTTGTAGTACAGTATAATGGAATCATATTCATCTCACTATAATACAATTTTTTTTCTCCTCCTTAGGTCCTTGGCTTCAACTTTACACTCCAGTTTCCCAACTACTATTTTCTAGTTCCATTATACAACCAACTATATCATGCAAAAATGCTGTTTCTATTAGAAGCCAGTGTTCCATATTACACTCCAAGAGCTTTTCCTTGCATGAATCAATAATGTTACAAAGGTATGAAAGAAAAAGTGGATGTCCAAGACATCTCAAATGTTTATGGTTCCACCAATATTGCCTAAATATCTCATTGCTTATTGCTTTGGATTTTACCTGCAGCTAGAACTCATTCATCTGACTTTGAGATGGCGAGAAGGAAGCAACCCTCGAATCTCACCATTCAACACACTAATCAAATCATGATGAAACTCCCAAAAGGTCTGAACCAGATAGTATTATTTCCTACTGCCTAAAAGTCTGCTCTCAGCAATTGGCACCTTTCCCTTTGCACCCATTCGACAGTTCCATCCAAAAAAATGCTATCCCAATCTGCTGAAATACATCTCAACTTCAGTTCTAATGAAAGCATCTGCAATAGGCTTAAATAACTTCAGGCCCATAGTCCCAACTTTAGGAAGTAAGCATCTCATGCTGTCACACCAGACAAACCTTACAATGCACTTTGTGGACCCACTCCAGTTTGCATATATAAGCAGAATGGTGGAATATACCAATGATATGTCCCTGCATTGAACTCTTGAACATCTGGATAACTCAGGACCTTATGTGAGGATCTTCTCTATCAGCTTTAGTTCTGCATTCAATATGGTAGCTGAAATATTGTCAAGTTGGATAAGCAATCTGTTCCTCCCTCCATATAAAGATGGGTCACAACAGCAGGTGAGGTGTGAACATCAACGGTTGCTGCAAAAACAATTCCCTGAAAATAAATACCTCAGAACCCCCCCCCCCCCCCCCCCCCCACACACACACACACACACACACACATTTTTTAATTCATGGTGTATATGCGTATTTTAATTTCCCACAACTTGCAATAGGACAAGTATACAACCATAATCCAGGTGTAGTGCAACTACATTATTTACAGTGTACTCAAGAAATTTAGGCTGCACCTGCTACTCAGTAAACTGATTTACCATATGCTCTGCTCTCACTTCTTGCAGTGGCTGCTAGGTAAGACAAACATCAAAATCAAATGTGGGATATACCCTTAGGATTTTTAGGCATCTGCCCAGTCTTGCCCAGTAAATCTAAAAGATTCCAGGGGCATTGAAGGTTAGGATGCCCCATTGTGCAAACTTTTCCCTTGGGGTGCCGCAAATCTCACCTGCTTCCTGGAGCTCTTGCCATTGTAAACATCCGGTGGCCATATCCCCGCATCTTTGGGCTGTGAGCACGCGCCTGACCCCAGCCATTCAGATACGCGGGGAAGGGGTGGGATTGCTGCAGCACAGTTGCGGCCACTCTCGCTCCTATTGCTGAATCCCTGCATGTAACATTACATTACACAACATATGCATTACATATGCACAGCAAACAGCTGCTGATTGGTTGAGAGCCTGTGCCATAGGACAGGGGAAAGTTGAATTTGTACAAGTGTTCTGAGGGGAGTTTCCCAAATTGGAATGCCCCTGGAGCACAGAACAGAACCTGGGATAGTTAAAATCCAAGGTTTTGTTTTGCTTTATGGGCTTGATCACAATAGGTGATGGCGATGCAATAGCGCTAATCACTATCACTAACGCGATTGTCTGTGTCCCTACGATTTGCTGGTGGTATTGCTAGCGATAGTACATGTGATCGATATTTGCTATTGAGCAGTCACTCCCACAAATCTGAATGCAGGGCATTTGTGCAGTGATCACCACCATAAATGTGCCCATAGCCTAACTAGGACAGCATTTCCAGGGCAATTGCAGGGCGATTGCCTAGAAGCGTGATCACCTTGCAATCGCTCAGGTGGGAACAGGGCATAATTTATGTAGACGCAAGGCATCGCACCATCCCTAATTTGCCTTCTTGAACCAAGTCGTTTCAAACACCCAAAACAGATTGATTCACGTGTGAACATTGCCCTTACTCTTATTAGCATTGGGGGAGCGATAGAGGTTCATTTGAGTTTCTTTGAACCCAACAATGCCTATTTACTAGTATTTACTTTGTATAACCTTTGCCTGGACCATGAAAATTGGAAAACAAACTCCTATTCAGCCTGTCATGTCAAAGGTGCCGGTTGTCTTGACTATGGGGCAGCCATTATGCTTTGTGCAGCAACTATTCTAAGCACTTGCCGTCTTTGTTATGATTTTACCTGTCTCCGTTTGGAGAAGACAATGTATTGATAGGAACTTTAGATCATTTTTAGTACTAGATAGTATGGTTATATGTTTAACAGCGATGCATTATCTTATATTTGTACATGTTTCAGCAGAAAACTTTGCATGCATAGAATCAATTCCTGACCTCTCTTAACACAATTCAGTCACTTCTTTACAGTACAGTACTTCTTTACAGTACCGTCACTGTACTCTCCTGACTTCATACCTGCATTTGTGTTTTTTAAATTTTACAGCTTGGCAGAAAAAAATTGGGCCATTTTCATAACAAGTTCCCTTGTGATGATAGCTATTGGGGATATGATGGAACATATGTAATGATGTATGTAAAATACAAGGTGAGTTGAGTGATTTTGGTTGTGCCTGATTGCTTGATTGTGCCGCACCATTGAGCGCACATGTGCTAAACCTATTTATTTTAATGCTGTAAAGACACAAACAACAAAACAGAAAAAAGCAGATACTCCCCCCCCCCCCCCCCCCCAGCTGCTTCCTCCTGGTATGATGATCAGAAACCTCCAGGTTTCTGAAAACTCTGAAATCTAGCCTGTGTTTATCACAGCGTTACATTTTAGTCTTTAAAGTCTCTGAAAATAGGCTGCTTCTGCCTGTTTTCCCCCTGCATTTCCGCTTTCCACTTATCATACAGGTGGCACACGTGCGCGCGCGTCAAGAGTGACGCGCGGGAGGCGGCGGCGGAGGAGCCGCTTGTCCGTTGCTGTCAAATCGCTTGTCCGTCGGCGCTGGGAGCGGGGAGAGGTGAGTTTTTCGGGTGATCGAGGGGGGTTTCACACAGCGGGGCACCCCGATCGGGGGTGCCCCACCGAAGTGGACCAAGACCCAGGATATGGAAGTGCTTGTTTACTTATCTTGTTCCTGTGGTGGAAAGGTAAGTATTAGGTGGAGAAAAAATCCCCAGCAAGCCTGGAGATTTTTGAGGTCTAATCCACCAGAGCTAATGATACCTGTTATCGCTGGTGTGATTAAAAAGGTAAAAGTACCAACCTCAAACAAACCTAACTAACCAACCCTTTTGTTTTCCAGCCCATTGGAGATATATTTTTGAAGAATCACCTGCAACGCTAACCACCCTTTTTCAACAGGAAATTCTACTAGTACTAACCTCCTTCTCATCCATCCACAGCGCACCTAATACTTACCTTTCCACCACAGGAACAAGATAAGTAAACAAGCACTTCCATTTCTCCAAAAAGGACCGGTTCACCTTACATTAGGTGCAGCTACCAGGTAACCCTGCGCTGAAAAAACACGAACACTTCTACAACCAAGACCCAGGATAGTCAAAATCCTGGGTGTTGGTCCACTTTAACCCAGATAGGATGAGATAGATGGCTGTATAGGTTTCTGAAAAAGTATTTCAGCATGCAGAGGAAGCAGAGTCCATGGTAGATGCTTTAGTGGGTAGTACAAATATGGATAATACTTAAATGTTCATAACAGGCATATTAAAGAAATAACCATCTGCACAGCCACTGGCGATCCCCAATCCACATAACAAGCATAGCAAGACATGAATCAAACCAAATGATTTTAAGGATAAGAGAAGAGCGCTTACAAGCTGAAACACCAGGATGATAACACAAAAAACCTTGACGTTTCAGTACTGGACCTTTCTCAAGGGGTGTGGTATCTGAAAGGTGCGTGAGGGCTGTATTTATAAAGGCTAAAGTGGTCTCCAGCATGTGGAAATTGTGCCAAAGGCAGCGCCATGCCATGGACTCTGCTTTCCTCTGCATGCTGAAATACTTTTTCAGAATCCTATACAGAGGTCTATCTCATCTTAACTGGGTTAAATATTATATATACTGTACACTATGTACTATGTTCACTATCAGCATAAAATCAAAATTTTTACTTGCATAGCTACATTTGGGTGTTTGTTTTTCCATTTGTTGTTTATACATAGCATCTTGGTACACAGTGAGTGTACCTTGGTTTTTCTGAATCCCTTCAGTATATAACTGGGCATATTATTGCTTACTTGCTACATACTGTTTGTTAGTTAGTGTGCTTCTACCAGTTTCTAACACAAGTAAAATATCTGCAACATGGTTCATTTTTACTGGCAGTTTACATTCCAAGTAACAGACAAATTGAGGAATAAACTTGACCCCCCCCCCCCCCAAGAAACAATGGCAACGGTGTGTGCTATGCAGTATGATGCAGGAGGGGTGGAGCTTCAACTGCCAAAAATAGCAGTCTGCCCAATGGGTGGGGGTTTGGCTACAGAAAGAAAAACTCTAGATCTCAGCTTCAACTGCTTTATGCAGCAATGTCCTGGGGTGAATCAGCTAAATAGAGGGTAATTGAACATTGCTTTGATTTGAAACTTAGCCTGGAAAATTCCTTTAAGCAAGTTATTTAAATAAGATGTATAGAGTTATGTTTTAGGTAAGTTATACACAGTATAATGCCCTATTTTTTGATACAACCCTGTAATATAAAAGCAAATTTGTATGGAGGCAATTCAAACAATTTGGAAGGGTTAGCTCATTTTGGGAAGTGCCCATCTGATCTTTTTGGATACCTTCAAGATCAAGGGGAGTCATTGGATATCATATATCTTTTCTAAAGCATTTGATACTGTGCCACATAAAAGGCTGGTACAAAAGATGAGAATGCTTGGACTGGGGGAAAACGTGTGCACATAGTTGAGAAATTGGCTTAATGATCAGAAGCAGAGGGTGGTTATCAATGGTACACACTCAAATTGGGTCACCGTTACTAGTGGAGTACCACAAGGGTCAGTTCTGGGACCAATTCTCTTCAATCTTTGCAGAAGATACTAAGCTGTGTAAAGTAATTAAAACAAAAGAGGACAGCAGGCAGCTACAAACAGATTTAGATAAATTGGAAGCATGGACAGTTAAATGGCAAATGAAGTTTAACACAGATAAGTGTATGGTTATGCACATGGGAAGGAGAAATATGTGTCATGATTACACACTAAATAAAGAAACACTTGGTAAAACAAAAACGGAAACGGACCTAGGGGTTTTAGAGCATCATTTTACCCCTGTACAAGTCACTGGCCAGACCCCATATGGAGTACTGTGTACAGTTCTGGGAACCTGTGCTTAAGAAAGACATATCAGAACTGGAGCACATTCAAAGGAGGGCAATGAAGTTAATAAAAGGAGTGCAGAGGCTAGATTACCCTGAAAGATTGTCAAAGTTAGGTTTATTTAGTTTAGAAAAAAGACGACCGAGGGGTGATCTAATAACTATGTATAAAAATATTCAGGGTCAATACAAAGATCTGTCCCTTAATCTATTTATACCCCGGAGTGTAACTATAACCCGAGGGCATCCACTAAGGTTAGAGGAAAGGTGCTTTTTCCACCGACATGGGAGGGGATTCTTCTCTGTAAGAGCAGTAAGACTATGGAACTCGCTGCCAGAGGAGGTAGTAATGATGGATACAGTAAAAACGTTCAAAAGTGGCCTTGATGCCTTCCTGGCATGTAATAACATTTCCAGCTATGGCTGCTAGACCACTGGAAGGAGTTAAACAGGCTGAACTGGATGGACTAAAGTCTTTATTCAGCCTTACATACTATGTTACTTTGTTAGTTACCTTTGTAATATGTCTGGAAAGCCTGTTTCACTTGAAAAAAAAATGCAAAAGCATTTAATAAAATATCTTGCATCTGTTCATCACTTCATCTTCACTTCAGATGCAGGACACACAACCTATTTACACTTTCTTGCAAAACGTCTAATTGTTGCTTGGAGAATTGCTGATTTAAAGTGGACCAAAACAAAGAATTTTCACTATCCCAGGTTTTGGTCTATCATCCGGCTTTGAAGTCTCATAGACTCCAGGGCCTGTTTTGGTCCACTTTACAGTAAGCCCTGGCTGGAGAGGATAGCAAAGTGCTGCTGAATTTGGCCACTTGAGAACACTGAAGTGCTGCATAAAACATTAGGAGCCTGATTTACAAAGTGCCCCAATTTCCACTTATCAGTGACAGCGCTGCTGATGTCACGCAGTAGAATTCTGATAGAGGTGATGAACAGCTGCAAAGTTAAGCAAAGCTATGGAATGTATAAACGTGAACCAAAATCCAGGATTTTGACTATCTTGGGTTTTGGTATTTGCCACTGGGACCCCCCCGATCAGGGATGCCCCTATGTGTGAAAGCCCCAGATCGCCCTATGCCACTCACCCTTCCCCTGCCCTATGGTGCGCAGCCTCTCGTCCAGTCAGCGCGTTCGGATCCACTCCAGCCCCTTCGTCCAAGAGCTCATCTGAGGTGAGTGGATCAGAGCGTGCTGGCAGCCGTATCTCCCACTACCCTTTAACGGGGAGCATGGCCACGCCAGCCATTCACAAATGCCTGCCTTGGGCATGCACCCTGCTAAAGGTATAGCAGGGATACAACCGCTGATCGCGAATGGGCCGTTGGTCCGGGAAAGAAGGTGAGTTTCCGGGCGACCTGGGGGGTTTTACACAGCGGAGCATCCTAAATCTGGAGATTCAAGGGGAGTGAGTAGACTCATAGACTCCAAGGTGGGTTTTGGTCCACTTTAAACTTGGGATTAAAGATATAATATCATCCCTGGAATGCAAATGGTGGCTATGCTGAGGGTCCCCTGCTAGTTCATTGCATCTGCTTGTTGTTAAGTATCCTGCTTAGATCTTTTTTGCACTTTACTTATGATATGATCCTTATTTAATGTGTTATTTGTCTTCTCTCTGCGCATTGGTTATGTGCAACTTGGTTTGCTCTGTTTGTTTGCTTTGATTGTTTGCACTTGTCAAATGGGATCCGATGTCCATCTGACCATGATGAGTCCTGTCCTGGCATCAGTGTGAGTCCCCTGCTCAGTTTGTTTTTATATTGTGTTTTCATTGAATGTTTGTCGGTAAATAAAAAATGGGATTATTTATTCATTCATTCTTGATGATGCTACCGTTGGTTTGGTCTTTTAGCAGCAGTACCTGATCTGGCTGCTTAAAGTGGACCAACACCCAGGATTTTGACTATCCTGGGTTTTGGTCCACTTCAGGGGGGCACCCCGATTAGGGATGCCCCGCTGTGTAAAACCCCCCAGAAACACCCCAATACTCACCTCAAAACGCTCCCACGTGGCCTGGTGACAGCGACGGACAAGCGCTGACAGCGACGGACAAGCCAGCGCGTCCGCCGCCGCCTCCTCCCGCACGTCCCTCTGACAGCGCGCGCGCCCGCGCCGGCCATTCACAAACGGCCGGCGCGGGCGCGCGCACGGCTAGAGGGGCGCGCGGGAGGCGGCGGTGGCCGCAGCCGCCGCCGAGGAGGTGAGTTTTTGGGGGGTTTTCGGGGGGGTTCCTCACCGCGGGACATCCCGATCTCGGATGTCCCGCGGTGAGGGGGGTGATCGGCCCGGGAATCTTATAGATTCCCGGGCCGATCACCCCAGGGTGTTGGTCCACTTTAAAGCTCTATAGTATTTATTAGTGTATACCACAGAAGCCAGCACACCTGTTCTATCAGTCATATTATTTATGGGCTTGTGCCCACTTACATATGTTGTGCCTGGGATGCAGGTATGATATGGCCCCTATACAAACCACTAGAAAGGGCTTTAAACCGGACCAACAGCCTTACACAACTGAACTACCCAAAAAGCATTTGCCCTATCTGCATGCATGATACTGAACTATTGTCAGCACTTAGATTACATTTGCTCAAAGCTGAAATGCTGCTTTGCTGATTTTCTTCTTTTTGCGTTCATCTTGGAGCACCCGGGAGGCCTATGGAAACCCGAACTCAGGATCTTGTAAGTAGGTGCAAGTAGAAGTACCAATGGTGGAAGTCAAGAGCCTATCAAATGGTTCTCAGCCAAGTCACCAACTGATCTGTAACTCAACCTCTTCTGCTGCCATCTAAACTTTACTCAAGTCTGATTATCTCCAAAAGGAAGCGGAAACTATGTATGTGCTGCCAATCCATATGCATTACCTAAGTGGTAGTTAAGATATTTAAAGAATGGAAAGTGGTACCTGGTGAAAAACGTTTGGGAACATTTGGTCTAAAAACTACACTAGGCAAATACCAAAATGAATATGTATATAATGATCCCGGTTAATTGTATGAAAACAAACTCTTCTCAAGTTACATAGATTTGTCCCTAAAGTCTTCTAGAGGTGTTGCCTTCCTTTTGTCGGACAGGCAACTGCAGAGCCTTGTTGTTGAAAGTCTGCCGTACTCTAATGGAGGACAGCAAACACCTGACATTGTGGGGGGCTGTTGTAATAGCAACTGCTGCATACTTGATCTTCTTTCTTTTCCAAGATTATCTCACTCCTATTCAACCCTGTAACACTAGTCAGAATGGTTTGACTTGCCTGGTTTTGTTCACATCTCCTGAGTGAAACCCCCCTGGACACCACATTTCACTCACCTCTTCCTGGTTCCATCGGAGCATGTGTGAGCTCTCGTCCAATGAGAGCCGTCTACCGTGACCTAATTTATGACGTGCATCTGTTAGCATCATTTTTGTGGCTATAGCATCAGCTTTGGTGCTCCGGAATTCCCGTCTAATCTGGCACAAGCAGAATTAATTCGCTTTGATTGTTGCATTGAGGTATTGCCAGGACTATGTCAGCACCTATTGGACCTGCCGGCTGATTAGCCCAGCGCCAGTGAGTGCCAATTTGTACTGCTGCTTTTTCAGTGCCCCCAGCACTGGTCAGCATTTCATCATTACAGTTATAAGAAATCACTACTGGGGACAAAAGAGATTTTACAGTGCGTTTAGCCTGTGTTTTAGTTGTTGGTGTTCTAATTACACTTTGTTAAGCAAAAGAAGCCATGAAAATCAATTTTAATAACCCCCAAAAATTTTGGACCATCTAGGTCCTGCGTTTCAAGTCACAATGCAAGTTCTGTACAAATAAATGTTTTTAATATTAATTATAAGCATTAAACACTTCGATCCACTTCTGCCCATTGTGCTCTATGGGATCTTGAGCTACAGCACCAGGTTTCATCTGCCGCTGCTTCAACCAGAGCGCTCAGTACTGTATCCTTTTAAGACGCAGGCTGGTGGCACGCTGAGCCCAAAAAAGTGGTGCCTTCTGGTGCTGATGCTTCTTAAAGCAGACCAACAGACAAAAATGACTTAAACCAGACCAACACAACAAATAGTGCTTATATGCCCCCTCCCCATGGCAATTTAAATTGCTACATATAAAAAATAATTTACAATTTTCTAACTAATGGCTGCTCATGCATTTGCAGGAAGTGCTGCTGGGCTTCCTGTTACTGTGCATTGTCAGTTATACTGGGAGAGGAAGCTACCTTTGTTTTCTCTGTAGGTCCAGTTTAAATAAGGCTCTATGTCAGGGGGTTCCCAAACAAGTGGTACTTGAAGTGCTCACAGGTGGTACTCGACAAAGCTGCAGACTTGTCCTGCATCTGTACCCCAACCTGATCTGCTGCCATCTGCAACTCAAGCATGCACCATGTGTGATTCATTCACTTTAAAAAGATGTTTTGTATGTTTTTAAGGGTTTAGGTGACTGGCAATGCTCACACACCCAGGTGGTACTTGGTTTATTTAGAAAATAGGGGTACTTGATGAAAAAATATTGGGAACCCCAGCTCTATGTCATTCAGCAAATGGCTCTCATTAGGGTCGATTCATGGTCGGGCAGACGATTTCGCATGCACCTAGGCATATGATTCATGGCTGCGTGCACATGCTGGGCACACCTACAAATCACACCAAATGGCAAGTGCATAGGAGAAGCGCAAATTGCCTTTTCTTGCCCCAATTTGCGTCTTCCGCAAGGAAAAAATTTTGTTTTGAAGAGCAAATGGCCCTGCCCCATGTACATTTGGCCAGCTAAGTGCCTAACTGCTCCCAATGGTCCCCTATGTTTCTCCCCTTTCTTTTACTGTTTCTCCATATCGATTTGATCTCTCCAGCTTCTGTGTATTCTGCGAAGCTCTGTTCCCAATTTTGGAGTCTATTCCCTGGAGAACCTGTGTCCTCCATTTTTTTTTTGGGGGGGGGGGATATTCTGATTACAGTTAATCCTTAGCATTTTTTTCCCAGTGTTTTGTCCCAGATGTTCTCTTTAACCTTCCCTCCCCTGTGTTGGTTTGAATATTAATGCTTAATAGTTTAACTATTATTTTTTAGGCTAAACTGGGGCAAAAAATCCACATTTTTGTGTTTTTTGTGATTTTTGACAACTTAGCATTTTTTTTACTACCCAACAAAAAAGTGTTCAGTCCCTAAAAAATAACTTGTGGTTGACACTTTCATTGTTAAAAAACGTGCCAGATGCTGTCGCCATGTGTTTTCAGAATTAAATAAGCCTCATTGAAATTAAATAAGTTACTAATTGAAATCAGCAGTTTCCTTCACCTATTTGCTGGAGGAAACTCACTCCTCAAATTGCCACATTTGCACACACTTTTCTGCCCTCTAAGCATACCATAAATCAGTCGCAGGTGCCAGTTTGGGGAGTAAAATTTGCGCTTGCAGAATTTTTGAGGCACAAGTTTGGGCTCCGGTTGACTCACATGCGTAAATATGCTCACTAAAAATGCAAAACGCAACGTCCGAGAGCAACTTGGCGCTCCAAAAAATTGCAATTTGTGTGCAGAACCAAGAATCGACCCTATAGAGATAATTGACACAACTTCTAGAAGGTCATGGCCATCTACTTTGCCATTTTATTCATTGAAGCAGCCAAAAACAAGAGTAAGTTTACATGAAGAAAACATTTATGCATTTTACTACCCATGTAGAATCTTTACAGAAGTAATGACTTTTATTAGGATTAGCCTTCAGTTCTGCTGTACGAATATCCTGAAAATCTGCCTGGGATCTGATTTGACTTCTTTTGTATGTGTAATTTGTAACTATGAACCGATAAGGTTAAGCAGGGAAAACAAGATAACAGTTTCAGTGTGATTAAGGGGAATTCCAGTGCTTATTTGTTTCTCCGGTTATGGGCAAGAACACAGGAAATAACTGCAGGGATGCGAAAATTATTTAGTCCAAAAATGAACAGATGGAAATAACCACAAAACAAGCGTTACAACTTAAAACCATTGCTGCCCACTGAAGAGTGGGAGTGATCTTATGAGTGGGTTACGAGGAAGTTGCTTATTTTCCCGATGCAGGACATTTTGTTGTCAAGCACCTAATTCTGTATGAAAGGAATGTTGTTTCATTTAAGAACCCAAGATTTCCGACAAGATAGAGCATGAGCAATCTGAAAGGATGAAGGCTTTTTTCTTGCAACACAAACATGCTCAGACATAGCTTTTCTTTCAGCTAATTAAGATGTTTTAAAGTAAACTGGTCAGGGAATGACATCTTGGTGGGGTGCCCTGGAATCAACTGCCGAACACTGTAGTCAGGGCAGCTAGGGGTGACTTTTGCTTTCATTCTTCCAAGCCAATTCTATTCTTCTTAGACAATGCAGCCAGAAAGACCTCATACAATTCAGGGCATTCAAAGCTGCTGACCTATAGAGATGCTGTTATAGATGCAGCCGTAGAATGAGATTTCATGGTTTGAAGCCAACGGTAGTCTTCAATATCAATGCCCCATGCTTCATTATTTTCAGTTATACTCATAAACATGCACACGGCTTTCTTTTGGAAGCAAAAATTCATTGAGGACTAGATCCATTTTGGCCATCAGGAAAAGTTGTTCACACAACTGATCCCTCTAATACTCATACTCATTCACTGTATCCACATCCACACAAGACAAGTTCTAGATAGGCTTTAGTTAATATAGTTTACTCTGTATAGAAGCTTTGTTGTATATAATGTAGAATGGAAGCTGGTAAAGAAGTTTATATGGGTATAATAGGGAGGTGAACACATATTTTATTTTATAGACTTAGGTAAATACAAACAAAAAACTATACTCAGGGCTGTTTCCTGGAGGGAGGGGGGGGGGAGCAGGGAGAATGCCCAAGGTGCCCTGCACACGGGGGGCACCTTTATCCCAGCCATCCTATTTTCTGCATGTGAATCAGAGCCATAATTAGTGGTGCAGGCCATGAGACGTAGGCTCCCCGTCACCTATTGTTGGGCTCAGCCATGGGGAGGGGGCACTGCCTGCTGCTATGGTAGAGGTACAGCATGGCACATACCTGTTTGGGGCAGCTGTTTTGCATTGAAAACTGCCCTGAGTATGCTCGTCCTACCTCCCCAACAACCAACAGTCTTCAAGACTTATCCATTCAAACGGTTTGGGTCTTGGGGTTTAAGGCACTCTCTGACAGAAGCAGGGTCACCCTGTGCAAAGTGTAATGATGGCACCCCAACACACAACTACATACAAAACTACATTCAAGAGAAAGTGGGAGTAGAGATTGAGAAAATGTAAGAGAGAGAGAATTGGAAATTAGAAAAGATGGAGGAGAAACAGACAGATGTATTGAAAAAAAAGAAAAGGATGGAGTGAAAGCACAAAAGAAGCCATGAAGATAGATTGATGAAACACAAAAGGGAGAGGGAAGAAAGAAGGAAAACAATGAACAAAGAGAAAGACTAAAAAAGTTAAAGGGATGAGGAAATAAGAAAAAGAAAAGGACGAAATGTTGATAATAGAGAAAGAAGGAGCAAAAAGGAGGGGCAGTGAAAAAAGAGGAAGATGCAGAGAAGGTGAAAAGCAAAAGGGCAGGAAGACAGAGAAAGGGGCAGAAGAGGAGGACATAGAGAAGTTGAAAAGAAAGGGAGATGAAGGAAACTTGGCAAAAGAGTGATCGAAGGAATATGCAAAATGGTGTTGGGAGAAGAGTATAATGGAGATAGAGAAAAAAATGTAAAAAAAAAAAGCAAAACTGGTACAAAGGAGCAGGAGAGATAGGAATATGAGAGCAAAATAGAGGAAACTTGTGAAAAAGATAAAAAAGGGGGGTAAGGAGAGAAACAAAGGTGGAGGCAAAAGATAAAGAGAGCTAGAGACAGGGAAAGACCAAAAAGAAAGCAAAGAAAGAAATGCTGGAAATAGAGAGAACGAGAGGCAATGTGCAAAAGAGAGGTGGAGGGAATATAAAAGAGACCTCCTGAATCAGCTTAGAGCCATCTTACCTATGGCACCTTGATGGTGTCTGCTGGCACCCAATTACAGGGAGACTGAGATGGAGATCTCACAGGTTGCACACCCCAAATGCCGGACATGGACAAAAGAAGAAAATCATGAAATTGCCTGGGCACATCTCTCGGCACAAAGGAAAAGATGCCAGGGCTCTACCACACTGTGATACTGACTGGCAGATTTGAAAAGCCAACAGCTGCCTTCTTGAAACCAGGGGCCCCAGTCTAAAAAATAAGAATTGAAGATCCAGACAAATATCTACATTAGGTGATAGATAGATTAGGCTGATCTATATGAACATTTCATATTTTGGATTTTAAATAATGGCAAAACATAGAACTTAATACAGTAGACTGGTGAATTGAAGAAAGGCAGACCTAATAGCGTAGCCACCCCTTCCCACTAAGTTCCTGTTTTTGTATTTTGATAGAAGTTGCATATTGACTGTCAGCCAGTCCATCTGTCCCTTATATGTTACATGTGCAAACATGATGCCTTGCTCTGTAGACGCCATGTGTTCCCATTATGTAACATCATTAAGGAAAGTGTTGACTACTGTACTATCAGAGCCAGAACACGAACAACAAACCCAACAATTACACTGTCATTTCATGGACTTGTTAAGGTTTTTCAGGTTTTTCTCCAACTTTCTGCGCTTCTCCATATTGATCATGTCACAAGCAACATCTGACTTTACGATTAGCTAGGTTGTGTGCAATTCTCTCTCTTTTTAATATCCCGAAGAGAAAAAAAAGTTCTTTGTAATGATTTGGCTCAAATTCCTGTACACATTGCTCCAGCGTCTGTAGCAGCATGTGTTTCTGGGATTGTTCTGGAAGAGAAAATGCAGAAACAGCAGGGAGCAGAAGATAAACAGGCAATTCGTGACTCATTAAAACAAGGATTGGTAGCCAACATTGTAGAGTGTGTGAAGACCCCGGATCCAGCTTGCCTATAAACTTTTTTTACCAGCTGGACCAAGCATCTGTCAGAGTTTGGAAGGAGAGATAATCTGGTACAAATGATTTCAGTTTGTCGCATTGATTAACCTGCACCCTTACAGAAGTCAGATGGCTGAATTCCTAGCGAAGTGATCAGCAGCCGTCGGCTGCAGAAATATTCCAGCAACTAGGCAAATGTTTCTGGAATTTGGGTTTTGTAGACTTGCCTTCTAAAACAAATTGTCACAAAATAGTGGCATAAATCTGTCAATCTCAGTTTACAGTATAGTTTGTCATGTTAATGGGGCTTTTTGTTTATCGACTGAGAAAAACGCAGTATGTTGTAAATTTCTACATCCAATACTCTAGACTAGCAAATTTGGATTTTTTTCTCTATTTTTAAGTGTGTAGTGCATATGGACAAGTTGACTGTATACAATTTATATTCCATAAAATTCTTCTAATTTAATATTTATGAATAGCTGGAATATACCCCTCTTCTGCTTGCATGCAGTTCAATAGCATTTTTCACAATCAGAATCAGAATCAATTTTTTTCGCAATGTAAGTACATTACATACATACTAGGAATTAATTGTGACAGGTAGGCTACAGAGATATAATAGTAAGGTGGAGGGGGACCAACACTTACAATTCCAGCAGATGTGTACAGTACTTAGTTCCTGGATGGGAGGGAAGAACCAGTGGGAGGATAGAGATAGAAGAGTCAGAGGAACTCCTTGCACCAGGTGACACCCACCCAGGCAGCCATTTTCATTCTGGCTGTTACTTGCTGGGATTCCTAGTTCAGGAAATTGAGAGTAGAGTCAAATTAGTTTCCTTTAATGAGTTTTAGTATGTAGAAGAGGGAACTCCCTGCACAAGATATCTTGCACCCAAGTAGTCATTCCATTTCAGACGCCACTTGGTGGAGGGTCCTAGTCCAAGGAAAAGGAGTTGGAAAGAAAGTAACATGTGCCACATGGTGGGGTCCTAGCAATAGAGTGAAGAGCAGTCTGAGATAAGGTCAGGATGAAAGCAAACAATTGCCGGGGGTAATGGTAGAAACACCAAGAAAGGAAGGAAGGGGGTAGTAAAGGGATAGTCAGTTCCGGGGTAGCACAAGAGAGTGAGATGTGGGTGTTAATTTTGCATGCAGTTCAGCAGCATTTTTTTGATTATTCTCTTTTTTCTTCCCCTAAATCTCAACACCTTACAACCCTATAAGAGGGATTTAGTGGTTGGTTCTGGACTCAACCAACTGAATGATTACAAACTACAAAGAGAGACCACCACCAACCCACATTTTTAACCACCATCCCTTGAATTGGTCCCTCTATAAGGAGTGCCTTTTGACAATTTTAGCTGCTCCTGCTTCTCTCTCTACTCTTACTAATGCCACTAGTTTTAGCTGTAAAGCCCTGCCTCCTCAAGTCTTTGTCACTGTTGTGAGTGGCAATTAAAGAGGAACTTTGGTAAAAAATGACTGGACTCACTCTTAAACACTTTAAACACCAAGTATGTAGAATCTATGGTCTTGTTTCTCTTACCGTTAAGCGCCAAACCCATATATTCTGCAAGCTTAGCATTTTCCCCAGTTCCAGACAGAAAAAAAATGCTCACCTCCATCCAGGATCCAGTGCCGAAGGTCTTCTTTTCCCCTGGGGCGTCCGATCCCGCCAGATCTTCAGGAGGTCAGAAAACACCTATTCTATTCCCTGCCGGCGGCAGCTTCTGACAACTCGCTCACCACATGGAGGTCTTTTATACCAACGAGTGAGCTGACATCAGCTCACTCCAGCAAAGAAGCCAGAGTGATTGGCGGAGGCTAGGTGCAGGGGCAGAGGGCAATGATTATCTGCCCCACTCCCAGCTTCCGCCAATCACTTCAGGTTGTAAGAAGCAGCAAACAGCTATGGCAGGAGGTGGAAAGTATGAAAAAAAGTTTTCCAATTGCATGGCACGGCCTGCTTCCAGAAGTTCTTATGTATGGGTTATTCCGCCACAAGGTGGCGCAGTGTACTGCAGAAGAGTTGTGGCTCCTCTCGGTACCATATAAAAAACGGAATCACCATAGACTTATCCAGTGTTCTCTCTGCAGTGATTCTGCGAAGTTAGAAGATGGCTCTCTATATTGCGCAGGTGAGCAGGGCAACCAAGCCTGCGGCCCTGCATGGCTATTTCCACCCGTTTCCGGACCCTCTGTGCCTCCCAGCCTCGGCTGACGGATCGGGTGAAGGTAGAGGAGCACTAGGGTCAAGTGCTCAAGGAGCGCTGCTCCAAGCCGCAGACCCTGTACCACAAAGGGTAGCCAGCCATAGGCTTTATGGTGAGCCTACTAGGAATGCGGAGTTCCTGTCCTAGCTTCTGAGGGGGTGAGTGTTTTGGGGACTATGTGACTAGTACTGGTGTTTTGGGGTCCCTCCCTTTCCATCCCTGGCCTGGGCTCTCGCCGCTGCCTGTTCGCTCTCCTCCCCCTGTCCCTGACGTTCGGGGGGGGAGGGGGGGCGGGTGGTAGCGGCGAGTGCTTTTAACTTTTTTTTATTCTGTTTTTTAACTGTTTTCGCCGCCGCTTTGTACTACGCTCCGCGGCGGGCAGCGCTATAACTGTGAGGCATTTTTTGCTGTGTGATGACGCCGGTGCGGTCACGTGAGCGCCATTTTCACACTCTTCGGGGGGCGGGCCCGGAGGATAACATGTATCGCGTCGTCCTCCCGCGGCCCGCCCCTCAAGGTTCCTCTGCCGGCGCCATCTTGCTTCTGCTGCGCGTCTGGGGCCCTTCTTCCTCCCGGAGCTGCGGCTGTGATTTGGCTGTTGTCGCTTCCTCCTGTGGTCTGGCGGCTGGTGCCTTTGGCCTGTTGGTCCGTGAGTCCCCTTCGGGGGCTTTTTTAGTTTCCTTGGGGCATGTGCTGCGGAATGCTTATGTGTCTTTACTTATGTCTTTCAGGCGGGACAACTGTGGGTTGTGGCCGACCTGGTCAAGCGATGGTCGTGTCCTTCTGAGGTCAACGCTCCCGTTCTGGGGCTGTCCAACACCTCAGTCATGCCTTCCCTTGACACTACTACACTGCGGGAAGGCAAGGACCGGTGCATGGATCAGCTGGCCTGCCATGCTTTTACATTTGTGGGGGCTGGGCTGCGTCCGGTCTGCGCTGCTGCCATTACAGCTATTGCCCTTAAGAAGCAGCTCAAGCATCTCCTTGATGGCACTACGGCTGGTAGCAGGGGGGAGGATTATAGATCCCTTTTGCTTTGCACTGATTTTGTTGCCTTTGTCCTTACTGCCATGGATGATGTGGTACGGCTGAGTGGTAGGGCCTCTGTCCTTTTGGTGGCTATGCGCCGCTCTGTTTGGCTGCGTCAGTGGGCGGCTGCCGCTGCCGCTAAGAAGGCTTTCACTGGGCTCCCCTTTACGGGGCTGCGGGCTCTTTGGTGAGCGTCTGGATGTTCTAGCCAAGGATGGTAGGCTGCCTCAGCGTAGGAGGCAGCCTCGGCCTTTCCGGGGGCCCTCCCCTTCCCTCCCCTCCTTTCGTGTTCCCAGAGGAGGTCGAGGCTCCCTCTTTTCAGGTACCCGCAGGGATCCTGGGGGCCGTGGCAGACCACACGGTCGTCCCGGTCTCTCATGGGATTCCAAGCCCAAACCTTCTCCCAAGCCCCCTCAAGCATGAGGAGGTGCCCTCACCCATCCGGGTGGGGGGATGGCTTCGGCTCTTTGCTCACGTCTGGAGGCTCCGCGTCTTAGACCGGTGGATTCAGGAGGGGGTGTCCTCTGGTTACAAGATAGAGTTTGCAGCCTGGCCGCCCCCAAGATTCATCAGATCCCGGATGTCTCAAAACCCTCTGTCAGCTCAGGGTTTGCGCCTTGCGGTTCAACGTCTGTTGGAGTCAGGAGTCATTTGCCTGGTGCCTTCCCAGGAACGGGGTCGAGGATTCTACTCCAATCTGTTCACGGCCCCCAGAAAAGACGGGTCCCTGAGGCCCATCCTGGACTTGAAGGGTCTCAACAAGTTTGTCAGGTTCAAGCACTTTCACATGGAGGCTCTACGCTCGGCTGTCAGTACCATACGCCCGGGCGACTTCATGACATCCGTGGACATCAAGGATGCCTACCTTCACGTGCCAATCTTTCCAGGTCATCAGAGATTTCTCTGGTAATGCTGATCCTCTAGAGCGAACCTGTTTGTGGCTTTACCGTTTGGTGTTACCTCGGCGCCTCGGGTGTTCACCAAGGTGCTGGCGGGCGTGATGGCTCTGCTGCGGAATCAGGGCATTCGCATCCTCCCTTACCTGGACAACATTCTGATTGTGGCTCAGTCTCTTCATCAGGCCGAGAAGGATACTCTGGTGGTGACCTCCACTCTCGAGTCCTTCGGCTGGGTGATCAACTATCCCAAGTCTTCACTGTCTCCGTCTTTGGTGAGATCCTTTCTGGGCATGACTCTGGATACCTCTCAGGTCAAGGTATTCCTGCCTCAGCAGAAAGTGGAGGGCTTTCAGAAGCAGGCACGGACTCTGCTCTTGTGTCACCATCCTTCCATCCGGCAAGGGATGCAGTTAGTGGGTCTGATGGTGTCTTGCTTTGAGGCGGTCCCCTTTGCTCAGTTTCACATGAGACCTCTTCAGTTGGACCTCTTGTCAGTTTGGGATCAGGACCCTGTGTCCCTGGATCAGGAATTTGTTTTGTCCCCCCTGGCCAGACAGTCCCTCTCGTGGTGGCTGGATTCAGGGAACCTTCTAGTGGGCAGGACCTTTCTGCCCCTGTGCTGGCAGACTGTCACCAAGGATGCCAGTCTGACCGATTGAGGAGGCTTTTGGAAGTCTCTGAAGTTCCAGGGTCGGTTGGGCCCCCAGGAGGCCCATGCTCCCATCAATGTCCTGGAACTGAGGGCGATCAGGTTTGTTCTGTCTCAGCTGACCACCCACCTTCGGGTCGGGCTGTTCAGATCCGCTCAGACAACCAGACGGCGGTTGCCTACATCAATCATCAGGGAGGGACTTGGAGCAAGCGAGCCCTCAAGGAAGTGTCCCTGATACTGTCTTGGGTGGAAGAGAATGTCCCTTGCATCTCGGTAGTTTACATTCCGGGGGTGGAGAACCAGGAGGCAGACTCCCTGAGCAGGGGGACGTCTCGGCTAGGGGAATGGTCGTTCAGCAACAAGGTATTTCACTCCCTGTGTCACCGCTGGGGTCAGCCAGATGTGGACCTGTTTGCGTCCCGCCACAATCACAAGCTTCCCAGGTTTGCCTCCCTGTCACAGGATCCTCTGGCCTTCACCAAGGATGCGCTAGCAATGACTTGGATGGAATTTCAGCTCCCCTATGTGTTCCCTCCCTTTCCTCTGCTGGGCAGGGTGCTGTGCAAGATAGCCCAGGAAGGGGTACCAGCTATTCTGGTGGCCCCCTGTTGGCCAAGGAGGGTGTGGTTCGCAGACGTCGTGCAGTTGGCAGTAGATCAGTATGTCTTACCCAAGGATCCAGATCTGCTCACTCAGGGACAACTGTGCCATCCCAATTTACAAACGCTGGTTTTAACGGCTTGGCTGCTGAAACCTTGATGGATAAGGGCTTGCCGGCTTCTGTTGTTGATACCATGATTAGGGCTAGGAAGAAGTCCTCGTCCTTTATCTACTACAGGATATGGCATGTTTTCATTGCCTGGTGTGAGTCCAACTTTCTTCCTTGTCAGGTGTTTTCTATCCCCAGGATTCTGGAATTTTTGCAACATGGTTTGGATTAGGCCATTCAACTTAGTACCCTCAAGGGACAGGTGTCAGCTCTGGCAATTTTTTTCCAAAGATCCTTTGCCAATCACCGGTTGGTTAAGACTTTTTTTTTCAGGGAGTTACTCATGTGCGTCCGCCACGTAAGCCTACGCTACCGATTTGGGACCTGAATCTGGTGTTGTCTGCTCTGCAGGGTCCTCCCTTTGAGCCTATCCGTGGGGCTGCTTTGCCCATTCTGACTCTTAAGGTGGCCATTTTGGTGGCCATTGCTTTGGTCAGGCGAGTTGTGAGCTGGCGGCGCTTTCCATCAAACCTCCTTATTTTGAGCGGCATCAGGATAAGGTGGTGTTTCGGCTGAAGCCGGATTTCTTGCCTAAGGTTGTGTCTGCTTTTCATCTCAATCAGGACATTGTTTTGCCTTCTTTGTGTCCAAACCCTGCTAATTCTAAGGAGCGAACCCTTCACTCTTTGGATGTTGTCAGGGCTCTGCAGTTTAATTTGGTTGCTACTGAGTCTTTCAGGAAATCTGACGCTCTTTTTTTTTTGTTCTTCCTGCTGGACCTAGGAAGGGTTTGCCTCCAGCTAAATCCACTATCAGCAAGTGGATCCGTCAGGTGGTGGAGCAGGCCTATTCTGCCAGGGGGAAGGTTCCTCCTTTTAGGGTTACTGCTCATTCCACTCGTGCTATTGGTGCGTCTTGGGCTTTTCAGCACCAAGCTTCTGTTGAACAAGTTTGCAAGGCCGCTACTTGGTCTTCTGTTCATACTTTTTCCAAGTTTTACAAGGTTGATGTTAAGGCCTCAGCTGATGCTGCTTTTGGCCGCAAGGTACTTCAGGCGGTAGTGGTTTGAACTGCCTGTTGTTACTCTTTGGGGATCCCACCCTACCTTACAGACACTGCTGTTGGACGTCCCATACGTAAGGACTTCTGGAAGCAGGCCGTGCCATGCAATAGGAAAAAGACAATTCTGTGAGTACTCACCTGTAGAATTGCTTTTACTATGCATGGCACGGCCTGCTTCACCCCCACCCTTGTTATCGTTATTCTTGGTTGCCTCTTTATGGTGATTGTTCCAAGTTAGTTGGGGTTTGTTACCTTTTTTACTTTTATTATCTCACCGTTTCTTGAATAACTGCTTGTCAACACTGGATAAGTCTATGGTGATTCCATTTTTATATGGTACCGGGAGGAGCCACAACTCTTCTGCAGTACACTACGCCACCTTGTGGCGGAATAACCCATACGTAAGGACTTCTGGAAGCAGGCCGTGCCATGCATAGTAAAAGCAATTCTACAGGTGAGTACTCACAGAATTGTCTTTTTATGTGTGTAGTGTGTTTTTTTATATACTTTGAATACTTGAATACTTTATTTAATCCACCAAGTACAATATACATACAAGGAATGCTTTTTAGCAGGAGAGCTCTAATCAATAACACACAATAACATAGTAGTAACTGGTATTAGGTACAGAGCAGGTTATTCCTTAAAAACTATCATAAATTAGCCATGATGCAAGGTATAGTTGAGTTCAAGAACCTCTCACACTAGATTTGTTGAGAGCCATAACGGCAAAAGGGAAAAAAATTTTTTTCTCCTCCATCCATTCCAGGCCATCCAGAAGTACTTACAGATGGGTGTTCGCCCCTAGGGGGTGCCGACTGCAAGATCAAAAGGTGGAGTCCCAGTTTTTCATCTTGCAGTTGGCTGCATAAGATCGCTATTCTCTCTCTCTAAGAATTTGGCAGCAGAGCGGGGCCACCTAGCCTGTTGGCCGCTGCAGGACCCTATTTTCGTGGATCTCTCCTGACCCATCCTTGCCTCCCAGCCTTTGGCTGCTACAGGGATCCGTGGTGGTAGGGTGAAAGCCGGGGTCTGGGGCGTTCTGACAGAGTGCATGCTCTGGGCCGCAGACTTTAATGTTAAAAAGTAGTCGGCCACAGGCTTTATGGTGAGCCTGATGGGGAACCACATATATATATTTTTTTATATATGCCCTCCCTGCCCACTTGCTTTATTATTGTGTGTGTGGTGCTGTGCTACTGGGAGCATTGAGAGCTCCATCGCTGTCACCTGCAGCGAGGAGCGGTCACCGCTCCTCTCACTTCTTACCTCCCCTCCCTCACGGCGGGGGACGGGGGGGACCGCCACCATGACAGGCGGCGCTCGTGGTGCGGCACTGGGTCGGATGACGCGCCTGGAAGTAATCACTGAACTTGGTGGTGTCGTAAGTCCCTCCTTTTTGGTTATATCTTATTAAGGAGATATGGGAAGACACTGTATTTTCTCATTGATTACATGTATTTTTATGATTCTTATATGTTAATGCATGACATTGTTGGGTCATTTTGTAATTGCTGTCTTTCTCTTTTTGTTTTAGACCGTGGACTAAGTATGAGGGTTGTGGTTCATCTCGGTCCCCATTATTAATTAGAGGGATCGGCTATTGGCTTAGGCCGTTAGTGTCTAGTAGCCTTATTGAATATTGCTATTCAGAATCAACATAATGGAGGCATCAGGGGATAGTGAGCCGGGCACCCCACTTGGGCAAGACAGGCTCTGCCCCTTGTGCATACGGAACTCCTTGGGCGGATTCAGCACTATTTGTTGCACTTGCTCCAGAGGCATTGTTTTGGACCATAAGCGGGCGGTCGCTCCTGACCCTAGCCCGGCGTTACCATCGGCCTCTCCGGATCCTCAGCTGCTGCAGTTAGCCCCTAGTGAAGGGGGAGCCAGCAAGGGGTCACATGCTGATTTTGCGCACAGGCTGGCTAGTTTCGAGAAACAGATCTCGTTTGCAGCCCCTAAGGGCTCGAGTAAGAAGCGGCATCTGGAGCCGGTTTACTCGGATGATGATTTCTATGATCTCTTGGGATCTGCGGAGGAGGGTGAATTGCCAGATGACTCACTCTCAGCGGCGGAACTGCTTTACACTGGAGACGACAGCATCTCTGGTTCCTCCTCGGATGACAATTCTTGCCTCCCAGACGATACGAAAAGTTTGCTCTCTTCCGTGTTTGATACCTTGCACATTGTTCCTCCCAGAATGGCTAAGAGGAAAAAGGGTGATTTATTTTGGCCTGAAAGGCAATGGTGGGTCTTTTCTGAGCAGCCTCATTTTTCTAACATGATTCTTAAGGAGTGGGAAAGGCCCAACAAATTACCTTCGGTCCCTAAGGCCCGGGATAGGCGGTACCCCTTTCCCTGCTGAAATAGTTCGGTTATGGTCTCACCCTCCCAAGGTGGACCCTCTGGTGTCAAGCTTGTCCAATACCACTGTTATGCCATCGCCTGACAATGCTTCCTTACGTGATCCTGCAGACAAAAGCATGGATCAGTTGGTTTGCCATGCTTTCACCTTTGCTGGTGCTCTTTTTCGGCCTGCTTGTGCCTCAGCAATTGTTTCGCTAGCCAACAGGAGAAAGGTTAAACACCTTGTGGCTAAGGCTAAATCTCGCAAACGGGCGGAGGAGTATAAGGAACTCAAGGCCTGCTTGGACTTCATCGGCTTTGTTGTTACTGCCATGGATGATGTGGTCAGGCTTGGTGCCAGATTTTAGGCCTTGCTTGTTGCTTTACGCCGCTCGCTCTGGCTGAAGCAGTGGTCGGCCGATGCAGCTGCCAAGAAGTCCCTCACAAGTCTACCTTTTGTGGGACCGGCTGTTTGGGGAGCGACTGGACCTTTTGGTCAAGTATGGTAAGCTCCCTCAGAGAAGAAAGCCTGCTCGGTCCTCTCGGAGCCCCTCTTCCTTTCGATCCTTTCAGGGAGGAAGAGGATCTTCGTTTCCAGGTGCCCGCAGAGATACCTGGGGCAGAGGTAGGTCCTGCAGCCGGTCCAACCCCTCCTGGGGAGCTAAGCCCAAAGCCCCAGCCAAGCCTACTCAGGCATGATGGGGTGCCCTCACCCATACGGGTGGGGGGACGGCTTCTGCTGTTTGCTCAGATCTGGAGACGTCATGTCTCGGATCGGTGGATTCAGGAGGTGGTGTCCTCCGGTTACAAGATAGAGCTGGCAGCCAGGCCGCCCACAAAATTCCTATGTTCACGGATATCCCAAAACCCCCTAAAAGCTCAGGCATTGGGGACGGCTGTTCAACACCTCCTGCGAATAGGTGTGATTTGCCCTGTGCCACGGCAGGAACAGGGTCAGGGGTTCTACTCCAACCTGTTCACGGTCCCCAAGAAGGACGGAACACTGCGGCCAATCCTGGACCTGAAGGATCTCAACAAATTTGTAAAGGTGAGACATTTCTGCATGGAAATGTTGCGGTCGGCGGTGAGATCACTTTGGCCCGGCGACTTTATGACCACTGTGGACATCAGGGACGCTTATCTGCACATCCCGATTTTCCAAGGACATCAGAAGTTCTTGAGGTATGCACTGGACGATCAACATTACCAGTTTGTGGCACTCCCCTTCAGCATATCCTCAGCTCCCCGAGTGTTCCCCAAGGTTCTGGCGGGCATCATGGCTATCCTGAGGAGTCAGGGCATTCGGGTGTTACCCTATCTAGATGACCTTCTGATTTCAGCCCGGTCTCTCAATTACCCCAAGTCGTTTATCACCCCTCAAACAGTGAGATCCTTCCTGGGAATGACGATAGACACTGCTCAGGTCAAGGTCTTTCTGCCACAGCAGAAGGTTTTGGGACTCCAGACACAAGTGCAGGCCTTGCTGGCTTGTCAACAGCCGTCGGTACTTCTGGGGATGATATTGGTGGGTCTAATGGTGTCGTGTTTCGAGGCAGTGCCCTTCGCCCAATTTCACATGAGACCTCTACAATTGAACCTACTGACCGGCTGGAATCGGTTGCAGGAATCTCTGGATCAAGGATTTTCGCTGACCCCCCTGGTCAGGCAGCACCGCTTGTGGTGTTTGGACTCTCGGAATCTGCTGGTGGGCAAGTCCTTCCTGACTCCCCATTGGGATATAGTTACCACGGATGCCAGTCTTACAGGCTGGGGAGGCGTTTGGCAGACCCAGAAGATCCAGGGTCAGTGGGGTCCGAAGGAGAACCGGTTACCCATAAATCTCTTGGAGCTGAGAGCAATCCCGTTGGTTCTTTGTGCCTGACTCCCCATTTAAAAGGCCATGCGATCCAGGTCCACTCGGACAATCAGACCGCTGTGGCCTACATCAACCACCAGGGCGGGACTCAGAGCAAGAGCTCCTCAAGGAGGTAAACCGGATTCTGGCTTGGGCAGAGGAGAATGTTCCCTGCATCTCGGTGGTTTACATCTCCGGTGTGGAAAACCAGGAGGCAGACTCCCTGAGCAGGAGTTCCCTGGGGGAATGGTCCCAAAGCAGCGAGACCTTTCAGACTCTGTGCCTCCGCTGGGGTCAACCAGACGTGGATCTATTTGCGTCCAGACACAATCACAAACTTCCAAGGTTCTCCTCTCTCTCAAGAGATCCTCTGGCCATAGCAACAGACGCTCTGGCGATCCCTTGGACAGAGTTCATATTTCTTAATGCATTCCCTCCGTTTCCGCTCCTGGGCAGAGTGCTGCGCAAGATAGCCTAGGAGGGGGTGCCTGCCATCCTGGTGGCTCCTCGCTGGCTGAGAAGAAGTTGGTTTGCAGACATAGTTCAGATGTCAATAATCACTACATCATGCCCAACGACCCAGGTCTTCTCACACAGGGGTAGCTGCAGCACCCGAATTTACGGACGCTGGCTTTGACGGCCTGGCTATTGAGACGTCAATCCTGACGGAGAAGGGGTTATCGGCCACGATTATTCACACAATGATTCAGACACGGAAGAAATCTTCTTCCATGATCTACTACAGAGTTTGGCTCGCTTGGTGCGAGGCCAACAGCCTTCCTTACCGGAAATTCTCTATTTCTAGAATTCTGCTTCTACAACAAGGTTTAGATTTGGGCCTCCAGCTGAGCACCCTCAAGGGTCAGGTCTCGGCCTTAGCCATTTTTTTCCAGAGGTCCATTGCCAATCATAGGTTGGTCAAGACTTTTTTCCAGGGAGTCACCCATGTCTGTCCACAGCGTAAATCAGTCTTACCGGTGTGGGGCTTGAATCTAGTGCTGTCTGCTCTCTGGGGTCCTCCCTATCGAGCCATTGAATGATGCTGCATTGTCTATGCTGACTCTCAAAGTGGTCTTTCTGGTGGTGATCACCTCAGTGCATCACGTATCAGAGCTGGCCGCGCTTTGTATGAAACCACCCTACTTTGAGTTGCAAAGAGATAAGGTGGTTTTTCATTTTAAACCTGATTTTTTGCCTAAGGTCGTATCTTCCTTTCACCTTAAAGAAGACGTTGTCTTACCTTCCTTGTGTCCAGCACTGGCTAATTCCAAAGAACGGACCCTCCATGCTTTGGATGTGGTCAGAGCCATAAGGTATTACCTGGCTGAA
The DNA here is from genome assembly GCA_027917425.1 of Gastrophryne carolinensis. NCBI lineage: Eukaryota > Metazoa > Chordata > Amphibia > Anura > Microhylidae > Gastrophryne > Gastrophryne carolinensis. The sequence goes on along the minus strand of CM051237.1, from coordinate 297,081,231 downwards.
TCCTTCAGGAAATCGGATTTGCTTTTAGTCTTAACAGAGGGTTCTAGGAAGGGATTGCCACCAGCCAAGTCCACTCTCAGTAAGTGGATTAGACAGGCAGTGGTGCAAGCCTATTCTGCCAGGGGGAAGGAAGCCCCTTTTCGGATCACAGCTCATTCTACTAGGGCTATTGGTGCCTCTTGGGCTTTTCAGCATCAGGCATCAGTGGAACAAGTTTGTAAGGCCGCCACTTGGTCTTCTGTTCATACTTTCAAAGTTTTACAAGGTGGATGTCAGGGCCTTTCGGGCGAAAGGTGCTTGAGGCGATAGTGAAATGAACTACATGCTGTTCCGCACTGGGGATCCCGCCCATATGGACACTGCTTTTGGATGTCCCATCTGGACGGCCTGGAATGGATGGAGGGGAAAAAATACAATTCTGTGAAACTCACCTGTAGCATTGTTTTTGTATCCATCCATTCCAGGCCGTCCACCACGCCCTTGTGTTCATTATGTCCTGCATGCCTGTTATGGTGATGAACTATTTTTGCTCATAGGACACTAGTTATATAAGTTTTTGATTCAAGAGAGTACAAGCGGAGTACAAGTGAGGTATTTTTTTGTTTGGACCTCCCTGCCTGCTTCTCGTTGAGTACTGCTTTTAAACCACTGGGGCTGAATAGATGAGCAGCTGCCTTTATAGGGGGCTGCGAGGAGCTAGATCTTTTGATCTTGCAGTCAGCGCCCCCTAGGGGCGAACACCCATCTGTAAGTACTTCTGGACGGCCTGGAATGGATGGATACAAAAACAATTCTATAGATGAGTTTCACAGAATTGTATTTTTGCCTAGAGGTTTTAGTTGGGTGAGCCATGAATCTGCACCCAGAAAGTAGCAGTCTGAAGAAGGGATGCCCTGGGTGCGTAGAGTCCTCAGTTATTTTCTTAGCCTTTGAACTGATTCTGCTCATGAATTGATCATACAGAGAAGGTAAGGGAGATCCAATTATCCGCTCGGCCATCCTGGTTATCCTCTTCAGCCTAATCTTGTCTTTGGTTGTAGCCCCACCATACCAGACTGTGAATGAGGAGGTCAAGATCGATCCAATGGCAACATTATAGAAGGTTTTTAAATCCCTCTTAGACATACCGTATCTTTTCAGTTGTCTTAAGAAATATAGTCTTTGCTGGGCCTTCTTTACGATAACGTTGGCTTGCTTGCTCCATTTCAAGTTCTGCGTGATTTGAGTGCCAAGAAATTTAGCACTGGCTACGATTTTGAATTCCTCCTTATCAATCAGGATGGGATGGTGCTTTTGGTGGGATCGCCTGAAGTCAATAATGAGTTCAACAGTTTTGTGGGTATTCAGGATAAGGTTGTTAACTTTGCACCAAGACTCCCTTGCCAGTTCCCATGTAATCTTTGGGAACTGGCAAGGGATCCTTGAGACCTCTATACCAGTTCAAAGGGCAGGAGGGGTGGCAAGTCACCTGCCGGCAAGCATGTGACTTGCCATAACCGCCGACCCATTACCTGCATCCCCAAAGCCCGGGGTTGCCGAGACCTATGTGCCAAAGGTTTTGGTCTGCTTGAAAATTATTTTTGCTAATATAAAGTAGAAATGTTTGAATCAAAAAAGTATGGAATAATCGTTTAAGTAGTTGTTGGGAAGAAGCGCATGCGTGGGCCTGGATATAGTGGTTGCATTATTCAGGAGCTCTGCAACATGCGGGCATAAAACCATTACACTGCGATCCAAGACAAATTAATAATGCCTTGCACAGTGCCCATGTCAAAAATCCCACTGCAACAACGTCGACAGAGTGTGGGGACAGGTCCCGCAGTAACAACTGTAATGGCCTGTAAGAGAAATCTGCAGCACCGTTACCCAGCAAAAGACCACAGCTGAGAAACACAAACTGAGGAACATTTTCCAGAGGAGAAACCTTCTGACTCTAAAGCTTCAATGTCAGCAGTTTCCAGAACTTCATCTAGTGATCTAGTGATTTAGCTGGTATTTCACTCAGTCAGTCACATGAGGTGATTCTTCCCACTATATTAAAGCAGAGAATACGAAACCAAAATAAAGCCCTTATATATCACTACTGCTGGACAAAAAGCTTAAAATGGCTCATGATAAACTAACTGCTGACTTGAAAAGAGATTTTGAGAATATAAGGCAAATAATTGATATTATAGAAATAAAGGTAGAGGAAACTGTAACTGGAATCAATCGACATGAGCAGATTATGGGATCAATGCAGCATCAAATGGACCAATCTCAACCTAAAATGGAAGACCAAGAATATAGGTCCAGAAGAATTTTAGGGTGCAAAGCCTTTCTGAATCCATCTCATACCTAGATTCAGCCACAAAAAAAAGTGATAAGAGCTAATTTATCTCATGTTGATGAAGCTCAGTTACTCTTTGATAGGGTGCATAGGGCCCTCACAGCACCTAGACAAGACAGAGCACCAAGAGATGTAATAGTAAAACCACATTACTACCAATTTAATGAACAATTTATGAAGGCTGTAAAAGGACAGCCTAATATAATGTTAGGAGATAATCCAATCCAAATTTTAGCTGATCTTGCTCGATTAACAATCCAAAAAAAGAGAAATTAAACCACTCTTGACTATGTTGATTCAGAAAAACATCAAATACATAAGGGCTTTCCCCTTTCATTTGAACTTTACTTTGAAAGGCAAGAAGTTTACCTTCGCAACTTTTTCTACGGGAGAAGCTTTACTTCTAAATCTAGGCTTAATATCATCTAGCCTGGGGGAATCTTCTAGAAGTGACACTAAACTTCAATCTCTTTCTCCTCTATGGAAGACAAATACATTTGGGAGATCTCCTAAGCATGGATACCTGAGCTGAAGAAAATTCTATTTGCTTTTTCAACATTTAGGGCCTTATTTATGATGTGTGCCTTTTAGCATAATTTTTGTGGCTATAGCACCAGCTTCGACACACCAGCATAATCTGGTGCTGTGCTGTGTACAACATTGTTACTAGCAGTCACTAGCAATTTAGCTTTGATTGTTGCCTTTAGGTATCAGCACCTGTTGGGCCCCCCAGCTGATTAGCCCAGCGCCAGTGAGCGCCACGTTGTTCCACCATTCTTCCAGCGCTCCCCAAGCTTATTTTGGATTTTTTTCCCTCCTTTAAAGTGAACCAAAACCCAGCTCGATCTTATAGATTCCCAGACTGATCAGGGGTGCCCGCTGTGTGAAACCCCCCAGGTCACCCCTTTCCCTTATCTTGCTTCCCCATCCAACGGCGCATGCGTGGCCGCATCCTCGCTATCTCTCTAGCAGGGCGCATGCCCGTGCCAGCCACTTGTGAGTGGCCGGCACGCTCCCTGTTACAGGGAAGCGGGGGATGGGGCACCAGCACGCTTGGAAGCGCAGGGTTTAGACGCCGTCTTAGATGGCGTGACGTCAGCGGCTCCAAGCATGCTGATTGTACACTCCTGCCTCCCAGTGCAGCGTTTATTTTGATACAATGTCCCTCTGGTATATTTCCAAAACGCTCTTATTGCAAGGGAGAGCTGTGACTGGCGCCTTATAGTTTATGGTTAATTAAATTAATAGACTTTATTTGTCTTAAAGGTTAATATTTTTTTCAGATATGCCTGTGGGGTGGACATGCACCCGGGGGAAGGCTTAATTTATAGGCTAACCCCTTTTTTGGCACAGAAAAACATTTTGCTGTTAGACAACTTTTTGAGGACGTTATAAGTAAGGCAGAAGTCCAATAATTTTAGGAGGTAATTCCAAAACATATAAAATTTTGGTCGCTCAGCGACCCCAATCTAAAGCCAGTATCAAATTTGCTAAGCTCATACACGCTCAGGATCTTTTATAAATAAATATATAAAGGAAGTCTCTTGGGCTGATCATTTCCCGATGGTTGTGGATTTTAATGATACAGAACTTAAACCGGACCTTCAGCATGATTTAATGAAAAGCCCAAACCCTTAAAAAACTATTCCCCAGCATCTCAAATTAATATATTTTAAGTTTTTAGTCACGTACTTATTATTCTTTCTCCCTACAACTCTGTTCAGGACTGTAGGATACAGGCGCCGCCATCTTGCCTCAGAAGCATCACATACTGAGAAGAGGAGAGCGGGATAAAGTGCAGGGGGTGGAGTTATAGCACAGTCAGAAGACACTTCCTGTTTGCAGGCTGCCTGATGCTCCATGAGCCGCCATCGTGGATGTTTAAAGGCTCAGAAAATGCAGTAGGTACAGGTAGGATGATTTTTATTGTAAGCAATCTGTATGCACAGGGTGTGGGAAACATATAAGATATGCTCTTGTTCAGAGTAAAGGTCCACTTTAAGCCATGCTCTTCATAATTGAGACAAAATGAATCCTTATTAAATAATCCTGAAATAGTTACTGAGCTGGAAAAAAATTAAATATTTTCTTTGATCAAAATAAGTCTTCTGATACCTCTCCTTCATTAAACTGGGCAGTCCATAAGGTATATATCAGAGGGGTTCTGCTCAAATTGGCAGGCAGAAAGAGAAAGAAAAATGCTGAAGCACCTAAACAAAAGGAATCATTATTAAATAAACATTTAAATTATAAATTGAATCCACACAAGGATCTTTTACACAAAATTCACCAGACTAGACTTGATCAAAATAAAGCTTCTGATACCTCCTCTTCATTAAACTGGGCAGCCCATAAGGTATATATAAACTTTAAGATAGAATATACACCTTTGGCAGGAAGATTAACCCCCAGGAAGCAAATTACATCCTTTCCTAAACTGAGATAATTTTCAGGGAATTATACTAGTATTCCAGTAAGGATCCTAGATTAATTTTTCAAATTTTATATCAATTTATATACTGGTATTACTTGTTTTGATAAATCTGATGCAGGTGATTTTTTCGAAATATCCAATTTTTTCAATTACCAGAGGATATTTTAGAAAGGCTATAGAGGAAGAGGTGATCAAGATGGCAATAAAGCAATTAAAGGTCCCTAAGGATCCTGGACCTGATGGTTTTACTAACATTTATTTTAAAACATTTCTACAACTTCTATCACCTCATCTTGCTTTATGGTTTAATAGCTTGAATGCAGATGAAGTGAGATTAGGAGATTTAAATAAAGCACACATTAGTGTCCTCCCGAAGCTAGGAAAAGATCTAGGAGATTGTAATAATTATAGACCCATTTCACTGATAAATACTGACTTGAAGCTTCGCACTAAAAGTTGAGGCTTAACTCCTTTCTGGCTTAGTATATTCATCTTGATCAGGTGGGGTTTATCCCATTAAGGCAGGCCTGGGATCAGACCAGAAGAATAATTGATTTGATTTCTGTAGTTCAAACTCATTGGGATCAAGGAGGAGCAAGAAGGGCTATGCTTCTCTCATTAGATTTACATAAATCATTTGAGGCATTGACTTGGGATTATATATGTTTTGGGAAAACAAGGTTTTAAAACTACATTTCAAAATATTTTAGGAAATGTATTTAGGGTTACTTATGAAGTTATAGGGATAAAATAGGGATAAAAGGATTTGAGTCAAAGTCTATTAATATTACAGGGGTACTCGACAGGGTTGTCCTTTGTCACGTTATTATTTGTGTTGTCAACCATTGACCAGAACAATTATATTAAGCAGGGATGTTGGAGGGGGGGGGGGCACATAAATGTGGGATCCAGCTAATGCCTCAGTTACATTTATTATAACAAAAAACTATTACAATTCATTATTTCATAAATTGGGAGGTGACATTGACTTAGGTCTGTTCTGAGGCTTTGTTGGGATGCATTAGGCAATTAAAATGACTTTGTTACCTAGACTGTTTTGTTGAGAACACTTTCAATTCCTATTTCTAAGGCAGATTGAATGAAATGTCAATCCAAAGTGTTGAGATTATTTTGGGCAGGCAAAAGTATAATAATAAATTAGAAAATTTTATATATAGCAAAACATAAGGGAGGCTTTGGTGTCCCCAATTTCTATAGTTATTATGTTGCTGCTCAATTAGCCCAACTTATACAGATTTCTATTAGTTGACAAAAGCCCAGATGGGTAATGATAGAACAGAAAGCATGCAATTTCTATTGATTCTCTCATGTAGAAGATAAGTCAAAAAGGCCATCTATGCTGTTTCCTGTATTATTTAATGCATTAGCTCTTTGGGAGCTAATGGGATACTATCAGCAAAAAAACACAACCTGATTACTAAACATACACCAGTAGCTCCCCTAGGGGAAATTCCCGACTTTGAGCCTGGGGGAAAAAGAGCATATCTAAAATGGTGGACACAGAAAGGTGTCTATAGAATTGCAGACTTTATGACACCAAGTTACAGAGTATGATCATTTTAGAGAAGCATTTCAACTTCTTTTAACCCTTTAGGTGCCAGCCTTCCTAGAATGTTTGTCACCCCCTGTTGCCAGATCACGTTTCACTATTTTTCAACCAATTTTTCAACCAAAACAACCCTTTACATTTGGAATATCCCCCATAAACCACATATTCTCTGAAAGTACACATGTTAAGCTTTCTAAGCATACCCAGCTTGTTGTAGTGGGCTCATATTTCTGGATGTAATCCTTCGAAGAATTCTTAGATTGCACAGGGTTTCCCTAAAACAATGTATTAAAAAGCTGAATAAAAACATGTTTTCCAAAAATATCAATATGCAAACAAGAAAAAACAAGCTAAATCTGAAAGCGCAAGGTCCTCCGAGCAGAACAATATCCAACATGCATAGGTACTATTAACCCTTTTAATTGCCACCCTACTTAAAGTTTTGTCACCCTGTTGACAGGTCATTTTTACCCATTTTGCACCATGTTTAACCATGATTTGGGCCGGAATTTCCAGGAAAATTATATATATATATTTTTTTGCAGCAGAGTTTAGGCTTTAACATGAAATGTCTTGTTTGTAATTTTTCTACTGTTTTTTAAATATTTTTGCGTAAAAAAAAAAAAATAATAATATTTTTAGACAATTGTCTCCTTTATTTTAAATAAAACATTTGTTTTTATTAATGAAAACCATATTGCATGTGAAAGCCCCATTTCTCCCAATTACAACGGTACCACATATGTAAAGATCGTTAGCCCAACATAATAATAATTATAATTTTTTTAAAAAAATGACATTGGGGGAACCCATTTTTACTTGGAGTTTTAAGGGTTAAAAACCCTTAAAATCCCCCCAAAAATTATATGGGATCCCCCTTACCCATCATAACCAGCCCGGGACCAGCTATGGGGGCTTGTAAGAACAGGGCACAGGGACCAGCTTTGGTAGCCCCTAGTCTGCCGGCTACAAGCTCCGTGGGCCCGGGCTCTTCTGCCCCCCCCTGGGCTTATGGCAATTCACCTGCTAGCCACAGGTGACTTGCCAGCCCCCAGCCTTTTGAACTGGTATAGGGGTCTCATAGAAGTGTAAAAAAACACACAGAGACCAGGAATAAAAATATTTTATTTATTGTTTTTTTTTTTTAATACTTACCTCCCCATCTATTCCTGGGCACTGTGTCCCACGATGATCACTCTGGCTTCTGCTCTCCCGCTGCTGCTGGAAGCCTTTTATAGCTGCTGGGTGACAGAGCATAGGGAATTAATTAAAAAAAAAGACATAGAGTCCCCCTTACCCATCATAACCAGCCCGGCACCAGCTATGGGGGCTTGTAGAACAGGGCGCAGGGGCCAGCTTTAGTGGCCCTCCGCCCTGCCGGCTACAAGCTCCGTGGGTTGGGCTATTCTGCCCCCCCCCCGGGCTTTGGGGAGGCAGGAAATTGGGGGTGCCTTCTCCCCACCTCCAACCTTCCTTCTCAGCGACAGCTTCTTGGGTCGCTGGCTGCTGGGTGACAGGTTCCGGGTCACCAATGACATCACTCAGCCCTGCCCCCAAGGGCCGTCGACCCAGGAAGTGAGGGAGAGGGCGATTTCTCGGAAGAGCTTGGGGGGGAGATCGGAGGCCCCCGCAGGACGGATCACCGCTGCAGGTGAGTAAATGTCAGGTTTTTTTTTTTTACAGCTAATTGTGCCATCGGCCGAAGCGGGGGGGGTGGCATTTTTTTGGGTGCTCTCCTGAAGAGAGAAGAGCCCCGGTGGGGATCGGATGCCCCCCGGGTGAAGAGAAGACCCGGCCTAATCCAACGAGGGGTCAGGTGAGTTTAACTTTTATATTTTTTTTTTTCTGTGGGGGTTTAAAGTCAGCTACGTGAGTCTCATGTAGCTGCCACTTAACGGTAGGAGAGGCAACTACGTGAGACTCACGTAGCTGGCACTAAAAGGGTTAAAAGAAGAATCCTAATCCTAGGATAATTAATGAAGGGGATAGAGTTAATATTACTATTTTTGAGAAATGATGCCTAACTCGTCCTGGAGGGAACGGTGGTATTTTTACCTTATATAAATACTTCCTAGATGAAGAAGTCATCTGATTACCTGACCAAGTGGGAAGTCGATTTACAGCAAACTTGAGATTGGGTAAATGGTCAGTTCATAGTTCTCTCAACACTTCACTGTTAGAATCCAACTTGAAGGTATTTACTCGTTAGCATATGGTCCCCAGTAGGCTGGCAAAAATATACCCTAATCTTCTTTATGTTTCAAAAATTGTGGATAGGTGGGTGATATGCTTCATATTTGGTGGAAATACCTAAGGTGGCAACGTTTTGTAACCAAGTGTTTGGTATTATAAGCAAGGTTACGGGGAAATGGGTGGAAACATCGCCATTGGATGCCGTATTAAATAAACCTTTTTGTGGGGATTTCCAGATTTCCCAATACATTTACTTTCTATGTCTGACAGCTAAACCGGCCATTGCTAAGTCATGTAAATCTCATACATTGAAACTTCAAATGCCTATTGCTAAATTAAACTGGATAATAGTCAGTGAGAAGCTGAGTAGTATTTTACTTAAAGTGGACCAAAACCCAGGATTTTGACTATCCTGGGTTTTGGTCCTTTCGCCAGGGGCACCCCGACCTTATCCCAGTCCCATGGCGCGTCTAAGAGCAGCATCTCTGATGGCCGCATCCTCCGTTTCCCTCTAGCAGTGCCCGTGCCCACGCCAGGCATTTGTGAATGACCGACACGGGCACACTCCCTGTTAGAGGGAGGCGGAGGATGCTGCCGTCATGCGCCGTGGGACCAGGAGTAGTTGAGTTGCTTCGTCGATCTGGGGGGTTCACACAGTGGGGCACCCCCGATCGGGGGGGGCCCCAGGGAAAGGAACAAAACCCAGGATAGTGAAAACTTTTGACTATCCTGGGTTTTTGTCCACTTTAATAAAGAGTCTTAATTTAGGGAGATTTGGAGTCCTTGGTCTGAATTCTAAAATCCTGGGGGTGGGAGCATTTGGCTCTGAGTTCTTTAATTCCCCATATTCTTCTTAGTACTATTATTTATTGTTCTTTTAGTTATAAGTTATGGTTTCTATTTTTATTTAAACGGCTGATAGCTAGATATATTTAGGTGATTATCAGTCACAAAAGCTTTTTTGCTTTCTGCAATTCATACAATGCATATTTGAATGTTTTATTCAGAATTCTGTTTTGCATGTTGTTACTGTGTAGATGGTGTATTAAACTTTTATAAAGTGGAACAAAACCCAGGAATTTCACTTTCCCGGGATTTGTTCCGTACCCTTAGGGCATCCCTCTGTGTGAAACCCCCCAGTTCGCCCAGGAAAACTCGCCTCTCTGTGCACCCACTGCTCATGCACAGTGCATTATTTATTTGATTTCCTTGTAATATAAGTGCTATTTATGTCAATTCAAACTAGTCTTTCATTTCATCACTTTATTTATTATTTCATCAATTTTTGTTAACTGTTTATGTGTAATGTTTATTCTTATTTGTTTCATATAAATACATATACATAATTGATAGATATGTTTATGTTTATCTAATGTATATCTTTAAATTGTGTTTCAGTTATCGCTTTTCTAGTAACCCTGCTAAATGCTTTTGTGATATAAATTTATCAATACTCACCCCTCTGTGTTCCTTCTGTAGTCACCCAGGATGTCCCCCTCAACTTATCCAACACCCCCCCCCCCTGGAATGGGCTTGGCTAACCTATGCCCCCCCCCTACACTTCCCTGGCAATAGGGTTGATTCTGAACCGGCTGAAAAGTGTGCTACTTTTTAGGAGAGAAAACTGTCTTCTGTGTGTATGCAATATGTGCCTCGCCTAAGTAACATAGTGACATAGTAAAGACTTTAGTCCATACAGTTCAGCCTGTTTATCTCCTTCCAGTGGTCTAGTAGCCATAGCTGGAAATGTTATTACATGCCAGGGAGGCATCCAGGCCACTTTTGAATGTTTTTACTGTATCCATCATTACTACCTTCTCTGGCAGCGAGTTCCATAGTCTCACTGCTCTTACAGAGAAGAATCCCCTTCTATGTCATTGGAGAAAGCACCTTTCCTCTAACCTTAGTGGATGCCCTTGGGTTATTGTTACACTCCAGGGTATAAATAGATTGTGGGGCAGATCATAGATTGTGGGACAGATCATAGATTGTGGGACAGATCATAGATTGTGGGACAGATCTTTGTATTGACCCCGAATATATTTATACATAGTTATTAGATCACCCCTCAGGCATCTCTTTTCCAAACTAAATCTAAACCTAACTTTGACAATCTTTCAGGGTTTCTAGTCCCGCACTTCTTTTTTTTTAACTTAGTTGCCCTCCCTTGAACGCGCTGCAGTTCTGATATGTTGTTTTTATGCACAGATATGTTCTTCTTATGGTGCCCAGAGCTGTGTACAGTACTCCATATGGGGTCTGACCAGTGACTTGTACGGGGATAAAATGATGCTCTGGTCATGAGCACCTATGCCCCTCTTGATGCACCCCATGATCCTATTTGCTTTGGCAGCAGCTGCCTGGCATTGATTACTACAGTTAAGCTTATTGTTAACTAAAACCCCTAGGTCCTTTTCCATTGTTGTTTTACCAAGCATTTATTTATTTAGTGTGTAATCATTGCACAGATTTCTCCTTCCGATGTGCATAACCTTACATTTATCTGTGTTAAACTTAATTTGCCATTTAACTGCCCATGCTTCCAAGGTATCTAAATCTGTTTGTAGCTGCCTCTTCTGTCCAGTTTTGTGTTAATTATGTTACACAGCTTAGTATCATCTGCAAAGATGAGCACATTAGGAGTTGTCATTTTGAAGGTTTTTTTGGCCCGTAGCTACTTACCTGGTAATTTGAGAGTGATAGCACAACAAACGTGGGTAAACGTCTATTTTCCGCACGACAAAAAGCCCCACTTGCCAGGTAAATGGTGAAGAGCAATTTCTGCAAACCTTGGTGACTTTTTATCACATGGGAAAAGTCAAGTAAATCTGCTGAATTATGCGGACATGTGTTCTCATGCATGCACATTTTCACATGAGAATAGGGTTGATTCAGAGCCTTCTTAAAAACGTTTTGTATTTGTCTCGTAATGTGTATTTTTCACTTTTTTTCCGTATGTATAGGTGCGTACGCATGATTCAGAGCCTCCATTGGGAGCCTTCCGTTTACTGTTCGTATCTGCGTACGCCAACGAGAATGCCATTTTCCGGCTCTTGTTGCGTCCTCGAGAGGACGAGGTTTCCGTTTACGTTGCTTAGTAAGCCTCACATACTACCGTTTTCAGCATTTTCCAACGTAGCATCCAACAAAGATTTTCAGTGTCCTGCGATATTCAGCATGCATCTTTCTCAAAATATACGACCAAATGGAAATTTGTTGGACAAGCTGCTATGTTTGCATGCATGTACGCATGCGCGCAGCAATTTTACTCATTCATGTCCCCCGTGTTAACTATTCTCTCACTCACTTCTGCTCCCATGCTTACCTGAACTCACTAGCGGTTGTTGTATTTTATCTTCTTCCCCCGCGATTCATGCTTACCTGAACTCACTAGCGGTTGTTGTATTTTTCTTCTTCCCTCGCGATCCATGCTTACCTGAACTCACTAGTGGTTGTTGTATTTTTCTTCTTCCCCCGCGATTCATGCTTACCTGAACTCACTAGCGGTTGTTGTTTTTTCTTCTCCCCCCGCGATTCATGCTTACCTGAACTCCCATGGGACTCTTTGGTGTTTTCTATCCACATATTTTCATGCTTACCTTAATGTTCTGGATTCTGTAGATATTTTCCAGTTCCTTCTAGATGTCTTCTGATTTATGTTCTTTAGTGGATGTGTGCAAGCATTACATTTTTAGTTGTTTAGAGAAATGAAAGACAAAACCTGGGTAAGTTTTAAAATATTTATTTTAAACTTTTTGTTTGTTGAAATTTGTTTCCCAACATGTTTTTAAAATATTGTTTTTTTTTTTAATTTGGTCTAGAATGTTTCACATTTTTTTTTAAACCTTAACATTTATTACAAACTTTGTATGAAATTTTTTTTTAACAAATTCAATTTAAAATTTAAAATATTTACAAAAACGTGGCTTCTATTCTTCGCTGGTCCCCAATGAAGCTGCCAGCTCCTGGATGTCGCCCACCAGCCTATGTACAGTAGCCGTCAACACTTGCAATCTCTGCTGCGGTGTTGCTGTGAAAAGAAATCAAAAATTAATTTTTCGTATATGCATTTTGAATATCAGTTGAATGAAATATTAGTAATTTTCTAGCCTAGGGATTGGGCCATAAATTAAGCTAAGTTTGGAGGCTAGGGATGGGGCCATAAATTAAGCTAAGTTTGGAGGCTAGGGATTGTGAATACCTGTTAATGAAGGCATATTAATGTAAATCAACTAAGTAGACTACAAACTTACTAGGCTGGTGGACGACATGATCCTGGGGGACCAGCCTCCTCTCTGGGGCCTGCCACTCTTCCTGGTCTGAGTCTATTGAGAAAGCAAAAATATGGTTACTTATAATGTCATATTTGTTAATGAAGAGATTTTAATTAGAATGTGTGTGTGACATCACCCACCTTCTCCATGCACCTCAGGTGCTTGGCCTTGTGGCATCTCCAAACCCGGCTCTTCACCCGCTACATCATCATCTAAAAGTATATAAGCAGGAAATGAGTGTGTTTTTACAGTGCATGTACCTGTGTGTGCTTCTGTGTGCTAATCATACCGGAGTGGTGGTTCCGGTGCTCTGGCGAGTGATGCCCCTCCTCTGTTGTCAGGTCCAGTGGCTGGTCATCGGCACCTTCAGAGGAGGGGGAAGACCTTGGCACTGGACTGCCACCACCTTCACTTGGCCCAGATCTCTCCAGCACTGGTCGGATAGTTCGCCATTCCCATTCCCTGACTAGAAGAGAATAGCATTCATAAACACAGGCCTGGCTAAGGGCATTGTATTTCTAACATGTAATAGTAATGTACTTACTTGGGAAATGTTTACAGAAGAATCTCCTCACCCGGGGCCTCTTTCTGCGTTTCAGGTGTTGAATTATCTGGGTATAAGTGAAGGTGGTGTCAGTATCCTCAGCTATTTTGGCCACTATCTCCAGTGCCAAAGTCTTCTTTTCAAAGCCGCTCGCCAGATAGTCGTAGCAGTTAGACATCATCATCTAAATGGAGAAATAAAAGCAGATGTCATTAATTCAAACATCATACAAATCACAATGTTAATGATAGCAGCTTCATAATTATCATTCCCGCTAACATATCAAGGCTTTAGCTATCCTTATAGATGCATTTTAGGGTTTTGCACATGTGCGCACTAACTTTCGCTTGCCGCGGCATTTCAAATCAAATTTGGTCCCCACTTTTTTTTGCCTGCGCTGCCTAATGGCATGTGCATGCATTTTGCATGCAAATAAACGCCTGCACAAACACTTACTAGCATGATTTTCTCCTGTTGCTCGCGGGTAAAGAGCGTGGGGGCCATCTTTAATTGCTGTAATAACAGATGTGTTGCTCCCCAGTGGTTTCCGGGATGCACAATGCTGTACGCACGTAGTAAACGTCATACACAGTTATAACTATTTAAAGGGTACCTGTACACACAGCTGAATGTCTTTACAGATATTGATATGCCTGCCAAGAGAGGTAGCCGCCAGACCCCCATGCCCCATGAATGGCATGATCGTCGTAGCGTACGCCAGGAAGCAACTTCAAGGCAACATAGTGGCAGGCCTGCAACTAGGTCCAACAAATCCAGTGGCCACTTGCAGCCTACGAGGACATCCAGTCGCCCAAGGAAGGATCTATTGGTCCAGACTCCAGCCCCCTCAAAATCATGCAACAACCCGAAATCATGAATCTGCAACATCCCGGAAGGCCAAGGAAACTTTCTCCAGGCATAATGCTCCCCGTCCAACAACATCCAGAACCCAAGGAAGCACTAGTATTAAGGACAAGGGGAAGAGTAGGCCAAGAATCCTTAGCCCCCCAACAACACCCTCTCCTGCTCGTGCCCAATTTGAGCATTCCAATGTAGAGAGCCCTGAGTCACCGGGCAGCTCAACGGCTGCAACTTCTTTGGCCAGCCAGCCAATGACACCCAGCCCCCATGCAAGTCCAGCACAATCCTTTCTGAGCGAAAGGTCTGGCTATTCATCCGCTGAAAGTCAGCCAAGAATGTCACCTACTATGCCACCGACCCAGGATGACCCAGCCAGGACAACATTAGCCAGAAACCTGTGGCGTGGGACCTTGAGTGGGCGCTTTACTGAGCCCCAAACTATGGCATTGGCAAGTGGGGTATATGACCACTATAACGAGCTATATGATAGAAAGCCACCAGCAAACAGACACAAATCTGGGAGGACATCACCAGACAGGTGAATTGTGCTGGGACTGAGAGAAAAGATGTGGAGCAAATACAACGCAATTTCTCAGACCTCAAATATGCAGTTCGCCAGAAGCGAAATAAGCGCAGGCAGCATGGGTACAGATGGGTGTTTGAGTTCGGCAGGTTGTTGTTGTGCATGACCTTATAAGTAATGTTTTGTCTTTGTTTTAAAGGTTGCAAACAGGAGGTGGCTTCCCATGAAAACTGCAGTTCACCGCAGCTGAGGAGCTGGTTCTGGGGCTCATACACCCGCCTTCACTTGAGGGATTGGCCGGGGCCATAGACACTGACAGTAATGTCATGCCAGCAGGTTAGTATTTAAAGGAATGGTTCTTTGGCTTTGAGTAGAAAAAATGTAGATGAAAAGCTTAGGTACACACAGGGGCGTAGCTAGGGGGGAGCAGGGGGGGACACGTTCCCCGGGTGCAGCAGGTCAGGGGCGCGCCAAAGGGGGTCCTGAGAACAGGTGGGGGACACCATTTTTAAGCTTTGCCCTGTGTGACAGAAAGCCTAGCTACTCCTCTGGGTACACAAGGTATGTGTATGTGTTAACTTGAATTTACTTTTACAGCACATCAAACTACTCAAGCTAGTGTGCAACCCTCCACTTCTTTGGCCACTGCCAGTATGTCCCGCCAGCTGTTAGCAACATCTCAACTGGTGATGCATGTGAAGCAAGATGACTACTTGCCCCAACATATATTTGAGCAACTATCTCAAACATTTTTTTTCCTGTCCCTACAGGCACCACCCATAATGGAAGCTATCCACCATCTGGATGAGGAGGAGAACATTTCGAAGACCCCCCAAATGCAAACCCAGCATCATCATCTGCCACTGCACCAGCAGCAGCCGACCACAAATCCTCTGCTCACGCCCTCTGCTGGCAGGTCAACAACAACACCAGCATGGCCAGCAGCACGAGACTTAACCAGCTGTGCAATGTGTTAGCTCTGCTGCAGAGGATTTGCCAACACCATCTGCTACTGTTGCTAGGCCTAGACCTCCATCAGCTGAGCACGACCAAACCTGGGGAAGAGGAGTACGCCCTCAGCCATGTCGCCATTTTTCAAATTAACCCCTTATGTTCTGTCAGCAAGAAGGTATACAATGCTTCCAGCAGCAGCAGGAGTGATGGGAGATAAGTATTAAAAAAAAAAAAAAATAATGTTTTCTGTGTGTTTTTTTTTTTTACATTCAACCCTGAACTGGTAAGGGGTCCAGGCGACTCCTATACTAGTTCACAAGGCTTAGGGGCGGACAAGTGCGGCTTTGTAGCCTGCAGGGCAGGGGGGCACAGAGGCTGGTCCTTGCACCCTGTTCTATGCCATGGAATTTATAGACCCCTGACTCTCCACCACAAAGGGGCCCACTGAGACCATGCTGCCCAAGGGCCCACATAAACCTGCAGCCGGCCCTGATGCTGGATGAAATTAGGGCTAGCAACAGGCAGAGGGAGGCTATGCTGGAGCAGTGACAGATAATGAATGCCACCCATGCACAGTTGTTGGGCACCCTACAAGCACAGCAACAAAGAGGCTTTGAAGCAGCCCTTCTTATTATGGAAATCCACCATTTTAAGAATTTGCGTTGTATTTGCTCTACATCTTTTCTCTACATCCCACCACAATTCACCTGTCTGGGGATCTCCACCCATATTTGTGTATTTTTGCCATTGCTGGTGGCTTTAAATTTCACCATATAGCTTGTGATAGTGGTCAGAAACCTCACTTGCCAAAGCCATAGTTTGGCCCTCAGTAAAGCGCCCGCTCAAGCTCCCACGCAGCAGGTTTAGGCCTAATGATGTCCTGCCTGGCTCATCCGGGGTGGTTGGCATAGTAGGTGACATTCTTGGCTGACTTACACCCGACGAATAGCAACAACTTTTGCTCTGAAAGGATTGTGCTGGACTTGCTTGGGGGCTGGGTGTCATAGGCTGGCTGGCCAAAGAAGTTGCAGCCATTGAGCTGCCCGCTGACTCAGGGCTCTCAACATTGTAATGCTCAAATAGGCCTTCAGCAGGAGAGGGTGTTGTTGGGGGGCTAGGGATTCCTGGCCTACTCTTCCACTTGCCCTTAATTCTAGTGCTCCCTATGGTTTGGGATGTTGGTGGACGGGGACCATTATGCCTGGAGGAAGTCTCCTTGGCCATCCTGGATGTGCCAGATTTTGAGGGGGCTGGAGTCTGCCCCAATGGATCCTTCCTTTGCCTAGTGGATGTCCTCATAGGCTGCGAGTGCCCTTCCCCACCTAATAGAATTTTTTTTAAATGAAGGTTTCTGTTCTGTTTTATTTGTAGGGATTTTTGATCTGTTTGGTAACCAAAAGAGTGTTGTTAAAGGAAATATTTGTAAATAAAAATTCATTAATCTCAAATCATTTCCAAATGTTTTTTGTATAAATTTTTGCCCAGAAGCAAAGCAATGTATAAATAATAGAAAATTGTTGATTCACAATGAAATACGATAAATCATGACACCAAAAATAAGCAACGATAAAGAAAGGTTAACTGAAATAACTTGAAATAAGGTGGGCCCGGACTGACTGCCCAGAAGCACTCTAGGTGCCGCCATATAATTCTTCTGGAATGTCCTGCTGGAGAGGGGGACACATCAAGGTATTGGGGGACCTTATGCATAATGGCAAAATTATGCAAAACATAGCAGGCAATGATGATCTTAATGACCTTGCTTGGGTCATATTGCAGGGCTCCCCCTGTATGGTCCAGGCATCTGAATCGAATCTTCAGAAGCCCAAATGCCCTCTCCACCACAGCCCGGGTCTTCCTATGGGCACGGTTATAGCCCTCCTGTGGCTGCGTCTGAGGCCGCAGGATAGGTGTAATGAGCCACGGCAGCAATAGATAACCCGAATCCCCTAAAAATAATAAAACACAAAATTTGACTCTACTTCATAGTTACATTGTATATCATGTCATCAAAGGGAAAGAACATCATATGTTGAGACAGGGTTATCAAAAACATTCCTAGTCATACAGTGAAACCCCAATTAAGCTATTTTGTAACACTCACCCAGTAGCCAACCACCAGATAAGTTTCCTGATTCAAACCGACCATAGAGGCTGGAATTCCTCAGGATGTAGGCATCGTGGGTGGATCCGGGAAAACCTGCCATGACACTGAGGAACCGAAGGTCAGTGCCAACAACAGCTTGAACATTAATGGAGTGTCCCATCTTCCGGGTTCCTGTAATAGCAGAAATAAAGGTTTTTAGTACCCCAAAACAATACCACAAATAACCGAGGAAAAAAAATTAAATGAAGGGACCATTATTGTTTCAGGTTGGGTGTTAAGAAAATATAATTATCACTAAAACAAATAATTAATAGTTGGTCACTCTGGATTGATTAAGGTCTACATGAAAAAGATGAATTAAGGTCTACATGAAAAAGATGAATAAAGGTCTACATGAAAATGATGAATTAAAGTCTACATGAAAATGATTGATCTTGATATACATTAAAAGATACAGTGCTACAATGATTTCAGATAAGTCCGGATGTTCACAGAAACCACAATTGCATGCCCCTTCCTTGTGGTGTGGGCCAACCATGGCCGCAGCTCACTATACAGGTTTTGGAGGGAAACAAGGTTAAGTCGGGTGAACTCGAATAGGAGGCAACGAGGGAGAAGAGGCAGGGAAAATAAGAAAAGAGGAGAAAAAGCTGTGTAAAAAAACAGAAAAAGGAAAAGCACAAAAAAGACATCAGAGAAGTAGAAGAGAAAGAATAAATTTCATATTTAGCGGCTCTCCGGGTGCCCTCTGAGTTGTACAGTGTCCATTCTATGTACACAATGGTATGGTTACAATTACAATACTTTGAATAATATTTACTATTAGGTCAGCATTAATATTCTTTTCTGGCCAGTTATAACTAAGTATATTCATAGGACTGGTTCCCTCAAGAGGCCACTATGATGCATCTACATTGCTATTATAACATGTAGCCTGACTGCGGATCTTGCTTACTATATTTTTTTTTTGTTAGCCCTTCACTATTTGTCCATTAATTTCTTTACAATGGTCTTCCCCAAAATGGCGCCCGAAAGGAGACCTTTGAAGGCGCCAGTAGGGACATCTAGCGCTTGCTGCCCCATTGGCTAGCTAGGACGTGACATTAGTTCCGTCCTCCGGGGGGATTGGGCGGCGCTGGTATGTCTCAGTGTGTGCTCTGCCCCTGTCCCCCCCTGACATCTTCCGACGTGGTTCACTGAAGGAGGAGGAGGGGCGGCACGGCTGCACACACCTGGGTGCAGGACGCTGTCAGCTGGCCATTATAACTCTGTGGCCGCTGCGCCAGCACCCGCTCGGTGCTGCTGTGATAAATAGAGGTTAGGAGGGAGGTAACACAATCCGTGTTTCCCCCTCATGCTGCCTTTTCATCAAGCTACAAGGAGTACACAAGGTAAGACAGCTTGCTGCGCTCTGCTATAGAGCTGCTAGGATTTTTGCCCATACTATTATGCTAGACTACCATTAGGCAATCCTGTTCTCTATTTTAGGTGTTTACTGCCCCATATGGTTTGCTGGCTGTACCTTGATCTCCTTCTTGCATTGCAAGTTTATAACTACCTCATTGGCTGTTATACTGCAGGAACCATGGGTCGTTCTTAATTGCGTCTATCATTTATTGCAATGAAGGTATGAACTTATGTATATATTATGTGTGTTATAACATTTATGTCCATATTTGGACCTAAGCCTATGAAGTTCTATGCTGATTTGCTCAGTGATGCTATTGTATATTTTTTTTATAGGTATATAATTATGGGCACTGATGAAGCCTATTGTTAGGCGAAACTAGTTTGCCCACTTTGCGGAATAGATTATCTACATACCTACACAAGCAATTCAAGCAGTCTGCATATAGACAGAGTACTACTGTTGTATATTTGTATAGATAGGCACCATATGTATGTGTAACAATGTTACTGTGTTCAACAGTTGTTTTTAATCACATATATGAATAATAAATTTAATATGTTTTTATAACATTTTGTGATATTTTGGGCGTGGTTGGAGGTGGACAGAGCCCATGGTCCCGTTTGGGATCCGTTAGGGGAGGCCCAGCAATCCCCATCCTTGTTTTTGTGTGTGTTATTTAGTGGGCCTACCACCTGTACCAGCACACATACTGTGGGGTGCTCCCGCTCTAACGGGAACACATTAACTCTAACTTTAAAAACAATTTTTTTTTTTATATATATTGTTTTCCATTTTCACATATTGGGAGGGTCGTTTTATAGGTGGGTTGGAAGATACCCACAATCTCTACATTTATCCATTCTATGTATCCAGAATGTCTGTCCACCAATCTGACACAGTTCAAATAGCCAGCAGAAGGATATATTATAGCGATTTAAACTAAATTGAGATTCAAGCCCTGAAGAACTCAAGGGATGACAAAAATATTATAAAGACCGCTGATAAAGGCAGAGCAATTTTTATATTAGCTAACAGTGACTATCGCAAAGGTATGCTGTCTGACAACCAGAGCTATGAAGTAATACAGAAAAATGCAAAGCTGAGCGTAAAGAACAAAGTGAGAGATTATGTAGAACATAGGGGTGGATGGCTATCCAAGGGTACTGCCAATTTTATTAACATAGAATACTTAAACTATGGCCTACCAAAAGTGCACTAGAGTTTGAACCCTCTGAAATACAGACTTATAGTTGTATGGACTGATTCAGCCACCCAACTATTGGCCCAGTGGCTGGACTTTTACCTACAGCCCTATGTTAGAAGATTATCATCATATCTACGTGATTCAGGGGACCTCCTGCAGAAGTTGAATGATACCCCAATGGAAGCTAACACAATCATGGCCGCAATGGATATCTCATCCTATTATACCAATATTCCGAATGAGCATGGAATAAAGGCTGTAAAACATTTTCTTACCAAGAAACTCCCAACATACCCTCCAAATTCATCCTGACAGGTCAGGAAATTGTGTTGTACAAACATTTTTTTAAGCTTGAAACCAACTTCTATAGACAAACAATCATGACAGCTATGGGAAGCGCAGCGGTACCAGGATTTGCCAATCTGTTTGTGTGGTACCTTGAGAGATACATCTACCAAACTTCTATATTTAAAGAGAGAGTGTCTTTTTCAGGGCACTACATAGATGATCAATTCAATTTTCCCCACGATTACACTTAACCCAGAAGTGTCCGAAAGCTATGTGACATTTCTGGACATAGCGATTGAAAAAACTCAGACGGTAAAAAAACAACGGAGCGGGGAGGCCATGGAAATATTCAGGTGCCAGACCCTGAAAACGTAGAAGGTTAAAAAGCAGGAAAATTCCCCCTTTATACAAACCTATAATCATGCATCCCCACATATTGAACGTATCACAATGAGACACCAGAATATTCTGGAAGCTGATAATAGCCTGTGTCCCGTTCTGAAGAGTTCAACCCAAAAGATGTACGAGAAAAGTAAAAATCTAAGGGATGTATTAGTAAAGGCTGATGTACAGATGTAACAACTGCAATGTACTGAATTTGGGTCCTGAATTTTCCCACCCACATACAGGATATAAGTTCAAAATTGGAGGGGTGTATAACTGCACCAAGGATTTCTGTGCAAAACAATCTGTCCCTTTCAGAGACAGTCAGCATAGACAAACACAATAAGGGTGAAAAAATTGACAATGAAAAAACAGTGGCAATCCATTTTGTACAATGAAGGCACCAAACACATGAGCTAAGAGGTATGGTCATTGACCAGGGTCAAAAACCATTAAAAGGAGGCAGTCGGAATCTCTTGCTGTTACAGAGAGAGACATTCTGGATACGGAGACATCTTGGATGCTGTACAACCCAGAGGGCTTAACACCACTTTTGGATTTTCTTGCTTCCTGGAGAGATGTTGAATATAAGTTTTTTAGATTTCAGGCAGGCCTCTACTTGGTTTGGTTCCGCTTTAAAGTGGACCAAGACCAGCCCTGAAGCCTATGAGGCTCCAGGACCGGTTGATTCCCTCTTCAGAACTGGGATGCCCCACTATGTGAAACCCACCCGAGTCTCCCGACAACCTTACCTGTCTGACGATTCAACGGTGCATGCGCGGCTGGCAGCGGCATCACTCGCATCTCTTTTCGACTGTGTGCAGCCATGTCCACCACAACTGAATGGCTGTGCGTGGCAGATCACAGCCAATGGATGCGAGTGATGCCGCACACTGCCGATGTGTGAGCTTGGAGTTCCATTCAGCTTCTTCAGTCGCACATCAATATGCATGGCCTGAGAAGCTGACCGGACAAGAGGCCGTGCATGCACCATTGGACTAAGGAGGGTAAGTTTACTCAGTGAATGGTGGGGTTTACACAGCGGGGGAATCGGAAACCGAGGTACCCTAGGCGGATGGACCAAAACCCAGGATAGTGAAAACCCAGGATATTGACATGCAGATTGATTGTTCCCATGCAGCCTTGCAAGCAAAAAAGCTGGAGACCTTCTGCTGTTGGTTGCAATGCTGACAACTTACTCCCATTTGCTCATGGGGGGATTTGGCTATGTGGGATATGAATTTTAAGAGCATAAAAAAATCAAACACTGAAAATTGGTAGTATTTTTACATTAAGTGCAAAGAAATCCACGGGATCAACGTCTGATTTGAAAAATTCAAGAACATCGAAACTGGCTGCGTATCATCTGTATCTTAGCTAATCAAATGATTAGCAAGTCAGAGTGAGGAAGTTTTGTGATCTGTACTTTTAACACACCAGTTGATGTACATTGCTAAGATAAACATATTGTTGCAAAAATAGAAAAGAAAAAAAAAACATAAGCTTAGCACATTGATTACATCATTTTGGCACGCAATAATAAAAACTTTAAAAAATGTAATCAAAAATGGAATTACTCTTTAAGCTTTAAGCTTCATTTTCTTTTCAAAAGATATCTATTTCACACTTAGCGGACCAGCTGGAACATGCTACACCACATATTAGGCGATTTTGATATTAGAGTGAAATCCATAATTTAGCCATTTCTGATAGCAGACAAGGAACCATGCAGCCAGTGTGTGCTGTTAATTAGAATGTTTACGCGCTCGCAGAAAACGAGCCTTAATAATCTTATGAAATATAAATAAGATGTTACCTCGCTTGGTAACATGTTGCATTATTGTCTTTTCATTTGGGGAATTGCACAGGCTTTTGAAAAATAATTCAAAGGAATAACTTACATTTTTTATAACAGAAAGCCTATTATTTGTAGTTATGAAATTTTATGGGTCCCTGATCCAATCTATTCTGAATATAAAAACATTAACATATGGTTAACACAGCCCTGGGCTGAAAAGTCTGCATCCCTGATGCACATTGTATGCAGGGTGACATTCACACTAATTATGATCCCATAGGGTCTGTACTTCATTTTACCTGGAGTTGGAGAGCCATGAAATCTCTGGAAAAGTTGTTCATGACGTTGAACCAAATGGTGCACATTTCACTAAGACTCCAACAGTGTGAGCTGCTGCCAAAGGTTGTGGCTTAAATGACTCTCTAAGTAACATTAAAAATCTGCTGCTTCATGCCTCTGAATTTCAATATTTATGGTGTTCTATAAAATGGCCTAGCGTCAGAAAGAGATGAACCACTGTGCACTCTCTGAGCAGATGGCCTGCAATATGGCACATTTACATGGACCAGCTGTGGCAGGCAGCTAGCAATGCTGAGCATAGACAAGCCGAGACACATCTGGAATGCTAACACAATGGATCCCACTTTCTCAACTTTCTTACCAACTCATACAGCTTTGCTTAAAGGGACCCGTTTGCAGGGATGCTTGGGCCATTATGTCTTTATTTTTATTTCTTTAACATGGCTTCAAAGAAATTCAAAATACAGGTAGTACATTTTTTTTGTTTTGGTAATAATACTTAATACACCACAGGCTGCCATCTTTGATGTTAAAAGGTTAAAAACGCAATAGGTGCAGGTAGAGTGATTTTTAATGTGGGCAATCTGTATGTAGGGAGTGAGGGAAACATACAAGTTAGGCTCTAATTCAGAGTGAAGGTCTAGTTTAAAGGGACTCCCTGGAGTCTTCTAGATTTAGGCCAGTTTTCTGTGTGTAAGCTCTGGAATCATTGAGCAAACGCACCTAGCCGATGATACCACTGCTCATATGTGGGTCGTAGCCACATTCCTCTGTATACTCAGCCATCGCAAGATTCAGCCCCAAATTAGGATGCCCCTAGAGAAATCTGTCAAAGTGAAAGTACAGTCACCCCTTCCCTGGAGCAGGAGGTTTACAAAGAAAAAGAAACCTTACCCCACCCATGGTTCAGAGCCATTCTCTCAGTCACATGCGGCTGCGCACAGAAAGAGCACAATGAGGTATGTGCTATGTGCGTGCTCCCGGTCGCGCACAAAGCAGGGGAAGTCCCTTGGTGCTCTCTTCCCAGGACCCAGAGCGGAGGGAGAATGGCGCTGGATAGTAGGTAAGGAAATGTTTTTGTAACCCCCCTGTTTTGCCTCAGCTCCAAGGGAGGGTGGCCGAGTGGAGGGGTAAAGGGGTGACTGGAGTTTCCACTTTAAAATTGCCCAATTATTTACAGTATATGACATTCCTCTAGTCCTCTGGTTTTCAATATGACATGTAAAAGTGGAACGAAACTTGGACCCCCTGGTTTCCTTGTTTGCTCAAATCAAGCCTCAACCTCTGGCGGCATCCTCACTATGTGTGCTTGGCAGGCTTAGATGTGGTGGGGATTTCACACTGTATCGCATACTAAATCAGGATGCCCCTAGCAAAATCCTTTATCTGAATGGCTGGGGTGGGAACACTTGCACAGCCTGAGGATGCAGGGGATGTGGGTGCTCTCACCCCCTATTGTAAACAATCAAAGCCACTTGCAGAATTACATAGACACAGCAAACGGCTCTCATGCAAACCCGCACAAGTGTCATTGTACAGGGAAAGGCGAGTGAATACCGGCGACCTGGAGGGTTTCAATTCGGGATGCCCCTGGGGAAGGCCAGTGACCGGCCCTGGAATCTTTTATATTCCAGGTCCATCCATCTTGGGTTTGGTTCTGCTAGTAAACTAAACTTTCAAGTTTGATGCTTTCAAGGACATCATTGTTATTTGCAATTTCCGGTTGTTTCTAGTTCTATATGATTATGTTCTTCCTTTGGTCTATTAATGTGGCTTCTGATCATCTCTGAGTGCTGAATGCGGCTCTGATGCTCCAAAATGATAGAGACTCATGATGTAGGGCTTACCTGTGCCATTGCTTGGTACAAGTTGGCAGCCAGGTAAAATCTCCCACATTCCATTAGACAATCATCACAGGGGGAGTGAGGATGGCCCCTGACACACAGCATGGCCTATGTTTGTAGATTTTTCAAGAATTGTTTGCCACTTCCCAACCCTCCAAGCCTCTACCCTTTCGCTGTTAGCCTACCTACAGATGTTGTCACCCTCTGTCACCTAACCATTTTTCACCATTTTGCACTATATATGTTTAACTGTAATTTTTCCAGGAAAACTATATATTGTTTTGTCTGAGCTTTAACATGAAATGTTAAAAAAAATATGTAAAAAATAAATTATTTTTAAAAAATATTCTCTTTTTTTTTAAAGAAAATCATATTGTGTGTAAACACCTCATTCCCCCCGATTACAATGGTACCACATCAGTAGACACATGTTGCAGCACAGGAGACACCAAATTCAACTCATATCCAAACTTTCAAGGGTAAAAACAGCTCTGGTCCCAAATATGGGGGCTGGTAGACCGGGGTGCGGTGGCCGAGTGGAGGGCCCCCATCCCTGAAGGATACCAGCCTGCATAGCCCATCTGCACACTAGGCTCTGCAGCACTCTCTTGGGCTTTGGGGATTCAGTTAATAAGGCGGGGGGCTGTGTCAAGTCATCCACTGCCGAAGGTTACTTCCCCCCTCTTGCCCTGTGAATTGGTATAGGGGTCTCAATAACCCCTTACCAGTTCACAAGTGGTTAAATGTAAAAAAAAAAAAATTTTTTTTTACATTTAACCATTTTTTTACTTACCTTCTAACGTTGCTGATCCTGTGTCATCCGCTGCTACTTCTGACATTCAGAAGTGATTGACGGATGCCAGGTGCAGGGGATCGGAGCCCCCTGTCTCCACAACCTGGTTCCGACGATCACTCTGGCTTCTGCTCTCACTCCCCCAGTGCAGAGGAGTCTTAGGTATCAGCTGAGTGAGATGGCGTCATCTCATTCCCGGTATTAAGGGCCACTCCATGTCACGGCAAGAGAGCTGTCAGAAGCCACTGGGGGCGGGATCCGAGACCCCCAGCACTGGATCCCGGATGGAAGTGAGTGTTTTTTTGGCCCGCAAACATGGGAAACGCAAGGCATGTGAAATTCACTGGCAGTTAGGGATGGACATATAGACACATAAATTTACCATTCTTGCAGTTTAAAGGTTGTAGACATGCATGCAATCCGGCTTAAGTAATTCTCTAAGGGCAAATGTAAACTGTATACTGACTGCTTGTGATCCTTCCCCACTGGTTATCCTTTAGACTCATAAGGGCAAGGCTTTCTCCTATTGTATCTTATATTCAGAATATTTACCGTGAACTCTGTGGCACCTCACTTGTAATAGTCCATGTAACGTACATTCTACCCTGTTTATATCACTAGTTTGTACAGTGCTACGGAAGAGCTACAGAGGATTTCACTTTATATAATAATAAATTACTGCCAAAATCTAGTCCAATTTAAACAGGCACCAAATAGTGCTTAGTGAAGCAATATATAGAAATCTAGGCACAATTTCACTTTATTGCAGTACAGTATGTGGAGTCCTGCCAAGTTTCTATACGTGACTAATTACCCGGCAACGTTATGGTTGCTGTTTATGTTTTTAAGTTAACCAAATTTCTACAAAAATATTTTAATTGAAATGCACCATGCCTCCTTATTGTGTGCTCATTTGTGCTTAAAAAAGTAAACTCAGTAAGCAATTAGGCCACAGCAGCAGAAGGTGTAAATAATTAAGGGATGTCCCCCTCTGCACTCAGTTTGCAGAATTAACTATTCACCCATGGCTGCTATTAAAAGTTAATTTGTAGAAAACTTTATTAATTGTAGCGAAGATTTTTTTGTCCTGTGAAAATATCCCTTACCTTTGCTCAGTTTTAATTCCCAGTGCACCTAATTGAGGTATAAAATGATGCTTATGGTGTCAATCAAGTTGATGGGCACCGTGATTAAGTGTGACCTAACCACCTTATAATTACAGCTGGTCAAATCTCTAGGCTGCACATCTTACAACAATATTTCATTCCACCTCTCTTACCACCTAAGACTGACCTCGTAAGTTATAGAATTTTTTATTTATCATGTTACATAATAAGTACATAAAAAAAGAGTACCAATCACATTGGTTTTACCACCTGATTAAATACAATCATAGTACTGCCAATCAGGGCCGGCACCAGCACAGGGCAAACCTGGACAATTACCAGGGCCTCTGGCATCTTCAGGGGCTCACTCAGGCTCAAACTTGGCCATGTTATTATTTTATAGTGGACCGGAACAATTGAATGCAGTGTATTGTGTGCAGACCTGCTCATGGCTGGAGAGGGTGGCATGGAATTGAGGGCAATTGATGGAAGCTTAGAAGGTGGTGAGAACCAGGTGACATCTGACAGCAATAATGGAGTCTTTAGTGGCAGTGGAGCAAGCAGTAGCTGAAGGGTGCTTGGTGGCAGTAGAGAATGCAAGTAGGCCTATAGAACAATTGGTAGCTATAGGGAGAGCAATAAGGAATGGAGGGCGATGACCCATTTGTGGAAGTGGACCTGAAAGGGGACATCATGTGACACACTACTTTGGGGCCCTCTAAGACTATTTTCCCCAAGGGACCCAAACCTGGAGCCGACCCTGCAGCCAATTCATTGAGCATTACTGATGTGAATGAATATTAGTTCCTCTATTGGAGCAAAATCAAACAATTAGTTCTTCTATTGAAGCAAATTGAAGCGTACTAGTTTTGCCAATGCGGTTTCCGCAGCACCCTCCAATTACTCCAATCACCTTAATTAGGAATGTTTAAGTACAGTAACATTTACCTGTGTGTTTTAGGTAAAACTATAGGTTATAGGTATAATAAAGGTCAAAAATTTCAGTTCAAGCTATAGGAAATAATGTTGCATACCCTTGTAAACACTTCCAATATCGAAGGAAAAAACTTAGAGGTCTGTGTATAAGCAGTGCAAGCTGAGAGAGGGGGTCACCCAGAAGTCTTATGCTGCTGGAGTATGCCTTTATTTTGTCTAGATACAGTTCTGCTAACTGTTTTTGAATATTCTAGTTCAGAAGGCCTCCAAATTCGAATATTATTTAACTCTATGATCTCTGGAAAAGTACCAGCAGCCAGATGGCCCCAAATTAGAAGCACCCAAACATCTGTGGAAGCTTAAGGTACTTTAAAAAAAACTTCCCTGAATAAAGGTCCCGGTTCATCAAATAATGTATCCTGAAAGAAAAATTTCCCTATACTCTTTTTAACTAAAAATGTGTATAGAATGCTATACAATATTATCCTTTTAATAAATGATCTTTAGAGTAAATCTAAAGGCTAAATATGATCTCAATATCAACTTATGTATTACTGGGAGTTACCTATTTTTTTTTTTAATTATGATGGCTACAATTTACCAAAACACGGTTTGGCTTGACCAAACGTAATCACCCATGGTCTGGTGTCATTTTAAAGTGTACTGTGGAGTCCATCCCCTGTTAGGTCCCTCGAAATGCCTGAAAACAAGGTGCACAACGACTTTCTTGCAGCCACTGGTGGGCAAAGGGTCTGGACCCATGGTTGCCGGTGTTAATGTGGGACAATAGATGCAGCACAGGAACACAGAGACAGATAGGCTCTCAATTGCTGGGAATATGTCCAGCAAGGTTGAAAGGCTATTCGCATTTAATGAATAACTTCAACGCTCAGGTGTAGTGACAGTGTAGAGGAAAATTTGCAAATGAATCCTCACAGAACAACTAAGCTGCAGGTGGCATAGATGGAAAGTAATCTAAGAAGTATTAACAATGTGTTATTATGATAGCATATTTTAAACCAGGGGTGTTTCACATTTCGACGAGCGTGCACCACATAAATGATTTGGAACCTGGTCGCGGGCCACAATATATAGGTTTAGATTTTTTATCTTTTGGAAAAAATGAAGATACATTATGCTATTCTAACTATCAGCATACCCACTGTCTCCACAAACTCCACTCGTATGTCTTTCCACCCCATACCCCTATAGTCATATGTAAAAAAAACCCACATGCTAGCAATTCACACGCTGATTGTTTTACCCATCAGTCCCACATCTTAAACGTGTTCCCAATACTCAACCCACCTAAGCTCCCACCAATGCTAAGCATACAATTATCCTAGAAAACTATTTTACCAAATTATTCTGCCAAAGATTTCACCCAGGGGTGGTGTTAATCAATGTCACTGTGTTCCTATAAGCCACCGCTGTCACTTCTATTTGCCAATGTGCCCCTTCTACATCAGTCTCCATGCAATCTTCCACCCTCACTGAACCTTTACATGTCAGTTCTATTTACCCCTCCCCTGTTCACCACAGCAGGTCAGGGCCACATTTGTGCAGGTCAGTAAACAAATCACATATTTGTCCATAGAATCAGAACCGGAACAACACCCTGCGTGTGCTTGTACTTGCAGTACAAATACGAACCTGTGTGGACTACATCCTGCAGGTGCTCTCTCCCCCCACACTGTAAAGCCTGGTAAATGCAAAAATCTTACCTTTCTAATCATTCCCCCAGTGAAATTGAGCCCTGCAATTGGCTGCCACGGTCATGTGGTCACCAGATACACAGAGGAAGTCGACATGACACATTTTCCTGGCAAGGCAAGATTTTTGCTTTTTCTGGCCTGCAGAGTAATTTGGGAATTAGTAAATAATAGGCCTGTGGATCATAAACTCAACAACGTAGTGATAGGCAATGTAGACTGAGAATGTTTTTCCTATCTCTTTCTCACCATGCTACAATCTATCGGCCTTAGGACAACACTGCTTTCTCTTGCTTCTCTTCCTATCTCTCTGGATGCACATTTGCTGGCTCTAACTTCTCGCATTTCCCTCTTGCAGTTGGAGTTCCTCAGGGTTCAGTCCTAGGTCCTCTCCTCCTTTCTCTCTTTACAGCCTCCATTGGCTTAGCAATACCATCTCTATGCTGATGACACACAACTCTATACTTCTATACATGCCATGACCTCATCCCGTACTTCAGAATGCCAGTGACTACCTGTCTGCTATCCCTTACACTATGTCCTCTTTTTGTCTGAAACTGAAACTTTCAAAATATAAAATACTTGTGTTTTCACCATCCACTAACCTACCTAAACCTGACCTCTGGGTCTAGTGTGTCACACTACCATAATAACACCTAAACAGCATTCCAGATGTCTAGGTATCACAATGATCTGTCATTCACCTTCTATTCTATTCCTATCAAACACAATCTCTCTCATGTCGTCTACACCTCAAAAATATATTTAGTATTCTCCCCTATCTTACTG
The DNA here is from genome assembly GCA_027917425.1 of Gastrophryne carolinensis. Taxonomy (NCBI): domain Eukaryota; kingdom Metazoa; phylum Chordata; class Amphibia; order Anura; family Microhylidae; genus Gastrophryne; species Gastrophryne carolinensis. The sequence goes on along the minus strand of CM051237.1, from coordinate 297,050,877 downwards.
TACAAACCACAAAAATTCTCATTGCTTCCCTGGTTCATTCCCGTCTGGATTCCTGTATCGTTCTCCCCCTCACCAAGCTTCCCTATCCAGTCCATCCTGAATGCAGCAGCCCGGCTGATCTGTTTCTTACTGCTATTCTGATGCATTCATCCTATGTCAATCATTGCACTGGCAGCAGTGTAGGATATACAGACACCTGCTCATTCTCACCCAAAAAGCTCTCCATGATGCTGCATCTCCCTCATTTCTGTTTACTTCCCAACCTGTGCTCTACACTCTGCAAGAGGTTAGCAATTAACAACCACCATAATCCATACCTCTTACTCCTTCTCTGAAGCAGCATCATATCTCTGGAATGCCCTACCCACAACAATTCAATTAACTCACATTAACAGTTTTAGACTATCCCTAAAAACGCATCATTTAAGGGTAGCCTACCACATTCCAGAATCTAACTCTTCTTCTTTAACCCATCTTCAACTTCATTTTTCTGAACCTGATCCATCATGAAACAATAACTAGGAATATGCACCCCAAAACCACTATTTTGCCACTGGCTCATACTGCTTGTATATGTTCTGATTATTACTGACTGAACAATGGCACAAAGCAAGAACTTATTACCCTTTGAGTCCCCCTATTTCCCTCTTAGATTGTAAGCAGGGCCTTTATTTCTAATGATTTAATGGCTTACCAGTTTGTTGCTATGTAATTTATTACTGTTTGTATATAAACCCTCTGATTGTAAAGCACTTCAGAAAATGTTGGCATTATATAAATCAAGATTATTATTCTCCCTATTAGGTGATTTTTGGAAAGAAAACTGAAAATGTCCAGCACAATTACAGTCAAGCAAGATGAGCGACGGATGGGAAGCGGAACCACCACACGGGTTGTAGAAAAAAGGTTATATTTTAGCTTAATGCGCTGGACATTTTCAGTTTTCTTGTTGGCTCTCAATAGCAAGCCTGCGGTAGCCTCTCATTGCACCTTTGTAATGTTTTAAATAGGAAAAGCCTTGGAGCTACATAATCTCTTCATATATTGCCTTTTGGGGTACTTTGCTATGTTAAACACCTTGTAATCACTATATTCTCAACTTGAGCCTTGATCCCATGGTGAATGTGTGAGGTTCTTGTAGCATCCTTGGCCCGTGCATTGGTCACACTAGGTCTGAATGACTGCTGGTGGAGGTGCCCAGGGCAGAGATACCTGGGATGCCCTTGGGTGCCTGGGCTATGACATGAACACTCTAGCCTTGATTGTTTATGACTACATGGACTATCCATATTGTCTCCCTCTGTTGTAAACCTTCTACATTTCTATGTTTAAAACAAGTTTTTACACAGAAACTCAACATAACAGACAAATTGAACTGCCTAGGAAGAGCCTTAGCCCTTTAAACGTCAAGCCCGTAAGTTTCACGTGATTGCCTCTCCAACCATTAATCGGCAAGCACATGAGACTCATGGGCCTGGAATTTCCCCATGTTAGTGGGCAAAATGAAAAAAAAAACACACATCACAGCTTGATCGATCCAGCCAGGTCTTCTCTTCGCACCTGCCCCCGGAGCTCTTCCTGCCTCAAGAGAGGGCCCAGAACAGGTGCCCCCCCCCACTTCCACCACAGCTGATATTTGCTGACAAAGAAAAAAATGTATCTCCAGCCGTGATCCCTCCTGCCTCGCCTCCTCCTCACCCAGGGATCACAGATCCCCCCATGGGCTCTTCCGCAGTGAGGAGTCCCCTCACCCGCTTTAACTAGCCTGCCTTTACCGCCACCTTTTGTGGGTGGGGGCGGATGATGACATCCTGTGACGTCATCACGCTCCTGGTCCAACAATCCTAAGTCATGCCAATGTTATCGGAGATCGACGTAATTTTTCTCTGGTGTCAGTGTTTTTAGCCCCTAAAAATTTTTTAAAAATGGAGGCCCCCTGCTATTTTTTTAAATTTAAGTCTTTATATTGTTATTGGGAGAAATAGGGATTTCACGTGCAATTGTGTTGTTTTCTCCTTTTTTAACTCAAAAATATTTTTTAAAAATGCTGGAAAAATTACAAACAAGACATTTCATGGGAAAACCTAAACTCTGCTGAAAAAAAATCCTGGAAATTCCTGCAAAAATCACAGTTAGCGCAAAATGGTGAAAAATGACCTGTCAACAGAGGGAGACAAAATCTCAAGTAGGCTGGCGGTTAATAGTAGCTATGTGCGTTGGGTATTCTGTTCAGGGGAACTTGCGCTTTCAGACTTAGCTTGTTTTTTTTTTCTTGTTTGCACATTGATGTTTTAGGAAAATGTATTCTGCTGTTTTTATTCTACTATTTTTTTATACATTTTTAGGGAAACCATGGGCGACCAAAGAATTCTTTGGGGGATTACTTCCCACTACAACAAGCTAGGTACACCTAGAAAGCTGTGTAAAGTATGTACTCTCTGGAAATATATAGTTTGTGGGGTGTATTTCAAATGTAATGGGTTGTTTTGGTTGAAAAATGCAAGGTGTGTATCTTGTGTGCAGAGCTGAAATTTTCAAGTAAAATTACTGTTACGCACATGCTTTACTTTGGGGTGTTTGGCAACTGTTCCCTTGACAGTACCTATGCATGTTGGGTATTGTTCTGTTCGGGGGATGTTGCTTTTTCAGATTTAACTGTTTTTTCTTGTTTACATATTTTTTTTTAGGAAAATGTGGCTTTGGTTCTACTTTTTTATTTATTTTTTTTAGGGAAACCCTTTGCAACCAAAGAATTAATTGAGGGATTACTTCCAGAAAACTGTGGCCACATGAACAAGCCCGGTACGCCTAGAAAGCTTGAGGTGTGTACTTACAGAGAATATATAGTTTGTGGGGGTTGTATTTTATCTGAAAATCTTCTAAAGCGCTGTTTCAGTTTGGGGGAGTCTCCTGGGCAGGAAAGGGTGTCTACCAATGCATATGTGGTACTGTTATAACCGGGACCCAGACCTTGTGATGAATGTGGTCTATACAATCCACATCATAATGACACATACAGTTTTCACTGTTACCCAACTTAGAATATCTAAGTTTAACATTTAAACATTTTTCTAACCAAAAAGCTTCTTAACAATTGGATGAGTCAGTTTCCTGCATATTCTGTGACTTTTTTTATTACCTCCTAGTAAGTGTGACAGATGCAGACTTTACAGTTTCAAATGTCTCCTGCTCAACATGTCCATCAGGCAATCAGTGTTGCAGTTCAGATTTGTCTGGCACAACATGTGCCTGTCATGGACTGCTGAACGCGCAAGGTTTCCCATCTTGTAGGGGGTAAGCTAAGTGCATCTTTTTAACAGGAAACAATTCTATTTACTCCCACCTTAGCTGGCATGTTTCTCTGTATCACAATGACATTTGTGAAGGGTGCAGGAGATGTCTGCCATGCATCATTATTTCTTCTGACCATCACCTGCTGTGCCAAGTGAATGTACTGACTGTGAAAGCCTTGGAGCGGAAGGGCCATATAGAAGAATGTAATGCAGATAATCACTTCATTTCTGGTAATCATTTCATGAACTCAGAATCCTTGTTGGCAATGTTTATTTAAAATGTATCTATCTATCTATCTATCTATCTATCTATCTATATTTCCAGATTTATTGTATCTTTTCTAAATAACATGCGTTAATAGATTTTTTCTGGTGCATTTTGGTCTTTACTAAAATCCACATACAACACTTATCAAACAATATAATACATTACTTATCTGATAAATGCTCAAAAAGATAAAAACATTTTCCATAGTATTGATACATTGTATTTTTAACATTTTAGGTTGAGGTTTTAATATTATTTAAATATTATTAACATGTTTCTAAATGCAGTTGGTTAGGAATCATTGCACAGGAACTGATATGCCTAGTGTGCCTAGTGTGCTACCAGCCATATCAGATATGCAAAAAAAGGGCCAGTACTTCGAAATGGTTCAAATATGACCATATATTTAGACTTGATTCAGAGAAACAAAAAGACTTTCGTTTTTGTTCCGATCTGTTTTTTTTTTTTTTTTTTTAATGTTCCTGCTCTCGTATGAGTGTGCGAGCGATTCTGTGCATGCATTGCTATCCATAAGTTTCCGTCCGTTCGTACGGCAGAGTACGAGTACCTCATTTTCCAGCGTGACTTTTCCGTTTCATTTTCTCATGTTACAACTAGGGATGAGCGAACCGGTTCGGACGAACCGGAATTCGCTCCGAATTTCAGGGAAAATTCGATTCGGCACGAACCCGAAATTTTTTTGGTTCATGCCGATCGAATTTTCCCTGAAATAAAAAAAAAATGCCGGCATGGTGGGAGCGGGCAGGCTGGCTACGCTGTCAGCAAACACTTACCTGCATGGTGGAGGCCGGCGCCGCTCTCAGCTGTCATCAGAGGACGCGTCATCAGAGGGTGACTGAGAGTGGCGCCGGCCTCCACGCTCCGACCATGCAGGTAAGTGTTTGCTTTTTAAACAAATGCCGGCATGGTGGGAGCGGGCAGGCCGGCTGCGCTGTCAGCGGGCTGGCTTCCGCCGCCCGCTGACAGCGTAGCCGGCCTGCCCGCTCCCACCATGCTGGCAAAATTGCTGGCATTTTTTTTTTCAGATGAGCGATTCGTGAAAGTTCGATTCGGGCGAACCCGGATTTCTTGGGGAAATTTGGCGAATCGCCCGAATCGAACTTTCAAGAAGTTCGCTCATCTCTAGTTACAACGTCGGCTTTCGTTTTTGCCCTTTTCCCATGGCCTCCTCCCACGAATCCTTTACGTTTCCCGATAGATTCTGTTTCCCTTTTTCAATAAATAATCGTCCGGACGTAAATCCTTACGATCCTGCGCACTACAAGCTTAACTCATTAAAGTGCTTGCCTACATATTTGGCTCACTCACTTCTACTACAATGCTTCGCTAAACCACTTTGCGCTTTCCTACATCTTCCATGTTTCACCCCTAAAACTGTCCCAAACCACTTTGCGCTTTCCTACATCTTCCATGTTTCACCCCTAAAACTGTCCCAAACCACTTTGCGCTTTCCTACATCTTCCATGTTTCACCCCTAAAACAGTCCCAAACCACTTTGCGCTTTCCTACATCTTCCATGTTTCACCCCTAAAACTTACCCAAACCACTTCCCGGTTAGGTTCTTCTTGCATTTTATTCCCCTAAAACTTACCCAAACCACTTCCCGGTTAGATTCTTCTGGCATTTTATCCCCCTAAAACTTACCCAAACCACTTCCCGGTTAGGTTCTTCTTGCATTTTAGCCCCCTAAAACTTACCCAAACCACTTCCCGATTAGGTTCTTCTTGCATTTTAGCCCCCTAAAACTTACCCAAACCACTTCCCGGTTAGGTTCTTCTTGCATTTTAGCCCCTAAAACTTACCCAAACCACTTCACGGTCATCTGAATCTTCATCTTTAAATATTTTATTCACCCTTCGTTTGGTGTAATTTTTCAAAAAAATGACACTGAAACTTTTTAAACTTAATTTAACTTAATTTTAATTTAAATTAACACTTTTTTTTGGTTAATGTAAAAAAACTTGTACAAAACAAAATATATACAACACAGTGGCAGGACCCAGAACACTAGTCTTTTTCTGTTGTCCCCAACGAATCACGCAGCTGCTGCATTTCGGCCACCAACTCAAGGACCCTTCGATTCATGGCTTCCACTCTTGCCCGTGTGATCCCTGTATCAAATAAAAAAAAAAAACATTATTTTGAGACAAATACCTGTTTCTCACCTGTGGATGGAATGTTTGTTAGTTGGCAGCCTAACTCATGACGACATATGTCATTCTGCTAAATCATTAATCTAAGGAAGTGGGCATATGTCATTCTGCTAAGTCATTAATTTAAGGAAGTGGTCATATGTCATTCTGCCAAGTCATTAATCTAAGGAAGTGGGCATATGTCATTCTGCTAAGTCATTTTTCTAAGGAAGTGGGCATATGTAATTCTGCTAAGTCATTAATCTAAGGAAGTGGGCATATGTCATTCTGCTAATGCCATTGACTATGGCTTGATGTATATGGGTGATCAGGTCAATTACCACATACTCCAAAGAATAACATTACAACTTACTTGGTTGGTGGCCGACGCCTGCCTCGTTGGGGACAACCCTCTGTCCTGGGCCCTGCCACTGGTGTGAAGTAGAGGCTGTAGAGACAGGGCAAATAGGGTCACTTATAATGTCTTAACAGTAAGCAAACGTCAATTTCAATGTGTGTGTCACATCACTCACCTTCTCCCTGTGCCTCCTGGGTGTGATCTGCTCCACATCTTCACCCGCTCCAGAAACATCTAGAAAAAGAAATTAAGAAGAAGAAAAAGAGATTAAGGGAATCATCTTTGTTGGAAATAGCATGTATGTGTGTGCGGTTACATGAAGAGTCACATACCAGAGGCTACTGGCTGCGTCGCTGGGTACGACTCCCTGCCCACGCCGTGCCACCCCTCCTCTGTGGAAAGGTCCAGGGGCTGGTTGGTAGGACCATCGCCCTGGAGAAACACCACCTTCACTTCCAGCTGCAGATTCATGCAGCACTGGTCGGCTTGTGCGCCTCCGGGTGCGTCGGATTCGGTACTCCATTTCCAACACTAGAAAAGAGAAGCAATTATAAATAAAGGCCTACCTTCTGTATTGCTTACATCTAGCATGCAATCGCCATGTACTTATTAGGGAAATGGAGTCTGAAAAAGCGCCGCATGTGCAGCCGTTTCAGGTTCGACCAATGCTGCATGATCTGCGTGTGGGTGAAGGTGGTGTCCGTTGGATCCTGGAAACGATCTCCAGGGCGACGGTCCTCTTCTCAAATAAGTTGGGCAGGTAGTCGTACCTGCGCTCCAGCGTCTACAAAACAAAAAATAAACATAGGATTTAGATCTACATACAAATATCTGTCACAAATCTATCATTTGACTAAATGACATTAACAGACACATTTCTTGCCTAATAATAGTTGGTTCACACATGTGGGTCCTAACTTTAGTTTAGCACAGAGTTTTAGACACTTTTAAAACAAACCGTTTCTTCATGCGCTTCCTTAAGGACTAGGCATGCATTTAGATGGCAAATCAAAGTCATTAAAATACACTTAAAAGCATAATGATCTCTTCTTGTTGGCGGGTAAAGATTGTGGGCGCCATCTTTTTTCTTGTCTGCAGCAGGTAAGTTATGCCCCAGCGGCTACCGGGTTTCGCACGGCCGGACGAACGGCCAGACGCACGCGTACGCGAGCGCGTAAGCATCATACCACGGCATTCTTATTTAAAGGGTCCTGGACACACAGCTCATTATCCTTCAGAGTTGGTGAGTAATGGCACCCAAAAAAGCGCAAGCTAAAGCAGCAAAGGAGGGCAGCAGCAGCAAACACGCACCAAAGCGCAGGGAGCCTTCTGCAGGCCCCACAACTCGCTCCCAGATGCCCAAAACTAAGCTGCGGGCAACCCGCAGTGCTCAGGCCAAGGCACCAGCAACCAGCCAACAAAAAGAGGCAGCGGCAAAGAGGAAGCCCAAGGCCAGCAAACCAGCAGCCATGGCCGTCCCAAAAGCTACAAAGAGGGTGCGAAGCCCCAGCCCCCCCAGGTCACCATCACCCCACCCACATGTGGGCAAATCCCACACTAAGTGGAGAACCCATCGTGAAAGAAGCCCCAGCAGCCCGAGCTCGCCATCACCACCCGCACGTGTGGATAAATATGGCAAGAGGCCAAGGCACTGGCAAAGAAGCCCCAGCAGCCCGAGCTCGCCATCACCACCCGCACGTGTGGATAAATATGGCAAGAGGCCAAGGCACCGGCAAAGAAGCCCAAGCTCGGCATCTCCACAGGAATGTCCTACAACCTCCAAGGGGCATGCAACTTCTAAGGGCCCACAGAGGCACAGGGCCCAAAGCCCTACTTCAGCAAGCACACCCTCTCCTCCTCGGCCACATTCTCCACCGGCACAGGTGGCAAGGCACTCACCATATGGCACATCTACGCCTGCTACTTCAGTGGCCACCCAGCCATGAACACCCAGTCCCTATCCAAGTCCTATTCAATCTCCAGCCAGCAGTCATACATTTCACCCCAACACAGCCAGGCCAGAATTTCCCCCCGATTTGCCAGCAAACACTGAGGAGCCAGAACCGCAAGCAACAGGGCACACATTGCGCAGAGGCCACTTGAGTGGCAGGTTTGGGGAGGCCCAAACTCTGGCATTGGTTAGTGGGCTCACCTTGCATTATGATGAACTATATGGGCGCAGATCAAAATCAACCAGCAAACAGCGCAAAGCAGAAATTTTAGAAGAGCTCAGCAGACAGGTCAATGCAGCGGGGGAAGAGCTAAAAGATGTTGAGCAGATTCAACGCAAAATATCGGACCTGAAGTATGCAGCACGGAAGAAAGAAAATAAACGGCGTAATTACAGGTACATATCTACTTTGTGGATTTCTCTGCTTCTTGTATGGTCAACATTTTGCTAAATTTGCCAAACTATATTTTTCAGCTTACAAACTGAAGGAGGCTTCCCCACTAAACTGCAATTTACCCCAGCTGAGATGGTGCTGGGCCTGCTACATCCCGTGGCCTTAGAGGGACACTCGGGGCAACGGGACACAGACATCCAGACTATTCCTGCAGGTTAGTAATGTTAGTGTGTATGTGATATGTTTTCTACGTGTAAAATGAGACTCCAAGGCATATATTAACAAATGCCCCTAGGGAGTCCCTTGTAGTGGAGGTAAAAAATTAACCAGGGTCTGTCATGTCTGTGGAATGTTAATTTTCTAATTTGCTTGGCCATACATGACCTTTGAGAGTATTTATGGACACTATTAAAGTATTTAGATTAGCAAAGGACTGCCTGTTATGTTCTTCTAGTCAATCTGATCCAACACTTCCATCTTTAACTTTAGGCCACTTGGGTTTGAGCTGTGCTTTGGTCAGAAATACTTTATCTGGGGTGCTTGAAAGGTTTACCTAGGAAGAATGGCAACCACCATAATCTTAATCCAAATGCTATTTGCAAGCTGAGTGTGGGCCCTTTATTGATGTGTGAAGCCTCATAACAGCCAGCACATGCATGTTTTGTTTGGTTTAGGTGACCAATGTGTATGTACTTGTTGAGTAAAACATATAACAGATAATGGCATTCATAGTGAAGGTCAACTTGGACCGTTGGGGGAGTTGCCATTCCTGCTTGCCCATGTGTTGTAGTGAAGCATATGTATTAATACACATCAACAATGCATAGTTGTGTGTTTACATGCCTTTTTTAAAACAATGCAGCCCAGCATCATCCCTCAGCTACTGTGGAAGCCTCAGCCAGTTTGTCCATGCCGTCAACTTCCGGCTGCCTAGGAGCCAGGATCCGATATATACGGTAAGTCTTTTTCTGATTTTACTGATGCCTGTGAATTTCCATGTTTTTTTTTTTGTGCGAAATTACATATGTAGTGCACAAACTGAATTTTTTTTTTACATGTCCCAACAGACCCACACACTGATGGAGGAAATCCAGGAGCTGGAGAAGGATGGCACCTTCATGGGACCTTCACTACAGCCCCCCTGGAACATAAGCTGCAACTGTCCCAACATGTTTCTCCACCAAATCCTCAGCAGCAGCCTTCGTGGGCAGCATGCAGAGACTGAACCAACAGTCCCCAGTGTTAGCTCTGCTGCAGAGGATTTGGCAAGCAGATCTGTGGCTGTTGGTCGAACTAGAGGAACATCATCAGCACGCGCCCCAACCTGGGGAATTGGGAGCCGTAGTCAGCTACGGCGCCCAATTTCCCAGGGGGAGGCGCGTGCCGATCATGGAGTCAGCATGGCACCATGAGAGGCGTTTATTTCGCCAACAAAATCAAAGAAACAACGAACAGCATCATGCCCAATTAGAGATATTAAATAATACCTTGCTGACAGAATTTAGGTCGACCAACAGCCACATGGCCACCTTATCTAATAATTTCAGTGCCATGCTTGAGGAAGTTCGAAATAGCAACAGCCACTTGGCCACCTTAACTAACAATTTCAGTGCCATGCTGGCTGAATTTCGAACTACCAATAGAAACATGTTGGAACAGTTGCAGCTTATGAATGCCACACATGCCCAGGTGATGGGCCACCTCCAAGGTCCACCACCAGGGTTTTATGGTCATACCCCATTTTAAGGCCTATTTGTACTGTATCTGCTCAACATCTTTGCTCTACATCCCCACTGTATTGACCTGTCTGGTGAGCCCTACAAAATATCCCCTTAGGGTATGGCTTTACTTGTATGCTTTGGATTTGCGCCCATATAGCTCAGTAGAGTGCTGAGGTAGCCCACTAGCCAATGCCTGAGCTCAAGCCTCACTGAACCTGCCACTCAAGCTGTGGCGCTGCAGGCTTTGGCCTAATTACATTGCTCCTGGCTCATCCTGTTTGTTGGCATGATTGGGGGACATTCTTGCCTGGCAAACTACTACCTTGAACCCTGGCAGAGATTGAACTGGACTTGGATTTGGACTGGGGCTTCTTGTTTGGGTGGGCCACTGACTAACAGGCATAGATGTGGCATAGGTATGGCTGCTTTCCACCTGTGCCTGTGGAAAATGTGGCCAAGCAGGAGAGGGTGTGTATGTGGCCCTATTTCTTTTTTCAAAAATATTGTCATGCCAATGCTTGTCCCATATGTGTGTATATTTCATATTTGTGCATATATTTGCATTACTTTAAAAATACTGCCTGTGGGCAATTGCTATGTGCCATGATTTGTCACTAATGACATTTGTTGTTTTAACATATATTTACATGAACTATGGGAGTGACCATCAACTCAAATTTTAAGTTATAAAATGTATTAAAAACGATTGTGACTTGACCTGTGGTTGACTAAGTTGATGCCTTAAGGTATTGTTTTTTTTTTACATTACTTACAGTTTGCACTATCAAATTGGGCACAAAAAAGCCATGAGGTGTCAATTTTTTAGTAATGACATCATTACTATTTTGGACAGTACCAAACCAAAATACAAAACCAAAGCAAAATTATCTTAAATAACAATCAATACAGGGACAAAACAAACACAGACACAACAAATTAAGAAAAATGTGTGGAAATCAAATTAGCACGCACTGCTTGCCCAGAGACCCCCCCCCCCCCCCCCCCCCCCCCGGTATGGTCCAAGCAACGAAAGCGGGTTTTTAATAGGCCAAACGCCCTCTCCACCACGGCCCTGGTCTTCCGGTGTGCCCGATTGTAGGCATCCTGTGCGGCATTCTGGGGCCGAAGGACAGGTGTCAGCAGCCAGGGAAGGAGTGGATAGCCAGAATCACCTGAAAAAATGAGTCAAAAATAACATAAATTACACATTACTCACTAAATTGAATCCAAAAAACGGTCCATCACCAAGACTAAGAGGCTATGTAACATTTGAGCAACACCCTGAGCATACAGATTGCGCAGCCAAAAAGAAAATCCTAACTACATGTAATGGATGTTGGCACAATTTTAACATCAAAGATGGAGGATGATGGCAAATCAGGCAGATTGGTAACAGGTATTGGTTTAGGACTGTGCTGCTTAGCAATCTAGGATGTCTTAACTTTTCAGGACCCCGTATCTGCTTTGTCTGAGGCAAAAACAGCTCTAACCCGGCACCTGCACTTTATCCCGCTCTCCTCTACTCAGTAAGTGTAATGCATGTAAGCAAAGATGGCGCAGACCCTGTCATATAGTCAATAACATAATTGCAGCCGAGTGTGGGGAAGAATAACAAATAATTTACTATAAAGTAGAAATGTCTTATTTGTAAATGCTGGACAAATATTTGACAAGGGTTTGTGGTTTGCTAAATCTAATGGTTAAGGTCGTGTTTCACATGTAATGAAGGGGGAAAAATTGGCATAGTTTCATACATGGGTCCCAAACTATATTCATAGGCATACATTGAAAAGTGAATGACGTTATTGGCGTCAACTTACCAAGGAGCCATCCACCTGAGAATTCTCCAGACTCAAACCGACGGTACAATCCAGATCTTCTCAGAATGTAGGCGTCATGAGATGAGCCTGGAAACCCGGCGAGCACACTAACCCCTCGATTCAAAGAGCAAAAGTTAATTTATTTCGGATCGAGAATCGTAAGTTTGGGTGGGTGTTAGTCATTTTTTCCTGTTTTTTTTGGCCATTTCCGACTCGCACGAGCCTACGTACGAATGCGTATATGCTCTTACGATCATCGCAAGTTCGTTCCTAAATTTTAGGATCAAAACGTAAAACTTAGGATCAAAACGTAAAACTTAGGATAATCGGATGTGTTTAGGTGTGATTCAGAGAACAGTTTTCAAACCTCTAAATACGTTTTAAAAGAAAGCCACTGGCGACACCTTTTAGCAGTCGGATTGCTGTTCTTGAACAGGTTTTTTGGCTATGTGGGGGAGTCTGTGCGTCTTGAGCTCCAATGAACTGCATGTATCAGCATGGCCGAGGCCATAAATTGTATGGCAATGCATACCTGATTCATGTATGCCTTATAAAAGCATTTTAATGTGGACCTTAATTAGTCCTTTGCATGTAAACCTTTATTTTGCAATATATTTGCGTTAATTAAAGAAACTTATGTCCTTTGTTATTTATTTTTAAATTGATGTACTAGAATAATATTTTTAGATTGCATTTATTGGTGTAGTTGTTTACCTTTGCTTTGTTTAATTATTTAAGCACATCTTTGGTCAGATGCATCACACTTACTGAGGAGAGGAGAGCGGGATAAAGTGCAGGATGTGGGTTACTGCTGTATTTTGCACAGACACAGCAGAGCTGGGGGCACGGAAAGGTCAGAAATCAAAGAATGCAGAGCAACACAGTCACAAGGCCCTTTCTGTTTGCAGGCTGCCCGATAATACCTGAGCCGCCATCTTGGCTGTTTCTAGGCTCATAACATGCAGAAGTTGCTGGGTGTTTTTTTATATTTGAGAGCAATCTGTATGTAGAGGGTGTGGGTAACCACACACAAAATTTTAAGTTGTACCATTTGAAGCCAAAATATTAAAATTAAATCCACAAGTAAAAAATGCAAGTTAACTAAAAATTAAACAAAGTAAGATTTACTTATGCAAATGCATTCATTAATGGTTGGTTACTACAAAATGAATGAAATAAAGAAAAATAAGACCAAATATTTAGAATGCACTTTAATGAGGTAAGTTTGTAGTGCGCAGCCGCAAGATCAGAAGGATTTACGTCCAGACAAAAAAGGAAAAAGGGCAAAACCAATGTTGCAACCTGAGAAATGAAACGGAAAATTCAGGATGGAAACTGACATAGGTCTGATTCCCGAACTGCCATACGAACGGACGTACATTTTAGGATAGAAACGTATTTGCTTATAGAATCACTCGCAAGTTCATACGAACGCACGAGCGTACGGGAAAAATAGGATGATCGGCACCAAAATCAAAGCTGTTGCATGTTTCTTTGAATCGACCCTTAAGTAACCGCATGTCCGGGGCCACCACTGCTAGGACATTTAGGGAGTGGCCCATTTTGCGGTTCCTGGGATAAAAGAAAAAAAAACATTAGCCAGGCAAGGTAAACTAGTGAAACACTAGAAAAACTAATAACACCCTACCTGTGGGCTAAAACAAATAACATTAACCGAGTACTTTTTGTTAAAAAAAAAAGGATATGTATGTTGGATCAAGTAAAGATTAACTTTAAAGTGCCTATTTAAGGTCCACATTAAAATGTTTCCCTTTGGCCAACATGAAAAACATTTGAGAAGCTAAATACGGTCCATTGTTACACAGGGACTATTTACAAGGAGGGATTTTACAAGGAGGGATTAACAGATATACAATGTCAACTATTTCACAGGGACTATTTACAAGGAGAGATTTTACAAGGAGGGATTAACAGATATACAATGTCAACTATTTCACAGGGACTATTTACAAGGAGGGATTTAACAAGGAGGGATTTTACAAGGAGGGATTAACAGATATACATATATATGTCAACTATTTCACAGGGACTATTTACAAGGAGGGATTTTATAAGGAGGGATTTGGCAAATTGAAAGAGAACATTTAGGTAAACTGTATAAAAAATGACAGATTGGACTTGCCTGTAGATGTACTCGTCGGTTGCCGGAAGCACCAGGGCAACGTGGGTGCAGTCAATGGCACCCATGACGTTGGGCATGTCGGCGATGTTATAAAATGCCAGCTTAATCGTGTTCCTGGCTACCATATCGTCAGGAAAACAAATATATTTCTGACTAAAGGTAGCCATGGCTTCCAAAAACTTGGATAGCGCGCGGCTCAGCGTAGGCTGAGAGATCCCCACGGAGAGGGCACCCAGCCTCTGGAATGAGCCGTTCGCCAATAATTGCAGGCAGCCAAGCATCTTGGTCATACTTGAAATTGCTTGCCCCTTCCTTGTGGTGCGGGCTAACCATGGCCGCTCACTATACAACTTATGGAGGGAAGCGCGATTTAGTCTGGTCAGCTCGAACAGCTCAACGTCATGCTTGCCATCGATGTGCATGCCTCGCCGGTGCAATCTGGTCTCAGCCCTACGGACAATTTCTATGCCCATGAGCTGAAGATCCTCATGCTCCTCAAATGCACTAGAGTCGTCCATAGCTGCTAGTCTCGAGGTCAAAATGGTCCCGTAAGGGGAGCACAAAGGAAACTGCTTTATAGGGTGGTGGTCCCTCGGCAATCAGCTCTCTGAATGAGACGCAAGCCCATACCAATAACGTAAGTTATCTGAACGAACGAAAAATATCAGATTTTGATGGGAAAATGATCCAAACTAACGCAAATGATCCGATTTGCTTTCGTTCATCAAAAGCGCATATACGCATTAGCCCGAACGTTCGTACGAATGGAAAATGAACGAAAAAAACAAAAAAAATGAACACACACAAAAACTTTCACAGACAGCTACGGAAGTCCAGACAACTGTGCCTCTGAATCGAGCCTAATGTGCAAAATAAATCCCCAAATTTGGTGTATGACATGAATCCAACCCATCTGGGGTACTGCATAACCCCTTTGTTAGGGTACACATAATTAAGGAGAAAATGTGGAGTGGCAACAGGTAAATATACCTCTTAACGTATAGGAACCCCTCATCCTGCCCGACATCAATGACGTCACCTGTAGGTCCATGATTACAACATAAATATGTGGCAAAGTGCTCTCATGAATTCATCTTTAAACATTAATTCTGCATATGGAGTCCCTTCCACCCTCCTCCCAAAGCAGATCCCTTAAAACCTAAGCAGACTGTGCACCAGGTCACTGCCAACTGTGCAAGCCATCCCTGCCAACGGAGCAAAGCACGCCCATAATTCTGGGCATAGGAATCTTCCCAGTTTTTTTAGGTGTTGTCAACAGATTTTCCTGGAGTGTGTTAATCTTGCTGCTGCTGAATTCAGATTACTTAGGCAATGATCCTGTGCAGACTGTCACGAGTACTTCTGTTGATTGGTTTTATAGGTCCGGTGAAAGCCCTACAGTTGTACAATACTAAAAGGTTAGAAAATGCAGCCAGTAGCTCAGCTGATCACTGTTTCTCAACCTGCAGTATGTGTACCCCAAGAGGTACGCACCATGGGTGGAAGGTGGGGCACACCAACTGAAAGGGGGTCTGATTGGTCTTGAATATTATTTTACCAGTGCTTTAAAAGTGCAACAAGGCCTGTGACCTATTTCATTTGGTAATATTTAAAACTGATTCCCTCCTTGGGCAACTTCTTGTTGCTAGGGGTGCTTGGTGTAAAATGGTTGAGAAACACTGGACCAGATCATACTTTTGCTTATTTCTCAGGGTATTCCTGGCCTACCCAGGACATCGTCATAAGCCTGATTAGGGAGAGACCCATGTTAGGTCGCGTAGGCGAATCTAAAAGACCTCTAATAAAAGTACAAGACAGAGAGTGTTTTCCTAAAAGGGTTTACAAGCAAAGAATAATTACATTTCACCCAGAAACCTTTGTAGTATATAGGCCCATGTAAATGATCCCCTTACACCTATATCCAAAGCACCTGGATCAGCCAGGGTGTGCAATGCATATAAGAAAATATGTCACCATCCATTCCTACTTGTGGACACGTCTTGGCCTACCTAGAAACAAAGGAGGGGTGGTAGCCGCTCAGACAATTTTATATGTATTAGGATACAAAAGTCTTTTGTATCCTAATTGCCCTGCTAATGTGCACCTCCCTGGTTAGTTATAAAATGGTCTGAGCGGCTGCCACCCCACCTTTGTTTCTTTTGAATTTGTGCAAGCACATGGAGTGTGGGGTCTAGACTGTATTGCAAGGTCTTCGACCCTTCCACCCCATGGGCTGCACTCAAGGTTTTAGGGCAACCACAGGAAAGCCTGCTCCCAATTTATCTATTTCATTATATGTCCCAAATGGGGCTCTCAGAGATTAGAGTTAGGCACCTTGGCGCTGGTGGTGCAGCTTAAACATACTTCTGCAGATGTGTGTGACTGAGCCCTCTGTTTTTAACCAAGTTTAGAGACAGATTTTAGGTTGGTCTGCAAGCTAACAGGGTTGAGTGCTGTGGCTCCTTTACGACTTGTATCCTAATTGCCCTGCTAACGTGCACCTCCCAGGTTAGTTATAAAATGGTCCTTTGTTTCTTCTAAAAGAATAAGAAAGATGTATTCAATATTTAAACTATACATCTACTGCACATGACTCTATCACACTTTGACAAAGGGAACAGGTGCATGGTTATATTCTTAGTATACAGTACGTCCTGCTCCAGATAGAATACTTACATTCGGGTACTACTCCGCCAGATGGCGCTGGACTGCAGAGACATCGAAAATAGGCTCCCGACCCCTCAAATACCCAGGGACCTCCCACAATCCCCATATTTTCTCTGCAGTCTGGACTGCGAAGGACAAGAAGATGGCTCTCTCTACTCGCAGGTGAGCGGGGCTATTAGCCTGCGGCCCTGTAGGACTATTCCCACCCGTTCCATCAGTAATTGCCTCCCAGCATTGTCTGCACTGGTCGGGTGATGGTAGGCAGCACCGCTGTTAGGTGCTTAGGAGCGCTGCTCCACTGCAATCCCCCACCAAAGGGTAGGCAGTACAGGCATATGGTGAGCCTCTATGGGATGCCCCTCCCGCACTATTGCCCCTTGCCCCTGGTTATCGGTGGGCCCTGTTAAGTGGCCGCTGTCCTCCTTCACTCTCTTTGTAGCCTTCGGGGGAAAGAGGGGGGTGTGTGTGTGTATGTATATACGTGTATTGGCTTTTATGCTTCACTACATTATGCTTGGTGTCAGCAGCCGCGCTGACTTGTTTTACATTTATTGTGCTTGAAATTGCTGCCGCCGCACGCACGCTTTTTTTCCTGTGTTCCGTGCTTGGCGGTGGCGTTACCTCAGGCGCCGGTGCGCCGTCATTGGCTGCTTGTCACGTGTTGGCTTCGTGCTCTTCGGGGGGGCGGGGCCTGTCTTTAGCGTGTTCCGCGTCATTGCTCATGCGGACCCGCCCCTCGAGGTATACCAACGCTATTTTTTTGCATGGTTCCTGCTGCTGCGTGACGGGCTTCTACCTACCACTGTCCATGAGTGCCCTCGCCGGCGGCTTTATTACAGCTGTTAATTATTGTATACTTAGGGCTTCCCTTTTGATTGTCTTTCAGACGGGTGAACCCCTTTGGCTTCTCCTGGCCCTACTCCCTCTATTTAGTTGGTTAACTTGTGAGGCCTAGTGTTAATTACTCCCACTTCCCTAGCGGGTTATTGGGGCATCCAGGGTTGCTGTATAGCGTTAATCCCTATTGGCCTATTGTGCCGCTATAATCACCATATGGAGGCGTCTCAGGATAATGTGACCGGGGTTCCTTCGGGACAAGCCCGGCTGTGTGTAGCTTGTGGGGAGACCCATGTTGACGCGGACAAGGCGCGGGTCTGTGTACCCTGTGCCAAACAGGTGCTTGAACTGCAATCTGCCCTTCCAGTGGCTGAGTCTGCGATTCGTTTCGCCTCACCTACTCCCCCAAGCTTAAATCTCACTCCCATTGAGTTGCATACAAGTGGGGATTCTCAGCCTGTCTTCTAGACTGGCTAGTGTTGAGAAGTTAATTGCTAATACCTTGGCGCGTAAGGTCTCTGCAAAAAAGCGGCACTTAACGCCTGATGTCACTCTTTTCCCTATGGAAGCTGATGAGTTTTTGCAACTATCTGGCTATACCCCTTTGGAGGAAGGGGAGCTATTCTCCGACTCAGGGTCATCTGATGAGAGGCCCAGGGGTCATGACGATTCTGGCTCTGACCCCTGGGCCCCGGATGATACTGATAGACTGTTGGCTCAGATTTTTGAGGTTCTGTCTATCTCTCCCCCTGTTGCGGCTCCCAGGCAAAGGGGGGAACTTTTTCATACTGCTAAGTCACGCTTGGAATTTCCTGAGCAAGCACATTTCAATAACCTTGTTCTCAAGGAATGGGAACGTCCCAGTAGATTTCCTGGTGTACCTAAGAGTTGGGATAGGAAGTATCCCTTTCCTGCTGATGTGGTGAAGTGTTGGTCATCCCCTCCCGGTTCTAGGGTTATCTAACACCTCTGTCATGCACTCCCCTGACTCTACTACCCTGCGGGATGCTGAGGACCGGCGCATTGACCAGCTTGCGTCCCATGCCTTTGCATGTGTGGGGATGGCGCTGCGCCCGGTCTGTGCCTCTGCCATTACGGCTGTGGCTATTAGGACCCTGCTCAGAAGTATCCTTGATGGTACCCCTGATGATTTGCCTTGTGAGGAGTTTAATGCACTCTCTAGTTGGGATGATTTTGTGAATTTTGTCCTCTCTGCCTTGGATGACACCATTAGAATGTGTTGCAGAGCCTCTGCCCTTGTAGTGGCTATACGCCGCTCAGTTTGGCTGCGCCAGTGGGCTGCTGACAACGCTGCCAAGAAGGCCCTCACTGGTTTTCCCTTCAAAGGACTATGCCTGTTTGGGGACCGTCTGGACCTATTTGCTAAGGGAGGCAGGTTACCCCAGCACAGGCGGCAGTCTCGGCCCTTTCGGGGTCAGGGCTCCTTTTCCTCCCCCTACCGTGGTGCTAGACAAGGGAGGGGGGCTTCCTTTACTGGGGCCCGAGGAGACTTTTTTGGGGCTCCTCCTGGGGCTCCAAGCTTAAGTCCTCTCCCAAGCCCCCTCAGGCATGATGGGGCGCCCTCACCCATCCGGGTGGCGGGACGGCTTCAGCACTTTGCTCACATCTGGAGGCTTCATGTCTCAGACCGGTGGATTCAGGAGGTAGTGTCCTCCGGTTACAAGATAGAGTTTGCTGTCTGCCCCCCCCCCCCCCTCCCCAAGGTTCATCAGCTCCCGGATTCCTCAGGACCCTGTGTCAGCTCAGGATCTAGTGCAGGCAGTGCAAAGCCTTCTGGAGCTGGGGGTTATCTGCAAGGTCCCTTTAAGAGAAAATGCCAAGGGCTTCTTTTCCAACCTCTTCAAAGTGCCCAAAAAAGATGGGTCAGTCAGGCCCATCCTGGACTTGAAGATCCTCAACAAATTTGTCAGGTGCAGGCGCTTTCGCATGGAAACTCTGCGCTCTGCCATCAGTTCCCTGTGCCCAGGGGATTTCATGACGACTGTGGACATCAAAGATGCTTACCTTCATATTCCTGTGTTTCCAGGTCATCAAAGGTTCCTCCGGTTCGCTCTGGAGGATCAACACTACCAATTTGTGGCATTGTCCTTTGGTCTCACTTCAGCTCCCAGGGTGTTCACCAAGGTGCTGGCAGGAGTGATGTCTCTGCTCAGGTGCTGCCCTACCTGGACGACATTCTCATCACTTCCCAGTCTCTACATCAGGCAGAGCTGGATACTCAGCTGGTGGTGTCCACCTTGGAGTCATTTGGCTGGGTCATCAACCACCCCAAGTCTTCTCTGTCAAGGATTTTTCTTCCTCAGCGGAAGGTGGACAGTCTGATTGCGCAGGTCCAGTTCCTGCTATCTTGTCATCATCCCTCCATCAGGCAGGGAATGCAGCTGGTGGACCTGATGGTGGCATGCTTCGAGGCGGTCCCTTATGCTCAGTTTCACTTGAGGCCTCTGCAACTCCACCTCTTGTCAGTATGAGACAAGGACCCCGCATCCCTGGACTGGGTCTTTGCGCTTTCCCCCCTGGTCAGGCGGTCCCTCTCGTGGTGGCTGGACTCCAGGAACCTGTTGGGGGGCAGATCCTTTCTGACCCCCTCCTGGGAGACGGTCACCACGGATGCCAGTCTGTCAGGTTGGGGGGGTTTCTGGAAGTCTCTGCAATTCCAGGGGAGGTGGGGTCCTCAGGAGGCCCACACACCTATCAACGTCTTGGAGCTGCGGGTGATCAGGTTAGTTCTGGCTCGGTTGACTCCTCACCTTCGGGGACCTACCTGTTCAGGTGCGCTCGGACAACCAGACAGCAGTTGCCTACATCAATCATCAGGGAGGGACCCGGAGCAAGAGGGCCCTCCAGGAAGTGTCTCTGATCCTGACCTGGGTGGAGGCCAATGTTCCTTGCATATCAGCGGTGTACATTCCAGGGGTGGAAAATCTGCTGGCAGACTCTCTGAGCAGGGGGACCTCTCGCCAGGGAGAATGGTCCCTCTGCAACAGGGTGTTCCAATCTCTGTGTCACCGTTGGGGCCTACCAGATGTGGATCTGTTTGCGTCCCATCACAATCACAAGCTCCCGGCCTTTGTCTCCCTGTCCCAGGATCCTCTGGCCTTGACCACGGATGCTCTAGCAATGTCATGGCAGAACTTTCAGTTCCTGTATGTCTTTCCTCCATTCCCCCTGCTGGGCAGGGTTCTGCGCAAGATTGCTTTGGAAGGGGTGCCAGCAATTCTGGTGGCCCCCAGGTGGCCAAGAAGAGTGTGGTTCGCAGACGTGGTGCAGCTGGCAGTAGATCAGTACGTTCTGCCCAGGGTACCAGACCTGCTCACTCAGGGTCCCTTACGCCATCCGAATTTACAAACTCTGGCTTTGACGGCCTGGCTGCTGAAACCTCCATCTTGATGGAGAAGGGGCTGTCTACCTCGGTTGTTGATACCATGATAAAGGCTAGAAAGAAGTCTTCTTCTTCCATTTATTACAGGTTTTGGCGTGCCTACATTGACTGGTGTGAGTCTAAGTCTCTTCCCTGTCATGTGTTCTCTATTCCCAGGATTCTGGAGTTCCTGCAGCATGGGTTGGAGATGGGGCTCCAACTCAGTACTCTGAAGGGTAAGGTTTCTGCCCTGGCTGTTTTCTTCCAGAAGTCCTTTGCTCAGCATTCTCTGATCAGGACTTTTATCCAGGGGGTTACTCATGTGCGTCCCCCACGTAAGCCTATGTAGCCCTATTGTCAGCCTTGCAGGGTGCTCCCTTTGAAAATGTGCAGGATGCTGCCCTGGCCATTCTTACTCTCAAAGTTGTCTTTTTTGGTGGCTATCACCTCTGTTAGGCGTGTGTCCGAGTTGGCGGCGCTTTCCATTCAGCCCCCCTAATATGAGAGACACCAGGACAAGGTGGTGTTTCGCTTCAAGCCAGATTTTCTGCCTAAGGTAGTGCCTTTCATTTGAATCAGGACATTGTTCTTCCTTCATTGTGCCCTAATCCTAGTAATGCTAAGGAGAGGGTTTTGCATTCTTTGGATGTGGTTAGGTGTCTGAAGTACTATCTGGTGGCTACTGCACCTTTCAGAAAAACTGATGCTCTTTTTGTGGTCCCTTCTGGTCCTAGGAAGGGTTTGGCTCCTGCCAAGTCTACTATCAGCAAATGGATCCGTCGGGCTGTGATTCAGGCCTACTCTGCTAAGGGGAAGAATCCTCCCTTCCGCCTTACTGCTCATTCTACTCATGCTATTGGTGCCTCTTGGGCTTTTCAGCACCAGGCTTCTGTTGAACAAGTTATGAGTATACAGTATGTCCTGCTCCACCCCACCCTTGGTTTTTGCATTATCTTGGATCCCTTGTATGGTGATTGTTATCATTGTTATAGTTACCAGTTTGGGTTGTTTTAATTCTCCCGGCTTCTCGTTAACTGCTTTTCAATGCTGGGGATTGTGGGAGGTCCCTGGATATTTGAGGGGCCAGGAGGAGCCTATTTTTGATGTCTCTGCAGTCCAGCGCCATCTGGCGGAGTAGTACTCGAATGTAAGTATTCTATCTGGAGCAGGACGTACTGTATACTCATAATACCAATTCTACAGGTGAGTAATCACAGAATTGTATTTTTTTGTGGACTATATTTCGGCATTCAATAAGATAGTACCATCAATACTCGCCAGCAAACAGGAGAATTTAGGTATTATCCCCTCCCTGTGTACATGTCTAAGGGGAAGACCACAAGATGTAAGAGTTGAGGATTGTATATCGGATTCCCTCACCCTCAGCATATGAGCACCCCAGAGATATGTGTTGAGCCCACTGCTATCCTCACTGTATACACACAATTGCATGGCCACCTCGAGCACCACCTCCATCATTACATTCACTGATCGCACAGTTGTAATAGGCCCAATAACCAACAATGATCAGAAATACTACCTGGAGGGAATAAGAACGCTAGAATATGGGTGCCTAGAGAACCATCTTTAGCTGAATGTGAATTAAACAAAAATTAGAGTAGACTTCAGCAAAACGCAGAGAAGGAGCTTTCACCCACTAGTTATAAATGGCACTCAAGTGGAGAGAGTGGAGGAATTCAAATATTTCGGAGTGCATCTCTCACAGAACCTTTTGTGCTCCTGCCATATCAATGCCATGGTGAAAAAAGCGGGCCAGTGTCTCTTCCACCGGAAAGACTTTAAATTGCCAACCAAAGTGTTAAAGAATTTCTATACCTCTACCATCCAGAGCTTTATGACAGGGAGCATCATTTGTTGGTACAGAAATAGCACCCAGCAGGATAGGTAGTCTCTGCAGAGGGGGGCGCGCGCTGCTGGACGTATAGTATGCACCCAGCTTCCTCACCTGGAGACTGTATACAGCGAGCGCTGCCAGGCAAAGAGGATAATAGTGGACAAAACCCACTCATAATAGTGGACAAAACAATGGACCCAATTCATGCAGATTCCATCCGGGAAATGTTTTCAGGCACTGAGATCCACCATAGAAAGGATGCAGAAGAGCTTCTATCCCGAGACTATTCGAATCTTTAACCTGGTCAAGACCCCAATTCACTTTTACTACATTGATAAATTTCCTTAAAATTAGGCTGACCCCCCCCCCCCCACCCCAACACACAGAAACAGGAATAGTTATAAATGGAAACTTGAACTAAATTTAGAAAAGTGACTGTATATCTTATCCACTAATCTGTAAAAGAGTTGCTTATTAGTTAACTTAAAGTGGACCAACACCCAGGGGGGGGGATAAGATTCCCGGGCCGATCAGATCCCTCCCTGCGGGGCATCCGAAATCGGGATATCCCGCGGGGTGAAACCCCCCAGGACGCCCACAAACCTTACCTTAACCCCCATGCGCGGGCCGCGTCTCGCGCTTCCCTCTAGCAGGGCGCACACCCGCGCCGGCCGTTTGTGAATGGCCGGCGTGGGCGCTCTCCCTGTTAGAAGGAAGCGCGAGACGCGGCCTCCAGCGCTCAGAGCCGCTGTGGTTGGACGCCGCTTGTACGTGCATACCACAGCGGCTCTGAGCTCTCTGATTGGATGAGCGCCCGCATAGGAGCGTGGGGAGGTGAGTGTTTACGGGTGTTCTGGGGGGTTTCACACAGCGGGGCACCCCCGATCGGGGTGCCCCACCGAAGTGGACCAAAACCCAGGATAGTCAAAATCCTGGGTGTTGGTCCACTTTAAGGCTGAGCACCAAAAACCTGACAAAGCTCCTTTTAAGTTCATTTTCAAAGGCATTTTCAAA
Source organism: Gastrophryne carolinensis (assembly GCA_027917425.1). Classification (NCBI taxonomy): domain Eukaryota; kingdom Metazoa; phylum Chordata; class Amphibia; order Anura; family Microhylidae; genus Gastrophryne; species Gastrophryne carolinensis. Next base: position 297,027,021 of record CM051237.1, on the reverse strand, counting down.
AGTGTATATTTTTGCGTATCAAAATGATGTCCTCAAGGTTCTGAGCTGATCTAGTATTTTTAAGGGAGGCATCAATTCTAACCAAAGCCTTGTTAGTACAGGACAAAACAAGAAGATATATGTAATAGCAAACCTTCCCTATGCAATACCAGTGGGTGATACAGATTGGGGGAAAATATTTAGGAAGTAAAACAGGAAAGCTGTACAACAATTTGTAACAGGTTTCATGACACCCAATTTTTAATACAGATTTATTTGTGAATTTGGATGTTCTGTCTTCCCCCTTTCTCTGCTCCCACTATATTTCGTGCATTGGGCAAAGTGCAGGTACGACATCCGATGCCGAGGGAAAGCTTAGGTCATCTCACTAGATCCATAGGTCTTTCAGAATTTTCAGCTTTACACAGAATGCCTAGGAAATATGCGAAAGGTTGACCATTTCGGATCATGTCATCCTTGTCTTTTGCCGCTACATACAGCACCTAGGAAATGTGCAAAATGTGAAATGTGCAAAAGGCGGCACATTTCATGTTTTGGCGAGGTATAGATGTAGTCTGGCTCCCCTTATCTCCAAATTGGTTATATTGAACCCTTTGTCAGCAGATGAGTGCCATCACTTAATGAGTTAGGATTCCTTATCTCTGATAATCCAGCATTTCACATACTGTAAACAATGGCCAACTTTGTAAAATAAATGCAATTCCCTGCTGTATCTTTCCCTTCTGCCCTTCTTCACTCTATAAGACTATAAGACACACCTAGGGTTTAGAGGAGGAAAATAAGTAAAAAAATATTCTGAACCAAATAATTCCAATTAGGATGTCCCAGGAATTGTAAATCAGCTGTCCTTGGAGTCTTTTAGACTCCAGGGTCAGCCTTACAGATGGTCCTCTTTAATCCATGATGATGCCTTATTCTGCCCCCCCCTGCCTGTGTTCCCCGGCACCCGTCAGTGTTTCCCGCCAACCGCCCCCCCCGCCCGTGTTTCCCGCCGACCGCCCCCCCCGCCCGTGTTTCCCGTCACCCGCCCCCCCGCCCGTGATTCCCGGGCGCCCGCCCCCGATCCTGTGGATTGGATGCTCAGAGAGGAAGGCCCTAGTGTCCGGGACCCCTACAGAGAGGTACAGAAAACCAGCTTGAGACCATGGAAGTGGGGGGGTCAGAGGAAGATGCCCCCCGCCCGTGTTTCCCGGCACCCGCCCCCCCGCCCGTGTTTCCCGGCACCCGCCCCCCCGCCCGTGTTTCCCGGCAACCGCCCCCCCCGCCCGTGTTTCCCGGCACCCGCCCTCTCGCCCGTGTTTCCCGGCACCCGCCCTCTCGCCCCCGTGTTTCCCACCCCCCGCCCCCGTGTTTCCCGGCACCCGCCCCCCCGCCCGTGTTTCCCGGCACCCGCCCCCCCGCCCGTGTTTCCAGGCACCTGCCCCCCGCCCGTGTTTCCCGGCACCCGCCCCCCCGCCCGTGTTTCCCGGCACCCGCCCCCCCCGCCCGTGTTTCCCGGCACCCGCTCCCTCGCCCGTGTTTCCCGGCACCCGCCCCCCCGCCCGTGTTTCCCGGCACCCGCCCCCCCCGCCCGTGTTTCCCGGCACCCGCCCCCTCGCCCGTGTTTCCCGGCACCCGCCCCCCCGCCCGTGTTTCCCGGCACCCGCCCTCTCGCCCGTGTTTCCCGGCACCCGCCCTCTCGCCCCCGTGTTTCCCACCCCCCGCCCCCGTGTTTCCCGGCACCCGCCCCCCCGCCCGTGTTTCCCGGCACCCGCCCCCCCGCCCGTGTTTCCAGGCACCTGCCCCCCGCCCGTGTTTCCCGGCACCCGCCCCCCCGCCCGTGTTTCCCGGCACCCGCCCCCCCCGCCCGTGTTTCCCGGCACCCGCTCCCTCGCCCGTGTTTCCCGGCACCCGCCCCCCCGCCCGTGTTTCCCGGCACCCGCCCCCCCGCCCGTGTTTCCCGGCACCCGCCCCCTCGCCCGTGTTTCCCGGCACCCGCCCCCCCGCCCGTGTTTCCCGGCACCCGCACCCCCGTCCGTGTTTCCCGGCACCCGCCCCCCCCGCCCGTGTTTCACAGTGCCCGCCCCCCGTCCCTGTTTTTCTGTGTGTGTGTCCCCCCTGTGTGTGTCTCCCGGAAATAGAGCACTGCAGAGAAGCCACAATGTAAAGCTAAGTTACTCATCTGTGGTGTGCCAAGGTCCGGCTGGACCTGTGAGAAGATGAGGAGAAGGTGGAGTGTGTCCCTGAAGTGTAGCTGCCGAAGATCCTGTGGATTGGATGCTCAGAGAGGAAGGCCCTAGTGTCCGGGACCCCTACAGAGAGGTACAGAACACCAGCTTGAGACAATGGAAGTGGGGGGGTCAGAGGAAGATGCCCCTGGAGCACTGCTCGATCCCTGGTACTGGGATAGAAGAGGACATAGACCCCAGTGTCTAGTGCCCCTGCTAAGTCTTCATAGGAGAGACGAGGAAGCCAGCTTGGGACCTGGAAGTTAGGGGTCACGAGAAGGTGCCCCTGAAGCGAGGCTTGTTGGGATCCCACGAGGGATGCCTGGAGAAGGAGAGAGAACAAGAGAAAACCCCATTGAGTGGTACTGGGGAAGAGACCACTTTTTTGTTGAACTGAGTTGAAAAATGCGGATAAAGGGGGGTCCATTGTAATAATGGATCGAGTGATGTATATTGAGGAAGCAGAGCGACAATTAGGGGATTCTAACACCTATGTTCAACTCACAGGAAATCCAATAGAGACATTTAAAAAGGACCTGCAGATTGTGTGTCAGGAAGGGTTGGCTGTAGGACTATTTTCCCTTGAGTTTATAGAAAAATTACAAACAGAACATCCCATTACTCCCATTTTTCATCACCTGCCAAAGCTTCATAAGCCAGAGAGACCCCCTAGGGGGCGACCAATTGTAGCAGGCATCAGCGGTTTGAACGAAAGATTAGGTCAATGGCTTGATTCAATATTGCAACCATTGGTTAGGTGTCTCCCTGGTTACATTAAGGATACCACTGAAGTTTTAAAAGCAGTACATTGTTTGCAGTGTCCGGTGGGATCACGATGGACATATCATCTTTATACTCGTGTATCCCTCATGACAAGGCAATCCTAGCAATAACATGCATGCTACAAAAATATACGAACTTCAAAGATGAAATTCTCCTCCTTTGCTTTGTCACTGATTACCTCTTAAGCCATAACTATTTTTACTTTGAGGGCAAATATTTCCTTCAAAAGTGTGGTGCATCTATGGGGGTACCATTCTCACCGTCTCTAGCTAATTTATATTTGGGATGGTGGGAATTACAGGTCATCTTCACAGAGAAGAATCCCTTCCAAGAGCACTTATTTTGGTATGCACGGTATATTGATGACCTAATTTGCATTTGGAATGGTCCCCCGGAGACTTCAGATGATTTCCTGACATACCTTAACTCTAATGATCTAAATTTGACCTTTACAGGAAATTTCCAACCTAAAGAAGTCGAATACTTAGATCTTGTCCTGACTGCGCCTAGATAACGGGAGAACATATCCAGACTAGGACTTTCCGCAAAACCACCAATTCGACTCTATATGCAACCAGCTGCCACCCCCGTCATACAAGGGAAGCAATACCTTATGGGGAGTTCCTTAGGGCAGCCAGAAATTGCAGTACAGAATGATCCAGGAAGAATGAGTTTATGACTGTTAATACAAGGTTACAACGGAGGGGATATAATCCCACAGTGATTAGGAAGGCTGAAATAAAAATTCAAAAATGCCCAGAATAAAGAAAATCCACTAACCATGGTTACAGCCTACAGCAAACAGTCACTTCCAATCTTCCAATATTGAAGTTGGATCCCGACTTACAATCTCTATTAGAAAATGGAGTAAGGGTTGTGACGAAACGCGCACCTACTTTGGCCAGCAAACTATCACTTTCCTTACTCCGGCCCATAAAAACGAAATCTACGACATGGCTTACCTGCAGAGGATGTTTTCCATGTGGCCAGACTAGGTGTACATGCTGCAAATTTATACAGAGAGACACATATGTTGAACCAAGTGTCACGAAAAAAACATATATTATCACGAACACTTTGAACTGTAATTCTCGTATGATAGTGTATGTGATCATCAGTACAATCTGCAACCTACAATATGTAGGTTGTACCACCCGAAAACTTAAACAACGCTTCATGAAACATGTATACCAATGTAAGTCTTCCCAGCCAGGGTCTAATGTGGCGAAACATTGCCAAAACGCACATTTTGGAGATCCAGCCAGCTTAAGAGTTATAGCCATTGAGAAAACTACCCCTAATATTAAATGTGGGGATCCATACAAAAAACTTTTAAAAACAGAAGTCAAATGGATTCTAAAACTGGTGACCCGCATTCCTGATGGGTTGAACGATAGGTTGGACCTTTCATTGTTTACGGGTCTCTGATCGACTAATTATACCAATTGAGATAAGAGGATACTTTTTTGACCATGCGGTTAATTTATAGGATGGCAATTTTTGTTTTTAAACTAAGCCTATTGTATTTCTTTTTAATCATTTTTATGGCACGGTTGAGACAGTGTAAGCTAATCAGATGTTTTTTTCATAGAGCCTTTTTCACCCACAAGGGTGGGCCTTCCCAGGTAGTTCAGTAACGTCTGGTCATTCATCTTATTGAAACCCCCTGTTTTATATATTGGCTAAGGTAGCTAGTTTAGGTCCACTTTAGATAAATTCTTTAGGACCAAATTAAATGTTTTCCTCTGGGGTTAATTAATTACATTTCAGAAATGATTTAAATAAACGCATATGTATATTCCCATAATAGTTACCAATTGTTTGTAAAATCTATATACAAGTTTGAGATCCACTTTAATCCAAAAATTAAGAACTCAACATAAGCAAGTGTTTAGAAGATCCCATTAAAGGCACAGATTTTCCAAATGACCCCTGAGGATAGGTAACTATTTAGGAATTTATGTGATACGATGCTTCCGCTTGGAAATAATCATGAAAATAGGGTTAAGGTCTACTTTAATACAATATTTAATTCTATTTTAATATATTACCTACCTACCTACTTTTGATCATTGTCAAAGCCCAAAAAGCTTAATTGTCGGGTATATCAATTATATTTGTAGTTATCTTCAGCATCTGGAAGTAGTAATGAGCTAGGAGCTATAATTATAAAGGAGCTTTAGGTTCCCTCTCGGGATATCATCCACTTTGGATTACACAGAAAAGGCAAATGCTTGAGGGCACTCTCCAGATCTCTGATTTCATTTTTTGATCGGGTTGCTCCAGCTATAAGAAACCCATATTGTACTGCTAGCTAATTTCCTTGCCTTTAATCTATAGCTTTTAATCCATAGCCAGAGCGCGGGTCCCGTATAACCTTCTGTTCAACGGGTATAACGATGCCTGCGTACTGTTCGGTATGATTAGCATACGCAGATTACGTACGCAATTTGCGTACAGTACACAGACCAGCTCTCCTATTGGCTGATGCGGTATCTAATCAGACAGCGGCCAGTATAGGAGCAGGACCGATACTTCTGGGTCCCGGTCAGCGCGTTCTTTGCCTTAGCAATAATTTCCTTCCCTTCTCTTTCAGTACAGGCATAAGCGTACTTGCTAAAAAACCTAATAGGATTAGCGTACGCATACTATTTATATATATACATAGCGTACGCAGCCCATTTAGACATATAGCGTATATAGCGAAGGTAAAATCCTTTTATTGGCATATCCCATCAGGCTCGAAACGCGACACATGTGCCTTGCCTTTTGCTGTTCTTTTGGGTCACTCTGTGTCATGTACACTATATATGCTTCCACCATGGACTGAGCAATTTTAATTGGATGCATTAAAAGTTATATGTTATTTGAAATGGCTGGACACAACACTGAATTCTAATCATCATACCATGGACTGTGTGAGTACAATGCCCTGTCCCTGAGCAATCCCCTGGGCCCAATTTGAACAATTTAAACCCGTTTTAGTTGGGCATCACCAAGCAAATGCACCAACTCCCATGTGTTGTCTACAGAAACGGTAAGGGTGGCTATCACCGTGTTTCTAGTTAGCAACTCCGCTCTCCGGTTCCCCCACCCATGTCCTGAATTTCGCACCAGACAATCTCTACCTCCCGGAATGCTCAGTGCCATAAAGAGGAACTTCGGAGGCCCTGGAGTCTAAAAGATTGCAGGGCCCTCTGAATTCCAGTCCTTGGGGCATACCGAATTGGGATGCACCACTATGTGAAACCCCCATGAACCCTGGAAACACTCACCCTCTCCCGGAGCCCTCGTCACGTCTGTGCGCTCCGGCCGCATCCCCGCTCACCTCTAGCGTGTCCGTGCCCGGCCTTCCTTAATGGGTGGTGCGGTCACGCCACGGCTGCAAGGTGGGTGGGGGATGTGACTGGCAGCTCCCTTAGGCGCCGCTTGGCTGCTTAGCCGTCTAAATGGCTTGGCTGTCAGTGGCACCGAAGGGAGCCTACTGACAGTGAGTGTGCTGATTGGCTGAGTGCGCCGCTCATATCTGCAGTGACCTTGGATCCCCTAGATGCAAGGATCCCTTACAACACGCCTAACGTTCAAACAGTTCGACCTCAACATCAGCAAGACCAAAGGGCTAATAGCGGACTACAAGATTAGGAACTATACCTAATAAAATGAATGCCAAGTAGACACAGTATCCAGTTTCCGTTGCTTAGGAGAAATCACCACTGTGGTGAATAAAGCACAACAAAGGCTCTACCATCTTCGGTAGCTGAGAGACTTTAACTGCCCCATAAAGTTCTGGAACATTGCTTCTAACGAGTCATCAAAAGTATTCAGACAGGAAACATCATGGTTTGGTATGGCAATAGCACCAGACAGGACAGAGACTCTTCAGAAAGGGATGCATACAGCAGAACGCACCATCCAGGCTGACCGTCCTGACCTTCAGGCAACCTATAATGGGTGATCCTGCACCAAAGCCAGGAAGATTAAGTAGGACCCCTGCCACCCTAATAATGGGATCTTCACTCCTCTGCCATCTGGGTAACAGCTCTGCTCTCTGAGGGCCAAGACAGAGTGACTAAGTTAGAGTTTTTCCCCCAAGTAAATCAAGTTGGAATTTTGGACACCACAGTATCCCTGCAATTAAATTCCCAATGCAAAATAGAGCAAGCTAAACAGTAAGGCATTGTTGTTAATACATACATTTATAATATATATAATGTCTTCGATTTGACACGTTTCTTATCTTTTCTTCTCTACATATATATATATATATATATATTCTGTGTACCTGTGTATCTGTATAGATATATTTCCTTCTGATATATCAGCTGTAAAAATGAGCATTTCACTGCGTGTTATGTTACTGTATATTAATGCAAGTGACCAATAAAAAAGAACTTTGAATCTTATATAGAAAAAGGAGGTGGTGCTGACTTATAATTTTCATTGTAAAATATAGAATTAGAAAATACATTTGAAAAATCAGCTAACAATGACTGGTTCGTAAATTGTTAGGATTGGATGCATGCTCAAAATGAAAAACAGGATCTGTCTCATTAAGCCAGGTGAACCATTGGCTGTTATCGGTCAAATGTCCTGTTAAATATATTATGGGTAGAAGTCGTATATAAATGCACAGTACATTTAAGGACTGGGGTACACACATTTTTACAAAAAATAAGTATTTTACAAACAATAAGTAAGTAAAAGTATTACATTTATTTTCCCACAAAGTTAATACAGCGTATATGGAAACAACTTTAAAATATGTATTTGTAAAATGGAAATTCACGGCACTGAAATTTACTATAACTTCTAACGCCTACTTCCCTTTTCTTCAAAGGACTTAGGGATGACAGATTAAATTCCATCCCAGAATCTCTCAGTGGTGAGTGTCAATATTGCTCCCCATGGCAATCATATGGTTTGCCTACACAGACAACGGACTGCTTTGTCATGTGAAATATTGTGTGTTACCCTGTGAGCAGTGGAGCCAGTGGACCCAGGAGTCATTGTTAAGACTGACAGTAACATTGTGTCATTGAATAGGGAAAAGGCAGAATCAAAAATTCAAGTGGACCCAGACAGAATGTCCTGACCTTTACTTAAAAGGCTGATTTGTTACGGTATAGATGCCCTTCATTGCCTATTCTAATCCATTACACCTATTTAAACAAACGTTCTCATACATTATGTATTGTTTCCCGTAGATACTTTATGTACTCAGCACTGTGCTGCTATGTAAGCCTCTCGTTTGTAACTTATTTCTGTACTTTATAAATATAGCATATATATATATATATATATATATATATATATATATATATATATATATATATTTATTTAAAAAAAAGGTCAAATGTAGAATCATTGTTATCAATAAAGAAATAATTAAGCTGGGTCTGAGTATTATTTTTATCAACCCAGTATTACTAATTATCTATATTCTAGTGTATAGGTTCAGTTTTGGTGGGTTTTTATGATCTAAGCCTAAGGTTGATAAACTTGTAGCACAGCAAAAAATAAAATATGCAGTTTTGGCAATTTTGTGTGTAGATTGTTATGTTTTGGTATTAGATAGGCAAGCACATTTGCATTATTAAAGCCAAGAGTAAAGTCTGCAATTGTCTCGAAAATGTACACACCCATCCTCCCAATCCACTTAGACCCCTGATTTATGTAATGATCTGGCTGCTGGTTGCTTGGCTGTTGGGCATTGAACATATATTTTTGGTCTATTGTTGGCGCATGTAAAATCAATGAACTTGATTGTTGCCTGTGTTGGGAAGAGAGATTTGTCGTAAGCCATCTGCTATGGTTGGGGCAGAGTGCCTATGTCCTAACACTATTACTTTCACATTTTCTCATGTTCCTGTTGTGTTGGAGAATTAGGAACATTTACACTTGGATTTCATCCAAATGCGTTTCCAAATCATTTGCCCTGGATTTTTTGCGTTGTGAGCCCTTTCCCGCACACAAGAAGAACCTTTAATGTCAATTAGCATTCTAAAGAACTGATTCACTTCTGTGTTCCTTTAAAGGCAGTTACATTGATGCACTGCAGGTCTTTCTTCCAAAAATAAAGGTGAACAATTAAAGCTCATGTCTCTTTACTCAGCTTTTGATTTTGCACAAAGCTTTCCCACTTGCTTCTTTTGGATTAAATGTTAACAGTCAGTTAACAGAAGAGCTGCTGTAACAAGCATAGCTACATTCCTTGTTTTTGCTCAATCAGACTGTGTTCCAACTATCAGTTTGATTTATTTGTCCACAGTGACCTTTATTCAACACTTAATTATCCTTGTATAATGTTTCAAGAGACATTTGGCACAAAAAAAGACAATTGCTCATGTTCTGTGGAACAACTGTTGACCTGATGGACAAAATAATGTGTGGAAGTCAGAGGTCGAACCCCTTATGTAGAGTCTACTCCATTTTTCCAAAACTAGGTCGCACAATGGTGGTGTTAAGTGTGTTCATCTGGTGGACCAAAAGAACAACCTAACAACCCAAACAGGAAATGTTTTAAGATTAAAAAGGGACAAGGAGGCAGATCAGAACCGGATTTATCCAACACACCAATCCTTCAAGAGGATAAAGGGCTCTCAACAATCAATAATTACACTATGGGCAAAGACTCTCAGACAAACAACAAAAGTATTGTAAGCCTATACCATTAATTCCAAAAACGTTGGTAAATCCAAATATACTTTACTGATAAACGATGAAAAAAAATGAAAATTCTAATAACCAACAAATATGAAGGGAATAACAACATAACAGTTATAGTGGTTATTACAGAAACGGCTCGGGGGAAGTAGGCAACAATTCAACATCTAAGTGTAATCATAAAATCAAACATATCACAAAATATTAAAATATATATCTCACTCATATATATCAAAGTCACAACAATCAGTGCAAGACATATAGGAAGCACTCATGTTTACCCACCAAAAAATAGATTTCCATTTAAAAAAGCGGAAATAAACTATTGTCATCAGAGCAGAATACAAAATGCCACCTATGATGTTTCTGTTAGATCTTTAGTATGCTAAGGGGAGCTTCAGTCTCCAGTGCCAGGGGCAGAACAGGTTTGTAGCTGGGGGTGTGGGAGGCTTGTGTCTGGTGGCAAAACATCGTAAGAAGCAAAAGTAAGCAGGTTCCCTAGCTAAAACATTACAGTTGCTGTAGGTCTGGAGCTCCACTCTCCCTTGTTGCCCCTCTCCTGGTGTGACAATGCAGTCACATGACAGGAAAGGGGAAGAGGTTGGCGTGGAGCTACAGACTGGCATGAGCTGTAATGTCTGCATGAGCAGTGTTGGACTGGGATGCCTGGAGCCCACCAATAGAACTGACTCTATTGGTGGGCCCAGAATAATTGTCCAGGGCTTGGGTAGCAGTGCATTCTAGGAGTTGCCACCAACACCAGCTATTGACAGGCAGATGTGGGTCTGAACCTGCCCCCCACACACACACACACACACACAAGCAAAGAGCTACTGAGCTGTAGAGGGATTTCCTTTTGATTTTGGCTGCCACTTCTGCAACCTGTTTGCTGCCTGTGGTAAAGGATGTGTGAGTCTGACTCAAATTGTGTAGCCATGGGTTGCAATGACACACTGTACAAGACACAGTGAGTGCAGAATAGGAGGCAGATAGGTCAAATGTGAGGGATTATTGTGTCTAAGGGGGGGGGGGGGTTAGGAGAGGGAATGTCCAAGTAGGCAAAATGTCCAGGTGTAATTTAGGAGGGGGCATGGGGTTAGTGGCTGTTTATGTGAATGTTAAACTGCACTGGGTTGCATTTGTGGACACCTAAGTTCGGTAGGTAGGTATCTGGGGGCACCTAAATTAGGTAGGTAGGTAGTTGGGGGTAACCTAAGGTAGGTAGATAGGTGTCTGGGTGAGACAAAAGTTAGGTAGGTGGGTGTCTGGAACTATAATGAACCCCCATTAACTACTGACAAAGGTAAGCAGACATTATACCCCCCATGCCAAAACATGCTGTGCATACATTATATTTTGTCCAGGGAAGGAGACATTGCCTTCTTAAAGTGGACTAAAACCTGGGATTTTCATTGCGAGCTCTGGTCTCTTGCACAGACACGGCTGCTCATCCAATCAGCTTCTCCCACTGCTAATATTAATGTGTGGCTGGAGAAGCTGACACTTTACAGGCTCTTGGTGGGGGGCATTGTGAATTTTGCTATAGGGCCATGAAAAAGCTATGTGGGCCCTTGGCTTCAACTGATATAAAGTAAAGTTTTATGTACATATATTCAGTACACAAATCATACCACTTTTAGCCAACATTGTATATATTCATAAGAGATTCAAAATGTTCATAGGCAACGTGACCTTTTATCCATGACTGAGCTGGAAAGGCATGTTATGGTTCAGATCTATGAGTCATGCTTCAGCTTTGCTGTGGTCAGAGCCAGCTGTGCGACCATTGTGGCTTGTCATGGTCACTCGTACTGTAAGCACCAAGGAAAAGGTGGGGTCATGTGACCATTTCGGAGCATAGTCATGGGTGAAAGGAATTGAAAGACTGCTGTGGGTTTTGCAAGAACAAGAGAAAAGGCATGGTTATAGTGAGATGCTGAATGTTAAAGCATCTGATGGACAATAAGTTCAAAGAGCAAATGTCACAATCCTATATTCCCCTCTCAATTTCTAATTTTCCCTCCTTATCTCACTCAGTATTACGAAGGCTACCCATAAGGATAGCCACTTTTGGAATCCTGTATTAGGCCACCGTTTTAGAAAAATGAATTCTATGTAAATTAGATGTGACATATGTTGCACAAAAATAATCCGAAGAACAATGTTTCCAATTCAAAGATCAAGTGCTCGCTCAGAAGCTCATAAGGTGCCCATATCTGTGTCTTCCCTGCAGTGCTGTGGAATCGGAGTCGGAGTCGAGGAGTCGGAGTCGGAGGAAATTTTGGGTACCTGGAGTCGGAGTCGGCAAACAATGCACCGACTCCGACTCCGACTCCTACTACATTTTGATTGGAATTTAAAAAAGCAAGTTTAAATGTCCCAATTCACAAAAAGTTAGAATTAATTACTTCTCTATTGTAAGAATAAAGAGCAATGCATGCAGCGCCTCACGTAACTGCAAAACGAACACGTTAAGTGACCGTGAAGAAGCTTTTCATGTGCTTCACTATATGGCACACACAATTAGGAGCAGCAATACTTATACTTTGCATAGTGTTGTGTACTGCTGTTACAGGGAACCCATGGGTAACCTAGCCTCTCACTGATAAGGGATTAAGTAAATATGTTTTTTGCAGGACTAGAGACACTTGTATAAGTAAAGGGAGGGAATGGAAGATCAATAGTTCAAGACTGAAGCTGTACCATTGGAAAAACTGCTGTAATTCAGCAAAAGGCTTTAAAAACTTGTAAACTTCGATTGTTAGCTTAAACTTTAAACATGACTATGGGATTCTACTAGGGAAATCATGTTTTATAACAAAGGCCCCTTCCTGGTGTCATGAAATCGATCATTCAACGTCTGTTTGATCGAGCGATCTGCGACGAGTGTGTGGGTTGCTTCCAGCACAGAGAGCAATCGCACCAGAAACACCCACACCGCAATTATAACAAGCTGCCACCACCACCACAACTACACTTTAAACGATTAAATTGGGCCGGTGGAACCCTCCTCAATCACCATCCGATCAAACTCTGCTGGCGAGTAATCGAGAGTCACCACACACCTACACAACCCCTCTCCACATACAAGCAGGGCACAGGCAATCCACACTGATTCTGTCCCACACTTATCCCATGGAGAGTCTGAATCAGATTGCAATCTGCTGGCTCACACACAGTCACCATGCAGCACTCCAAGTTAATTGTGAGTCATTCACCCTTGTATCACTATATGATTAGTTACGCTTTCCCAATCATACAATGGATTAGTTACAATCCTCCAAGGATTGTATAAAATACATTCACATATTAATACAGAGGAGTCGGAGTCGGAAGTACAAAAAACTGAGGAGTCGGAGTCGGAGTCGGAACATTTATCTACCGACTCCACAGCCCTGCTTCCCTGCTAGGACACCTTGTCCCAAAACTGAATTCAATCTAAATTAGAGAATACAAAATGACCCACTTGAATATGTGCAGTCAGGGCCTACAGTGGCGGAATAAACTCATTACATATTTTTTCGCCATTTTAATTAATGTTTAATGTATCTCTGTTGCCATTGCAGTTTATCATCTCTGGTCATGTAATATACACAGTGTAAATACAATAAAAGCATATAAATCTAGTGCCAATATTTTGAAAAAAAAAAGATTGTCCATTATAACAAAGTACCAGGCACAGTTTATATAGGCACAGCTACACGTGAACATTAAACTGGTAATAAAAAAAACTCATAACCCAGCATAAAAAAGGTAAACAAACAATGACATGTACACAAATGCTGTAAATGTCACATTCTGGCGGTTATGGAATACGGGAGATGAGGAATTGTAAAATCTTGTTGGAGTTTAAGTAAGATGGAGAATTTATCGTTGCCCAGCATGGCTTTATGTTAAATGGGCTGGCAGAGGCATACACATAAAGCTGCTGGCATAATGGATTATGTTAAGACACAGAGAGATGAAAGTAAAGTAAGTTCATTTCTTCCCATAAGACAACAAAGCTTCATAGAATATACTTGATATCAAACTGAGTTTCCTGCTGGCTTTAGTTACCTGGGAGTTTTCAGGCTTCTGGCTGAATAATGTGCTTGAAACAATAGAAATGACAGCAAAAGTGTGGAGAGACTGATGGAGCTTCCTGCGGGCTCTGTCTTTACAGCCCAAAGACCATTCTTTATCTACAAGCATGTAGGACAATGTTTACGTTTTTAATAAGTAATCTTTCATGGAACAGAATTTCAACAGCAACTGTGGGAGTTAGTGAGGAGGTGGTGTTGTTGACTGGCATGTCAACTTAGTAGTCTGCTTGTACTTATACAATGGTATATGGTGTTAATTACTGTATAGTGTAACCTCCAAAACTGTTTATTGGAAGACAGTGTTTTTCACACAAACAAAAACATTTTCAGATTTTTTTATTCCAATGTTGTTTAGAGTTTTGAAGCACAATCAGATCAGGAACACTCTCTGTAACTGGACCTGCACAGGTCTGTTTTAACAAATCTGCACCCACAACATGGCCTGAATTTTATACTGTACCTCAAACTCAGTCTAATTCAGTAGCTAACTACCTGTTGCCTTTACCAAATCCCACTTTTACCTTTGTCCAATTTCTATGTTAAAAATCACTAAACAACATGCAGTAGCTACAATGTTTGATTTATTTCAGTTAGAAAGCTTCCTTGTGTACTCTGTATGCCAGAACTCAATTATAACAGCTCCATGGCGTTGATCTGTATCCAGACCAGACCTGCCACTCAAATCATCATGACCAATGCCTGACCCACAACCTAAGTCAAAGCCTGTTTCCTGGTCCCGCGACGTCCTCGGCCACCTGCTTAAGCAGCACCGCTCGGGCAGCGTGTAGTCACGCAGCCAGCGCATCAGCTGTGGCCTTCCTCCTCGAATCTCTAGTCCTAGATTGTCCTGATACTCCAGTAGTCTTGGGGTTCCCTTGGTTGAAGACCCACTATTGGGAGACCAGTAATTTGACGAAGTGGAGCCCATTCTGTCTCAGTCACTGTTTTCATACAGCCCTTAAGGCGACCAATGTCTCTTTAGACAGGTTACTGCTGCCTTATGCTGATTGGACGGGTGTTCTCCGACAGGTCAGCTGATTCGCTCCCTCCTCACAGGGCCATACGATTGTCCCATTGAGCTACTGCCAGGTACCATGCCATTACCTGGCCCTAGTGATGAAGGAGTATATTCCGGAGAACTTAAAAAAATGCTTTATTCATCCCTCCACCTTGCCAGCTGGGACGGGCTTCTTCTTTGTTGAAAAGAAGGATGGGGTTATGCCTAGAGGCCTGAACAAAATCACAGTAAAAAACAGATACCCTTTGCTTCTTATCGAGAACCTCTTCAACCAGGTTATTGGTGCCCAGATCTTCACAACATTAGACCTGAGGGGGGCCTATAATCCCATTCGTATTTGCCAAGGGAATGAATGGAAAACAGCCTTTTAATGTGAAAGATGGGCACTATAAATGTTTGGTTATGCCCTTTGGTCATGTAATGCCCCTGCGTTTTATCAAGATTTTGGAAATTATATTTCTTGAGAGTTTCTGGGCCAAATTTGTGGTAATCTAATTAGATGATATCCTCATTTTCTCTTGGTCAGTGGTTTAACACCGACAACATATTAAGGCAATGTTGCAAAAACTGAGGGAGAACAGTCTTTTTGCCAAACTGTCTAGATGTGTGTTTAAGGGCACCGAAGTCCCTTTCCAGGGGTACCTGGTCTCCAATCAGGGTCTGGTTATGGATACCATGTCATCTGTAGTTTTGGACTGGGAAAAACCGAGATCCCTAAAAAAACTTTTGTAAAAATTTTTTTACAGGAGTTTCATCAAGGGATTCTCTTCTATAGTGGCCCCTCTAACAGATCTAACCTGGAAAGGTGTCTTTGTGGTGCCCTGAAGGCCTTCCAGACCTTAAAGGAAGCCTTCACTTGAGCCCCGGTACTAATTCACCCTGATGTCAAATGGCCATGCTTTGCTGAAGTTGATGCTTCAGAGCAGGGGGTGGGGGCTGTCTTCTCACAGTATTCTGGCTCTGCGGAAAGATTACATCCTTGTGCTTGCTTTTCAAGTAAATTTTGTCCAGCTGAGCAGAATTACGTTAACTGTTAGGGGTGAAGCGGGCTTTTGAGGAATGAAGGCGTTGGTTTGCACCCTATTACCTTGCATACCGACCATAAGAATCTCAAATACACTAAATCGGCCATCACGCAAGGCTCTTCTCTGAGCGCTCTTTCAATTTCATCATTAATTTTAAAGAACACCAATGCAGATGCCTTATCACGCAATTTTGGGGAAGGGTAGGTTCGAAGAGAAGGAACCCATTCTACCCTATGATTGTGTAGTCGGTGTTCTGTTGCCAGTTTTTTTAAATTCTCCAGCACCATTTCAGACAGGCTACCCTCCGGGCACCCCCCCCGGGTTGCCAATATGTTATGCTGCATTTGCGCCTCTCAGTATTACAGGAATTTCATGATGCTAAAACCATTCTTTAGAACAATAATTATGCTGTTTTGTGTCTGATTGCCAAGATCAATGGTTCGAATGTATCAAATTCACTGAATTTTTATTCAATAATGCACCCAGTGAGTTGTAATTACGGTAAAAATGCCAAAGCATCATCTCTCTCTGGTCCTTCCTCCAATTTGCTGGTCTTGGAGGAATGGTTTTAAGAAACACTGACAATCTGGTGCAAGGCCTAGGAGAATCTTAAAGCGGCTATTAAGAGGCACAAGACCTTTGCTGACTGACAGGTTCATGGAGCCACCATTTCAGGTGGGTGATTTCGTCTGGGTATACACCCAAAACATTAGAGTTGATTCAGAGAGACATAAAATTAATTTCGTTTTTGTGTCGATCTGTTTTTTTTGGTTTTGTTCCCGTTTGCGTATGAGTGTACGAGTGATTCCAAGCCTTCAGTAAAGTGTTCGTCCTTTCATACGCCAACAAGAATTTTTCAGCTTTCGTTTTGGTTACTTAGGAAACAACGTAGGCTTCAGTTTTTTGCCTATTTCCAACGTCGCCTCGACAAATGATTTACGGTTCCCATTAGATTCTGAATTCTGAATTCCTTTTTCTATAAATAAACGTCCAGACGAAAATCTTTCCGACCTTAGGCCTGCGTACAAAAAAATTAACTCATTCATGTGCTCGTCTCAATATTTTGATCACTCACTTCTGCTACAATGCTTACTTGATTACTTCAATTACATCGCGGTTTCATTCTTCTTCATACTGCGCCCTTAATGCTTACCTCAATTCCATCGTGGTTTCTAGATTCTTCATGTTGCGCCCTTAATGCTTACCTCAATTACATCGAGGTTTTTAGATTCTTCATGTTGCACCCTTAATGCTTACCTCAATTCTATCGCAGTTTCATTCTTCTTCATGTTGTGCCCTAAATGCTTACCTCAAAAACATCGTGGTCTTATTTTTCTTCATGTTGCGCACCTAATGCTTACCTCAATTACATCGCGGTTTCATTCTTCTTTATGTTGCGCCCTTAATGCTTACCTCAATTCCATCACGGTTTCTAGATTCTTCATGTTGCGCCCTTAATGCTTACCTCAATTCCATCGCGGCTTCATTCTTCTTCATGTTGCGCCTTAATGCTTACCTCAATTACATTGCGGTCTCCTTCTTCACATTGCGCACCTAATGCTTACCTCAATTACAACGCGGTTTCATTCTTCTTCATGTTGCGCCCTTAATGCTTACCTAAATTACATCGCGGTTTCATTCTTGTTCATGTTGCGCCCTTAATGCTTACCTCAATGACATTGCGGTTTCATTCTTCTTCATGTTGCGCCCTTAATGCTTACCTCAATTCCATCGCGGTTTCATTTTTCTTCATGTTGCGCCCTTAATGCTTACCTCAATTACATTGCGGTCTCATTCTTCTTCATGTTGCACACCTAATGCTTACCTCAATTACATCGCAGTTTCATTCTTCTTCATGTTGCGCCTTAATGCTTACCTCAATTCCATTGCGGTTTCATTCTTCTTTATGTTGCGCCCTTAATGCTTACCTCAATTCCATCGCGGTTTCTAGATTCTTTATGTTGCGCCTTTAATGCTTACCTCAATTCAATTGCGGTTTCATTCGTCTTCATGTTGCACCCTTAATGCTTACCTCAGTTACATCGCAGTCTCATTCTTCTTAATGTTGCGCACCTAATGCTTACCTCAATTACATTGCGATTTCATTCTTCTTCATATTGCGCCCTTAATGCTTACCTCAATTACATCGCGGTTTCATTCTTCTTCATGTTGCACCCTTAATGCTTGCCTCAATTTCATCGCGGTTTCTAGATTCTTCATATTGCGCCCTTAATGCTTACCTCAATTCCATTGCGGTTTCATTCTTCTTCATGTTGCACCTTAATGCTTACCTCAATTCCATCGCAGTCTCATTCTTCTTCATGTTGCACCCTTAATGCTTACCTCAGTTACATCGCAGTCTCATTCTTCTTAATGTTGCGCACCTAATGCTTACCTCAATTACATTGCGATTTCATTCTTCTTCATATTGCGCCCTTAATGCTTACCTCAATTACATCGCGGTTTCATTCTTCTTCATGTTGCACCCTTAATGCTTGCCTCAATTTCATCGCGGTTTCTAGATTCTTCATATTGCGCCCTTAATGCTTACCTCAATTCCATTGCGGTTTCATTCTTCTTCATGTTGCACCTTAATGCTTACCTCAATTCCATCGCAGTCTCATTCTTCTTCATGTTGCGCCCTTAACACTTACCTCAATTCCATTGCGGTTTCATTCTTCTTCATGTTGTGCCCTTAATGCTTACCTCAATTCCATCGCGGTTTCATTCTTCCTCATGTTGCGCCCTTAATGCTTACCTCAATTCCATCGCGGTTTCTAGAGTCTACATGTTGCGCCCTTAATGCTTACCTCAATTCCATTGCAGTTTCTAGATTCTTCATGTTGCGCCCTTAATGCTTACCTCAATTCCATCGCGATCTCCTTCTTCATGTTGCACCCTTAATGCTTACCTCAATTCCATTGCGGTTTCTAGATTCTTCATGTTGGGCCCTTAATGCTTACCTCAATTCCATTGCGGTTTCATTCTTCTTCATGTTGGGCCCTTAATGCTTACCTCAATTACATTGCAGTTTCTAGATTCTTCATGTTGCGCCCTTAATGCCTACCTCAATTACATTGCGGTTTCATTCTTCTTCATGTTGCGCCCTTAATGCTTACCTCAATTCCATCGCGGTTTCTAGATTCTTCATTTTGCGTTTTTTTTTTTAAGTTCTTCCTACGTTTTGCTGTAACCAACCCTTAATTAATTTTTTAACAGAAAATTACACCTTTTACTTGCCAACATTTTTTATAATTTTCTAAAAAAAATTTCAAAAGATCAATAAACATTCTTTGTTTTAAAACATTAAAATCTATAAAACTATATACAAAGGCATGGCAGGCCCCAGATAATTAATCTTCATCTGTGGTCAAAAAAAACATATACGACAATTGGTTAACTGTAGGCCTGGCAAATAGGCTGAAAACACCAAATTGCTGAGCAGACCTTAATTTATTATACCAAATACAGCACACACATGGAAAATGTTCTTACAGGTAAAAAAAGTAAAAAAGTGCTTTAAAATCACGGGGGCCCACCGTGCACACTCACACACTACCACGCACACCTCTGGCCCACCCCGCAAGCAGCGCTGCTAGACTCTACCCAAGGGGGACGGCAAGATAAACTGCTCAAAGCTTGCTAGCAAGCAAGGTTGTCATATGAGACAGTGGCAAGCCTCCTCACGGAAGAAGTTGACTCTGTTGCTGACCAGCTGAGTTATTACTGGACATATATAAATGTCATCATGTGACTCTCTTGATCCGCAGCTTCCAAAGAAAATGCCTCGCCGAGGCTGGTACTTAGCTGACACATGCGGTTATCCATTGCAGAGCGCTGGCGCCATAACGTCGGTGGGCGGAGCGAAACGCGCGTCGGCGGACGGCCGGCCCTCTCCACGTGCTGGCCACCCCGCTTCTAGCTCTGCTTCTGCTCCAAGTCCCTCCAACTTTGAAGTGTTGCGCAACACCGACGTTATGGCGCCAGCGCTCTGCAATGGATAACTGCATGTGTCAGCTAAGTACCAGCCTCGGCGAGGCATTTTTATACACTGACTGTATGGTCTACACTAGAGTCTAGTGACTTGGATATGCAGTGTTATGCCTATACATGATGGATCTTTGAGGCGAGACACTAAGTATACTGCCACGCTGTGTGAGTGTCGCACTTGATTTCTTTGGAAGCTGCGGATCAAGAGAGTCACATGATGACATTTATATATGTCCAGTAATAACTCAGCTGGTCAGCAACAGAGTCAACTTCTTCCGTGAGGAGGCTTGCCACTGTCTCATATGACAACCTTGCTTGCTAGCAAGCTTTGAGCAGTTTATCTTGCCGTCCCCCTTGGGTAGAGTCTAGCAGCGCTGCTTGCGGGGTGGGCCAGAGGTGTGCGTGGTAGTGTGTGAGTTTGCACGGTGGGCCCCCGTGATTTTAAAGCACTTTTTTACTTTTTTACCTGTAAGAACATTTTCCATGTGTGTGCTGTATTTGGTATAATTAATTGATGTCTGCTCAGCAATTTGGTGTTTTCAGCCTATTTGCCAGGCCTACAGTTAACCAATTGTCGTATATGTTTTTTTTGAGCTCGTGTAGGGGTTAGTAGGACGCCGCTGAGCAAGTGCGGCAGTGCATAGGCTTTATATCCCAACTCTCTCCAGCCATTTTATGCGGTTTAGTTCATCTGTGGTCCCCAACAAATCTCGCAGCTCCTGCATATCGCCCACCAGCCAAAACACCGTCGCAGTGAATTGTGTTAATCTCGCATGTGCAGTGTCTGTAAAAACTGCACACGCAGTGATGCCCCTCCTCTGTGGATAGGTCCAGGGGCTGCTCTGATGCTGCTACAGGGGAGGGGTAGGAACTTGGCCCTGGAGATCCACCACCTTCACTTGATGGTGCAGATTCATGCCGCACTGGCCATACTGCGCGCCTCCAAGGGGGGTCTAATGCGACAGTCCATTTCTAACACTAGAAAAGAAAAGTATTTCTGTATTTGTTACATCTAGCATGCAATCGGTATGTCCTTACTTTGGAAATGGTTCACCAAAAATCGCCGCACCCGGGGCATGTGTAATCGCTTCAGGTCCGACCAGTGCTGCATGATCTGCGTATGAGTGAAGGTGGTGTCGGTTTCCTGGTGGATCCTGGCCACGATCTCCAGGGCCAGATTCCTCTTCTCAAAGGCGTTGGGCAGGTAGTCGTACCTGCGATCAAGCATAGTCTAAAAAACACAAAAATCTAAATAGTTGTTAGATCAAACAGCATACAAATATCATTCACAATTAGATCAGTTGACTAAATGACATTCTCCAACACATTTCTAGCCTTAACCTATCCTTGTAGATGCAAGTGAGTTGGTTCGCACATGTGCGCACTAACTTCTGTTTGGCACGGAGTTTAAATCACTTTTAAAAACAACTGTTTCTTCCTACGCTTCCTTAAGGCCTATGCATGCATTTAGATGTCAAATCAACGTCCTTACAATACACTTACGAGAATAATGAGCTCTTTCTTCTTGTCCGCAGCAGATAGGTAATGCCCCAGCGGTTTCCGGGTTCTGCATGGCCGGACGCACGCGTACGCGAACGCGTAAGCGTCATACCCAGTCATTTGTATTTAAAGGGTAATGGACACACAGCTCACTCTCTTTGAGAATGTCATCATGGCACCCAAAAAAGCTAGCGCAAAGCAACCATCAGCAAAGGAGGCCAAGACAAAAAGGCCAGAGTGGCATGAGGACACTTCATCCTCCAGACCGAGCACTCGGTCACACAAATCTACTCCAAAGGTGCCTGAAACGCGGAGCAAAAGTGGCCACGACAAGGCTACATTGGCCACAACTCCAGGCCCATCAAAAACATTAAGTACCCGCAAGGAAGGATTCTCCAAGAAGAAGGCTCCCTGCGCAACCACATCCAAATAGCAAGGTAGCACAAGGTCCAAGGGGCAAAAGAAGAAGAGGGTGAGAAGCCCGAGCCCCCCAAGCACACCCTCTCCTGCTCCCCGGCCTACCACATCCAAAGAGAAAGGCAGCACAAGTTTAAAGGGGAAAAGTAAGCACAGGGCGAGAAGCCCGAGCCCACCAAGCACACCCTCTCCTGCTCCCCGGCCTCCCACATCCAAAGAGAAAGGCAGCACAAGTTCAAAGGGGAAAAGTAAGCACAGGGCGAGAAGCCCGAGCCCACCAAGCACACCCTCTCCTGCTCGGCCATATTTGCCACCAGCACACGTGGAAACCAGCAAGATCTATGTCACATCCACGCCTGCTAGTTCTGTGGCCACCCAGCCAATGACCCCCAGTCCTAATGCCAGCCCAGTCCATTATTTTTCCAGCAAAGTGACGGCCTATTTTTCACCACACACCCAGCCAAGAATGTCCACTGAATTGCCATCAACCAGACAAGAGGCAGAAGAACAACCAGTAGGCCGAACCTTGCGACGAGGCCAGTTGAGCGGCCGGTTTGGAGAGGCACAAACCCTAGCCTTGGCAAGTGGCCTTACACTGCATTTTGATGAGCTATTTGGGCGCAATTTCAAAGCAACCGGCAAATTGAGAAAAAAAAACAAATCTGGGAAGAGCTCACCAGACAGGTGAATGCAGCGGGGGACAAGAGGAAAGATGTGGAGCAGATCCAGAGTAAAATATCTGACCTGAAATATGCAGTACTGAAGAAGCAGAATAAACTGCGCAATCTCAGGTATATATATGTTTGCATTTTGCTGCTTGTTGTAGTGACCACAATGCCAAATAATTTTTATGCTCTTATTTTCAGCTTCCAAACTGGCGGAGGCTTTCCCACCAAATTATAATACACCAGAGCTGAAGAAATGGTCCTCTCTGGCAGACACGACATGGACACCCAGAACATTTCTGCAGGTTAGCAATGATTGTTTTAATGTGACCTATTGTAAACTTTAGAAATGAGGCTCACAGGCAGATATCAATACAGGCCCCTAGGGGGTGGCTTTGAGGGGAGGTTACTGTTTTAGGCAGATGTTTAATGTCTGAGGAATGGGCTTCATGATGGACACTCTCCCAGGGTGCAGTAGTTAAGGGTCATTAGAAAGGTTTGCAGGCCATACACGACCTTGGACATTATTTCTGGAAAATATTAAACAATTTATCTTACCAAAGCACTGCATGTAATGTGAATATAGTCAATAATTGGCAACACTTCTTTGTCTTACTACCACTGGGGTTCTAGCTGTGCTTTGGTCAGACAAACTTGAGCTGGGGTCAGGGAAAGGTCAACATTGCAAGAATGCACAGCAGTATACTCAGAAGCCAAATTCTATTTGCAAGCTGACTGTTGGCACCTAAGGTGCCATTTTGGATCTGTAAAGCCTCCTAACATGCAGTACATGCATGTTTGTATTATTTTAGGGGACCAATCGGTATGTACAGGGTGAGGCATACATATAAGATAGACTCAGATTCATTGTGAAGGTCAACTTTAACCGTTGGGGGAGTTGTCATTCCTGCTTGCCCACGTGTTTTCGAAAGCATATGTACTCATCAGGCTCATCAAGGGATGTTTGTGTGTTTACGTGCCCTTTACTTTTTAACACAGCACAGCATCCAGCCACTGGAAGTGTGGAAGCCTCCTCCAGTTTTAGCACGCCCTCTACTTCCCTGCTGCCTAGGACACAGGACCAGATATATACCCCTCGATTCAAAGAGCAAAAGTTAATTGATTTCGTATCGAGAATCGTAAGTTTGGGTGGGTGTTTGTCATTTTTTCTTGTTTTTTTGCCCATTTCGTATTCGCACGATCGTTCGCGCATAGACGTATATGAACATACGCATTTCGTACGGGAATCGTATATTTTGCGTTAGTTCGTGTGTTTTTCCCGTCCAAATCGTATTATTTGCGTCAGATCCTATTTTTTACGTCCTTCACATGGGCTTGCGACCAATTCAGAGAGGTGATTGCTAATTGTTTTGAAGCCCATTAAAGAGCTGCTTTACGAAATGTTTGCCGGCAGCTATTTGGCCTCGGGAGTAGGATGGAGAGGAGCGAGTTTGTGGCACATCAAGGGCTTATGCTTTTTGGCATTGAGTTGATCCAGATGTCTGAGAGCAGATTGCCCCTGCGTCGTCGCATGAACATCGATAGCATGAATGATGTTGAGCTGTTCGAGCTGACCAGGCTTAATCGCGCTTCCCTCCATAAATTATATAGTGAGCTGCGGCCATGGTTAGCCCGCACCACAAGGAAGGGGCATGCAATTTCAGGTATGACCAAGATGCTTGGCTGCCTGCAATTTTTGGCGAACGGCTCGTTCCAGAGGCTGGGTGCCCTCTCCGTGGGGATGTCACAGCCTACGCTGAGCCGCGCACTATCTAAATTTTTGGAAGGCATGGCTGCCATAACTCCAAAATATATTTATTTTCCGGATGATATGGCAGCCAGAAACGCCATTAAGCTTGGGTTTTATAATGTGGCCGACATGCCCAACGTTATTGGTGCTATTGACTGCACACATGTGGCACTCGTACCTAGGGCTGCCGACGAGTATATATATAGGTATTGAGATTGGTTATTATGTTGGCCAACGTGTAATGTAACCTGTTTTCCTTTGCGGCAGCATATTTTTTTAGCCCTCATTTGTGTAGCTGCTTTATCTAGGCTTTTCATTAGTATTTCCCAATAGAGTGCAGACATGTTTTTGTTTTTTTTTTTTTTCATTTTTACAAATATCAATTACCCTTTTTGTATGTTTTTGCCTTAAGGAATCGAAAAATGGGACACTCCCTTAATGTCCAGGCCGTGGTTGGTCCGGACATGCGTTTTATGAGTGTCCTTGCCGGCTACCCAGGATCGTCGCACGACTCGTATATACTCAGGCGATCTGGGTTGTTTAGGAGATTTGAGGCAGGTGAATTTTCGGGTGCATGGCTGCTTGGTAAGTGTGTCCTATTTGTGTGCTATTAAATGTGGGATTAATCTTGTATTTGTTGATCTTTTTGTATTTGAATTCTTTACATAAGCCAGAAACTGCCTTTTTGTTGGGTCATATATTAGGAACTCCAAATCAAAATGCTTGCCTCGCTTTGTCCTTCAGAATGTTTTCCCTTTAGTTAGGATGTCTGTAAGTTCCATGTCCCTAAATATATTGGTTGGGAGTTTATACCCAAGTATCTGTGAGCTTTTGCTTCTTTTGTAGTATTGGTCTTTAAATGGCAAAGTGGACTTAAACTGCATACATTGTAGTTTTCATATAAATGTTGATAGCCCCTCAGCAGCATCCTAATTGTAACATGTCAGAAAACTAAAAATATATTTAAATTCCAACTACCCTTGCCCGTGCAGATGTTTGTTAATTAATTGGTATATTGAAGTGCCATTTTTAATTATGTACTACATTAGTGGCAATAGTTATTTTGCTAATGTGCCCTGGGTGTTTTTTTTTGCCCTTTACCTTACATCATTATGATATATGTAAAATTCGTTGTGTTTGTTGTGTTGCCTTTTTAATTTTTATTACATTTAATTGTCTGTTTAAGGTGATTCCGGGTACCCACTTCTACCCTGGCTCTTGACGCCTGTGCTGCGGCCCCAGGATGCCTCTCAGGAAGCGTACAACCGTGCGCACCGCAAGACCAGGGCTGTTGTGGAGAGGGCCTTTGGGCTGTTGAAGACCCGTTTTCGTTGCTTGGACAATACTGGGGGCGCCCTGCAATATGATCCAAAAAAAGTGATCGACATAATCATGGCATGTGCTGTTTTGCACAATTTTGCTATACTCGAACGTGTCCCACGTTATGTGGATAGCCTGCCCTCTACAGCCCTAGAGGATGATGGAGAGAATTTTGTTGGGCCACCCAGTGAGTCTGCCCAATCAGTTAGAGCAAACTTGATATTGCAGCATTTTAGTTAATTTTATTTCGTGTATCAACATTCTGTGTGTCTGTGTTAGCCTTTTTGTTAAATATGTAGTTTTGCCGTAATGTGGCATTACCTCAAATTAAAACATTTTTCCCTTAATTGTTGCCTAATGTATTTCATGTAGTTTCCTTAGCTTGATATTTGCATTGTTACACCTCTTAAACCAAAAATTTTCTGGTTTAGCCCAAGCTGGTTAAAATGTGTTCCCACTAAAAACGCCACAAGTATTGTAAGTGAGAATATTTGTTTACTTAGGAAAGTTAAAATTATTGTGCTTAACAGAAAACATTCCACATACATCTGTGGTTACAAATGGATGAGATAACAAAAAAAACATCGAGCACATCTACACCTGGAAGTGAGTGGCACAACCAAACAAGGACACCCAGTCCAAAGGCCAGCCTAGTCCAGTCATTAATATTGCCTGTGCCCAGGGATATTTGGGCATGGCCATAATGTCACACAAACATGTCTGCAAACAGGAGGAGCACAAACCAAATACATATTTAAAGCCATAAGTGGCCAGATACACTCCACATAGACCTATGGCATTGGCTAGTGGCCTTAATCATTACTCTAAGGAGCTATATGGGAGCAAATACAAAACACAACCTGCATGAGCAACACAAAATGGATTGTTTGAAACCTCAAAGGACAAGTAAATACAGTGGGGGTTAAGAGAAAAGATGTCCCACACAACCATGGCTTAATAGGGTGGCTGCCCATAATACCCAGGTGGAGGTCCAGGTGGAGGTCCATGTGAATGGGACCTAGCCTGGGCCATGGCAGCATTGTGAATTTGAAACTGCTCCACAATGTTTCTCTGCATATTGGTCATCTCAGCCATGGCTGACTGGATGCCATTACTTGCAGTTACCATGTTGCTGTTGAGGGTACGCAACTCCGCGAGGATGCCCTGTAAGCTGGTATTGATGGTGACCATGTCGGCATGCCTTTCCTCACGCTCTGTAACGAGCTGTGCCTCATAAGAGTCCCTTTCTTGGGTCCATAATTGAAGCAGGGCACTCTGCCTCCCCTGGGAAATTGTGGGGCGGCGTAATGGAGTCCGCCGCACAATTACCCTGGCTCTTGGGCGTGCCCTGCCGCGTGGTGTCGTCCCCTCAACAGCAACAGGCCTGCTTTGCAAATCCTCAGCAGCAGAGTGAACACTGGGGACTGTTGTGTCAGTCTCCCCATGTGCATGCACAATGGATGGAGATTCACTCTGCTGCTGAGGATTGGCCAGAGAAACATTATGGAGCAGTTCCAAATTGGGACCCAGGGGGAGTTCATCCGACGTGCCCTGCATGGAGACATCAGCTTCCTCCATTTCCTGGATCTCTTCCATGAGTGTGCGGGTCTGTAGGGACATATAAAAAAAAAAGTGTAAGTTGGCGTCCAAATTTGGGATTCCCACAGTTTAACACATGCTTAAGCACTTGGTAGTATTTATGGTACTAAATTAACTTACCGGAAATCTCGGATCTGGGCTCCTATGCTGTACGGACCTGGTAGGCATAACCAAACTGGGGGGTGAGTTTACCCTTGCTGAGGGATCATGCTGGGCTGAAGAAGAGAAAAACAAACAAGGTAAACACACACATAACCATTTTTTTTTAGGTAATCAAATAAACCACTATTTGTAATATTAAGCAACTCTACAGCAATGGGGACATTTGTTAAAAGACACGCAATTTTAGATAGGTGCAATGCCTCGAGAAAACTGCTAACTGACCTCAGTTCTAAGTCAGGAAGTGTACCCAGTCAGCATACAACTTGCAACGCAAATTTTGGGCTTAAGACTACCATTCGCTAGGTCCGGGGTACTCAAACACTTCTTGTAAAGGTCCATTTAAAGGTATGTGGTGAGAGGTGAATGTCTGGCCATGGGGCTGACGCAGGGGGTGTCTAGTTAGAAATAAACACACTGGTGGAGGGGCTTGAGATTTCAAAGTGCAAACTAATAAAGGCTGCTTGCCCTTGCTGGGCTGGATGGGGCAGAGCTGAGGGGACAGGGATTGGATGGCTAAAGGGGGGAGTTCACGAATTGATGGTGATGGGATGGATGGAGCAAATCTGTTACAAATGTATGGGGCTTATGTGGGGGGGGGGACATGGGGGGACTGTGGCAGATGGGGCAGAGCTGGGGCAGCGGGACACGATTGGACCAAGAGAAAGATGTACCAAGTTACTGTGTACCTTGCAATGCCACTTCCTGTGCAGTACTTCATATTGCAATGCTATGTTTCAGGGAGCCATGACATTGGGCAGGAGAACAACCACTACATCGCCAATCAAGGGGGCAGCTCTGAGCACGTAAACACAGAAGTAACTGAGTGCAGGGCTGTCTGGCCAGGGGTCCTGGAATCTGGTGCCAAGGTCCGCATTGGGACCCCGGGCCGCCAGTTGAGTCTCGCTGCTCTAGGTCAGATATGTTTGGGGGTGGGTAATTAAATTGTTAACTCAAACACAACTCACACAACAAATAGCCAACCCATCCATAATGATGTGTGTTTTGTGATTGATTCCAAATATATCACTTTTCATGATAAACTTCATTACTTGACCAATAAAATTGGAACTTGGATCTTTGCCATAATGGATGTGGTCCTAAATGTGTGATTCACAGGGACCAAAAGAGGACACAAACAGGCACAGTAGTGCGAGGCCAAGCAAGGCAAACCATAGGGCCATCCCGTCATCTTGTTACTAGTGAACTTTAGATTATTTAGCAAACAGGCAAACATGCAGATTTAAGAGTACTCACCGTGGGTACGGGTCGGTGAGTCTGTGTCCCTTAGACCAGCATGTCCACCGACCGCGACCGGATGGAGAAGTCCCAGCACAATCTCCTCAGCAGGGGTAAACTCCAGTTTGGTAGGAAATCCACCTCCAGTTTTCATGCTGAAAAGAGAAAATCGTTTGGGACTCAGAAAATGTGCATACAGTACATCCTAATCCTTATATTTGGAGACATCATTTATTTACCTGTAATTATGCCTTTTAATTTCTTTTTGCCGTACAGCATATTTCAGATCCGAGATTTTCTTCTGAATTTGGGACACATCTTTCCTCTCTTCCCCCGCTGCATTTACTTGTCGTAGGATGGTTTCAAACAATTCCATCTTGCGCTGCTTTGTGGTGTGTTTTGATTTGCTCCCATAGAGCTCGTCATAGTATAATGTAAGGCCACTAGCCAATGCCATATTTTGGTCATGGGAGAATCTCCCACTCAACTGGCCGCGGCGCAATGTGCGGCCAGATGGTTGGCTTGGCTGCTCCTCCATGTGTGCAGACACATGTGGTGACATTATGGCCTGGGGCTGGGTAGGGGAATGGCCGGATTGTTGGCTTCCCAATGACTGGACTGGACTGGCCAAGGGACTGGGTGTTCTTGCGTGGCTGGCCACCGAACTTCCAGGTGTAGATGTGGTCATGGTGGACATTCTGGGCCCTCTTGGGGGGCTATGTTCCCGGCTGGTGCCAGGTCGGGGGCTCTGTTCCCGGCTGGTGGCAGGTCGTGGGCTTCTGGCCCTGCTGCGGGGCCTGTAAGGGCTTCTGGCCCTGCTGCGGGGCCTGTAGGGGCTTCTGGCCCTGGATGGGGTTCGGGCCCTGTATGGGCTTCTGGCCTTGGATGGGGTTCGGGCCCTGGATGGTCTTCTGGCCCTGGATGGGGTTCGGGCCCTGGATGGTCTTCTGGCCCTGGATGGGGTTCGGGCCCTGGATGGGCTTCTGGCCCTGGATGGGGTTCGGGCCCTGTATGGGCTTCTGGCCCTGGATGGGGTTCGGGCCCTGTATGGGCTTCTGGCCCTGGATGGGGTTCGGGCCCTGGATGGGGTTCGGGCCCTGGATGGTCTTCTGGCCCTGGATGGGGTTCGGGCCCTGGATGGTCTTCTGGCCCTGGATGGGGTTCGGGCCCTGGATGGGCTTCTGGCCCTGGATGGGGTTCGGGCCCTGGATGGGCTTCTGGCCCTGGATGGGGTTCGGGCCCTGGCTGGGCTTCTGGCCCTGGATGGGGTTCGGGCCCTGGATGGTCTTCTGGCCCTGGATGGGGTTCGGGCCCTGGATGGTCTTCTAGCCCTGGATGGGGTTCGGGCCCTGTATGGGCTTCTGGCCCTGGATGGGGTTCGGGCCCTGGATGGGGTTCGGGCCCTGGATGGGCTTCTGGCCCTGGATGGGGTTCGGGCCCTGGATGGGCTTCTGGCCCTGGATGGGGTTCGGGCCCTGGATGGTCTTCTGGCCCTGGATGGGGTTCGGGCCCTGCTGCGGGGCCTGGGTTGCCGAACTGCCCTACTTGAACCCATGGGCGGTGTGGGCTCCCTTGGGCGGCCTCTTCTGGGGGCAGAGGTGGTGGGTGCTGCTGTTGCCTGCTTTTTGGCGGCAGGGGCACGTGGCTTGGGGCCCCTTTTTTGGCTTCCAGAGGGTCCAGTGTCCCTTGGTGGGGCAGAGGTAGTAGTCTGGGATCGCAGCTGGGATGGGCCTTTAAATAATGAGCCCAGCGTGTGACGCCTATGCGCACGACTACGCGCTCGTACGGACGTACGTTCGAGCGGAACCAGGAAACCGCTGGGGTTTCACTTATCTGCTGCCTTGAAGAAGCATAAAGATGGCGCCCACTATCTTCACCCGTCAACAGGAAGAGATCCTCATGCTGGTAAGTGCCTGCCTCTGCATTTTAATGTAATAGTCAATGATGGCCTAAATGTAAATGATGCGTTTGGAACTAGTTTGGGGTCTCTTAATGTTTAATAACGTTTAATAACGTATAAAAGCTCTGTGTCCATTATGTTTTTCAGATCATGCTTCAGCGCCGGTATGACTTCGCGCCCAATGTGTGCGAGAAAAGGGACATCGCCCGGGAGATCATCGCGGAGATACACCGTGTGACTAGCACCACCTTCACTCACACCCAGATAATGCAGCATTGGTCGGACCTGAAACGTCTGCACATGCCCCGGGTGCGGAGGTTTTTTGGAATCCATTTCCCAAGTAAGTACAAAGCAATTGCATGGTATATGTTCCAAATGTATAAGTTCTGCTTTTATTTATAATGACTTTTCTTTGGTAGTGTTGGAAATGGATTTCAGAATTCGCCGCACCTGGAGGCGTACAGGCCGACCAGTGCTGCATGAGTCTGCATCTGTGAGTGAAGGTGGTGGATCTCCCGGGCGACGGACCTACCCCTCCTCTGTGGCCTCCTCAGACCAGCCCCTGGACCTTACCACAGAGGAGGGGCCCAACCGCGTGGGCGTGGAGTCATACCTGGCCAGGCATGGGGAAGGCTCTGGTATGTCACTCTTCATGTATAGGCACAAAGATATACATGGCAGGCCAAAAACTAAGTTATCCTTTATTATGTATTTGTAGAAGCTTCTGGTGCGGGTGAGATAGTGGAGGAGGAGGCAGCAGAGATGCTGGAAGTTGATCCTGGCGAAGGTGAGTGATGTCAGCCAGACTGGGAGCCAGATATGTTGGGAATAGTGACTCTATACAATTACTAACCAAATGTCACATGTTTCTCCAGGGACTTCTTCACAGCATAGCCAGGACCAAGGGCAGCCTGTTGGCCCCAACCAGCCATCTGTCGGCCACCAACTCCGTAAGTCTCCATGCCATTATTCATATTAATGTTTTGTTAGCTAATAACACACACATAACTAAAGGCGTAGCCAATGTGTAGTTCACACTTTCATGTGGGCACTTCGTTAGCTTAAAGCGGACCCTAACTTGTATTAAGAACATAATAATTAGCCAACACACTGTACCTACAGATTTGAAACATGGAAAAACACCCTTCAGCCATCTAATGCATGTTATTAGACTGAACAAAACCAATATTGCGGAATATGGAATGCGCAATATTTACAGGCAGCATGGGATACAGATTGAAAAAAGTAAGGTGCTGCCATGCATTGTGGGACTGATGACCTTTCCCTCAACCCAGCTATGCTCTGGATTCCCAACGCACCACTGTAACCTACTCCCCTGTACTTTATCCAACTCTCCACTCCTCATTAAGTGTTATGCTTCAGAGTCCAGATGGCGGCGCTGTAATCAAAAAACCTCCCAAATGTACTTTGATCTGGTGCAGAATCATTTGGGAATAGTTATTGGTTTTCATTAAATAATGTTGAAGGTCCGGTTTAAGGAGTTTAAAGACTTACCTGTGGGAAATGCATTAACTTTATCCCTTGGAAGAATGACATATGTCATGCATTTACATGTATTTGATTAACCCCAAATCTATTTCCAGCATACAAACCGGTCTGGGACTCCTATTTATGTTTATTTCTCTATTGGTTACAGGGATGATCCCAAAAACATTGGCTGGGAAAAAAAAAAAGTTTAAAAGAAGTGGGTGGCCGAGCTGCTGGCCATACAGGCGACGTTGGGGCCAACAGATGAAGAAGAGGAGGAGGATTAGTGCCCTTGGTCCTGGCTACTTTTGTTAAATGTTTTTAAAATTTTAGAATTGTTTATAAATTTTTCGTTTTTTTGTTAAAAAAAAAACAAAAAATCATTTTATCTATGTTTTTAAAAAAAAAAACAAAATAATTTTAATATGTTTGGAAAACCAAAAAACAAAAATTTTCAATCTGTTTGTAAAACAAAAAAAAAATTTTTTTTATGTGTTTGTAAACAAAAAAAAAAAAAAAGATGTTTTAAACAAAACCCAAAAAAAAAAAAATATGTTTAAACGAAAAAAAAAAAAAAAAAATTCCAAATAATTTAAATAAATTATATTTTAAGACTTCCTAAATGTGTCTTTTCTAATATGCGCACCAAAAAACAATTACACAAACAAGAAAAAACACGCTTAGAAACATATAGACATATGTACATTATGTGGTTTGTGTAAGTTTTAGGGTCGTCAACATGAAGTTGGATGCAAGCGCTAAGGGGTTTAGGTAAGTTTTAGGGACCGAGAAATGAAGTTGGATGCAGGCGCTAAGGGGTTTAGGTAAGTTTTAGGGACCGAGAAATGAAGTTGGATGCAGGCGCTAAGGGGTTTAGGTAAGTTTTAGGGACCGAGAAATGAAGTTGGATGCAGGCGCTAAGGGGTTTAGGTAAGTTTTAGGGACCGAGAAATGAAGAAGGATGCAAGCGCTAAGGGGTTTAGGTAAGTTTTAGGGACCGAGAAATGAAGTTGGATGCAGGCGCTAAGGGGTTTAGGTAAGTTTTAGGGACCGAGAAATGAAGAAGGATGCAAGCGCTAAGGGGTTTAGGTAAGTTTTAGGGACCGAGAAATGAAGTTGGATGCAGGCGCTAAGGGGTTTAGGTAAGTTTTAGGGACCGAGAAATGAAGAAGGATGCAAGCGCTAAGGGGTTTAGGTAAGTTTTAGGGACCGAGAAATGAAGTTGGATGCAGGCGCTAAGGGGTTTAGGTAAGTTTTAGGGACCGAGAAATGAAGAAGGATGCAATCGCTAAGGGGTTTAGGTAAGTTTTAGGGACCGAGAAATGAAGTTGGATGCAGGCGCTAAGGGGTTTAGGTAAGTTTTAGGGACCGAGAAATGAAGTTGGATGCAGGCGCTAAGGGGTTTAGGTAAGTTTTAGGGACCGAGAAATGAAGAAGGATGCAAGCGCTAAGGGGTTTAGGTAAGTTTTAGGGACCGAGAAATGAAGTTGGATGCAGGCGCTAAGGGGTTTAGGTAAGTTTTAGGGACCGAGAAATGAAGTTGGATGCAGGCGCTAAGGGGTTTAGGTAAGTTTTAGGGACCGAGAAATGAAGTTGGATGCAGGCGCTAAGGGGTTTAGGTAAGTTTTAGGGACCGAGAAATGAAGAAGGATGCAAGCGCTAAGGGGTTTAGGTAAGTTTTAGGGACCGAGAAATGAAGTTGGATGCAGGCGCTAAGGGGTTTAGGTAAGTTTTAGGGACCGAGAAATGAAGTTGGATGCAGGCGCTAAGGGGTTTAGGTAAGTTTTAGGGACCGAGAAATGAAGAAGGATGCAAGCGCTAAGGGGTTTAGGTAAGTTTTAGGGACCGAGAAATGAAGTTGGATGCAGGCGCTAAGGGGTTTAGGTAAGTTTTAGGGACCGAGAAATGAAGAAGGATGCAAGCGCTAAGGGGTTTAGGTAAGTTTTAGGGACCGAGAAATGAAGTTGGATGCAGGCGCTAAGGGGTTTAGGTAAGTTTTAGGGACCGAGAAATGAAGTTGGATGCAGGCGCTAAGGGGTTTAGGTAAGTTTTAGTGACCGAGAAATGAAGAAGGATGCAAGCGCTAAGGGGTTTAGGTAAGTTTTAGGGACCGAGAAATGAAGTTGGATGCAGGCGCTAAGGGGTTTAGGTAAGTTTTAGGGACCGAGAAATGAAGTTGGATGCAGGCGCTAAGGGGTTTAGGTAAGTTTTATGGACCGAGAAATGAAGTTGGATGCAGGCGCTAAGGGGTTTAGGTAAGTTTTAGGGACCGAGAAATGAAGAAGGATGCAAGCGCTAAGGGGTTTAGGTAAGTTTTAGGGACCGAGAAATGAAGTTGGATGCAGGCGCTAAGGGGTTTAGGTAAGTTTTAGGGACCGAGAAATGAAGTTGGATGCAGGCGCTAAGGGGTTTAGGTAAGTTTTAGGGACCGAGAAATGAAGAAGGATGCAAGCGCTAAGGGGTTTAGGTAAGTTTTAGGGACCGAGAAATGAAGTTGGATGCAGGCGCTAAGGGGTTTAGGTAAGTTTTAGGGACCGAGAAATGAAGAAGGATGCAAGCGCTAAGGGGTTTAGGTAAGTTTTAGGGACCGAGAAATGAAGTTGGATGCAGGCGCTAAGGGGTTTAGGTAAGTTTTAGGGACCGAGAAATGAAGAAGGATGCAAGCGCTAAGGGGTTTAGGTAAGTTTCTGGTTGAGGGTGCGCATGCGCAAGATCTTATAAACATACGAACGCACGAATCTAAGAGGCCAAAAACCAATGAAAACCAGAGGCAAACGCAAGTAATTGGAAGAGGTGGACGATGGAAGCAGCAGAAAAAACAGGCTGCCGCCGCAACAGGTGAGCACATGAACGTGATTTTTACGATTGACAACTGACTGAGGCAAGTTCGGGAGATATCATACGAACGGACGTATATTTTAGGATAGAAACGTATTTGCTTATAGAATCACTCGCAAGTTCATACGAACGCACGAGCGGACGTGAAAAATAGGATGATCGTGACCCAAATCCAAGCTGTTACATGTTTCTTTGAATCAACCCAATAGTGTAAGTGGATTTTGCTGAAACTGGTGATGCATGTGAATGCACATGATTAATTTGGTTCTAAAAGAAATTTAGGGCCAAATCTGACAGACTTTTTCACATGTCCCAACAGACAGCCACACTAATGGATGTCATCCAGGATATGGAGGAGGTGAATGCCAGCCGTATTGGACCTTCGCAAATTACCCCCCTGGAACCTAATCTGCCACTGCCCCAGCATCCTACTGCATCAAATCCTCTGCAGCAGAGTGAAGCTGGACGCATGCTGCCAGCCCATCATGGGCAGCGGGCTGAGACTGAGCCTACAGTCCCCAGTGCTAGCTCTGCTGCAGAGGTTTTGCCAAGCACATCTGGTACTGTTGCTCGCCCTAGAACTCCAGCATCTGCAGGCGCTCAATCCCGGGGAAGTGAAAAACGCAGTCAACAACGTCGACCAGTTTCCCACTCCAATCCTGGAGTCAGCATGGTGCCATGACAGACGTTACTTTAGGCAGGTGACTCAACGAACAACAGAGCAGATTACAGCACAATTAGAGAACTTCAATACTACATTCACCACCATGCTGACTGATTTTATGACGAGCAACAGCCAGATGGCTGAACAAATGGCCACCTTAAACAGACAGATGGCTGAACGAATGCCACCTTAAACAGACAGAGGGAAGAACAAACGGCCACCTTAAATACAAACTTCACTTCCATGCTAGATGAATTTAGAACTAGCAACAGACAGATGCTGGAGCAGTGGCAGATTATGAATACCACACATGCCCAGGTGTTGGGCCACTTCCAAGGCCCACAATAACCTTATTATGGGCAACATCAATATTAATCTCAATTTGACCTGGATCTGCTAAACATCTTTCCTCTACATCCCAACTCTATTTACCTGTGTGGTGAGCGCAACCAAGATTGAGTGGTTTATGGCTTTGCTGGTTTGTTTTGGAATTCGCCCATATAGCTCATTAGAGTGCTCACATACCCCACTAGCCAATGGCTGAGCTTAAGCCTCACTGAAGTGGCCGCTCAAGCTCCCACGCAGCAGGCTTGGGCCTAAGGAAACGCTAGCTGCCTCATGGCAAAAATTGGACTGGCATGGGGTCTGGCTGTCATAGTCTGGGAAAATTAAAAGCAGGAGAGGGTGTGTATGTGGCCCTATGTATTCCTGGCTGACGATTCCCCTTGAAACTTGTGCTCCCTGTGGATCTTGATGTTGGTGGCTGGGGAAACTTTGTCCTGGAGTCAGTTACCTTACAACTTCTGGATGTGGCCAATTGCTAGGGGCCAGTAGTCTGCCCCAATTTATAGTTATGTTTTAAAATGTATGTACATGGAGTCTGCGAGTGCCCTTCAACTAAAAATTGACATATTTCCAGAAAATATATGGAATTTGACTTTAGCTGTTCTTGCCTAAGTTGATGCATTAATGTTTGTGTTGTTTTGATATTAATGAAGGTTTGTTATCACAAACATGAGAAAATAAACTGCATGACGCTCAAATCAGGTGTAAAATGTTTAGTAATTAAAGCATTACTAAATTGTTAAACCAAAAAAAAAAGACCTTCACATAGGCACCAAATATTACAAACACACAAAAACGTAAACAAACATACCAAATGTTAGGAAAAATAAGAAGAAATAACATGTGCACGCACAGATTGGCCAGAGGCACTAGGGGTGCCATCATAGATGTAATCTGCCTCCTGCCTGGGTGGAGAGGGGGGCAGATCCACATAACGGGGGACACGCTGCATCAGGGAAAAATGATGCAGCACGCAGCATGCTATGATGATTTGGATGACCTTGTTGGGGCCATACTGCAGTGCCCCCCCTGCATGGTCCAAACATCTGAATCTGGACTTCAGCAGTCCAAAGGCCCTCTCCACTACGGCCTGAGTCTGCCTGATTATACGACTCCTGGGCCGCATTCTGCGGGCGAAGAACCAGGGCATGAGCGGATATCCAGAATCCCCTGAAAGAATCACAAAATACTTACATAAATTACACATTATAAGCAACATTATTGTTTAACATGTCATCAAGGGATAAAAACAGCCATAGGTTAAGACATGGGTCAGTAACTATATTCATAGCCATACAGTGAAAAGGGAATGATGGAATTTGAGCAAACTTACCCAGGAGCCCTCCACCAGATAATTTTCCAGACTCAAACCGACGAAATAATCCGGAGCTACGCAATATATAAGCATCATGGGATGATCCTGGATACCCTGCAAGTACACTAAGGAATCGCATGTCCGGGCCAACCACTGCTTGGATATTCAGCGAGTGGCCTATCTTGCAGTTCCTGAAACGAAAAAAAAAAATTACAGCAAGCCAAAGTAACCAACTAAAACACTAACTCCTAACACCCCAAAAAAAACATGTTCTACAATTCAAAAAAAATTAACAAAGTACATAAGTAGTTTAAAAAACAAATATTATATCGATGTGTTAGAAAAGAAAGATTAACATGCTAATGACTAATTATGGTCAGCACTAAAATGGTTTGATAAGGCCCACATGAAAATAATTGATGAAGGTATCCATTGTAAACTGTTTCAAAGGGACACTTGAGAAGGAGGGATTAAGGTATGCATTCGGAAGTGGTTCAAAAGGGACACTTGAGAAGGAGGGATTAAGGTATGCATTCTAAAGTGGTTCAAAGGGACACTTGAGAAGGAGGGATTAAGGTAACGTAACTTATCTGAACTAACGCAAATGATCAGATTTAGATCCGTAACTTATCCGAACTAACACAAATTATCAGCTTTAGATCCGTACATCGAAAGCGTATATACGCGTTAGCGTGAACGCTAATGCCCTGGTCAAGAAATTTCATTGTGACAATCCTGATAAGCCAAATGAGGTCCTGAGGGTAGTATCACAATGACCTACTCACCTGCTTCCTGGTCCTGCAATGTCCTTGGCCACTTGCTCGAGCGGTACTGGCAGCGGGGCTCCGGCCCTCATCCTCCCTTCGCATCCCTGGATTCCCTGTGTGATATATGCCCTCTGCCAGCACTGCTCTGCTGTGTATTGTTATCCGTTGCTGACTTTGTTTTGCCTAACCATTCCTTTTGATCACTGCGTGGATCGACGCCTAATTGCCCGACCTTGAACCCATCTCATCCTCTGTACCACAAACTCTCTGACCACCCGGCTTTGACCCTTGGCTTGACCCTAGACCCTTTTCTTGCTACTTCTCTTGGTGCAACATATCGTGAGGACTGTCTTCCCATGAATTACTTTGGCCAGCCTGACATGCATCCTTGTACCCCTGTTGTCACCCTGTAAGTCTGCAACCTTTATGCTATCTAAATCATTTGGACAACCGTGTCCAGTGAGGCGTATTCAGTGTCTCAGTGAACGGGGCTTGTCTATAGGCAAAAGTGGCAGTGCAGATTGGGGTTTGCGAACTCACCAGGACTCACGATGGAAGCTCTTGTGGAATAAGTGCAGGCCATGGCTACTGCCATCAAACAACTAGCCCATCATGTGGCGGCCCAGGAGATCCGCCAACCATCTGCACCACAAGTGGTCTTACCTCCCGTCGGGCCAAACGTTCTGCCCCCATACGGGATTGATAGCCCACATGTCCCATGGGAATTGACAGCAAGTCTCAGTGGTCCTGCAGCTGTCCACACCAGAGCGCACTTATGCCTCATAAAGCTGCGCCATAACATACCCCTACTGGCTCAGCCACAACCCCAAAATTGAAGCAAAGAAAGTCTCTTCACTTAAAATACACAAGGTATTTAAATAGAATCAAAATGCTTTGAAATGGCTCATTTTACACTGTTCCCAAGGGGGATAAGTTAATGGATTGCCCTCACTGCAGTATTGCTAATAAAATAAATAGAGATGGTAAGTATTAAAATACTTCACTCAGTGCTTCACATCATTATCTACCTACTCCTGCCCAGCTCCCTTCTCAGATGACATAAGTAGTGATGAGCGAGCAGGTAGTGTAGATAGGGAGAGTTTGCTGCTGCTGAGTGAGGGACTAATAGGCCTCATTTTAAAAGAAGACAAAAACAATTGTGCTTTCTTTGAAGACAGATAGTTAGGGAGAAGAGGCTGTTGTAGTAAGGAACATTGAGGAAGAGACAAAACTGTCCTTTTTGCGAAAAGCTAGATAGGGTGGCGGTGGCTAGAGGAACAGCTAGGGAGACACATAAAAGCACATCTGCGTGTTGTCCTCATTGTACTCCGAGGAGGGGCAGCTGCTAGGACACATTTAATACATCTGGGTATTTAATAAAACTCACCTGGGCCTATCTGCATAGCATTTATTGGGTATTATATACAACCCATCTGTGCCCATCTGCATATCATTTACTGGGACCAACCATGTCCTATGGAAGGTTAAATAAAAAAATGTATCAACTCTCCTTAGTGCTCTGTTAATGAATTGGATAACATACTAACCCATGGTCTTGGAAAAAATGGGGGGAAATGAAGGGAAAATTACATTTCTTTTGACCCTTATCTTTCTTCTAGCACCATTTCAATAGGCTGAAATTGCTCCCAGCATGAGACTGCAAGGAGGGGGGAGGAGGGAGCTTAAACAGCTAGTTTACAACAATGGAATCCTGTCAGAAACCAATGGCATAGAAATGGCATACCTGGGGAAAATTAAAATGACTATACCAGGAATACCAAGCAGCACTGAGGGCAGAAAACATCCAAACGTTAATGTACCTGGGGTGGGGGGGCATCAAAGATTGAGTTGTTTTGGAGGGTTCACTTTAATACAACTCATCTGTGGCCATTGCACTTACTGTGTATTTAAACCGGAACAACTGGAACAACACCTATTTTGCAAAACTTGGGTGTTGGTCTGCTGCGGGGGGGGGGGGGGGGGGGCACCCTGATTGCCAGGGCCCCCCGCGGCTCCCGTGCTCTGGCGTCTGCTTTGCCGGTAACCGGCCATGTGACAGCCTCCGGTCAATCACGGGGCTGCATTTTCCAGAGGGAGCGAGTTGTCAGGTAAGGTTTGCGGGCTTTACAGAGCTCAATCGAGGGGCAGCACCCAGGCAATCATGGTGCCCCCAGCAGCGGATCAACACCCATGTTTTGTAAAATAGGTGTTGGTCCGGTTTAATACAAGAACTCATCTCTGCCCAAAAGAATTGCATTTCATTGGACATGCTGCCAATACACTGTGTTAAACTATACAGAAAGCAGCATATAAGGCACTGGGTTGCTGCTGCTGCTTGTGCTAATGGAGCTGCTGCTGGGAGAGAATGTGTTTTAGCTCTACCTGCTACACCTTCCTCTGTGGTTTGCAGTGTCTTTTTATATGCCCAGTTCCACTGCCACAGTGGTAAGGCCAGAACAAGTTGAGTTATAGATTATATGGCACACAGTGCTACCAGTTTCATGGGATTTTCTTCCACCCACTCCACTTCTGTCAAAAGTGTAGAGCCCTCCAACTCATCCCCATTAAAAGCAGCAAGGCCGTTCCAGCCAAAGGTCATGGAGTCACTGGCATACCGTGGGCCATCCACCTGCCCCTGCCCCAGTTGCAGATCTAGGGTTCCTTGATGCCCAACAGCTTCTGTTGGAGGATGAGAGTGTGGCCAGCAGACCCCGGACCATCGCAGGACACCCACAATAATAATGATGAACCCTATTGCTGACTGCTATGGCTTTCTGTAATGTAGAGACTTAGAGGCAGGGTAGTATGAAGGAGGGATGGAGACTATCCCAGGGGTAATGCTGAAATCCTAGATCCAACATGGATTGAAGGCCATCAGAATTCAGAGAAATTAGGTGCTGGTCATGCAGGCAGCCAGCAGAAGAGGGAGAAGGTGCAAATCTCCTGCGTTCTGCCCGTTGTTACTATTGCCAACCACACCCAGGGACTGAGCATGCCAAAGCTGGCATAAAGGATATCCCCAGCATGGCATTTTTTGCAGTGCACAGAAGACAGAACATGGGTCATTTGCATGCGGTGCCACCAGTACCTGAAGCAAGAGAAAAGCCTTACTAAACTCTGCATCACGTCCATCCCCAGGCACTTTGTAATTCAAACACAAGCTTCAGTGCAGAAACACCTAAAAACATGCAAACACCTGAGGCTGCCTCTGCTCTACCACCGCCTCCCAATGATAAAGCCACTGGTCTCCCCCCAAAGGGAGACAGCCAAGGCCATTATCCAGACATGCCAGAGCTGATGCATAAACTGCGTGCTGTGTGCATTCAGACCCTGCTGATGCTCGTCTTTCTGCACTGCAGAGGAACTTTGGCCAGGTGGAATTCCATTTTGCATATGTGAGAACTCTGGGATCAGCTGATGCCAGGCTGGTGGCGTGCGTTATTTATTGCCTGGACCGCAGTTTGGACAGCCACCAGCAGGTGTCGGTAGAGCCCCTGTCTGTTCTATCTGCCCCTCAGCTGCTTCTGTTAGGTCTATTTAAGAGGGAACTGCCTTTGACCTGGTGCAGCAGGATTATGATTGCTTTGTGTGTATACCTCTTGAACTCTCTGTACCTCTTTGGCTTCTAAATCATAGTCTCCATTGGAATCTGGTGGCAAGCAGACTGTCTTGGCCACTTCCTGCTCCTAGTCCTCTTAGCTCTTGGAGGCGGCCAGCCCCTGTTCTGGGTCCCTTGGTGAGTGCACCAGCACTTTGGAGTTCCCTTTATCTTTGTGCTTGTGTTAGTTTTGTTTCTTTTGCCCTGTATAGTTTCTATCCTCATGTTACCCTAGGGTTCTGGGAGCGTCTCCGGGGCCTTTGCCCAGGAGTCAGCTGGTCTTACATGGAGCCTACCTGTGCCTGCAGCTTGAAGCCAGGACTCTGATTCCTGGTTCTATGAGGATTCAGATAATGATGATCCTGTTTTTGACCTTCCTGCCAATTCAGCTAGAAGCCAGGCCCCTGATTCCTGGTTTTATGAAGGTTCGAATGATGATGATCATGTTTTTGACCTTGATGCTAATTGTGCCAATGATGTTGCCGGGGAATGAGCTGATTGATTTGTGGATGATGTTGATGCATGGACTGATCTATCTGATGATGTTGATTGTGAAGATGATGTCTAGGACCAGCCATGTCCATATCCAGAGCATCCCACGGTCAATGCCAGTCAGCTTCCAGAGCGTCCCGCAGTCGGTACAAGTCCGCAGTCAATGTCAACGCGCCTCCAGAGCATCCCCAAGTCAGTGGCAGCCCATCTCCAAAGTGTTCCGATTACAATGCCAGTCTCCTGCTAGTATTCCGCTGCTCAGTGTCCTTGCCCCGTCGCCGGTACCTAGGAGCCTGGTGCCTGCACCCACTGTCCTGTGCCTACACCTCGGGCATCAGGACAGTCTCATCTTGAGCCCATCTTGCCTGAGCCACATCGTGAGTCAGCCGGTGGGCCCCACCACCATCACCACGAGTCAGCTACTGGGCCTCACTGTGAGCCAACCACGTCTGAGCCCCACCTCAAGCCTGCCTTGTCTGGGCCCCAAAGCAAGTCTGCAGCCGGGCCCCACAGTGAATCTGCTTTGTATGATCTCCACCAAGAATATGCCTTGTCTGGGTACTGCTTTGAACTTGCAACCGGGCCCTGCAGTATGCCTGCACCCGGGTCTTGCCTTGAACAGGCACCTGGGCTCTGCCTTGAACCAGCACCTGGGCTCTGCCTTGAACCGGCACCTGGGCTCTGCCTTGAACCGGCACCTGGGCTCTGCCTTGAACCAGCACCCGGACCCTGCCTTGAACCAGCACCCAGGCCCTGCCTTGAACCAGCACCCGGGCCCTGCCTTGAACCAGCACCCGGGCCCTGCCTTGAACCGCCACCCGGGCCCTGCCTTGAACTGGCACCAGGACCATAGCCTCGATTCAAAGACACATTCGTC
Source organism: Gastrophryne carolinensis (assembly GCA_027917425.1). Lineage (NCBI taxonomy): Eukaryota > Metazoa > Chordata > Amphibia > Anura > Microhylidae > Gastrophryne > Gastrophryne carolinensis. Next base: position 296,984,320 of record CM051237.1, on the reverse strand, counting down.
CGGACTTCCGTAGCTGTATGTGAAAGTTTGGGTGGGTGTTAGTCCTTTTTTTGCTTTTTTTCGTTCATTTTTCATTCGTATGAACGTTCGGGAGAATGTGTATATGCGCTTCCGATGAACAGAAGCAAATCGAATCATTTCCGTTAGTTTGGATCATTTTCCAAACAAAATCTGATATTTTTCGTTCATTCAGATAACTTACGTTGTTGGGATGGGCTTACGTCTGATTCAGAGAGCTGATTTCCGACGGATCACCACCCTATAAATCCGTTTCATTTCCGATCCACTTACGAGACCTTTGAGGGCTCGGATTGCTATTGTTGAACATGTTTTGCGGCTATGTGGAGGAGTCTGCACGCCTTTAGCACCAAGGCATTGCATAAATTGTATAGCAATGCATACCTGAATCAATACATTTCATGTATGCCTTATAGAAGCATTTTAATGCTGACCTTAATTAGTCCTTAGCATGTAAACCATTATTTGCCCACACATCCATATAATTGCTATATTTTTTTAGACTTATGTCCTTTGTGAATTATATTTAGATTGTTGAACTTGAATCTTAATTTTTTGTAGGAGTTATTGTTTTAGTCGGTTACCTTTGCTTTGTGTAATTATTTTACATTTGGTTGCAGGAACCGCAAGATGTGCCACTCACACAACATAAAAGCAGTGTTTGGTCCAGCTATGCGATTCCACAGTGTTCTTGCAGGGCATCCAGGGTCGTCCCATGATGCTTATATATTGCAGAGCTCTGGCTTATTTTGTCAGTTTGAGTCAGGAGAATTATCTGGTGGATGGCTCCAGGGTAAGTTTGCTCACATTCCATCAATCCATTTTCACTGTATGGCAATGAATATAGTTGATGACTCATGTCTTAACCTATGGCTGTTTTTAGCCCTTGATGACATGTTAAACAATATTGTAGCTTAGAATGTGTATTTTATGTTAGTATTTTTGAATTCTTTCAGGGGATTCTGGATATCCACTCCTGCCCTTGCTCCTGATGCCCGTTCTTTGCCTGCAGAATGCGGGCAGGGTTCTCTAATCGGGCACTATGCAAAACCCGGGCCGTGGTGGCGAGGGCCCTCTGGCTTTTGAAGTCCAGATTTAGGTGTTTGGACCATACGGGGGGGGGGGCACTGCAGTATGACCCCAACAAGGTTATACCAATATTTTAATTTACGTTTTTTAACAGGGACCACACGTGCCAGAGTGGCACCACTGAGTGTCAGGGTCCTTCAGTTGGTGGGCGAGATGCAGGAGCTGCGCAACTCGTTGGGGACCACAGATGAAGAATAATGTTCTGTGGCCTGCCATTGCTATGTATTTTGTTTTTTATAGTTGTAAAAATGTGAAATTTTCAAAATGTTTATAATTTTTATATTTTATGATGGAATAAAAAAAAATGTTACCGTGTCATTTCATTTACAAAATACATTAACACAAAACTAATGGGCCCAGAAATATTTAAATATGAATATTCACATGACCGAGAAGTGATTTGGGTGAGCTTTAAAGGTCCAAAAGGGAAGATGGAGGATAGTGCTAAGTGATTTGGGTGAGCTTTAAGGGTCCAAAAGGGAAGATGGAGGATAGTGCTAAGTGATTTAGCTAAACATTGTAGTAGAAGTGAGGGTGGCAAATATGTAGGCGAGCACATTAATGAGTTAAGTTTGTAGTGCGCAGGCGCAAGATCGTAAGGATTTCCGTCCGGATGATTATTTATTGAAAAAGGGAAACAGAATCTAACGGGAAACGTAAAGGATTCGTGGGAGGATACGATGGGAAAAGGGCAAAATCGAAAGCCTACGTTGTAACATGTGGAAATGAAACGGAAAAGTCACGCTGGAAAATGACTCGTATTCGTAATCTGCCATACGAACGGACGGAAACTTTACAGAAGGATTGCAATGCATGCATAGAATCACTCGTACACTCATACGAGAGCGGAAACATTTCACAAAAAAAAACAGATCGGCACTAAAACGGAAGGTTTTTTTTGTCTCTCTGAATTGAGCCTCATGTCTTGAACCAGCACCTGGGCCCTTTTCTGAGTCCACACTTGGTTTGCCTGAAACCTATCCAGTCAACCCCAATTTTCTGCCCAATGCCACCTGGGCCCTTTCCCCTATGGGCTCTAGCTCCATGGCGTACCCTGGAAGTGGGACAAATTATCTGGGTTTTTGAACTTTTCAAGTCACGGACCTGCCCTCTGAGTGGTGTTCTTTTTTTCAGAGGAGCATTCAGGAACCCGCTCCTGAGAAGAGGGACAGTGTGAGAACTCATGGATTGCCTCCACCTCTTCCATTTATACCACTACATCCACCTCTTCCTCCCCCTGGACCTCCTGTAAAAACCTGTAAAAAATGAATATATATATTTTTTAATTTATTTATGTATGTATTTAATTCTTTTGTTTTCTGTTATTATTTTGACTTTCGCTACTCCATTTTGTGCAGGACAATTGCCCTGGTGTTACCCTCAAATTGGCCTCTGACACCTGTTAAAATAATATGTTATGATTTATTTTTTTAATTTATGTCTTCATTTAATTTTTGTTCTCTGTTATTTTGAGTCCTTTTTCTAGCCCATTTTGTGCAGGGCAGGCGCTGGTGTTTCCCGCAATTTTCCAGCCTTCTAGCCCTTACCATCCCCATTGCTGTGCTCATTCATGCTGAGAATTCCATGGTACAGAGTGTCTGTTAGACCACTTTTTTTGTGTGGACCTGGAAAAATAGCCGCACATAGTCAAAAATCTCTCCTCTCTTTTTTTTTTTAGGGGATCCTTATTTGGTTTTTTGATCTGACTTTTCACTAATATAATTGTTATTATCACATACTTTATTCTTATTCTTTGTATGCTCGCTATTATATGTATGCATTTTTTGAGCGGAGCTTGCATTTATTCAGCAGCACAGGCTGCCAACTTGGTTTTAAATATCCTGTATCTGTTGTCTTTTATGGTCTTATAGCTTGATTACCCAATACAATTTCTTTTTAATGTTTTACTATGTGCAGCTATAGTTATTTCAGTGAGCTTTTTGGGCTTATTATTAACTAACCTGCACTACTCTGGTGACTTTTTAAATGCCCTATTTTTGTTTTCTAGTTCTGGAAAAATAAAATTTAAAGGAGGGCAAACTTAGGAGCCCTGCAACAGCTTCTACCCAGCACTGTAGGAAATGGAGAACCACATGGCACTGAGCTGCTTGCTGCCTTATTATTGCCATTGGGTGTACGTTCTCTTTGATTTCTAAACCATGTCTGTTCCCTCCCATCTACATAAATATCTTTGCTCTCCCACCCCTTTTTTTCAGCCCAAGCTTTCCTGCCCTTTTCCAGAATCTTTTGACTTTCATCCTCTACACATGAAGTTCCCGCTGACCAGAAGGGTTGGTAGGCTATATCTATCTTTTTGACTGTATATGTTTAGATATTGTAATCACTTTTTTTGTCTCTTGACTTTTTTCAGATATACAGAACGCTGATAACTTTCACACCATTAACTGTGAAGAAACTACAGTGCATATTGAGGCATCTTTAGAAAAACAAATAAACAGCCTTTATCCAAAAAAATGAGATGTACACTATAACACATAAAGTGCCACACCAGCATCATTAAACATGTTTTTTAATGTTGGAATTGTCAGAATTCTTTTTATTTATTGCACGAATAGGGTAAAGTAAGAGTGGAGAACAAGATTTAATGTTTTAGTTTGATCACCACAATGATTTATTATAGAAGCTTCCCTGGGCCTGCAAGAAATAAAGCGAGGAAGAAACACAGAGCGTTTTATGAGCTGCAACATTTAACTATCTGGATATATTTATAGTCTCCAGTAATTCATAGCATTTAAATGTAATGCTATAATGCAAATAGCCATTTCCCTCTAGCAGCTCAACTCATGAATAAACCTAAAAGGGTCTGGGGATGGAGACAGTGGCAGAGAGGGAAGAAGTATACGGAATAAGCGTAGCCTTTCTCCTGTTATTCCCGTAAAGAAATGTCACAGAAGGATCATGAGATCAGATGATGTCCCAGCATGGCCATTCTATGCTCTGCTATTTGTGACATGTCGCAGAACAATCAACAACCACGACAACAAAACAGGAATGCTGCCCTGCCAGCCCACAAACAAGATTGTATGAAATTGTATGAACAGGAAAACATGTTTTTCTGGAGCCATTCACCTTTTGTTTACAAGGTATATTAACATTAAAAGAAATAAAAAGGGGTTATTTAATTAGCCTCTTCATATTTGCAGAAGTACTGTAATTTATATGATCTTACATATAATATTTCGTTTTATAGAGCGAATGCAGAAATAAAAACAAGATACTTACCTTTGATCCTCCACAGCTCTCTGAGTCTGTATCATCAATATTTACCCTGTGAGGAGATATGATCCTGGGACCCATAGCATCCCCCACCTGGCTGCTGGGATCTGGCCATGGTCTGCTGTATGCGCCCTATGTGCATGACCAGTGTGTGAGGACATGCATGCAGCACAGGCTCTCATATTGGTATTGTAGAGAGATGTGCTGCAGGGGATCAGAGGTGAGTATCCTGTTTTTTGGGGATTTTTGCTCACAGTGCAGGTTAGAAAATACCGTGGGCTTTTATTTCAAATGTTTAAAACTTTTTGCACTTTTAAATTAAAGTAAACTTTATTGGGCCAAGCCAAGCAAGGTGAAAAGCCAATTAATTATTAAAAAAAAACTCATTAATAAATCGAACTCAAAGAAGACTATTGGAGCACTGCAGCCACTACATGCACTGCCGCCCTAGGAATCAAAATTTAGGATGCCTAATTTCTTAAATCCCTTGATCTGACAGCGTTTGGGATGCCCCGCTGCACACCCCCCTCAGCAGCCTTATAACTACCTCTTTCATGTTGTCCCACATAGCTGTCAACTGGCAGGACAACACACTCTAATGTGAAAGCCCGCCCAAAAGGTTGAGGTTCACGTGAATGACAAGGAATGTACAGGGCTGCTATTGCACAGGTGGTGTCAAATCAAGGGGACCTTCAGTCAGTTTTGATTGGAGGTCCTCCTATATATGCAGACCTGGAGCCAACAGTGAACACAAGTAACAGCTACATCAGTGTGGCAGACATCACTGAAGTGCTTACAGGGGGGACCCCCACCACGCTTAATCATGCCCTGGTAGGTGTAAATAAGCACTCTTCAAAACAGCATCCATTCTTCTAGGTACACAGTACTCAAGAAACTCAGTGGGAAAGTTGTTACAAAGATTTTGGAGAACTATCCACATATCTTCTTTGAATGTAAGTTTGCTTAAATAATTTTGCCACTTCATGTAATTCCAGACAGACTTAATGAATGATTTTGAGATGGGGGGTACTTGTTTTTCTTTACACTGAAGATTTTTGGTTGAAGGTTTTAGTGACATTGACTATATTTTTGGGATTGTTTGTTGTCTTTCTGCAGAATACATTTGGAGCTAAATTTGCAAGAACTACTATCTACAGACACACTCCAGGCCTTCTGCAACCTGTTGTTACAGCCTAATATTTCAAGGAGCACTTGCTGACATTTTTCTGATCCCAAGTTCCAATGTTTTGTGCATAGTTGAGCTAGTTGTTTTCATGCTTTGACTGCAATTTTTAGGTAAAGGCCAATTCTGGCCAGACTTCTACTAGCAGTATAGGGTTACCTTGTTTCTGCCAGTTCTGAACTGATGGAACTGCTGGGCATCTTCAGATTTTTATGGGAAATAAGCATGACGCATCTTTGATGCGCTGCATTTTGTTTCCTTGAATGGGCGTGGCATCTACTCTATGAAACCTTGCCTGATCCAAAAAGCTTGAACAACACATCTGGAAACCCCAGTCTTCTTTAAAGTCTTTGCATAGGGGAGACCTTGTTGTCTGATTGCTGTGCTCAGTCTTGCCAAAGTGTATGACCTATGACTTGAAACTGCCTTCTGCACCCTCACAGTCATAGCAGAATTTGGCTGGTCCACTCACAGTTTCAAACCTCCTACACAGCTGTTTCTGTTTCAGCTAATTAATGTTGATCAACCCACAAAATCATGATAGTTATTGTTATGATAATCATAAACCTGATTAAAATCTTTAAGAATGTATGTTGTTCTGAAGGCAAAACGTGCCTACCTTAACCCTTTGAGTGCCAGCCTACTGAGATTTTTTGTCACACTCTGTTGCCAGACTACTTTTCACGTTTTTGCGCTACACGTGTTCAACCTGGATTTTTGAAGGGATTTCCAGGGATTTTCCAGGAAAATTATATATTGTTTTTTTCAGCAGAGTCTGGGCTTCAACATGAAATGTCTTTTTTGCAATTTGTAGTGTTTTTTGTAATAAAAAATGTAAGTTTGTTAATAAAATATTATTGCGTGTGAAAGCCCTATTTCTCCCGGTTACAACGGTACCACATATGTATTGGTAGACACCCTTTCCTGCCCAGAAAACTCCCCCAAACTGAAACAGCAGTTTAGGAGATTTCAGGATACAACTATGCAATATGATTGCATAGTTGTAAGGGGTTAATTTAAAAAAAAAAAAATGACATAGGGTTCCCCTTACCCAGCATTACCGACCCGGACCAGCTATGGGGGCTTGTAGAACAGGGCGCAGGGGCCAGCATTGGTGGCCCCTGGCCGTGCACATAGCCACTAAGTGGCCCGGGCCCTTCTGCCCCCCCGGCTGGGGGTTATGCTGGCCGCAGGTGATTGCCAGCCCCAGAGCCTTGTGAACTGGTATAAGGGGTCTCATGGACCCCTTACCAGTTCACAAATAGTTAAAAGTAAAAAAAAACCACAGACACAAAATATTATATTATTCTTTTTTTTACTTATACTTACCTCCCATCCAGTGTCCCGCGCCGCTGCAGATGACACTTGTCGGTAGTGATCAGAGCAGGGAGGGAGGCAGGGAGATCAGAGCCACCCTGCCTGCCACCCTCCCTGCTCCGATCGCTACTGACAACTGACAGATCGGAGCCCGGGTGCCGGTAACCCGAGGAGCTGGGTGACGTCATCAAGTGGGCGGGGTTATGGGCGTAGCCAGTGTCGGCCGAAGAGGATGGTGAGGGCCTGTTTCTGGGCCCTCACCCGAAGCGTGGAAAGCCCAGGGGGGGATCGGAGCCCCCCCTGGTGAAGAGAAGACCAGGGGAGAGCCATCGTGCTGCGAGGTGAGTAAATGACATTTACTTTTTTTTTTTTTTTCTTGCAGGTCAGTGGACCTTTCTTTTGCCCACACGTAGATGTTTTTAACCCTTTAAGTGCCAAGCCTGTAGGTACTACGGGGTTGCTTCTCCGACCGTTAAGTGCCAACTCCGTAGTAACTACGGGCTGGCTTTCCCCCCTGCTAGTTAAAAAAGTTAAGTAAAATAACACTCACCTGACCCCTCGTTCGAACCCGCCGGGTCTTCTCTTCACTCTGGGGGTATCTGATTACCCCCAGGGGCTCTTCTGCCTTCAGTAGGGGGCAAAAAATAGCCTGCCCCCCTGCTTTGGGAGCCGCTGCTGCTAACAATAAAAAAAAAGTAAAAAACTTAACCCTTAAAATTAAAGAAAAAAAATGTGGTTTCCCCCCCCCTTCCCTTATGTTCTGTGACCCCCACGCCAATTCTTTTCTTGATTTAACCCTTTATAGTGTGGATAGTAGTTGTATTTTATTTGTAAATGTTATAAAGTGCTCGTTTCAGTTTGGGGGGTCTCCTGGGCAGGAACGGGGGGCTACCGATACATATGTGGTACCGTTGTAATCGAGAGAAATGGGGCTTTCACATGCAGTATGGTTTTCATTAATAAAACAAATGTTTTATTTAAAATTAAGAAGACAATTGTCTAAAAAACATATATATATTTTTTTTTATTTAATATTTTAATAAACAGTATAAAAATTACAAACAAGACATTTCATGTTAAAGCCTAAACTCTGCTGCAAAAATATATATATAATTTTCCTGGAAATTCCTGCAAAAATGGCGCAAAACATGGCACATAATGGGGGAAAATGACCTGTCAACAGAGGGTGACAAAATCTCAAGAAGGCTGGCCCACAAAAGGGTTAATAGTACCTATGCATGTTGGGTATTGTTCTGCTCGGGGGACCTTGCGCTTTCAGACTTAGCTTGTTTTTTCTTGTCTGCATATTAATATTTTAGGAAAAGATGTTTTTTATTCTGCTTTTTTTATACATTTTTTTAGGGAAACTCTGCGCAACCAAAGAATTCTTTGAGGGATTACTTCCAGAAAGATGAGCCCACTACAACAAGCTGGGTACACTTATAAAGCTTAACACGTGTACTTTCACGGAATATATGATTTGTGGGGGGTATTCCAAGTGTAAAGGGTTGTTTTGGTTGAAAAATCGCAAGGTGGGCAGTTTGCCTGCAGAGCTGAAATTTTCAAGGAAAATTACCGTTACGCACATGCTTTACTTTGGGGTGTTTGGCAACTCTTCCCTTGACAGTAGCTATGCATGTTGGGTATTGTTCTGTTCAGATGATGTTGCTTTTTCAGATTTAATTTGTTTTTTCTTTTAACTTGTTTTTTTTAGGAAAATGTGGCTTTGATTCTGCTTTTGTATCCTTTTTTAGGGAAACTCTTTGCAACCAAAGAATACATTGAGGAATTATTTCCAGAAAACTATGGCCACATCAACAAGCCTGGTACGTCTAGGAAGCTTGAGTACTTCCAGAGAATATATAGTTTGTTGGGGGTAATTCAAATCTAAAGGGTTGTTTTCATTGAAAAATTACTTATCTGAAAATCCCCTAAAGTGCTTTTTCAGTTTGGGGGCGTGTTCTGGGAAGGAAAGGGTGTCTACCAACACATATGTGGTATCGCTGTAACCGGGAGAAATTGGGATTTTACTATTATAAGATTTTATTGACGAACTTACATTTTTTATTACAAAAAAACACTACAAATTGTAAAACATAGATTTTTATTTATTTTTGTGCTCATATTTCACCCAAAAATACTGAAAATACACCTAAAAAAATACAAACAAGACATATCATCTTGAAGCCCAGACTCTGCTAAGAAAAACAATATATAATTTTCCTGGGAAATCACTGGAAATCCCTTCAAAAATCACATTTGAACATGCGTAGTGCAAAATAGTGATAAATGGTCTGGCAACAAAGGGTGACAAAAACTCAAGGTAGGCTGGCACTTATAGGGTTAAAAGACTCTGTCCAGGCAAACAAAAACTTCCTCCATCCTTTTGCCCTTTAAGAACAGTGTTAAATAACCCATTTTAAAGCATCTCAAAATCTCAGACTATATGTAAATACCATAGCTGATCTAAGAAGGGTGTGTCATGGTGCAGCTTTATGAGTCATCACCACACTGTGGGACCACTATGGCTTGCCAGGCTCACTTGAGCATCAAGGGACAGAGTGGCTGGTAGACCCCCTTTTTGTGCGGTCATGGAGAAATAAAATTAAAAAGGAGGACAAACTTTGGAGAACTCCTGCAGCTTCTAACCAAACTGATGGGACCACATGGGACAGGCATCAAGTGTGCCGTTTGCTGCCTTTTTATTGCTGTTGAGTTTACACTCACTTTTAGTGGTTATGACAAACACATGTAGAATTTAAAATGATTGTAAAGACAAAAGCTAAAATTCAAAAAAAAGCAGCTTACCTTGCCAAACATTCCTCCAGCGCTGTCATTCTGGTCAGCGCCCTGAATGAGGAAATCCCCTTACTCACTCAGAGCTCCGGCCACACCTTGCCAATGGGGGCCAACAATTCTCTTGCAGGTTCCATAACGGAACCATGCCCCCTCTCATGCATTCAATGGTGGCTGAGCTGCCATGAAGCCCAGCTTACCCCTGCCCAGCCTCCTCCTAGCGCTGCTTACCCTACTGCCTGAGCCGGGGAAAGGAGCTGACACGCTCACTGCCCGAGAGGGTCAAAACCCCGCTCCCTGCACTCTCCCCCTCTCCTCAGTATGTGATGCTTCTGAGGCAAGATGGCGGCGCCCATATCCTAGAGTCCTGAACAGATTTGCAGCCCAGTGGGGCAAAGATTAATAAGTAAGTGAATAAAAACTTAAATATATTAAGATATATATTATATTTAGTACACAATGAAGGCTCAAGATGGCAGAGGCTTCAGTGCATGCAGGTCCCTATTGGAATCTATAGGGTGGGACATTTATGCAAATGTATTAGAAAGTGGGGAATAACATAATTGCACATCAGGAAGTTTTTGTGCTGCTTCAGGTTTATATGCCTCTGATTTCCCAACATGAACTGCAGCATAAGGCATGTTGGTCCAGTGCTTAATTATTTCAGGAGTTGTAATAACTTCATTAAACTGAGAAAACTGATTTGGTTATTCTGAGTTCATCAGAATATGTGAGTTTCTTTGGGTTAGTACACAGGTGTCAAACTCCCTCCTGAAAGCCAGCAACAGGCCAGATATTGCGTATCTCCACACAGGCACAGAGGTGGAGCGATTAATGCTCATACAGGGCTATAGAGACATCTATGTGGAGATCCACAAAACCTGGCCTGTTGCTGGCCCTTCAGGAGTGAGTTTGACACCCCTGGAGGTAAACCACAACATTAATGTTCACTCCCAGATATGTCTTTTTTTTTGTTTAGTTCTTGTCTGCCACATTGCAATCTTATGAATCTAAGAAGATTTTTTTGAATTTAAAGGGACTGCTCTTTTATCTATAGATGAAGTTGGTATATCATCGTTCTTAAAAATGGGAGAGTCTTGGTCTTCCCTTTATCAATTCTTGTGAAGAATCTGCTATTGTCGGTAGGGTCTGGGTATAGGAGTCAATATTCGGATCTTTGTCTGAATATATGTATTTTAAATTTAGTTTGTGGGCAAATAAGTAAAAATCATTGACCAGATAAAATTCTGATCGTACCTGATCAGGACAAAAATGTAAACCTAGTGAGAGGACTTTCTAGTGCCTCAGTCAGGACAATAGAAGATAAATTAACAGTGTTGTTAGTTTCCTGATTAGTTGCTACTTGCTGCCTATGTGAAAAATCTAGGGTACTCTTGAGCATTTTTCTTTGGGGGGGGGGGGGGGGTGATCACTATTTTGTTTTGAGTCTGTGTTGGATATAATGTTGCTTCCACCTACTGATTGTATTTCTAAATTCTCTAAAGAAATTCCCCATTTGAGAATTAAACCTTTAGATCTTTTCTTTGGGGTACAGATCTATTTGTCTTAGGTCTGACATAATTTATTGTTGGTTTTAGTATGGAAACATACTTCAGGATTCCAGGGAGCAGGCATGCCTCCACTCTCTGGACCTCGAGGTATCTGAAGAAGTGTGTTGATATGCATTCTCTCTATTCCTTCTCTGTGTTCTACCTCTAATGAATTTCCATCGGTAGGCTTGTTTATTCATATTAGCCTGTTTATACCTTTTTATTTTCTTTGGTTTCCACCAAGTTTTTACTACATTTCTCAATGGATTCATTAATCTGTGTATTTCTTCGTTCAAAAAATGAATCCTTTGGTGATCTGTCCAGATTTTTACAGAATGTGTCAATTTCTTTATTTATTTGTTCCAAATTTTCTTGTTGTTGTTTAATTAATAACTTAATCAGCTTTGTGGAACATTCATAACACACTTGTCTCCCATTGTTTTAAATTCAATTCTGATAAATCCTTAATTTGTGGAAATAAATTAATCCGTAATCCTCTTGGAACTACTGATTCTTCTACCTATTTGTTTAGGTAGACTATATTCCACCATCATTTTCATATAGTTTGTTGTTTAAAGTGGACCAAAACCCAGGATTTTGACTATCCTGGTTTTTGGTCTTTGCTCCCACGGGCACACCGAACGGGGATGCCCCACTGTGTGAAACCCCCCAGGTCACCCGATCCCCCGGTCCTACAGCGCATGCAGAGCCCTCTTGTCCAATCACTGAGATTCTCTCAAGCCCCTTCGCCCTGGAGCTCATCTAATGCGAGCGGATCTGAGCGTGCTGGCAGCAGCAGCCGCCACTACCCTTTAACAGAGAGCGTGCCCGCGCCCCCATGGAAACACAGGGGGAGAGGATTTCTCGACGATTCCAACAGCATTACAGCAGTATAACCATCCAGGGCACCAACTATGCAGGGCTTGTAGGGTGGCCCCTGGCCCTGGGGGTTACAATCCCCCATACCCTTCACGGCCCCTGGGCACTTCTGTCTCCCACCTGGACTTTGGGAGGCAGGTAATAGGGGGGTCAAGAGTTAATGTCAAGTCACCCACTTGCGGCAGCTGACTTGCCAGCCCCCCCAAGCCTTGTGAACTGGTATAGGGGTCTCTGTCTGAGCAAAGCACAGCTACTATAACCCCGCCCCCTGTAGTTTTGCCACTCTCCTCAGTATGTGATGCTTCTGAGTCAAGATGGCGGTGCCCATAACCTAGAGTCCTGAACAGAGTTGCAGCCCAGTGGGGGAAAGAATAAGTGACTAAAAACTTAAAATATATTAATTTTAGATCCTGGGGAATAGTTTTTTAAGGGTTTGGGCTTTTCATTAAATCATGCTGAAGGTCCGGTTTAAAAGTAATTTATTTTCTCTACTTACCTCGAACCTTTCCGCGCCGCTGTCCCTTGCCTATCACCGATGGCAGCTGACAGTGATAGCTGGAGGGGGGATGGTAGGGCATCAGAGTCCAACTTCCCTCGAGCGATCACTACCAGCATCTGAGGATGGTTGTCAATGGAGCGGGATGTTGGGTGATCCCCCCCCCCCAGGCTCTTCGGGCTCCCCAGGGCCCCCCACCGCAAACAATGAGCGGTGGACCCAAAATTGGGTTTCCATCCACTTCAAGGAGAGGCGACCACATTAATTTGACATGACTGGAATTAGAAGGGTTAATACCATTTGAGCAGGGCACTTGTGTGTCATTGCTCTTTAATGCCAATTGTTAGTGGAGTGTCCACTAGTTCAGGGCACTTAAGGGGCATTTTCCTGTTGTTCTATCCTCCTGCCCCTGCCCAAGTTGTAGACCTAGGCATCCCAGATGCCAACAACTTATGTTGGAGGACACTCTCGATGATGATGTAACCCTAGTGGTGACTGCTGCAGCTTTTTGCAATGTTGAGGCTGAGAGGGAGGCTAGCAGGGAGGAGTGGGTGGAAGAGAATGCCAGTGGGGATAACTAGGTCCTAGCCCCAATGTGGACTGAAGGACATCAGAGTTTGGAGGAAGAGGTTGTGATCACACAGCCCCAGACAGCCAGCAGAAGAGGGAAAAGGGTGCCAGCGGTCATCCCTGCCACTGCTCACCATGCCCAAGGACTGAGCACGCCAAGGCAGGCGCCGCTACCGAGCCTCCTCGTTTCCCCCCTAACGGAGGATGTGGGACCACCCCATCCCTCCACCACCACCTCCAGCAGCAGCACCACTATCACCAAGCCAATCCACACCACCCAAGGAAAGCGTTCAGCTTTCCATCCCACAGACTTTGAAAAGAAAGAGGAAGTCGGGCCCATCCAACCGACAAACCCAGGCCCTGGATGCATTTCCAAATTGCTGGCCTTAGAAATGCTCACATTCTGCTCGGTGGAGACAGACAGTTTTAAAGATCTGATGGCAGCGGCTGTTCCACAAGCCGCCTCTATGTTTCTCACCAGGCCATCCCTATCCTGTACCAACAGGTTGTCAAGAAAATAAAATACACTTTGGGCAATGCCATTAGTTCCACTGTCCACATCATCACTGGCACGTGGACAAGTAAGCATTGGCAGGGGTGTTACATCTCCCAAACTGCCCACTGGGTCAATGTATTGGAATCTGGAACTGAGGCATAAAGCACTGTGTCGCATATCCTTCCACCACCCAGGACTGCTGGAAATCAGTCAGTGCCTCCTACTTCGCTTGCTGGTGCATGTGCTCAACTTGGTGGTGCAGAGCTTCCTGGCCCATTTTCCAAACATGCCACAGCTGCTGCATAAAGTGCATGTCGTGTGCACGCACTTTTGGCGTTCACCCTGCTGCTGCTCACCTGACTGTGCTACAGAGGAACTTTGGACTTCCCACCCACCGCCTCATATGTGACTTGCCCACCAGGTGGAATTCCACATTGCTAGAAAGGGTGTGGGCAGCAGCAAGCAATAGTGGGGTTTCAGCTACAAAATGCCCAGGTGAGTAGAAGTGCAAACCACTGCACTTCACCACCAATGAGTGGGCCTGTATTAGGGACCTCTCCGCGGTGCTTCCTATAAATCAACCGTATGGTTACCGCTGATTACGCCTTCCTTTTCCTGCTGGAAAAAACCTTTAGGCAATGATGGAGCATGTGATGTGCACATGTGGCTCGTAGGGTGGGTTGCTGGGCCAACAGCAGCCAGGTATGCCAGTGTCCAGCCAGTGGACAGTTGTGGAGGATTCAGAGGAGGAGGAGGATTTTCTCTCACAGCAGGATGGCACCCAGCACAGCTCATGTATGTCAGTAGAGAAGGAGGAGGAGACACCTGACACTGAGGACAGCTTTTCCTTGACTCAGGGCAGCCTGGCTCCAGTGCCTGCCTAGTCACCAGTGCCGATTACTAGGTGGCCACCCGTCTAGATCCCTGCTATAAGGGCAACATCACCTCCTTGATAACAGCACTGCCACGGGATTGCAAAATGAGAAAGTACAAATGCACTCTGGTGGATGCACTACCCAGCCGAATTTGAGGGCTAGGTGGTGACAAGAGGTCGAGGAGGAGGAGCAGGTCGCCAATGCAGCAGAGCACCAATACCACCTCACAGGGAAGGGTGAACATGGGCACAATGCGGAACAACTTATTCCATTGTCTGTCACATCCACCACCATCAAATATTAACCATAGTACCAGAAAGCAGACTTTGACTCACATGGTGGTTGACCTTTGATGCGCCTCCTGGTACTGAGCAATGGGTCTTCCTCCCCATTCAATTTCTGGATTGCTAAAGTGGACATGTGGCCAATGCTGGGAGGTGCTGGCCTGCCCTGCAGTAAGTGTCCTATCAGAACATGTATTCAGAACCACAGAGGGTGTCATCAGTGACAGGAGGATCCGCCTAACCACAGCCAACGTGGACATCTTTACATTTCTTAGTATGGCTGTGCATCCCTGGCATACCTTTAGGCATGCTATCTCCTTTTATTGTCTACCGCCAACCCTCTGACAACCCGGCTTGACCCTTGAGCATTCTCCTGTGTATCCTCGAATCGGAAGGACCTGTAAGTCTGAATCCTTTGTGCTACCTAAGTCCTGGGGCAACCAGGTCTGGTGAGGCAAATGGGGGCTTGTCTATAGGCAAAAGCAGCAGATGGGGGTGCCCCGCTATGTGAAACCTCCCAGATCGCAAGTAAAAACTCACCTCACCCGCTGCTACGGCGCATGTGCATCCGCTCGTCCAACCAGCGCGCTTGGAGCCGCTGTGGTATGTGCGTCAATGAGATGTCTTACCGCAGTGGCTTCCCTCTAACAGGGAGTGCGCACGGGCACGCACCCTGCTAAAGAGAAGCACGAGATGCAGCCGTGGCCCGCGCATGCGTCGTTGGACCGGCAATCAGTTTAAGTGCAGCGGGTGTCCTGCACTTTAAAGTGAACCAATGCCTTGGATTTTCACAATTTGGGGTTTCGGTTCGTCACCCTGGGGAACCCCAGTTTGTTAAACCCGTCAGTTTGCCAGTTTTACTTACCTGTCTAATGAGCCCACAACACAGGCATGTTTTTTTCTAATCAGCTTCTCTGGCTGCATATATTAATGTGTGGCTGTAGAAGCTGAATGAAACCTAGTTGTGAGCAAGATCAGCTCAGCATCACTTGCATTCTTCGGTTGTGTGTGGCCACGCACAGCCATTCAGTTACCGCAGGAGGGATTGAAAACTGCTTCTGCGTTAGATAACAATAGTAATAGAAAATATTAAAAAATGCTAGATCAGCTCAGCACCTTGAGCACATCCTTGTGGCTCAGAAAAGGGCCCCATAGATTGTAGTTACATTCCTGCCTGCAAAGGTTGTAAATATAAACTGACATAAACTTACCAATTTAGCTGTTAGTAATAGAAACTGTTTTGCATAACATAACCCACGACTATCCACACAAACTAATTCTGCATTCTGTATGCGATATCAGAATGATTACCCTTCTCATAAAACATCTCCGCTCTATATTTTCATTATCATTTTTATTGACGCATAAAACTCTGTTAACTTGCAGACAAACTGCATTATTTGCACAATAGCAGCTGCACAAAAGTGTCTTAACAAAACTTGCCAAAAGCCGCGATATTGCCATTGCTTAAATTGGATCCTCTTTATATGTTTAATATTCACCCTTCAGCAAGTACTTTAAAACTTTTATTTGGAACAAATAATACATTTTATTTCGTTTGGCTCATGTATCCCAGCTGTGAACAATATCATTATGCACAGCAATTATTTTTTTGCCATTTTCTGAGTGGTTCTCTTTTGAATAGCTCTAGTTTTGTAAGCCATTTGTGTCTTGGTTTGACTTGAAATATAAAAAAGTGATTTTAGTACACGGCAGAAAAATCTTTTTCTTTGAATATGGAAGACACAGGCTTTTCTTCTTCTGTTTAGCTGATGGGTAATGTTCACGATCACCAGGAGAGGGTTCGGTGCCTGAGTACATTACCCTGCTTAGGAAATGCGGCATCAGGAGCATTCGTTTGTAATGACTATCCACAGCAACAACCCGTCATTTGGGAAATGACTTGTTTGCTGTGTTAGGGGTGCCATAAGGGGCATAGTACAAAACGGAACATGGAGGTAACCTCCTTCGTGTCAGCAGCAGAAACATTTTGTGCATAGATCCTAGAGAAAATGTGAGAAATTCCACGGGGAGGCCGATTCATTAACAGCGGCAGGTAGCGACAGTTGAGCGACTGTAGCAGTATTTTCACAGCGCCCGCTAGTAGTCGCTGTGATTGGCCGTTGTTCGGTAGTTGATAGCGACTCAGTCGGTTTGCCGTAATGTTGAATATTGGGTGAGGAGTCGCTATTTGACAGGTTCCGCGCTGTATGGGAGCGCATGATAGCGACTGGTCAGAGCGACCGGCTTCCACCATATTCATTAACAAATCACGCTCCAAAAATTCTCGCGCTGTAAAATGCATGTTTAAACCCCAGAGCGCTGGTGGCGATGTATTAAAGGTAGTTTTTTAACCCCCAAGCAACCATATTTTTGGAAACCAAAAAAGTTTTTTAAATAATTTTGTAATATGAATAAATTAATATCAGACCTGTAATATCAATTCTGTACAATTTTTTTCTTTTTTTTTTTTACCTTAAAAAAATTACCTAACATGGCAGAAGTGGTCACAGAATTTCTCACATTTAAAAAAGAAAATAAAAAAAATGAATAGCAATTAATTATGAATATTTAAAGATTGCTCCATTGAAATGCATTGGAGAGCGCCAGGTAGCGAGAGGTCATACCTGTCGCTGTTCAAGGTCGGACGCTGGCGCTGTGGGCTGAGGCTGGAATAATGATGAATGAGTGGCTATATGGCGCTATCTCAGTCGCTAAGCAGGATTGGCTTGATAAATGTGTGATTGTGGTGGGGAGCCGGCGTTCTCGTGGCGGTGCCCGTCATTACCGGCCGCTCACCAGTCGCTACCTGTCGCTATTCCTTCATAAATAAGGGCCCTGGAATCACTTACTGTGTATATAGAAAGTGCAGAACTGCATTTGGGGCAGCCATTTCCCTACATACCTCAGTAGGCTCCCACCCTAAAGGGTGAGGGTGCCCTTTCATACAGATGTGGCTGTTGCCGCAGCCTCTGGTGTGTTTTGCCACGATCGCTTACCCTTGTAGAAAGATGGTAAATTGGTATCTCTGGTATTTCTGCATATCTACTTTTTTTATGACTTCTGAAAACAGCTTTTATATTGTTTATTAATAATGTGCTCTCTTATATCCCATTATTACTGCTTTAAATGCATTCGGTTATCTTAGAATTCATCATATGAAGATTGCACAGTTCTCATTGAGAGTTGTATTATTTTATATATTAATACCCATTGGGTAGGTGCTCCTGTCTGTTTTAAACGTCTTTTTTTGAGTATTTTAGATTACTAATAAAGTACAGTTTTGTATATAATGAGCTCCCCTATTTTATAGTTATAGTTAGTGGTTGTACTTAGTAGTTTATTTCAATGGTTTTGGATATATATATATATATATATATATATATATATATATATATATATATCATTTCATTACTGTGCCACCCTTTGCTTGTCTGTTGGCAGCAAGGTTCGCAGAATAACAGGCTGATTCACTCATTACTAACGCCAGGTAGCGACAGATGACCTTCTGTAGCGCGGATTTCAGAGCGACCGCTACTCGCTGTGCTCGGCCATGGATCATTGTTTCAGAGTGCCTCAGTCGCTGGCCAGCATTGATGAATATGATGTGTGAGTCACAGTACTACGCTGTATGGGACCGAACGGTAGCGCCAGCTCAGTGCAGCTGACTCACACCACATTAATCAAAAGATCAGCCTCAAACATTGGCGGCGCTCAAAATCATGTAGTTGTAGCCCATAGCGCCAGAGGCTGTGTGTTTAAAGGCTGTTTTTGAACATGTATCCACTAGTAACAAAGCAAAAACATGGAATTACATTGTTATAACATTGTAACATGAACACTTTAATAACAGTAAGGACAATTCTGCATAAAAATATTATTAATCCAAAAACTTTTCAAAAATGTCATTTTCTTGCCCAGGATACATGTCAGAAAGTTTTGAGATTTAAAAAAAAAAAAAAAATTTTGGATCAGGAAAGGGATTTAAGGATCGTCCATAGAAATGTATGGGAGAGCGCCAGGTAGCGACAGGTAAGACGTTGCGCTCTGCAGGCTGAACGCCGGCGCTGTGCCTGGGATAATGATGAATCATATGCTACATGGCGTTCTAGTCGCTCACCAGATTCGGCTTCATAAATGTGGAATTGCGTGCCGTGTCCGGCGTTCACCTGCTGCTACCTGGTGCTGTACAGGCACTACCTGGCGCTATCCCTTCATGAATAAGGCCCTTAGTCTTAAAGCAGACCAAACCCATCTAACCTCACCCTCTGTGCCCCCTCACCCAAGTACCTGGGGCAATGCAGCTATAGCGGGGGTTGCTCAATCTTGACATCCCCTGCTTCCCTCTAGGCTGAGGCACGCTCCTGCCCCAGCCTATCAGAATGGGGTAGTTTGGGGAATTTTTTAGTGTTGCAGCTTTTTTCAGCTAAATATTTCAACCGTCCCATAACCAGCTCATTTCTGTTAAAAAAGACTATGGGGATTATTTAAGAAGGGCTAGCGCCAGGTAGTGCCTCATAGCGGCAGGCAGCGTCTGGTGAACGCTGGGCGCTGTACACAAAACCACATTTATGAAAGCAATTCTGGTAACAGCGCCGTGTAGTGTCCGATGTATTATTACAGGTGTATAGAGGTGGCGCTCTAGCTTCCAGAGCGCCAGGTATTACCTTTCGCTCAGTGTCGCTCTTCCATACATTTCAATGGCCGTTCATTTGTTTGTGTTTAAACAGCGTGTTTTACATTTTTTTTGCTCAAATCGTTGTGTCACCTCTCCTGGCTGCAAACAAACACTTTTAGAAACTTTTTTGACTTTTTATATTTTTATGCAGAATTATCATTACAGGTCTGGCACTAAAGTGTCATTGTCCCAGTGTTAAAACAATGTCATTCCATGTGTTTTAGCTTTGTTATTGGTGGATATGTGTTCAAAAACAGACTTTAATCACAGCAACTGGCGCTGTGTGTGTCCTTTTTTGATAAGTATGGTGTGGAGTCCTGAGAGTCGGTCGCACTGAGCTGGCGCTACCTTTCGCTCCCTGCAGCGCCGTACTGGTGTTAGAGCGTCCAACATACATCACATTCATCAATGTGGGCCAGGTTACTACAGCGACTGAGCTGTTACAGCGCCTGATACCCGCTTACAGCGTCTACTAGCGGGCGCTCTAAACGCCACTACACAGACGCTCATCTGCCGATACCTGCCGTTAGTAGCGAATCAGCCTCCACGGGCCTATGGGCCGAATTTATGATGTGTGCCATTAAGCATCGTTCTGGTGCCCAATTTTGAAGCGCCAGACTTTTTTGCGCAAATTTGAAAAAAGCATTTGTATTTGGTGGGAGGAAGTGAGATTTTGTTTTAAAGTAAAAGACAGGGCCAAAAGAAAGATTATTCTACATTGTTCTGGTAAAGATGGATCCTGGCATGATATACAGATGCGTTACTGTAGTTAAAGGGGGCTTTTATTTTTTTTAACTCTAAAAATACATTTGTTGGCGAGAAGGGATCCAAACCATTAGGTAAAGATTAATTGGTGGCATTAAAGTTTTCTGTAACTGAAAAAAAAAGCTGCTGAATATCAACATTCATCAGATCAAACCAAAACTTCTGGATGAATTTGAGTCTGTCTGGGCAGATAAAATAAAAAATACCATACTTGCCTTTTGTCCCCTTAGCTGTTCTGTCCTACTTTGGCAGTGTGTGGAAGTGGACAATTGTAAATGTAGCCAATAAAATAATATATCTGCATAGATTTTTCTACTAATGATCTCATGCCTCATAAAAGAGGGCCTATCTAAATATGTATTTCACCGCTAATATAATAACTATGGCTCTTTGAACTGTAAATTCAATTTGATAGCTTACTAAAAACTATTCTGGGCCACCACTAATCAGATATTTATTACGCATAGTCAAAATTAGTTCCCATTTGGAACATTTGGCTTTTTATATTAAATGATAAAAAGATATAGTGGAAAATAATGAATAATGCCTTCCTGAATGCCATAGCAGTTGTGATTGCTGAATGGTTATGACGAATTTCATAATTTTGCATGTGTTATGCTTTGCTTAGTATTTACTTGTGATATGGATGATGGATTCTGGATAAGGCCCCATTTTCCACAGAAGATGGCATCAAATGCCTCCTAATTGTATGGAGACATGCAGTATATAAAACTCCAATGCTCCAAACACTGTAAGATCAGCTAAGCTTAGAAGGAATTAATTAAGTGGTCTTGCTTGGCAAGATCACTTATTGTTCTTGCTGATATATTATTCTTATTCTTATTTTTATTCCAAGCATTTTTGCACTGTAACTCCTCCCTCAGTTTTGACACTACATAGACCATAATATACGTGCGGATCGTTCCCGAATGGTGTGCTTATATTTTGTGGAACGTTTCGCCAAACGGTTTCCGAAATATTGGCGTTTTTCTGGCGCAATTTTCCCATAGGAATGAATGGGAGGAATGTTCGAAAGCTAGAGTGGGAACTGAGTGTGGAGTCAAAAATCAGGACATGATTTCTAAACTGCGACCTCTCCCTCATTTTTAATCCCACCTACACAAATCTTATATCAAAACGTTCAGCTATCCCTGCTGCCGCTAAAAATGTCCAAGGCTAAGCCATAGCCCGAACAGATTTCACAATATGACCTTTTGTTTGCAACTCACACCTCCCATTGACATTCATTGAAACTCCACTCTAGACACCACAAATTTGAATGGCAATTTCTAAACTGCGACTGTGCCTTCATTTTTAATATTTCAGAGACATGTTATGCACCACATTGTTCGCCTAGCTCTTGTGATTCTTACAGTATAAAGCTCTTTGCTGTAGGATGTATACTTTTTAAGCTACAGTCATTTGAATATGGCAACCACCAGTGCATTAGAAATGTGTTTTAATGTGCATTCTCAGTTTACCTCAGAGTGAGTTTCCATAGCAACACAGCTGCAGCCTGGCTCGTTACAGCTGCTCCGCCCACACACCCAGTCTCAGGAAACTCCCCTTAAAGGAGCAGTATCGCAAAATTTGCATTAAAAAAGATAAATAATTAAATAGCCACACAATAGCTTCTAACATGTCTACAAATAATCTGGCAATAGAAAAAAGAAGAATGCTTACTATCTTTACTCAAAACAATCCATACAGTTACTCTGCCTACTCCATATAGTTACTGTGTTCAGTCAAACCTTTCCACAGTTACTCCAGCAACTCCAAACACACAACAGTTACTCAAGTCATTCCACCCAGTTACTCCGCCCACTCCACCGAGTTACTCCGCCCACTCCACCCAGTTACTCCGCCCACTCCACCCAGTTACTCCGCCCACTCCACCCAGTTACTCCGCCCACTCCACCCAGTTACTCCAGCCACTCCACCCAGTTACTCTAGCCACTCCACCCAGTTACTCCGCCCACTCCACCCACACAACAGTTACTCAAGTCACTCCACCCAGATACTCTGCCCACTCCAACCACACAAATTACTCAAGTCACTCCACCCAGTTACTCCGCTCACTCTACCCACACAACAGTTACTCAAGTCACTCCACCCAGTTACTCCGCCCACTCCACCCAGTTACTCCACCCACTCCACCCAGTTACTCTGCCCGCTCCAGTTGTAGAGAACTGGCGGAGGCAAGACCACTTCACGCAATTTCCCCGGAAATTGCACTTTGTCTAGTTATGATTAAAGATTGCTCCATTGAAATGCATTGGACATCGCCAGGAAGCGACAGGTCATACCTGTCGCTGTGATGGGATTAGCAGCGGCGCTGTTCGTTGCAGTCGCTACATGATGAATCCCGCGCTAGCTGTCGCTCTCGCCGGCGCTAGCCTCATTTAGCATGATAAATGCGTCATTGTGACCTCCGCCGGGCGTACTTGAGTCGGTAGCCGCCGTTAGCTGGCGGTACCTGGCGCTCGTCAGACACTACCTGGCGCTAGCCCTTGATAAATAAGGGCCCAAGCAGTTAGAAGGCTTCTAGCACTCATACCCACTTAGCCACTAGGTGCTCTAGATTTTCTCCCACAGCCAAAGCAATAATGGTAGCTTAATTGTTAGTAGCTGAACAAATTGGATCGTAAGCTCATCTGAAGAACAGTGACCAGGAATTGCTGGAAAATAGGGCACATCTCTTATCATTCCATGTCCCTGGGTAGTTAGCAGCTATATTCTGCACATTCAAATCACCATCGGTGACCAATAGGATTTACAGTGGCTGATGCCTGAGCAAATATCTGCATTGGCTCCAGCAATCATAAGGCAGCACAGACCAGGAAAGTAGACATGGAGGCTGATTCACTACTAACGGCGGGTATTGCCAGATGAGCGCCTGTATTGTGCAACCGCTTAGACCAACCGCTATTAGACGCTGTAAGCGGGTATCGGGCGCGGTAAACTAGCATTGCATTTGCTGTAGTAACCTGGCCGGCATCGATGAATATGATGTGTGTTGGGTGCTCCAACAACAGTAAAACGCTGCAGCGAGCGTCAGGTAGCTCCAGCTCAGTGCTTCCGGCACTCGGCGCTCCACACCATATTTAACAAAACACTAGGCACACACAGCGTCTGTGCTCTAAAGCTGGGCGCTCTAGCATAGAGTTTTGTTTCTGTTTTTGAACACATATCCACCAGTTACAAAGCGAAAACACATGGAATGACATTGTTTTAACACTGGGACAATAACAACTTAGTGCCAGACTAAATGACAACTCTGCATAAAAAACAAAAAATCTAAAAAGTTTTCAAAAATGACTTTTTCTAGCCCAGAGGAGGTCACACAATTATTTGAGAGAAAAAAAAAAAACCCTGTTTAAATAGAAGAAATGGAACGTCCATTGAAATGTATGGGAGAGCGACAGGTAATACCTAGCGCTCTGGAAGCTAGAGCGCCGGCGCTATATGCTGAGCCACCTGTAATGATGAATTGGACGCTACACGGCGCTGTTACCAGAATCGCTTTCATAAATGTGGTTTTGCGTACAGCTCCCAGCGTTCACCAGACGCTGCCTGCCGCCATGAGGCACTACCTGGCTCTAGACCTTCATGAATAACCCCATTGTTTTAACACTGTGACAATAACACTTTAGTGCCAGACCTGTAAATAGAATTCTGCATGAAAATATAAAAAGTCAAAAAATGTATAAAAGTGTTTGTTTGCAAATAATTATAATTGCCAAACACGCTATTTAAACAAATGAAAGCCTATTGAAATGTATGGGAGAGCGACACTGAGAGAAGGTAATACGTGGCGCTCTTGAACCTAGAGCGCAGGCGCTATACACTGAGCCGCCTGTAATAATACATCGTTTTTGCTCCCTGATGAAGGGGTGCTAGACACCCCGAAACGTTGGATTTTGTTGGATCTTTTTGGTCTTTGCTGTGATATTGACCTGTTGGATTTGAATACAATATCTTTTGGAGTGCTGGCTGATCGTCTTCCTTGTGTGTTTGCGGCGCCACCGCCGGCCACAGCACCCACTACAACGCTAGGTAAGAGTGCTTCTGTGGAATCTGACACTGTAATAATACATCGGACGCTACATGACGCTGTTAGAGTCGTTCACCAGATTCGCTTTCTTAAATGTGGTTTTGCATACAGCTCCCAGCGTTCACCAGACGCTGCCTGCCGCTACGAAGCACTACCTGGCGCTATCCATTCTTAAATAACCCCCATGATTTTTGGTACTTTCCATTACTTCCTAAGATACATAAAAATAGACGTGGGGAGTGCAACAAGATGAACTGACCATAGGTCCCCTTTAAAAACATAAAAACATCATGCATTCACATTGAATTTGACAGCTGTTCTGTGTATGGCCTGGGGCCCCCTGAACTTGCTTTACACACAAGCCATATACATTGCAGGAGTTAAGCAAGCAGTACTCCGTATAATGGAGATGTGCTTGAAAGTGAATGTGTAAGATGACCCTTGGACTTTGGGTAGGGTTTTTTCCAGGACCCAGGAAAGTTGTGGTACTCACTCAGTTTCAAGAAAGGATTAGCCTGCAGAGCTCTTGGATTGCCTGAAAGGTCGGTAGAGGCCCTAAACATAGCAAACCATTAGACAGACTTCCACATGGGGCCCCCTAACACAGCCCCACCTGGTGCTGTGCTTGATCCTCACCTGGTCCACACTCTAGATGCCATCCCAGTGTGGTTTTCTCACTGTCTCTGTTCTGTCTCTCCCTTACATGAGGGTAGTCCTCTTGCCTGACTTCCAAGGTCCTTAGGTGAGCAGCACTGGCTTCCAACTTCTTATCTCTCATCACACTCTCAATAGCTTCTAACTCTGGCTCTCTCAGACCACCTGAAGCTAAATTTATAGATTCAGTAGAGGGTGGGTGCTTCTCTAGTTGGTGCCTAATCTCTACCCATACAGCAAGGGAGACACCTGGGCCCCACCTCGTGCTGTGCTTGATCCTCACCTGGCCCACACTCTAGATGCCATCCCAGTGTGGTTTTCTCACTGTCTCTGTTCTGTCTCTCCCTTACGAGGGTAGTCCTCTTGCCTGACTTCCAAGGTCCTCAGGTGAGCAGCACTGGCTTCCAACTTCTTGTCACTCATCACACTCTCAGTAGCTTCTGACTCTGGCTCTCTCAGACCACCTGAAGCTAAATTTATAAATTCAGTAGAGGGTGGGTGCTTCTCTAGTTGGTGCCTAATCTCTACCCATACAGCAAGGGAGACACCTGGGCCCCACCTCGTGCTGTGCTTGATCCTCACCTGGCCCACACTCTAGATGCCATCCCAGTGTGGTTTTCTCACTGTCTCTGTTCTGTCTCTCCCTTACGAGGGTAGTCCTCTTGCCTGACTTCCAAGGTCTTCAGGTGAGCAGCACTGGCTTCCAGCTTCTTATCTCTCATCACACTCTCAATAGCTTCTAACTCTGGCTCTCTCAGACCACCTGAAGCTAAATTTATAGATTCAGTAGAGGGTGGGTGCTTCTCTAGTTGGTGTCTAAACTCTACCCATACAGCAAGGGAGACATCTGATGTTATAAAGGGCACTTGATGCAGTCCTTATCACTAAACTAAATGTACACTAACATCTAACTAATAATTATAACAGGAGTGAAGGCTAGTCCACCACCATGTTGCAACAGTATATCTTATGTTGTCAGTGGTACCTTTCTACAACTCTCCAACAGCTATGCTATATGATGTGGGGGGTCACCACCCACTAACCTTCTCTATTGCTGTCCTCACTCCCTTGCTGCCATTGTAATACTTTAACCTTTTAACCAACAGCCTACCTGGAGTTTTTGTCACCGCTTGTTGCCAGACCATTTTGCACCATTTTGGGTTCCACATGTTCAACTGTGATTTTTGAAGGGATTTCCAGGAATTTCCCGGAGAAATTATATATTGTTTTTTTTCAGCAGAGTCTGGGCTTTAACACGAAATGTCTTGTTTGTCATTTTTTAGGTGTATCCTCAATATTTTTGGGTAAAAAAATTTGAAAAAAATGTAGTGTTTTTTGTAATAAAATCTTATTGCATGTGAAATCCCAATTTCTCCTGGTTACATCGGTACCACATATGTATTGGTAGACACCCTTTCCTGCCCAGGAGACTCTCCCAAATTGAAACAGCTCTTTAGGAGAATTTCAAATAAAATACAACTATGTTATGCGCTATGCCCACCTTGCAGTTTTGCAAGAAAAACAAACCTTTACATTTGAAATACCCCCAACAAACTACATATTCTCTGGAAGTACACGCCTCAAGCTTTCTAGGAGTACCAGGCTTGTTGATGTGGCCCCACTTTTCTGGAAGTAACCCCTCAATGTATTCTTTGGTTGCACAGGATTTCCCTAAAAAAAGAATAAAAAAGCAGAAATGAAGTCACATTTTTCTAAAAAAAAAACTGAAAATCTGAAAAAGCAACATCCCCCAAACAGAACAATACCAAACATGCATAGCTACTGTCCAGGAAAGAGTTGCCAAACACCCCAAAGTAAAGCATGTGCATAACAGTAATTTCACTTGAAAATCTCAGCTCTGCTGACAAAGTGCGCACCTTGCGCTTTTTCTACCAAAACCCTTTACATTTGAAATACCCCCCACAAACCATACATTCCCTGAAAGTACACATTACGCTTTCTAAGCGTACCCAGCTTGTTGTAGTGGGCTGAAAGTGACCCCCTGAAGAATGTTTAGGTTGCACAGGGATTCACTAAAAAATGTATAAAAAAGCAGAATAAAAAACACATTTTCCTAAAATATCAATATGCAAACAAGAAAAAACAAGGTAAATCTGAAAGCGCAAGGTCCCCCGAGCAGAACAATACCCAACATGCATAGGTACTATTAACCCTTTTAATTGCCAGCCTACTTGAGATTTTGTCACCCTCTGCTGACAGGATATTTTTCACCATTTTGTGTGATGTTTAACTATGATTTTTGCAGGAATTTCCAAGAAAATGGCATATTATCTTTTTGTGGCAGAGTTTAGGCTTTAACATGAAATGTCGTTTGTATTTTTTCTACTTTTTTTTTTTTTTTTATATTTTTAAGTAAATAGGTAAAAAAAATAAAAAAAAATATATTTTTTAAAATGTTTCATTTATTTTAACTAAAACATGTATTTTATTAAAGAAAACCCTATTGCATGTGAAAGCCCCATTTCTCCCTCGTTCCTGCCCAGGAGACCCCCTAAACTGAAGAGAATTTTATAACAAATGATTTATTATTTAAATTTATTACAAATAAAATAATTTCCACACTATAAAGGGTTAAATAAAAAAAACTGGTGTGGGGTCCAAATGGGCCTCCATTTTTGGGGGACTTTTAAGGGTTAAAAATCCTTAAAATTCTCAAAAAAAAATGGCGTGAGGTCCCCCCCTACCCAGCATAACCAGACATGGGGGCTTGTAGAATAGGATGCAGGGGCCAGCTTTGGTGGCCCCTGGCCCTGCAGGCTACAAGCCGGCAAAGCCTATGGCCACGGGCTCTTCTGCCCCCCCGGGCTTTGGGAAGGCAGGTAATTGGGGTGCCGGGGGTTAATGGCAAGTCACCCGCTAGCCGCAGGTGACTTGGCAGACCCCAAGCCTTGTGAACTGGTATAGGGGTCTCATGGATCACAGTTCACAAAGGGTTAAATGTAAAAACACACACACACACACACACACACACACACAGAAAAAATACTTTATTGTTTTTTTTAATACTTACCTTCTATCCCGGAGCACTATGTCCCACCCTGATCACTTTGGCTTCTGCTCTCCTGCTGCTGCTGCTGGAAGCCTTTTATACCTGCTGGTTGACAGGTAACATGGGGTTAATTTAAAAAAAAAAAAATGACATAGGGTCGGTGGAATTTTAAGGGTTAAAAACCCTTAAAAAAAATGGCGTAAGGTCCCCCCTGCCATGCATAACCAGCCCCGGACCAGCTATGTAGGGCTTGTAGAACAGGGCCCCTGGCCCTGCAGGCTACAAGCCCACATAGAGCCTGTGGGCCCGAGCCCTTCTGCCCCTCCCCGGGCCTTTGGGGAGGCAGGTAATTTGGGGGGGCCGGGCGTTAATGGCAACTTGCCAGCCCCCAGCCTTGTGAACTGGTATAGGGATCTCATGGACCCCTTACCAGTTCACAAAGGGTTAACAGTAAAAGAAAACACACACACAATAAAAATAATATAAAAAAAAAAAAAAACACAAATTTTTTTTTTTTTTTTTTTACTCACCTCCGATCGTCAGCTCCTCTGTCTCTCGCTGATCCGATGACAGATGCTGGTGATCGGCAGCAAGAGGGAGGGGAGGCAGGAGATCAGAGGATTTCCTGCCCCCTCCTTCTCTCGCCACCGATCACCGGCATCTGACAGCTGAGAGGCGTGGAGCTGGCATGACGCCTGTTGAGTGATGTCATTAGCCCTGCCCCTTAGGAGAGCCCTGAGGGGGATCAGAGGCCCCCCGGGTGAAGAGGAGGGCCGGCGAGAGCGAGCACACATGGAGGTGAGTAAATGTCATTTTTATTTTTACAGGAAAAGCCAGCCGCTGTTGAAAGGGGGGGTGGGGACCTACTCCGGGCTCTCCCCTGCAGCCGGAGGAGCCCCGACAGGGGATCAGAGCCCCCCAGGGTGAAGGGGAGACCCGGCTGGATCGAATGAGGGGTCAGGTAAGTGTTTATTTTTTCAGTTGCTAGCAGGGGGCAAATTCAGGCACGTAAAATTTACGTGGCTGGCGGTTAACTGCAGGGGAGGCAGCCATGTAAATTTTACATGGCTGGCGGCTAAAGGGTTAATGCCTCTCTGTCAGCCCTTTTGCACTTGCTTCTCCCAGGCACCATGGTTAATTTTACCTGCTTACACCTATATTCAACCACTGCCCTTTAGGCTCCTCCTACACCTTTACCTCTCAAAAGTATTTCTGACTTTCAGGAGAAATCTGATGTGATGCCAAGTTAAAAAGAAAAAAAGTTTTAAAGCGGACCTTCACCCTGAATAAGAGTCTATCTTATATGTTTCCCCCATACCCTATATACAGATTGCCCATATTAAAAATCATCCTACCTGCACATGTTTTTTTTTTTTTACTTTTTAACATCCAAGATGGCGGCCCATGGAGCCGCAGGCTGCCTGCAGACAGGAAGTGTCTTCGGACTATGCTGCTTTGCATTCTGGGATTGCTGTCCTTTTCCTGACCCCAGCTATGCGCTGTCTATGCAAAGCACAGATATAACCCCGCCCCCTGCACTTCCCACCCCTCCCCTCTCCTCAATATGTAATGCTTCTGAGGCAAGATGGTGGCGCCCGTATCCTAGAGCCCTGAACAGAGTTGAAGCCCAGCATGTGAAAGAATAATAAGTAAGCGACTAAAACCTTAAAATATATTCAATTTAGATGCTGGGGAATATTTTTTTAAGGGTTTGGGCTTTTCATTAAATGATGATGAAGGTCCGGTTTAAGTGGTTTGCCACTTCCCCTTCAGTCTCCTACGGCCTAAAGAAGACCTCTAACCAACAATCACTGCCCACCCCTGGACACCCCAATTTGGGATTCCAATCCAATTAAATAGGAAGTTAGAAACAGGGCAATAATACTCAATAACTGTCTATGGTTCATGAGTGGCGGTTTTAGGTTCCTGACACTGCAAGCAAGCAAAAGAGTTCTTAACGCAGGTGAGCACGCCTGTATGTCAATTTCAGTTGGCCAGCAGCGGTCACATGGAATGCCAGAGCGGTCAGGGATGGTGGGGGAATTGTATAAATATATATCCAATAATATATCATCTAAGCTAGGGGGTCCCAATCATAATATTTAATCTAGAATAACATTCAATAATTATTATATATATATATATATATATATATATATATATATATATATATTAATTTCTTCCCAGGGCTATTCAGATTGCAGCACATAAAAATGAATTTACCTTTTTCCAACTCCTGCTGTGGCTGATTCCTCCCCATTACTTCCTATGGATCGGTGACCTGAAGAGGAAGTGCTCTTGGGTGTCCTGACACATTGCATTGTCGTTTATGTCGGTTTAAAGCGGACCAACACCCGGGGGGATCGGCCCGGGAATCTATAAGATTCCCAAGCCGATCAGATCCCTCCCCGCAGGGCATCTGAAATCGGGATGTCCCGCAGGGTGAAACCCCCCAGGAAGCCCACAATCCTGCCTTTTCCACGTTCCAGCGGCACATGCGCGGCCGCCGCCTCCCGCGCGTCCCTCTAGCAGGGCGCGCTCCCACGCTGGCCGTTTGTGAATGGCCGGCGCGGGTGCGCTCCCTGTAAGAGGGACGCGCGGGAGACGGCGGACGCGCTCTGCTTGTCCGTCGCTGCCTCTCGCTTGTCTGTCGCCAGTGATTGGACGAGCGAGTCATGTGGGAGCGGGGTGAGGTGAGTCTTCGGGGCTTTCTGGGGGGTTTCACCAAAGTGGACCAAAACCCAGGATAGTCAAAATCCTGGGTGTTGGTCCACTTTAAGTCCAGGCAGCAGCAAGCCTGGGATGCTGGGAAAGATAGAAGCCTCCTGGGAGCTTCATGATGACCACAACCAGAATGCAAAAGCAAATGTTATTGCTGACAATGATTCGATTTCATGCATGCAGATGGAGCAAATGAGTTTGGGGAGTGTTTTTGTCATATATGCAGAACTGTTTATACAAGATTTTTTTATATTATACCTCATGTACCACTTGGGTGGTATACATGGGTTGCCAGTCACCTAAAACTGTGGTAAAAAGGCACATAACAACCATTTAAAGTGCAGGAAGTGCAGGCTCGTTGTGTAACCAAGGGGTATGTGTACCACTGGTTGGGAACCCCAGATCTAAATGTGTAGCTTAGCTTAGCTTGGCAGTGCATGATCTATGAGAACAGATGGTTATGGAACCCCCTTCTTTCCCCCACTGTTGTCAGGAATACAGGATTTGCATAAAAGCTGATGTGAGTTCTTGCTTTCCCAGGACAGTTTGGGATGTACAGGCAAGGGATAGATATACTCATCCTTCTAGCATAATATACCCAGAGCATACTGGCCTTGACAGCTAAAAGTTAGAGGGAATGTCACATATATGTTAGTGCTGACAAGATGGAAAAAATGTGACAATGTATTTTTAGGTAAAACTGGAAGGACAATACAAATATCGGTGTAATTAATTTGTGGAAGTCTGCAATGATATGAACACAAGCTGAAAAAGTTCACTGAACATCTCTTCCCTGCTGCATTCTGATTTGGGATTTTTTAACAAGCTGAAAAATACACACTCGGTACTCACGCTTCTGGGGTCCCCCCCCATAGCAAATACAGTCTTCTCCTCTGACAATCATGGATGAACATACATACACTGTGCATATAACATGCTTTGTAAGTCTGACTGGCTACATTGGGTGCAAGTACAGGGCAATATCACAAACTGGGTGAATAATTCAGACCATTTTTATGCTACCCAGGCTAGTTAACCCTCCCTTGCAACTGTGCTAAGGAGGTCTTGTTCCACAGGGACACCAAATTAACCATCAATGAACCCTGCACTGTTCCATCTGAAGGGGGCAAAAGCAGCAATAAACCCTGCACTGTTCCATCTGAAGGGGGCAAAAGCAGCAATAAACCCTGCGCTGTTCCATCTGAAGGGGGCAAAAGCAGCAATAAACCCTGCACTGTTCCATCTGAAGGTGGCAAAAGCAGCAATAAACCCTGCACTGTTCCATCTGAAGGTGGCAAAAGCAGCAATAAACCCTGCACTGTTCCACCTAAGGGTGGCAAAAGCAGCAATAAACCCTGCACTGTTCCATCTAAAGGTCGCAAAAGCAGCAATAAACCCTGCACTGTTCCATCTGAAGGTGGCAAAAGCAGCAATAAACCCTGCACTGTTCCATCTAAAGGTGGCAAAAGCAGCAATAAACCCTGCACTGTTCCATCTAAAGGTGGCAAAAGCAGCAATAAACCCTGCACTGTTCCATCTGAAGGGGGCAAAAGCAGCAATAAACCCTGCACTGTTCCATCTGAAGGGGGCAAAAGCAGCAATAAACCCTGCACTGTTCCATCTGAAGGGGGCAAAAGCAGCAAGAAACCCTGCACTGTTCCTTCTGAAGGGGGCAAAAGCAGCAATAAACCCTGCACTGTTCCATCTGAAGGGGGCAAAAGCAGCAAGAAACCCTGCACTGTTCCATCTGAAGGGGGCAAAAGCATATAAACCCTGCACTGTTCCTTCTGAAGGGGGCAAAAGCAGCAATAAACCCTGCACTGTTCCTTCTGAAGGGGGCAAAAGCATATAAACCCTGCACTGTTCCATCTGAAGGGGGCAAAAGCAGCAATAAACCCTGCACTGTTCCTTCTGAAGGGGGCAAAAGCAGCAATAAACCCTGCACTGTTCCATCTGAAGGGGGCAAAAGCAGCAATAAACCCTGCACTGTTCCATCTGAAGGGGGCAAAAGCATATAAACCCTGCACTGTTCCATCTGAAGGTGGCAAAAGCAACAATAAACCCTGCACTGTTCCATCTGAAGGAGGCAAAAGCAGCAATAAACCATGCACTGTTCCTTCTGAAGGGGGCAAAAGCAGCAATAAACCCTGCACTGTTCCATCTGAAGGGGGCAAAAGCAGCAATAAACCCTGCGCTGTTCCATCTGAAGGGGGCAAAAGCAGCAATAAACCATGCACTGTTCCATCTGAAGGGGGCAAAAGCAGCAATAAACCCTGCACTGTTCCTTCTGAAGGGGGCAAAAGCAGCAATAAACCATGCACTGTTCCATCTGAAGGGGGCAAAAGCAGCAATAAACCCTGCACTGTTCCATCTGAAGGGGGCAAAAGCAGCAATAAACCATGCACTGTTCCATCTGAAGGGGGCAAAAGCAGCAATAAACCCTGCACTGTTCCATCTGAAGGGGGCAAAAGCAGCAATAAACCCTGCACTGTTCCTTCTGAAGGGGGCAAAAGCAGCAATAAACCATGCACTGTTCCATCTAAAGGTCGCAAAAGCAGCAATAAACCCTGCACTGTTCCATCTGAAGGGGGCAAAAGCAGCAATAAACCCTGCGCTGTTCCATCTGAAGGGGGCAATAGCAGCAATAAACCCTGCACTGTTCCTTCTGAAGGGGGCAAAAGCAGCAATAAACCCTGCACTGTTCCTTCTGAAGGGGGCAAAAGCAGCAATCAACCCTGCACTGTTCCATCTGAAGGGGGCAAAAGCAGCAATAAACCATGCACTGTTCCATCTGAAGGGGGCAAAAGCAGCAATAAACCCTGTACTGTGTCCCCGCATGATTTTGGAAGGACGTGGGTGATCCCTCTCCTGCCTCCCAGACCCAAATTACCCCACTTACCGGGCGATTTGAAGGTCCAGAACGTGATGTCCAGAGGGCAGAAGAAGCACAGAGGGAGAAGAGATGGCGGCGGAGCGCCAACAAATCGGCGGCTTCCAGAAAAAGCGAGGAGAAGGAGTGAGGCAGAGGAGATAAAAATGGCGGCGGAGGCGGCGTCTCGCTGGCGAGGAGAGGAAGAAGAGGAGCGTGCCACATCTTCATCCTGTGACATCTCCAGTGAAGATATCGGGATTGAGGAGGCGCAACATCCCCGGGAGTGGAGCGGAGAGGAGCTGCCGATGAGAGCTGGCGGGGCCGGAGCAGTGACAGAGGCTGTCACAGGTGGGAGGACCGAGATGGCGTCCGCCACCCATCAGACAGCGCTCGCTGAGTATACAGACGGAGCGGAGGGAGAAGAGCGCAGGGTGAGTGACGCGGGAGAACCCGGGGCCTTAGGTGGCGGTGAAAGGAGCGGGCGGAGAGCGGGGCCATACCTAGAGGCTGCTGTGCAGGGACTGGAAGGGAGCAGCAAGATGGCTGCCGTCATCTCCCTCGACACAAGTGAGACCGCTGGGGGCAGGAGCAGCGTTGCTGGCCCGCTCTTAAAGGCGCAGGCGGACTCTATGGATACACTGACTGACAGTGAGGAGAGACAGTCTCAGCACCTTAAGGAGGGAGAGAGAGGGGAGAACAGTGGGAGACATGACCTGCAGCCAGATCAGCGGAACTTTATGACAGGTAGGCAGCAGACAGAACACCACTGTGTCCCGATGGCAGAAGTCAATAGGAGGCCTCAGAGCCACACATTGTGCCCTAAAGAATTGGGGGAGACATGCTCTCCTCTAGGAAGACAGGTTCAGAATTCCAGAAACTGGGACAGAACCACAGCAAACCTGGGCAGATTTGCCTTCAAGCCGAGACCTGAGACAAGACCGGAGTACCCCTCACATTCCCCCCAGCGATATACGGGGTTGACGCAAGGTGCCCAGCCAACAGCCCCCACTCAGAAACCGGTGAGACCCAGTCCGGAGAAAAAGGGTGGACAGTTAGCAAGGAGGAACACGGATGTCTTTTTGAGGTCCCCAGCGTCCCCACTCCAATCCTCCCCTGAAAGAACCCCAGCTGCTCAGAGCTGTAGCCCCGTAATAATGTCGCCAGCGGCCCCTCTGGGGACCTCAGCTCTTACTCCAGAAACCCCTGACGATTGGGGCGCAGATATTCAAGTTGAAATTCCTTCGGAGGAAAAGCTCCAAGAGCGGCAGATTCAGATGGAAACTATCTCTTTGTTGAGAGGCATGCCGTCGAAGTCAGAGATTGAAAATCTAATCGCAAAATATGAAGCGAAGCACAGGCGGGAAATAGCGGCAGTTCGTCAAGAAGTAGCTCAAGTTTCGTCCAGAGTTCAGGTCCTGGAGGCAGAGGGCCCAACTTACGATAGCCGAATACAGGCGCTTGAAGCTAGATGTGACTCCCAAGACGCAATAATTAAGACCTGTCACCTGCACCTTGACGACCAAGAAAATCGCAGCAGAAGGAACAACCTAAGGATTAGGGGTATCCCAGAACCGCAAGGCTCGGAAGATATTAAAGCGATCGTCACCACCATATTTAATGAAGTGCTTGAAAGGGACCCCTCCACCCCCATCGAACTTGACAGAGCCCATAGAGTGCTCGGTCCCAGAAGCGGGGACCCAGCCTACCCAAGGGATATAGTCTGCAGGGTGCATCTTTTCAACCTGAAGGAGGAAATCCTAAGGAAAGCGTGGAACAAGGGCCCTATCAGTTTCAAAGGAGCAGCAATTCAAATATTACAGGACTTGTCCAAAAGGACTCTCCAAATGCGCAAAATGTTGAAACCACTGCTCGAGATCATCATCAACAAGGGTGCTACATACAGATGGGGCTTTCCCTTTCATCTGCTCGTCAAGAACGCTAAAGGAACATTCCTTCTGAAGACGCATCAAGATCTGAAGGAACTGTTTGGGTTCCTAGAGTGTGCCCCAATCAGCATCCCAGATTGGCTTGACCCTCATGGGCACCAGTTTCCTGAACGTCCGCCGAGAAGAAGAAACCCGGGCCAGAGAAGCTACAGGGATGTCAAACGCCTCAGGGGCCCGACCCAGGGGCCCCCTGGTGACGTTCGAGCGTCCTCCCGTTACGGCGGTTATTCAGCCAGCGATTCTAAAGTATCCCGAGGATATGGGCGGCTACCTCCCCCCTCCCCTTCGGTCTCCCCGTCTGAGGTGGGGAAGGGGACGGCGAATGGCCGATAATTGAAGATCTGGCTATTACCGGCTTCCCTGAGGTCAAGGATGTGAGATGCCGCACTAGCCCCACGCAATAAGCTTGTTGCCTTTTCTCTGTGCTGTTTTAGTTGTTTTAGTTGTCTTGATAGTTACCGACATGTGTTCTGGAATGTTTGATTTAATACTTTAGCCGGAGCTACGCACGAGAGGGATTTTACCTCTCGGGTAGAGTTCTTGAGAACACCTGATGGGCTGGGTGAGGAATTGCGGAGATCCTAGTAGTGCCTCCCGGTCTACGTTGGACGCAGTTCTCCCCGATAGGCTGGTCTCTCGGACACGTGCTGTCCTAGTTCACTGACTGACATTTGAGGGGAATCTTAGTTATTGTTTTAAAGCTTTCCCCCATCCAGGTCTAATACCCCCTCTCCCCTTTTGACCACACTCCCCTACAACTTATCTGGTCTCTCCCCTGGCCCCTTCTATTCCTCCCCAGTGGGCGGGGACTTCTGGGTGCCTAACACAGATTAACGAGTCACCGGAGCTGCCCAGGGTGGACTCACTCATGGCGGAGGTCCGGATAGTCTCCCTCAACACCAAAGGGCTCAACAGCCCCGAAAAGAGGTCGCTTATATTAAGGAATCTCAGAGGTTTAAAGGGTCAAGTGGCCTTTTTTACAAGAAACCCACTTCAAGATTGGCAAATCACCCCCTCTCTGCAACAAATTTTACACAAGGGCCTATCATAGCTACTCCACAGACTCCAGATCAAGGGGAGTTAGCATACTCCTGAGCGCCTCTCTCCCTTGGGAGCTGGTGGATTATGAGGCGGATGATGAGGGACGATGGATCTTCCTTAAAGGAAAGATAGCCTCCTGTAGCTATACGTTTGCCAATGTGTATCTGCCGAACGTGAATCAGGGAGCCTTCCTGGAATCGGTTCTTGACGCTTTGTCATCCTTCAGAGACGGGGAACTAGTCTTGGGAGGGGACTTCAATTTTGCCCTAGACCCCCTCCTGGATACATCTAGGGGTAGCCCACACAAATCCTACGCGAAACTTAAAAAGCTGAAGAAAACCCTAGCACTTTATAAACTGGTTGATCCGTGGAGAATTCTCCATCCTAACGAGCGTGACTACACTTTCTACTCTGGTCCTCATGGGTCATATTCAAGAATTGATTGGTTCCTGGTACCCCATGCCTCTCTGTGCAGGATTGCAGACGCCACCATTGGCAATATTACGGTCTCTGACCATGCCTCGGTTTCTTTAACGGTTACTTGCCCCAACCAAATTCCGAGGAGCTGGTCCTGGAGGCTAAATACGTTCTTACTTGAGGACCAAAGCATTCTGGAGGAAATACAGACAGAAATTAAAATTTTTTTCCATCTCAACTCCTCCCCGGAAGTTAGCCCTGGGACTTTATGGGAGGCACACAAATGTGTTATCAGGGGCATCTTCATTAAAATAGGGTCTAGAATCAAAAAAGAGAAGTCTAGGCAAATGCTGGACCTTTTAGCAGAAATCGGGATAGCGGAAAGGAAACAAAGAGTCCCTAGCCACGGAATATCTACCCACCCTAACCTCCCTTAAGGAGAAACTTAAAATGTTGTGCTGCAACAGGGTTAAAGCCTAAATCAGCAATTGCCATAGAATCTACTACGAGTTGAGGGATAAGTGTGGTAGGCTATTGGCCAAAGCACTGAGGGCGGAACGGGCAAAAACCCAAAATAACCAAGTCAGATGGACAGGTGACGCAACTATTTAGCGAAATAGGGTAAGCCTTCCGGAGGTTTTATGAACATTTGTACAACCTCCCGAGGGAGTGAGGGCAGAAGAGTGGGGGTCCCATAGAGAAATATATAGCGGACTCTAGGCTTCCTAAATTGCCGAGGGAGGTCTTGGAGGGCTTGGAGGAACCCATCTCAATGACTGAACTGCATAAGGCAGTCATGGGGGCGGCAGGGGGCAAAGCCCCGAGCCCTGATGGTCTAAGTTTACCATATTATTAGAAATTCTTCCCTCTCTTGGCCCCGAAACTTCTGAACGCCCTTAACTCGGTTAAGGACGGGAGCACTCTTCCCTTGGATACCCTGAGAGCTCATATCTCGGTCATCCCGAAAGAGGGCAAAGACCCAACCCAGTGTGCAAGTTACAGGGGGCAAAAGCAGCAATAAACCCTGCACTGTTCCATCTGAAGGGGGCAAAAGCAGCAATAAACCCTGCACTGTTCCATCTGAAGGGGGCAAAAGCAGCAATAAACCCTGCACTGTTCCATCTGAAGGGGGCAAAAGCAGCAATAAACCCTGCACTGTTCCATCTGAAGGGGGCAGATGCACCTCCTGCAACATTTGCTGGGCAGCAGGAAAAGGTGAGTATCTGCTATATTTGTGGTTCATGCACAAGAGAATAGGTTGGTTAGGGGCCGTGAACCTGACAGGGGAGGATGTTCGGCATTTTTTTAAATGTATTCACATTTTCAGGAGATTTTGTAATCCATCTAAAAATCATGGAATCATTTTGAGAGCTGCTTATTATTGCTGGAAATCTTGTCCGTTATATACAGTATATTGGTGGTGAGTTGGGAAAAGATTTACTTAGAGATAAATGGTTTATTACTGCCATCTAGTGGACTCAAATGATTGCTGCACTGTTCAGAGAAAACCTGTTAAAGTGGACCAACACCCAGGATTTTGACTATCCTGGGTCTTGGTCCACTTTGGTGGGGCACCCCCGATCGGGGTGCCCCGCTGTGTGAAACCCCCCCGAACCCACCTCTCCCCGCGCGCGCACGTCTAGAGGGGCGCGAGGGAAACTAAGGTAAGGAGTTTGGGGTGTTTGGGGGGGTTTCACCCCGCGGGACATCCCGGGACATCTAGGGAGGTGATCGGCCCGGGAATCTTATAGATTCCCGGGCCGATCACCGGTGGGTGTTGGTCCACTTTAATGTTGCTTTTGCATACATCTTTCTTAAAGCTCCAATCTCCTGACTGAAAGCTAAAAAGTTTTATAATATTTACAAAGGAGCTCACCTTACTACTTTAAAACAGAATGACAGGCTAATATTTTTTTACAGACCAAAACAACAATAGTGCATATGATTCACTGCCAATCTCTCGAGGAAGATGGGGTGGCCGCAGGCTTGTCATTGATGGGGGAGGGGGCACTGACAGCCAAAACTTTGAAACTGTGCCCCAGGTCATCCCAAGTCAGGATGCTCCACATCCATGGCTAACAGCTTGGTATGCTTTAAATTTAAAGCCCAGTTTAACCCTACCATCATTATACCATATTCAGCAAACAGGCATATGAATCCTGTATGGAAACTAGGGGCCTTGGTTTGCATACAATTGCAATTGCATGTATTAATCCCCACGCCACATTAAGGCGCCCCTTTTGCTGGGGTCCCTACTCCTATTTTTGAGTGCCCAAAGTTGGGACATGCAATGCAATTAAATATTTCAGAGCTATTCACCTGGGAAGCTGCCGGCTTCCCCTTTAGAACACTCCACAGAGAGAGATCCTTATTTACAGAGTCTCTCCCTGTGTGTGCTTGTGGCAATATTTGACGAGAGCCTGTGCATGTGCCTTTAGACTGGGGAAACTGGAGCCCTGGTGAGTCTCACAGAGCGGGGCATCCCGATTCGGGATGCTCAGGGGAAAGCCAGTAGCCAACCCTGGAATCTTTTAGATTCCAGGCCAGCTGCTGGTGGGTTTTGTTACGCTTTATCTAGGCAGTGGGAGACAATACAATAAAGGACATAGCAGAAAAAGTAGCCTGAAAGCAGGACAAATACTTATCTACCTTTGCAGTCCCTCTTTTTGGCTGCCAGGTTGCGACCCCGGCAGCCAACAAAGTTGTCTTATTAGACTGAAGGGTCTCTTTAAAGTGGACCTACACCCGAGTAGTAGACAGCCTCAATTTATATTGTTTCTGGGACTTCCCAGGGACGGTGTAGGCCCACATTAATGTTTGTGAAAAATTCAGATCACTAGCCAGTCATCAATGTAAAAAATAGAAAAAGGTTATCAATGCTCCTTTCCAATGCCAATTATCTGTCAGCCAGCCAGCCAGCCTCTGTGTTAATACTATGTTATCATATGGAGCCTCTGTGACAGTCACATACCACCCCCCCATTCCCCAGTAGGGACCCCATCAAAAGGGGCACCTTAATGTGGTGAAGGGTTTAATACATACGATTGCAATTGTATGCAAACCAAGGCCCCTAGTTTCCATACAGGATTCATATGCCTGTTTGCTGAATATGGTATAGTGATGATAGGGTTAAACTGGGCTTTAAATTGGTTCCCAGGCCCTGAATAATAATTTTGTATAAATAGTAGTGATGGAGCAACTCCCACCCCCTTTACTCAGAAAGAATAATTAGTTAATAGATTTTCCACTACATGTAGAGTTATTACAAGCTTCTTCAGGAGCTTCCATTCTGTAAGTAGAGCCTTTACAGAAGTAGAATATGAAAGGGGAAAGGCCTGTAGGAGCCTGTTCACATGGCAGATCTATAGCTGAATGGGATTGGTGACTGTGACCACATTAATATCATGTGGGCTCTGGTGGCTTCTGCCATTCTGTAGAATGTACAGTAAGTTAGATCACAGGTGCATGGCAAAGCTTCCACCAGCAGCAGAAAAACAGTGTGGCACAGATACCAAAAACAACATCATCCCCTAACCTGGACGTTGGTTCTGTGGAAAGAAGGCACAGGTTAGTTCTTATTTGGGGTCCTATAGGTCAGACAACACTTACAGTGGGTAAACTAACACAGGAAACAGTTTCTAATTTAGTATCCATTTCTCTGTTCCTAGCAGTGATCGTTTCTCCATTTTTTTTTATTCATCTGAACTTCCTCAAAAACACAATGTTTCTTTTTAGAACATTCTGCTGACAGATAGTAATATAAGAAATAGGAGTCATGAAGCGAGAGCATCTGCAGTACAAAAACAGCTGAGATGCATAACACCAGCCCGGCTGTCAATTTAATGTCCTCTTAAAGCGGACTTTCAAGTAAGTCAAATTCCCGGGTTCTGTCACATGCGCGGGCTCTCATTCAATCAGAGCCCCTTGCCTTGACTACCTCATTCGGCAAAGGGCTCTGATTTAATTCAATTGGGAATTCAATCTGGGATGCACAAGCAAACAAACCCCATTATAAACAATCACAGACATTTCCCGAAAGGCAATTATTTGACGAGAGCCCACGCATGTGCCTTTAGACTGGGGAAACTGGCACCCTGGTGGGTCTCACAGAGCGGGGCATCCCGATTTGGGATGCTCAGGGGAAAGCCAGCAGCCAACCCTGGAATCTTTTAGATTCCAGGCCAGCTGCTGGTGGGTTTTGTTCTGCTTTATCTAGGCAGTGGGGGACATCACAATAAAGGACATAGCAGCAAAAGTAGCCTGAAAGCAGGACAAATACTTACCTAACCTTTGCAGTCCCTCTTTTTGGCTGCCAGGTTGCGACCCCATGTGACTGTCTATGACCTATGGAGTTTGTCAGGCTGGTGGAAGCACAGACTGACCACTGGTGGCTATATGGGGCCAAAATGCTGTATGGGAAACACAAAGTTGTCTTATTTGACTGAAGGGTCTCTTGAAAGTGGACCTACACCCGAGTAGTACACAGCCTCAATTTATATTGTTCCTGGGACTTCCCAGGGATGGTGTGAAATTGTGAAAAAATGATTGTGAAAAATCAATGCTCCTTTCCAGTGCCAATTGTCTGTCAGCCACCCTCTGTGTTAATACTATGGTATCACATGGTGCCTCTGTGACAGTCACATACCACCCCCCCCATTCCCCATTTTTGGGTCCAGATTTAATATGCTGAAAAAACTAGGCACTGCCAATAAGAGCATATATGTTTCCCCCACCCTGTACATACAGATTGGCCACATTAAAAATCAAACTTATTGTTTAGTTGGGCATAGGCTAGCCCCAACCAGTGTGAGTAGACCTTTGATTTCAACCGCGCCTCTAAATTTATAACATTTCAAAATTAAATTAAAATTAATAATATCTTATATTAATATTATTAATAATATCTTCAATTCTTGAAAAAAGAACCAACTGATTCAGCAATTCTGCTGTTTAGACACCTAGAGTGCTGTCAATAGGTTATTAAGCATACTTATTGAACATGATTATTAGATGTCTTCCATTAAATCCAACATGAATAAATTAATTCATAAAACCAGTTAAAAGTATTAAAAAACAAACTGATCAGCATATATTCAGTGCAACTTGAAAATAGATGAAAAACAGATAGGTGAAGGCGGACTAGTTTTGCCCCCTAAGGGCTTTTTCAGCGTCGGTCGTCACCTGATTTCATATAATAGATGTACATGATTCTGTGTCAGATTGACTTCGCTCCTATAGTAGGACAGAACAAAACAAAAACAAAAAAACACACACATTGGTTAGTATCAACCAACTCCATATTAAGAAAATTGATTTGGTTCATATAGGTGAGAGCGATACATCAATTCAGTGCTTTATGGTGCAGGTAATATAATTAAAAAGCTACGTGATCACCATGTCTGTAACACAAGAGAAAAAGAAGGTACAAATCTCATGTCATATATTGGGCTTTGGTGGAGTCTTAGAAAAGGTCCAGTATGATCAATGAGAAGATTAAAACTTACATGATGCGAGGGTGCGGAATGCAGCTTGCAGAGTGCGGTCACGTGCTTCCTATTGAAAATTACAGACCCACAGGGGCAGATGAGTATGCAGCCCCAATTAGGAGTATCAAGGGACAGCCATCCGTCTAGGTGCAGGCAAACGGGGCTATAAGGAGCTCTCTAAATGAGCACTCCCCTGCCCCGGATATGGTGCGTCTTCCGGGACACCTGGAGCGCAATGCGTCTCACCGCCCGGAAGTGCGTCATACGTCACTGGGGGAGAGACGTAGGGGGACAGTGCCTGTCATGCAAGGGACCTGCAGAGAATCACCAAAGCCCATTACAAATTGTACTTGTTATCTGATATATGCGACCACAATGAAAGTACATTTATCCTAATATCTCGTCCCACTTGAACAATTTTTTTTTATTTTTTTTTTTTTTATTTTTTTAGGGAGGACTATTCATACAGTTGGTCGTCTATCATTCAGGGGGAATGTGAAAATAAATATAAATATACATATAGATATAAATACCAAGAAAAAAAAAGAGGAAGGAACCACTTATTCTCCAGTGTTATTCAAAGAGTATTTACTGAAAAGGAAGGGAACTTAATCCCTCTTGAATCCCTCTTAAAAGAATTTGTACGGATGTTAAATCAAAATACTCAAAACCTTAAATTCACTTGTGAATATAATGAGTCACAATTAAACTTCTTGGATTTAACAATTTATGTGGACGAAAAAGGGCGGATACATACCAACTTCTTTCGAAAGCCGCCAGCGGCAAATACGATTTTACCAGCGTCCAGTTCACATCCCAGACATTTACTA
Source organism: Gastrophryne carolinensis (assembly GCA_027917425.1). Classification (NCBI taxonomy): domain Eukaryota; kingdom Metazoa; phylum Chordata; class Amphibia; order Anura; family Microhylidae; genus Gastrophryne; species Gastrophryne carolinensis. The sequence goes on along the minus strand of CM051237.1, from coordinate 296,941,056 downwards.
CACAGTATTCCCTACGGTGAATACATCCGGGCACTACGGAATTACACCAGTGATGGTGATTTCCAGAAGGCCGTGGATGGCATCAGTGAGAGATTATCCAAGAGAGGATACAGTTCAAATATTTTAATTACAGCATATAAGAAAGCGAAAGCAAGACCCCAGATCGAATTACTATATAAACCCAAGTTCCAACAAAAAGAGTCCCCTCTAGCTATCACCTTAACTTACTCTGTACCCTTAAAAACATCATAAAATGGAACTGGCATATACTATTGGACGACGACCAACTAAGCACCATTTTATCTAAAAAAAACAAAATTTATCCACAGACGTGCGAGAAACATTTGTGATAAATTAGTACATAGCCATTTTATGAATAAAAAAGAAGGTAGATGTTGCAAAGTGGTTAATACGTATCAATGCCAAAAAAAAATGCAGTTCCTGTAAATTCATCAAATCGGGTAAAAGTGTGTTAGTAGAGGGAAAAAAAACTATTCAATTGAAACACTTTGGCCCTTATTCATCAAGCGATAGCGCCAGGTAGTGTCTGCAGCGCGCCAGGTAGCGGCAGCTAACGGCGACTACCGACTCCAGTACGCCCGGCGGCGGTCACAATGACGCATTTATCACGCAAAATGAGGCTAGCGCCGGCGAGAGCGACAGCAAGCGCGGGATTCATCATGAAGCCGCCTGGAACGAACAGCGCCGCAGCAAATTCCTTCACAGCGACACGTATTACCTGGCGCTACCTGCCGCTCTCCCATACATTTCAATGGCAGACGCTGCAATGATTGATTTTAGTTGTTTTTGGGTTGTTTTTGTTGGGACAAAATTCCACACATGTTTATATTGATATGTTTTATGAATGTGGCTGGTTATTGTTAATTTTTTTTTTTTTTTTTTTTTTTCACAATGTAATGTTGTGAGTGACATGGGAATTGCGTCTCCTCCACCCAAACTCATTGGCATCAAATTCCCTGGTTTTACACACAAACGGGCCTTGTAAAGCTATTTTGTAGCCTGTCAGGTTGGTCGGTCACGTTCGCTCTTAGAAAGTGTCAGCGCCCAAGCTATTCGGCAGCCCTGTCATTGATGAATCTGTGTTGGTCGGTGTTTGTGCAGTCGCTGTTTTAATTCGCTATCTGGCGGCGCGAGCGTCGCTGTGCCTCGCTGCGCTGCGTTGTGCGTCGCTGTGCTGTTCATACATGTGTCCTTCTGCCAGTTTCAAGGAATTCACTTTCCGCGACCCCAGTCGTTGTTAATGAATACACTGTAGTTGTGAGCGTGCCTGGCCACATATAGCAGAATTTACATTCAGTCGTACCAGCTCATAACAACCCGTTATGCATTCTCATGTGTGCTACATTTTCAGGTATTAGTCTAGTTTGATTGTGTGTTGAATTTTTGAAGGAATTAGATTTTTATATTTAAGCACAACGGTGTATGCTTTAGAAGGACCTATGCATTACAGTATGTAGATTTCCCTGCTAAATGCAGCTAATAAATCGTTGCGCCTTTGGCCCTAGCTTGTTTTGCAGCGTATTTTTTTGTTTTGTCCGCCACTTAGCGTGCCTAGAGCTGATATTAGCTTGTCCCTGTTGCGCGCATGTTTGTGTTCGAATTTAGAAGCACATTTGCTAGCGTCATATCCGGTTCCGGGATCCTCCTTTGCGTTTCAACGCCACCTTAAGGTAAAACTGTCTAGCGCTTAGGCCAATAGCTTGTTTAGCAGCGTATATTTTTGTTTTGTCCGCCACTTAGCGTGCCTAGAGCTTATATTAGCTTGTCCCTGTTGCGCGCATGTTTGTGTTCGAATTTAGAAGCACATTTGCTAGCGTCATATCCGGTTCCGGGATCCTCCTTTGCGTTTCAACGCCACCTTAAGGTAAAACTGTCTCGCGCTTAGGCCAATAGCTTGTTTTAAATAGTAATTTTAGTTTTTCCGCCACTTAGCTTGCACATAGCTGAGAATAGCTTGTTGCTGGGGCGCGGAGCGTATTTTTTTTTTTAATTTTTTTTTTTGGTCTAATGTCGCTAGCGTCATTTCCGGTTCCTGTTTCCTCCTTAGCGTTTCCAATATGGCTCCAAAGCGAAGACTGATGCGCCTCCCCAGCTCCTCCTCTGATTCCGGCCCCACCACCCCTCCCCCACCTCCCCCACCTACCTCACCTTCCCCAAATAGCCCCCCTCCCACCCCTTCCCCTCCGGGGCCCAGTAAGAAAAGGCGCACAAGGGTGGATAGCCGCGTAAATGGCCAGGTGGTCAAAGTGAGTATTTTTTTTTTTTTTTTTTATGTTTAAAGTTGCTGAACACACAGGGGGGATAGGGTCTGAAATTTATTTGTTGTCAGACCAAATTTTAACAATCCCCGTGGGGCATCCCCATTGTGGATGTCCTGCTGGGATGCCCCCCCCCTGGAGGGGCCTAAAAATTACCTCTGCCCCGTCACATCTGTGCATGCGTGAGCTGCGCATGCCTATTGCGTTTACCTCTAGCAGGGTGTACCCCGGCGCCAGACATATTTGCATTTTGTGTGCAGGCGCACTCCCTGTTAGAGTCAAACGCCACATGCGTACTTTGCCGTGCAGACACAGCTGAGCTTGTATGCACCTCCCAACGGCCTTGGATGCGCATACAACACCGGCTTGGAGCACTGTGTTTGGCTTGCGGAGTGACGTGGGACTGTCCTCAGCGGTGTATTTGTGGCCTTCCAAGGGGGTTGCAGACAGTGGTCCACCCACAATATTTGTGGCACACCAAAGTGCACCCAAACCCAGATTAATGTTAATCCTGGGTGTGGGTCCACTTAGATCTTTTCTCTGTTTAACTGTTTATGACATTGTTCTGATGTCATGTATTAATTTTCCTTTTTTGTTTTTTTTTTCATAGGACTTCTGCAAGTCAGAATACGACTATGCCCGAGGAGCTAAGAAACGCCTTGCCATGGAGGTGAAGGCCACTGTGTCCCGGCGCTTCCAGACCGACCTGACCATCCGGGCTATTCAGCAAAAATGGTCAGATTTCAAGCGCCGGGACCCAGAAGGCGTGTACCGCCTATATGATGCCTACGCATCAGGTAAGTTAAAGCTTAAGTTCTTTTTTGCCTTTGTGCATAATCATCTGCTAAGCTGTGTCCTTTTTTGCTCTTTAGATTAATTATTTCCTTTCACCTCCTCCACACAGATAAGCGTCCTCCCCTGGGGAAACGTGGGAAGGGATTCCTCCCCCGAACCAGGCAGGCAGACTCGGGGGAGTCATCGGGGGAGGGTCCCTCCCGCGGGTCCTATTTAGAGGACCCAGGGGAGGAAGGGGATGACGCCCCAGAGGAGTGTGCTGCTGGGGGGCAGGCTGGATCAAGCCTCAGCTCCTCACACTCTGCGTCTGAGGACTCTCACCAGGCAAGGGCCCCCTCTCAAGCAGGGAGTGAGAGGGAGGAGGGTGGTCCTTTGCCTGGTGGATCTTCGGAGCAGAGTGTGAGGAGCCGAGGCTCCCCGCCTCCTCCTCAGAGCCCTCCCTGGGATTCAAGTGGCGCTTCATCCCCTGGTGAGTGCACATGTTTTAATTGTTAGTCTGTGACAGGTTTCATCTGACCAATTTTGCTTAGCCCTTGCCATTCCTCTCTAATTTGCAGGGCATCATATAGGCGGCACCTCCATGGAGTTTTGGCGAAGCATTCTCCTCGGGCATAGTCGTGGTAAGTGTATGTTGTTAGCCATCTCAATTTGGAATTTATGTCATTCTTTAAAGTGGACCAACAAACATTGATGAGATTGCTTGGATTCTCCCGCCTTCCCTGCCCAATCACATCCCTCACCCTGGGCCACCCCCAAACCAAAAACCACAAACTACTTAACTCTTTGGGGTTGCCAGAAGCCATCGTCCCTGCCTCCTGTGTGGCACTCTAGATGTGTGTGCGCCTGCGCTATGTTTCATACTGGCATGCGCGTGCGCACACACTGGAGGAGTGATGTGCGGAAGGCAGGGGTGGTTGAAGCTTAAAATTTTGTTGCTCTGCCAAAGTAGACTAACACACTGAATATTAACAATCCTGGGTCTTGGACCACTTTTATCAGACACGTTTCCTGGTCCATTGTGTCAGCTGGTTTGCTAATGTACATTAACATCACAAACCCCACTACAGTGCTAGCCAACTGTCAACCACCCCTATGTTTCTGGCAACACCATGATGGGTGTTTGCATTTCTTTTCTTGGGTTAAGTTGTTCCCGCTCCAACATGTGGCCCACTATTAACATTAGCCAAACATCTGCAAATGATTCCTTTAAATAGCACTGTCTATGTTATTTGCACATTATCTTTAGGGATACATGTGTGAAGCCTTACAAATTGACATTAACTCATGGTCCAGGAAATATGCTAATTTAGGTCAACCTGTATGTAACCATGCAAGCCTTTGCATTTTCAGACTCAATAACCAGATGGATGTCAAATAGTCATGTGTCATTTGCCCACTAATTGTGTTTTTGCCTTTTGCTTTATGTTGACAGATGTTGCGACGCAGACGGAGCCAGAGACCCTCCTCCCCACCCCAGCTCCAGGGACGGCCAGCAGCATGGGCCCCCGCCACAGCTGCGATGGTGAGTACATCCCACTTCATATGCCTAAAGACTTGTGAAACCTATGTCTTCTAGTCACATCAGCAGCCAAGTTAAATTTACCTATGTGTTAATTTCACACACATCTCTATTCAATGTGTTGGCACAATAATCCAACATGCCTGTTTGCATGCTTGATTGTTGGCTCACATCCTTCATTAGGCCCCATAGAGACTATTTTTGCGTTAGACACAACCAAATGGGCCCGATTAGGTCTGGACCTGTAACATTATAGGGTAAACTCGTGGACTCGTTCGGACTTAGGCCCTGATGTTTGGCTGTTACTAAACACAAAAATGGACACACAGGGAATTAGACCTTCTTTGCTTCCCAAGAGTTAAACTGGAACAACAACCAGGATTTTGACTTTCCTGGGTGTTGTTCCACTACGGTGGGGCACCCCTGATCGGCACCGCTGTGTGACAACCCCCTGAACTCACGTTGACTCCCAAAAATGTACAAGCCATTGCAAATTGCCTCCTCCTCCGCCTCCCCCGCGCCCCTTTTTACGGGGGCGTGCCTGCGCCGGCAATTCACAGACGGCCGGCGCAGGCACGCACACGTCTAGAGGGGCACCAGGGAGGGCCCAGCGGCACTGCCACACAGAAACTGAGGTAGGTATTTTGGGATAAGGGGGGTGTTTCACACCCAGGGACATCCCGATCTTGGATGTCCCGCGGGGAGGGAGGTGATGGGGCAGGGAATCTGATAGATTCCCGGGCCAATCACCCGTGGGTGTTGGTACACTTTAAGCTAAAATGTATGCTTGGGATGTGTTGTTCACATTCCTGCCAGTCAATAGTACTCATATAATGTTAACCAATAAGCACACAGTGGTCAACAATGTTAATGTGAGTGTCACCTAATTGGACACAATGACATTACATTGCTACATCTGTGTCTGTTGAGGTCACTGCCAAATTATTAATAAATTGTTGTTTCTACATTTCTACAGCTTGTGAAAACCAGCATCGCAGACTGTGGCGGGAGATCCGGCTCCTGAAGCTGATGCTGCTGGCCAGGAAGAGGCGCCGACGGCGTCGTTAGGGTGGGGGGGAAGGCTGGTCTCTTGATGGCCGTTGTTGGCCAAGGTTGGCCGTGTTGGCCATTGTTTATATTAAAAAATTTTTGATTCACATCATTACAGTGTGTTGCATTGCAAAGCCTAGTTTAGCTGTCTCCCAAAACATTTGTGGGTCAATGTAGCCATACCTTTTGAGCCATTTCAGGTGTTAACCATAGTAAGCTATGGGCTCCAATGTGTGGGCTACATTGACCAATACATTGACATATGTAGATCCAGATACTCATCCCTGACTGTGTTATTAGCGAGGTCTTAGGAAACACACAATTTAGAGGTGGGTGAAGCAAATATATTTACATAACCAAAAAGATACAAAATTAATATTCTTGGCTGGGTGGCCGGGGAGGTTGGGAGTCATTGCTAGGGGCGGTGTTGGGGGACAACAGTGCAGTAAAAAATATAGACTGCTGTTGTATGAGCTGTTGTAGCAACAACAAAGTTTGGTCCTGCCGCTGTATTGCCTCTGCCTGGCGCTGTATTGCTTCTTCCTGGCGCTGTACAGATTGCTCGATAACATTGGCAAGGCGACCAAGGTCCTGGTTCTGTTGTAGGTTTTGCCTTAACTGGTCCACCTGGCGCTGCAGGCCCTCATTTTGTTGCTGACACATCAGCACCTGATTTTCCAACGCCGCAATGCGCTCATTAGTTCCATCACGCGGCTGTTGGCGACTGTAGTCCTCCAGCATCCGGACCCCTAGTTGGTAGAAATCGGCACTGGTTGGTGCCACACCTCCTCTTGCTGTGGTTGGAGGCTAAACAAATAGTAAACCACATTTTAGTGAAACGGAACAAATGCAGTTATGCCCCTCCCAAAAGTTACCATAAACACTCACTAGACAACTTACCCTTGTCTGAGCCTCTGAAGCTTGGCCACATGGGACTTGGGAAGAGGTCCCAGCTTGGGGTTCTGGTTCCGCCTCCTGCCAAAACAACAATGAAAGGAAATGTTACATGTTGCTTCTTCCACTACCCACGAATATGCCAATGGGTTTCGAGGTCGTCTACATCAGCCATGTTACCTGCGTGTCCTCCGGCCCAGGTAGGCTCGAGGTATCGCTGCCAGAGAGTCGCAAATCAACATCCGAGATGTCGGGCAAGTTGGCATATGCTAAACAGGAAAATCAGGTTAGTAGGTCTGTGGGCCAAACTCTAATGTAACCTGGTTAGGCTATCGAGGCCATACCTCTAAAAAGTTTAAAAATACACACTAGACCAAAGGTCTCGGTTAAACTCAGATTGTTAACATGTATGTTACAGGGCTAAGACGCACTAATTTCTGCAAATCTCATCATAAACATTGCTTAAATTAAACATACCCGCAATATCCCAGATGTCTGGAGTGGGGTCCTCACTCGAGCTTGGACCTTGAAAATACATGTGGACACACAAGTTGCCAGAAGCAAGTGGCACAACATTAGAGCCAAAATACAGACTAGAGCAAGGCAAAACCACTTACCCTCATCTCTGGCAGCTGGAACTTGAGGGGCCCTTTCTGGACAGCCACTTCCGATATTCGGGTCAACTAAAACAAATTAAAAATGTGTCTAAATAATCAGCAAACTACTACAGGGAATGTTTGGCTAAAAATATGTCCGCAAATATACATTGCTATCACTAAAATAACTAAGAGACTGACCCTGGGGAGGCAACCAGCACTCCCAAGAGGCATCTTCAAGTTTACCAAGCAAACATGTAGCTTAGTAGACTAACAAAATTGAACCAGTGTAACCTAAACAGCAGAAAGGATACATTATGTATTGCTGTACACACCAACAGGGTCCTGTTGACCGGCAACATCGGAAGTGGGGTCCAAAGATGAACCAGTCACTTGGCCTACCAAGAAAAAAGACAAATGAGACACATGCACTTGAGTCAAAGTGGATCAAGCAAGGTGAACACATGCACTTACCGACATCCAAAGAGTAGGTGGGATCCGGAGGAGATGCTGGGGCCAAGGGCATGGGAGCTAGGCCAAAATAAAACCAACATTGAGCCATAGCTAATGTGCGTGCCAAAATACAACATGCATTAAGGTGTGTGAGCAGCTCTTTCACTAATATTGACTAATCAAGCCAAGTGTGGCTCACACATTGATATGCCGATATATGGCTACACATCTCTGGCATCCTACATATCTACACATGTTAGGGCCTTGTTAGTTACTGCCTGTGAGTGTTACAGTGGGCGTGCAATTAGGCCGCACGCACATATTATTAATAGTCAACAGGGCAAACCTTTATTGCTTGAGCTGCTCCCACACCCATTTGTTTAGAAAAAAACCAGCAAACAAATAATGGGTAAATACCTTCAATGGCAGACTGGGGTAGCCTTGAGGTTGCTGGAAGGGCAGGAGCTTGGGTGTCCGGAGCCACATCCCGGACAGCAGCATGTGCACCTATGCATAAAGCAACAGACAGAAAAGTTACAAATGTTTTAGCTATAATGTAATACTTCACAGGTCCTACAGTTAGTTGGTCAGAATGTAAAAATGCTAATCACAGACATTAACATTAGGTTATTGTAAAAGCCAGAAAATATGTACCTTCAGCCCAACCGGTGGTGTCATCCCCAGGATCCACACCCTGCAGCCGAGCCAGTGGGATTTTGGCCTTCAGCATCTCCTCATACGGCCTGTAGGTACTCTTTGGAGCCTGGATGAACCCACTGTCCACATCAAGATCGTGATTCATCTTTTTCATAAGGGCCCCTCGCAAAGTGTAGAAGCGTTTCCTGCAGGATGGGCCACTACGTGGGTGTTGAGCTGTGCTACTAAGCTCCACACCAATGGCATCCCACAGTTTGCTTCTTTCTTGTTTGCCTATGGACTTGCTTTGGGAGCCAAATAGCAGCTCCCATTTCGCAAGTGTCAGGCGCACAAGATGATTATTCTCAGCCAAATTAAATTCAGGCTCCCTCTTGGCACCTGGGCGCTTAGCCTGGGGTGCTGCCCCACCTTCAGGCTGTGCCCTTTTCCGTAAGGGAGGTCTGCGCACAGCACCCACCAAACTCCTACTCGGGCCTGCTGTGGCCGGCAGATGTCCTGTATTTGGCTCCATCCTGTAGCTGCACACACACACAAATCAACACCCCACAAGCACGCATGCACACTACAGAATGGCATCGCAATCTCTTAGGCTTGGGCAGGTTTTATGTGCTCTAACAGCCAATCCAAAAGCAGCCCACTTAATTGATTCACACATACAGCCCAGTTCCTTCTAGGCACACCTCCACTGCACTGACAGAAGCATGTGTGTTAGCCAATTAACTCATTACAGACCTCATTAAACAAACAACACACACCCAAATCCAACAATGGACTGATGTATCTGCAACCCTTGTGACATGTGCTTAGCCTAACGGCTATATAAAAAAACAACAGCTTCACTTTCATTGGTCCCCACCTGATTTTTGGCCCATGTCCGTTAATGCACGCACGTTACGGCTCAAGTACGCTAGTAGCGCTACTAGCGTGCGCGTGCGCACTCTGTTTTACGCACACCTGGGTCGGCTAATTGGCGCCCGGAAATAGCAGAGCGACGCAAAAGGCGGCAAAGCGGACCTGTCACTTTTGAAAATGAAGTATAAAAGGAAGGAATGAACTAGGTTCTGCTATTCTTACACTGTGGCAAAGGCTGTGGTGTGGTGCTGTGCTCGCTTCCCTTAGCTCATTTGAGCCTCTGTCTGGTTTCTGTCCTCACTCTCTGTGGCTTGTTGGGTGATTTCTGACATCAGTGCTGTTTCTTTAGGAGCTTGGTTTGGGTGGCATCTGCAAATATTGTGTAGCATACAGCAAGTGAGGCTTGATTTTGGGGCCTTTTGTGGGCTGTGCAGCAACTCCCCTCTTGGTTGTGCTTAACTTAGAAAGCTGGTTTTCAGCAGGCTGGTGGTTTGGACCACTATAGTTCTGGTTTTGTGGTGAGCTGCATTGTAGCGGGTGTGTGTGTAGTGTGATTGTTTGTGTGTGTGTTGTGTGTTAGTGTTTTTTTTTGTTTATTTTTGTTTTTGTATATATCTTTAGTGTGTGTGATGGATAAGAGGGTGATGTATGGTGTCTGGGTGGATGGATGTATGTGTATGCTGAAAGAGCAGGAGGAAAGGGAGCGGGGTGTTGTGAGGCTTAGGGCACCCCGCTCCTTTGCAATCCGCCTTTCAGTATGGGACTTAAGTGACGAGCAGATCAGGAGCCGCTTCCGTCTGAATCGTGCTGCACTACAGTCCCTATATGATCAGATTAAGACCAAAATCGAGCCATCCACCAAACGCACTCACTCCATTCCAGGCATAGTACGCCTGTGTGCCACTCTTAATGTGTTGGCACGAGGGACCTTCCAGGCAACCTCAGCCCTCCTCAGCGGGATAAGCCAGGCTACTATGAGCCGCATCCTAATCCAGGTAGTTCTGGCAATTTGTGATTTAATCCCAATTTACATCAAGTTTCCTGAGGATGAGGAAGAGGTTGCCAAAATAAAACATGCTTTCTATCTGATGGGAGGGATCCCGAATGTGCTAGGGTGCGTTGATGGTACACATATCCCTTTCCGCCCTCCCCGTGCACAGGAGCTGTCCTACAGAAACAGGAAGCAGTTCCATTCATTTAATATCATGGTGGTCTGTGACCATGAGATGAAGCTGCGGGCGGTGAGATCGGGGTTCCCCGGCTCATGCCACGATTCTTACGTCTTGCAGCGGACAGTCCTGTGCCGGAAGTTTGATAACAACGAAATGCCAGCTGGCTGGCTACTGGGTAATAAATTAACCATGTCTATGTATTTTGCTAATATGTGGCCTAGTAAGGCAATTTTAAACAAACTACCACCCAAAAACATGTACTAGTACTAATTGCTGTCTCTCTCCTTGTGTTTTTTCTACAGCGGACAAGGGATATGGGCAGAGAACGTGGGTCATGACTCCGGTCAGGAACCCACGGACCTCTGCCCATGAACGCTACAATGCAGCGCATCGCAAGACCAGAAGCATTGTGGAAAGAACCATCGGCCTGCTGAAAGCACGCTTTCTCTGTTTGGCACGGCCAGGAGGAGAGATGCTCTACAGCCCACAGAAGGTTTCCAAAATCATCCTTGCCTGCTGTGTGTTACACAATATCTGTATATGTCACCGAATCCAAGCCCCCGAGGAGACAGCACTGGTGCCAGAAATCCCCAACCTGCCCGCAGATAGAAGTGAGGACACCCAGACTGGCGATGAGCTAAGGGAAAGGCTGATCACTTCTTATTTTGCGGTAAGCTAACTACCCTTCACTCTAATGCAAGTACTGCACTCCTGTTTAAATGTCTTTGACCTCCCATCCAAAAGAGCAAACAAACGCACTAAGGGGGGGTTAAGATGACCCAAACCACTCTAAGGGGGGTTTAAGATGACCCAAACCACTCTAAGGGGGGTTTAAGATGACCAAAACCACTCTAAGGGGGGTTTAAGATGACCCAAACCACTCTAAGGGGGGGGTGTAAGATGACCCAAACCACTCTAAGGGGGGTTTAAGATGACCCAAACCACTCTAAGGGGGGTTTAAGATGACCCAAACCACTCTAAGGGGGGTGTAAGATGACCCAAACCACTCTAAGGGGGGGTGTAAGATGACCCAAACCACTCTAAGGGGGGGTGTAAGATGACCCAAACCACTCTAAGGGGGGTGTAAGATGACCCAAACCACTCTAAGGGGGGTGTAAGATGACCCAAACCACTCTAAGGGGGGGTGTAAGATGACCCAAACCACTCTAAGGGGGGGTGTAAGATGACCCAAACCACTCTAAGGGGGGGTGTAAGATGACCCAAACCACTCTAAGGGGGGTGTAAGATGACCCAAACCACTCTAAGGGGGGTGTAAGACGCCAATGTTGGTTATCAAGTTATGCATTTTTTTAAAAGAAAACACAAAACAACTATAAAGATATATACTAACTGCACTTTTCTTAATTTTTCAGGCACAAAGAGATGCACCATGATCTCTACATTCCTTTCACAACCCTTTCCTGGACTTTACTTTTCTTTTGCATTTCTGCTGGACTTTTCATTTTCTATTTCATTTATGTTTTATTATTAATTTTTTGTTAGAGAAAAAATTAAAAAAAATATAGATATATACATGTGGCTATGTGTTTAATTCTGTTGTAAGTTTCCTTTTCATTCTAATTCCTATTTTCATTTTCCTTTTCTTTCTCTGTTCTGTTTTTATTTTCCTTTTCTTTCTCTGTTCTGTTTTTATTTTCCTTTTCTTTCTCTGTCCTGTTTTTATTTTCCTTTTCTTTCTCTGTCCTGTTTTTATTTTCCTTTTCTTTCTCTGTCCTGTTTTTATTTTCCTTTTCTTTCTCTGTCCTGTTTTTATTTTCCTTTTCTTTCTCTGTTCTGTTTTTATTTTCCTTTTCTTTCTCTGTTCTGTTTTTATTTTCCTTTTCTTTCTCTGTTCTGTTTTTATTTTCCTTTTCTTTCTCTGTCCTGTTTTTATTTTCTCTGTCCTGTTTTTATTTTCCTTTTCTTTCTCTGTTCTGTTTTTATTTTCCTTTTCTTTCTCTGTTCTGTTTTTATTTTCCTTTTCTTTCTCTGTTCTGTTTTTATTTTCCTTTTCTTTCTCATTGGTGATTTAATTGTATTTCCTTTTTAGGTAACAAATAAAAAAAAAAAAAATGTGGCTATGTGTTTAATTATGTTTTTTTTCCCATTTATATTCGAAGATCTGGTAGAATTTAATTTCCTTTTACACACAAAATAAAAAAATTTTTACATTTCAAAACAAATGTGGCAATGTGTTTTATTCAGAAGGTACTGGATGGCCAGGACACAGCAAAGCTAACAGGCGCTGTGTAGAATAGCGTGGTCACACTGACTGACAGCGCCAACAAAGCTGAGGGCCAACATCATATTCAGCAATGTAGGCGTTGTTCGCAACAACGCCAGGTAGCGACTGAGGAGGCCTGCTATAGCGAATCGCTAACGCCCGCGGCTGACGCTAGCGGCGCTCATAGCGCCATACTTCAGTCGCTCATCTGTCGCTACCTGGCGCTATTGATGAATCGGCCTCCCCGTTAACTGTGAAACTCCCCATGTGGTTTATATTTTGAACTGCCCATGTGGACATTTCTATGTAGGTAAGACGAACAGACCCCTCAAAAAGAGAATCTATGTACACCAGTACGACATAAAAAACGGGAATTTGAAAACACCTATTGGTCGCCACTTTTTCCACTTTCATAATCAGGACCCTAAGGGTCTCACATTTCAAGGATTGGATCGGATCCATCCACACCCGAGAGGAGGCAATATAGAAAACATCAACCTACAATGGGAAACCCGTTGGATAAACAGATTAAAAGCTCATATTCCACCAGGCCTCAATGAGACAATAAGTTTCATTCCTTTTCTGTAAATACTCTTTGAATAACACTGGAGAATAAATGGTTCTTTCCTTTTTTTTTTTTTCTTGGTATTTATATCTATATTTATATTTATTTTCACATTCCCCTTGAATGATAAACGACCAACTGTATGAATAGTCCTCCCTAAAAAAAAATAAAACTTGTTCAAGTGGGACGAGATATTAGGATAAATGTACTTTCATTGCGGTCGCATATGTCAGATAACAAGTACATTATGTAATGATCTTTGGTGATTCTCTGCAGGTCCAGTGTCCAAATTTAGTGACCTGATATACAACAAACCTCCTCAATTGCCTTTATACTTATTAAATACTGGTGCTGGGGCAGCAGCCCGAAGACCATTGGATTATTCTGCCCTCTACGAATAGAGAGGTACCGGGGTGAATCAGACTGTGGATGTGCGGGCCCTGTCACCATTTTTTTTGGGGGGGGGGCATGGGTGGATGCCGTCCTTTTCTATCCTCATGCCCGGTTATTATACCAGCTCACATTGTGGGGGGGGAGAGGGATGCCTTCCCTGTCCACTATGCGCATGCGCACGGTGCTGCAATGTTGGCAGAGTACTATGGCCACCTAATTCCTGGTGTGTGAAATGCATATGCGCTTCGAACTTCCGGAATCGGTGGCCCAATGGCTCGGGACACTTGCACGAGGCTGGGGTTGCATGGAGCGCATTGACGCGCACTGCACATGCCCGTGTATCAGATGTTCCTGGCCAGGTGTCCTCCTCTTCCCCCTCCCCCCTGACATGACAGGCAGACGTATGACACACTTCCGGGCGGTGAGACGCATTGCGCTCCTTAGTGTCCCGGAAGACGCGCCATATCCGGGGCAGGGGAGTGCTCATTTAGAGAGCTCCTTATAGCCCCGTTTGCCTGCACCTACACGGATGGCTGTCCCTTGATACTCCTAATTGGGGCTGCATACTCATCTACCACTGTGGGTCTGTAATTTTCAATAGGAAGCACGTGACCGCGCTCTGCAAGCTGCATTCCGCACCCTCGCATCCACATCATGTAAGTTTTAATCTTCTCATTGATCATACTGGACCTTTTCTAAGACTCCACCAAAGCCCAATATATGACATGAGATTTGTACCTTCTATTTCCCTTGTGTTACAGACATGGTGATCATGTAGCTTTTTAATTATATTACCTGCACCATAAAGCATTGAATTGATGTATCGCTCTCACCTATATGAAGCAAATCAATTTTCTTAATATTGAGTTGGTTGATACAGGGGTCTTGAATTGAATTCATACCAACCAATGTGTGAGTTTTTTTGTTTTTGTTTTGTTTTGTTGTGTCCTACTATAGGAGCGAAGTCAAACTGACACAGAATCATGTACATCTATTATATGAAATCAGGTGACGACGGAAGCTGATAAAGCCCTTAGGGGCGAAACTAGTCCGCCTTCACCTATCTGATTTTCATCTATTTTCAAGTTGCACTGAATATATGCTGATCAGTTTGTTTTTTAATACTTTTAACTGGTTTTATGAATTCATTTAATCATGTTGGATTTAATGGAAGACATCTAATAATCATGTTCAATAAGTATGCTTAATAACCTATTGACAGCTCTCTAGGTGTCTAAACACCAGAATTGCTGAATCAGTTGGTTCTTTTTTAAGAATTGAAGATATTATTAATAATATTAATAAAAGATATTATTAATTTTAATTTAATTTTGAAATGTTATAAATTTAGAGGCACGGTTGAACTCAAAAGTCTACTTACACTGGTTGGGGCTAACCTATGCCCAACTAAACAATAAGTTTGACTTTACAAAATAGACCGTGAGTCCACACCAACCCACTACCTGCAATAAGCTAGAGGGGTGGGTCACTGCATGAGGGCAAGTTGGTGTCTCCTGGTGGGACTCATCTAACATTCCCTTATCAACCATTTTTTCACCCACATTAAAAATCATCCTACCTGCATCTACTGCATTTTATGAGCCTTTAAACATCCAAAATGGCGGCTCATGGCGCATCAGGCAGAAGTGTCTTCTGACTGTGTTGCTCTGCATTCTGAGATTGCTGTCCTTTCCCTGACCCCAGATCTGCTGTCTGTGCAAAGCACAGCTATATCCCCGCCCCCTGCACTTTATCCCGCTCTCCTATCCTCAGTATGTGTGATGTTTCTGAGGCAAGATGGTGCCGCCCGTATCCTAGAGTCCTGAAAAGAGTTGCAGCCCGGTGGGGAAAAGAATAATAAATAAGTGACTAAAAACGTAAAATATATTAATTTCAGATGCTGTGGAATGAATAAATAATGCTGAAGGGCCGTTTGATGCTGAATGTCAGTTTAATGTACACTTATGTACACTAAGTAATGTAATATTGTAATAATTTCAGAAAGATTGCGCAAAAGAACAACAAATATAACTTAAATCCTAGAAATCTTCAGAAAAAATTCCACTGCTACGAGCAAATGGACCACAGTCACAGTTAGTCCTTTTCAGTATAAATTCATGAATACAGAATGATAGATATCTATATATGCTTCGCGAGATTTATTAATTACAGGGAATCATAAAACCAGAAAGAGAGAAAAAACGGACCGATAGCAGGATACTGTTTTTTTTTTTTTTTTTTTTTCAATATTTGTATTTATTTTAGAAGAAAAAAGAAAGTGGTACAAGTGTAGTGGTCAGCCAAACAGAAGACGTAGGGGAGGCGAACATTACAATGACCATAACAATTTACCTTAATTTGACAAGAGAGAACAGGACATAGTAAATCGGATCATCTAAGAAGTAAATGTCAATGCAGTTACAATGCAGTTGAGACATGAATAAACAATTGGTATATAAGATCAGTCAGTGTTGTGTCTTCAATTATATCACCTCCCGCGTCGGAGGACGGTAGCTTCAAGTAGACCTTATTAGCGTCTCTCCACTGCCTCCCCCCCCGCCACTCAACCCGAACCACACCACGCCAGGGCACGCCAGCCGCCACAGAGCGGACCCGCGACCGAGGCCCATGGCCCAGGAGACCGGCGAGAGGTGAGCCGCAGAGTACGAAACAGGAGACAAAAAAGAAAGGAAAGCACAAAAAAAAAAAAAAAACAAGGAAGAAGACCCAGAAGGCGAGGGGATAGACCCAGGATAAAAATGGGAAAGAGAGCAGTAAGGGGGAGGGAAGGGGGGGACAGAACAGGAGGGTATAAGGGGGATGGGGTCCTCGCAACCCAGCCCATACCAGTCATCTAATTAAGCATTCCTGGTGGCCTATTAGGCCATACATATTTGGGTTGATTCAAAGAAACATGTAACAGCTTGGATTTGGCTCACGATCATCCTATTTTTCACGTCCGCTCGTGCGTTCGTATGAACTTGCGAGTGATTCTATAAGCAAATACGTTTCTATCCTAAAATATACGTCCGTTCGTATGATATCTCCCGAACTTGCCTCAGTCAGTTGTCAATCGTAAAAATCACGTTCATGTGCTCACCTGTTGCGGCGGCAGCCTGTTTTTTCTGCTGCTTCCATCGTCCACCTCTTCCAATTACTTGCGTTTGCCTCTGGTTTTCATTGGTTTTTGGCCTCTTAGATTCGTGCGTTCGTATGTTTATAAGATCTTGCGCATGCGCACCCTCAACCAGAAACTTACCTAAACCCCTTAGCGCTTGCATCCTTCTTCATTTCTCGGTCCCTAAAACTTACCTAAACCCCTTAGCGCCTGCATCCAACTTCATTTCTCGGTCCCTAAAACTTACCTAAACCCCTTAGCGCTTGCATCCAACTTCATTTCTCGGTCCCTAAAACTTACCTAAACCCCTTAGCGCCTGCATCCAACTTCATTTCTCGGTCCCTAAAACTTACCTAAACCCCTTAGCGCCTGCATCAAACTTCATTTCTCGGTCCCTAAAACTTACCTAAACCCCTTTGCGCTTGCATCCAACTTCATTTCTCGGTCCCTAAAACTTACCTAAACCCCTTAGCGCTTGCATCCAACTTCATTTCTCGGTCCCTAAAACTTACCTAAACCCCTTAGCGCCTGCATCCAACTTCATTTCTCGGTCCCTAAAACTTACCTAAACCCCTTAGCGCCTGCATCCAACTTCATTTCTCGGTCCCTAAAACTTACCTAAACCCCTTAGCGCCTGCATCAAACTTCATTTCTCGGTCCCTAAAACTTACCTAAACCCCTTAGCGCTTGCATCCAACTTCATTTCTCGGTCCCTAAAACTTACCTAAACCCCTTAGCGCCTGCATCCAACTTCATTTCTCGGTCCCTAAAACTTACCTAAACCCCTTAGCGCCTGCATCCAACTTCATTTCTCGGTCCCTAAAACTTACCTAAACCCCTTAGCGCCTGCATCCAACTTCATTTCTCGGTCCCTAAAACTTACCTAAACCCCTTAGCGCTTGCATCCAACTTCATTTCTCGGTCCCTAAAACTTACCTAAACCCCTTTGCGCTTGCATCCAACTTCATGTTGACGACCCTAAAACTTACACAAACCACATAATGTACATATGTCTATATGTTTCTAAGCGTGTTTTTTCTTGTTTGTGTAATTGTTTTTTGTGGCGCATATTAGAAAAGACACATTTATGAAGTCTTAAAATATAATTTATTTAAATTATTTGGATTTTTTTTTATATTTTTCGTTTAAACATATTTTTTTTTTGTGCTGTTTTGTTTAAAACATCTTTTTTTGTTTTTTGTTTTTTTTACAAACACATTAAAACTTTTTTTTTTTTGTTTTACAAACAGATGGTAAATTTTTGTTGTTTTTCAAAACATATTAAAATTTTTATTTTTTTAGAGTAAAAACAGAGATAAAAGTTTTTTTTTTTTTTTTTTTAACCAAAACTCTAAAAATTTTGAAACAATTCTAAAATTTAAAAAACATTTAACAAAAGTAGCCAGGACCAAGGGCACTAATCCTCCTCCTCTTCTTCATCTGTTGGCCCCAACGTCGCCTGTATGGCCAGCAGCTCGGCCACCAACTCCTTGATTCTTTTTTTTTTCCCAGCCAATGTTTTTGGGATCATCCCTGTAACCAATAGAGAAATAAACATAAATAGGAGTCCCAGACCGGTTTGTATGCTGGAAATAGATTTGGGGTTAATCAAATACATGTAAATGCATGACATATGTCATTCTTCCAAGGGATAAAGTTAATGCATTTCCCACAGGTAAGTCTTTAAACTCCTTAAACCGGACCTTCAACATTATTTAATGAAAACCAATAACTAGTCCCAAATGATTCTGCACCAGCTCAAAGTACATTTGGGAGGTTTTTTGATTACAGCGCCGCCATCTGGACTCTGAAGCATAACACTTAATGAGGAGTGGAGAGTTGGATAAAGTACAGGGGAGTAGGTTACAGTGGTGCGTTGGGAATCCAGAGCATAGCTGGGTTGAGGGAAAGGTCATCAGTCCCACAATGCATCGCAGCACCTTACTTTTTTCAATCTGTATCCCATGCTGCCTGTAAATATTGCGCATTCCATATTCCGCAATATTGGTTTTGTTCAGTCTAATAACATGCATTAGATGGCTGAAGGGTGTTTTTCCATGTTTCAAATCTGTAGGTACAGTGTGTTGGCTAATTATTATGTTCTTAATACAAGTTAGGGTCCGCTTTAAGCTAACGAAGTGCCCACATGAAAGTGTGAACTACACATTGGCTACGCCTTTAGTTATGTGTGTGTTATTAGCTAACAAAACATTAATATGAATAATGGCATGGAGACTTACGGAGTTGGTGGCCGACAGATGGCTGGTTGGGGCCAACAGGCTGCCCTTGGTCCTGGCTATGCTGTGAAGAAGTCCCTGGAGAAACATGTGACATTTGGTTAGTATTTGTATAGAGTCACTATTCCCAACATATCTGGCTCCCAGTCTGGCTGACATCACTCACCTTCGCCAGGATCAACTTCCAGCATCTCTGCTGCCTCCTCCTCCACTATCTCACCCGCACCAGAAGCTTCTACAAATACATAATAAAGGATAACTTAGTTTTTGGCCTGCCATGTATATCTTTGTGCCTATACATGAAGAGTGACATACCAGAGCCTTCCCCATGCCTGGCCAGGTATGACTCCACGCCCACGCGGTTGGGCCCCTCCTCTGTGGTAAGGTCCAGGGGCTGGTCTGAGGAGGCCACAGAGGAGGGGTAGGTCCGTCGCCCGGGAGATCCACCACCTTCACTCACAGATGCAGACTCATGCAGCACTGGTCGGCCTGTACGCCTCCGGGTGCGGCGAATTCTGAAATCCATTTCCAACACTACCAAAGAAAAGTCATTATAAATAAAGGCAGAACTTATACATTTGGAACATATACCATGCAATTGCTTTGTACTTACTTGGGAAATGGATTCCAAAAAACCTCCGCACCCGGGGCATGTGCAGACGTTTCAGGTCCGACCAATGCTGCATTATCTGGGTGTGAGTGAAGGTGGTGCTAGTCACACGGTGTATCTCCGCGATGATCTCCCGGGCGATGTCCCTTTTCTCGCACACATTGGGCGCGAAGTCATACCGGCGCTGAAGCATGATCTGAAAAACATAATGGACACAGAGCTTTTACTTTTACACACAGACCCATATGTGTTGCATCACAAGTTGAGAATTTCATGTCATTAACACACACATTTAGAGTGGCAGCCATTTTTGGGGAGTGCCTTAAAGAGGACGTTGACTGTGAATGAGAGTCTGGTCTTATGTTATATGTATCACACACCATGTACATACAGATAATAGCCAACATCAAGAATCAGGCCACCTGCATCTATGGCATGTTAGGATGGTTTAAACATCCAAGATGTAGGCTTATGCTTAGGCTTTTGGACCACGTGTGTGGCTTCCCGTTGTGTTTTTATGGCTTAGGAAAACAGTGTTCCTCAAACATCCGCATCAAGGTCCGAGACACGCCAGGTTTGACAGGTAGCCCCGCTACTCCACAGGTTAATTAACTGTTGCTAAGCCTGAGCAATTTCCCTAATTAGGACATCAGCATAGACAGGTGAAAACGTGGCCAGGCTCGGCCCTTGAGGATGAAGTGTGAGGAGCCAGTTATTAAACATTAAGAGACCCCAAACTAGTTTCAAACGCATCATTTACATTTAGGCCATCATTGACTATTACATTAAAATGCAGAGGCAGCCACTTACCAGCATGAGGATCTCTTCCTGTTGACGGGTGAAGATAGTGGGCGCCATCTTTATGCTTCTTCAAGGCAGCAGATAAGTGAAACCCCAGCGGTTTCCTGGTTCCGCTCGAACGTACGTCCGTACGAGCGCGTAGTCGTGCGCATAGGCGTCACACGCTGGGCTCATTATTTAAAGGTCCCTGCACCCAAAGCTCATTCTCTTTGAGCATTTGTGGAAGATGGCACCTAAAAAGGCAAGCTCCAAACGACCCCAGCAAAGCCAGACGTCGGAGGGCCCAACCACCAGGTCCCAGCAAGGTAGGAAAAAGCTGCGATCCCAGACTACTACCTCTGCCCCACCAAGGGACACTGGACCCTCTGGAAGCCAAAAAAGGGGCCCCAAGCCACGTGCCCCTGCAGCCAAAAAGCAGGCAACAGCAGCACCCACCACCTCTGCCCCCAGAAGAGGCCGCCCAAGGGAGCCCACACCGCCCATGGGTTCAAGTAGGGCAGTTCGGCAACCCAGGCCCCGCAGCAGGGCCCGAACCCCATCCAGGGCCCGAACCCCATCCAGGGCCAGAAGCCCATCCAGGGCCCGAACCCCATCCAGGGCCAGAAGCCCATCCAGGGCCCGAACACCATCCAGGGCCAGAAGACCATACAGGGCCCGAACCCCATCCAGGGCCAGAAGACCATCAAGGGCCCGAACACCATCCAGGGCCAGAAGCCCATCCAGGGCCCGAACCCCATCCAGGGCCAGAAGCCCATACAGGGCCCGAACCCCATCCAGGGCCAGAAGCCCATCCAGGGCCCGAACACCATCCAGGGCCCGAACCCCATCCAGGGCCAGAAGACCATCAAGGGCCCGAACCCCATCCAGGGCCAGAAGACCATCAAGGGCCCGAACCCCATCCAGGGCCAGAAGCCCAGCCAGGGCCCGAACCCCATCCAGGGCCAGAAGACCATCAAGGGCCCGAACCCCATCCAGGGCCCGAACCCCATCCAGGGCCAGAAGCCCAGCCAGGGCCCGAACCCCATCCAGGGCCAGAAGACCATCAAGGGCCCGAACCCCATCCAGGGCCAGAAGCCCAGCCAGGGCCCGAACCCCATCCAGGGCCAGAAGACCATCAAGGGCCCGAACCCCATCCAGGGCCAGAAGCCCAGCCAGGGCCAGAAGACCATCCAGGGCCCGAACCCCATCCAGGGCCAGAAGCCCATACAGGCCCCGCAGCAGGGCCAGAAGCCCTTACAGGCCCCGCAGCAGGGCCAGAAGCCCACGACCTGCCACCAGCCGGGAACAGAGCCCCCGACCTGGCACCAGCCGGGAACATAGCCCCCCAAGAGGGCCCAGAATGTCCACCATGACCACATCTACACCTGGAAGTTCGGTGGCCAGCCACGCAAGAACACCCAGTCCCTTGGCCAGTCCAGTCCAGTCATTGGGAAGCCAACAATCCGGCCATTCCCCTACCCAGCCCCAGGCCATAATGTCACCACATGTGTCTGCACACATGGAGGAGCAGCCAAGCCAACCATCTGGCCGCACATTGCGCCGCGGCCAGTTGAGTGGGAGATTCTCCCATGACCAAAATATGGCATTGGCTAGTGGCCTTACATTATACTATGACGAGCTCTATGGGAGCAAATCCAAACACACCACAAAGCAGCGCAAGATGGAATTGTTTGAAACCATCCTACGACAAGTAAATGCAGCGGGGGAAGAGAGGAAAGATGTGTCCCAAATTCAGAAGAAAATCTCGGATCTGAAATATGCTGTACGGCAAAAAGAAATTAAAAGGCATAATTACAGGTAAATAAATGATGTCTCCAAATATAAGGTTTAGGATGTACTGTATGCACCTTTTCTGAGTACCAAACGATTTTCTCTTTTCAGCCTGAAAACTGGAGGTGGCTTTCCTACCAAACTGGAGTTTACCCCTGCTGAGGAGATTGTGCTGGGACTTCTCCATCCGGTCGCGGTCGGTGGACATGCTGGTCTAAGGGACACAGACTCACCGACCCGTACCCACGGTGAGTACTCTTAAATCTGCATGTTTGCCTGTTTGCTAAATAATCTAAAGTTCACTAGTAACAAGATGACGGGATGGCCCTATGGTTTGCCTTGCTTGGCCTCGCACTACTGTGCCTGTTTGTGTCCTCTTTTGGTCCCTGTGAATCACACATTTAGGACCACATCCATTATGGCAAAGATCCAAGTTCCAATTTTATTGGTCAAGTAATGAAGTTTCTCATGAAAAGTGATATATTTGGAATCAATCACAAAACACACATCATTATGGATGGGTTGGCAATTTGTTGTGTGAGTTGTGTTTGAGTTAACAATTTAATTACCCACCCCCAAACATATCTGACCTAGAGCAGCGAGACTCAACTGGCGGCCCGGGGTCCCAATGCGGACCTTGGCACCAGATTCAAGGACCCCTGGCCAGACAGCCCTGCACTCAGTTACTTCTGTGTTGACGTGCTCAGAGCTGCCCCCTTGCTCGGCGATGTAGTGGTTGTTCTCCTGCCCAATGTCATGGCTCCCTGAAACCTAGCATTGCAATATGAAGTACTGCACAGGAAGTGGCATTGCAAGGTACACAGTAACTTGGTACATCTTTCTCTTGGTACAATCGTGTCCCGCTGCCCCAGCTCTGCCCCATCTGCCACAGTCCCCCCATGTCCCCCCCCCCCCACATAAGCCCCATACATTTGTACCAGATTTGCTCCATCCATCCCATCACCATCAATTCGTGAACTCCCCCCTTTAGCCATCCAATCCCTGTCCCCTCAGCTCTGCCCCATCCAGCCCAGCAAGGGCAAGCAGCCTTTATTAGTTTGCACTTTGAAATCTCAAGCCCCTCCACCAGTGTGTTTATTTCTAACTAGACACCCCCTGCGTCAGCCCCATGGCCAGACATTCACCTCTCACCACATACCTTTAAATGGACCTTTACAAGAAGTGTTTGAGTACCCCGTACCTAGCGAATGGTAGTCTTAATCCAAAAATTTGCGTTGCAAGTTGTATGCTGACTGGGTACACTTCCTGACTTAGAACTGAGGTCAGTTAGCAGTTTTCGCGAGGCATTGCACCTATCTAAACTTGCGTGTATTTTAACAAATGTCCCCATTGCTGTAGAGTTGCTTAATATTACAAATAGTGGTTTATTTGATTACCTATAAAAAAAATGGTTATGTGTGTGTTTACCTTGTTGGTTTTTCTCTTCTTCAGCCCAGCATGATCCCTCTGCAAGGGTAAACTCACCCCCCAGTTTGCTGATGCCTACCAGGTCCGTACAGCATAGGAGCCCAGATCCGAGATTTCCGGTAAGTTAATTTAGTACCATAAATACTACCAAGTGCTTAAGCATGTGTTAAACTGTGGGAATCCCAAATTTGGACGCCAACTTACACTTTTTTTTTTATATGTCCCTACAGACCCGCACACTCATGGAAGAGATCCAGGAAATGGAGGAAGATGATGTCTCCATGCAGGGCACGTCGGATGACCTCCCCCTGGGTCCCAATTTGGAACTGCTCCATAATGTTTCTCTGGCCAATCCTCAGCAGCAGAGTGAATCTCCATCCATTGTGCATGCACATGGGGAGACTGACACAACAGTCCCCAGTGTTCACTCTGCTGCTGAGGATTTGCAAAGCAGGCCTGTTGCTGTTGAGGGGACGACACCACGCGGCAGGGCACGCCCAAGAGCCAGGGTAATTGTGCGGCGGACTCCATTACGCCGCCCCACAATTTCCCAGGGGAGGCAGAGTGCCCTGCTTCAATTATGGACCCAAGAAAGGGACTCTTATGAGGCACAGCTCGCTACAGAGCGTGAGGAAAGGCATGCCGACATGGTGAACATCAATACCAGCTTACAGGGCATCCTCGCGGAGTTGCGTACCCTCAACAGCAACGTGGTAACTGCAAGTAATGGCATCCAGTCAGCCATGGCTGAGATGACCAATATGCAGAGAAACATTGTGGAGCAGTTTCAAATTCACAATGCTGCCATGGCCCAGGCTAGGTCCCATTCACATGGACCTCCACCTGGACCTCCACCTGGGTATTATGGGCAGCCACCCTATTAAGCCATGGTTGTGTGGGACATCTTTTCTCTTAACCCCCACTGTATTTACTTGTCCTTTGAGGTTTCAAACAATCCATTTTGTGTTGCTCATGCAGGTTGTGTTTTGTATTTGCTCCCATATAGCTCCTTAGAGTAATGATTAAGGCCACTAGCCAATGCCATAGGTCTATGTGGAGTGTATCTGGCCACTTATGGCTTTAAATATGTATTTGGTTGGTGCTCCTCCTGTTTGCAGACATGTTTGTGTGACATTATGGCCATGCCCAAATATCCCTGGGCACAGGCAATATTAATGACTGGACTAGGCTGGCCTTTGGACTGGGTGTCCTTGTTTGGTTGTGCCACTCACTTCCAGGTGTAGATGTGCTCGATGTTTTTTTTGTTATCTCATCCATTTGTAACCACAGATGTATGTGGAATGTTTTCTGTTAAGCACAATAATTTTAACTTTCCTAAGTAAAAAAATATTCTCACTTACAATACTTGTGGCGTTTTTAGTGGGAACACATTTTAAACAGCTTGGGCTAAACCAGATAATTTTGGTTTTAAGAGGTGTAACAATGCAAATATCAAGCTAAGGAAACTACATGAAATACATTAGGCAACAATTAAGGTAAAAATGTTTTACTTTGAGGTAATGCCACATTACGGCAAAACAACATATTTAACAAAAAGGCTAACACAGACACACAGAATGTTGATACACGAAATAAAATTAACTAAAATGCTGCAATATCAAGTTTGCTCGAACTGATTGGGCAGACTCACTGGGTAGCCCAACAAAATTCTCTCCATCATCCTCTAGGGCTGTAGAGGGCAGGCTATCCACATAACGTGGGACACGTTCGAGTATCGCAAAATTGTGCAAAACAGCACATGCCATGATTATGTCGATCACTTTTTTTGGATCATATTGCAGGGCGCCCCCAGTATGGTCCAAGCAACGAAAACGGGTCTTCAACAGCCCAAAGGCCCTCTCCACAACAGCCCTGGTCTTGCGGTGCGCACGGTTGTACGCTTCCTGAGAGGCATCCTGGGGCCGCAGCACAGGCGTCATGAGCCAGGGTAGAAGTGGGTACCCGGAATCACCTTAAACAGACAATTAAATGTAATAAAAATTAAAAAGGCAACACAACAAACACAAAGAATTTTACATATATCATAATGATGTAAGGTAAAGGGCCAAAAAAAACACCCAGGGCACATTAGCTAAATAACTATTGCCACTAATGTAGTACATAATTAAAAATGGCACTTCAATATACCAATTAATTAACAAACATCTGCACGGCCAAGGGTAGTTGGAATTTAAATATATTTTTAGTTTTTTGACATGTTACAATTAGGATGCTGCTGAGGGGCTATCAACATTTATATGAAAACTACAATGTATGCAGTTTAAGTCCACTTTGACATTTAAAGACCAATACTACAAAAGGAGCAAAAGCTCACAGATCCTTGGGTATAAACTCCCAACCAATATATTTAGGGACATGGAACTTACAGACATCCTAACTAAAGGGAAAACATTCTGAAGGACAAAGCGAGGCAAGCATTTTGGTTGGGAGTTCATAATATATGACCCAACAAAAAGGCAGTTTCTGGCTTATGTAAAGAATTCAAATACAAAAATATCAACAAATACAAGATTAATCCCACATTTAATAGCATACAAATAGGACACACTTACCAAGCAGCCATGCACCCGAAAATTCACCTGCCTCAAATCTCCTAAACAACCCAGATCGCCTGAGGATATACGAGTCGTGCGACGATCCTGGGTAGCCGGCAAGGACACTCATAAAACGCATGTCCGGACCAACCACGGCCTGGACATTAAGGGAGTGTCCCATTTTTCGATTCCTTAAGGCAAAAACATACAAAAAGGGTAATTGATATTTGTAAAAATGAAAAAAAAAAAACAAACATGTCTGCACTCTATTGGGAAATACTAATGAAAAGCCTAGATAAAGCAGCTACACAAATGAGGGCTAAAAAAATATGCTGCCGCAAAGGAAAACAGGTTACATTACACGTTGGCCAACATAATAACCAATCTCAATACCTATATATATACTCGTCGGCAGCCCTAGGTACGAGTGCCACATGTGTGCAGTCAATAGCACCAATAACGTTGGGCATGTCGGCCACATTATAAAACCCAAGCTTAATGGCGTTTCTGGCTGCCATATCATCCGGAAAATAAATATATTTTGGAGTTATGGCAGCCATGCCTTCCAAAAATTTAGATAGTGCGCGGCTCAGCGTAGGCTGTGACATCCCCACGGAGAGGGCACCCAGCCTCTGGAACGAGCCGTTCGCCAAAAATTGCAGGCAGCCAAGCATCTTGGTCATACCTGAAATTGCATGCCCCTTCCTTGTGGTGCGGGCTAACCATGGCCGCAGCTCACTATATAATTTATGGAGGGAAGCGCGATTAAGCCTGGTCAGCTCGAACAGCTCAACATCATTCATGCTATCGATGTTCATGCGACGACGCAGGGGCAATCTGCTCTCAGACATCTCGATCAACTCAATGCCAAAAAGCATAAGCCCTTGATGTGCCACAAACTCGCTCCTCTCCATCCTACTCCCGAGGCCAAATAGCTGCCGGCAAACATTTCGTAAAGCAGCTCTTTAATGGGCTTCAAAACAATTAGCAATCACCTCTCTGAATTGGTCGCAAGCCCATGTGAAGGACGTAAAAAATAGGATCGGACGCAAATAATACGATTTGGACGGGAAAAACACACGAACTAACGCAAAATATACGATTCTCGTACGAAATGCGTATGTTCATATACGTCTATGCGCGAACGATCGTGCGAATACGAAATGGGCAAAAAACAAGAAAAAATGACAAACACCCACCCAAACTTACGATTCTCGATACGAAATCAATTAACTTTTGCTCTTTGAATCGAGGGGATTGTGTCCAGGGCTCCCAAATGGAGAGGAACTTATCTTGAGTGTCAGCTAGAATGCTTGAGAGCCTCTCATTGACCAGAAATCCGTTCATCCTGGATGAAACCTCCTCCAGGCTCTAGCAATGGTTTGCTTAGCCGCCAAGAGCAGATAAGTAAATAGCTTATTCTGCTTTTTGGTAAGTTCTGGAGATCTATGATGAAGGAGAGCCACCCAAGGGTCCTTTCTGATGTTTGTCTGGAACATTTTATTGGCTATCCTGTATACTTGGGACCAAAAACGGGTCAGCATGGGACACGTCCACCAGATGTGCAGAAAATTACCCTCCACACCACAACCCCTGAAGCATGCACTAGACTGCCCTGGGAACATTTTACCGAGGCGACTAGGCACCAGATACCAGCGGAACAAAATTTTGTAGGCTGTCTCAGTTGTCAGAACGTTTATGGAGCATGATGAGGCGGTCCTCCAAATATCCGTCCACCCCCTGTCCAAGTGGCAAGGACCCAGAACTCGTTCCCACTGTCTCACGTAAGCATGTGTACTCGCCCCTATATTATTCAACATGGAATATAACATGGATATGAGCCCTCTGCGGAACGGGTTCGCACTGCAGACCTCCTCAAACGGGGTGCATTTTCGGAAGGGCCGCCCCAGTTTAGTCAAGGGTGATAGCCAATGCCTCAACTGTAGGTATTGAAAAAAGGCTCCTTGGGGAAAATCAAACTCTTCTCTCAGGGAACTATAAGGTGTAAACCCGTCTTCCGAGAGAAGGTGCAGAACCCTAGTTATCCCGTGCCCCGCCCACCACTTGAAAGTTGCTCTGTCTTCTGTGCCCGGGGGAAAGGATGGGTTACCCCAGAGGTGCGCTAGGGGAGTGTGAGGAGACATCAGAGAAGCGGAATATTTCACACCGAAAGCGAGTGTTTCATCAGGGGACTAAGCGTCCGAGGTCTGAGCACCGGGTCCATCCATAGCAAGCCATCCAATGGGGTTGGCGAGCAATCTGGAAGTTCCAGAAACGTCCAGAGGGGAGGCTTTGAAGAGGAATGCATGGGGATCAGCTGGGCTATTTGGTAGGCCTTGTAGTACATACTAATATTAGGAACATTAAGCCCGCCTAGAGACTTGTGACAGAACATGGTGCGCTTAGATACTCGCGGACATGCACCAAGCCAAATAAAGGCCTAAAGTCTCCTCTGCATCGCCCGGAGTCTATATGATGGGATCGGTACCGGCAGGGTCCTAAAAAAGTAAAGAAGCTTAGGGAGGATAGACATTTTAACTGCGTTTATACGGCCCAGCCAAGAGAGCGGACATGACATCCAAGTGTCAAGCAGGCGTGTCAGGGACCCAAATAGGGATGGATAGTTAGCCCCATAGAGGTCCTCATATCTCGCCAAGATATGTACCCCCAGGTATAAGAGCGGCTCTATTGACCACTTGAAGGGAAAATTTGCCTTAATCTGGGCCACCACCTCTGACGTCAAGGAAATATTAAGTGCCCGAGATTTATCATTATTTATGGTTAGGCCAGAGATGCGAGCGAAGTGATCCAGAATAACGTATAAGTTTGGAAGGGAGGTAATGGGCTGTGAGATCGCTAGCATAGCATCATCTGCAAAAAAGAGGGCCTTGTGGTGGACCCCCGCTACTTCCAGTACCTTGACATTCGGATTTTGCCTTATCGCTATACCTAGAGGTTCTGAAGCTAACACAAAAAGAATCGGGGAATATGGAGAACCCTGCCTTGTACCTCTGGAGATCTGGAATGTCTCAGAAGTGAATCCCAAGTACCTCACCCGTGCTGTCGGCGCATCATAGAGGGCTTTGATCCAGTCCAAAAACTGCTGCCCGAAGCCCCATTTCCTCAAAACCCAGAGCAAGTAATCCCATGAGATAGAATCGAAGGCCAACAAGAAGGCTGGAATATCCCTTGCCCGGGCATGTTGGACAAATGAGCAATCCTCCTGACATTATCTCCAGCCTGGCGAGACGGTATAAAACCCACCTGGTCTCTGTGGATAAGGCCCTCTAGGAACCTATTCAGTCTGGTCGCCAATACCTTAGCCAATAGCTTCACGTCAGCGTTAATTAATGATATCGGTCTATAATTGGGGATTGCCAGGCTATCCTTATCAGGCTTAGGTATCATACAGATATCTGCCAGGAGTGAGCTTGGGCTCAAGGAGGACTCCGCGCACATGGCATTGAAGAAGTTGGCCAGGTGAGGAGCCAAGAGAGATGCATATTTTTTGTAATAAAGGCCGCTGAACCCGTCAGGCCCCGGGGTTTTAGAGGTTTTAATAGACTTGATGGCTGCTAGTATCTCCTGGGGTGTGATCGGAGAGTCCATCATGCCAATACAGTCAAAGAACCTCTCAAGGTCAGCATTATTGGCCCTCGGAGGAGCTGAATACAACTAGGAACCCCCAAAACACGACAACAATCTTATCTGGGCTGGCCATAATGGGACCCGAATTGAGTTTGAGCTTTACCGGCTGCCGCCTGTCAAGATCAGCGGTTCTCAGTTTCCGGGCCATCATGGTATCGGGCCTATTGCCCCTAGCATAAAACATTTGCTTGGTCCAGCGGACCGTTTTTCAGCCTGATTGTCTATTAGCATGTTGAGTTCCATCCTAAGTCTATCCACATTTTTTTTGTTCTTGGGATTCGGGGCTCTCTTCCATTCAACCTCAGCCTGTTCGTACTTTAGCGTCAGATCCTGCAACCGCTGCTGCCTCTCCCTTTTCTTAAGGGAAGCTATGCCTATAATGTTACCTCGCATGACAACCTTCTGGGCCTCCCAGAGGGTAATCGGGGAGCGGACTGAATTGACATTCAGAGTAAGATATTCTTTAAGGGCATCCTGAATTTTTAAACATGTGTCCTGAGAACACAGGAGGGAGTCATTTAGTCTCCAATTGTAGGAGCGCTTAGTTGGGACCAACAAATCAATAGCCGCCATCACAGGATTATGGTCGGACCAGGTCGAGATGTAGATTTTGGAGCTAATAACCGCTGGGAGTACAGCCTGAGTGACAAAGATATGATCTATCCGACATAAAGACCCATGGGGATTAGAATAGAATGTAAAATCCTTGGTGGTGGGTTTTTTTTCCCTCCAGACATCACAAAGACCGTGAGTGTCCAGAGGACCCTTGAAGACAACAGATTGAGGGTCCGAACCCTGTGTTACATTCGCGGGCTGACCAGTTTTCTGTCTATCCACCTTAGGATTTATCACCACATTAGAATCCCCGCCCATTATCAAAATACCCTTAGTGTTGTTACGAATTACTGTCAGCAGATGTTTAAAAAAACGTGTCTGGAAGGAGTTAGGCGTATAATATGTAGCCAGGGTGATGTCAATGTCATAAAGAGACCCCTGAAGCACAACATACCTTCCGGTTGGATCAATGATTTCTTTGCTACAGATAAAAGGGAGATTTTTACTGAAAGCTATCAGTACCTCCCTTTTCTTTTCTCTAGCGCATGACATAAAGGACACGGGGTAATGGTGGCTCAGGTACCTTGGTTTAGAATGGACTGAGAACCTGGTCTCCTGCAGGAAAAGTATTTCCGCTTTACAGGATTTGTAGTAGTGGAAAGCCTTGTTCCTCTTAACGGGGCTGTTGAAGCCCTGGACATTGTGGGAGATTAGTTTAACGTTTAGCCCCACCATCAGGACAGAATTGATTCACGAGTAGGGAGGAAGGGCGCTGGGCCTCCTGATTCGGCGAGGCCACGAGCGAGTCACCCAAAGGCAAACCAAGCTCCCGAATGAGACTCTGTAACTCGCTGAGGGAGCTAGCGGAGCATTGCCGGCCCGCACGGGAGAACAGCAGCAGCAACAGCAGCAGAACAGAACCCCCACCGATACCTGATATTATGCCTTTTAAAATGTCCAGCCCCGGTTTCATCTCCCGTCGACGCTGGAGTGTCTGGGGAGCGACGCCAGGAAATATCTGGTAGGCATGGCTCTGGAATGACAAGTTGTTTTTTTCTCTAGAAGCTTGTAGAATGGCCTCCTTAGTGCGGTAGAAAGTAGGCCTGATGACATCCCTAGGGCGACCGTCCAATCTTTTGGGGCCCAAGGCCCTATGCGCTCTGTCCAATTCCAAACGATCAACTGACATGGAGGGAAGCAGTTCCTGAAGTAGTGCTGTGACCGTAGGGGGTACATCTTCCATAAATTCCGCGAGACCCCGGATCCGGACGTTTTCTCTCCTAGATCTGTTTTCAAGATCCTCTAATTTTTGTTGTAATACAGCCACCTCATCTCGCATGGCCCTGGTAGCGGACTCGCTGGACTCCAATTTCATCTACTCTCTCGTCCAATGTGTTGGTGCGGTCTCCCAGTTCCCTGATATCGCTGGTAAAGCTGGCGGTAAGCTGGGTCACTGCAGCGGCTAATTCTTGTTGCAACAGAAGCTTAAATCTGGCCAGCAGTTGCTCATCACACACAATCGGGTCAACTGAACCGGGAGTCCCCTGCGCACTCCGTAGATCTCCCTCTCGGACGTCATCCACCAAGGGCTGAGATAGATCAGTATTGTTCGGCATAGGGGTTTCCTCAAAAGTCAGCGGGAAATCATCGGAGAGGGATAGGGGTGGGCTGCCTGGCCCGTGACATTTGCGGCTGGATGGGCTCACATGGGGGGCTCGACCACCCTCAGGGCTCTGTAGCGTCTGGGAGCCATGACGCGGGGATCGGGGATCATCAGCCCCCACGTGCAGCTTGGAGCCATGATGCGGCCATTGTGGGGGAGGGGGGAGCTCTGCCGGGCCCAGGGAAGTAGCATGGGTGTGCGGGGAGGACCCCAGCATCTGCGGTACGGGGTGGAGAGGAGACACTTCCCCCGCTCTCCCCCCTCGATTCACATCGGGCCCTGGGGGAGGGGAACTCAGCCCCCTGGATTGCGAAGGCGGCGGCGGGGACGGCCGGCTCCCACGCACGTGGTCGGGGCCCCACTCGGCTCTCACCTCTCCTCCTGTCGGCGAGATCCTCCTGCTTCCGGGCCGATTGAAGTTGAACGCGGCGGATCCGATGTGCCCCCACGCCGCAGGCTGTGCCCGGAGTCCTCGCGCCACGCTCATTGGGTCTGGCGCCGGAGGTCCACCATGATGTCCGGCTGGCGGATTCTTGGATCTAACTCCGCTTCTGCCCATCCGCGGGCAGGGGGAAGGTAAGAGAGGGTGTCGGCTGCAAAGCTGAAGGCTATTCCGGCGGAGTAGAAGCTGCTGTGGGGTGATTTCAATGCCTCCAGATGCCGAGCGTTAAGAGGAAGCAGCCATCTTCCTCGACGCTTGGCCACGCCCCTCAGCAGGATACTGTTTAACAAGTTTAAGCATAAAACTCTGGCCAGCGGCCATATCAGCGCCGCTTACCAGATATTAAAAATAATTGCGCAGTGTACACAAATAGAGATGAGGGCGAAGCTACGCCTCCTCTTACGTTTCCTGGAACTCCGATCTCAAAAGACATTCAATGCGCATCCTTCCCCGGCCACGGGCGACAGCGCTTCTCTCCTTACACAGGTCACGTGACAGATCCTAGCTCCGCCCGACGCGTTTGGCATCAAGACTTAATCATTGGGCCAAGCAGGGCAGGAACAGTCACGTTACGAACCTTCAGCAAATCACGTGACTCATTAGTTAACTGATTCATTACCTTTGTCAGCTCAATCATTGCTTCTTTTGCAGTTAGCGTGAAACCAATTACTGCCTCAACGCTTTTACTATTACTAAGTTGTCTCAGGAAGGGAGAGAAGGCTTAACCTATTTCTCTTACATATTATATAACATTTAGCCATGATACATTTACTATGAATACACATTAAAATAAGTACAATAGAACGCATTCTATATATATATATATATAAAGGAGTTTTTTAAAATGCCATAACTTCCAGAATAATAGAACAATAAAATTGGGGATGCTAATAAAAATACCATAAACGTTTTTTTTATAACATAGATTATGGATAAAGCAATTTATAATAGCAGCCTTAATTTTTATAATAAATATAAACCGCATTATGTCTTAATAGCAGCTTTTTACATCTCAATATCAACATAAGGCATAAATCTGGTTCAACCATCACCAATAAAACAATTAAAATCGTATTCAATATTTAATCCACATGGTTGTAATGTGCGCATCTTATAATTCCATTTAGATTCAGCCCGGGACAACTCTCTAAGAATATTTCCACCTTTAAAACTTTTTTCTATTTGGTCAATAACCCAAAATTTTAATCCAATAGGGTTGCTGTTATGTGCAGTTTTAAAATGTAGGGAAACACTATGTAGGTCGTACCCCCTTCTTATGTTATGTTATGTTCCCTCAAGCGGACCTTGAATGGCCGCCCTGTACGACCCACATACTGCTTCCCACATGGGCATTCCAAGGCATACACTACATTTGTGCTGTTACAGGTTAGAATTTTTTTTATTTTAAACTCATCCCCTTTAGCGTTTGATATAAACCTCCTAATGCCCTTCCTTTCCACTTTAATGTTCAGTTTACACCCTACACATTTTTTACATTTATAAAACCCAATAGTGTCAATTATAGTCCTACATCTTGGTTTTATTGGTTCAATATAGCTTTTAACCAGTTCAGTAGCTATAGTGGGTGGTTTCTTATATATTACCCTAGGTCTATCGGGCAAATGTGGGCCAAGAATCTCATCTTGTTCAATGATATGCCAATGTTTGCCTAAAGCATTACTCACCTTTTTATAATCATTACCATATCTTGTTATCATGGCAAAATTTGCAAAATCCTTATCACTCCCTTTCTTGATGTTATTTTCACCCAGCATGCTATGTCTATCTAATCCTGCTATTTCTTGTATCTCCTCCTTTATAAACCTGGCATATATCCCTTTTTTATGAATCTATCCCCTATTACCTGTGCCTGTATGGTAAAATCCTCATTCAAGGTACAGTTCCTTTTTATGCAATGTATTTGGCCTTTTGGGTGGTGGCAGCTTGTGTTAGGGACATAAGAATTTCTATCTGTATCCTTGAAAAATGCTCTAGTTATCAGCTTATTCCGCTTTTTCTCAATTTCAAGATCCAGGAAGTGAATTTTAGTGTTACTAATATCATTCGTGAAAGATATACCCCAATCATTTGAATTTAGAAATGCGAAGAATTTTTCAAAGGATTCCAAGTCTCCATCCCAAACTACAAGGCAGTCATCTATGTACCGCCCCAAATTTTCAATCCCTGATGTCGGAGGCCGTACACCAATGACTTCTCCCACATTCCCATGTTAGCTAGGCTTGGGGCAAACTTTGCCCCCATAGCCACTCCCTTAATTTGAAGGTAATAATTGTCGCTGAACCAGAAATAATGATGTCCCAAGGCGAAGTGAAAACAGTCAATCAAAAAATCTGGACCAAAAGTAATTCAGTATTTTTTATTAGGTAGTATCTTATAGCTAGCAGTCCTTTCTCATGTGGTATGTTTGTATATAATGCTACCACATCGATCGTGGCCAACAGCGTGGTTTCAGTCACCTCAACCCTTTCCAGTAAATTCAGAACATGCTGACTATCCTTAATGTACGATGGTAATTTCAAAACTAGTGGTTGTAGAAACCAATCTAGATATTTCCCCAAATTATAGGTTAGGGAGTTTATTACACTAATTATTGGGCGATAAGGTAACATCCTTATGGAAGTCCATATATAGTGGGCATTCTAGGGAATTTCACATTACAATAATCTTTTTATTTATTACCCCTATTTCTTGGCCTAACTTAATTAGTCGCTCCAATTCTTCTATATAATTTTTTGTGGGGTCTCCATTCAATTTCTTATAAGTTTCTTTATCTCCCAAAAGGTTATCTATCTGGAATATATATCCATCTAGATCTTGTACCACCATCCCACCCCCTTTGTCAGCTTTCTGCAGAGCCTTTACTACTTCCTTGCATTCCACTGGCTGGATTTGGATGCGCGGCCGCGCTTTACAACTTCCGGGTCCCTGTGTTCTGGCCGGAAATGGACGATCGTGCTCTCCATCTTGCTGCCATAAATACCGGTAAGATTTACTAGCTGACTATCCTAGCCAAAGTCCCAAAGGAGGAACGAAACGCGTTGGAACGGTCAGCTTTCTATTATATTCACATGCGGTTTTACTATTGGAAACATTGGAGCACTAATGCTGAGTCTGGACGTCAGTGTGGTGAGAGCTGCTAGTGGTGATCTGGAGCTTTTTTGTACCAATGCCTTTTCATCTTGAATGTTTGTGAGTGCATTTTCTATTCATTAAATTAGCTTTTAATTCAGCAGTCTGCACTAGATTGTACTTATTCTTTTCCCACATGACCTATCATATGTGGTTGCTGCTGTGACTTAATTGGACCTGGGAATCTGGATTGGAGTCTCTTATTTGAATCCATCAGTGAAGATCATCACAGATTCACTGTTCTGCGTTTATATGCCAGGTTTCTGGTAAGAGGCTTATGTTACTGGTGGTGGATTGTACACCCTGTAGAGATCACTTGTGGATTAACCTTCACCAGTTTGGACACTTATTAGCTCTGTGTATTTTTTACTCTTCCTTGACTATATCATTAAACAAGATGAGATTCTTGGTCCACATTTGCCCGATAGACCTAGGATAATATATAAGAAACCACCCACTATAGCTACTGAACTGGTTAAAAGCTATATTGAACCAATAAAACCAAGATGTAGGACTATAATTGACACTATTGGGTTTTATATATGAAAAGGATGTGTAGGGTGTAAACTGAACAATAAAGTGGAAAGGAAGGGCATTAAGAGGTTTATATCAAACGCTAAAGGGGATGAGTTTAAAATAAAAAAAAAATTCTAACCTGTAACAGCACAAATGTAGTGTATGCCTTGGAATGCCCATGTGGGAAGCAATATGTGGGTCGTACAGGGCGGCCATTCAAGGTCCGCTTGAGGGAACATATCTATAACATAAGAAGGGGGTACGACCTACATGGTGTTTCCCTACATTTTAAAACTGCACATAACAGCAACCCTATTGGATTAAAATTTTGGGTTATTGACCAAATAGAAAAAAGTTTTAAAGGTGGAAATATTCTTAGAGAGTTGTCCCGAGCTGAATATATATGGATTTATAAGATGCGCACATTACAACCATGTGGATTAAATATTGAATACGATTTTAATTGTTTTATTGGTGATGGTTGAACCAGATTTATGCCTTATGTTGATATTGAGATGTAAAAAGCTGCTATTAAGACATAATGCAGTTTATATTTATTATAAAAAATAAGGCTGCTATTGAAATTTGCTTTATCCCCAATTTTATTGTTCTATTATTCTGGAAGTTATGGCATTTAAAAAAATTCCTTTATATATATAGAATGCGTTCTATTGTACTTATTTTAATGTGTATTCATAGTAAATGTATCATGGTTAAATGTTATATAATATGTAAGAGGAATAGGTAAAGCCTTCTCTCCCTTCCTGAGACAACTTAGTAATAGTGAAAGCCTTGAGGCAGTAATTGGTTTCACGCTAACTGCAAAAGAAGTAATGATTGAGCTGACAAAGGTAATGAATCAGTTAACTAATGAGTCACGTGATTTGCTGAAGGTATGTAATGTGACTGTTCCTGCCCTGCGTGGCCCAATGATTAAGTCTTGATGACGAATCGCGTCGGGCGGAGCTAGGAGCTGTCACGTGACCTGTGTAAGGAGAGAAGCGCTGTTGCCCGTGGCCGGGGAAGGACGCGCATTGAATGTCTTTTGAGATCGGAGTTCCAGGAAGCGTAAGAGGAGGCGTAGCTTCGCCTTTGTCTCTATTTGTGTAAACTGCACAATTGTTTTTAATATCTGGTAATCGGCGCTGATAGGGCCGCTGGCCAGTGTTTTATGCTTAAATTTGTTAAACAGTATCCTGCTATTGGTGCGTTTTTTTCTCTCTTTCTGGTTTTATGATTCCCTGTAATTAATAAACCTTGGAGGGTTTATATTAACACTTGAGTGAAAGTGTCTTCTATTGTGGATATTACAAAACCTCCCAGACAAAGAGGAATTGGAGGAGGAGTGCTGGGCAGCAATGAGTATCCAATTTATGTTTGAGGCTGAAGGCACTAAAGCGGAGCTAAATTGAGATTCAATCTATAAAGCAATTCCAGTATAAGAAAGTTGGTACGTTATTTAATGTATTGGTGATGGGAAAGCTGCACTGGATTTGAAAAGAAATACTCGCTGAGCATATATAGATATCTATCATTCTATATACATGAATTTAATGTAATAAACTGATATAAAAAAGAAAGGTAGTTTATTACGTCATTCCTGTACACCAATTTTTTTTTTTCACCTTTTGTCTTGTACATTGTCTTGTAGGGTGGAATGAGTACAGGGCTCAGACAGACAAATCTGTGTGTAGAGGAAAAGAGGATAGATCAGGGGATAGTCAGGAAGAGGAGACAAAAAAACATAATTCAGGAAATCTGATTCCCTGACACTCCCCGCACTTGGAGTGTGGTTCACTACACTACCCCCACCCATCTGAACAGCATAACCCATCAGGATCCAGCACTAATCAAATTCAGCACTGTAAGAGCACTCAGTAGCATCCCTCTAATCTGCATGCTCCTATCATCCCGCTAGGAAGGCACAGTGGGGATACTGCTGCACGCTCTTCTGATGCCATATTGGTCAGTGCTAGATCCCAGTTGAGTGTGTTGCTCTGGCAGGGATGTTAGTGTCTAAGTAGTTTGTTTAAGTCAGCTTTCAATTACACTCATAAAAGCCCTGCAAAATGCATGAATTATTTGTGCCAAATGTTCACTCTATATATTGGAAGTCTCTCAACTGCCACACCCCAAACACCACATATCCTAAATGATGCTCTAATACAGACCTACACTACAATGGATGTATAACCATAGGCACAAGCTTGCTGTCTTAAAGTGATTGACCACCCAATAGAAAAGACAAAAGTGTACTTTTGTCCCGCCCCCCCCAGCAGCTGATTGTTCTGGAGATCAGCAACTCACACTGAATTCCAGAGTGTCAGACTTGTGACCAATCATAAATCTCAGGAGCGGCCACGTCACACCATCTCTATGCACTGCAATAGAGGGGGTAACATGCCCCCCTCTACGTAGTGAATAAGAAAGGTTTGGTCGCATACTGGTGACTGATGGTGCGGGGTGCGAGGTGGACATGGAAGCGCTGGTCAGTGTAGTAAAGGCCAAGGGTGGTGCGGGAAAGTGATCCAGAGATCAGCTGAGTTCCTGATCATTGGATAAGGACAATCAGCTAGATAAAAGGTTAGTAACTTTGTTTTTTTTGATTATGTGTTTAATCTTCCTGTAGGCTATAGAGGAGGAGCCTAAAAGTTTAATAGGGCCTTTAGATACCTGTATCAGCGCTACAGTGGCAAAAACATTTAGACCGGCTACTCCTCCTGTATTGCTAGTACAGGGGTTCCCAGCTGCTGGTATGCAAGTTGGGCAGTTTTCTAAGCCCTACTCACAGCCTCAACGCTCTGCTCTGTGTCAGATGGTTGCCAGAACAGATTACTGTAATACTATGTTAGTGGGAGAGGTAAGGGGGATAATAAATACTGCTGGGTGAGATAAGGTAGGGGAATATTAATTGAAAGCTTGAGCTTTGAGTAAGAAGGATTATTAACTAGCTGATGGTGAGGAGGAGGAGGATTATTAATTGAATAATGATGGGGTGGTATTAAAGTCGACCTATTGCCAATATTTTCACTATGCTGGCGAGAGTTCGTAGTCCCCCAATTTGGGATGCGCCACTGTGTGAAACAACTTTCTGCAGTTCCCATTGTGCATGCACGGGCTCTCGTCCAGTCAGCGCTTTATGCCACATACTAATGCACAGCATAAAGGTTTATTTTGAACTAGGTCTGTAACTAGGCCTGTATCGGGAGGGTTTTTTTTTTTAAATACACATTATACACATTTATGATTTTAACCATTTTTTGGACTCTAAGCGTGAGTGTATATAACAATAAAAAATATTGATTTTATAAGCAAAGGTTAGAAGCACATTCTATTGAATAAAGGGGGGGGGGGGAGCAGCTCAATCACTATTTATACAAAATTATTATTATTCAGGGCCTGGGAACTAATTTACCGCCCAGTTTAACCCTCTCATCATCTAAATATCCAGCCATGAGCACAAGCAGGGAGGAATTCAGTCAATATGGATTTCTCCCTGTGAAGTGTTCTAAAGGGAGGCTGGCAGCTTCCCAGGTGAGTAGCTCTCAGATATTTGTCTGCATTGCATGTCCCAACTTTGGGGACTCAAAATTAAGAGTAGGGACCACACTAAACACAGAGTGCCTTGTTGGGGCAGTGTGGCTTCCACATGTATCTGCAGATATATGCAACCAAATCTCTGTCTTTCCACATAGCTAGACATGTTTGTTGCTTGATATTTAGATGATGAGAGGGTTAAACTGGGCGGTAAATTAGTTCCCAGGCCCTGAATAATAATAATAATAATAATTTTGTATAAATAGTGATTGAGCTGCTCCCACCCCCCTTTATTCATTAGAAGCACATTCATTGATCATCTGGAACTTCAAGAGGAACTAAAAGTGCAACCATTTTCAACGAAGTTGTCATTACTATTTCATCCGGAACATTTGGAGGCCCTGGGTAGGTTATTAACCCCCGGGCCTCGGCGCTGAGTCTCTTACATTCATTCTTTTTTAATGATAAGGCTCTACATCTGTTTTCTTAAAGCTGGCCATTGAAAAATCTTCTAAAAAACACCAAGGTAACCAGCTGATATTAATCCAATAATTTATTAGAGGTGGTATACACATTCAGGTATAAATTGATTATATTTATATCTGTGTACACACGTCTCTAACATTTTATATCAAGCGTGCCTAAACCGGTTTCATTGTTACAGATGGGCTTTGTGCCTCTTAAAAACATCTAACAATAAAAAACCACCCACTTCTTTGATATCACTCTTAAGGCGTGACCACTTAATTTATTAGGCTGCAGCTTTAGATTACATTTCCAGCGCACCCTTCACCACATTTTCCCACATTTTGATGGACTTTTCTACAAACCTCAGCAATGTCATAGTTGCACAAGGCTCTTGCAGCATCTAGCATGCTCCCAGGTCCCCAACATCTGTAACCTCATTTTGGAACTAGGCTGGGTCACCCATAGAAGTAGATTCTCAGTCTGGCCTCAGTCTACATACACCCCCCTGAAGCTGAACTGCAGGACCCGGTGTGTGATACCAGAGCACATGTGGGCTTTATAGATGCCACAAAAGTAGTGTCAGGTAAGCAGAAAAGTTTTGATATGGCACTGCCGATATGAGATCTTAAAGCAAATCAAAAGCCATCTTTTTTTTTCCCCCAGCAATAGATCGGGCAATCTCCCCATGTGCCAGATTGGCAGGGGATGAGAGACAGGACATGCCTTGACAGCTGCTGTCTGGCACTGGTCGCTAGCAGAGATGCCAACCTTGGAGACCAGTTTACAGGGTGATGGTTGGGACAGGGGTGTGGCTTATTCACAGGCTTTGAGGAACAAATGGCAATTTGCAGGTATATAAGGGTTTAAAATCCACAATGCTTATATACTAATTCTGCCCATAGTCTTCACTATTATAGTAACTAGGTATGAGCGAACCCGGATTCGATCCGAATTTCATGAAAAGTTCGATTCGGATCGAATCCGAATTTCCCCTTGCTTCGATCGCTCAAAGTTTTCCTTTAACATCCATTCATTTACATTACAGGCATTCTAAGATGGCGGACGGGACATGTCCAGACATCTACCCCGCACCAGTGCATGCTGGGGCAGTCACATGCAGCCTATCAGCAGCCAGCAAGCCCGGTGACATCACAGCGCTATTTAAGGTGGCGGACATCTTGCTTTTCCTCATTTCTCTATTGCATTCGTGAGAGACAGGACGCTGCTGTAGTCAGGGAGAGACAGTTAGAGAGACAGGGACAGACAGGGACAGGCAGGAGACAAGCAGGAGACAGGCAGGAAGTCAGCGAGAAGCAGGGAAAGTTAGGAAAAATCGGAGGCAGTCACAGGGAGATTTTTTTTTTTTTCATCCAGCCTGAGTGTTACTGCCTGGGTCACTGGCTTTGTTAGCTGTTGCACCCTGGTTAACCACTGTTGCTTTGCATAGTACTACTGCTCCCAGGTGCACTGCGGTTGTGGCATCCCATTCTGTGACTACACCAGCCTCTATTTACTATAACCCTTTGCACTTATTCTAAAAGTAATTTGGCCTGATAAAGACACTTTTGCTGTGCATAGTACTACTGCTCCCAGGTGCACTGCGGTTGTGGCATCCCATTCTGTGACTACACCAGCCTCTATTTACTATAACCCTTTGCACTTATTCTAAAAGTAATTTGGCCTGATAAAGACACTTTTGCTGTGCATAGTACTACTGCTCCCAGGTGCACTGCGGTTGTGGCATCCCATTCTGTGACTACAACAGCCTCTATTTACTATAACCCTTTGCACTTATTCTAAAAGTAATTTGGCCTGATAAAGACACTTTTGCTGTGCATAGTACTACTGCTCCCAGGTGCACTGCGGTTGTGGCATCCCATTCTGTGACTACACCAGCCTCTATTTACTATAACCCTTTGCACTTATTCTAAAAGTAATTTGGCCTGATAAAGACACTTTTGCTGTGCATAGTACTACTGCTCCCAGGTGCACTGCGGTTGTGGCATCCCATTCTGTGACTACACCAGCCTCTATTTACTATAACCCTTTGCACTTATTCTAAAAGTAATTTGGCCTGATAAAGACACTTTTGCTGTGCATAGTACTACTGCTCCCAGGTGCACTGCGGTTGTGGCATCCCATTCTGTGACTACACCAGCCTCTATTTACTATAACCCTTTGCACTTATTCTAAAAGTAATTTGGCCTGATAAAGACACTTTTGCTGTGCATAGTACTACTGCTCCCAGGTGCACTGCAGTTGTGGCATCCCATTCTGTGACTACACCAGCCTCTATTTACTATAACCCTTTGCACTTATTGTAAAAGTAATTTGGCCTCATAAAGACACTTTTGCTGTGCATAGTACTACTGCTCCCAGGTGCACTGCGGTTGTGGCATCCCATTCTGTGACTACACCAGCCTCTATTTACTATAACCCTTTGCACTTATTCTAAAAGTAATTTGGCCT
Source organism: Gastrophryne carolinensis (assembly GCA_027917425.1). NCBI lineage: Eukaryota > Metazoa > Chordata > Amphibia > Anura > Microhylidae > Gastrophryne > Gastrophryne carolinensis. The sequence continues at coordinate 296,898,640 of CM051237.1, read as the reverse complement.
GATAAAGACACTTTTGCTGTGCATAGTACTACTGCTCCCAGGTGCACTGCGGTTGTGGCATCCCATTCTGTGACTACACCAGCCTCTATTTACTATAACCCTTTGCACTAATTCTAAAAGTAATTTGGCCTGATAAAGACACTTTTGCTGTGCATAGTACTACTGCTCCCAGGTGCACTGCGGTTGTGGCATCCCATTCTGTGACTACACCAGCCTCTATTTACTATAACCATTTGCACTTATTCTAAAAGTAATTTGGCCTGATAAAGACACTTTTGCTGTGCATAGTACTACTGCTCCCAGGTGCACTGCGGTTGGGGCATCCCATTCTGTGACTACACCAGCCTCTATTTACTATAACCCTTTGCACTTATTCTAAAAGTAATTTGGCCTGATAAAGACACTTTTGCTGTGCATAGTACTACTGCTCGCAGGTGCACTGCGGTTGTGGCATCCCATTCTGTGACTACACCAGCCTCTATTTACTATAACCCTTTGCACTTATTCTAAAAGTAATTTGGCCTGATAAAGACACTTTTGCTGTGCATAGTACTACTGCTCCCAGGTGCACTGCGGTTGTGGCATCCCATTCTGTGACTACAACAGCCTCTATTTACTATAACCCTTTGCACTTATTCTAAAAGTATTTTGGCCTGATAAAGACACTTTTGCTGTGCATAGTACTACTGCTCCCAGGTGCACTGCGGTTGGGGCATACCATTCTGTGACTACACCAGCCTCTATTTACTATAACCCTTTGCACTTATTCTAAAAGTAATTTGCCTGATAAAGACACTTTTGCTGTGCATAGTACTACTGCTCCCAGGTGCACTGCGGTTGTGGCATCCCATTCTGTGACACCAGCCTCTATTTACTATAACCCTTTGCACTTATTCTAAAAGTAATTTGGCCTGATGAAGACACTTTTGCTGTGCATAGTACTACTGCTCCCAGGTGCACTGCGGTTGTGGCATCCCATTCTGTGACTACACCAGGTGCACTGCGGTTGGGGCATCCCATTCTGTGACTACACCAGCCTCTATTTACTATAACCCTTTGCACTTATTCTAAAAGTAATTTGGCCTGATAAAGACACTTTTGCTGTGCATAGTACTACTGCTCCCAGGTGCACTGCGGTTGGGGCATCCCATTCTGTGACTACACCAGCCTCTATTTACTATAACCCTTTGCACTTATTCTAAAAGTAATTTGGCCTGATAAAGACACTTTTGCTGTGCATAGTACTACTGCTCTCAGGTGCACTGCGGTTGTGGCATCCCATTCTGTGACTACACCAGCCTCTATTTACTATAACCCTTTGCACTTATTCTAAAAGTAATTTGGCCTGATAAAGACACTTTTGCTGTGCATAGTACTACTGCTCCCAGGTGCACTGCGGTTCGGGCATCCCATTCTGTGACTACACCAGCCTCTATTTACTATAACCCTTTGCACTTCTTCTAAAAGTAATTTGGCCTGATAAAGACACTTTTGCTGTGCATAGTACAACTGCTCCCAGGTGCACTGCGGTTGTGGCATCCCATTCTGTGACTACACCAGCCTCTATTTACTATAATCCTTTGCACTTATTCTAAAAGTAATTTGGCCTGATAAAGACACTTTTGCTGTGCATAGTACTACTGCTCCCAGGTGCTCTGCTGTTGGGGCATCCCATTCTGTAACATACCATACCCCTCTTTATTTACACTAAGCAGCTCTCTTATTTACACTAAGCAGGCCTGTTGGAGGCTGAGTGTTACTGCTCACTTTTGGTGTGCATTATATTCTGTTTCATATCGACCCACCGCTGCATGGGGGTTCTTAAAATATCACCTACTACTACGCCAGTTAGACTATGTCGGGCAGACAAGTGCCTGGAAGTGAAAAGAGGAGTGGCAGAGGCCAAGATTCCGCAGGCAGAGGTCACAGCAGACTGGGGGCCAGTAGCAGCAGGAGTCACGCTGAGAGACCTAATCTGCCAGTATCTGCCAGTCGGGTCTCCACCAGTAACACATCTGCCGTGGTAGATTGGTTAACGTGCTCATCAACAACATCATCACAACTTACGTCTGAGACCCCCAGTCTAGGGTCGGTAGGTTCCTCTGACACAACCCTGAGTTGGCATGCCCCGAGAGCAGTCCCTGTCCTCCCATTGCCTCTGTCCTACGCCGTTCCCTCCCCCAGCGACGTATCCTATGCTTTGGGTTCAGCTCCACTCTTTAGTGAGGAGGACGATCAGATAGAGGACAGTCAGCAGCTACTGCCCAGCCAAGAAATGGAGGTGGCTTCTTTAGCTAGGCAGACAAATAGTTATGTGGACAGTGTCGTGGGTGCTGCGAGCGTTCCAGCTCCTGCGCCAGACACTGTTGACGAATCCACGAACATCAGTGACGTACAGCCACAACTCGGTGATAATGATGATGACGATGAAGCCGATCGCACTTGGGAGACGGGTGATGAAGGGGCTTCATCGTCATCATCAGGAGAAGAGGGGTGCAGGTTGCCCCGGAGTCAGCAGCTCAGGCAGCAAGGTGTTAGCAGCATGGTTGGCAGGCAGCATGGGGGCACAATTGTAAAGCCTGGAGCCAAACGGGGCCGGGGCCAGGGTAGAGCACCTGCTGCGCGGCAGGCTACCTTATCGGGAGGTAGTGGGGCAGGGGTTCCTGGAGTTGGCGACAATAGCAGCGAATCAGTGAGGCCTGTTGGTGGGAAAAGTAGCTACTCGGCAGTGTGGCAGTTTTTCCTGAAGCATCCGCAGGAGGGTAACATGGCCACATGCAAGATATGTAGGCAGAAGGTGAAGCGTGGCCAGGGTCCAAATGTTGGCACCACGGCCCTGCGTCAACATATGCAGCGTCACCATAAAGCGGCCTGGAGAACCTAGGTTCCGGAGAGGTGGGCCAGACTGCTTCCTCACCGAGTGGCACGCCGCTCCCAATTTCTGCCAGCCAAGGCTCCAGCACCTCAGCCGAAGGCAGCTGTGCGTCATACCCATCCTCTGTCGCTCCTGCTCCTCCTCCTCCAAGTCATGCATCCCGCCAGCAATCCATCAGCGAAGCCATGTCCAAGAGACAGCAGTATGCGCCCACTCATCCTACGGCGCAGAAGCTGAATGTGCTCCTGTCCAAGTTGCTGGTGCTGCAGTCGCTCCCTTTTCAGGTGGTGGACTCTGCACCTTTCAGAGAACTGATGGCTTGTGCCGAGCCGAGGTGGAGAGTCCCAAGCCGTCATTTCTTTGCCAAGAAGGCAGTACCAGCGCTGCACACTTTTGTTGAACAGAAGGTGGGCCAGTCCTTGAGCCTGTCGGTGTATAGCAAAGTGCATGGCAGCGCCGACGTCTGGAGCTGTAACTACGGTCAGGGACAGTACATGTCGTTTACGGCCCACTGGGTGAATGTGGTCCCTTTGCAGCAGCAACTTGGACAGGTCACGCCACTTCGGCCTCCGCGTTCCCTGCCCGTTGGGCCTGTGACACTGTGCGACTCGGCCTCCTCATCCTAACAACTTCAAGGAAACTTTGCATGCACTTCAGCCACTCATACACCGCCAAACACACCCTTCTTGAGCTACAGCGTCAGAACGGTATCCCCCAACATAGTCTGATTTGCGATGTTTCCACCCGTTGGAATTCCACCCTTCACATGTTGGACCGATTATATGAACACAGAAAAGCCATCACGGATTTCCTGATGATCCAAGCAGATAGGGGGACTCCCCTGTGTAACTTCAATGTCAACCAGTGGCAGCTCATACGTGACACCTGCCGTTTGCTCAGGCCCTTTGAGGAAGCCACTTTATTTGTCAGTCGGCAGGATTACGGGATGAACGGCGTGATTCCACTGCTTCATGTACTACAGCACATGTTGGAAACCATGGCTGGTCAGGGCACTGGAGACATGGCGTTTACATCTTACGGCCACATGAACCCCGTTGGAGCTGAACTGGAGGAGGAGGAGGAAGAGGAGGAGGAGATGCCCAGCGAAACACAGTTTAGGCTTGGCGAAATGGCTGGTTTATCTAGTCAGCGGACAGGAGAGGAGGAGCAAGAGCAGTCAGAGGAGCTAGAGGTTTTTGAGGAAGGCGAGACGGAGGACCCGGGCACACCGTGGCAGTATGCAGTGGAGTTGGAGACAGGTAGTCCATCCGAGTCACTTGCACAAATGGCAGGAAGCATGCTCACGTGCTTGCGTAGTGACCCCAGAATTGTTTCCATCTGTCGGCGGGATGACTTCTGGCTGTCCACCTTATTGGACCCTCGCTTCCGGGGCATTTTTTGGGGGCATTTTTTAAACCCACCGAGAGGGAGGACAAACTGAACTACTACAAAGACATTCTACGTAGGCAGTTGGCCGATGCCTATCTGCGCCACGGTCCATACTCTCGCAGGTCTGACTCGAGGAGACCTCTGCGCTCACCTTCCACTGTCATGGCTGCTGGGGGGGTTGGCAGGAGCAGCAGCAGCAGCTCCATCAGCAGCAGCCTCAGTCTTCAGTCGCTAATGAGTAGCTTTCTACACCCGCATAGTGAGGCTACTCATGAGCAGCAGGAAGACCTGGAGCAGGACCTGAACCAGCAGGTCATGTCATACTTTGACATGACCATGCCAACACACCTTGAGGATCCGCTGGACTTCTGGGCAGCCAAACTTGATTTGTGGCCGCAACTAGCAGAGTTTGCCCTGGAAAAGCTGTCCTGCCCGGCAAGTAGCGTGCCATCTGAGCGGGTGTTTAGTGCGGCCATAGTTACGGCGAGGAGAACTCGTCTGTCAACTAAAAATGTGGAAAGACTCACCTTTGTCAAAATGAATCAGGGATGGATCAGCCAGGATTTCCACCCACCAATGGCTGATGCATGCGACTAGATTCAGCATGGTGCCACGTTTTACACTTTCCAAATGGTGCAAAACATATTTATGTCTTTAGGCCAATTTTTGGGCTCCTGCTGCTGCCAACTCCAGGGTGTGATTCATCCAATTTTTGGGCTCCTGAAGCCAACCCCAGTGTCTCTTTAAAGTAATGTTTGGGCTCCTGCTGCTGCTGCCAACTCCAGGGTGTGATTCATCCAATTTTTGGGCTCCTGCTGCCAACCCCAGTGTTTCTTTAAAGTAATGTTTGGGCTCCTGCTGCTGCTGCTGCCAACTCCAGGGTGTGATTCATCCAATTTTTGGGCTCCTGAAGCCAACCCCAGTGTCTCTTTAAAGTAATGTTTGGGCTCCTGCTGCTGCTGCCAACTCCAGGGTGTGAATCATCCAATTTTTGGGCTCCTGAAGCCAACTCCAGTGTCTCTTTAAAGTAATGTTTGGGCTCCTGCTGCTGCTGCCAACTCCAGGGTGTGATTCATCCAATTTTTGGGCTCCTGAAGCCAACTCCAGTGTCTCTTTAAAGTAATATTTGGGCTGCTGCTGCTGCCAACTCCAGGGTGTGAATCATCCAATTTTTGGGCTCCTGAAGCCAACTCCAGTGTCTCTTTAAAGTAATGTTTGGGCTCCTGCTGCTGCTGCTGCTGCCAACTCCAGGGTGTGATTCATCCAATTTTTGGGCTCCTGAAGCCAACTCCAGTGTCTCTTTAAAGTAATATTTGGGCTCCTGCTGCTGCCAACTCCAGGGTGTGATTCATCCAATTTTGGGCTCCTGCTGCCAAATCCAGTGTCTCTTTAAAGTAATATTTGGGCTCCTGCTGCTGCTGCTTGCAACTGCAGGGTGTGATTCATCCAATCTTTGGGCTCCTGCAGCCAACTCCAGTGTCTCTTTCAAGCTATGTTTGGGCTCCTGCTGCTGCTGCTTGAAACTCCAGGGTGTGTCAGTCAATTTTTGGGCTCCTGCTGCTGCCAACTCCAGTGTCTCTTTCAGCCAATGTTTGGGCTCCTGCTGCTGCTTGCAACTCCAGGGTGTGATTCATCCAATTTTTGGGTTCCTGCTGCTGCCAACTCCAGTGTCTCTTTAAAGCAATGTTTGGGCTCCTGCCCCTCATAGTGATGCCACTTCAATTCTCTGCAATTGTGCCGCTCTGCGATTCTATTAGCGATGCCTCTGATCTGCATGTGATATTTATTTACTGTATTATTTAACTAACCCAGCACGCATCCTTTGCGTGTTACAGCAAGGCAAAATGGTTTACAACCCTATTGAGGCTCAAGGAGGCTCAGAAATAGCCGTTTTTAATAGCGATTCGTCGCGAATAAATTCGGGTCGAAACGATTTTTGTCGGAAAATTCGGCAAATCAGTCGAATCGAAATTTTCAAAAGTTCGCTCATCTCTAATAGTAACTGACACAAGCAAAGCAAGTGGGAAAGACCACTTAAAGGGGACCAAAACCCACATTTTTAACTAGCATCCCCTAAATTGCTTCCCCTGTGAAAAGGACCTTTTCCCAATTTTTACTGCTCCTGCTTCACTCTAATCCCTGATAATGGCCCTTGTTTCAGGTTTAAAGCTCCGCCTCCTCCATTCATTGCCATTGGCTGTCTGTGGCAATGATGTCTTTGCCACACCTATGCAATGACTGATCACCTGCCATCTTACAGAGATGGACAGCCAAAAAAACAGTGTTCCCGGACAATTCAAAAATGGAAAATATACATTTCTAGTTTTACACCCTAAGAAGGGAGTATAGTCAGGGGCTTTGGTCATGTATTTCACAGTGGGTTTTGGTCCGCTTTGAGGTAGTAATTTTTCCTATTATTGGGATTAAATTTATCTGTTTATGCCCAGTCATTTTTCAGTGGAGGACCACTTTAAAGTGACCCATTTTTGGTGGGGGATGCCCCGCCACACTAACTGCAGCTGGAAGCCCAAGAATGGGAATAGGCACTTACCTTGGCCTTTACTTACAGCTATTGAGGTTTGCAGGGCAGGCTACCATAGTGCCGTGCTTCCTTTGGCCTTGCAAACCCTGCTGATCACTGGTGGTTAGATGGGCCAGTAGAATAGGACACGGGAATGAGGACATAGGTAAGTATCTGTGCCTGATCTTGGTCTTTCAGCTGTGCAGGAGACTTCCAGGATTCTGAGGTGATCAAATGTGGCATCAAGCAGAGTGATCTACAGTTACCACACTGTTCCTCCAGTTCCAAGGCTGACAGGGTATCCTAGCCACACCCTAAGGGAAGATCTAACCAACCAGACAGAGGTATCCAATAGTGAGGCTGGATGGCCAACCAATCATTTAGTGGCATCTGCTAACAACACGGGTTAAAGATCTCCGTCAGCCAATGGGTGGGGAGAAGGAAGAAACTCCTATTTTGCAGGGTGATTTCATAGTTTGACAGAATGAAGGGGTGTAAAAACCGAGTGACTCCCTAAAAAATGGATGACTTGACATCTTTGCGTTAGAGGTAAAGCCTCAAAACAGGATGTCACAAGGATGTCACAAGGCAGAGGAACACAACCGGTGATTTTAAGTGACTTGGCTTTTAAAAGTCTGCATGATGCAAGATTGTGTTTCTGCAAGATTCCACAAGGCTTGTAAGGTAGAGTAAGAGTAAGACTAAATAAAGAAAAATCTTTCAGGAAACCTTGATGCAGTCTACAAGAAATCTGAGCCTTGGCACAACACGCATCTTCCAGCAATAAGCCTGTGAATATTAGAGGTGTGAATTGCCAAGAATCTGGCGGGTCGGGGGCTTGTAGAACAGGGAGCAGGGGCCAGCTTTGGTGGCCCCCCCGCCCTGCCGGCAGCAAGCTTGCATAGCCCCCGTGGGCTTTGGGGAGGCAGGTAATTGGGGAGCCAGGGGTTGTTGGCAAGTCACCCGCTAGCCGCAGGTGACTTGCCAGTCCCAGCCCTTTGAACTGGTATAGGGGTCCCATTATCAGCTCACAAAGGGTTAACAGTAAAAAAAATACACCACACACATAGTAAAAATGACTTTATTAAAAAAAAAATTAAAAATTCTTTACTCACCTACAATTGTCAGCTCCTGTGTCCATCGCTGAGCCGATGACAGATGCGAGGATCGCTGGAGGGGGAAGGCCGGGGATCAGAGGATCGCCTACCTCTCTCCTCCTCTGCCCAGCGATCATAGCATCTGACTGAATCGCCGAGCCGGGATGACGCCATCAAGGGGCGGGGCTAGTCGTGAAGATGGCGGCGCCCGCTGGGAAGACAGGGGGGAGAGAGCCTGTTGGGTCCCCCAGGTGAAGAAGAGATCTGGCCGGATTGAACGAGGGGTCAGGTGAGTGTTTTTTTTTTACTTTTCTGTTACTGTAGCGGGGGGCCGAGTCAGAATCGATAATAGGGAGAAAGAATAGATTCAAGTATCGCTTAATGAAATATCGCAATACTTGAACAAATCGATTTTTCTGACACCCCTAGTGAATATAGCCAAAGACTTGGGTTATGAGATTGGTGGGTTTTGGGCCCACCATAATAACTTACTCCAGGGCCCCACCCTATAGTTATTATCTACAAAGAGTTAATAGGCTGTGATCTCCTTCAGCAGAACAGAGACCTTCAGTATTGCCATGTCAGGATATTCATCACTACCAGGGAGGAGCTGGGGCCAAAAATCAGCCCAGAAATGTATTGGCCTTGACCGGTCCACCAGCTTCTTAACACCACCCCCTAAGAGCTTCAACCACCAATGCTATTGCAGGCCATGGGTAGGGGGTGGATATTTAAAAACAAAAAGGAATACCCTGGTACTCAAATCCATACCAGCTTAAACCAACAAATCCTACAATCTGTCTAAATATTTAAAACAGGTTTTCATTGCACACATTTGCAAATGTTTGGGAAGCTGCAGGGGCACGTCACGGCACCTCTTTTTCCTGAAGTCCTACTGTAAACAGTGAGAGCTCCCTTATTTTTGGGACACACATAGCAATGGATAAACTGAGAGCTGAACTTACCTGAGGCCATGCAGGGCTCTAACCCTTTACCTTTGGTGATTTACATGTGGGGGGGTGTGAACTCCACAACATGTGGCTGAAGGACCACCAACATCCCACACTACAACAGATAATAAAGAATGGTAGCAGCGCCATCAGTTTATAGCTGGACTGGGCAGTGCACACTGGGCTGGGCAATTATCTACAGACAAAACACAAAGGAATACGCCCAGCACTCAAATCCCCATCAGCCTACAATCTGTCTAAGTTTTAAAAACAGAGAGGTTTTCATTGCCCACATTTGCAAATTAATAGTACTGTAGCTTTTTAAAGTAGGGGCAGATACTGAGGCAGGGGTGGGTGTGGCCCCACAGTCATGATGCTAAGGCTTTAGCATTATAGGGGTATAACATGGGTAGGATTGGCCTGGTTGGGGGTTACAATAGGGCCAGGTATGTTGAAGGCTACACGCAGCCTAAAGGGGCGTAAAGCAGGGTGGCCCACCGGGAATTCTCCCTGTGTTCCCTATGGCCAGTCCGCCCTGATCACTAGTATCACACTGTATCCAGTCTCATTGCATAGTGCCCAGTCTCATTCATTTCAGCACAGGACTGTACACAGGGCCAAAACTAAGAAATAGCGGCTCTCAGGCCCACCAATGGAACTGACTTCAGGGGCCCACCCTATAGTTGATATGTTCAGGGAGTGGATTACCTGTGCCCTCTTGCTGTAAAAGAGTGATCAATGGGGCCTGTGGTTCTTTCCTTGAACAATCATCAATACTATCATATTGCTTATATTGTTTTTGCAGCAGTCGGGCAGCAATTAGCAATGGAATTGCAAACCCTCTTCTGCAAAATGACTGCAAACACTTTTTGCAATTGTTGCAAAAACACAACTGCCTATAATGTGAAAGGGCCCATTGGCTACTATGAGGCAGTGTTTTACATGCGATTTTGAGGTGATTGCAGAAGCCCTGCAATCAAAGCAGATCATAGCACTGTAAACTGAGCCTAAGAGCAGTTGTGTGCAACCACAGAAATTGGCCAATAGCTTAAACAAGAACTTGATCAATAATATAGAGATAATGCAGGCAAAGGGTTGATTTGGCATTATTTCTCCTTGCCCCATGTTGGCTGTCAAGGGCAGCATCTTTCATTTAGCAGCACTTTGCATTCATTACCTGATAAACCCGATTTAACTTGCTTCCTTCTCAGTCCATAAAATAGACTTCTGAAGAGATCTTCAAATTGAAAATACATGGATAAACCACCTTCTGCTGCTGAGGAGGCCCTGCAGGGGTGTAAGAAATAGAGAATTCCCATAAAATGTAAGATATTAGATATATAAGTTTAAAATATCTAATCTAGGTTCCCAGATAACTTCCCTAGCTAGGATGGTAATTGAGCAATAGATACCAATTTTGGTATCGATTGAGACCGTACCTCCCAACTTTTAGGGGTGGGAAAGAGGAACATTTGTTAAATGAGGCCACGCCCCCTCATTGAGGGATGGCTAGGTGACAGGTTATAACAGCTAAAACAATAGAAACACTTTGAATAGGCCAATGAATTATTTATTGATGCAGATCTGCATGTTACACCTCAAAAATGAACAAATGAGGTCAACAAGGGACAGGAGGACATGGACTCCAAATCAGGGACACTTGGGAGGTATGTGAGACCCAGACATCTTGGCTGCGGTTGGGTGGACACAGTAGATTTGGGAGTTTAAAGTGGACCAAAACCCAGGATTCTGACTATCCTGGGTTTTGGTCCTTTCCCCAGGGCACCCCGATCAAGGGTGGGGTTTGGTCCACTTTAAAGGATTCTTAATCATGTCATGTAAATGAAGTCAATACCTGGCCATGAAATACTTTTGTGAGTAGATGGGCTGGTTAAAGGGAGTCGTTTTTTGGCAGTTGAGAGCGGCCTGTATTGGTAACTAAGAGCAAGTAATTTTAGGCCTATTTGGCAATTGAAAATAGTTATAGTAAATGTTAGGAATTGTTTTATGTACTTTAGTCCCTGTGAAACCTATACTATCTAGGGGTTAATGTAACTGTTTAGGCCCTATTTTTTTAATATATTTTGTATTATTTTTACATATGTACAACTGTCCTGTATCATACTACTGTGCACAATAAAATCTTTTTATACACAATCACTGGTGTGATGCCTTTCGTCACCCACAACCTAGAACCTACAGTGAGCAGTTGTTATATTAATCATTGATATTTTTATTGATGTTTTTTATAATTGAGGTTACTTGGAGTTACTGAGTAACATAAAGCAGGCTAATTAAAAGCTGGATGTAAGATGCAGCTCCTGATGGCTAACCTGGCCAGAACAGAAAGCAGTCTTATTTCTTTGCCTAGAATGTGCCTTTAATCAAGAATGTTGAAGAGGTCTGTACATGCAATTTAGAAGTGAGGGGGAAGGTAGGAAATAGGCTATTCTGGCTAGGCATGCCTATGTGAAGTTGACCAAAACCTGGGTTTTGGTCCTCTTTAAAGTGGACCAACACCCAGGATTTTGACTATCCCACGTGAACACCGCAGCCAATCCCCGCCAACGTCCAGGCGGGGGACAGGAACGTCCAAGCCGCTTCTGCCGCCTCCCGCGCGTCACTCTCGGCGCACGCGCGCCCCCGCCGGCCATTCACAGAGGGCCGGCGTGGGCACGTCTGGAGGGGCGCGCGGCGGATCAGGTAAGATCTTTTGGGGTTTCTGGGGGGTTTCACCCCGCGGGACATCCCGATCTCGGATGTCCCGTGGGGTGGGAGGTGATCGGCCCGGGAATCTTATAGATTTCCGGGCCGATCACCCCTGGGTTTTGGTCCTCTTTAAAGCAGTACAGGACTTTTAATTACACATTTGGGCATTGCAGGGCCGTTTCTCAATGGCCAATGAGAAGCTGCGGAATTTCCCTGATGACAGATCACCTTCCCCCTGTCTGCAGCTCTCATCTGGAGCGCGTCCCTGCATTACTTTATAATATGCGTGACTTCAATATCACACCCGGGAGAGTTGTGCAGGAAGATGGCAAAGCGCAAGCCTCGGGAGTCAGGTAAGTTGAGTCGGTCATTGATAGGCATGCAGTGGTTTACATGCTTATTTATCTTTTTTTATTTTACAGTTTACAAGATTTAAAATAATAAAAAAAATAACTTTAGGACTGCTTTAGGCCCCTTTCACATTGTGCCATCTCCACAGCAGTGCACAAAACTCCCCGTTACTGGGGCTCCAGAGGTGCTGTCACAGCCAGCAGCCGCATCCCTGGCCTCTCTTTAGCTGAGACGCGCTCCTGTGGCCAGCCATTCAGATAGGCTGGGGATGAGAGCACCACTCAGACTAGAGGGAAGCTGGCTGCATTGCCCAGGTACTCGGGTGGGTGGGGGCCAGCAAAGGGTTTTGTTTCAAAACCTGAGATTTTCACTATCCTGGGTTTCGTTCCGTCCCTCTGGGGCATCTCAATATGGGATGGCCCCGCTGTTTGAAACTCCCGTTCGTCGCCTTCTCTTACCTTTCCACGAGCCCACGCCTCAGACGCAACTCTCATCCAGTCAGCTATTTCGGCCATGCATATTAATGTGCAGATGGAGAAGCTGAACAGAATCTCAGTCAAGGGAAGCATATCAGGTAACTGGCAGGGTTTCTTACAGTGTGGCATCCCAATTCATAATCCTCCACGGAGAGGGAATCAGACGGTCCTGGAGTCTATGTGATCCCAGGGCCAGTTTTGGTCAAACTTTAAAGTGGATCAAAACCCATGAGGCCGGTCCTGGAGTCTATGTGATCCCAGGGCCAGTTTTGGTCAAACTTTAAAGTGGATCAAAACCCATGAGGCCAGCCACTAGCTTGCCCCTGGGGCATCCTACAGGGGGTTGCCTTGCTGTGTGAAGCCCCCAGGATCACTGGTGAACTGATCTTTACTAGTTGGCTCCCAAGTGGATCTCTGTGCTTGTCTGCACCCAGCCTATCTGATTGGCTAGGCGCGAGAGTGGCCAGCGTGAAAGCCGGGGATGCAGCCAGCTGCCACCCTGCACCTCATCCAATCTGTGATCTCAAAAGATGCCGGGTGGAATCCCTGTTTTTTTTGTCAAAGGGGCCCCCACCAAGCCGGCCACATCGCTCAGCTGCTTGGGCGGGGGGGGGGATGGGGGACCTGGCAGGATCAGCTGAGCACCCAAAATAGGTTTGGCTCTGCTTTAAAGTGGAGGTTTACCTTCCAACTTCTGAAAATGTGAAAGCGGGACAAGCAATGCCACCGGCCACCCCCCCGTCACGTCCCGGCCACACCCCCGTCACGCCCCGACCACACCCCCGCCACGCCCCGGCCACACCCCTGTCATGCCCCGGCCACACCCCTGTCACGCTCTCCAGCTCGGCTGTCTTCACCCCTGCATGCGTAAGTTTTTTTATCCCCAACCCAGCATAACGCCCACCCACTCTCTCACCCCACACGCCAGGAAGTTAGTATCTTTGCGCCGGCGTCGTTGCGGCCCTGGGCACACTGCCGGCGCAGGGCGTCCCGGGACATTTGTTAATGTTCCGGGACCGCGGGATTCTTTGCGAAAATCGGGACAATCCCGGGAAAATCGGGACAGTTGGGAGGCATGCCAAAACCCAGGATACACCGCTGTGTCAAACCCCCCCAGCTCATGGCACGTCTAAGAGCAGCGGCTCTGAGCACCGCATCCTCCGCTTCCCTCTAACAGGGAGTGTGCTTGCGCCACCTATTCACAAATAGTGGGGGATGCGGTCATGGCTCGCGCATGCACCATTGGACTGGGAAACAAGGTAAGTGTATAGGGGCGACCTGGGGGGTTTTACACAGCAGGGCATCTCGATTTTGGAGGGAGGGGGACGGTCAGCTGGGGAATCCTTGGGTTGATTGGCGTGGGTTTTGGTCCACTTTAAATGCTTTCCATTCGCAAGCCCTTGCTCCTCCAATAGGACGTGCTAGGTGCTGAAAGCATTAGGCTACTAGTGTGGACTCCCCTTTGAGGGCCTCTATCTAAAAAACGTGACATTTTCATAGCTTGTTTGTAGCATCCCAAGTGCACACACCCAGACATTACAGCTTGGCATACGGTTTCTGTGCATTGGCCCTGAATATAACTTGGGTGTGGGCCCCTAGAGTCTGTTTTACTGGCGGGCCCAAACACCCCAGTCCGACTCCTGCTGGGGAATCTGTAGTGGTTGGCTTTTCAGATCATTTCGGATTAGCTCGCGACACCCGGCTCTAATGCAGTACTCTTGCTGTATATTAGCCATTAGCCTTTGCTATAAGGCCCTTGCATCAGGGCCGCACGCCCTGTTATTTTAGGGGGCTTCTCCCCTTTCCCGGCAGTGGTTTGTAATCACCCAGGCACTGAGAGGCGTGCTATGTGGGAGGGAGGCAGGGTTGCGGCCTGTGGTGACTGATCCCTGGATAGGGAGGAGGAGGAGGCGGGTCACAGGGAGCCGTCCCGTCACAGCGGCGGGGGATTTCCGCTTCTTCAGTCATAGCCATGGCCGCTGTCCTCCTCAGCCTGGCGGCGGTGGCTGCGGTGTGGTCTCGCACCCTCCAGGCTCCAACAGCCAGCGCAGCGCCTGACGCCAGCAGCTCCCTCAGCGAAGGTGAATAGTGATACTTCCTCTTGCGTTGGCTCAGGCGGCCATATGCCAGGGTGGTGGGGCACGCTGCATGGGCGTATTCACTACCGTGAGGATGTGTCTGCGCCGCCGCTTCTGGCCTCCTTATGTTTATGTGGGGCAGAATCGGTACCCAGTTGTACAAACACTTAACAATGTACTGGATAGTCAGCAGCTTCAGTGTGTGCCTATTAAAGTGGACCAAAACCCAGGATTTTGGCTATCCTGGGTTTTGGTCCATGCATTTGGGGATGCCCCACTGTGTGAAACCCCCCCAGGTCGCCGAAATCAACTCACCTCTTCCTGGTTCTACAGTGCATACGCGGCCGCTCGTCCAATCAGCGCGCTTGGAGCTGCTGACGTCATGCCGTATAAGGGCGGCTGCATCTCTCACTAACAGGGCACACACCCTGCTAGGGGGATAGTGGGGATGCGGCTCGCGCATGCGCCATTGGACCGGGATGGAAAGTAAGTGTATGGGCAACCTGGGGGTTTCACACAGCAGGGCATCCCGATTTTGGATAGTGTAATAGTTCGGCCCGGGAATCGTGTAGGTTCCCAGGCCGATCGCTGTTGTTTTTGGTCCACTTTAAAGCGGATCTACAGTACATCTCCCTACAGGCCTGGCTTTCCCTATAGGCAACCGGGAATCTGATGCACAGCTGTCAAATCTGACAGCCAGGTGACAGAGCAGGTACCAGCGTTTGCAGGTGAGCTGGTTTGGGTTCGAGGTAGATCCGACAATAGGATATAGGTTTTAATGCTGGTGAGTTGAGGGTTCTCTCGCAGTGGGTTATCTCAATTTTGTATGCCCCGAGGGTTGAAAATCAAATGGTCCTGGAATCTTATAGACTCCACGGCTGCTTTTGGTCCACTTTAAACCAGACCGAGTGTCTATAAGCTGCTAGTTAAATATCCGCCTTTGGGGCATCCCAATTTCAGATGCCCTGCTGTTTGAAACACCACCAGCCTGCCATTATATTAGCAAGCCACCCTCCAGCATGTGGCTTTCCAGACCCCTTACCCTTAGAACTGGTATAGGGGGTCTCACACAGTGAGACACATCCCAAAGCAAGGTTCAGCCAGACAGCTCCTTCTCCCAGGTTTGTCAGGGCTCCTTTCAGTAGTGGTTGGTAGCCATCACAGTGCCAGTGGCGGCAGCTTTAGCAGCCACCCCAACGGCATCTGGTGTTCGGGGGACAGCCATCCCTTACCTCAGCATCCCAATGGTGGGGTTGTCGTGGAGGAATGGTGTGACTCTTTGTAAGGCAAGAGCAAGGGCATAGACAGGATTTCCTGGTGTTACCTCCTCTATGCCACCTCCCTCCACAATATAGGTCCCCACAAATAATAGCATAAACATTTATATGAAATAAATCATATTGGCACACACAGGACGATGGACAAAATGGATGAGGCTCAATGTGCTTAGTGTATGCACAGCGTGGTTAGAACTATCCTGGGGCACAATGAGCAAAACACATAGGCCAATCACACCATGAGGACAGTAACATGTGCAGTGTGTTAGTTACTGCATTGCGTGCCACTGCACAACTTGACACTGGATCAGCAGAGACAAATGAAAACGATGTAAACAATACATAATGCCATGACAACATAAATATACCAGACAGAAAAATTACCATCACAAAATAATAAACATTTAAATTAAAGTGGACCAACACCCAGGATTTTGAC
The DNA here is from genome assembly GCA_027917425.1 of Gastrophryne carolinensis. Lineage (NCBI taxonomy): Eukaryota > Metazoa > Chordata > Amphibia > Anura > Microhylidae > Gastrophryne > Gastrophryne carolinensis. The sequence continues at coordinate 296,882,478 of CM051237.1, read as the reverse complement.
TATCCTGGGTATTGGTCCACTTCCCCGGGGCACCCCGAAGGGACCAAAACCTCATCCCCGGGGCATCCCTCTGTGTGAACCCCCCCTCCCGGTTCTACTGCACATGTATCGCTTTTGCTCCACTTTAAAAAGGGACAACATATTTAAAAGCACAGAAAACAAAGGGAAACAAATGCCACTCTGTACAGCATGGTAGCGATGATTGCCATCGCTGGTTTCTCGGACTCGTAAGGGGGAGGCCCCGGTGGTCGGCCACCCTGGGTTTTGTTCCGCTTTAAGCCCTCTCAAATAGCTTATGTCACTGATTGGGGGGGGGGGGGGCTTTAAGGGAGCAATTTACTAAGCTTTGATTGTTTGACTGTTTAAGAATTACACAGAAATGCAAATGAACAGTATTAACTTTTTGGAGCAGTTTTGTACTTATACTTAAAGTGGACCACAACCCAGGATTTTGACTATCCCAAGTTTTGGTCCTTGCCCCTGGGGCACCCTGATTTGGGATGCCCTGCTGTTTGAAACCCCCCAGGTCACCCAGTAAAGCTAACCTTTCCATAGGCCTACGCCGCATGCACAGGCCCTCTTTCAGTAAGCACACTCAGCAGTTTTTGCTAATAATCGTCAAAGGAGCCATTGATGCCGAGCTAAAAGTATAGCTTATGGCGGCCCACACATTCGCGGTTGGAACAGAGAGAAGGTAGGTTTTTGCCCCAGGACAAGGAGTCTTAAAGTTTCCAGGGCTGCCAATGTTGGGTTTTGGTCCACTTTAAAATATATGAACTAAAGACAGCTGTACCTCTGTCTTGTGCCCCTCTGTGTCCCACAGGCCATCCCTCCCCCTCCCGCACTACCTTTTGGATGTCAGCGTTATCTAAAAAGCTGACATCCAGACGTTATCCTAGTCCCTATCCACCCCCCCACCCCCTAGGCACGTTGGCCGTCAGTGAGGGATGGAATCGGCATTAGCCGTACTCCACCCCTCCAGCTTATGCAATGACACTGGGCATGCGCAAGATTGGTGGGGCAGGCCGGTGTAGTGTTTTTTGGGGATCAGAGGGACGGTGGCGCGCGATGCGCCTGGAATGGTAAGTAGAAAAACGTAGAAATAAAAACAGGAGGCAAGACAAGTTTGAGGAGTTTTTTTTATCAAGTCCCCAAACCTTCTGATATTGCTCTTTAAAACAGACCTTCACCCTGAATAAGAGTCTATCTTGAAAGTTTCCTCCACCCTGTACACAGATTGCCCCCCATTAAAAATCCGCTTGCCTGCACCTAGTGTGTATTCTGAGCCTTTAAACATCCAAGATAGCGGCTCATGGAGCATCAGGCTGCCTGCAGACAGGAAGTGTCTTGTGACTATGCCGCTCTGCATTCTGGGATTGTTGACCTTTTCCTGTTCTGTCTGTGCAAAGCACAGCTATGATCCACCCCTCTGCACTTTTCCCCCGCTTTCCTGAACTGAACTGAACAGATTTGTAGACCAGCGGAGGAAATAATAAAAAGTAAGCAACTAAAACTTAAAATATATTAATTTTAGGTGCTGTGGAATATTTTGTTAAAGGTTTGGGCTTTTCATTAAATCATGCTGAAGGGCCTGATCAGGGATGCCCCGCTATGTGAAACCCCCCAGATTTCCCAAATAAACTCACCTCACCAGAAAAAAGAAAAAGGCCTTACCTTGCCCAGGATCCTATGTCATTTTCCCGGTGCTCCAGGTCCTGACGCAGCCATCTTATAGGGAAAGTCCCATCTGTCCATTCACTTGGCAAGAGTACAGTAGGGAGTTATGGTGCTTTGGGCTCTGTCTATGCCACTGGTTCTCATCCTGCCGTACGTGTATGTTAGGGGGTAACTCAGACCCAGATAAGTCTATATGGCCTCTCTCGCCCAACCTCTGTATCGTTCTTCCTTAGCAACCGGTTGGAGAATCATGTGGTTGAATCAAGAGACATACACAGCAAGACAGTTCAACACATGACTCTGCTTTATTCAAAACCAGCTTGCATTTTTATACAAAATGTAACACAAAAAAAGGAGTACTTAGCCCCCACCTTTGTGACGGAACTAAAAAACCTTCAGACAAGGTTAGAAATAAATCTCATGGTTTCTATGTTTAATATTTTCCTTTATGTCTGCTGATAATGAAGTTCAAGAGATTTCCGTGACCTACATTTAGATAAATCACAGAGAGGACATTTCTACACACTAAAACGTCTGTTAGCTTTATGTGCAGAAGTTAACATATCACATGTATATCTATATAGCTAAGTTTAATATCAAATTATAGAATACAAAATGGAGTCTTCTATTTAACATGGCCGCCATTAGGCTAAGCATTTCATCTTTCAGTGTACCCCAGGGGGTACGTGGAAATGTTTGGGGTGCACCAGCAACAAGGGTCTGATAGTTCCTTTTATATTATTTTACCAGTAAAACCTTTTCCCTTTTTGCTTTAAAAGTGGCTTAATTAGGTCTGTGGCCTAATTATTTTGGTCAAATTTATAATTGTTCCCCTCGTTGGGGGTACTTTACATAAAACGTTTGAGAACCACTGGTTTATGCAGCAGAGGCATGGGGCCTGGAGAACCGTGCAGGATCTGGGCAGATCTTCGGCAGACTGCTTTCATTATTTTCAATGGGGAGGGCCCGCTGCCACATCCCTGGCGTTGCGCTCCTGACATCATTCTGGCTCCGGGCGGCTCAGCTATTGGAAAGCGATTTTCCCTGGGGACAGGAGGAGGCGTGCAGGGGATCCCCTGATCTCCTGCCTCCCCCCTCTCCATTGATCACCGCATCTGTCATAGGATCAGTGAGGGACACAGGAGCTGACAATCAGAGGTGAGTAAAGGAAAAAAAAAATTCTGATGTGTGGTTTTTTACTGTGTGAACTGGTAATGGATCCATGAGTCCCCTATACCAGTGGTCCTCAACCCTGTCCTCAAGGCCCACCAACATGTCATGTTTTTTGGATCTCCAAATAGCCAGCTCTATTGCTCTGCAGTTGCACTAATTACTCCACCTGTGCATCTTTGTGGAGATCTGCAAAACCTGGCCTGTTGGTGGGCCTTGAGGACAGGGTTGGGGACCACTGCCCTATACCAGTTCACAAGGCTGGGGGCTGCGGCTAGTGTGTGACTTGCCATTTACCCCCGGCTCCCCAATTACCTGCCTCCCCAAACCCAGGGAGGTGGGGTCAGAAGGGCCCGGGCCTATGGAAGCTATGTGGGCTTGTAGCCAGCAGGGCCGGGGTCTACCAAAGCTGGCCCCTGCGCCCTGTTTTACAAGCCCTGCATATCAGGTCTCGGGCTGGTTATGCCCATGTCATTTTTTTTTTAAGGAGTTTTAACCCTTAAAATTCCAATAAAAAATAGGGTCCCCCCCCCCGGGAAGGGGGACCCTATGTAAATTTTTTTTTTTAATAAAAAAATATTCAATTAAAAAAAAATTGTGATATATCGTCTTTGAGACGGAATCGGGATATATTGTATCGTCATACGTGTATCGTATCGCCAGATTCTTGCCAATTCACACCCCTAATTGGAAGAGAGGGTTTGCCCACTGCGGTAATTCGGACCATGAGTATTCTGCTAATAAATATTCTTGAGTTGGAGACATTTTGGAGGATTTCTTTTGGCTTTTTGGACAATGCCACGGTGACATCAATTGTCAGGGATGCACCAGAAGCAAGGCAGGTATGGTGGAAACTACAAGGATTCAAAGCTAGGCTTAAGAATATGCATTCTGCATTTTTCCTGATGTGCAAGTCCTAGTGGAAAACATTGTAGCTGTCATAGACTTTCTGGGCAGGGAGGCTGTGGATATGGCCATGTCTGTATCACACAACCTAATGGAGAGACTTTCACAGGATAATCCAAGTATCCATTGGTGTTTAAGGTCATTATCCTGGTGATTCTATGGTCCATGTTTTCCTTTGCTAACCTGATACAGCTGTATAACTGCTGTATCAGCCCCTAAAGATAATGAAGTTGGAAGGCATTCTGACCATCCTGATTGTACTGTATTGGCCATGGTGAAATTGGTGAGGGTGATCAACTTAGCTGTGAGAATGTCCTGGTGGTTGCAAGACTGTCCAAACCTGCCCCCATTTACAGTGGCATTTCTGACTTACCTGTTGACTAGGACTAGAAAACAGGTTAGAAAGGTGATCATGGGTGAGCTTTTCTTTATCCAACCACTATAGCAGCCAATGGTTTGCTTCTACAGTGTTTTTGTGAGGTATATAAACAGGAAACGCCAGCCTTAGTCCAGTTGAAAGGATAAAAAATCCATATTTATTATTCCATACAAAACTTCATTAAAATCATTCCATCCATAGACGTAGGTCAGAGTACAGCATAAGGGAGCAGTGTAGTAGCCAACGCGTTTCGGGCACAGACTCAGCCCTTAATCATGACATGACTTCCTGGTCCCATAAGGCATATTTAAATACAATTTTTTTTTTCTGAATCCCTTTGAATTTTGGATGGCTTAGGAGGATAGGAGGAGTTTTTCAGGTGTTTTGCATTGATCCAATCAGTCCTGAGTATGGGATAATGAGAGACACATGCACACTTTTCGTATTTAAATATGCCTTATGGGACCAGGAAGTCATGTCATGATTAAGGGCTGAGTCTGTGCCCGAAACGCGTTGGCTACTACACTGCTCCCTTATGCTGTACTCTGACCTACGTCTATGGATGGAATGATTTTAATGAAGTTTTGTATGGAATAATAAATATGGATTTTTTATCCTTTCAACTGGACTAAGGCTGGCGTTTCCTGTTTATCTACTCATGCATGTGAACTGAGCATTCACAGCCGTGCCTTGTTCTATGATTTCCTGGCATACAAAGGTAATGGATACCTGCAGGCGGGGCTGATCTATTTCATTCATTTTTGTGAGGTATGTAGGGCAAAAAAGCTAACAAATATCTATAAACTGCATGCAAATTAAGAACCTCAGCTCATTATTAGAAATGTGATAAATGAACTATGGGTTGTGTTACCTATAAGATGCATAAACAGTCAGTAAAAATGTGCTTTGTAATGGGATGGTGATGTGTATGGTTTTACATTAAAACCCACAACTGTGGTTTTTACCAGCAGCTACTTCACACTTTTCTCTTTTACTTTATTCTCAGTCTGGTGACTTAGGGTCTGACCACATTCACACCTTCGATCAAAGAACTGTTGTGGGTGGATGATAGTTGTGCTCATCAGGGATGTAATATTATTTCTGTACATATGCAGGCTGCTGCGCTGCTTTTCTGTAGAAGCGATAAGCTTTTCGTTCATTAACCTTTTCGAAGCCACCTTTGACATCTATCAAACCTAATCTGAAGGCCCATAAATTTAGGACAATAGCATCAGATATGATAGGGCATGATTTAGGAACTGGACCTGTGCTTTAGCGTCAGATCCTGGCTTAAAGTGAACCTCTACCTGAGCATGAGATAATCCGGCATGGCTTTTAAAGTAAATCTATACCTATTTTAGAAACCACCCAATGAGTACCCACGAAAAGTGGTACCAATACCCCCAACACCACAAATGCCACACAGCTAAACAATAAAAGGTATTATAATTTATTAGTGTACACAATACAAATTGCACATAACATATACACAAAAAAACATGGTCAGGTACGGGATGCCCCAGTGATGCACATAATTATAAATAACACTGTACCAACAGGTACTAGCCCAAAAGCGGTAATCCTATATCTAATGGCCTGCTGTATCTAATTGATAAATAAACAAATGAATTAATAAGCCAAAACCAAAACAAAGTGCAATAGTGTTAAAGTGCTCTTCTAAAACACCCTTGCTACAAAAGTGGCAGTTTTAAGAGGTGAATGCAAATGCCCAAACCTTAAAAAACTATTCAGTGTTTAAAATGAATATGTTTAACCCTTTAAACGCCAGCCACCTAAAATTTACGTGGCTGCCTCCCCTGCAGTTAACCGCCAGCCACGTAAATTTTACATGCCTGACTTTCCCCACTAATAGTAAAAAAAAGTTTTTAAAAAAGTCACTTACCTGACCCCTCGATTCAGCCAGGTCTCCTCTTCAAGATGGTGGTCTCCGATCGTTTATCGGACCTCCTCCGGCTGCAGGGGAGGGCCCGGAATAGGGTGCCCCCCCCCCCCCCCGTTTCAGCTGCCTCTTCACCTGGGGGGCCTCCGATCCCCCCCAGGTCTTTCTGATCTTCAGGAGAGAGCCCTTTTGGGGGCGGGGCTAATGCCGCCAACCCGACCCGTCTCCCCGCTAAGCCCTGCCTCTTTTGGGGGCGGGGCTGTAACGTCATCCCGGTCCCGATCACCGGCTTCAGCTGTCAGATGCCGGTGATCGGTGCCAGGGGAAGGAGCTGGCAGGAGATCCTCTGATCTCCTGCCTCCCCCTTCTCTGGATGCCGATCACCGACATCTGTCATCAGAGCGGCGAGGGAAGAGCTTACAATCGGAGGTAAGTACAGTAAAAAATTTTTTTTTTAATAAAATCATTTTGTGTGTGTCTTTTTTTTCACTTAACCCTTTGTGAGCTGGTAAGGGGGTCTATAAGACCCCTATACCAGCTCACAAGGCTCTGGGTATGGCAAGTCACCTGCGGCGAGCGGGTGACTTGCCAAAACCCCCTGCTCCCATTACCTGCCTCCCCAAAGGCCAGGGGGGGGCAGAAGGGCCCAGGCCACTATGGCTATGTGGGCTAGTAGCCTGCAGGGCCAGGGGCCACCAGCGCTGGCCCCTGTGCCCTGTTCTACAAGCCCCCATAGCTGGTCCGGGTCAGTAATGCTGGGTAGGGGGGACCCTATGTAATTTTTGGGGGGATTTTTAAGGGTTTTTAACCCTTAAAATTCCAAAAAAAAGGGGTCCCCCCCTCCGGAGGGGGGACCCTATGTCAATTTTTTTTTAAATTAACCCTTTATGTCCTGTCGCCCAGCTGGTAATAAATGCTTCCAGCATTTTGTGATGTGTGTTTTTTGGATCCTGTGTGGACCAACACCCAGGATTTTGACTGTCCTGGGTATTGGTCCTTTTCCCCGGGGCATCCCTATCGGGGATGCCCCACTGTGTGAAACACCCCCGATCGCCCACAATAACTCACCTCACCCGGGACCTACGGCACATGCGCGGCTGCTCGTCCAATCAGCACGCTCAGAGCGGCTGAGTTATGGACGTCTAAGAGACGTCAAAGCTCAGCCGCTCTGAGCACGCTAGCGGGTGCATCCCCCACTTCCCTCTAACAGGGAGCGTAAATAGCCGGCGCGGGCACGCGCCCTACTAGAGGGATAGCCGGGATGCTGCCCGCGCATGCGCCGTAGGACCGGGATTCAAGTAAGTGGTAGCGGGTGTTCCGTGGGGTGTCACACAGGGGCATCCCGGTTTTGGATGCCCCGGGGGAGGAAATAGGACGGTCTGGGAATCTTATAGATTCCCGGGCCGATCAGCCCTAGGTGTTGTTCCACTTTAATTGTGAACTTGTAAGGAGTCCATGAAACCCCTATACCAGTGACAAAATCTCAAGTAGGCTGGCAGTTAAAAGGGTTAATAGAACCTATGCATGTTGGGTATCGTTCTGCTCGGGGGACCTTGCGCTTTCAGATGTAGCTTGTTTTTTTTTGTTTGCATATTGATATTTTAGGAAAACTCATTTTTTATTCTGCTTTGTTATACATTTTTTAAGGAAACCCTGTGCGACCAAAGAATTCTTTGAGGGATTACTTTCAGAAAGATGGGCCCACTACAACATGCTGGAAAGCTTATCATGTGTACTTTCAGGAATGTATGGTTTGTGGGGGGTATTCCAAATCTAAAGGGTTTTTTTGGCAGAAAAAGCGCAAGGTGCACACTTTGTCTGCAGAGTTGAAATTTTCAAGCAAAATTACCATTGTGCACATGCTTTACTTTTTGGTGTTTGGCAACTCTTCTTTTGACAGTAGCTATGCATGTTGGGTATCGTTCTGTTCGGGGGATGTTGCTTTTTCAGATTAACTTGTTTTTTTCTTGTTTGCATATAGTTTTTTTTAGGAAAATGTGGCTTTGATCCTGTTTTTTTTATCCTTTTTAGGGAAGCTCTGTGTAACCAAAGAACACATTGAGGGAGAAACTTCCAGAAAACTGTGGCAACATCAACAAGCCTGGTATGCCTAGAAAGCTTGAAGTGTGTTTTTCCAGAGAATATATCGTTTGTGGGGGGTATTTCAAATGTAAAGGGCTGTTTTTATTAAAAAACTGCAAGGTGCACATAGCGCTTAGCATAGCTGTATTTGATCTAAAAATCTCTTAAAGTGCTGTTTCAGTTTGAGGGAGTCTCCTGGGCAGGAAAGGGTGTTTACCAATACATATGTGGTACCGTTGTAACTGAGAGAAATTGGGATTTCACACGCAATAAGATTTTATTGACAAACTTACATTTATTACAAAAAACACTACAAATTGTAAAAAATAGATTTTTAAAATTTTTTTGCACATATTTCACCCCAAAATATTAAGAATACACTTGAAAAATGACAAACAAGACATTTCATGTTAACCCTTTCGCTGCCAGCCTACCTGCAGCATTTGCCACTCCCTGTTGCCAGACGATGTTTCACTATTTTGTGCTACACATGTTCAACTGTCATTTTTGAAAGGATTTCCCAGGAAAATTATATATTGTTTTTTTCAACAGAGTCTGGGCTTTAACATGAAATGTCTTGTTTGTATTTTTTAGGTGTATTCTCAATATTTTTGGGTGAAATGTGTGAAAAAAAATAAAAAAAAAATATTTTTTTACAATTTGTAGAGTTTTTTTGTAATAAAAAATGTAAGTTTGTCAATAAAATCTTATTGCGTGAGAAACCCCAATTTCTCCCGGTTACAGCGATACCACATATGTATAGGTAGACACCCTTTCCTGCCCAGAAGCCTTTTATAGCTGCTGGATGACAGAACACAAAGGGTTAATTAAAAAAAAAAAATGACATAGGGTCCCCCTTCCCGGGGAGGGGGACCCCATTTTTTTTTTTGATTTTTAAGGGTTAAAACCCCTTAAAAATCCCAAAAAAAAAGACGTGGGGTCCCCCTTACCCAAAGTAACCAGCCCGGGACCAGCTATGGGGGCTTGTAGGCACAGAGTGGGGGGGCCAGCTTTGGTGGCCCCCCCACCCTGCAGCCTACGAGCCCACATAGCCTATGTGGGCCCGGGCTCTTCTGCCCCCCCCTGGCCTTTGGGGAGGCAGGTAATGGGGGTACGGGGGTTAATGGCAAGTCACCCGCTAGGGCAGGTGACTTGCCACCCCCCCAGCCTTGTGAACTGGTATAAGGGGTCTCATGGACCCCTTACCAGCTCACAAAGGGTTAACTGTTAAAAAAAACCACCACACAATAATAAAAAGTATTTTATTAAAAAAAAAAAAAATTTTTTTTTACTGTACTTACCTTCGATTGCAAGCTCTTGTCCCTCGCCGCTCAGCTGACAGATGCCGGTGATCGGCATCCAGAGAAGGAGAAGGCAGGAGATCAGAGGATCTCCTGTCACCTCCTTCCCCAGCGCCGATCACCGGCATCTGAGAAGCTGAGAAAGCTGAAGCCCGTTCGGGGCCGGGATGACTTCATAAGCGGCAAGATGGCGGCCGCCATCGAGAAGAAGAGAGGAGAGAGCCTCCCAGGCTCTCTCCTGAAGATCGGTAAGTCCTGGGGGGGGATCGGAGGCCCCCCAGGTGAAGAGGAGGGACAGCGGGAGCCAGCGCACATGCAGGTAAGTGAATGTCATTTTTATTTTATTTTTTTTTTTACAGTTAGCAGCTGCTGTTGCAGAAGCGGGGGGGGGGGGGCGGCCTATTCCGGGGGCTCTCCTGGAGCCATCCGACCCCCCACGGGGGATCGGATGGCACCAAATTAAAGAGGAGACCCGGCCGGATCCAACAAGGGGTCAGGTGAGTATTTTTTATTTTTATTTTTTAAACTAGAAGCGAGGAAAGTCAAGCACGTAACACCTACGGGCTTGGCACTTAAAGCCCAGCCAAGCCAGCACGTAGGTGTTACGGGCTTGGCAACAAAAGGGTTAAAGCCCAGACTCTGCTGAAAAAAACAATATATAATTTTCCTGGGAAATCCAGGGAAATCCTTCAAAAATCACAGTTGAACAAGGGGGGCGCAAAACAGTGCAAAATGGTCTGTCAACAAAGGTGACAAAAACTCCAGGTAGGCTGGCGGTTAAAGTCGCTTACTTATTACTCTTTTCTGCACTGGGCTGCAACTCTGTTCAGGACTCCAGGATATAAGTGCCGCCATCTTGCCTCAGAGGTATCGCATACTGAGCAGAGGGGGGGGCAAGTGCAGTGGGTGGGTTATAGCTGTGCTTTGCACAGACAGAGCAAAGCTGGGGTCCGGAAAAGTACAGCAATCCCAGAATGCAGAGCAGCGTAGTCAGAAGACACTTCCTGTCTGCAGGCAGCCTGAAACTCCATGGGCGGCCATATTGGATGTTTAAAAGCTTAGAAAAGGCAGTAGATGCAGGCAGCAGAACGCTGTCAGTAACCAGTTAGCTATTTGAACACAAGATTGTGATCTGCTCATCTGAAGAGGCTGCATTACAGAAGGGAGAGATTTGAGATGCGCTGCTATGTGAAACTCCCCAGATCGCCCATTCACCTTTTCCTGGTCCTATGGCGCATGCGTGGGCTCTCATCCAATCAGAGCCGTTTGCAGTGCATATTTGTTCAATATCTTTTTATTAGGTTTTCATCATATAAGGAAACAGTACAGGGCAATGATACAGAAGAACAAGATCAAGAACATGTCCTTTTATACATCCGTGGGCACACATATTTTAGTGACATACCAAAATCAGTACACATGCTCCCCTGGTCCCCTGCCCCCAGCCCACCCAGTCTCCACCCAATGTATACAGCCCTAGATTATACACCAGTCAACACTTTATATGTTTCATTTGTGGGTAATGCCCTTGATCTCTCAGACTCGCCAACCAGGTGTAGCTTCCACCCGAGGCTCAGGTTCTAGGGCCGGAGGAGAACGAAGCGGCCAGCTCACAACTGAGCCCACGCGGATTTTCATTTTAGGAGAGGTGGCCGGCTGTAAGGGGCAGAGGAAAGGGGCCGAAGAGCCCTGAAGACACAGAATGACAGGGACATGTGAGGAAGAAGAAGAGGAGGGGGAATAAGGGGGGAGACCGAGAATTAGGATTACGGGAGCAACGGGAGGGTTAGGGGTGAGTGGGTCCGGGACAGGGGTAAGAGTAAGGACGCGGAGTACAAACATGGGCAGGGGCGTGCCAGCGCAGAGCCCCCTACTGTACCTCCAGTGACAGGTGAGTTTCACTGTAGTCCATCCAACCGGCCCATGTCATCGTGTATCTATCCTGCATGCCCTCGGAGTCTGAAATCAGCTCCTCCATGCGATGGATGGCTTCTACCTCCCGTACCCATTCAACTAGAAAAGGCGGGGTTGTAGATTTCCAGTGCCTCGGGATGACTGCTCTCACCGCCGTTAGGAAATGCTGCAGAACCCCCTTTTTGCCACGGGAGAGAGGGCTGGGAAGCAAGGACAGCAGGGCCACCTGCGGGGAGTTCTGTATCGACTCCCCTGTGATGTTGCTATATATAGATGGGATCTTCTCCCAGAGGGCCTTGATTAGTGGGCAGCTCCACCAAATATGGGCCATGTTACCTTGCTCCTCAAGGCATCTCCAGCATCTATCAGAACATGAGGTGTCAAATTTGCTCAGATCTGCTGGGCACCTGTACCACCGGGAAAGGACCTTAAAGCTCCTCTCCTGGGCTAAGCTTAGTACTGCTAGTTTGTGAGTAAACAAATATATTTTAGTGAGCTCCTCCTCAGAAACAGATATCCCCAACTCCTCCTCCCATTTTTGTATAAATTCTGGTGGGGAATCATGCAATGCACCAAATAGAGTTCGATATAGAGCAGCGATTGCATGATCTCCAGGGGGTGCTTGTGTGAGGACATGTTCTAATTGCGTCAGTGGCAGTCTACCCCGCTCCACCAGATTTTGGGTCGTCACAAAAGCAACCAATTGTCTATAGAGAAACCAAGATATATACCGTCCTGGGCCTTTTCCCTTATCTCGTCCAGTGTGGGAAGTCCATTATGTGTCAAAACGTTGCCCATAGTAACATTGGTTGAGGCCTCCCATGTCAAGAAGCCCCTGACCCGTACCCCTGGCATAAAGGAATAATTGTCGAAGAGAGGAGTCAGAAGTCCCGGTCTATTGATTACAGTACTCTGTCTGGTCATCCTATCCCAGACCTTCAGGAACTGTCCTGCTAGAAATGGAAGAGATTCCTTTACTTGTCTGGGAAGCGAACGCCCCCAAGACAACGAGGTTAGATTTACAAGAGAGATTGCCTTTTCCATCTTGACCCATTGCTTCCCTTCCCCCCCTACGGGTCCAATCCAGTATGCGGAGTGTTATGACTGCCGCGTGGTATGTCTTTAGATCAGGAAGGCCAGCCCCACCATCTGACTTAAGCCTTGTCAAGGTACTAAATCTTATACAGGGTTTCCCTGTGCCCACACAAATCTCAAAAAGGCCGTCTTCAGCCTCCTGAAGAAACTACTAGGTAGGTGAATGGGTACTGTTTGGAAGGTATACAAAAATTTAGGAAGGATGTCCATCTTAAAGTGGACCAACACCCAGGATTTTGACTATCCTGGGTCTTGGTCCACTTCAGTGGGGCACCCCCGATCGGGGTGCCCCGCTGTGTGAAACCCCCCGAAAAACTCACCTCTCCCCGCTCCCAGCGTCGACGGACAAGCGGTTTGACAGCCGCGGACAAGCGGCTCCTCCGCCGCCGCCTCCCGCGCGTCACTCTTGACGCGCGCGCCCGCGCCGGCCATTCAAGACAAGGTAAGGGGATTTGGGGTGTTTGGGGGGGGTTTCACCACATATGACCACATATGATAAGCGGTATTTCACTTGGTTCAGAAGGATTAATGTGCTTAAAGTGGACCATCACCCTCCGGTGATCGGCCCGGGAATCTATAAGATTCCCGGGCCGATCACCTCCCTCCCCGCGGGACATCCGAGATCGGGATGTCCCGCGGGGAGGGAGGTGATCGGCCCGGGAATCTTATAGATTCCCGGGCCGATCACTGGAGGTTGATGGTCCACTTTAAGCACATTAATCCTTCTGAACCAAGTGAAATACCGCTTATCATATGTGGTCAATTCATTTATTGTCCTTAAAAGTAAGGGGGAATTGCGAAAGGTCTGAGATACTTTGAGGTTGCCATTTAAAAACAAAATTCACTTTGAGCTCCTCTACGGTCTGTCTCGAATTCCTTAAGGGCCGCTGGGAACGAGGTCAACGGAGCTGTCAAGTGTAGAAGTAAGTCATCAGCATAAAGAGAAGCTTTATACTCCCGTTCCCCTATTATTATTCCCCTAATGTCCGGGTTCTGTATTGGGGCTACAGCAAGGTGCTCCATTGTAATTACATACAGTAACAGAGACAATGGGCAACCCTGTCGGGTGCCATTGCTCATCCTGAGGGAGGAGGAAAGGAGGCCGTTCACCCTTACCTTTGCTGTGGGTTCAGAGTACAATGCCAAGATCCTGGACAGGAGTATCGGGTCAACACCAGCCAGTCGGAGGGATGCCTTGAGGAACATCCAGTCCACCCTCAGTCCACCCGGTCACACAAGAGAAGGCACACCTGAGCCCTCTCAGCCTTGGCGTGTGCTATTCGGTCAAAGAGCTTATTGGTGCAGTGCATATTTAATGCTTGGCAAACAGCTCTGTTTATGGAAATCAGGTGCGTAAGAGGCCACATCCCCACACAGCTAGGCAACCTGGTTTTAGATTTGCCCAAGGAGAAACTTTTATATTCAAGGTCCTCTTGGGTTTTGTTCCACCTCAATTTGAGAATATAAAATGTAATATATTCAGAGTTAGAAATGCATCTTTGTTTCTCCAATCCATTAGATATATGGAACCAGGATTTATTGGAAAGCAATACAATAATTCTTAAAGGGAAATTCTGCTTTCAATTGCATTTTGTAAATGTTCCCAATGGACTTTGCCTGTCTCGGATTTTTATTTCATCCCTATGTTAGCAAATGCATTCTGGTGGAAGCAGTTTTCACTACCTGAAAACTAGCACCAAGAAGAGAGAAGTAAGCCCTGTGCACGCATAATGCTTCTGCTGAACATGTTTAACTCTTTCAGTGCCAGCCTACCTAGAGATGTTGTCACTCTCTGTTGCTAAACCATTATTCTAAGTATACAGCACGTCCTGTTCCAGAATATTCCTTACTCCTGGGTAATACATCCACAAGATGGCGCTGGACTGCAGAAAACAGCTTATGGCTCCTCCCGGCCCTATATAAGTCAGGGACCTCCCACAAATTCCCCAGTTCATTTCTGCAGTCTGCGCTGAGAAGATGGCTCTCTTGTGGCGCAGGTGAGCGGGGCTTATTGCCTGCGGCCCTGCAGGACTATTCCCACCCATTCCGTACTAGATACTGCCTCCCAGCCTCAGCTGACAAGGTTCGGGTGAAGGTAGGTTAGTAAGCACCAGTACAGAAGGTGCTGAGGAGCTAGGCTCCTACCGCAGTCCCTGCTCTAACAGGGTAGGCGGTTTAGGCTAATGGTGAGCCTTTTGGGATGCCCCCACTGCCTCATGGGTTTTGCCAGGTTATCCTGTGCAGTTAAACCCTATTTCCATTCCCCCTCCACCCTCACTCCTTAGATTAGTTCCCTGGGCGCCATTCTCCCTGGGAATTCTGCTGTATCTTCCCTCACTCTCCCCGGTTTAAAACTGTCAGATATATTTGTGTTTTGTCACTTTCTTAAAACGCGCCTCCGCGGCTGGCAACCCCCATTCTTCCCAGAGCTGCCGGGCCGCTATTGGCCGGCCTGATCACGTGCTGGCTGGCCTTGTGGTATTATGTTGTTGATTGTCTTCTTATCGGGGATGTCTGCTTATGTATTCTTAGTATACAGTACGTCCTGCTCCAAATAGAATACTTACAAGTGGGTAATTCTCTGCCAGATGGCGCTGGACTGCAGACATCGAAAATAGGCTCCTCCCCGCCCCTCAAATACCCGGGGACCTCCCACAAATCCCCAGAATTTCTCTGCAGTCTGGACTGCGAAGGACGAGAAATGGCTCTCTACTCACAGGTGAGCGGGGCTATTAGCCTGCGGCCCTGTAGGACTATTCCCACCCGTTCCATTAGTAATATGCCTCCCAGCCTTGGCTGCGCTGGTCGGGTGATGGTAGGCAGCACCGCTGTTAAATGCTTAGGAGCGCTGCTCTACCACAATCCCCCACAAAAGGGTAGGCGGTTCAGGCTTATGGTGAGCCTCTATGTGGTGCCCCTCCCGCACTATTGCCCCTGCCTATCGGTGGGCCCTATTTAAGTGGCCGCTGTCGTCCCTCATTCTCCTTGTAGCCTTCGGGGGGAAAGGGGGGGTGTGTGTAAATGTGTATGCTATGCATTCTGTGTTTTTACACTTTATAATTTATTTTTCTGCCTTGTGTCAGCCGCCGCTCTGGCTTGCCTTCCTTTTACTGTCTTTCAAATTTGCCGCCGCCGCGCGCCCTTTATGTCACACTATGTTCCGCGCTTGGCGGCGCCATTACCTCAGGCGCTGGTGCGCCGCCATTGGCTGCTGGTCACGTCCTGGCTTCATGCTCTTCGGGGGGGGGGGGGGGCAGGGCCCGTCTATGGCGCGCTCTGCGTCATCGCTGTTACCAGCCCGCCCCTCGAGGTATACCGACGCCATCTTTAACCTGCTTGGTTAGCCCATGCGCGACGGACCTCTACCTACCTCGGTCCGTAAGTGCCCTTACGGGCGGCTTTGTATCCTTCCTTTTATTACTGTGTGCTTATGGTCTTGTCTTCTTATGTCTTTCAGGCTGGGCGAACCCTTTGGCTTCTCCCGGCCCTTTATTAGTTATATAACTAGTAGGCCTTGTGTAATACTCCCACTTCCCTAGCGGGTTATTGGGGCTGTTGCTGTATAGCGTTATTCCCTATCGGCATATAGCGCCGCTATAATCACCAAATGGAGGCATCCCAGGATAATGTGACCGGGGTTTCTTCGGGACAAGACCGGCTGTGTGTAGCGTGTGGGCAGCCTCGTGCTGACGCTGACAAGGCGCGGGTCTGTGTACCCTGTGCTGAGCAGGTGCTTGCATTGCAATCTGGTCTACCAGTGGCTGCACCTCGTTTCACTTCGCCTACTCCCCCCAAGCTTAAATCTGACTCCTACTGAGTTGCATACTAGTGGGGATTCTCAGCCTGATGTGTCTTCTAGACTGGCTAGTGTTGAGAAGTTGCGGCTCCCAGGCAAAGGGGGGAGCTTTTCCATACAGCAAAATCACGTTTGGAATTTCCCGAGCAGTCACATTTCCATAAACTTGTGCTCAAGGAATGGGAGCGCCCCAGTAAACTTCCCGGGGTTCCAAAAAGTTGGGATAGGAAGTATCCCTTTCCTGCTGAGGTGGTAAAGTGTTGGTCATCCGCCCCCCTCCCGAGGTGGATGCCCCGGTCCTAGGGCTATCTAACACCTCTGTCATGCATTCCCCTGAATCTACTACCATGCGGGATGCTGAGGACCGGCGCATTGACCAGCTGGCATCCCACGCCTTTGCATGTGCGGGGACGGTCTGTGCCTCTGCCATTACTCTGCCATCATGGGGATTTCATGACTTCAGGACATCAAAGATGCTTATTCCTGTATTCCCAGGTCATCAAAGGTTCCTCAGGTTCGCTCTGATGGATCAACACTACCAGTTTGTGGCCTTGCCCTTTGGTCTCACTTCAGCTCCCAGGGTGTTCACCAAGGTGCTGGCTGGCGTGATGTCTCTGCTCAGATGTCAGGGCGTCCGAGTGCTTCCCTATCTGGACGACCTCATCACTTCCCAGTCTCTACATCAGGCAGAGTTGGATACTCAGCTGGTGGTGTCCGCTCTGGAGTCATTTGGATGGGTGATCAACCACCCCAAGTCCTCACTGTCCCCTTCCTTGGGAACTCCATTTCTAGGAATGAATCTGGATACAGTTCAGGCAAGGATTTTCCTTCCTCAGCAGAAGGTGGACAGTCTGATTGCACAAGCTCAGTCCCTCCTATCTTGTCCTCATCCCTCCATCCGGCAGGGGATGCAGCTGGTGGGCCTGATGGTGGCATGCTTCAAAGCGATCCCTTATGCTCAGTTCCACTTGAGGCCTCTGCAACTTCACCTATTGTCAGTATGGGACAAGGACCCAGCGTCCCTGGACGGGGTCTGTGTGCTCTCCCCTTGGGTCAGGAGGTCCCTCTTGTGGTGGATGGACTCAAGGAACCTGTTGGGGGCAGATCCTTTCTTACCCCTCCCTGGGAGATGGTCACTACGGATGCTAGTCTGTCAGGTTGGGGGGGTTTCTGGAAGTCCCTGTGGTTCCAGGGGAGGTGGGGTCCTCAGGAAGCCCACACACCTATCAATGTCTTGGAACTACGGGCGATCAGGTTAGTTCTGGCTCACTTGACTACTCGCCTTCGGGGCCTGCCTGTTCAGGTGCGCTCGGACAACCAGGCGGCAGTTGTCTACATCAATCCCTCAGGGAGGGACCCGGAGCAAGGGGGCCCTCCAGGAAGCATCTCTGATCCTGACTTGGGCGGAGGCCAATGTCCCCTGCATATCAGCTGTGTACATCCCGGGGGTGGAAAATCGCCTGGCGGACTCTCTGAGCAGAGGGACCTCTCGCCAGGGAGAATGGTCCCTGTGCAGCAGGGTGTTTCAATCCCTGTGTCACGGTTGGGGCCAACCAGATGTGGATCTGTTTGAGTCCCTCCACAATCACAAGCTTCCAGCTTTTCTCTCTCTGTCCCAGGATACTCTGGCCTTGACCTCTGATGCTCTAGCAATGTCATGGCAGGACTTTCAGTTCCTGTATGTCTTCCCTCCAATTCCCCTGCTGGCAGGGTTCTGCGCAAGATTGCTCTGGAAGGGGTGCCAGCAATTCTGGTGGCCCCCAAGTGGCCAAGAAGAGTGTGGTTCGCAGACGTGGTGCAGCTGGCAGTAGATCTGTACGCTCTGCCCTTGGTGCCAGATCTGCTCACTCAGGGCTCACTACGCCATCCCAATTTACAAACTCTAGCTTTGACGGCCTGGTTGCTGAAACCTCCATCTTGATGGAGAAGGGGCTGTCTTCCTCGGTTGTGGATACTTTAATAAAGGCTAGAAAGAAGTCTTCCTCTTCCATTTATTACAGGGTTTGGCGTGCCTACATTGACTGGTGTGAGTCTAAGTCTCTTCCCTGTCGGGTGTTCTCTATTCCCAGGATTTTAGAGTTCCTGCAGCATGGGTTGGAGATGGGACTCCAACTCAGTACTCTGAAGGGTCAGGTTTCTGCCCTGGCTATTTTCTTCCAGAAGTCCTTTGCTCAGCACCCTCTGATCAGGACTTTTTTACAGGGGGTCACTCATGTGCGCCCTCCACGTAAGCCTATGGTGCCTGTTTGGGATTTGAACTTGGTTCTGTCAGCCTTGCAGGGTGCTCCCTTTGAACCTGTGCGGGATGCTGCCCTGGCCATTCTTACGCTCAAGGTTGTATTTCTGGTGGCTATCACCTCTGTCAGGCGTGTGTCTGAGTTGGCGGCGCTTTCCATTCAGCCCCCCTACTATGAGAGACTCCAGGACAAGGTGGTGTTTCGTTTCTACCTGACTTTCTGCCTTTCATTTGAATCGGGATATTGTTCTTCCTTCTTTGTGCCCTAATCCTAGCAATGCTAAGGAGAGAGTTTTGCACTCTTTGGATGTGGTTAGGTGTCTGAAGTACTATCTGGTGGCTACTGCACCTTTCAGGAAAACTGATGCTCTTTTTGTGGTCCCTTCTGGTCCTAGGAAGGGTTTGGCTCCTGCCAAGTCTACTATCAGCAAGTGGATTCGTCAGGCTGTGATTCAGGCCTACTCTGCTAAGAATAAGGATCCTCCCTTCCGCCTTACTGCTCATTCCACTCGTGCTATTGGTGCCTCTTGGGCTTTTCAGCACCAGGCTTCTGTTGAACAAGTTTGCAAGCCGCTACTTGGTCTTCTGTTCATACCTTTGCAAAGTTTTACAAGGTTGATGTTAGGGCCTCAGCTGATGCTGCTTTTGCCGAAAGGTTCTGCAGGCGGCAGTGGTTTAAACTGTCTGCTGCTGCTTTTTCTTGGGGATCCCACCCTACTTTATGAACACTGCTATTAGATGTCCCACTTGTAAGTATTCTATTTGGAGTAGGACATACTGTATACTAAGAATAATACAATTCTGTGATTATTCACCTGTAGAATTGATATTATGAGTATACAGTACGTCCTGCTCCAACCCACCCTTGGTTTTGCATTATCTTGGATCCCCTGTATGGTGATTGTTATCATTGTTATAGTTGATAGTTTGGGTTGTTTAATTCTCCCGGCTTCTTGTTAACTGCTTTTCAATGCTGGGGATTTGTGGGAGGTCCCTGGGCATTTGAGGGGCCGGGAGGAGCCTATTTTCGATGTCTCTGCAGTCCAGCGCCATCTGGCGGAGTATTACCCACTTGTAAGTATTCTGTTTGGAGCAGGACGTACTGTATACTCATAATACCAATTCTACAGGTGAGTAATCACAGAATTGTATTTTTTCAGGCGGGTCAAACTTTTTGTGGTCTATTTTTTAGTGTTAATCCCTTATTGGCCTGCGGTGCCGCGATAATCACCATATGGAGGCTTCTCAGGATAATGTGCTTGGGGTTCCTTCGGGACAAGCCCGGCTGCGTATTGTGTGTGGGGTATAAGTGATGATGTCAGGGTGTGTGTACCCTGCGCCCAGCAGGTACTTGCGCTGCAGTCTGGGTTACCAGTTGCTGGGCCTGCGCCCCCTCTGGTTTTGCCACGCTTACATCTGACTCCCAGTGAGGTGCATACCAGTGGGGAGTCTCAACCTGATTTGGCTGCATGGGTGGCCAGCATTGAAAAACCTATTGCTGGGTCTGCCCCGCGTAAGGCTTCTGCTAATAAGTGGCATTTATCACCCGCTATTTCCCTCTTTCCTATGGAGACTGAGGAATTTTTTGGACATTACCGGTTATACTCCCCTGGAGGAGGGGGAATTATTCTCTGATTCAGAATCATCTGAGGAAAGGCCTAAGGCTTATGGTGGTACCGGGTCTCCTCTTGGGACAGACCCATGGTCCTCAGATGACACTGACAGACTTTTGGCTCATATTTTTGAAGTGCTTTGTATCTCCACTCCTGTTGTGGCTCAGCAGCAGGGTGAGCTCTTTCATACAGTTAAACCGCGCTTGGAGTTTCCGGAGCAGACTCGCTTTAATAATTTGCTGCTCAAAGAATGGGAACGGCCTAGCAAGCTCCCTGGGGTGCCAAAGATTGTTGGGACAAGAGGTATCCCTTTCCTGCTGATGTGATTAAGTGTTGGTCATGCCCTCCCGAGGTGGACACGCCTGTTCTGGGGCTGTCCAATACATCTGTCATGCATTCCCCTGACACTACTACCCTGAGGGATGGTGAGGACCGGTGCATGGACCAGCTGGCTTGCCATGCCTTTTCCTGTGTTGGGACTGCGCTGCGCCCGGTCTGTGCCTCTGCCATTACAGCTATTGCTATTAAAGGGCTGCTTAAGGGTTTCCTGGATGGGGCCTCTGATGACGCGGGAGGAGAAGAGTACAGATCTCTCCTGCTTTGCTATGAATTTGTTGCTTATGTTCTATCTGCCATGGATGATGCTATTAGAATGTGTGGAAGGACTTCTGCCCTTTTGGTGGCTATACGCCGCTCTGTTTGGCTGCGTCAGTGGGTAGCTGATAATGCTGCTAAGAAGGCTCTCACTGGCTTTCCCTTTAAGGGGCTACGCCTCTTTGGTGAACGTTTGGACTTGTTTGCTAAGGGCGGCAGGTTACCTCAATGTAGGAGGCCGTCCCGGTCCTTTCGGGGAACAGTTGCCTTTCTCCCTTCCTTCCGTGGTTCCAGAATGGGTCGAGGAGCCTCCTTTGCTGGGGCTCGCAGAGAATTTTGGGGCAGGGGCAGAGGACGTGGCTGTCCCGGCCCCTCCTGGGGTCCCAAGCCTAAGCCTTCCCCCAAGCCCCCTCAGACATAAGGGGCGCCCTCACCCATCCGGGTGGGGGGACGGCTTAAGCTCTTTGCTCACGTCTGGAGGCTTCACGTCTCAGTCCAGTGGATTCAGGAGGTAGTGTCCTCCGGTTACAAGATAGAGTTTGCAGCCTGGCCGCCCCCAAGATTCATCAAATCTCGGATAGCTCAAAACCCTCTGTTAGCCCAGGGTCTGTTCCTTGCTGTCCAAAACCTTCTGGAGTTGGGGGTCATCTGCCAAGTACCTTTTGAAGGAAAGGGGCAGAGGCTACTATTCCAATCTTTTCACGGTTCCCAAAAAGGACGGGTCCATCAGACACATCCTGGATTTAAAGCGCCTCAACAAATTTGTCAGATTCAAACACTTTCGCATGGAGACTCTGCGCTCAGCTGTAAATTCACTACACCCGGGCGACTTCATAACCTCTGAAGACATCAAGGACGCTTACCTTCATGTACCAATCTTTCCAGGTCATCAGTGATTCCTCAGGTTCGCTCTGGAGGATCAGCACTACCAATTCGTGGCCTTGCCCTTTGGTCTCACGTTGGCTCCCAGGGTGTTCACCAAGGTGCTGGCGGCCGTAATGGCTCTGCTGAGATTTCAGGGCATTCGCCTCCTTCCTTACGTGGACAATATTCTCATCATGGCTCAGTCCTTCCAGCAGGCTGAGCTGGATACCCAGCTGGTGGTGTCCACACTGGAGTCCTTCGGCTTGGTGATCAACCACCCCAAGTCCTCTCTGTCACCATCAATGGTGAGGTCCTTTCTGGGCATGACTCTGGATATATCTCAGGTCAAGATTTTTCTCCCTCAGCAGAAGGTGGACAGTCTGCAAGCTCAAGCCAGGCTTCTTCTGTCTTGCCCTCATCCCTCCATCTGGCAGGGTATGCAGCTGGTGGGCCTGATGGTGTCTTGCTTTGAGGCGGTTCCATACGCTCAGTTTCACATGAGACCTCTTCAGCTTCGCCTCTTGTCAGTTTGGAATCAAGACCCTGTTTCTCTGGTCAGGTGTTATCAGGTGTTTGCTCTGTCCCCTCTGGCCAAGCGGTCTCTATCGTGGTGGCTGGACTCAAGAAACCTGCTGGTGGGCAGATCCTTTCTGACTCCTTGCTGGGAGACAGTCACCACAGATGCCAGTCTGACAGGTTGGGGGGGCTTCTGGAAGCTGGAAGTCCCTGAAATTCCAGGGTCAATGGGGCCCTCAGGAAGCTCACGCCCATATCGACTTTCTGGAACGGAGGGCGATACGGTTGGTTCTCACCCAACTGACTCCACACCTTCGGGGTCGGGCTGTTCAGATCCGCTCGGACAACCAGACGGCAGTTGCCTACCTCAATCATCAGGGAGTGACCCAGAGCAAGAGGGCCCTCAAGGAAGTGTCTCTGATACTGTCCTGGGCAGAGGAAAACGTTCCCTGCATCTCGGCGGTGTACATCCCGGGAGTGGAGAATCTGGAGGCACACTAACTCAGCAGGGCAACTTCTCGTCTGGGAGAATGGTCCCTCAGCAACAGGGTGTTTTGCTCCCTATGCCACCATTGGGGTCAGCCGGATGTGGACCTGTTTGTGTCCCGTCACAATCACAAGCTTCCAGTCTTTGTCTCTCTGTCCCAGGACCCTCTGGCCTTGACCATGGATGCACTAGCGATGTCTTGGAAGAGCTTTCAGCTCCTCTGTGTTCCTTCCTTTTCCTCTGCTGGGCAGGGTGCTGCGCAAGATAGCTCAGGAAGGGGTGCCAACCATCTTGGTGGCACCCCGTTGGCCAAGAAGAGTGTGGTTCGCAGACATCATGCAGTTGGCAGTAGATCAGTATGTCCTGCCCAAGGTTCCAGACTTGCTTACTCAGGGGCAGGTACGCCATCCCAATTTACAAACGCTGGCTTTGATGGCCTGGCTGCTGAAACCTCTATCTTTATGGAAAAGGGTCTGCCTGCCTCTGTTGTTAATACCATGATTAGGGCTAGGAAGAAGTCCTCGTCCTCCATCTACTATAGGGTACGGCATGCTTACATTGACTGGTGTGAGTCTAAGTCGCTTCCCTGTCGGGTGTTTTCTATCCCTAGGATTCTAGAATTTCTGCAACATGGTCTGGATTTGGGTCTTCAACTTAGTACCCTTAAAGGTCATGTTTCGGCCTTGGCCTTTTTTTTCCAAAGATCCTTTGCTCACCATTGTCTGGTTAAGACCTTCTTCCAAGGGGTTACTCATGTGCGGCCTCCACGTAAGCCTATGTTACCAGTCTGGGATTTGAACTTGGTATTGTCTGCCTTGCAGGGGTCTCCCTTTGAGCCTTTGCGTGAGGCCCCTTGTCCATTTTGACGCTTAAGGTAGCCTTTTTGGTGGCTATCACTATCTATCTATCAAACCCCCTTACTTTGAGAGACACCAGGACAAGGTGGTGTTTTGTTTTAAGCCAGATTTTCTGCCTAAGGTTGTGTCTGCTTTTCATCTCAATTAGGACATTGTTTTGCCTTCTCTGTGCCCTAATCCTAGTAACCCTAAGGAGCGGGTTTTACACACTTTGGATGGGGTTAGGAACCTTTTCTTTTATTCTTCTTTTATTTGGTGGCTACTGAATCCTTCAGGAAGACTGATGCTCTTTTTGTGCTCCCGTCTGGACCTAAGAAGGGTCTGGCTCCAGCTAAGTCCACTATCAGCGTGGATCCGTCAGGCGGTGATACAAGCCTATTCTGCTAAGGGGAAGGTACCTCCCTTCCACCTTACTGCTCATTCTACTCGTGCTATTGGTGCCTCTTGGGCTTTTCAGAATCAGGCTTCTGTTGAACAAGTTTGCAAGGCCGCTACTTGGTCTTCTGTTCATACTTTTTCTAAGTTTTACAAAGTTGATGTTAGGGCTTCAGCTGACTCTGCTTTTTGCGCAAAGTTTTGCAGGCGGCAGTGGTTTAAACTGCCTGCTGTTACTTTTTTGGGATCCCACCCTACCTTACGGACACTGCTATTGGATGTCCCAGGAGTATGGAATATTCTGGAACAGGACGTGCTGTATACTTAGAATAATACAATTCTGTGATTACTCACCTGTAGAATTGGTATTAAATTTATACAGCACGTCCTGTTCCACCCCGCCCTTGTTGTCATTGTTACCTCTATATGGTGATTGTTCATATGTTGTTTTTGTTCTCCCGGCTTCTTGTTAACTGCTTGTCAATACTGGGGAATTTGTGGGAGGTCCCTGACTTATATAGGGTCGGGAGGAGCCACAAGATGTTTTCTGCAGTCCAGCGCCATCTTGTGGATATATTACCCAGGAGTAAGGAATATTCTGGAACAGGACGTGCTGTATACTTATAATACCAATTCTACAGGTGAATAATCACAGAATTCTATTTGTTACTGTTTTGCATTACATATGTTTTGTTATATGATATATGTGATTTTTGCAGGAATTTTCAGGAAAAATATATTTTACCGGCAGACTTTGGGCTTTAACTTAAAATGTCTTGCTTAGCTTTTTTTTTTTTTTTTAACCCCCCCCCCCCCCCCCCACTGATTACAACAGTAGAACATATGTATCATTGGAGACCCGTTCCTGCCCAGGAGACCCCCCCCCAAACTGATAAGAGCGCTTTATGGGATTTTGAAATAAAAAACTACTACTATGCGCAAGGGTTAAGTTAAAAAACAAACTTGTGGGGTTCCCCCCTATTCAGCGAAACCTGCCCAGGCACCAGCTATGGGGACCAGGGTGCAGAGGCCGAGTGGCTGGCCCACGGCCCTGAAGGCTACCAACTCGCATAGCCCATATGGGCCACAGGCTCTTCTGCACCCCCTTGGCTTTGGGGATGCAGGTAATGGCAAGTCACCCGCTTGCTGGGAGGTGACTTGCCAGCCCCTCCTGCCCTGTGAACTGGTATAGGGGTCTCATGGACCCCCTACCAGTTTACAAAGGGTTAAATGTAAAAACACAAGTCTTTTACATTTTTTTTTTTTCCCATCGCCGAAGCTGCCGAAGTGATCATCGGTAGTGGGGCAGGGGAGATTACATCTTCTCTCTCCCAGTATAAAAAAACCCTCCCTGTGGCAGGAGTGAGCTGTCAGAGGCCAGCACATGGATAAGAGAATGGGTGTTCTCTGCCCCGCTGAGGACCCCGGGGAAAAGAGATCGGAGGCATTTTGGGGGAAGAGGAGACCTCCGACGCGAAATCCTGGATGGAAGAGGAGCGTTTTTTGTTATGTTTTTTTTCGAGCAGGGGTGAATGCCTGGCACATAAAATATACGGCACCGACACCTAGCAGTCGGAGAGGCACCGCCGTAGTTCTATGTGGCTGGCATTTAACCATTTACCTGCCAGCCTACCTGGAGATTTTGTGACCCTCAGACCATTTTTCGATATTTTGTGCTATACATGTGTTTTGCTAATGGCCAAAACATACCCAAATACTTTACTAATTAATGCACAAGGCAGGGCTACTAATATAAATGCAGGTTCGTTATATTGTTTTAAAAACGATCAGAGCATAACCAATGAAGAATGTTCTTTTATTCTAAATAAGATATAAAAAGAATATATAATATGCTTGTATACAGAAAATAACGTTTAACAAAGATAAAAATACAGGAAAACTTCACCACACAGAAATAGATTAAAACTCTGTGGGATACGTATTGCGTCACCAAAGAAACAACCATTGTCTAGGAGATTCATCAGCCAGGAGCAGGGTAGGCAACAGACAAGGCGTTCGTGGGAAAACAACACTATGTCCATGACACAGGTAGTGTAGCTCCTTCATTTACACGCTAACATAACATCACCACTCAGTTAACACTACCTTTCCTATGGGAATTTGAATGGGAATGGTATCTTCTTTCTGGCACCCAAATGGCAGCTTCCTTGTGGCACTCAAGCAGCATACACACACACACCTCTGGCCCTCTCCAGCCATTATTTATGGTAACAGTGACAGGACAATGATGGGTAATTCACACAGCCCAAAAGTTCTGCATAAGATATTTTCTTCTCTTACATCATTATTAAACATAATAAGTAAGACTAATCAAACAGGAGTAATAATTAACTTGTTGCAAGACTTTACAGAGATTTAGGGACAGCATATAGTCTGCAGTTAAGCCTAATTTAAACATACTGACAATAGTTAGACCTTCAGTGTCAAGGTTAACACACAAGACTCAGAAAGGGCCTAATTCAACACGGTGTTACAATAGGTAACAAACACATCTTGAGGAATAGAGACAATGGCAGGTCTCTGTTTACAAAGAATTCAAGTCAGCATATTAAAACGTATACCATGTCATTACATACTGTAAAATGTATACATTTATATGTCAAAATCTGTTGTATAACAACATGTTCATCTGATTTTTTAAGGGATTTCCAAGTCTGGGCTTTAACATGAAATGTCTTGTTTGGCCTTGTTTTAGTGTATTCTCAATATTTTGGGTGAAATATGTGCAAAAAAAATCTATTGTTTACAAATTGTGTTTTTTTTTTTTTTTGTAATAAAAAATGTAAGTTCTTCAATAAAATCATATTGCCTGTAAAAGCCCAATTTCTCCTGGTTACAACGATATCACATATAAGTTGGTAGACACCCTTTCCTGGCAAGGAGACTCCCCCAAACTTAAACAGCGCTTTAGGAGATTTTCAGATAAAATACAACTTCTATTAACACCTTGCAGTTTTTCAATAAAAACAACCCTTTACATTTAAATTCCCCCCACAATCTATATATTCTCTGGGACTACACACCTCAAGCTTTCTAGCCGTACCAGGCTTGTTGACATGGGTGCAGTTTTCTAGAAGTAACCCCTCAACAAATTATTTGGTTGCACAGTCCTGTACACACAGAGTACTTCTGCTGGTTACACAAAACACATATTTACTAACCAAAAGTAAAAAAAAAAAATGCAAACTGGTCCAACTCTGGTGGTCAGCAACTCGCCTGATCACTGGATTGCATCCCACCAACAGCAGTCGTAAATGAAACCGTTCTGGGCCATCGGTTACAGAAGTTACAGAATTGTTTCTGAGTGAATGACTTGCAAGAGTGCCTCCTAATGGCCACTCACACCTGCTGCGCGCACATGCGACCAGCCATTTTGATTTGTGGGAAGGAGGGATGCTGCCGGAGGGTCACAAGCACCCCAAATTGGGATTCCCTTGGAAAGGACTTTTAGCCGATACTTAGGGTTTTGGTCTGCTTTAAGTATAGTTGTATTTTAGTATTCATCTGTGAAATTTTACAGCCATCCATGAAGTTTATGTAGTACGTTTGTATTAGAGTAATGGTAAGCTTGTTAAAAGTAAAGTGGTGCTTGAATCCTCCTTGTTTGGTTCTGCTTACTAGAAACCGCGACCTGGGTTATCTACTGAAAGGCAGAATGTTTTTCATCGGTGTAAAGTAAAGGTTACAGTCAGCTGGGCTCACTTTCCCCTGGATAATCTTTGTTCGATTATAACTATAGTACTTTGGATATATTTTATTGTTTAACTTTACACACAAAGAGTTAAGTATTTTATTAACTGTAAATAAAATGAAAAGTCACATTACATATGATTATTATTTCATCTGCTGCGGTGTTTTCTTTTTTTCACAGTACCTGCACCCTTTGACCTGAATGTTTCTTCATATAATTTTAACACATCCTTATACTGGAAATACACTGGACCTGCAGATGCTTATTTTATGGTGGAGATTTTGAAGCATGGGTACGTTTTGTAAATGATTAATTTCATACGTAATGATTATAATTAACAAAGCATGAAAGGGGAGCAAAAAAAAATCTATAAGACTCCCCGGCCGATCCAATCCCTTCCAGCGTGTGAACCCCCCAGGACGCCAGCAAACCTTACCTGAATCCGCATCTCGCGCTTCTTTCTAGCAGGGCACAGCGCGGGATGCGGCCGCCAGCGTGCTCGGAGCCGCTGAGCTAAGACGTCGCTATGACGTGCATAGCTCAGCAGCTCCGAGCGTGCTGATTGGACGAGCGGCCGCGCATGCGCCGTAGGAGCGAGGTGAGGTGAGTTTTATCGGGAGATCTGGGGGAATGAAGACAAAGCAGTGTTTCATGTGAAGCAGGATTTTTTTGCCCAAGGTGGTCTCTTCCTTCCACCCTTATCAGGAGATAGTGCTACCCTCCTTGTGCCCACGCCCCACTCGCCATAAGGAGTGACTCCTGTACTCCTGGAGTGGCTGCCATTCATCAGTTTACCTCCCAGGCAGCACCATATTGGAGGAACTTTCCAATATCCCAGCAGATGCAGACTAAGCAAGGGAGGTGGCTGAAATGGCAGTAGAGACTCCTTGAGCTACATGCCATTATAGCTTGGAGTCTCCTGCACAAGAACAGTCTAGTGCTGAGGAAGCAGCCGACATACCCCTATATCTTACCAGCAGTAGATGGACAGCCCCAGTTTGTACTCAGACTGATGCACTAGTACTTCATACAGCACCCTTATTGAGTGAGGACATTTCAAGCAGTGAGAAGCCAAAGGGCCGCATGGAGTAACATGCATTAACCCCCAATGTGGATCCCTAGTTCTTGACCATTCTTCAAATTATTAATATTCTTGGTGTGCCACACACCCCGCTTCACCTTTAATTCTTCACGATTGGGTTACTCACCGCCAGGTGACGCTGTGCAGAGAGGAAGTCTTGTAACGAGCCCCCTTCCGGCCTATATATACCTCCCATTTATCACCAGTGTTTTTCTCTCTGCATGACGACAAGACAGAAGATTGAAGTCTCCTGCTTGCAGGTAGCCGGGGTCTTACCCCAGCACCCCCTTTTGGTCTATTTCTGCCTGGTTTTTGATTGTTTGTACCTTTATGGTGGAATGGAAGCCTCCCAGCCTAGGCTGCTCACTGGGCAATTGGTAGACGGCACTGTAGGTGCCTAGGAGCTTATCTCCTCCGCTCGACCCCCTCTTTTGGGGGCAATGCAGCTATCCGGCATGGTGATCCGGAAGTGGGATGCCCCTGTCCCGAGGGTCCCCATAGCCCCTTACTCTCCCGTTGCGGTCCCTTCTCCCTTCACTATGGGGGTAGAGGGCTGTGGGGGTGTGTGTGTGTGTGT
The DNA here is from genome assembly GCA_027917425.1 of Gastrophryne carolinensis. NCBI lineage: Eukaryota > Metazoa > Chordata > Amphibia > Anura > Microhylidae > Gastrophryne > Gastrophryne carolinensis. The sequence continues at coordinate 296,853,346 of CM051237.1, read as the reverse complement.
GTGTTGTTTCACTGTATGTTTGCTGCTGGCCTGTTGGGCCAGAGCTTTGGGTCAGCTTTAGGGGGACTGGGGCGGGCTGTTTTGTTTTTGACTGTTTGCATCTTTTCAGCTTCCCCTCCCCCCTTCCCCTTGTCTTTTTGTGCGGGCAGTGGGGATGTTCTGGGGCAGCTCAGGCTGCCTAGTGTCTCCATCTTTTCCCCTCCCCCTTTGTCTCTTTTTACTGAGGGCTTGTTCTGCCCTCTGATTGCCTTCACCGCCGTTCGGCGGCTTCAAATTCGGCGGGGGGGGGCGGGGCCCGCATGACGTCTGGGGTAGGGGCGTGGCCGGCGGCGCGTCGTTCACCGGCCCCGGCCGCACTTCCTCCTGGCTCATTAGGAGGCTGTGTGCGGGGCTCGGGGCCGCATGTCTCTGTGCTGCTGCTACTGTTGCCTCCGTGGACGTGCTCTGCAGCTCGGCTCCACCGCTGCCATCACGCTGACGTTTTGCGGCCAAGGTAAGCGGCCTCACCTTGTGTGAGGCCGTCTATTTTATTTATGGTCTCTGAGTGTTTAGGTTTTTTAAAAAAAAAAAAAATAAATAAATAAAATAATAAATCAGAGGCCATGTTTTTTCCTTGCCTCATTTAAGCACTCTTGTGCTCTGTATTGTGTATATACTTGTTGCCATTTTTGGGGGTCTGACTGTTGGTTTGTCTCTCTTCCCCAGAGATCCTGGGATTCCCTCAATTAGTAGCCTCCCGGTCCTATATTTGCCTGGCTAGTCTCTTTTTCTCCTAATTGGGACATATATATATATATATATATATATATATATATATATATATATATTTAAAAAAAAATAAAAATTTTTTTTTTTATATACTATTATTTTTTAAGGGGGACCTTTATTATCATTAATTAAATCCTCCCTCCCGGGACATTAACATAAAGGGGCATCCCGGGTGGCTTATGCCTTAAACCCAAAATTTTGCGAATACCATAAATCACCATATGGAGGCTTCCGATATTACCGGAAATGGTTCTTCTGGGCCATCCATCCCCTACCCCTCCCTCCCTGTTCCGGACCCCGCGTGACATTGTCAAGAGTGAGGATTCGCAATCCGAGGTGGCGGCACGGTTGGCCAACCTCGAGAAAATAGTTTCCGTTAAAGCAGGGTTAAAGGCCACTGCGAAACGGAAGCACCTGACTCCTGTACCTCCGGCTTCACAGGATGAAGTATGTGAGCCTGTGGATTGGTCCGATTGCTCCCTGGACGAGGAGGGAGAATTTTTGGTGGAGTCAGATGAGCCTGCAGATCAGCTTGAGGTTGATGCTATTGGCGATTTGTCTGCGGGGGGTTTTCGTGACACCCCCTCCATTCTGGCTCAAATGTTTGAAATTTTGAATTTAGATCCACCTGAGGCCGTCACCCTGCCTAAGGGTCAGTTGTTTAATGTCCCTCAGCCGCCTTTGGTTTTTCCCAGACGACACCACTTTGAGAAAATTGTGCTCAAGGAATGGGAACATCCCACGCGGTTAACTGGAATTCCTTCCAGTTGGGAGAAACGTTATCCCTTTCCGCCAGAATTGGTGAAGCTTTGGTCGGTTTCTCCTGACTCGATACCCCTGTACTAGGGCTCTCCAGCACGGCTATGGTGCAGTCTGCTGAGACTACTGCCCTTAAGGATGGTGAGGATCGTCGGATTGACCAGTACGCTCGCCATGGTTTAAGTTACGCCGGGTCAGCGATGCGCCCGGTGTGTGCTTCAGCGCTTCTTCTATTGGCGGTTAGATTCTGGAAGTGGTGTCTTCCGGTTACAAGCTGGAGTTCGAGATCCAGCCCCCTCCCAGATTCTTCAGGTTTCGGGTGCCTTCGGACCCTCTGGCCGCGCAGGGGCTCCAGGCGGCAGTAAAGAATCTTCTGGACATGGCCGTCATTTGTCCGGTGCCTTCCTTGGAAAGGGGCCTGGGCTACTATTCCAATCTGTTCACGGTACCCAAGAAGGACAGCTCAGTTCGTCCCATCTTGGATCTGAAGCTCCTCCAACAGGTTTATCCATCCCCGGAAGTTCCGCATGGAAACGCTGCGCTCAGCCATCAATTCTCTTCGTCAGGGGGACTTCATGACGTCCATAGACATCAAGGATGCTTATCTGCATGTTCCTATCTTCCCGGCACACCAGAGATTTCTCAGGTTTGTGGTGGAAAATCAGCATTTTCAGCTTGTGGCCCTTCCGTTCAGCCTTACCTCGGCTCCAAGGGTTTTCACCAAGGTGCTGGCAGGGGTGATGGCCCTCCTCAGAGCCCAGGGTATTCGCATTGTGCCATATCTGTACGACTTTCTCATTATGGCATCCTCTCACAGCCAAGCGGAGCTAGACACCGGAGCTGTGGTATCACTCTGGAGAGATTCGGCTGGGTGATCAACTATCCCAAGTCCTCCCTCTCCCCGTCCGGGATGGTGTCTTTTCTGGGAATGTCTCTGGATACTTCTCAGACCAGGGTGTTCCTCCCTCGACCCAATGTTCTGTTGATTCAGGAGTTGATTCAGCTTCTTCTCTCCAACCCTCGCCCGTCCATCCGGCTGGGGATGAGACTGGTGGGATTGATGGTGGCTTCCTTCGAGGCGGTTCCCTTTGCTCAGTTTCACACAAGGACGCTCCAGCTCCATCTTTTAGCGGCTTGGGACAGGTGTCCCCTGTCATTGGCTCAGTCTTTTCTGATGTCCCCCCCCCCGGGTTCGGCATTCCCTTCGGTGGTGGCTGGAACCAAGCAATCTGATGAGGGGCAGGTGCTTTCTGACCCCTCGTTGGGAGACAGTCACCACGGATGCCAGCCTGTCAGGTTGGGGGGGTTTCTGGAAGGATCTTCAGTTTCAGGGACTGTGGGCCTCAGGAGGCTCACAATCCCATCAATGTTTTGGAGCCGAGAGCCGTCAGGTTGGTTCTGGCTCACTTGACTCATCAGTTACAGGGCTTACCGGTTCAAGTTCGGTCGGACAATCGGACGGCGGTCGCCTACATCAATCACCAGGGAGGGACTCGCAGCAGGAGTGCCCTCAGGGAAGTGTCCTTGATTCTTGCCTGGGCGGAGAGCAATGTCCCATGCATTTCGGCGGTGTACATTCCGGGTGTGGAGAACACGGAGGCGGACTCCCTGAGCAGGTGCTCGTCTCGCTGGGGGGAATGGTCTCTCAATCCCAAGGTTTTTCGGTCACTTTGCCACAAGTGGGGGACTCCGGAGGTGGATCTCTTTGCCTCTCGTCACAATCACAAGCTTCCGGCGTTTGTGTCTCTCTCGCGGGATCCTCTGGCTCTGGCAGTGGATGCCATGTCTCTGAGCTGGAGGGATCTGGGGTTCCTGTACCTGTTCCCTCCGTTCCCTATGGTGGGCATGGTGGTGCGCAGGTTGGCACTAGAAGGGGCGCCAGCAATTCTGGTGGCTCCAAGATGGCCAAGGCAGGTTTGGTTCGCAGATGTCGTTCGGCTGGTGGCGGATCAATTCGATCTGCCCCTTCTGCCGGATCTGCTCACTCAGGGTCAACTACTTTACCCCAATTTACCAACGCTGGCTTTGACGGCGTGGCTGCTGAAACCTCCATCTTAAGGGAGGAAGGTCTTTCTGATGCTGTGATTCAGACTCTTGTTAAGGCTAGGAAGCGGTCTTCCTCTACCATCTACTATAGGACTTGGAGGTCTTATATTGATTGGTGTGAGGCTAGAGCCTTGCCTTGCAGGGTGTTTTCTATTCCTAGGATTTTGGATTTTCTGCAACACTGTCTGGACTTGGGGTTCCAGCTTAGTCCTTTGGTTAAGACTTTTTTCCAGGGGGTTACGCATGTGCGACCTCCTAGGAAGCCTCTGCACTCAGTTTGGGACTTGAACTTGGTTCTTTCTGCTCTTCAGGGTCCTCCTTTTGAGCCATTGCAGGATATTCCTCTTTCTATGCTTACTCAAGAAGGTTGCTTTTCTGGTCGCTATCACCTCAGTTCGGCGTGTCTCAGACTTGGCGGCCTTGTCCATTCAGGCCCCTTACTTTGAGAGGCATCAGGACAAAGTTGTTTTCCGCTTAAAGCCAGATTTCCTTCCTAAAGTGGTTTCTGCCTTTCATCTTAATCGGGACGTTGTTTTTCCCTCCTTGTGTCCTAAGCCCAGCAATGACAAGGAGAGGGTCTTGCATTCCTTGGATGTGGTTCGCTGTGTGAAGTACTATTTGGTGACTTCTTCTTCCTTTCGTAAGACTGACGCTTTTTTCGTGGTGCGTTCCGGGCCTAGGAAAGGTTTGGCGCCCGCCAAGTCTTCCATTAGTAGATGGATTCGCCAGGCCATCATTGGGGCCTATTCTGCCAAGGGGAAGGTTCCTTCTTTTCGTGTTACTGCTCATTCTACTTGTGCTGTTGGGGCTTCCTGGGCTTTTCAGCACCAGGCCTCTGTTGAACAAGTTTGTAAGGCTGCTACTTGGTCTCCTGTTCACACTTTTTCCAAGTTTTTTATAAGGTTGATGTGTGGGCCTCAGCGGATGCTGTTTTTGGCCGCAAAGTTCTGCAAGCTGCAGTGGTTTAAGTTGTGCGTTATTGCTTTGTTTGGATCCCACCCTTTATGGACACTGCTATTGGATATCCCAAGTGTAATGACTATTCTGAAGCGGGGTGTGTGACATACTTAGAATAATACCATTTTGTGATTGCTCACCTTTAAAATGGGTATTATAAGTATGTCACACACCCCGCTTCACCCCGCCCTTTGGTATTCTGGATCCTTTATATGGTGAACCTTTTTTACTGTTACTGGTTATAATTGGCTCTTCCTGGTCCCTTTTTCCTTACTGCTGTCTTAATACTGGGGAATGAGTGGGAGGTCCCAGGTATTTATGGACCGGGAGGGGCTCCCTTTTTTTCATTACATTTCTGCAAGATCGCCCTCTACAGGTCAGTATAACCCAAGTGTAATGACTATTCTGAAGTGGGGTGTGTGACATACTTATAATACCCATTTTACAGGTGAGTAATCACAAAATGGTATTTTCTGCCCGGACCTTTTACATTAAGCCCAATACCAGCCTCCCAGCCTTGGCTGCAGGTCTGGGTGAGGGTAGGCATCACCTTATTAGGTGTTTAGGGAGCCATGCTCCCCCGTGAGACCCCATACAAGGGGGTAGGCGATATCCGGGTTGGTGATCCCGGTTTGGGATGCCCTGTCACTTATATGTATATATCCCTTACACCCACAGTGTGGGATTCTCCCCCCTTCCGGGTCCCTCTGTCAACCCTCCAGCGGGGGGGGGTGGGGGGACTGCCTTTATCCCTCTTCCTTTCTTTTCACTCGTTTGTGGTGTGAATGTGTGTGTGCTTGAGTGCTTCACGTTTACTTGGCATTTTCTGCAATCTGCTGACACTTTGGGGAGCTTCTTCCCCTCAGGCTGCGTTGGGGAGGGGGCGGGGCCAGGCGCTCGCGCGTTGCCTTGGCCCGCCCCCTCCTGTTTACGCGCGTTGCCGTGGCCCGCCCCTTCTTCTTCTCCCCCTCTCTCTCTGGATGCTGGCTGGGCCGAACGCCATTTTCTGCTGTTGAGTGAGTGCCCTCCTGGGCCACCCTTGTTACTTGTGACTTAGCCAGGCGCCCCTTCTCCGCATTGGGGCAGCGCTGGTCTCCTTCACTGTATATATATATATATATATATATATATATATATATATATATATATATATATATATGTTTATTTTGTGTGTGCATGTCCTTATGGGCCCACTTCTCTTGTGTCTTTCAGGAGGACTCCCTGTGCCTTGCTTAAAAGGGGGGTTTTCCTGGTCCTAGGGTCCCTAGCAGTAAATTGGGCACCTACAAATCCTCCCACTTGGGTCTTAAAGGGGCATCCCGGGTTGCTTATCAGCGTAATTCCCTCTGGTCATTGTGACTACCTTAAAATCACCATATGGAGGCTCCACAGGATACCGGGCTCGGGCTCCCTTCGGGACAATCCCGGCTATGTGTGGGTGGAGAATGTACTAATTTGCATACCATGTGCGCAACAGGCCATAACACGGTAGTCGGGATCCCAGGCGTCTGGGTCAGTGCCACCCGTCTCATCTCCTACTCCACCCCGCATTGTCTGTACCCCATGTGACACTGTCATTAGTGGGGAGTTGCACTCAGGTGTATGTGCTAGGCTGGCCAATCTCGAGAAAATTATTTCTAGCTCAGTGGACAGAAAGGCCCCTGCCAAGAAAAGGCATCTGTCACCGGCTACGCCGGTAATTGATTTTGATGATTATAACTCCCCTGACTGGGCTGATTTTTCCCCGCTTGAGGAGGGGGAATTGTTTGAGGAATCTGAGACTGAGGAACTGCAGATCTTTGATTCTGATGCCGGGCAGGCGCTGGGGGATGCTGTGGATACTCCCAAGGTCCTGGCCCATCTCTTAGAGGTTCTGGATATTTCTCCACCAGCGGAGGCCCCTCCGAAGAAGGGGGAATTCTTTGGGTTCTCTAAGCCCCGCTTGGAGTTGCCAAATCAGGATCATTTTGACAGCATGATTCTTAGAGAATGGGAGAAGGCTTCACAATGCTCCTCAGGGATGGGATAGGAAGTATCCCTTTCCGGTTGATGCGGTGAAGCGCTGGTCTTCCCCTCCCGAGGTTGATGCGCCCATTTTAGGATTGTCCAACACCTCCGTTGTACATACTCCTGACGCCACTACCCTTAAGGATGGCGAGGACAAGCGCATTGATCAGATGGCATGTCATGCCTTTGCCAGTGTGGGTTCAGCCTTGCGGCCTGTCTGTGCATCGGCACTCGTGGCTGTGGCTACCAGGTCTGAGATTAGGAACATGTTAAATGGGTCCCAGCTCAACCCGGCCAGCGTTGAATTCACAGCCCTTAAGAGGTGTGAATTGTTCATGAATTTTGTTTTGTCAGCTATGGACGACATTATTACCATGTGTAGTAGAACTTCGGCTCTGCTGGTGGCCATGCGCCGATCGGTCTGGCTACGCCAGTGGGCGGCTGACATTGTGGCCAAGCAATCACTTACAGCTCTGCCCTACCTGGGTACGCGGCTGTTTGGAGACAAATTGGATTCTGTGGCGAAAGGTGGAAGGCTACCTCAGCGTAAGAAGCAGCGTCGCTCCTTTCGGGGGGCAAGCTCCTTCAATCCTTCCTTTCGCGGTGCCAGAGCGGGCAGAGGTCTGGCCTACTCTAGCTTCAGAGGTGATTCCTGGAATAGAGGCAGAGGACGTGCCCGTCCAGTCTCTACCTGGGGTTCCAAGCCCGCTGCCAAGCCAGCTCAGCAATGAGGAGGCGCCCTCACCCTTACGGGTGGGGGGACGGCTGCGGCTCTTCTTCACACAGACAAGTGGATTTTGGAAGTGGTATCATCCGGGTACAAACTGGAGTTCGAGTACCGGCCTCCTCCCAGATTTCTAAGGTCTCGGGTGCCCTCGGATCCCCGGGCTGCGCAGGGGCTCCTGTTGGCTGTGAAGAATCTCCTGGACATGGAGGTCATATGCCCAGTGCCTTTCTCAGAGAGAGGCCGGGGCTACTATTCCAACCTCTTCTCGGTTCCAAAAAGGGATGGTTCCATAAGGCTCATTCTGGATTTGAAGCTTCTCAACAGGTTTATCAGAACCAAGAAGTTCCGCATGGAGACTCTGCGCTCTGCCATCAGTTCCCTTCGTCAAGGGGACTTCATGACGTCCATAGACATCAAATGTCTACCTACATGTACCAATCTTCCCAGCACACCAGAGGTTTCTCAGGTTTGTGGTGGGAGATCAGCATTTTCAGTTTGTGGCCCTCCCGTTCGGGCTGACCTCGGCATCGAGGGTGTTCACCAAGGTTCTGGCGGGCATAATGGCCCTGCTCAGAGCACAGGGCATTCGCATTGTGCCGTATCTGGATGACCTACTCATTACAGCTTCTTCCCTATGTCAGGCGGAGCTGGACACCAGGATGGTGGTGACGACGCTGGAAAGGTTCGGATGGGTGATCAACCACTCCAAGTCTTCTCTCTCCCCATCAAGGGAGATCTCATTCCTGGGCATGAATCTGGATACCAGTCAGGCCAGAGTGTTCCTACCTCACCCAAAGGTGCAGAGGGTTCAAGATCTGATACGTATTCTCCTGGCCAATCCTCGCCCCTCTATCCAGCTAGGGATGACACTGGTGGGTTTGATGGTGCTTCCTTCGAGGCAGTCCCCTTTGCTCAGTTCCACATGAGGTCGCTCCAACTCCATCTATTGCTGAACTGGGACAGATGTCCACAGTCCTTGGATCAGTCCTTTCTGATGTCTCCCAGGGTTCGGCAGTCCCTTCAGTGGTGGCTGGAACCAAGCAATCTGATGAGGGGCAGATCTTTTCTGGCCCCCTGTTGGGAGACGGTTACCACGGATGCCAGCCTGTCGGGCTGGGGAGGTTTCTGGAAGGATCATCAGTTCAAGGGGTTGTGGGGTCCTCAGGAGGCTCACACCCCCATCAATGTTTTGGAGCTCAGAGCTATCCGTTTGGTTCTGTCATGTCTGACACTTCACCTCCAGGGCTTACCGGTTCAGGTTCGATCAGACAAACGAACTGCGGTAGCTTACATCAATCACCAAGGAGGGACTCGCAGCAGGAGTGCCCTCAGGGAAATCCGATTCTAACATGGGCGGAGAGCAATGTTCCTTGCATTTCGGCAGTGTACATTCCGGGAGTGGAGAACACGGAGGCGGACTCCCTGAGCAGGGGGTTTTCTCGCCGAGGGGAATGGTCTCTCAACCACAGGGTATTTCGGCCCTGTGTCACAAGTGGGGGACTCCGGAGGTGGATCTCTTTGCCTCTCGGCACAATCACAAGCTTCCATCCTTTGTATCTCTGTCTCAGGATCCTCTGGCCCTGGCAGTGGATGCCTTGTCCCTTGCCTGGAGGGATCTGGGGTTTCTGTACCTGTTTTCTTCCTTTCTCCTTGGTAGGCAAGGTAGTGCGCAAGCTGGCTCTGGAGGGGGCACCAGCAATTCTGGTGGCTCCAAGGTGGCCAAGACAGGTTTGGTTCGCAGACATCGTAAGACTGGCGGTAGATCAGTACAGGCTGCCCCTGTTTCCGGATCTGATCTCTCAGGGTCAACTAAGTTACCCCAATTTACAAACGCTTGCTTTGACGGCGTGGCTGCTGAAACCTTCATCCTGAGGGAGGAAGGTTTTGTCTGAGGTGGTTATTCAGACCTTGATTAGAGCTAGGAAGAGGTCTTCCTCTATCATTTACTATAGGACTTGGCGGTCCTATATTGACTGGTGTGAGGCTAGGGCATTACCTTGCAGGGTGTTTTCGATTCCTAGGATTTTGGAGTTTCTACAACACTGCCTGGATCTGGGGTTCCAGCTCAGTACTTTTGAAGGGTCAGGTTTCTGCCCTGGCTGTCTTTTTTCAAAGGTCCTTTGCTTTCTGGTCAAGACTTTTTTCCAAGGGGTCACTCATGTTCGGCCCCCTAGAAAGCCTTTGGTTCCAGTTTGGGACCTAAATTTGGTTCTCTCGGCCCTCCAGGGGCCGCCTTTTGAGCCGGTGCAGGATGTGGCACTTTCTGTGCTCACTCAAAAGGTTGCCTTTTTGGTGGCTATTACTTCTGTTCGGCGTGTCTCTAAGTTGGCGGCTCTGTCTATTCAGGCCCCTTACTTTGAGAGAGACCAGGACAAGGTGTTTTTTTGCTTTAAACCAGATTTCCTTCCTAAGGTGGTTTCTGCTTTCTATCTCAATCAGAATGTAGTTCTCCCTTCCTTGTGTCCTAAGCCTAGCAATGACAAGGAGAGGGTTTTGCACTCTTTGAATGTGGTTCGTTGTGTGAAGTACTATTTGGTCGCTACTTCTCCTTTTCGTAAGACGGACGCCTTGTTCGTGGTGCCTTCCGGGCCCAGGAAAGGTTTGGCGCCTACCAAGTCTACCATTAGTAAATGGATACGTCGGGCCATTGTTGGGGCCTATTCCGCTAAGGGGAGGGTTCCTCCTTTTAAGATCACTGCTCATTCTACTCGTGCTGTTGGGGCTTCCTGGGCCTTTCAGCACCAGGTTTCTGTTGAACAAGTTTGTAAGGCTGCTACTTGGTCTTCCGTTCATACTTTTTCCAAGTTTTATAAGGTTGATATGCGGGCCTCAGCGGATGCTGTTTTTGGCTGCAAGGTTCTGCAAGCTGCAGTGGTTTAAATTGGTGCATTTCTTACTGTATTTGGATCCCCACCCATGACGGACACTGCTATTGGATGTCCCATATGTCATGAATAGTGGAAGCGGGGTGTGTGACATACTTAGAATAATACCATTTTGTGATTACTCACCTGTAAAATGGGTATTATAAGTATGTCACACACTCCGATTCATCCCGCCCTTTGGTATTCTGGATCCTTTATATGGTGAACCTTTTATTGTTAAGAATGTTTTATTGTCTCTTCCTGGTCCCCTTACTGCTGTCATATACTGGGGAATGTGTGGGAGGTACCAGGTATTTATGGAGCAGGAGGGGCTTCTTTTTTGCTTTCATCTCTGCAGAAGTTCGCCCTCTACTGGACCATAGCCCATATGTCATGAATAGTGGAAGCGGGGTGTGTGACATACTTATAATACCCATTTTACAGGTGAGTAATCACAAAATAATATTTTTACACTTTATAATTCTTTCTGTCTTGTGTCAGCCGCCGCGCTGGCTTGCCTTCCTTTTACTGTCTTTCAAAATTGCTGCCGCCTCGCGCCTTTTATATACGCTATGTTCCGCGCTTGGCAGCGGTGTTACCTCAGGCGCTGGTGCGCCGTCATTGCCTGCTTGTCACGTCCTGGCTTCGCGCTCTTCGGGGGGGCGGGGCCCGTCTATGGCGCGCTGATATTGGCCCGCCCCTCGAGGTATACCAACGCCATCTTTAACCTGCTTGGTTGGCCCATGCGTGATGGACCTCTACCTACCGTGGTCTGTAAGTGCCCTCGCGGGCGGCTTTATTTTCTACTTTTTATTACTGTGTGCTTACGGTCTCTTCCTCTTATGTCTTTCAGGCTGGGCGAACCCTTTGGCTTTTCCCGGCACTCTATTAGTTCTATAGGCCTATAACCTAGCGGGTTATTGGGGCATCCGGGGTTGCTGTATAGCGTTAATCCTTATTGGCCTATAGTGCCGCTATAATCACCATATGGAGGCATCTCAGGATAATGTGACCCGGGTTCCTTCAGGACAAGCCCGGCTGTGTGTAGCGTGTGGGCAGCCTCATGCTGACGCTGACAAGGCGCGTGTACCCTGTGCTGAACAGGTGCTTGCATTGCAATCTGGCCTACCAGTGGCTGCACCTCGTTTCACTTCGCCTACTACCCCAAGCTTAAACCTCACTCCCACTGAGTTGCATACTAGTGGGGATTCTCAGCTTGATGTGTCTTCTAGACTAGCTAGGGTTGAGAAGTTAATTGCTAATACCTTGGCGCGTAAGGCCCCTTCAAAAAAGCGGCACTTAACGCCTAATGTCACTATATTCTTAGTATACAGTACGTCCTGCTCCAAATCTAATACTTACACGTGGAAAATACTCCGCCAGATGGCGCTGGACTGCAGAGACATCGAAAATAGGCTCCTCCCGGCCCCTCAAATACCCGGGGACCTCCCACAAATCCCCAGAATTTCTCTGCAGTCTGGCTGCGAAGGACGAGAAATTGGCTCTCTACTCGCAGGTGAGCGGGGATATTAGCCTGCGGCCCTGTAGGACTATTCCCACCCGTTCACTAGTAATATGCCTCCCAGCCTTGGCTGCGATGCTCTTTTTGTGGTCCCTGCTGGTCCTAGGAAGGGTTTGGCTCCTGCCAAGTCTACTATCAGCAAATGGATCCGTCAGGCTGTGATTCAGTCCTACTCTGCTGAGGGGAGGAATCCTTCTTTCCACCTTACTGCTCATTCCACTCGTACTATTGGTGCCTCTTGGGCTTTTCAGCACCAGGCTTCTGTTGAATAAGTTTGCAAGGCCGCTACTTGGTCTTCTGTTCATACCTTTTCAAAGTTTTACAAGGTTGATGTTAGGGCCTCAGCTGATGCTGCTTTTGGCCGAAAGGTTCTGCAGGCGGCAGTGGTTTAAACTGTCTGCTGTTACCTTTTCTTGGGGATCCCACCCTACTTTATGGACACTGCTATTAGATGTCCCAAGTAATCTATGTGGAGCAGGACGTACTGTATGCTAAGAATAATACAATTCTGTGATTACTCACCTGTAGAATTGGTATTATGAGTATACAGTATGTCCACCCCCACCCTTGGTTTGCATTATCTTGGATCCCCTCTATGGTGATTATCATTGTTATAGTTAATAGTTTGGGTTGTAAATTCTCCCAGCTTCTCATTAACTGCTTTTCAATGCTGGGGATTTGTGGGAGGTCCCTGGGTATTTGAGGGGCCGGGAGGAGCCTATTTTCGATGTCTCTGCAGTCCAGCGCCATCTGGCGGAGTAATACCCACGTATAAGTAATCTATGTGGAGCAGTACGTACTGTATACTCATAATACCAATTCTACAGGTGAGTAATCACAGAATTGTATTGTTTTCGCTTTTGGAATTGTCCTGAAATACTTTTTTTTTTTTTTTTTTTTTTTTTTCTTGCTGTTCCTCGGTGTGGGATGGCAGGCGATCAGTCATTGCATAGGTGTGGCATTGACATCATTGCCACACACAGCAGTGGCAATGAATGGAGAACGCGGAGCTAAATGGCTAAAACAGGTGGCATTATCTGGGATTAAAGTGAAGTAGGAGCAAAAGGTGCTCTTCATGGGGGGGGGGGGGGGGGGGAGTCAGAGGGTACTAGCTAAAGATGTGGGTTTTGGTCCACTTTAAAGCGGACCTTCACCCCGAATAAGAGCATATCTTTCCCACACCCTGTACATACAGATTGCTCACATTAAAAATCATCCTGCCTGCATCTACTGCATGTTATAGGCCTTTAAACATCCAAGATGGCGGCTCATGGAGCATCAAGCAGCCTGCAAACAGGAAGCGTCTTCTGACTGTGTCGCTCTGCATTCTGGGATTGCTGTCCCTGACCCCAGCTCTGCATTGTCTGTGCAAAGCACAGCTATATCCCGTCCCCTGCACTTTATCCCGCTCTGCACTCCTCAGTATGTGTAATGCTTCTGAATCAAGATGGCGGCGCCCGTATCCTAGAGTCCCGAATAGAGTTGCAGCCTGGTGGGGGAAAAAATAATAAGTAAGTCACTAAAAACTTATAATAATATAATATATTATTTTAGATGCTGGAGAATAGTTTTTTTAAGGGTTTGAACTTTTCATTAAATGATGCTAAAGGTCAGGTTTAAGTTGCGCTACTCTATCTGTCAATTCGTTTGTCTTGCACGGCTGCATATTTATTTTTATTTTTGACATTTAGAATATTTGTATTATAAAGATTCATAGTTTTGAAAACCTGTATCACAATTGTATCCTCTTGGTTTTCCTAAAATTTTGCAGCCAAAAAAATTGGACCACATTTGAGCCCTGCAGAAATATTTCACGGCACAATTGTAATCTTTCTTCTAAGATAACGGACCCTTTCGTGTATTATAAAGCTAGAGTAAAAGCTATTGTTGGAAATAAAGAAAGCAAATATATATCAAAAGAATTTACCTTGGTCGATGTAGGTAAGTGTTTAAGGTATTGTACTATTTTTTTCCCTCCCATTATACTTTAAAGTACAGGGCAGGTGTAGGGGCACATCAAGGTTTCATATGCCAAAATTTCAGAAAAAATCTGGACAAAGGTATAAGAGCGATTTCCCTCTCGCTTCTCATCAATTCTAGGGTTCTTGGTCAGGTTATTGAGATCTTCTTACAGGGTGCCTCTGCTTATTCCTCTTAGAGCGATCTTTATTCGAACCACTGAGCTCAGCTACCCTGTGTGCAGTCTCCTGGAAGGTGACTGTTCTCTTAACAACTACCGTATTTTTCGCCCTATAAGACGCACTTATTTTTCCCCAAAAGTGGGGGAAAAATGTCAGTGCGCCTTATCGGGCGAATGTAAAAAAAAAAATAAATTAAAAAAAAAAAAAAACTCACCCGTCCCCGGCGCTCCCGCGTTGTCTGCCACACTGCGAGAGGCCAGAGGAGCGGCGGGGGCTCTGTCCCGGCCCCGCCGCTGCGATCGCTGTCTTTTCAGGCAGCGATGACAGCGCCGGGGCCAGAGACAGAGCCCCTGCCACTCCTCCATCTGCTGCCGGGCTCAGAGCACACGCGAGCACGAAGGTCCCGGCAGTGGGTGGGCGCAGGCCACGCCCACCCGCTGCCCGGACCTTCGTGCTTGCATGTGCCCAGAACAACAGCAGATGGAGGAGCGGCAGGGGCTCTGTCTCTGGCCCCACCGCTGTCATCGCTGCCTGAAAAGACAGCGATCGCAGCGGCGGGGCCGGGACAGAGCCAGCTCGTGAATGGGGTGGGCGTGGCCTGCGTGACGCTGCGGCGCAGGCCACGCCCACCCCATTCACGGAGCCGGCCGCTCAGCGCAGCGGTGTCAGCGGACAGGTGAGTTTAACTTTTTTTTTTTTTTAATATGGCGCCTGCCTATACTAATGGGGGGAGAGGGGCCACACTGCCTATGGGAATGGGGGGATGGGGATGCCACACAGCCTTTGGGAATGGGGGGAGGGGTATGCCACACAGCCTATGGGAATGGGGGGAGGGGGATGCCACACAGCCTTTGGGAATGGGGGGAGGGGGATGCCACGCAGCCTTTGGGAATGGGGGGATGGGGATGCCACACAGCCTATAGGAATGGGGGGAGGGGGATGCCACACAGCCTATGGGAATGGGGGGAGGGGGATGCCACACAGCCTTTGGGAATGGGGGGAGGGGGATGCCACACAGCCTATGGGAATGGGGGGATGGGGATGCCACACAGCCTATAGGAATGGGGGGAGGGGGATGCCACACAGCTTATGGGAATGGGGAGAGGGGGATGCCACACAGCCTATGGGGGGAGGGGGGTGCCACACAGCCTTTGGGAATGGGGGGAGGGGGATGCCACACAGCCTATGGGAATGGGGGGATGGGGATGCCACACAGCCTATAGGAATGGGGGGAGGGGTATGCCACACAGCCTATGGGAATGGGGAGAGGGGGATGACACACAGCCTATGGGAATGGGGGGATGGGGATGCCACACAGCCTTTGGGAATGGGGGGGAGGGGGATGCCACACAGCCTTTGGGAATGGGGGGAGGGGGATGCCACACAGCCTTTGGGAATGGGGGGAGGGGGATGCCACACAGCCTATGGGAATGGGGGGAGGGGGATGCCACACAGCCTTTGGGAATGGGGGGAGGGGTATGCCACACAGCCTATGGGAATGGGGGGAGGGGGATGTCACACAGCCTATGGGAATGGGGGGAGGGGGATGCCACACAGCCTATGGGAATGGGGGGAGGGGGATGCCACACAGCCTTTGGGGATGGGGGGATGGGGATGCCACACAGCCTTTGGGAATGGGGGAGGGGTATGCCACACAGCCTATGGGAATGGGGGGAGGGGGATGCCACACAGCCTATGGGAATGGGGATGCCACACAGCCTATGAGAATGGGGGAAGGGGGATGCCACACAGCCTATGGGAATGGGGAGAGGGGGATGCCACACAGCCTATGGGAATGGGGGAGGGGGTGGCCACACAGCCTATAATAATGGGGGAGGGGGATGCCACACAGCCCATGCTAATGGGGAGAGGGGGATGCCACACAGCCTATACTAATGGGGGGAGAGGGGGATGCCACACAGCCAATGGGTATATCGGGAATGGGAGGGGGGATGCCACACTGGATATACGGGGAATGGGATGGGGGCATGCTACACTGTCTATGGAATAGGGGCATCCCACACTGCCTATGGGAATTGGATAGGGGAATGCCACACTGTCTGTAATGGTGCGTTTTTGGTTTAAATTTTTTTTTTCTTATTTTCTTCCCCCAAATCCTAGGTGCGTCTTATAGGGCGAAAAATACGGTACTTCTCTGATTTAATAGCATTGAGGCTCTGCAGAATGCAGATGTTTCCTGTCACCTATCATACAGACCTAATCCTCCCAGGGTTTCCCAAAGGATAAAGAGGAATTTCCAATTGGGATGCCCCAAGGGGTGATTGGAAGAGATCTCAGATTATGGGTTGCCAGAGAGCACAAGGCTCCCCTGTTAACCTTCCGCCTGCTTCCCTGTCACCAAAAGCTGTTTTGCAACCACGATATGAGAATCTAAGAGCCACACAGCTTGTGAAACATGCATGCATGGAGGCACCCATTTTTCCCCAATGGAGCTTCCATACATACAGGCCAAACTCACCTGCAGGGTGTTAGCCATCGGCTTCCCAGGCACTGACTTCTCTGTGGACTCGAGCGGATGGAAGGTAAGCAGGGAGGAATCATGGCAACTCCTGATTTAAGGTCTGTGTAAAAGTACAATAAAATAAATTCTTTGAGTTTATTTTTAGATCCACTTTAACGTGGACTTGCATCCTCTAGTGAAGCATGTACTTCACTTCCACTTATTAGATATGACCTTTCCTATATTAGTGGCTATAGAAGAAAACTTTAGAGATATTTACCCTTGCCACATTATGCTTATCACCTGGAAATGGCAGCATACAACCCCAAACCCCTCCTACTGAACAAGGTGCAGTCTACCGAATGGGTTTATAGCGGAACAAAACCCACTGGGTCTGCTGGCCTAACTACCGCCCCCCAGGGTGCCAGTAATCACTAACATTTCCCAGGTCTGACAGTGCATGCTGCAGGCTCTTGTCCAATCAGAGCCACCTCCTGAACTGATGTAATTTGCTGAGGCAGCTCTGTTGTGAATAGGGAGCGAGAGCGGCCACATCCCTCATCCTGGGGCTGTGTGCACCTCTGACTCCCAAATAGGCTGGGGCGCGAGCATGGCGAAACAGCAGGTGATGTGCCGCTCGTGCTTCCAATTCACAATAATCAGAGCTGCTCACTAAATTGTCACTTCAGAGGCGCCGTTGGACCGGGAGGAGGTGACACATTAGGGTATTCCAATTCAGGAACAAAACCCAGGAATGTGAAAATCATGGGTTAGATCCGCTTTAACACCAGTGCAGCGTTTCCTCAGGAATGGCAGCAACATATGGTGAAAAAATGGCCCAGTTATTAAAATCTGTATAAATATGATGCAAGGCGGTAGGAGGGGGTCACCTACACATCTGGCATCAAGAAATATACAGCAAGGCTTGTTATATTCTAAGTGTGCCATACACTCCACTTCGGTCTTCATGACATCTGGGTAATCCCCAGTAGAGGGCGAACTTCTGCAGAGATGAATATGCAAAAAAGAAAGCCCCTCCCTGTCCATATATACCTGGGACCTCCCACCAATTCCCCAGTTTCTTCTCTGCAGAGAAGGTGACAAGACAGAAGATGAAGACTTCTTTGCTTACAGGTAAGCCGGGCTCGCGCCCGGCCTTCTATTATCCCTATTTCTGCCAGGACCCTTCTAAATTGCCCTATATTGAGCCTCCCAGCTTAGGCTGCGGGTCCACCGTGAGACCTCACTATGTGGTAGGCGGTTTCCAGGTTTCTTGGTGATCCTGGTGTGGGATGCCCCGTCCTGTTAGGCTTATGGCCGGCTCCTGGCAGGATTCCCCCCCTTCCGGGTCCCTTATTCCCCTCCTGGGCGATATTTCGTTTTGGCCGATATTACGTTTTACCCAGCCCTTGTGCTGAGTGTTTCACTTGTGTGTTTGTGTGTGAGTGCTTGCTGCTTTACTGGCCAACAGGGTCTGATTACAGCCTGGGGGAGCTTCTCCCCCTCAGGCTGCGTTCAGGTAGCCCCGCCTCCTTATTTGGCGCGATTACAGTGCTCGTTGTCTAGGGGTCCGCGTTGCTGGGAGGGGGGCGTGGCCTCGGCAAACGCGTGTTCTGCGCTGGCCCGCCCTCCCCCTGCTCTCCCTCCTCGGGCACGAGGCTGCATGGGGGCCATCTTCTCTGGCAGGCCGCTTTGCACATCAGGGTGGTAAGGGCCTGATGGCCATCTCCTTAGCTTGTGTGTGTGTGTGGGGGGCCCCTATTTAGCGGGGGCCCCCACTGGTCTCAAACGTGTGTGTGTGCTTGTGCCTTAATTGCACTGTTTGGCTGGTTTGTGGTATATATTTCCATTTGTGTGGCTGCAAGATCAAATGCTGTGGTTTTTTACATGTTGGTTATGGCCATTTTTTTTACACAGCTCTGCTCTTATGTTGCTTATTTTGTGTGTTACAGGTTGCCCTGTATATGTGCATATTAAGGGGTCCCTCCTGGTCCTGGAGTCCCTAGTTATAAAAATTGTCCACCCAAAAATCCTCCCCCCGGAATTTTAAGGGGCATCCCGGGTTGCTTATGCGTAATTCCCTGCGGTCTTGCGACTGACCACAAAACGTCACCATATGGAGGCTCCGCAGGATACCGGGCCCGGGATCCCTTTTGGGACAATCCGGGCCATGCGTGGGGTGCGGGGTATCCCTTACGGGGGAGAATGTGCTGATCTGTATACCATGCGCACAAAAGGCCATAACGTGGCAGTCTGGTACCCAGCCTTCTGGGTCGGCTCCTCCCGCTTCATCGCCTTCCCCTCCCCACCTGATCCGTACCCCAAGTGACATTGGTACCAGTGGGGAGCCGCTTTCTCATGTTTGGGCTCGGTTGGCCAGCATCGAGAAAATGATTGCTAGCACGGTGGGCAAGAAGGCCCAGGCTAAAAAGAGACATTTGTCGTTGGCCTAGCCATTGTGGGATATTGACGACGAGTCAGCTGATTTGTCCGATTATTCCCCGTTAGAGGAGGGGGAATTGTATCAGGATTCAGAGGCGAGCCTGGGAATTCCAATGTCGGGCAGGCGCTGGGGGATGCCGTAGGTACGGCCACTGTTTTGTCACATTTATTGGAGGTGTTGAATATTGAGGCGCCCCCTCTTAAGAAGGGGGAATTTTTTGGGGCCTGCAAGCCCCGTCTGGAATTCCCTACCCAGGGTCATTTTGATGCGCTGATCCTTAAGAGAATGGGAGAGGGCCAGTTGGCTTCCTGGTGTGCCTCAGGAATGGGATAAGAAGTATCCTTTTCCGGTGGAGGCAGTCAAGCACTGGTCTTCTCCTCCCGAGGTCGACACGCCTGTTTTTAGGTTTGACCAACTCTTCTGTGCTGAACACCCCTGGCGCCACCTCCCTTAAGGATGGCGAGGATAAGCGCCTTGATCAGATGGCGTGCCATGCATTTGCCAACGTGGGCTCGGCCCTGCGGCCTGTTAGTGCATCTGCCCTAGTGTCGCTTGCTACCAGGTCTCTTATCAGGGACTGGCTGAATAACGCTAAGTTTGATCCAGCTGGCGCTGAGTTCGCTATCCTTAAGAAGTGCGAATTGTTCATGGATTTTGTCATGGCTGCGATGGAAGACTCTATTGTCGTGTGTAGTAGGACGTCAGCCTTACTGGTTGCTATGCGCAGATTGGTCTGGCTCCGCCAGTGGACAGCGGACGTTGGAGCCAAGAAGTCGCTCACAGCTCTTCTCTTCTTGGGTTCGAGGCTGTTTGGAGATAAATTGGATGCTGTTGCTAAAGGAGGTAAGTTACCTCAGCTGAGGAAACAGTGCCGCCCCTTTCGGGGGCGTGCTCGTTCACTCCTTCCTTTCGAGGGGCCGGAGCGGCTAGGGGTTTGGCTTTCTCGGGTGTCAGGGGCTCATCATGGAACAGAGGCAGAGGTCGGGCACGTCCCGCGCCTGCCTGGGGTTCCAAGCCCAAGCCTGCCGTTAAACCGGCTCAGCAATGAAGGGGCGCCCTCATCCGCAAGGGTGGGGGGATGGCCGCGGCTCTTCTTCCAGGTCTGGGCCCGGGAGGTCACAGACAATTGGATCTTGGAAGTGGTCTCCTCCGGGTACAAATTGGAGTTCGAGTACTGGCCGCCCCCAAGATTCTTAAGGTCTCGGATGCCCTCGGACCCTCCGGCTGCACAGGGGCTCCTGTTAGCAGTAAAAAACCTTCTGGACATGGGGGTTATATGTCCGGTGCCGCCGTCGGAGAGAGGCAGGGGTTACTACTCCAACCTTTTCACGGTTCCCAAAATGGAGGGTTCAGTGAGATCCATTCTAGATCTCAAGGTTCTCAACAGGTTTATCAGAGTCAAAAGGTTCCGCATGGAGACTCTGCATTCGGCTATCAATTCCCTTCGCCAAAGGGGATTTTATGACATCCATAGACATCAAGGATGCGTATCTGCATGTTCCGATTTTTCAGGCACATCAGAGATTCCTCCGGTTTGCGGTGGAGGATCAACATTATCAGTTTGTAGCTCTTCCCTTCGGTCTGACCTCGGCGCCGAGGGTCTTCACCTAGGTCTTGGCGGGAATAATGGCTCTGCTCAGAGCTCAGGGCATTCGCATTGTGCCTTATCTGGACGACCTGTTGATCTCAGCTTCTTCCCTCCGTCAGGCGGAGCTGGACACCCACAGGGTGGTGTCGACCCTGGAGAGGTTCGGGTGGGTGATCAACCGCACCAAGTCTTCTCTCTCCCCGTCTCGTGTGATTTCCTTTCTGGTCTGGATACCATTCGAGCCAGAGTGTTTCTGCCCCTGACCAAGGTGCAGGAGATTCAGGGCCTGATCCGCCTTCTTCTGGCCAGTCCTTGTCCCTCTATCCGACAGGGGATGAGACTGGTGGGTTTGATGTTCAATGATCAATCTGTTGAAGGGCAGATCCTTTCTGGTCCCTTGTTGGGAGACGGTTACCACGGATGCCAGCCTGTCGGGCTTGGGAGGTTATTGGAAAAGTCATCAGTTCAGCGGGGTGTGGGGTCCCCAGGAGGCTCACACCCCCATCAATGTCTTGGACTCGGCTGACCTCACATTTACGGGGTCTACTGGTTCAGGACATTCGGACAACCGAACAGCGGTAGCTTACATCAATCACCAAGGAGGGACTCGCAGCAGGAGTGCTCTCAGGGAAGTCTCTCTGATCCTGCACTGGGCAGAGAGCAATGTTCCTTGCATTTCGGCAGTCTACATTCCGGGAGTGGAGAACATGGAGGCAGATTCCCTGAGCAGGGTATTCTCTTGCCAATGAGAGTGGTCTCTCAACCCCGAGGTTTTTCTGGATCTTTGCCGCAAGTGGGGGACTCCGGAGGTGGATCTCTTTGCCTCGAGGCACAATCACAAACTTCTGGCCTTTGTGTCTCTTTCTCAGGATCCTCTGTCTCTGGCAGTGGATGCCTTGTCACTGGCTTGGAACGAGTTGGGTTTTCTGTACCTGTTTCCACCCGTCTCCATGCTGGGCAAGGTAGTTCGCAAGCTGGTTCTAGAAGGGGCACCAGCGATTCTGGTGGCTCCAAGGTGTCCAAGAAGGGTTTGGTACGCAGACGTCATAAGGCTGGCCGTAGATCAGTACCGGCTTCCCTTGTTGCCGGACCTGCTATCTCAGGGTCATCTACTTTACCCCAATTTACAAACGCTGGCTTTGACGGCTTGGCTGCTGAAACCTTCATCTTGAAAGAGGAAGGTTTGTCTGAGGCTGTTGTGTAGTAAGAACTGGACTTATACTCCAATTAATAAATTCACCTTAAAAATATAAGAACAACTTTGCCGCTGCCCCGCCTAACGCGTTTCACTGTTAATACAGCTTTTTCAAAGGCTTAAAGGATGGCGCGCTTGATCCGCCGCGTTATGTAGTGGCGCATAGGAACCGCCACAGACTGTGGCGGTTCCTATGCGCCACTACATAACGCGGCGTTCTTACTACAGTTCTTACTACATCCATATCTACTACTGGCCATAGTGGACTGGGGGAAGGAGAACTACTCTTCGATTTTATTCTTTGTGCATACAATTTGGATCTTTGTAAGTGCAAAATTTTTAATATTAAACACGTGGAATACAAATTAGATGGGGTTGCACTATTGTTTTTGTTCTTTTTCCATGTGATCATTGAACAATATGGAGTGAATTTATGGAAGTATATTGAATCCATGGAAGTAATTCACGGAGCACGTTTATTATAAGGAGTTGATCATAAGGAGTTGTTTGATATATCGTTCTGGTAAGCGTACACAGAGTGAAAGGTGATCACTGCCAACGGGTGCATGTGTTCGGGATACCCACCGGATTTATCAACACGGAAAGTTTTCTTTGTAGCACTTCAGCATTAGTGCATGTGTTTTGGGACACTTATAAATATGGACTCACGATTATATTATTGTTAAGTTTTTGAAATGTATTTTGATTGTATATACCTGATACTTGTTGGGCTAAGGATATTTTCACTATAGGAGTTTGTTTATTGCTTTTTATTTTATTTGCTCTGTACCCTAATACATCTATCAAATGGATTTGTCAGGCCATTGTTGGGGCCTATTCTGCTAAGGGGAGGACTCCCCCTTTTAGGGTCACGGCGCACTCTACTCGTGCTGTTGGTGCATCCTGGGCTTTTCAGCACCAGGCTTATGTTGAACAAGTTTGTAAGGCTGCTACTTGGTCTTCCGTTCATACTTTTTCCAAGTTTTACAAGGTTGATGTGCGGGCTTCAGCGGATGCTGTTTTTGGCCGCAAGGTTCTGCAAGCTGCAGGGGTTTGAGTTGGCACATTCTTTACGGTTTCTGGTTCCCACCCATGACGGACACTGCTATTGGCTGTCCCATAGGTCATAAAGATCGAAGTGGAGTGTATGGCACACTTAGAATAATACCGTTTTGTGAGTACTCGCCTTTAAAACGGGTATTATGAGTGTGCCATACACTCCACTTCGCCCCACCCCTTTTTTTCAGGTATTCTGGGGCTTTTATATGGTGAACCATTGGTTTTGATTGTTAAGGTTATAATTGGTTCTTCCTGGTCCCCTTACTGCTTTTTTACACTGGGGAATTGGTGGGAGTTCCCAGGTATATATGGACCGGGAGGGGCTTTTTTTTTTTTTTTTTTTTTGCTTATTCGTCTCTGCAGAAGTTCGCCCTCTACTGGAGATTACCCATATGTCATGAAGATCGAAGTGGAGTGTATGGCACACTCATAATACCCGTTTTAAAGGTGAGTCATCACAAAACGGTATTTTTCTCTCATTTTCTTTAGGAATCATTGGTCCTCCAAGTGTGAATGGATCCATTCACCAAGACAAGATGATTGTAATAGATATTTGGCACCCAAGCATATTTTCTACTAGTGGAAAAAAGACTATAGGAGACTATGCATTGTTTAATTACATTGTTTTCTACGGAGGTAATATGGAGGTATGACAAAAGTTTTTGGTATGCTATACATAAAATACCTAAACTGGCACATTTGTAATTTATGCTGTAGCATCACAAACTGTGCCTTGAAAAAAGTATTCGTATCCCTTGAACTTTTACCACCTTTTTAAACGCTACAGCCAACTTTAAATGTATTTGTTATTGAGATTTTATGTGATGGAGCAACACAAAGTAGCAAGTATAAACAAATGAATACATGCTTTTCATTAAATTCTTAAAAAGATAAAAAACTGAAAAGTGAGTCAATGCTTTGTAGGATCACCTTTAGCTGCAATTACAGCTGCAAGTCTTTTGGTATGTTTTTCAGCTTTGCAAATCTAGAGGCTGAAACTTAAACTGAAATGTAACTGAAACTTAAAAACATCTAGTCTGCCCTTATGTGTATGTACTCTTTATTTTAGGATAGATGTATGCTTATCCCATGTTTAAATTCACTTACTGATGCTTTTTCAACTACCTCTGCTAGAAGTTTGTTCCAAGCCTCTACTACTCTTTCTGTAAAATAATATTCCATTACGCCTTCCTTGAAGGATCCCTGGAGATGGCTTCTCCCACCCCTCAGGACAGGAAGCACTCAGAAGTGACCCTATTAAAAAAACACACCCACCCCACCTCCTCAGTGCTTTCCTGTCCTTTCAGGAAGCAAGAGATGTCCCCAGGGGGCTGATGGAGTTCCAGGTGCCCCAGCCAAGTGGCCGGGCTGGGATCACTTGTTGGAGACCGCTAGGGTGTATGGCTGATGCCTTACTCCCCCGCCTATATTTTTTTTCTGGCGAAACCCCCGTAGACTTACCAGGTGGGCTTTTGCAGTGCAGAGCGATTCAGAGAGGAGGTGGCATGTTGTTTCCTGGGCGAGCTTGCGTGCAGGGAGCGTCTTCTGGAGCTGATTCCTCAAGAGCTGAAAAGAAGGCGGCAGGGGAAAGAGAGGTTTCCACCACATTGTCCACCGGCACTGAGGGGGGCTGGACCAGGTCCGCTGAGGAGTCTGTCCAGGTAGGACTCTGTCTTTTTGTGCCCGTAAACCTTTCAGGTGGTGTTTTTCAGTAAGGAGTTCTCTACCCTTTAACCCGTAACTCCTTTACAAATAATTACAGTTATGATAGAGGAAAATGTTTCTGCTGTTAAAGATTTAACTGTAAATATTCCAAGTTTGTCACACACCCCGCTTCCACTATTCATGACATATGGGTTATGGTCCAGTAGTGGGCGAACTTCTGCAGAGATGAAAGCAAAAAAGAAGCCCTGTAAGGAACTTACCTGGGAGTCTGTCCCGCGGTGCCTCCGCACGCTCACTGGTGGCGCGGCCCCTCCGGCGGCCGCGCCAGGCAGCCGCCCCTCCAGCGTCGGGCGCACCGGCAGCCGACGGCCGTGCACGTGCCCGCGTGCTAGCACGTTCCCTTTATGTCCCCCGGCGGCGCTGCTCCCAGCGCATTCGCAGGGGGCAGATTTAAAAGGACCAATCCTGACCCAGGAATCCTCTGCTCTGGGAAGGTCAGGGAATGGACAGCCTGACTGGCCAGGGCGGTCCAGTCCCTGGAGTTTCTCCTATCAGGGGTGAGATCGTGTGTTGCACCAATCAGCACATTCCCCTTCCCATTGGTCAGTCACCATTTAAATATTTTCCCGCCCGAACCACCAGTGCCTGTTATAGCCATTTACTAGCTTGGGTGTGCTTCTGAATCTCGTCTTAGTGTGTTTGATCCGGCTTCGTCCTTGACTACTCCTGCTCGCTGCCTGAACCGACCTTCTGCCTGTCTGACTTCGTTTCTGCTTAACCCCTTGGATACCGCGCTTCTGTGATCACCCGGCCTTGACCCTTGCCAGTCCCGACTACTCTTTGCCTTGCCCCTTGGTTTTGACGTTTACAGACTTTGGTGCATGAACTCCTGATTTGGGATACCCCGCAGTTCATCCGTCTTTATCGTAAGCCAGCAATCTTTGCACCAGTAAGACCTGGGGGCAACCGAGTCTGGAGAGGCATAACCCGTGTCTCCAGCAAGCGGGGGCTTGTCTATAGGCACAAGAGGCGGTGGAGATTGGGGATTGTTGGCTCACGAGAGAAGGGTGTCCAGCGGTCCCTGACAGTATAACAGGCCAGAACTATGGACCAAATTTTGGAGCAGGTGCAGGCCTTGACTGCGGCTGTTGAGCACCTGGCTCATCGAGTGGCGGCCCAGGAGAACCGTCCAACTCCTATCAAGCCAGTCCCTTTGGGGGCACCGGCCGTCCATCCTGTGGAACCCAAGATCCCACTCCCCGATAAGTTCACTGGGGACAGAAGCAAGTTTTCCAACTTTCGGGATGCCTGCAAACTTTATTTTCAACTCCGCCCACACTCCTCTGGCTCCCAAGAACAACGTGTGGGCCCGGTCATCTCCCTCCTGCAAGGGGACCCACAGTCCTGGGCATTCGGCCTGTCACCTCAGGACCCAGCACTGCAATCGGTCGATTTTTTTTTTCAGCTATGGAAATTCTTTATGATGACCCAGATAGGGGTGCCACTGCTGATGCCAAACTACGTTCCTTGCGACAGGGTCGCCGGCAGGCCGAGGAGTATTGTTCCGAATTCCGTCGGTGGGCTGTGGACTCTCGGTGGAATGACCCTGCCCTGTGTGGTCAATTCCGGTTGGGCCTATCTGACGCCATTAAGGACATTTTTGTGAATCGCCCTGTACCTCAGTCTTTGGACGAAACCATGCAACTCGCTATCCGAATCGACCGGCGTTTACGGGAGAGACACCTTGAAAGAGGGGCGCATCCCGATACCAGCTGGAAAGCTGGAGCTCCAGCCCCTTTACCAGTCGAGGAACCTATGCAGCTGGGAGCTACCAAGCTTTCTGAGGCTGAGAGGCGTCGGCGATTGACAGAAGGACTGTGTCTCTACTGTGGGGGGACCGGTCACCTGGTCAGAGTCTGCCCCAAGAAGCAGCCGGGAAACTTCAGAGCCTAGGTGGGGTCGAGGGAACCCACCTAGGCTGCAAGGTATTTCCTCAGATTTATTCCCAGTTTATGGTCCCAGTCCAGATTAAAGTGGACCTTGAATTTAAAAATTTGGAGGCCCTTCTTGATTGTGGGGCTGCAGGGAATTTTCTTGACTTAGAGCTAGCTCAAAGTTTGAAGATTCCGCTCCGACCTCTGTCTAAGGTTATCCGGGTTTTAGCCATTGATGACACACCTATTGCGGGGGGCCTCATACACTTTAAGACCCCACCAGTGTTTCTTAGAGTGGGAGCAGGGCATTCTGAATGGATTTGCTTTTTTGTCTTAAAAATGCCCTTAACTCCATTAGTACTCGGGTTGCCTTGGTTACAAAAGCATAACCCTCAGATTGACTGGGCTGCGAGGCAGATTACTAAATGGGGCCCGTCATGTTTCCAGTCCTGTTTGGAAGTCCCGGTGTGTGCCACACAGCTACTCCCCGATGGGGTTCCAGGCCCTTATCATGATTTTCTCTATGTATTTTTGGAAAAAGCGGCGGATGTTCTTCTGCCTCATAGGTCCTTTGACTGCCCCATAGAACTTCTTCCGGGGACTATGCCACCCAGGGGAAAAATCTATAATTTGACCCGGGCAGAAAACAAAGCTATGAAAGATTACATAGCTGAGAATTTACAGAAGGGGTTCATCCGGGCATCCACTTCTCCGGCTGGGGCGGGTTTTTTCTTTGTTGAAAAAAAAGATGGGGGGCTCCGCCCCTGTATAGATTACTGGGGTTTGAATAAAATAACCATTAAAAATAAATACCCCCTTCCTCTGATCGATGGGTTATTTACACAGATCATCGGGGCCCAAGTCTTTACCAAGTTGGATCTACGGGGGGCCTATAACTTGATAAGGATCCATCAGGGTGATGAATGGAAGACCGCCTTCAACACCCAAGATGGGCATTACGAGTACCTTGTGATGCCCTTTGGTTTGTGTAACGCCCCGGCCGTCTTCCAGGACTTTGTAAATGAAATTTTTAGAGAGTATTTGGGTCGCTTTGTAGTAGTGTACCTCGATGATATTTTGATTTTTTCTTCCTCTTTAATGGAACATCGTGAACATGTTCGCCTTGTCTTACAAAAATTAAGAGAGAATTGCTTATACGCTAAACTCAAGAAATGTGTATTCGAGGTTCCTGAGGTCCCTTTTTTAGGGTATATAATTTCTAACACTGGGTTATCTATGGATCAGGCTAAGGTCAAAGCTGTACTTGAGTGGGAGCAACCTAGAGATTTAAAGGGGCTACAAAGATTCCTGGGATTCGCCAACTTTTATAGGAGATTTATTAAGAACTTCTCCACCCTAGTAGCACCTCTCACAGATCTCACCAAGAAGGGGAGCTTCCCATCACCCTGGCCGGAACGATCCTTTCAAGCCTTTAGAAAGTTAAAAGAAGTCTTTAGCTCTGCCCCAGTATTAGTTCACCCAGAATGTCAACGAGCTTTTATAGTCGAAGTTGACGCTTCCGAGCTTGGCGTTGGGGCACTTCTCTCGCAGTACAGTGGTTCCCCGGAACGATTTCACCCTTGTGCTTTTTTCTCCAAAAATTTCAATCCCGCTGAGCGGAATTATAACATTGGGAATCGGGAGCTCTTGGCGGTTAAACTAGCCTTTCAAGAATGGAGACACTGGTAAGAAGGGGCCCAGTTCCCTGTTACGGTCTTCACGGACCATAAAAATTTAGAATATATTCAGTCTGCAAAGAGGTTAACCCCTAGGCAAGCTCGGTGGTCCCTGTTCTTTTCCCGATTTAACTTTACAATTACTTACAAACCGGGGTCAAAGAACGTAAAAGCTGATGCCTTGTCTCGAAGCTTTTCCACGACTAACTTACCTGAGGGGAAGAATTTGCCCATACTGCCACAACACATGGTGGTAGCTGTGATTCAGCCGAACCTCTCTGACCTGAATCAGTTTCAGTCTGAATCTCCGCCTGGTAAACCGGCTCATGTCCAGTTTGTACCTGCGTCACATCGTTCGGCCATCCTACAGCAATTTCATGCCTCTAAAACTGTAGGCCATCCTGGAGTTAAGAAAACCATTTCCATGTTGTCACGTCATGTTTGGTGGCCCTCTATTAAAAAAGATGCTCAGGATTATGTTCGAGCCTGTAAGATTTGTGCCCGGAGTAAAACCCCTAGACATTCTCCTGAAGGTTCACTGTTGCCCTTATCCATTCCTTCCCGACCATGGACACACCTTGCCATGGATTTCATCACCGATCTTCCATCATCGCAGGGGTTTACCGTCATCTGGGTGGTGGTAGATCGGTTCAGTAAGATGGCACACTTTATCCCGTTAAAAAAGTTACCAACCGCTCAAGACCTTGCACAACATTTTTTAACACATATATTCAGACTCCATGGAATCCCGGAGGATGTGGTCTCTGACAGGGGGGTACAGTTTGTCTCTCAGTTTTGGAGGGCATTTTGTGCCAGGTTGGGGTTCTCTGTCTCTCTGTCCTCTGCATTTCATCCCCAATCAAATGGACAGACAGAGAGAACCAACCAATCACTGGAGCAGTACCTTCGATGTTTTGTTTCCGATGTCCAGACAGATTGGTTACTGTACCTTCCGTTTGCAGAGTTTGCTCTAAATAATGCCACCCATACTTCCACAGGGGTTTCCCCGTTTCGCTGTGTCTTCGGTAGGGACCTCAAGTTTTCTGCTTTGTCCGAAGAACCCTCTAGTGTGCCCTCGCTTGAGGAATGGTTGTCCCAATGGCCGGACTTATGGGCAAAGATCCAGCAAAACTTGACCAGGGCTGTCGGCCAGCAGAAAACTTTTGCCGATCACGGTCGGTCTAGTGACCCTGATTATGAGGTGGGGGAGTTAGATTGGCTTTCCACCAAAAATTTGGCATTACGTCAACCCTCTGCCAAGCTAGGTCCAAGGTTTATTGGCCCTTTTCCTATACTACGGAAGATTAATCGAGTTGATTATCGCCTTGATCTCCCTCCCTCCATGAAAATATGCAATTCTTTTCATGTTTCCCATTTAAAATCTGCCAAGGGTATTGAGCCAGATACTTCCCCTGCTGCCATCCTGGTAGACGGGCAGCAAGAATTCGAGGTAGCCCGGATATTGGACTCACGTTTCTTCCGAAACTCTCTCCAGTACCTAGTAGATTGGAAGGGATACGGTCCAGAAGAGAGGTCTTGGGTCTCGGCCAGAGATGTCCACGCGGGGAGGTTGGTTAGGAAGTTTCACAGAGAGAACCCTCAGAAACCCAGCTTGGAGGGTCCAGAGGCCCCTCCTCAAGGGGGGGGTAATGTAAGGAACTTACCTGGGAGTCTGTCCCGCGGTGCCTCCGCACGCTCACTGGTGGTGCGGCCCCTCCGGCGGCCGCGCCAGGCAGCCGCCCCTCCAGCGTCGGGCGCACCGGCAGCCGACGGCCGTGCACGTGCCCGCGTGCTAGCACGTTCCCTTTATGTCCCCCGGCGGCGCTGCTCCCAGCGCATTCGCCGGGGGCAGATTTAAAAGGACCAATCCTGACCCAGGAATCCTCTGCTCTGGGAAGGTCAGGGAATGGACAGCCTGACTGGCCAGGGCGGTCCAGTCCCTGGAGTTTCTCCTATCAGGGGTGAGATCGTGTGTTGCACCAATCAGCACATTCCCCTTCCCATTGGTCAGTCACCATTTAAATATTTTCCCGCCCGAACCACCAGTGCCTGTTATAGCCATTTACTAGCTTGGGTGTGCTTCTGAATCTCGTCTTAGTGTGTTTGATCCGGCTTCGTCCTTGACTACTCCTGCTCGCTGCCTGAACCGACCTTCTGCCTGTCTGACTTCGTTTCTGCTTAACCCCTTGGATACCGCGCTTCTGTGATCACCCGGCCTTGACCCTTGCCAGTCCCGACTACTCTTTGCCTTGCCCCTTGGTTTTGACGTTTACAGACTTTGGTGCATGAACTCCTGATTTGGGATACCCCCGCAGTTCATCCGTCTTTATCGTAAGCCAGCAATCTTTGCACCAGTAAGACCTGGGGGCAACCGAGTCTGGAGAGGCATAACCCGTGTCTCCAGCAAGCGGGGGCTTGTCTATAGGCACAAGAGGCGGTGGAGATTGGGGATTGTTGGCTCACGAGAGAAGGGTGTCCAGCGGTCCCTGACAAGCCCCTCCCGGTCCATAAATACCTGGGACCTCCCACACATTCCACAGTTCCTTCTCTGCAGGACGGCGAGCAAGTCAGAAGATGTATGCTGCTCTTCCTTGCAGGTAAGCCGGGCTTACACCCGGCCATGTTTGGCCTTTTTCTGCCCGGACCTTTTACATTTAGCCCAATACCAGCCTCCCAGCCTTGGCTGCAGGTCCGGTTGATGGTAGGCATCACCTTATTTGGTGTTTAGGGAGCCATGCTCCCCTGTGAGACCCCATACAAGGGGGTAGGCGGTATCCGGGTTGGTGATCCCGGTTTGGGATGCCCTGTCCCTTATATGTATATATCCCTTACACCCATGGTGTGGGATTCTCCCCCTTCTGGATCCCTCTGTTAACCCTCCAGCGGGGGGGGGGGGGGGGCTGCCTTTATCCCTCTTCCTTTCTTTTCACTTGTTTGTGTTGTGAATGTGTGTGCGCTGTGTGCTTGAGTGCTTCACGTTTACTTGGCACTTTCTGCAATCTGCTGACACTTTGGGGAGCTTCTTCCCCTCAGGCTGCGTTGGGGAGGGGGCGGGGCCGGGCGCTCGCGCGTTGCCGCGGCCCGCCCCCTCCTGTTTAGGCGCCATTGCGGAGCCCAGCCTCCTGCTGGGAACCGCGTTGCTGGCTGTGAAGGGGGGTGGGGCCAGGCGCAGCGCGCAATCCGCGCTGGCCCGCCCCTTCTTCTTCTCCCTCTCTCTGGATGCTGTCTGGGCCGGATGCCATTTTCTGCTGTTGAGCGAGTGCCCTCCTGGGCCACCCTTGTTACTTGTGAATTAGCCAAGCGCCCCTTCTCTGCATGGGGCAGCGCTGGTCTGCTTATGGGCCCACTTCTCTTGTGTCTTTCAGGAGGACTCCCTGTGCCTTGCTAAAAAGGGGGTTCTCCCGGTCATAGGGTCCCTAGCAGTAAATAGGGCACCTACAAATCCTCCTACGTGGGACTTAAAGGGGCATCCTGGGTTGCTTATCAGCGTAATTCCCTCTGGTCCTTGTGACTACCTTAAAATCACCATATGGAGGCTCCACAGGATACCGGGCTCGGGCTCCCTTCGGGACAATCCCGGCTATGTGTGGGTTGTGGGGTATCCCTTACGGGGGAGAATGTACTAATTTGCATACCATGTGCGCAACAGGCCATATCGCGGAAGTCGGGATCCCAGGCGTCTGGGTCAGTGCCACCCGTCTCATCTCCTACCCCACCCCGCGTTGTCTGTACCCCATGTGACATTGTAATTAGTGGGGAGTCACAATCTGATGTATGTGCTGGGCTGGCCAATCTCGAGAGTGGGCAGAAAGGCCCCTGCTAAGAAAAGGCATCTGTCACCGGTGACGCCGGTAATTGATTTTGATGATTATAACTCCCCAGACTGGGCTGATTATTCCCCGCTTGAGGAGGGGGAATTGTTTGAGGAATCTGAGACTGAGGAACTGCAGTTCTTTGATTCTGATGCCGGGCAGGCGCTGGGGGATGCTGTGGATACTCCCAAGGTCCTGGCCCATCTCTTAGAGGTTCTGGATATTTCCCCACCAGCGGAGGCCCCTCCAAAGAAGGGCGAATTTTTTGGGTTCTCGAAGCCCCACTTGGAGTTCCCACATCAGGATCATTTTGACAGCATGATTCTTAGAGAATGGGAGAAGCCGAGTCGGCTTCACGGTGTTCCTCAGGGATAGGAAGTATCCCTTTCCGGTTGACGCGGTGAAGCGCTGGTCTTCCCCTCCCGAGGTTGATGCGCTCATTTTAGGATTGTCCAACACCTCCGTTGTACATACTCCTGACGCCACTACCCTTAAGGATGGCGAGGACAAGCGCATTGATCAAATGGCATGTCATGCCTTTGCCAGTGTGGGTTCAGCCTTGCGGCCTGTCTGTGCATCGGCATTCGTGGCTTTGGCTACCAGTTCTGAGATTAGGGACATGTTAAATGGGGCCCAGCGTTGAATTCACAGCCCTTAAGAGGTGTGAATTGTTCATGAATTTTGTTTTGTCAGCTATGGACGACGCCATTACCATGTGTAGCAGAACTTCGGCTCTGCTGGTGGCCATGCTCCGATCTGTCTGGCTATGCCAGTGGGCGGCTGACATTGCGGCCAAGAATCACTCTGCCCTTCCTGGGTACGCGGCTGTTTGGAGACAAATTGGATTTTCTGGCAAAAGGTGGAAGGCTACCTCAGCGTAAAAAGCAGCGTCGCTCCTTTCGGTGGGCAAGCTCCTTCATTCCTTCCTTTGCGGTGCCAGAGCGGGCAGAGGTCTTGCCTACTCTAGCTTCAGAGGTGATTCCTGGAACAGAGGCAGAGGACGTGCCCGTCCAGTCTCTACCTGGGGTTCCAAGCCCAAGCCCCTGCCAAGCCAGCTCAGCACTGAGGAGGCGCCCTCACCTTTACGGGTGGGGGGACGGCTGCGGCTCTTCTTCCAGGTCTGGGCCCAGGAGGTCACAGACAAATGGATTTTGGAAGTGGTATCATTTGGGTACAAACTGGAGTTCGAGTACCGGCCTCCTCCCAGATTTCTAAGGTCTCGGGTGCCCTCAGATCCCCGGGCTGCGCAGGGGCTCCTGTTGGCTGTGAAGAATCTCCTGGACATGGAGGTCATATGCCCAGTGCCTTTCTCAGAGAGAGCCCAGGGCTACTATTCCAACTTTTTCACGGTTCCCAAAAGGATGGTTCCATAAGGCCCATTCTGGATTTGAAGCTTCTCAACAGGTTTATCAGAACCAAGAAGTTACGCATGGAGACTCTGCGCTCTGCAATCAGTTCCCTTTGTCAAGGGGACTTCATGACATCCATAGACATTAAGGATGCTTATTTCCATGTACCGATCTTCCCAGCACACCAGAGATTTCTCAGGTTTGTGGTGGGAGATCAGCATTTTCCCCGTAATATGCCTCCCAGCCTTGGCTGCGCTGGTCGGGTGAAGGTAGGCAGCATCGCTGTCAGGTGCTTAGGAGAGCTGCTCCACCGCAATCCCCCACCAAAGGGTAGGCGGTTCAGGCTTGTGGTGAGCCTCTATGGGATGCCCCTCCCGCACTATTGCCCCTTGCCCCTGCCTATCGGTGGGCCCTATTTAAGTGGCCACTGTCCTCCCTCATTCTCCTTGTAGCCTTCGGGGGAAAAGAGGGGGGGGGTGTGTGTGTGTGTAAATGTGTATGCTATGCATTCTGTGTTTTACACTTTATATTTATTCTTTCTGTCTTGTGTCAGCCACCGCGCTGGCTTGCCTTCCTTTTACTGTCTTTCAAAAGGTCTCGGGTGCCCTCAG
This sequence comes from Gastrophryne carolinensis, assembly GCA_027917425.1. Taxonomy (NCBI): domain Eukaryota; kingdom Metazoa; phylum Chordata; class Amphibia; order Anura; family Microhylidae; genus Gastrophryne; species Gastrophryne carolinensis. The sequence continues at coordinate 296,819,762 of CM051237.1, read as the reverse complement.
ATCCCCGGGCTGCGCAGGGGCTCCTGTTGGCTGTGAAGAATCTCCTGGACATGGAGGTCATATGCCCAGTGCCTTTCTCAGAGAGAGCCCAGGGCTACTATTCCAACTTTTTCACGGTTCCCAAAAGGATGGTTCCATAAGGCCCATTCTGGATTTGAAGCTTCTCAACAGGTTTATCAGAACCAAGAAGTTACGCATGGAGACTCTGCGCTCTGCAATCAGTTCCCTTTGTCAAGGGGACTTCATGACATCCATAGACATTAAGGATGCTTATTTCCATGTACCGATCTTCCCAGCACACCAGAGATTTCTCAGGTTTGTGGTGGGAGATCAGCATTTTCAGTTTGTGACACTCCCGTTCGGGCTGCCCTCGGCACCAAGGGTGTTTACCAAGGTTCTGGCGGGCATAATGGCCCTGCTCAGAGCCCAGTGCATTCGCATTGTGCCGTATCTGGACGACCTGCTCATTACAGCTTCTTCCTTATGCCAGGCGGAGCTGGACACCAGGATGGTGGTGACGACGCTGGAGAGGTTCGGATGGGTGATCAACCACCCCAAATCTTCTCTCTCCCCATCAAGGGAGATCTCTTTTCTGGGCATGATTCTGGATACCAGTCAGGCCAGAGTATTCCTACCTCAGCCAAAGGTGCAGAGGGTTCAGGATCTGATACGTATTCTCCTGACCAATTCTCGCCCCTCTATCCGGCTAGGGATAACACTGGTGGGTTTGATGGTGGCTTCCGTCGAGGCAATCCCCCTTGACTCAGTTCCACATGAGGTCGCTCCAACTCCATCTATTGCTGAACTGGGACAGATGTCCACAGTCCTTGGATCAGTCCTTTCTGATGTCTCCCAGGGTTCGGCAGTCCCTTCAGTGGTGGCTGGAACCAAGCAATCTGATGAGGGGCAGATCTTTTCTGGCCCACTGTTGGGAGACGGTTACCACGGATGCCAGCCTGTCGGGCTGGGGAGGTTTCTGGAAGGATTATCAGTTCAAGGGGTTGTGGGGTCTCAGGAGGCTCACACCCCCATCAATGTTTTGGAGCTCAGAGCTATCCGTTTGGTTCTGTCACGTCTGACACTTCACCTCCAGGGCTAACCGGTTCAGGTTCGATCAGACAATCGAACTGCGGTAGCTTACATCAATCACCAGGGAGGGACTCGCAGCAGGAGTGCCCTCAGGGAAGTCTCTCTGATTCTAACATGGGCGGAGCAATGTTCCTTGCATCTCGGGATCTCTTTGCCTCTCGGCACAATCATAAGCTTCCATCCTTTGTGTCTCTGTCTCAGGATCCTCTGGCCCTGGCAGTGGATGCCTTGTCCCTTGCCTGGAGGGATCTGGGGTTTCTGTACCTGTTTCCTCCTTTCTCCATGGTAGGCAATGTAGTGCGCAAGCTGGCTCTAGAGGGGGCAGCAGCAATTCTGGTGGCCCCAGGGTGGCCAAGACAGGTTTGGTTCGCAGACGTCGTAAGACTGGCGGTAGATCAGTACAGGCTGCCCCTGTTTCCGGATCTGATCTCTCAGGGTCAACTACGTTACCCCACTTTACAAACGCTTGCTTTGACGGTGTGGCTGCTGAAACCTTCATCCTGAGGGAGGAAGGTTTGTCTGAGGCGGTTATTCAGACCTTGATTAGAGCTAGGAAGAGGTCTTCCTCTATCATTTACTATAGGACTTGGCGGTCCTATATTGACTGGTGTGAGGCTAGGGCCTTACCTTGCAGGGTGTTTTCGATTCCTAGGATTTTGGAGTTTCTACAACACGGCCTGGATCTGGGGTTCCAGCTCAGTACTTTTGAAGGGTCAGGTTTCTGCCCTGGCTGTCTTTTTTTCAACGGTTCTTTGCTTTGCATCATCTGGTCAAGACTTTTTTCCAAGGGGTCACTCATGTTCGGCCCCCTAGAAAGCCTTTGGTCCCAGTTTGGGACCTGAATTTGGTTCCTTTTGAGCCGGTGCAGGATGTGGCTCTGTGCTCACTCAAAAGGTTGCTTTTTTGGTGGCTATTACCTCTGTTCGGCATGTCTCTGAGTTGGCGGCTCTGTCTATTCAGGCCCCTTACGTTGAAAGACACCAGGACAAGGTGGTTTTTCGCTATAAACCAGATTTCCTAAGGTGGTTTCTGCTTTCCATCTCAATCAGGATGTAGGTCTTCCATTCCTTGTGTCCTAAGCCTAGCAATGACAAGGAGAGGGTTTTGCACTCTTTGGATGTGGTTCATTGTGTGAAGTACTATTTGGTCGCTACTTCTCCTTTTCCTAAGACGGACGCCTTGTTCGTGGTGACCTCCGGGCCCAGGAAAGGTTTGGCGCCAGCCAAGTCTACCATTAGTAAATGGATACGTCAGGCCATTGTTGGGGCCTATTCCGCTAAGGGGAGGGTTCCTTCTTTTACGATCCCTTCTCATTCTATTCGTGCTGTTGGGGCTTCCTGGGCCTTTCAGCACTAGGCTTCTGTTGTACAAGTTTGTAAGGCTGCTACTTGGTCTTCCGTTCATACTTTTTCCAAGTTTTATAAGGTTGATGTGCGGGCCTCAGCGGATGCTGTTTTTGGCCGCAAGGTTCTGCAAGCTGCAGTGGTTTAAATTGGTGCATTTTTTGCTGTATTTTGATCCCCACCCATGACGGACACTGCTATTGGATGTCCCATATGTCATGAATAGTGGAAGCGGGGTGTGTGACATACTTGGAATAATACCATTTTGTGATTACTCACCTGTAAAATGGGTATTATAAGTGTCACACACCCCGCTTCATCCCGCCCATTGGTATTCTGGATCCTTTATATGGTGAACCTTTTATTGTTAAGAATGTTTTATTGTCTCTTCCTGGTCCCCTTACTGCTGTCATATACTGGGGAATGTGTGGGAGGTCCCAGGTATTTATAGAAGGGGCTTCTTTTTTGCTTTGATCTCTGCAGAAGTTCGCCCTCTACTGGACCATAACCCATATGTCATGAATAGTGGAAGCGGGGTGTGTGACATACTTATAATACCCATTTTACAGGTGAGTAATCACAAAATGGTATTTTTCAGTCTCATGTAGATCTTACTTTGCAGTCTATTCAGCAAGTTTTACCTCAGTTAGCCTCCCAGGCAGGGCCTCAAGGGGGCTCTGATTGTTCTACTGTAAGATCCAGCCAGTTCAGTCGCTCCTGCAAAACCTGAAGCGAGGGCATCTGGCCTTGCAGACCCAAGTCAGAGGATTCTGAATTAGCCTCTGAAGCTGGGTATTTATCCTCAGGTTCAAAACTGAAAAGGAGGTTCAGATTAGCTCCAGAGGAAACGGAGGACTTGCTGTCACTGGTGAGGTACACTTTAAAAATTCCAGAGCACAAAGTAGAAATGACAATGGAGGCCAAGATGTATGCAGGGTTATCGGCTGTATAAAGACAGGCCTTTCCGTTCATAAATCTTTGTTGGGGTTAACCAAGGATCGGTGGAAAACAGAGGTATTCTTAGTATACAGTACGTCCTGCTCCAAATATAATACTTACAAGTGGGTTATACTCCGCCAGATGGCGCTGGACTGCAGAGACACCGAAAATAGGCTCCCCCGGCCCCTCAAACACCCGGGACCTCCCACAAATCCCCAGAATTTCTCTGCAGTCTGGCTGCGAAGGACGACAAATGGCTCTCTACTCGCAGGTGAGCGGGGCTATTAGCCTGCGGCCCTGTAGGGCTATTCCCACCCGTTCCACTAGTAATATGCCTCCCAGCCTTGGCTGCGCTGGTCGGGTGAAGGTAGGCAGCATCGCTGTCAGGTGCTTAGGAGAGCTGCTCCACCGCAATCCCCCACCAAAGGGTAGGCGGTTCAGGCTTGTGGTGAGCCTCTATGGGATGCCCCTCCCGCACTATTGCCCCTTGCCCCTGCCTATCGGTGGGCCCTATTTAAGTGGCCACTGTCCTCCCTCATTCTCCTTGTAGCCTTCGGGGGAAAAGAGGGGGGGGGTGTGTGTGTGTGTAAATGTGTATGCTATGCATTCTGTGTTTTACACTTTATATTTATTCTTTCTGTCTTGTGTCAGCCACCGCGCTGGCTTGCCTTCCTTTTACTGTCTTTCAAAATTGCCGCCAGCGCCGTCATTCGCTTGCTTGTCACGTCCTGGTTTCGCGCTCTTCGGGGGGGGGGGGGGGCGCCTATGGCGCACTCCACGTCATCGCTGATACCGGCCCGCCCCTCGAGGTATACCAACGCCATCTTTAACCTGCTTGGTTGGCCCATGCGCGACGGACCTCTACCTACCGCGGTCCGTAAGTGCCCTCGCGGACGGCTTTATTTTCTACTTTTCATTACTGTGTGCTTACAGTCTCTTCCTCTTATGTCTTTCAGGCTGGGGAACCCTTTGGCTTCTCCCGGCCCTCTATTAGTTATATAGCTTGTTAGGCCTTGTGTAATACTCCCACTTCCCTAGCGGGTTATTGGGGCATCCGGGGTTGCTGTATAGCGTTAATCCCTATCGGCCTATAGTGCCGCTATAATCCCCATATGGAGGCATCCCAGGATAATGTGACCGGGGTTCCTTCGGGACAAGCCCGGCTGTGTGTAGAGTGTGGGCAGCCTCATGCTGACGCTGACAAGGCACGGGTCTGTGTACCCTGTGCTGAGCAGGTGCTTGCATTGGAAACTGAGGAGTTTTGGAATCTTTGTGGCTATACCCCGTCTGATGAAGGGGAGTTTTTTTCTGACTGTCATGACGATTCTGGCTCTGACCCCTGGGCCCCGGATGACAATGACAGATTACTGACCCAGATTTTTGAGGTCCTGTCCATCTCTCCCCCTGTTGCGGCTCCCAGGCAAAGGGGGGAGCTTTTCCATACAGCAAAATCACGTTTGGAATTCCCTGAGCAGGCACATTTCCATAACCTTGTGCTCAAGGAATGGGAGCGCTCCAGTAAACTTCCCGGGATTCCTAGAAGTTGGGATAGGAAGTATCCCTTTCCTGCTGAGGTGGTAAAGTGTTGGTCATCCCCTCCCGAGGTGGATGCCCCGGTCCTAGGGCTATCTAACACCTCTGTCATGCATTCCCCTGACTCTACTACCCTGTGGGATGCTAAGGACCGGCGCATTGACCAGCTGGCATCCCATGCCTTTGCATGTGCGGGGACGGCGCTGCGCCCGGTCTGTGCCTCTGCCATTACTGCTGTGGCCACTAGAACCCTTATCAGAAATATGCTTGATAGTGCCCCTGATGATTTGCCTTGTGAGGTGTTTAATGCACTCTCCAGTTGTGATGTTTTTGTAAATTTTGTCCTCTCTGCCATAGATGACACCATCAGAATGTGTGCCAGAACATCTGCCCTTGCGGTGGCTATGCGCCGCTCGGTTTGGCTGAGCCAGTGGGCTGCTGACAACGCTGCCAAGAAGGCCCTCACTGGGTTTCCCTTTAAAGGACTGCGCCTGGACCTTTTTGCTAAGGGAGGCAGGTTACCCCAGCGCAGGCGGCAATCTCGGCCCTTTCGGGGTCAGGGTTCCTTTTCCTCCCCTTACCGTGGTGCCAGACAGGGGAGGGGGGTTTCCTTTCCTGGGACCCGGGGAGATTTCTGGGGTAGGGGCAGAGGACGTGGACGTCCTGGCCCCTCCTGGGGTCCCAAAGCAAAATCATCCCCAAAGCCCCCTCAGGCATGATGGGGCGCCCTCACCCATCTGGGTGGGGGGACGGCTGCAGCACTTTGCTCACGTCTGGAGGCTTCATGTCTCAGACCAGTGGATTCAGGAGGTAGTGTCCTCCGGTTACTAGTTGGAGTTTGCTGCCGATCCCCCTTCAAGATTCATCAGATCCCAGATTCCTCAGGACCCTGTGTCAGCTCAGGAGCTAGTGCAAGCAGTGCAAGGCCTCCTGGAGCTGGGGTTCATCTGCCAGGTCCCCTTAAGAGAAGAAGGCAAGGGCTTTTATTCCAACCTATTCACAGTACCCAAAAAAGATGGTTCAGTCAGGCCCATCATGGACTTAAAGATCCTCAACAAATTTGTCAAGGGCAGGCGCTTTCGCATGGAAACTCTGCGCTCTGCCATCAGTTCCCTGCGCGAAGGGGACTTCGTGACTTCTGTGGACATCAAAGATGCTTACCTTCATATTCCTGTATTCCTATTCCTGTAGGTCATCAAAGGTTCCTCAGGTTTGCTCTGAAGGATCAACACTACCAGTCTGTGGCGTTGCCCTTTGGTCTCACTTCAGCTCCCAGGGTGTTCACCAAGGTGCTGGCTGGCATGATGTCTCTGCTCAGATATCAGGGCGTCCGCGTGCTTCCCTATCTGGACGACATTCTCATCACTTCCCAATCTCTACATCAGGCAGAGTTGGATACTCAGCTGGTGGTGTCCACTCTGGAGTCATTTGGATGGGTGATCAACCACCCCAAGTCCTCGCTGTCCCCTTCCTTGGTAACTCCATTCCTAGGAATAAATCTGAATACAGTTCAGGCAAGGATTTTCCTTCCTCAACAGAAGGTGGACAGTCTGATTGCACAGGCTCCGTTCCTCCTGTCTTGTCCTCATCCCTCCATCAGGCAGGGGATGCAGCTGGTGGGCCTGATGGTGGCATGCTTCGAAGCAGTCCCTTATGCTCAGTTCCACTTGAGGCCTCTGCAACTTCACCTATTGTCAGTAGGACTCAAGGAACCTGTTGGGGGGCAGATCCTTTCTTACCCCTCCCTGGGAGACGGTCACCACGGATGCCAGTCTGTGGTTGGGGGGGGGGGTTTCTGGAAGTCCCTGCGGTTCCAGGGGAGGTGGGGTCCTCAGGAGGCCCACACACCTATCAATGTCTTGGAACTGCGGGCTATCAGGTTAGTTCTGGCTCACTTGACTACTAACCTTCGGGGCCTGCCTGTTCAGGTGCGCTCGGACAACCAGACAGCAGTTGCCTACATCAATCATCAGGGAGGGACCCGGAGCAAGGGGGCCCTCCAGGAAGCATCTCTGATCCTGACCTGGGCGGAGGCCAATGTCCCCTGCATATCAGCTGTGTATATCCCGGGGGTGGAAAATCGCCTGGCGGACTCTGAGTAGGGGGACCTCTCGCCATGGAGAATGGTCCCTATGCAGCAGGGTGTTTCAATCTCTGTGTCACCGTTGGGGCCAACCAGATGTGGATCTGTTTGCGTCCCGTCACAATCACAAGCTACCAGCCTTTGTCTCCCTGTCCCAGGACCCTCTGGCCTTGACCACGGATGCTCTAGCAATGTCATGGCAGGACTTTCAGTTGCTGTATGTCTTCCCTCCATTCCCCCTGCTGGGCAGGGTTCTGCACAAGATTGCTCTGGAAGGGGTGCTAGCAATTCTGGTGGCCAAGAAGAGTGTGGTTCGCAGACGTGGTGCAGCTGGCAGTAGATCAGTACGATCAGATCTGCTCATTCAGGGCTCACTACGCCATCCCAATTTACAAACTCTGGCTTTGACGGCCAGGCTGCTGAAACCTCCATCTTGATGGAGAAGGGGCTGTCTTCCTCGGTTGTGGATACTTTGATAAAGGCTAAGAAGAAGTCTTCTTCTTCCATTTATTACAGGGTTTGGCGTGCCTACATTGACTGCTGTGAGTCTAAGTCTCTTCCCTGTCGTGTGTTCTCTATTCCCAGGATTTTGGAGCATGGGTTGGAGATGGGACTCCAACTCAGTACTCTGAAGGGTCAAGTCTCTGCCCTGGCTATTTTCTTCCAGAAGTCCTTTGCTCAGCACCCTCTGATCAGGACTTTTTTCCAGGGGGTCACTCATGTGCGCCTATGGTGCCTGTTTGGGATTTGAACTTGCAGGGTGCTCCCTTTGAACCTGTGCAAGATGCTGCCCTGGCCATTCTTACGCTCAGGGTTGTATTTCTGGTGGCTATCACCTCTGTCAGGCGTGTGTCTGAGTTGGCAGCGCTTTCCATTCAGCCCCCCTACTATGAGAGACACTAGGACAAGGTGGTGTTTCGTTTTAAACCTGACTTTCTGTCTTAAGGTAGGGTCTGCCTTTTACTTGAATCAGGACATTGTTCTTCCTTCATTGTGCCCTAATCCTAGCACTGCTAAGAAGAGGGTTTTGCATTCTTTGGATGTGGTTAGGTGTCTGAAGTACTATCTGTTGGCTACTGCACCTTTCAGGAAAACTGATGCTTTTTTTGTGGTCCCTGCTGGTCCTAGGAAGGGTTTGGCTCCTGCCAAGTCTACTATCAGCAAATGGATCCGTCAGGCTGTGATTCAGGACAACTCTTCTAAGGGGAAGAATCCTCCCTTCCGCCTTACTGCTCATTCCACTCGTGCTATTGGTGCCTCTTGGGCTTTTCAGCACCAGGCTTCTGTTGAACAAGTTTGCAAGGCCGCTACTTGGTCTTCTGTTCATACCTTTGCAAAGTTTTACAAGGTTGATTTTAGGGCCTCAGCTGATGCTGCTTTTGGCCGAAAGGTTCTGCAGGCGGCAGTGGTTTAAACTTTCTGCTGTTACCTTTTCTTGGGGATCCCACCCTCACTTTATGGACACTGCTATATGATGTCCCACTTGTAAGTATTATATGTGGAGCAGGACGTACTGTACACTAAGAATAATACAATTCTGTTATTACGCACCTGTAGAATTGGTATTATGAGTATACAGTACGTCCTGCTCCACCCCCACCCTTGGTTTGCATTATCTTGGAATGCCTGTATGGTGATTGTTATCATTGTTATAGTTAATAGTTTGGGTTGTTTAATTCTCCCGGCTTCTCGTTAACTGCTTTTCAATGCTGGGGATTTGTGGGAGGTCCCCGGGTATTTGAGGGGCCGGGAGGAGCCTATTTTCATGGTCTCTGCACTCCAGAGTCATACCCACTTGTAATACTCATAATACCAATTCTACAGGTGAGTGATCACAGAATTGTATTTTTAACTTGCGTCCCCTGAATTGCCTGCCCCCCCCCCCCCCCCCCCCCCATGAGGAGGACCTTTTTGCTAATTTTCATTGCTCCCACTTCACTTTATTTCAAGATAATGCTGCCTGTTTTAGCTGTAAAGCTCCTCCATTTATTGCCACACTTATGCAATGACTGATCGCCTGCCATCTTACAGAGGGGCACAGTCAAAAAAATTTCCAGGACGATTAAAAAATCGGAAATATCCATTTCTAGTTCTACTCAAGAAGAAAGTATCGGCAGGGTCTTTGGCCAAATGTATTTCACACGTTCAGTAAGTTTTGGTCCGCCGTAAATGTTTTCTAACATTGCTCCTGATTTTCCCCCCAACTAGCTTCAGAAGTTTCTTCTTAAAGTGGACCAAAACCCACAGCGACCTATAAGATTCCCAGGCCGATCAATTCCCCCCCCCCCCCCGGGGCATCCAAAATTGGGATGCACCGCTGTGTGAAACCCCCCCCCAGGTCGCCCCATACACTTACCTTCTTACCCAGTGCAAGGGCGCATGCGCGAGCCGCAGCCGCTCTATCCCTCTAGCACAGCTATTCACAAATGCCTGGTGCGGGCACAATCCCTGTTAGAGGGTAGCGGAGGATGCGGCCATCAGCGCGCTCCGAGGACACTGATTGGACGAGCAGCTGCGCCTTAGGACCGGGAAGAGGTGAATTGGTTTCGGCGACCTGGGAGGTTTTACACAGCGGGGCAACCCCGATCCTGGGTTTTGGTCCACTTTAAAAACACTTCCCTCCTGAACCTTATTCAATCCTTTCACATATTCAAATCATGTCCCCTCTCTCCATTCTTTCTGCCAGACTGTACAAATTAAGTTCCTTAAAGGAGCACTATCGCAAAATTGTGTAATGTTGAAAATTCATATAAACACATCGGCTAATGAGAGGAGGAGTCACTTATACACCCGAACTGAATAAAACACCCGCCAAGCTTGTGGTTTATTCTCACATGGTAGGAACAAAATCCAGGGGTGACAGGTTTAGTCTGGGGGGGGTGACAGAACCTGATTTTATCTTCTTTCCATTAAAATAAAAAATCCTGGCTGTATATTTCTTGATGCCGGGTATATAAGTGACCCCTCCTCCCACCATCCAGCATATTTATATGGATCTTTATCATTGGGCCATTTTTTCATGATAGCGCTCCTTTAAGTCTCTCCTGAATTGAGGGACCCGTGGAAAGGTACATTCATGAATGCAAGGCATAAAGCTCTGTTTGGAACAGAGTGGCTGCTAGAGAAATGGGAGCGGCCATATCCCAGGCCACCCTGCTATCTGAATAGCTGGGCGCAGGAGCTTGCTTCCGCCGCAGAGAGGTTGGGGGTGCAGTCTGCAATCGTGGGGTGAGAGTACCAGAAAGTTGTTTATTCTAAGCATACAGCATGTCCTGCTCCATCTATAATACTTACACATGGGTAATCCTCCGCCAGAGGGCGCTGTTCACTGAAGACATGCAAAAACAGGCTCCTCCCGGCCCTTCATATACCGAGGGACCTCCCACAAATCCCCAGATTTCTCTGCAGTGCTAAACTGCGAAGACATGAAGTATCACGCTCTCGCAGGCGAGCTGGGCTTTACAGCCCGAGGCCCTGCGGGACTATTTCCACCCGTCCTCTTTGAGAAGATTATGCCTCCAAGCTGCGTTGGTCGGGTGAAGGTTGGGTGCTTAACGGAGCCATGCTCCACCGCAATCCCCCACCATAGTGTAAGCGGTCAAGGCTAATGGTGAGCCTCTAGTGGATGCCCCTCCCGCTCTACTGCCCCGTGCCCTGAGTAGTGGTGGACCCTGATGCAGGGTCGCCACCCTCCCGTTTTCCCCAACTAGTTAGGGGGAAAAGAAAGGTGGGGGGGGGGGGGGTGTGACAGTGTACTGTTAGTCAACGCTTAAGCCTTTATTTCTGCCTCTATCTCATCCGGGTGTCAGAGCCGCGCTGCTTGCTCTTTATTCTGTTGGCTGCCGCCGTTTTCCACTACTACATATTTTACTGCGTTGCTAGATGCCGCGGCACTTTTTCGCTACAATATCCTTGTGATCTCTTCCTTGCCTTTTTATTTTTTACTCAGAGCTTCGCGCTCTTCGGGGTGGGCGGGGACTTGTCTTGGCGCGCTCCGCGTCACGGCCGAGCATTGAGCCCGCCCTTCGAGGTTCGCTGGGCGCCATTTTGACGATCTTCGCGAGCGTGGCGGCTGTTCCCCTCCTCCCTTGGTCTGTAAGTGCCCTCGCGGGCGACTTCTCATTATATGTTCTTCCTGCTGTGCATGGCCCTGACACCTTCTTTCACCAGCGGGGAGTTACAACCTGACCTGTCTTCTAGACGGCCTACGCTTGACCAGATTGTTACGGGGTTGACCGAACACTTGGCAGGAAGCGGCCCTTGACGCCCCCGGCTTCGGCCTTTGCTATGGGTTCGGAGGAGCTCTCTTCTCCGTGTGATAGTGCTCCATCTGACGATTGAGATCTGTTCTCTGATCCGGGTTCCTCTGATGAGAGGCCGAGGAGTCACGATGATTCTGACCAAGATGACTGGGGCCAGTTTGACGTTGAGGGTATGTTACTTAGGATTTTTAAGGCCCTGGCTATCTCGCTCCCTGGCGTGGTCCCCAAGCCGAGAGGGGAGAGCTTCCATACGGCGACTGCGCGTTTGGAATTTCTCGAGCAGGCTCACTTCCACGCTCTGGTTCTTAAGGAGTGGGAATGCCCCACTAAATTTCCAGGGATCCCAGAGGACTGGGATAGGAAATACCCCTTTCCCCCTGAGATGGTTGATTGCTGGTCATCGTCTCCCACGGTGGACGCACCGATCATTGGGGTTCCTAACCCCCCCTTCTTCACAGCCCCGGCCTACAGCACCCTTCGGGATGTCGAGGACCGGCGCATTGATAGGCTGGCTTCGCACGCCTTTGCTTGTGCAGGAACGGCGCTGCGTCCTGCCTGTGCCGCGGCCATCACTGCAGTGGCCGCTAGAACCCTCATAAGGCAGATGCTTGAGCATCACCCTGAAGATTTACCCTGGGAGGTGTTTAATGCACTCTCCAGTTGTGATATTTTTGTTAAATTTTTACTTTTAGCCCTGGATGACACCATCAGAATGTGTGCGAGGACCTCTGCCCCAGTGGTGGCTATACGTCGACTGCTTTGGCTGCGACAGTGGGGGGCTGATGATGCTGCTAAAAGGACTCTGACTGGGCTTCCCTTTAGAGGGCAACGCCTGTTTGGGGCCCGTCTGGATATTTTTAAAAAAGAGGACAATTCGCCCCATCAAGGGCGGCCGTCTCGGTCCCCTCGGAGCAGGGATACCCCTCCCCCTCCATATCATAGTGTTAAGCAAGAACCAGGGGTGACCCTCCCGGGGCATGGTACAGACTCCTGCCCCGGGAGAGGCAGACAACGTCAGGGGCCTTCTGGTCGGGCTAAGACCGACTTCTTTTCAAAAAAACCCTAAGCATGGGTGAGGGGATAGCCACAGCACCTTGCTCCTATCAGGAGCCACCATGCTTCGTTCTGATGGATTCACGAAGTAGTCCCTCCGGTTGCGGGACGGTGTTTGCTGGATGGTTCTTCCCCGAGTGGGTCAGGGTACTTCCGGTCCCTGTCTTTCTTCAGGTATTGGTACAGGCCTTCCTTGGCCTACTAGGTCTGGGCTCTTTGACAAGATGCCCTTCACAGATAGAGGCAGTGGCCTCTACACCAGTTTGTTCCACCTTCTCCCGGAGGATGAGGGTTTGGCGATTGTACCCACAGGCGTTGCCGCTTGGCGTCTCTGAGTTGGGCCTTCGGCGCTCTGTAAATCAGTGGGCCTCTGGCTGCCCGTGGAATGCTAAGATGCTTATTTTGGCTCACATGTGTCTTCAGGACACTGCGGCCTTTACAGGTGGGTGTTGGTGATCATCACCACTGATTCTGGCCGTGTTATTAGGCCTCTCCCCCACTCCCTGTGCTCGCTCCCTCTTTGCTGATATATTACCTTCACCAGGCAGGATTGCAGCTGGTGGGCTCGTTGGTGGCGTATCAGATGCTGTCCCCTATATACCGAGCCCTTGGGCTCTTCTGTACACTAGGTTAGTGATCCTACATGGGGTTCCAGCACCCCTGGAGCTAGGGTTGCGCTCATTCCTCTGGGTATGGTGGTTCCTCTTGAGCTGATCATACTCAAGGGCCCTGTCAGGGGGCACCCCCTTCTTTGCTTGCATCTTCCGGTGATGGGTCACCTGGGGGACCCAGTCTCGCAGGTTGGCGGGGGGGGGGACTCTTCCAATACCCCCCCGTGGTTCCTGGGTAAGGTCCCTTAGAGGGTCCATCTTACCTACTGGCTTGTTAAAACATGAGCCTTCTGTTGACTCTATATAGCTGGACTTTTTCCTATTTTAGGACATGTCTATTTGGGGAATCTTGGCCTGTTGGAAGACAATGGCCTGTTTTTATTACTGGTCTGGAGCTTGTGGCAGGATGATCCCTCCGGAGGGTTCCTGATGTGGGCGGGGGCCTACGCCCCCTGCTCCTCAACGGTTTTCGCTCCAATGGATGTTTCTCAGTGGCAGGTTGTGCTATCCTGGTGAGAGCCATCTAGGGTGGCTCTGTTGGGTCTCGCTTATACCACAGGGGCCCCGCCCTTGTGTTTACTGTCTCAGAATATTCTGACTGGTCATGGGGGTTTAGTAAAATTATGCTTGGATTTTCTATCTTATATACCTTCTCTTCAGTCACCCTACTATGTGGGGTTCTGCGCACGGTTGTGCCGATTAAGAGACCCGTGAGTTTGTTGACCCCCGGGTGACCTAGTGAACTGTGGTTCGCAGATGCTTCTGCTAAGGTCAGCTGATCTGTTCGCTCTCTCAGGAGTGCGGTTCCGCCCTTGTCAGGCCCCTTCTTTGTCGTCCCAATCTACAGACTCTAGTCTGGGGCTTGACAGCTGATCCATTCACCCCTTGGAGGCGGGCTTATCTTCTGGGTGACTTGGTATATGGGGGCTAGGAGCAAGCTTCCTTGGCTTCCTCTTCCTCCGTCTGTTGTGGGTTATTGGGTACCCATATTGATTGGCATGAGTCTTGGTCTCTTCCCTGTTGGACGTCTCGGTTCCCAGGGTTCTAGAGTCATTACAGCATAGGTTGGGGTTGGCTCCCCGTCTCGGTATTCTGAAGATTCAGGCTCTGTCCTGTCTGTCTTCCTGTGGAAGTCTGGTTCAGTCTTCCTTGCGAGGAGCTCTCTGGGAGTTTGCTCAAGGGCATCTCCCAAGTAGTTATGTGGTTCCTGTTGGGATCCATTTTCTTTCTGTTTGCCCTGCGGATTGTTCCCTTGGGACTTGCTGGATGCTGTCTGAGCTGTCTTGTAGTCCAAGTCGCCTTTCTGGGGGCTCTTGCTTCAGTCAGACGTGTGCCTGAGAAGGTGGATCTGATTACTTAGCCTTGGCTCGATATATATATAGATATATATAGATATATAGATATATATAGATATATAGATATATAGATATAGATAGATATAGATAGATATAGATATAGATATAGATAGATATATATATATAATGTATATATATATAATGTATAGATATATAATGTATAGATATATAATGTATAGATATATAATGTATAGATATATAATGTATAGATATATAATGTATAGATATATAATGTATAGATATATATATATAATATATAGATAGATATATATATATATATATATATATATATATATATATATATATATATTATATAGATATATAATATATAGATATATAATATATAGATATATAATAGATATATAGATATATAGATATGTCTTTATGCACACTATGACGTGGTGGTATTCCGTCTTACACCAGACCTCTTGTCCAAGTGGTGTTTTATGATCATTGTTTAGGTCCTTTTAGTCTAACTATGGACCAGTATTCTTTATAATGCTGAAGTAAAGCATTTACATTCCCTCAACAGGTGTTGCAATTTTTCCTGGTGGTTTATTGTCCCTTAGGGGGACTGATGCCCTTGGGGTCTGTGGGCGCCTCCTTATGTATGGACCTGATATCGCTTGCATCCAGGGCCTCTGCTCCCCTTTGGATTGATCTTACTTTGATGCCTTCCTGTTCCTGAGTAAAGGTTTCGGCTTCTTGCTAATGAAGGGGTCAGTATTCCCGCCTGTCTGACGGGAGACCAGTTCTCATTCCCCTTGGGGAGAGTTCTAACTTTCCATGAGGCTTCTGTTGCCTGTGGGTTGGTTGGCCGTTACACTGGCCTATTCCTTTAAGGGGGAAGAATCCCCCTTTCTCATTTTACTCCGTTATATTGGTGTTTGGGTTCCTTTGGCCCTTCAGCACCAGGGTTTTCTGTTGAATAAGTTACTAGACTGTTGCTTGTCTCTGTTCATACCTTTCAAAGGTTTTGTTATGAGATCGACGTTAGAGCCTCTGCTCAAAGTTTTGCAGGTGACAGCGCCTTTACTGTCTGCTGTGCCTTGTTTTTTGGGGATCCCACCCTACTTTATGGACACTGCTATTGGATGTCCCATGTGTAAGTATTATAGATGGAGCAGGACGTGCTGTATGCTTAGAATAATACAATTCTGTGAAATACTCACCTGTAGA
Source organism: Gastrophryne carolinensis (assembly GCA_027917425.1). Lineage (NCBI taxonomy): Eukaryota > Metazoa > Chordata > Amphibia > Anura > Microhylidae > Gastrophryne > Gastrophryne carolinensis. The sequence goes on along the minus strand of CM051237.1, from coordinate 296,804,315 downwards.
ATTGGTATTATACGCATACAGCACATCCTGCTCCACCCCACCCTGGTTTTACATTCTGGATCCCCTGTATGGTGATTGTTACCATTGTTATTATTACACTTGGGTGGTTGGTTTCTCCCGGCTTCTTTTTCTCACTGCTTTTCAATTCTGGGTATTTGTGGGAGGTCCCTCGGTATATGAAGGGCCGGGAGGAGCCTGTTTTTGCATGTCTGCAGTGAACAGCGCCCTCTGGCGGAGGATTACCCATGTGTAAGTATTATAGATGGAGCAGGACGTGCTGTATGCGTATAATACCAATTCTACAGGTGAGTATTTCACAGAATTGTATTTTTTTGTCTTTTTTTTTTTTTTTTTTTTTTTTTTAATCTGGATGCCTCAGGGTGTACTTGATCAACCAGCCCTGGAGTCTTTTAGACTTGTTTCTGGCAGACCGGGTTGAGTGCTGGGGTCTCTTTAAATGTTGCATCTATTTCCCCTCCCCATGTGCACCACCCAGGTCAGTTATACATTGGTTGAGCAGGTGCCATCTTTTTCGATTTCATACTAGCATAACCGTGTCCTCAACAACGGAAGTTGTGGGCAGGACAAAATATGGAGCCATTGACTCCTGGTCTTTTTAAAACCCATTATGTTTGTTTGGATTAATTTGATGCTGCATTTGCTCATTGTGGTCACAGAAAAAAAATACTGGTCCTAACCTTTCCTCACCCTATACCATGCTTTCCTAAACCTTGCCATGCTCTCCGGCAACCTGTAACTTCCCCCAGGATTCTGCTAATTTACTGCATATATGTGTTGAGCACAGAGCTGACAATTCAGTTTTGCTGCCAGTGAAGCAATTTTTTGCTACCACCACTAATATTAAATCTTTTTTTTCTTGTTTCTTTTATTTGCAGGAAACTGATGACTGTGACGATCAAGGATGCAGTGCTGAAATTCTTATTAAAGATCAATTATTGTGTTTCTATGTACAAGGAAAATCTCACGATTTGCCCATGACCACAAAGATGTCAGAAAAAATATGTATTATTGATAAGGAGGACGGTAATGTGCCATCATTTTTTTTTTAAGTTTACATTGGGAACGTAAACCTTCCAGCGGCATCCTGATTTGGTCACTGTTGTGTGAACCCGTAAAGTCACCTTTCTGACGGTCCCATGGTGCAGTCCATTTAGCTCTTACTATGTTGCTGAATGGAGCAAGCACCACTGGCCCCATCTCCGCTCCTTCCTGGGCCCAGGGCAGCTATTCAGAAATGCCTGCTGTGGGTACACAACTTAGCTAAATGTATAGCTTGGAAGCAGCCCAGAGATGCGCCATGGAATCTCAGCTATGTGACTGGGGATGCTCACAGCAGATGCACACAAATTTTTATAGACTCTAGGATGGCATTTGCTCCCCTTTTAAAGGGGCCTACTTATAAAAGCATAGATACACTTTTCAGTTTGAATTACCAGTGCCATAATCAAAAGGTTTGTTTACCACATTTGTTATACTTCAATTATTGTTTAACTGTTAACTCCTTAAGAATGAGGTTAGTCTTGCAGCATTAGATTTTACACCAATTTCTGTGCATTTAAATGCATAGATGCCTGCGCCGATAAAATACATGCTGTAGGACATTTCAAATGTAACTGGGTGGGTGGATGTAGTCTCTGTCTGGGAGCACTTCTTTTGACCTCAATGTGTGCCTCCCTACACCAGGAGCTTCTATGTACGGGGGCACCTATGCCCGCTTGGCGGTTAAGTGTGTTGTCTTTTGCATGTTGGCCTCCACTTTCTTACACATTTCCCTATGACATCAAGAAGCTTACCTGAAGCCTGTCCCATGTGCCTCTCCTCCACTACCTGCAGCATGATGTTGCGATATGCTGTAGCAGGTCTCCAAATTTGCCATATTCCAAGTATGGAATACTTGGAATCCATAAATACCTGGGACCTCCCACACATTCCCCAGTTTTTCGTCTCTGCAGACGGCGAGCAAGCAGAAGATGGCTGTGTCTCCTCCTTGCAGGTAGCCGGGTTACCCCCGGCCAATTTGTTTCTATTGCTGCCCGGACTTTGTTATTAAACCCCTATTATGCCTCCCAGCCTTGGCTGTGGGTCCGGGCAATGGTAGGCAGCACCTTTGTGGTGTATACAGGGAGCCATGCCCCCCCGTGAGACCCCATACTAGGGGGTAGGCGGTATCCGGGTTGGTGATCCCGGCTTGGGATGCCCTGTCCCTAACTCCCCTTCCACTTCTGGGGTGCTGATTTCCCCCCTTCTGGGTTCCCCTGTTTCCCTCTGGGGGGGGGGGGGGGGGCGTTTCTACCTTAACTTTTATTTTTCTGAGCTGTATATGTGTTTGTGCGTGTTTGATGTGTACTTTAGTACTGGCCAGTCTTTTTGCTTTACTTGTGCTGGCCGCATGTGGCGGCCATTTACGGTGGGGGAGCTTCTTCCCCTCAGGCGCTCGAAGGGGGGTCGGCTGAGGGTTGGGGGTGGGGCCAGGCACGGCGCGCGATCCGTGTGCTGCGTGCTGGATGCCATTACGATGCTCTGTGAGTGCCCTGTGGGCCCTTTCCTTATTTTTACGTGTAGCGCTGTGTCTGGCTATTTGAGCGCTTGGGGCAGCTTCCCAGGTCTAAATTATATATATATATATATATATATATATATATATATATATATATATATATATATATATATTTATGCTTTTATGCCTTTCTTAGCTGCATATAAGTATGTTGGTTGTGTGTCCGATTGTGCCTTATGGGTCCCTGCAATTGTGTCTTTCAGGAGGACTCCCTATCAAGTGTTAAAAAGGGGGGTTCTCCTGGTCCTGGGGTATCATTCAAATCCTCCCACTCAGGACTTAAGGGGGAATCCCAGGTTGCTTCAACAGCATAATTCCCTCTGGTCATTGCGACTACCGTAAAATCACCATATGGAGGCTTCCCAGGATACCGGGCTCGGGCTCCCTTCGGGGCAATCCCGGTAGTGTGTGGGCTGTGGGGTATCCCTTACGGGGGATAATGTACTGATTTGCATACCATGTGCTCAGCAGGCCATAACGCAGCAATCGGGGTCCCAGGCGTCTGGGTCAGTGCCGCCGGCCTCATCACCTACTCCACCCCGCCTGATCCGGACCCCGAGTGACATTGTCATTAGCGGGGAGTCGCAATCTGATGTATGTGCTAGGCTGGCCAACATCGAGAGAATGATTTCTAGCTCTGCGGCCAGAAAGGCCCTGTCTAAGAGAAGGCATCTCTCTCCGGCTGCGCCGGTTCTTGATTTTGATGACTATGATACCCTTGACTGGTCGGATTATTCCCCGCTTGAAGAGGGGGAATTGTTTGAGGAATCCGATGGATCTGAGGATCAGCAGTTTGTTGGTGCTGATGCTGAACATGGGCAGGGGGATGCCGTGGATACCCCCAAGGTCCTGACCCACTTGTTTGAGGTTCTGGCTATTTCGCCTCCAGCAGAGTCCCCTCCGCAGAAGGGGGAATTCTTTGGGACCTCTAAGCCTCGCTTGGAATTCCCAAATCAGAAGCATTTGGAAGAAGCAAGTATTATTCTTAAGGAATGGGAGAAACCTAGCCGGCTCCCCGTTGTTCCTCAGGGATGGGATAGGAAATATCCCTTTCCGGTGGATGCGGTGAAGCGCTGGTCGTCTCCTCCTGAGGTCGATGCACCCGTGCTGGGATTGTCCAATACCTCGGTTGTACATTCTCCTGATTCCACCACTCTCAAAGATGGTGAGGACAAGCGCATTGATCAAATGGCTAGCCATGCTTTTGCTAGTGTGGGTTCAGCATTGCGGCCTGTTTGTGCTTCTGCGCTCACGGCTGTGGCTACCAGGTCTGTAGTTAGGGACCTGTTGAGTGTTTCCCAGCTTGACCCGGCCAGTGATGAGTTCGCAGCCCTTAAGCCGTGTGAATTATTCATGTCTTTTGTTTTGTCCGCATTGGATGACACAATATGTATGTGTAGTAGAACCTAGGCCTTGCTGGTGGCTATTCGCTGGTCGGTCTGGTTGTGCCAGTGGGCGGCTGACATTGCGGCTAAGAGATCACTTACAGGGCTACCCTTCCTGGGATTGCGGCTGTTTGGAGAAAAATTGGATTCGGTCGCCAAAGGAGGAAGGTTACCTCAGCGTAAGAAGCAGCATCGCTCCTTTCAGGGGGGCGGGCTCCTTTAATCCTTCCTTTCGCGGTGCCAGAGCAGGTAGAGGTTTGGCCTACTTTAACTTCAAAGGTGATTCTTGGAACAGAGGCAGTGGGGGCCTCGGGAGGCACACACCCCCATTAATGTCTTGGAGCTGAGGGCCATTCGGTTGGTTCTGTCTCGCTTGACTTTTCATATGCAGGGCTTGCCGGTTCAAGTTCGATCGGACGGCGGTCGCTTACATCAATCACCAAGGAGGGACTCGCAGCAGGAGTGCCCTCAGGGAAGTGTCTCTGATTCTTGCCTGGGGGGAGAGCAATGTCCCATGCATCTCAGCCGTTTACATTCTGGGTGTGGAGAACACGGAGGCAGACTCCCTGAGCAGGAGATCCTTTCGCCGAGGGGAATGGTCTCTCAGTCACAAGGTATTCCGGGCCCTTTGCCACAAGTGGGGGACTCCGGAGGTGGATCTCTTTGCCTCACGTCACAATCACAAGCTTCCTGCATTTGTGTCTCTGTCTCAGGATCCTCTGGCCCTGGCAGTGGACGCCATGTCTCTGGCCTGGAGGGATCTGGGGTTCCTGTACCTGTTTCCCCCCTTCTCCATGGTGGGCAGGGTGGTGTGCAAGTTGGCTCAAGAAGGTGCGCCAGCAATCCTGGTGGCTCCAAGGTGGCCAAGACATGTTTGGTTCGCCGACGTCGTACGGCTGGCGGTAGATCAGTACAGGTTGCCCCGGTTTCCGGATCTGATCACTCAAGGTCAATTTCGTTACCCCAATTTACAAACGCTGGCTTTGACGGCGTGGCTGCTGAAACCTCCATCTTAAAGGAGGAAGGTTTGTCTGATGCTGTGATTCAGACTCTTGTTAGAGCTAGGAATAGATCTTCCTCTAACATCTACTACAGGACTTGGAGGTCCTATATTGACTGGTGTGAGGATAGGGCCTTGCCTTGCTGGTGTTTTCGATTCCTAGGATTTTGGAGTTTCTTCAACACGATCTGGACCTGGAGTTCCAGCTTAGTACCTTTATAAGGGCAGGTCTCTGCCCTGGTGGTCTTCTTTCAGAGGTCTTTTGCTCTGCATCCTCTGGTTAAGACTTTTTCCAGGGGGTCACTCATGTGCGGTCCCCTAGGAAGCCTTTGTTGCCCGTTTGGGATTTGAATTTGGTTCTGTCGGCCATCCAGGGGCCTCCTTTTGAGCCGGTGCAGGATGTTGCACTTTCTATGCTCACTCAAAAGGTTGCCTTTTTGGTGGCTATTACTTCTGTTCGGCGTGTCTCTGAGTTGGCGGCTCTGTCCATTCAGGTCCCTTACTTTGAGAGACACCAGGACAAGGTGGTTTTTCGCTTTAAGCCAGATTTCCTTCCTAAGGTAGTTTTTGCTTTCCATCTCAATCAGGATGTAGTTCTCCCTTCCTTGTGTCCTAAGCCTAACAATGACAAGGAGAGGGTCTTGCACTCCTTGGATGTGGTTCGTTGTGTGAAGTACTATTTGGTGGCTACTTCTCCTTTTCGTAAGACGGACGCCTTTTTCGTGGTGCCCTCTGGGCCCAGGAAAGGTTTGGTGCCCGCCAAGTCTTCCATTAGTAAATGGATCCGCCCAGGCCATTGTTGGGGCCTATTCTGCCAAGGGGAAGGTTCCCCCTTTTCGGGTCACTGCTCATTCTACTCGTGCTGTTGGGGCTTCTTGGGCCTTTCAGCACCAGGCTTCAGTTGAACAAGTTTGTAAGGCTGCTACTTGGTCTTCCGTTCATACTTTTTCCAAGTATTATAAGGTTGATGTGCGGGCCTCAGCAGATGCTGTTTTTGGCTGCAAGGTTCTGCAAGCTGCAGTGGTTTAAAATTTGTGCATTTTTTGCTGTATGGGGATCCCCACCCATGATGGACACTGCTATTGGATGTCCCACATGTCATGAATATTGGAAGCGGGGTGTGTGACATACTTGGAATAATAAAACAGAAAAGTACAAAGATAGTACATACACCGCGCTGTAAATAATGAATACAAATCTACTAACATACACACTTAAATGAATAGTATAAGTCCACAAATTAGGTGCTCCACGTGTATTAGTCCTTATTCCCAAATGGACCCAATGTAGATAAATAGTGTAGAACACAGAGCAACCTCCAAAATGAAATAGTGCCGAAGATAATCTCTATCCCACGACACATGCACCTCCACACGGTGAATCCGCCACCAATAGTGCAAATCCTTACCGACTAGTAAGAGTATTAGAGCCTTCAAAACGTCCACATAAAGGTACTTGATGGATCTTATTCCTCCTTATAATGCTCACCGACATCCAAAAAATGGGGCAATTAAACCGATCACCGAAAAATAATGATATAAACAGAATCTAGTGTAACTCCATTTAAAACCCACAAAGGTTTAATAAGTAGTTTTAAAAATTTACACTCACAAACATATAATTAAAAGCAGCTTTCAATCAAAATCATGGCAGTGCTCGTCTCACCGGCCCTGGGATAAAGCAGCTTTGCCAGCAGAGAAGTCACGTTAACCACAGATGCACAGGTACCGATGTTGTAACTTGAAGAGAATTCCGCCACCGCCAACGCGTTTCGTCGCCAAAGGCAACTTTGCCAGCAGCTTTGCCAGCTAGGCTCTAACTAGCCTAGTTAAAGTTGCCTTTGGCGACGAAACGCGTTGGCGGTGGCGGAATTCTCTTCAAGTTACAACATCGGTACCTGTGCATCTGTGGTTGACGTGACTTCTCTGCTGGCAAAGCTGCTTTATCCCAGGGCCGGTGAGACGAGCACTGCCATGATTTTGATTGAAAGCTGCTTATAATTATATGTTTGTGAGTGTAAACTTTTAAAACTACTTATTAAACCTTTGTGGGTTTTAAATGGAGTTACACTAGATTCTGTTTATATCATTATTTTTCGGTGATCGGTTTAATTGCCCCATTTTTTGGATGTCGGTGAGCATTATAAGGAGGAATAAGATCCATCAAGTACCTTTATGTGGACGTTTTGAAGGCTCTAATACTCTTACTAGTCGGTAAGGATTTGCACTATTGGTGGCGGATTCACCGTGTGGAGGTGCATGTGTCGTGGGATAGAGATTATCTTCGGCACTATTTCATACTTGGAATAATACCATTTTGTGATTACTCACCTGTAAAATGGGTATTATAAGTATGTCACACACGCCGCTTCATCCCGCCCTTATTGGTATTTTGGATCCTTTATATGGTGAACCTTTTAGTGTTATGATTGTTTATATTTGGCTCTTCCTGGTCCCCTTACTGCTGTCCTATACTTGGGAATGTGTGGCAGGTCCCAGGTATTTATGGACCGGGAGGGGCTTCCTTTTTTTCTTGTCATCTCTGCAAAGTTTGCCCTCTACAGGTAACAACCCACATGTCATGAATATTGGAAGCGAGGTGTGTGACATACTTATAATACCCATTTTACAGGTGAGTAATCACAAAATGGTATTTTTTCATTCTTCCATTCCCACGCTCCCTGTCTTGAGCACTCCCAGTGAGAGCAAGCCCAGCAAGTAAACCCCAGTGGAATGGATAGGAAGAGCAAACTATAGCAGGAAATGCATCTGAGGCACATGGGGCAGGCTTCATTTAATTTCCTCAAAGATTTTCCTCTTCAGCAAAGGCTCCAAAATCATTTACATAACCCCCCATATCTCCCCAGTGCAGTAATAAATACCATCAAAGTGACTCTACAACAGAGAAACAAAAACAATTTAGGCTGGGGTTTGCTATTAGCGATTACATAGCGGTGCGCCACATTACAGGCAGTGAGCGGTGCGCCACATTACAGGCAGTGAGCGGTGCGCCACATTACAGGCAGTGAGCGGTGCGCCACATTACAGGCAGTGAGCGGTGCGCCACATTACAGGCAGTGAGCGGTGCGCCACATTACAGGCAGTGAGCGGTGCGCCACATTACAGGCAGTGAGCGGTGCGCCACATTACAGGCAGTGAGCGGTGCGCCACATTACAGGCAGTGAGCGGTGCGCCACATTACAGGCAGTGAGCGGTGCGCCACATTACAGGCAGTGAGCGGTGCGCCACATTACAGGCAGTGAGCGGTGCGCCACATTACAGGCAGTGAGCGGTGCGCCACATTACAGGCAGTGAGCGGTGCGCCACATTACAGGCAGTGAGCGGTGCGCCACATTACAGGCAGTGAGCGGTGCGCCACATTACAGGCAGTGAGCGGTGCGCCACATTACAGGCAGTGAGCGGTGCGCCACATTACAGGCAGTGAGCGGTGCGCCACATTACAGGCAGTGAGCGGTGCGCCACATTACAGGCAGTGAGCGGTGCGCCACATTACAGGCAGTGAGCGGTGCGCCACATTACAGGCAGTGAGCGGTGCGCCACATTACAGGCAGTGAGCGGTGCGCCACATAACAGGCAGTGAGCGGTGCGCCACATTACAGGCAGTGAGCGGTGCGCCACATAACAGGCAGTGAGCGGTGCGCCACATAACAGGCAGTGAGCGGTGCGCCACATAACAGGCAGTGAGCGGTGCGCCACATAACAGGCAGTGAGCGGTGCGCCACATAACAGGCAGTGAGCGGTGCGCCACATAACAGGCAGTGAGCGGTGCGCCACATAACAGGCAGTGAGCGGTGCGCCACATAACAGGCAGTGAGCGGTGCGCCACATAACAGGCAGTGAGCGGTGCGCCACATAACAGGCAGTGAGCGGTGCGCCACATAACAGGCAGTGAGCGGTGCGCCACATAACAGGCAGTGAGCGGTGCGCCACATAACAGGCAGTGAGCGGTGCGCCACATAACAGGCAGTGAGCGGTGCCCCACATAACAGGCAGTGAGCGGTGCCCCACATAACAGGCAGTGAGCGGTGCCCCACATAACAGGCAGTGAGCGGTGCCCCACATAACAGGCAGTGAGCGGTGCCCCACATAACAGGCAGTGAGCGGTGCCCCACATAACAGGCAGTGAGCGGTGCCCCACATAACAGGCAGTGAGCGGTGCCCCACATAACAGGCAGTGAGCGGTGCCCCACATAACAGGCAGTGAGCGGTGCCCCACATAACAGGCAGTGAGCGGTGCCCCACATAACAGGCAGTGAGCGGTGCCCCACATAACAGGCAGTGAGCGGTGCCCCACATAACAGGCAGTGAGCGGTGCCCCACATAACAGGCAGTGAGCGGTGCCCCACATAACAGGCAGTGAGCGGTGCCCCACATAACAGGCAGTGAGCGGTGCCCCACATAACAGGCAGTGAGCGGTGCCCCACATAACAGGCAGTGAGCGGTGCCCCACATAACAGGCAGTGAGCGGTGCCCCACATAACAGGCAGTGAGCGGTGCCCCACATAACAGGCAGTGAGCGGTGCCCCACATAACAGGCAGTGAGCGGTGCCCCACATAACAGGCAGTGAGCGGTGCCCCACATAACAGGCAGTGAGCGGTGCCCCACATAACAGGCAGTGAGCGGTGCCCCACATAACAGGCAGTGAGCGGTGCCCCACATAACAGGCAGTGAGCGGTGCCCCACATAACAGGCAGTGAGCGGTGCCCCACATAACAGGCAGTGAGCGGTGCGCCACATAACAGGCAGTGAGCGGTGCCCCACATAACAGGCAGTGAGCGGTGCGCCACATAACAGGCAGTGAGCGGTGCGCCACATAACAGGCAGTGAGCGGTGCCCCACATAACAGGCAGTGAGCGGTGCCCCACATAACAGGCAGTGAGCGGTGCCCCACATAACAGGCAGTGAGCGGTGCCCCACATAACAGGCAGTGAGCGGTGCCCCACATAACAGGCAGTGAGCGGTGCCCCACATAACAGGCAGTGAGCGGTGCCCCACATAACAGGCAGTGAGCGGTGCGCCACATTACCGGCAGTGAGCAGACATACTAAATACAGACGGTGTGCATTGCATTGCAGTTACAGGCAGTGTGCAGTATGCCCCAAAAAGCTTGCATTCCCCAGCTCCCGCTCCACAGAAGCACACAGTCTCCCTCTGACAGAAACACAGAGACAGACGAACCTAAAAAAACGAATTACCGTATCCGCTGGCTGCCACCTCCGCTGCCTGAATCACAGGCCGGTCTCCGGCTCCCTGGCAACTTGAAGAGGCTCCGGTAATGTATGTGTGTGTCTTTGTTTTTGCGTTGGCGAGATACGGCTGCCGCGGCATGGTAGCTGGGTAATGTAAGGCTTTTTGTTTTTTTGTTTTTTTCCTCCCAATTTTGGGAAAAGTGCCTCTCTTATAGTGGGGGAGATATGCTAAAAGCAAACCCCAGCCTAAATTGTTTTTTTTTCTTTGTTTTAGAGTCCCTTTTGGTCTTTCTCTTTAAAACGGACAAGTTAACTATATAACCGATATTCAAAAAAATTAGACAACTATGTACTTATATTTGTCAGTTTTAAAAGCATCATTTGGCCCGAGGACGTGAACTATGTTTATATGTATAATTTAGTATAAAATGTATGAAATAGTCTATTACACACAGTTCAGCAGCCCCTCCTCATTCATACAATGCCCCAGTTAGAAACTTTCAAAGCCAGCAGCACGGTTTATAGTTATATGCTGTAGTTCAAATATTCCCAATTCATCTTTACTGTGTTCTTTTCTTTCAGAAGGAACTCCTGTACAGACTATTGTAATCATAATTGTAGTTGTGACTGGCGTTTTACTGCTTCCGATCATAATTGGTTATGTGATTTACAGAAAGATGGCTAAATACAGAAATTCCACGCCACAGTCTCTGGTAAGTCAGAAGACGTCACTCAGAGGATTGGGTTCAATTACAAAACAGTGGAATGGGGTCTGCAGCTCCAATAAAATCAGGCCTCTATTGCACTCACACAAAAAGCATAGTAGCAATAACGAATGCAAATGCTCCAAAGAAAAAACTTGTGAGAACATGTTTCGACGTGTCTGCATCTTTTTTCATGGAAGCGTTAGCTTTCAGCTTGCCCCATGCTGGCTCTCAGGGACTGCATCTGTCATTTACAAGCACTTTGCCTTCATTGACAAATGCTATTAAACTTGCTTTCTTCTGCTAACTCCACTTTCTCAGTCCTCTCGCTGAATTAATGTCTGAGGGGACTTTCATTGACACATTCATGGACATGATGGGGTCATGCGCTGCTGCTTAGAAAGCCCTGCAGAAGTTCAATAGAGCTTGTTAAGAAATATAAAGCAGCACTTTGGTGGACTTTCCCTGCAGACCTGTAATGAAAAGCTGGCCCAGCAATTGGAAATAGTCTGTGCCTAGATGCGCACTGAGCACTCTTTTTGACTTCAGTTTCTGCCTCCCTACACCAAGAACTTCCATGTATGGAAGCACCTATGCTTGGTGTGGCAGGTAAGTGGGTTGGCCTTGTGCATGATGGCACTATTCTAAGTATACAGTACGTCCTGCTCCAGCTATAATACTTATACTTGGGTATCCTCCGCCAAATGGCGCTGTGCACTGCAGACATGCAAAAACAGGCTCTTCCCAGCCCTTCATATACCCGGGGACCTCCCACAAATCCCCAGATTTCTCTGCAGTGCTGACTGCGAAGACATGAAGTATCACTCTCTCGCAGGTGAGCGGGGCTATTACAGCCTGCGGCCCTGTTGGACTACTCCCACCCGTCCTCCTTGTGATGTGCCTCCCAGCCTGGGCTGCGCTGGTCGGGTGAAGGTAGGCAGCACCATGCGTGCTTATGGAGCCTTGCTCCACCGCAGTCCCCCACCAAAGGGTAGGCGGTTTAGGCTGATGGTGAGCCTTTAGGGGATGCCCCTCCCGCATCATTGCCCCACGCCCCGTGTAGCAGTGGACCCTGTGTAAAGGGTCGCCATCCTCCCTCGTTCCCCCCTTAGCCCGGGGGGAAAGAAAGGGGGGGGAGGGGTTGTGAGTATGGCGGCCTCAGTGTACCCTATTACACGCTTATGGCCTTAGTATCGCGTTTGACTGAGAATGGGTGTCAGAGCCGCGCTGTTTACTTTTATCTTGTATTGGTCGCCGCCGGGTCTTTCCTATATGGTTGTTACTGCATGGGCGGCGTCTCTTTTTTAGCTTGTAGTGACTCTTCTGAGGTAATCCACTCTATCAATTCCCTGCAGGCGTTAACTGCCCTGCTGTCTATATTGGCTACGCGTTTTGGAGCTTCGCGCTCTCCGGGGGGGGGCGGGGTCCTGGCTTGGCGCGCTTTGCATCACGGCCAGCTCTGGCCCGCCCTTCGAGGTTCGCTTGGCGCCATTTTTACTCGCGCACGCGTAGTGAAGACCGTCCTCCCCCCTCTGTAAGTGCCCTTTTATACTCCCTTGCGCATGGCTCTGACATCCTTGTTCCCTTATTATCTTTCAGACCGTGGATTCCGGTGGCTTCTCCCGGCCCGGTGTGCTCCCGGTTGAGACTAATAAATTTACTCCCACTTCCCCGCGGGTTATTGGGGCATCCAGGGTAGCTTACAGCGTCAATCCCTACTGGCCTATTGTGCCGATTAAATCACCATATGGAGGCATCCCAGGATATTTTGAGCGGGGTTCCTTCGGGACAAGCCTGGCTGTGTGTAGCTTGTGGGGTCTTACCTAGCAGTGGTGACAATGCAGGGGTCTGTGTTCCTTGTGCACAGCAGGCGCGATCGGTTCTTCCCACCTCTTCCGTGGCTGGGCCTGCACCTCGCCTCACCTCACCTACTCCCCCAAGCCTGAGTCTAACCCCCAATACAAGCGGGGATTCTCATCCTAATGTGGCTACTAGACTGGCCAGTGTTGAAAGATTGCTTGCTAGCTCATTAGCGCGTAAGGCTACCGCAAAGAGGCGGCATTTAACCCCGGACTCTGCTCTTTTTCCTATGGAATCTGATGAGTTGTTGCATCCTTACGGCCATACCCCCTCGGACGAAGGGGAGCTGTTCTCTGACTCAGGGTCATATGACGAGGAGTCTAGGGGTCATGACGAGTCTGGTTCCGAGCACTGGACCCCGGATGTTATTGACAGACTGCTGGTTCAGATCTTTGAGGTTTTGTCCATCTCTCCCCCTGTTGCGGCTCCCAGGCAAAGGGGTGAGCTTTTTCATACTGCTAAGGCTCGTCTGGAATTTCCTGAGCAAACCCATTTCAATAGCCTCGTGCTTAAAGAATGGGAACATCCCAGTAGACTTCCTGGGATCCCTAAGAGTGTGGATAGGAAGTATCCCTTCCCTGCTGACTTGGTTAAGTGCTGGTCATTGCCCCCCGAGGTCGATGCTCTTATTCTAGGGTTGTCCCAACACCTCTATTATGCACTCCCCTGACACTACTACGCTGCGGGACTCTGAGGACCGGTGTATTGACCAATTGGCATGCCATGCCTTTGCATTTGGGGGAGCGACTTTGCGCCCGGTTTGCGCCTTAGCCATTATGGCAGTAGCGCTCAGGGCCATGGTCAGGAATGCACTCGATGGCACAGATGAGTTGCCACCTGATACTGTCAATGCACTGTCTAACTGTGATGTGTTTGTAAACTTTATCCTGTCAGCATCGGACGATGCTATTAGGATGTGTGCCAGATCTTCTGCCCTGGCAGTAGCTATACGCCGCGTGGTTTGGTTGCGCCAGTGGGCTGCTGAATATGCCGCTAAAAAAAGCCCTTACTGGGCCTCCATTTAAGGGACTGCGCCTGTGTGGGGACCGTCTAGATCTCTTCGCCAAAGGAGGCAAGTTACCCCAGCGCAGGCGGCAGATTCGGCCCTTTCGAGGCCAGGGCACCCTTTCAATCCCCTACCGTGGGGCTAAACAGGGAAAAGGGGTGTCCTTCGCTGGGCCCCACGCAGATTCCTGGCACAGGAACAGAGGACGCCGTCCTGGTTCCTCCTGGGGGTCCAAGCCCAAAGCCCCTCCCAAGACCCCTCAGGCATGAAGGGGCGCCCTCGCCCGTCAGGGTGGGGGGACGTCTGCAGCACTTCGGGCATGTCTGGAGGCGCCACGTCTCAGACCGGTGGATTCAGGAGGTAGTGTCCTCCGGCTACAAGATAGAATTTGCTGTACGGCCCCCCACCAGATTCATTGGGTCCCAAATTCCACAGGACCCTGCCTCAGCTCAGGTCTTGTTGCTGGCCGTGCAGGGTCTCCTGGATCTAGGGGTCATTTGCAAGGTCCCCTTAGGAGACAGGGGCATGGGGTTCTATTCCAACCTTTTCACAGTACCCAAGAAGGATGGGTCAGTCCCATTCTGGATTTAAAAATCCTCAACAAATTTGTCAAGAACAGGCACTTTCGTATGGAAACACTGCGCTCGGCCATCGGCTCTCTGCGCCCAGGGGACTTTATGACGTCCGTAGACATCCAGGATGCTTACCTTCACGTCCCGGTGTTTCCAGGACACCAAAGGTTTCTCAGATTTGCACTGAAGGATCAGCATTACCAATTTGTGGCCTTGCCGTTCGGCCTCACTTCGGCTCCCAGGGTGTTCACCAAGGTGCTGGCAGGGGTGATGTCCCTGATAAGGCTAAGGGGCATACGCGTGCTGCCCTACCTGGACGATATACTCATCACCTCTCGGTCTCTCTCTGCGGCAGGCAGAGTTGGACACTCGGCTGGTAGTGTCCACCCTGGAGTCCTTCGGCTGGGTGATCAATTGCCCCAAGTCCTCTCTGTCCCCCTCCTCGGTGACTCCGTTCCTGGGAATGATTCTGGATACGGTTCAGTCAAGGATATTCGTTCCTCAACAGAAGGTGGAAGCTCTGACTGCGCAGACGAGGTTCCTGCTCTCGTGCCCACAGCCCTCCATCAGGCCGGGAATGCAGCTGGTGGGCCTGATGGTGGCGAGCTTCGAGGCGGTGCCCTTTGCCCAGTTCCATTTGAGACCTCTGCAGCTTCACCTTCTTTCAGTGTGGGACAAGAACCCAGCGTCCTTGGACGGGGTCTGTGTGCTTCCCCCCTCGGTCAGACAGTCCCTTGCGTGGTGGCTGGACCACAGGAACTTGATAGGGGGCAGGTCTTTTCTCGCCCCCTCCTGGGAGACGGTCACAACGGATGCCAGTCTGTCAGGTTGGGGGGGATTCTGGAAGTCCCTGCATTTCCAGGGGAGATGGGGCCCTCAGGAGGCCCATTTACCCAACAACATTCTGGAATTACGGGCAGTCAGGTTGGTACTGGAGCGGTTGACCCAACACCTTAGGGGTCTGTCGGTCCAGGTACGCTCAGACAACAGAACGGCGGTTGCCTACATCAACCATCAGGGAGGGACCCGGGGCAAGGGTGCCCTCCAGGAGGTGTCTCAGATTCTGACATGGGCGGAGGCCAATGTCCAATGCATTTTGGCTGTGTACATTCCGGGGGCGGAGAATCTGCTAGCAGATGCTCTGAGCAGGGGGTCGTCCCGTCAGGGTGAGTGGTCCCTCTGCAACAGGGTATTCCAGTCCCTGTGTCACCGTTGGGGTCTACCGGATGTGGACCTGTTTGCATCCCGTCACAATCACAAGCTCCCGGTCTTCGTATCCCTGTCTCAGGATCCTCTGGCCTTGGATGCCCTGTCCATGTCATGGAAGGAGTTTCAGCTCCTGTATGTATTTCCACCATTCCCCCTTCTGGCCAGGGTTCTGCGCAAGATTGCTCTGGAAGGGGTACCTGTGATTCTAGTGGCCCCCAGGTGGCCAAGAAGAGTGTGGTTCGCAGACGTGGTTCAAATGGCAGTAGACCAGTACGACCTGCCAGGGGCGCCAGATCTGCTAACTCAGGGCTCCTTACGCCATCCCAATTTACAAACGCTGGCTTTGACGGCCTGGCTGCTGAAACCTCCATCTTGATGGAGAAGGGTTTGTCTGCCTCTGTGGTAGGTACTATGGTGCAGGCTAGGAAGAAGACTTCTTCTGCTATCTATTATAGAGTATGGCGTACCTACATTGACTGGTGTGAGTCTAGGTCTCTTCCCTGTAGGGAGTTCGCAGTCCCTAGGGTTCTGGAGTTCTTACAGCATGGTTTGGAGTTAGGTCTAAAACTCAGTACTCTGAAGGGTCAGGTTTCCGCCCTGTCCGTCTTCTTTCAGAAGTCTCTTGCTCAGCATCACTTGATTAAGACCTTTTTCCAGGGGGTCACTCATGTGCGTCCCCCTCGTAAACCTATGGTCCCCGTCTGGGATTTAAACTTGGTTTTATCTGCCTTGCAGGGTGCTCCCTTTGAGCCCATTCACGATGCTGCTCTTCCTGTTCTTACCCTCAAGGTTGTCTTTTTGATGGCCATAACTTCGGTTTGGCGTGTGTATGAGCTGGCTGCTCTATCTATTCAGCCTCCGTACTATGAGAGGCACCAGGACAAGGTGGTGTTCCACTTCAAGACGGATTTTCTGCCTAAGGTTGTGTCTGCTTTTCATTTGAATCAGGACATTGTTCTTCCTTCTTTGTGTCCCAATCCTAGCAACGACTAGGAAAGGGTTCTGCATTCCTTGGACGTGGTCAGGTGTTTGAAGTATTACCTGGTAGTTACTGCGGCTTTCAGGAAGACTGATGCTCTCTTCATTGTGCCTTCCGGGCCTAGGAAGGGTTTGGCTCCTGCCAAGTCTACGATCAGCAAATGGATCCGTCAGGCTGTGATTCAGGCCTATTCTGCTAAGGGGAAGAGTCCTCCTTTCCGTCTTACTGCTCATTCTACTCATGCTATTGGGGCCTCCTGGGCCTTCCGGCACCAGGCTTCTGTTGAACAAGTTTGCAAGGCTGCTACTTGGTCTTCTGTTCATACCTTTTCAAAGTTTTACAAAGTTGATGTTAGGGCCTCGGCTGATGCTGTGTTTGGCCGCAAGGTTTTGCAGGCGGCAGTAGTTTAAACTGCCTGCTGTTGCCTTTTTGTTGGGGATCCCACCCTACTTTTATGGACACTGCTATTGGATGTCCCAAGTGTAAGTATTATATCTGGAGCAGGACGTACTGTATACTTAGAATAATACAATTCTGTGAAATACTCACCTGTAGAATTGGTATTATACGTATACAGTACGTCCTGCTCCACCCCACCCTGTTTTTTTGCATTATTCTGGATCCCCTGTATGGGGTTACCATTGTTATTACCAGTTTCGGTGGTTAAATTCTCCCGGCTTCTTGTTCAATGCTGGGGATTTGTGGGAGGTCCCCGGGTATATGAAGGGCCGGGAGGAGCCTGTTTTTGCATGTCTGCAGTGCACAGCGCCATCTGGCGGAGGATACCCAAGTGTAAGTATTATATCTGGAGCAGGACGTACTGTATACGTATAATACCAATTCTACAGGTGAGTATTTCACAGAATTGTATTTTTGGTCTTAGGGAAATGTGCATGAAAGTGGATTTTTCCATTTGGGGCTGCAAAGAATTTACCTGAAGCCTGTCCCATGTGCCTCTCCTCCATTTCCTGCAGCTTGATGTTGCAGTATGCTGTACCAGGTCTCCAAATTTGCTATTTTCTATTTCTACTCTCCCTCTCTTCAGCTCTTCCAGTGTGAGCAAGCCTAGCAAGTGATCCACAGTGGAATAAATAGGAGGGGCAAACTATGTAGACCTGCTACAAAACATTGTAGGAAATGCAGCAGAGGCACATGGAGCAGGCTTTAAGTGAGCTGCTTGCTGCGTTATTATTGCCATTGCATTGAATGTCCCTTTTAATTTGGAAAGTACGCCTTCATAACCAACATTTTACCAGGCAGCCTGTATGCTGTATATTCACACCCACGCATAAGAATGAAGTCTGTCCTGCACCCAATCTCCTCAGCACCTAAACCTCCCTACCTACTTGTTTTCGCGCCCTGTCTTTATACTGTGGGTACCGCATGAGCAATAAGCAGGATATCAGCTGGCAGACCTTCTGCTGTAGAAACTGTGATGGTGGAGTGAGCTTAGCCAAGCATCTTATTGAAGGGCAACAGGCTATTAGAATAAAGACACTCGGCAGTCTAGTAGTGTTCCCCTTGCCCAGATAGTGAAGAAACATGTTCAGCATGACTAAGAGCAGAAGAGTGCACCCAGGTAGACAACTGAAAACTATGCTGTATGGGTAAGGTGAGTGTAAACAATTCAGTTGGTCAATGTGATTGCTTCAACATACGTCTAAAGAATTTGTCAGAGCTAGATTGGTAAATTAAAGTTCAAGCTGCAGTCCTAGAATATATTCCATTTTTATATCTTAATATTTGCCTGCTTTATGCTTCCTCGAGGCAGGGCCCTGTTAACTCCATTGCCAGTGTTCCTAGAGAGGCTGTGGCGAGCTGGAAATAAGTCCATTGTGTGCTGTGGTTTGCTGATAAAGTGCACCCCTGCATCCAGTCAACAACTGAGCTCGCACCGCAGCCAACCTAGGAGCATGCTATCAACACTAAAGCTTACAGCCTAATAACAAGCAAACTGCCGGCCCCAGGACAGTGTTAGATCAAAGCAGTAGGAGGACAGGTAAGCGTGTAGCTTTAAAAAAAACTATAAAGGCGAGTTTTATAATATATCCTAGGCAAGGTTAATTGGTCACAACACAACCATACATAATGACATGCAGTATCTCACACCATTCTCAGCAGGTTAGGAATGATTACATTGGCTTCACAGCTGTTATGACTAGAACCTTTGTATAGTATATTCTCCTAACAGATTCTTGTTTTGTTTTTTCTTTTATTTTTTTTAGAGTTCTGTGACCAGAAATTTTACTTCACGTTTTCTGCCACAATACATGCCGAGGTATGACCATGTCATCACATCTCCCATCGAAACTCCTGTTGAGCAGAAGACATCTGTGAATGAAGAGCAGGTGAGCGGAGATGTATCGGCTCAGACTGTCTCCAATGGCAGTGCTTACCCTCCCTACCAGAGTACAGTTGCCGAAAGTAGTCTGAAAAGCGAGGAAGATGGAGAAGACACAAATTGCAATAATACTGAGAAAGGTGGAGAAGAAGCCAATTGCAGCAATGGCTATTTTCATAAAAACTGTAACAGAAGTGACTCCAACAATTCTCTTGAGCCAAAGAAAGAAGGGGACCTCTCCAGGGAGGAGCCCGAACCATCCAGGGTTGTTAGGGCAGTGGCAAATTCTTTTGGATATGACAAGCCACATTTTCCTAAAGTCTGAAACTGAGTGAGATTATACTTCTAAACTCTTTCCTTGTTCCTGTCCTGTTCCTATCATGCTGAGAATCGAGATTGGAACAAAAGGATGCAAAACTGTGACAGCTGCATGAAAACCATTAAGATCTGCTGTTAGCAGCATGTGCATGGGCTGCTTTGGGTGGATTCTTTGGTTTTCGAATAAGCACTTCTTCAGGATTAATGATAAATAGCAGTCCTTATACTCAGTCATGAGCTTTGCAGTGACAACTAACACTCATAATTTTGATTGTGAACTACAAGTTTACCAGAACAACATCTTGATTACAATGTGTAAAAGTATGCTAGATGGCAAGATAATGGGTTACTTATACACACTGTGGCAAAAAAAAAATGCCAAGCTTGTTTTTGTCTTTTTCAGAAGGAAGAAATATCAAAGGATGATAGATTCTTGAAAGTACAATACAAAGACATAGACAGTTGTAATGTGTCTCCCATCTCATATTGGCCACCAGGTCCTAAAGACTGATGCAAAGCAGAGCAGGGATTTCCAGGGCCAGTTAACATGATACACAGATCAGTCTGGAGAATGTAGTGCCAAAGAGTTGTGGAATTTCCCACAGACCTTCAGATCTAATTAGTCCCCCTTACCTTCCACGTACCCCTGTGGTATGAGAGGGCAATGGGGGTATGGCCTGTGTAGGCTTTTACCATGTTTACACCAATATAAAAGTGAGCCCCATTTAAATGTTATTACCTGGCCCAGTTACCATCCTCTTGTCATCTAGCATTCTATTGTGGCTTATTGGGCTATTTTTGTGATCAGACTTTATTAGTACTTTCGGAGTTGGATCCCAAGGCATTGTTTTATCTACTTTTGCTGCTATTCAGGAGACCTTTTTCCCCTTTCTGGCTTTTGGTAAAGGCATGAAAAGTTCTTGTAAGAGAAATGCCATGGGCACCAAGAGTTTCTTTTGTAAAAGGATATGGTTTTCCCCAGTAACAGCCCTGATTTTACAATGATCTTCTTGTATTGTCAGAGCAGAACAAATTTGAATCAAGAACATTTTATGGGGTCAATTCTTATTGTGACACACTATATCTAAAACGTTCCAAAATCCAAAGTTTTCCAGTTTCTTTAGTGATTTAGAAACATTTATGTATATAAACGAAATGGCTATTATGGCTTTTATGCGTTATTCTTCTTGGCTGCAATATATATAAGAATCACTTAATGAGTGTTTAAACCCAACTGCTTCAAAGCACTCATTCTATGAAGCTAAGCATCACCACTAATGAAGGAATTTAGCCATGATCAATGTGTATTGAACAAAACATGTAACAACATTTTAATATGTATCTTGGGGGGGAAAAAACTCTTTAAAAGTTCTGAGTGTTTTAGAAGCTAGAGTGAGAAGGTGGAAGAGAGTGATGCACACCACTAAAGTAAAGGACTTTTCCTAATACTCCAGTGTTGGGCAGTCCAAAGGGTAGCTAGAAGATCTGCTTCCATTTGTGAATCTGGGAGCTGCTCTTCGGGTTGTGGGTGAGCATGGCCTCTGCAAGGCCGACTCCATTGAAATCAACAGGGCCCTCTGTACACTAGGGACTTCATTGTTTATCTGCATCTCTGCTGTTTGTTTGGCAGTAGTCTTTCAGTATTAATCTGAAAAGAATGTACTGTGCGTGTGTGATTAGGCTTATGCGTACCACTAGCGTTATGCGTACATTCTGATAGGAACTAACTTTTTTGCTTGTTTTGTATGTATTTGAATGTCTTGCTTTTTTCCATATATACACTGTTACTGTACATTTCATGGAAAGTATTTGCCAAAAAGCATTTTATAACCTCTCTAATGACTGAAGATGGGGGGGTCTTGGCATCTCCATCCCTAATCCGCCCACTCGCCTTATAATCCTGGTATTATATTTACCTCCTCACGCTCCTGGGTCTGAAGCAGCTGCAATGAGTGCCCCACACCACATTTAGATGCTCAAAATGCTTTGCTGGCGATAAGGTGGGAGACATGTGAGGGGGCAGGGGTAGTTCAGTATATTGTTATTTAGACCAATTTGCGAATGTTCAGAGATGCCTGGGTGATGTGTGGCTGCAGGTCAACTTCAAGCCATTTATTTAGCAGGGAGGAATTCAGTCAATATGGATTTCTCCCTGTGAAGTGTTCTAAAGGGAGGTTGGCAGCTTCCCAGGTGAGTAGCTCCCAGATATTTGTCTGCATTGCATGTCCCAACTTTGGGGACTCAGAATTAAGAGTAGGGACCACACTAAATACAGAGTGCCTTGCCGGGGCAGTGTGGCTTCCACATGTATCTGCAGATATATACAACCAAATCTCTGTCTTTCCACATAGTTAGACATGTTTGTTGCTTGATATTTAGTTGATGAGAGGGTTAAACTGGGCGGTAAATTAGTTCCCAGGCCCTGAATAATAATAATAATTTTGTATAAATAATAGTGATTGAGCTGCTCCCACCCCCCTTTATTCATTTATTTAGCACCTTTAAACTCTAGCCATTTAAACTGGTTAGTGTTTGTAAATGTCTTTTTGTAATAAATTATAGTTAATTGCTCTGTATCACCTGGTAAGGCATAAAAATGTCTTTGGACTGGTAGTGACATATAAAAATGTGGGGTCGTTGTACACAATCCTGTTGTTGTTGCATAGGCCTTTATGATTTGCACTATAACATTAAAGTAGCACTATCGCAAAATTGTGATGAGGTGAGGTGAGAGGGAAGTGGGCAGAGTTTGAGTTCGTTCGTGCAATGTTGCTCATTAAATAGAGTAAAGCAGTGTGCTGTTTGAGGGACAGCAGTTGAAAAGAAAGGGAAGGGGGTTGAGTCTGTCCCTGTTATGTTGCCTCGTTGGAGAGAGGTCCCTTAGGTTACAGATGATCTAAGTCTTTATAGAGAGATACTAGGAAGCTTGATTCACAGTTATTACATTCAAAATCACGATCAGTTATTGCTTTGCATGCAGAAGGATGACGGTTCTAATCCTGCTTCCTACTATTTCATTTTTTAATTTTCCCTTTTTCCACAATTGTACTTCCCTGTTTTCATTGCTCTCCAAATTTATTATTTTGACAGTTTTTCTCTCTGCTGCTGTCTGAAGGAGAGAGACTGACTGTATTGTGGAACATTGCTTCAGAGCTGTTACATTATTAGCTGTTACAAGTTTCACTTGCCTTTAGCAGGCTGGATAGCTCAGCTAGTAAAGCTTTTACTTTTAATCCATAGAGTGTAGATTTCAAACCCGACTTTTTTTTTCTTTAACTTTTTTTTCCACAATTGCATTTTTCTATTTTCATCTTGTTTTGTTGCTCTCCAGATTTATTATTTTGCCAGTTTGTCTTTATCTCTGCAGCTGTCTGCAGTATCTTTCCATTTCCATCTTCTCTTCTTTTCAGCTTTGTGTGTTTCAAGAGGAACAAGACCCAGAATTTTCACTATCCCTAGTTTTTCTTGCCCTGGGGGCATCCCAACTTGGCTGTGTGAACCTGCTGTGTGAACCTCCCATCTCATCCGGCAAAATGTAACTTTTCCTGTCCCATGGCGCTTGCACAGGCTCTCATCCAATCTGCGTTGTTTGCACGCAGCATCTCTGGGCACCCGGAGGATTTGAATGGCTATTCTCGGTAGCGCGCCTCATTCCAGACATGCTGAGGATGTGGCTGCAGATATTTACATCGCCATGGGAGCAAGGAAAAATGTAGGTATTGTGGTGACTCGGGTGGCATTTCACACAGCATTTCCCGTATTTGGATGCACCAAGTGAAGGAGTGGCCAGCACTGGAGTCTTTTAGCTTCCACTTTAATAAATATATGTATACCTGCACAGTCATTTAAAGTAGTCTTTTTCAGACAATTTATTTTGTAGAGATTTTATACATTTAGTCAGTTGGTGGTCTCATCACAGAAGCAGCACCACACACACACAGAGCTGTTACCACTGGGTACATCACCTGCCTGGGAAGAAAGCAGGAGCAAGTTTCCTGAAGCTATTGTTAGGAGACCAGTGAGCTAAATGCTGTGGCTGTCACCTCACTTAGCAGATTCCCCCCATGTTGAAAATGGACTGGGTCATTTTCATTTTACAATTTAAATGTAAGGCATACATGTTTTTTCTTTTCTATTGCCATGTTTATACACATGTTAGAAGCTATTGTCAGGCTATTTAATTATTTTATCTTTTTTATTGCAAATTTTTGCGCTAGTGCTTCTTTAACTTTGAAATCCAGTCTTGACTCAAAAAATAGAGCTTGTGCAGGATAATACAGATAACTGAGGGCGCCAGTAACAGAGTTTTCTTCATTCTAAAATGTTTTGTGAGTTTTATTAACCTGCCAACATTAAGATAATAATATCATGTGCTTTTTTGTGCCTTATGTTCATTTTTTTATCTTCTAAATAAATTATTTTAAAGTCTAAATGTCTGTATGGTTTTCACACAGATATGCTATCTTTGGTATAAAGAAGCAGTCTAGTCTCCATATATGCAAGTCTCTTTTGTATATAGGTGTGTGTTTGTGTGTGTGTTTGGAGATATATGTATATTATTGATTCTAGGATTAACTTCACATTGATAGCCTGGATAGAATGCATTACTATAAGTAGATTGAGTTTTGAGGACATGATACTGGCGCCCCCTTGTGTGTCTATAGTGTAAATGTTTTTTAAATAGTCTTAACAGTGTCTATATGTTTTTTGGCTTGGCTTCAAATAAATATTTTTTGATACCGTTTTACATTATAGTGGTGCCACTTATCTTCTAGTCTGGTGGATTTTCTTGGGGTGTGTGGGAACCACTGCTTGGTTTTCAAGAAATGTTAGTTTGTCAATAAAATCTTATTACCGGGAGAAATTGGGATTTCACATGCAACAACGGTACCACATATATTGGTAGACACCCTTTCCTGTCCAGGAGACTCCCCCCAAACTGAAATGGAGATTTTCAGATTAAATCCAACTATGCTATGTGCACCTTGCAGTTTTTCAAGAAAAACAACCCTTTACAAACTGTATATTCTTTGCAAGTACATACCGCAAGCTTTCTAGGCGTACCAGGCTTGTTGATGTGGGCACAGTTTTCTTGAAGTAATCCCTAAATTATTTGGTGGCACAGTTTCCCTAAAAAAAAAAAAAAAATGAATTAAAGCCACATTTTCCTAAAAAGAACAAGAAAAAGAAGTTAAATCTGAAAACCCAACATCATCTGAACAGAGCAATACCCAACATGCATAGGTACTTTTAAGCCTTTCAACTGCTAGCCTACTTGTGATTTTCTCACCCTCTGACAGCTAATTTTTCACCATTTTTATACCTTTAAGTGCCAGCCTACCTGCAGCTTTTGTCACCCTCGGTTGCCAGACCATGTTTCACTATTTTGAGCTACACATGTTCAACTGTGATTTTTGAAAGGATTTCCAGGGATTTCCCAGGAAAATTATATATTCTAAGTATGTCACACACCCCACTTCAGTCATTACACTTGGGTTATACCGACATGTAGAGGGCGATCTTGCAGAGATGTCATGAAAAAATGTGGGCCCCTCCCGGTCCATAAATACCTGGTACCTCCCACTCATTCCCCAGTCTTTCATCTCTGCAGACGGCGAGCAAGTCAGATGATGATGTCTCCTCCTTGCAGGTAGCCGGCCCGTGTGTTAGTCTATTTCTGCCTGGACCCCTTAGACCCTCTTAGTATTCACCTTGCCTCCCAGCCTAGGCTGCTGGTCCGGGCAAGGGTAGACAGCACCTAATGGTTCTTAGGAGCTACGCTCCACCGTGAGACCCCATACTAAGGGGTAGGCGGTTTTGCCGGGTTGGTGATCCTGGTTAGGGATGCCCCGTCCCTTGCCCTTCCACCTTCCAGTGTGGATTCCCCCTCTCCTGGATGGCCCTTGCTCCTTAGGGGGGGAGGCAGCGTAGGGTCCCATTTCTCCCTTAATGTGTGTTTGTCACAGCTGTGAGTGTGTGTGTGTGTGTTTCACTGGGCGCATTTTTTAACAGTACTCAGCCGGCGCTGGCTGTGCCGCAGCGCCGGCCGTTGTGACATTCGGCGGGGGAGCTTCTTCCCCTCAGGTGCGGTTGGGCGGGGTCGGGCGCTCTGCGCTCTCCCCGTGCTCTTGGCACCGCTGCGGAGCCCGGCCACTGGCCGGGAGCGGCGTTGTCGTCAGGGGCAGGGCCGGGCGCGAACCGCGCCGGCCCGCCCTTCTCTCCCTCTGCTTCTCGGGTCTCCGGCTGAACGCCATCTTCCTCCGTGAGTGGCCCCTGGGGCCTCATTACTTCAGGCACTGCCTGTGATCAGTGCAATATACATTAAGCGCCTTGTCATTTACATGAAAGCCATGTCTTTTGACCTGCATATGTATATATATATAATTCATATGTTTTTGCATTGTCAGTATGTCTGCATTGTGTGTGCTTGGGCTTCCAGGTAGACCCTTGTCGGATCCTAAAGGGTCCTCCCGGTCCTAGGGTCCCTGGTTTAATTTTAGAACTCCCCATAAATCCTCCCACTCGGGACACAGAAGGGGCATCCTGGGTTGCTTATATTGCGTAATTGGGTATTGTGACTACCTATAAAATCACCATATGGAGGCTTCCCAGGATACCGGGCTCGGGCTCCCCTCGGGGCAACCCTGGCAGTGTTTGGGGTGTGGGGCATCCCTTGCAGGGGATGATGTTTTCCTTTGCATACCATGTGCGCAGCAGACTATTAAGCGGCAGTCCGGATCCCATGCGTCTGGTTCTGCGCCGCCGGTCCCTTCTCCTACCCCTCCCCGCCCGACCCGTACCCCGTGTGATGTTGTCACGAGTGGGGAGTCGCAATCTGAGGTGTGTGCCAAATTGTCCAATCTTAAAATTATTTTCTAGCGCTGTGGCCAGAAAGGTCCCGGCTAAGAGAAAGCACTTGTCCCCAGCCACGCAGGCTTCTGATTTTGAGGAGTTTGATTCACTGGACTGGTCTGATTACCCCCCACCCCCCCCCCCCCCCGCTAGAGGAAGGGGAGCTTTTTGAGGAGTCGGATGGTTCTGACGATCAGCAGTTTGTTGGCGCTGATGCTGAGCGGGGTCAGGGGGATTCTTTGGATACCCCTAAGGTCCTGGCTCATATGTTTGAGGTTCTGGCAATCTCTCCTCCCAAAGTGACTCTTCCGCAGAAGGGAGAGTTCTTTGAGGAGGCTAAGCCGCGCTTAGAATTCCCTAATCAAAGGCATTTCGACAGCATTATTCTTAAGGAATGGGAGAGGCCTACTCGGATTCCGGGCGTCCCTCCGGGTTGGGATGATAAATATCCCTTTCCGGTGGACGCGGTGAAGCGCTGGTCGTCCCCTCCCGAGGTGGACGCCCCTGTTTTGGGGTTGTCTAGCACCTCTGTCTTGCATTCTCCTAACTGTTCTACTCTCAAGGACGGTGAGGACAAACGCATTGACCAGATGGCTTGTCACGGTTTTGCCAGTGTCTGGTCGGCCTTGCGGCCTGTTTGTGCTTCAGCACTTCTAATAGTGGCTTCTAGGTCGGTTGTCAGGGACCTGTTGTCTACCTCCAGGCTTGACCCGGCTAGTGATGAGTTCACCACCCTTAAGCGGTGTGAATTGTTTTTGTCATTTGTGCTAGCCGCCCTGGATGACACCATGGTGAGGTGTAGTAGAACTTCGGCCTTGCTGGTGGCAATTCGGCGGTCAGTTTGGTTGCGCCAGTGGGCGGCTGATTTTGTGTCCAAAAAGTCTCTTACGGCTCTTCCCTTTCTGGGCTTGCGGCTCTTTGGAGAAAAATTGGATTCGGTCGCAAAAGGAGGTAGGTTACCTCAGCGAAAGAAGCAACGTCGTCCCTTTTGGGGGGCGGCTTCATTTACCCCTTCCTTTTGTGGGGCCAGAGCTGGACGGGGATCGGCTGTCTTCCCCTCCAGAGGTGATTCTGGCACAGGGGAAGATGACGTGCCCGTCCAGGTCACAGCTGGGGCTCCAAGCCCAAAGCCGCTGCTAAGCCGGCTCAGCAATGAGGGGGCGCCCTCACTCTCTTGCGGGTGGGGGGACGGCTGCAACACTTCTCCCAGATCTGGGACCACGAGGTCTCGGACAGATGGATTCGGGAAGTGGTGTCTTCCGGTTACAAACTGGAGTTTGAGATCCGGCCTCCTCCCAGATTCTTCAGGTCTCGCGTGCCCTTGGATCCTCTGGCCGCGCAGGGGCTCCGGGCGGCAGTAAAAGATCTCCTGGACATGGCTGTCATCTGCCCGGTGCCTCCCTCGGACTGGGGCCTGGGATACTATTCCAATCTGTTTACGGTGCCCAAGAAGGATGGCTCAGTTCGTCCCATCCTGGATCTGAAGTTTCTCAACAGGTTTATCCGTCCCAGGAAGTTCTGCATGGAAACTCTGCGCTCTGCCATAAATTCACTTCGGCAGGAGGACTTCATGACGTCCATAGGCATCAAGGATGCTTATCTGCATGTTCCAATCTTCCCGGCGCATCAGAGATTTCTCAGGTTTGTGGTGGAAGATCGGCATTTTCAGTTTGTGGCCCTTCCATTTGGCCTTACCTCGGCTCCAAGGGTTTTCACCAAGGTGCTAGCGGGGGTGATGGCCCTCCTCAGAGCACAGGGAATCCGCATCGTGCCTTATCTGGACAATCTTCTTATTATGGCATCCCCTCTCAGCCAGGCGGAGCTAGATACCAGGACTGTGGTAGCCACCCTGGAGAGATTCGGCTGGGTGATCAACTATCCTGCCTCTCTCCGTCCAGGGTGGTGGCGTTCCTGGGAATGTCTCTGGATACTTCTCAGTCCAGGGTGTTCCTCCCCCGGCCCAAGGTTCTTTTGATTCAGGAATTGACTCAGCTTCTCCTATCCATCCCTCGCCCGTCCATTCGGCTGGGGATGTGACTGGTGGGATTGATGGTGGCTTCGTTCGAGGCGGTTCCCTTTGCCCAGTTTCACACAAGGACGCTCCAGCTCCATCTCTTGGCGGCCTGGGACGGGTCCCCACTGTCATTGGATCAGTCTTTTCTGATGTCCCCCCGGGTTCGGCATTCCCTTTGGTGGTGGCTGGAACCGAGCAATCTGATGAGGGGCAGGTCTTTTCTGACCCCTCGTTGGGAGACGGTCACCACAGATGCCAGCCTGTCAGGTTGGGGGGGATTTTGGAAGGATCTTCAGTTTCAGGGACTGTGGGGGCCTCAGGAGGCTCACAATCCCATCAATGTTCTGGAGCTGAGAGCCATCAGGTTGGTTCTGGCTCACTTGACTCATCAGTTACAGGGCTTACCGGTTCAAGTTCGGTCGAACAATTGGACGGCGGTCGCCTACATCAATCACCAGGGAGGGACTCGCAGCAGGCGTGCCCTCAGGGAAGTGTCTTTGATCCTGGCTTGGGCAGAGAGCAATGTCCCATGCATCTCGGCGGTGTACATTCCGGGAGTGGAGAACACGGAGGCGGACTCCCTGAGCAGGTGCTCATCTCGCCGGGGAAAATGGTCGCTCAGCCCCAAGGTGTTTCGGTCACTCCGGAGGTGGACCTCTTTGCCTCTCATCACAATCACAAGCTTCCGGCGTTTGTGTCTCTCTCGCGGGATCCGCTGGCTCTGGCAGCGGATGCCATGTCTCTGAACTGGAGGGATCTGGGGTTTCTGTACCTGTTCCCTCCGTTTCCCATGGTCGGCAAAGTGGTGCGCAAGCTGGCCCTAGAGGGCGCGTCAGCAATCCTGGTGGCTCCAAGATTGCCAAGACAGGTTTGGTTCGCAGACGTGGTAAGGTTGGCAGAGGATCAGTTAGATCTGCCCCTTCTGCCGGATCTGCTCACTCAGGGTCCACTGTTCTACCCCAGTTTACCAACGCTGGCTTTGACGGCATGGCTGCTGAATCCTCCATCTTGAAGGAGGAAGGTCTTTCTGATGCTGTTATTCAGACTCTGGTTAGGGCTAGAAAGAAGTCTTCCTCTGCCATCTACTATAGGATTTGGAGGTCTTATATTGATTGGTGTGAGGTCCGGGCCTTGCCTTGCAGGGTGTTTTCTATCCCTAGGGTTTTGGAATTTCTCCAACATGGTCTGGACCTTGGTTTGCAGCTTAGTACACTGAAAGGGCATGTTTCTGCCCTGGCGGTTTTCTTTCAAAAGTCTTTTGCTCTTCATCCTCTGGTTAAGACCTTTTTCCAGGGGGTTACGCATGTGCGGAATCCTAGGAAGCCTTTGCTCCCAGTTTGGGATTTGAATTTGGTTCTTTCTGCTTTTCAGGGTCCTCCTTTTGAACCTTTGCAGGATATTGCTCTTTCTACGCTTACTCAGAAGGTTGCGTTTCTGGTTGCTATCACTTCCGTTCGGCGTGTATCAGAGTTGGCGGCTTTGTCCATTAAGGCTCCTTACTTTGAGAGGCATCAGGACAAGGTTGTTTTCCGCTTCAAGCCAGATTTCCTTCCTAAGGTGGTCTCTGCCTTTCATCTTAATCAGGACGTTGTTCTACCCTCCTTGTGTCCTAAGCCCAGCAATGACAAGGAGAGGGTTTTGCATTCTCTGGATGTGGTTCGCTGTGTGAAGTACTATTTGGTGGCTACTTCTTCTTTTTCCTAGGACTGACGCCCTTTTTGTGGTGCCCTCTGGGCCTAGGAAAGGTTTGGCTCCCGCCAAGTCTTCCATTAGTAAATGGATTCGCCAGGCCATTGTTGGGGCCTATTCTGCCAAGGGGAAGGTTCCCCCTTTTCGTGTTACTGCTCATTCCACTCGTGCTGTTGGGGCGTCCTGGGCTTTCCAGCATCAGGCCTCTGTTGAGCAAGTTTTTTCCAAGTTTTACAAGGTTGATGTGCGGGCCTCAGCGGATGCTGTTTTTGGCCGCAAAGTTCTGCAAGCTGCAGTGGTTTAATTTTGTGCATTATTGCCTTGTTTTGGATCCCCGCCCTTTATGGACACTGCTATTGGATGTCCCAAGTGTAATGACTATCTGAAGCGGGGTGTGTGACATACTATTATAAGTATGTCACACACCCCGCTTCACCCCGCCCTTTGGTATTCTGGACCCTTTCTATGGTGAACCTTTTTTACTGTTACTGGTTATTTTGGCTCTTCCTGGTCCCTTTACTGCTGTCTTAATACTGGGGAATGAGTGGGAGGTACCAGGTATTTATGGACCGGGAGGGGCCCACTTTTTTTCATGACATTTCTGCAAGATCGCCCTCTACAGGTCGGTATAACCCAAGTGTAATGACTATCTGAAGTGGGGTGTGTGACATACTTATAATACCCATTTTACAAAATGGTATTATTGTTTTTTCCAATATGTGCAAAAAAATAAAAGAAATTTTTTTGCAATTTGTAGTGTTTTTTTGTAATAAAAAATGTAAGTTTGTCAATAAATTTTATTGCGTGCGAAACCCCAATTTCTCCAGGTCTCGTGGATCCCTTACCAGTTCACAAGGGGTTAAGTGTAGGAAAAAAAAACACAGAAACAAGCAGAAAAAATATTTTATTTTATTTATTTTTTTTTAATACTTACCTCCCATCCATCCCTGTGTCCCACACTGATCAATCTGGCTTCTGCTCTCCTGCTGCTGCTGGAAGCCTTTTATAGCTGCTGGGCAACAGAACATAAGCGGTTAATTTAAAAAGAAATGACATAGGGCCCCCCCTCCCAGTTAAAAACCCTTAAAAATCCCGAAAAAATGAAATGGGGTCCCCCTTAACCAGCATTACCAGCCTGGGACCAGCTATGGGGGCTTGTAGGAACAGAGTGGAGGGGCCAGCTTTTGTGGCCCCCCACCCTGCAGCCTACAAGCCCACATAGCCTATGTGGGCCCGGGCTCTTCTGCCCCCCCCCTCCTGGGCTTTGAGGAGGCAGGTAATAGGGGTGCCAGGAGTAAATGGCAAGTCACCTGCGAGCCGCAGGTGACTTGCCAGCCCACGGCCTTGTGAACTGGTATAGGGGTCTCATGTGTGTCAGTGTGTTTATTTTTACATTTAACCCCTTGTGAACTGGTAAGGGGTCCATAAGAAAAAAAAATGACATTTATTTTTATTACTTTACTCACCTCCGATCCTCTGTCCCCCGGCGATCTGCGATGACAGCTGACAGTCTGCTCGGGTGTTTGGAGGAGAGAGCCTGGGGAGGGGGGGGGGCAATCACAGCCCTCTCCCCCTCCCCACCTCTCTCCTCCAAGCACCCGAGCAGACTGATTTAGAGTCTCGGGTGCCGGTATTATGAAGTCAGCTGCTGGTGACATCACAATGATAGCAGACCCGATCCAGGAAGTGGGGGGGGGGCGGTTTCTGCCCTCGCCGAGGAAGAGCCTGGGGGGCGATCGGAGGCCCCCCCCCCCCCCCCAGTGGAGAGGAGACCCGTCGGGAGACAGCGCGCCCGCAGGTAAGTAAGTGTCATTTTTTTTTTTTTTACAGTTAGCAGCTGCTGCTGCCGAAGCGGGGGGGGGGGGGCGCTATTCTGGGGGGCTCTCCTGGAGCCATCCGAGCCCCCACGGGGAATCGGATGGCACCAAATTAAAGAGGAGACCCGGCCGGATCTAACGAGGGGTCAGGTGAGTATTTTTTATTTATTTATTTTTTTTTAACTCTTAGGGGGGAAATTCAGGCACGTAGATTCTACGTGCTTGGCACTTAAGTGGAGTAGAAGCGAGCACATAGAATCTACGTGCTTGGCACTGAAAGGGTTAAAGCGGACCTTCACCCTGAATAAGAGCATATCTTATGTTTCCAACACCCTGTACATACAGATTGCTCACATTAAAAATCATCCTACCTGCACCTACTGCATGTTATGGGCCTTTAAACATACAAGATGGTGGCTCATGGAGCATCAGGCAGCCTGCAAACAGGAAGTGTCTTCTGACTGTGTCGCTCTGCATTCTAGGATTGCTGTCCTTTTCCTGACCCCAAATCTGCTCTGTCTGAGCAAAGCACAGCTATAACCTGCCCCCTGTACTTTATCCCGCTCTCCTCTCCTCAGTAAGTGTGATGCTTCTGAGTCAAGATGGTGGCGCCCATATCTTAATAGAGTCCTGAACAGAGTTGCAGCCCAATGGGGGGAAAGAATAAGTGACTAAAAACTTAAAATGTATTAATTTGTAGATGCTGGGGAATGTTTTTTTAGGGCTTGGGCTTTTCACTAAATCATGCTGAAGGTCCGATTTAACTGTGATTTTTTTTGCAGGAGTTTGCAGGAATTTTATTTTTTCCTAGAGTTTATGCTTTAACATGAAATGTCTTGTTTGTATTTTCTCTACTGTTTTTTTTATATTTGTGATAGACTTTTTTTTCTAAATATTTTTAAATAAATAGTCTCCTTTTTTGTAATAAAACATTTTATTCAAGGAATCTCTCTCCCAATATATATTGGTAGTCCCCCCACCCTAGAGCATGATGTGATGTCTACAACCCACAGAAGTTGCTCAGATAGTGCAGCTCATTCAGGATGGCCCATCAGTGCGAGCTGTGGCAAGAAAGTTAGCTGTGTCTGTCAGCAGTGTCCACAGCATGGTGCAGATACCAGGAGATGTGAAGGGGGCTGTAGCAGGGTAACAACCCAGTAGCAGGAATGCTGCCTTCTCCTTTGTACAAGGAGGAAGCAGAGCAGCAGTGCCAGAGCCCTGCAAAAGGACCTCCAGCAGTCCACTAATGTGCTCAACATGACCGTAACAGACTCCATGAAGGTGGTATGAGGTCCACAGCATAGTACTTACCAAGTCCAACAATATGCAGAGTGATTGGTATCTGCCAGGTAACCGCAAAATTGCCGCCCTATGCTCTTCACAGATGAGAGCGGGTTCACACTGAGCACATCTTTAGACATGAGTCTGAAGATGACGTGGAGAACGTTCTCCCGCAACATCCTCCAGCATCACTAGGCAGTGGGTCAGTAATTCTGTAGTCTGTAGGCAGGCATTTCTTTGGAGGGCCGCACAGCCTTCTATGTGCTAGCCAGAGGTACCCTGACCGGGATGAGATCCTCAAGCCTGATGTGAGACCACACACAGGTGCAATGGGCCCTGGGTTCCTTCTGACGCATGACAGTGCTAGGCCTCATGTGGATATAGTGTGTCAGCACTTCCTGCATGGAGTCATAGGCTGGCCTGCCCATCCCCAGACCTAAATCTGATCACGCACATCTGGGGTTTTTTTTTACGGTTCACAATACTTGCGAACTATCAAAGACTCTGAGAGCCCCTTTAGCAATTTAGAAGCACCAACCCTTTGCCAAAGTACATAGGGACAGCCCAGCACACCTAAGTTGTATTATTTCTGATATGGTAAACCTCAACCTACTCTTCCTTCATCTACTTTTGGGCAAGGACCAGGTAATTGTGTGCAGTCCACTTCCAGCAGTGTTGACCACCCCACAATTACCTTTTTATTCTAATTTCAAGTTTATTACTGGTCAGCAGTCAGCCAGCCAGCCTTCTATCTCCTAGCTTTTTATGCCTACAGCCTGTGACCCCAAACACTTTGTTCCTGGTCTGTCATTTCCAGAGACAGCTAGCATTTGCCCTAGCTCTAGCCTCAAGGGAAGAATTAGCCTCCTGGCTGAGAGCCACCTCACTATCCCATGTCCGAAACCAAGAAATTCCCAAACCTCCCCAAGTGCCTGACGATCTAATTCACTGGGGCCTGACAATGATTGTAGGAGTGCAATGTGACAATAGCTGAGGGAGGCATCCAAATTGCTGGAACTCTTCCCACGGCAAAACCCAGTTTCATACGCCTCCGCAGCAATCCCATGGTTTGATGCAGCCCTGCGATTGGCTGCAGCCTTGTTGTCTGTCTTATCATTGGCGGCCTGGAAAAGCAGAAGAGACTGCAAGCTATGTGACTGCCAGGAGGGATTAGGTATGTGCAATTTGCAGAGACTATACATGAGGGGGCTCCAGCAATCTGGATGCCCCCCCCCCCCCCATAACATTGAAATGGTTGTTGAACTGCTTTGACATAATGCTGCCATAAAGCCTAGTGGATACACTCCCTACTGACCAAGTACCTGTCACTGTTTTTGTAGGACACTTCCAGGGTGCATCTGACCACAGATATGGGGGGCCAGTAAGCACAGCCAGGGGAGATACATATGCCTAAATTCTTTACCTTATGCTAAATGCTCGGCTGAAAATGCAGCCCTGTGATTGGCCGTCAGTAGCCGTTATTAGCTAGGAAATAGGTGTTGGCCTGCTTTAATTGAAACAACCCAAATCTTTGTGACTATGAATTTTTATAGAGGAAAAAAATGGATTCCTGTGGATCTACTGTAGACTCCCTCTCTTTTGTAGTCCATAAGCCTTGGACATGTCAGTGTAACCTATTGAATTAAGACAAATTTAAAAATGCAACATATATCTACTGTTACAAATAATATTACCATGTCATTTCTATATTGTACATTTGCACACATATTATAGGAACTTTATTTGCATGCTAGCTGCTCTGGAAACAATGAGCTGTGTGTTTCTATAGAAGACAGGTGTTGGATATAAAACCAGCCATTGACTTCTGTTTTTATGCCTCTCCTTATAACACAGTGTAGTTGGCCTTCCTAAAGGGAAAGTCCATTTTAAATGGCATCTTTAAAGTATATATGCTGACCTTAATGTTATCTAGTATTTTTTTTCTTAGGTTTGCAAATGTGATTTATGGAAGCAGTTTTCACTATCTGCAATTTGTGGCTATTGGCAGCTGTACACAAAGTCTGTACATCAAGATCTACAGAGTGAAGCAGTAAATCTTGTACACCCAGCACAGTGCTGCTATAGCCGCTGCTGCTGTCACTGAGCTCACTTGCATGCAGTATTCTTAGCTTCTGCGTGCTCTGCTTCAATCCACATTCTATGCCATGCATATTAATGCATAGAATAGACCAATGAGTAGAAGGGCAAGCATACGCAACAGCCAGGAGGATGCCACATCTGCCCTCACATGCACCATGGGAATGCCGGAAGAGTAAATGATCCTAGAGTCATTCATCAAGGCAAAGAGAAATCATTAAGGTACTTACCTATTCCAAGTATGTCACACACCCCTCTTCCAATATTCGTGACATGTGGGTTATGGCCAGTAGAGGGCGAACTTCTGCAGAGATGACAGGAAAAAAAGGAAGCCCCTCCCGGTCCATAAATACCTGGGACCTCCCACACATTACCCAGTTTTCGTCTCTGCAGACGGCGAGCAAGTCAGAAGATGGCTATGTCTCCTCCTGGCAGGGTAAGCCGGGTTTATCCCTGGCCATATTCCAAGTATGTCACACACCCCGCTTCCACTATTCATGACATATGGGTTATGGTCCAGTAGAGGGCGAACTTCTGCAGAGATGAAAGCAAAAAAGAAGCCCCTCCCGGTCCATAAATACCTGGGACCTCCCACACATTCCCAGTTCCTTCTCTGCAGGACGGTGAGCAAGTCAGAAGATGTCTGCTTCTCTTCCTTGCAGGTAAGCCGGGCTTACGCCCGGCCATTTTTTGCCCTATTTCTGCCCGGACCTTTATACATTAAGCCCATATATTAGCCTCCCAGCCTTGGCTGCAGGTCCGGGCGAGGGTAGGAATCACCTTAATAGGTGTTTAGGGAGCCATGCTCCCCCGTGAGACCCCATATAAAGGGGTAGGCGGAATCCGAGTTGGTGATCCCGGTTTGGGATGCCCTGTCCCTAATTATATATATATCCCTTACACCATACTTGGTACGGGATTATCCCCCTTCCGGGTCCCTCTGTTAACCCTCCAGCGGGGGGGGGGGCGGTCTTTTCCTCTTTCTTTCTAGTGTGAATGTGTGTGTGTATGCGTGCTTGGTGCTGCACTTTACTGGCTGGTCGCCATTTTTTACTTCTGCTGAGGGGAGCTTCTTCCCCTCAGGCTGCGGTGTTAAGGGGACGGGGCTGGGCGCTCACGCGTTGCCACGGCCCGCCCCACCCTTCTGGTTTGGAGCCAATTGCGGAGCCCAGCCCATGGCTGGGAACCGCGCTGCTGGTTGTGTTAGTAGGGGGCAGGGCCAGGCGCGGCGCGCGATCCGTGCTGGCCCGCCCCTTCTTCCTCTGAGCTGATGAGCGGTGGCAGGCATCGCACAAAGCACGTGAGTGCCCTCCGGGGCTCTCCCCTTTTATTTACCTGACTTCGCCTTGTGCCCCATTCTGTCAGGGGACAGCGCTAGTCCTTGTCACCTTTTTCCTTGATTATGATGATATATTTAATGTGTGTGTGTGTATATATATATATATATATATATATATATGTGTGCATGTGCTTAAGGCCACTCCTTTGTGTCTTTCAGGAGGACTCCCTGTGCCTTGCTTAAAAGGGGGTTCTCCCGGTCCTAGGGTCCCTAGCAAATTTGGGGCACTCAAAAATCCTCTGACTTGGGACTTAAGGGGCATCCCGGGTGGCTTACCAGCGTAATTCCCTCGGGTCATTGCAACTACCTTAAAATCACCATATGGAGGCTCCACAGGATACCGGGCTTGGGCTCCCCTTGGGACAATCCCGGCTATGTGTGGGTTTTGGGGTATCCCTTACAGGGGAGAATGGGCTTATTTGCATACCATGTGCGCAACAGGCCATATCGCGGCAGTCGGGACCCCAGGCGTCTGGGTCAGTGCCGCCCGCCTCTCCTACCCCACCCCGCATCATCCGTACCCCAAGTGACACTGTCATTAGTGGGGAGTCACACTCGGATGTATGTGTCAGGCTGGCCAACCTCGAGAAAATTATTTCTAGCTCAGTGGGCAGAAAGGCCACTGCTAAGAAAAGGCATCTGTCACCGGCTACGCCGGTAATTGATTTTGATGATTATGACTCACCTGATTGGGCTGATTATTCCGCGGTTGAGGAAGGGGAATTGTTTGAGGAATCTGAGACTGAGGAATTGCAGTTCTTTGATTCTGATGCCGGGCAGGCGCTGGGGGTACGCTGTTGATACCCCCAGGGTCCTGACCCATCTGTTTTAGGTTCTGGATATTTTCCCACCAGCGGAGGCCCCTCCGAAGAAGGGGGAATTCTTTGGGTTTTCTAAGCCCCGCTTGGAGTTTCCAAATCAGGATCATTTTGACAGCATGATTCTTAGAGAATGGGAGAAGCCTTGTCGCCTTCACAGTGTTCCTCAAGGATGGGATAGGAAGTATCCCTTTCCGATGGATGCGGTGAAGCGCTGGTCTTCCCCTCCCGAGGTTGATGCGCCCATTCTAGGATTGTCCAACACCTCCGTTGTACATACTCCTGACACCACTACCCTTAAGGATGGCGAGGACAAGCGCATTGATCAGATGGCATGTCATGCCTTTGCCAGTGTGGGTTCTGCCTTGCGGCCTGTCTGTGCATCGGCACTCGTGGCTGTGGCCACCAGGTTGGAGATCAGGGACATGTTAAATGGGTCCCAGCTCAACCCGGACAGCGTTGAATTCACAGCCCTTAAGAGGTGTGAATTGTTCATGAATTTTGTTTTGTCGGCTATGGACGGCACTATTACCATGTGTAGTAGAACTTCGGCCCTGTTGGTGGCCATGCGCCGATCGATCTGGCTGCGCCTGTGGGCGGCTGACATTGCGGCCAAGAAGTCACTTACAGCTTTGCCCTTTTTGGGGACGTGGCTGTTTGGAGACAAATTGGATTCTGTGGCGAAGGGTGGGAAGCTGCGTCGCTCCTTTCGGGGGGCAAGCTCCTTTAATCCTTCCTTTCGCGGTGCCAGAGGGGGCAGAGGTCTTGCCTACTCTGGCTTTAGTGGTGATTCCTGGAACAGAGGTAGAGGACGTGCCCGTACAGCCTCTACCTGGGGTTCCAGGCCCAAGCCCGCTGCCAAGCCAGCTCAACAATGAGGAGGCGCCCTCACCCTTGCGGGTGTGGGGACGGCTGCGGCTCTTCTTCCAGGTCTGGGCCCAGGAGGTCACAGACAAGTGAATATTGGAAGTGATCTCGTCAGGGTACAAACTGGAGTTCGAGTCCCAGCCTCCTCCCAGATTACTAAGGTCTCGGGTGCCATCGGATCCTCGGGCGGTGCAGGGGCTCCTGTTGGCTGTAAAGAATCTCCCGGACATATGCCCGGTGCCTCTTTCAGAGAGAGGCCGGGGCTATTATTCCAACCTCTTCAGCCATCGGTTCCCTTCGTCAGGGGGATTTCATGACGTCCATAGACATCAAGGATGCTTACCTTCATGTACCAATTTTCCCAGCACACCAGAGATTTCTCAGGTTCGTGGTGGGAGATCAGCATTTTCAGTTTGTGGCCCTCCCGTTCGGGCTGACCTCGGCACCAAGGGTGTTTACCATGGTTCTGGCGGGCATAATGGCCCTGCTCAGAGCCCAGGGCATTCGCATTGTGCTGTATTTGGACGACCTACTCATTTCAGCTTCTTCCCTCTGCCAAGCGGAGTTGGACACCAGGACAGTGGTGGCGATGCTGGAAAGGTTCGGATGGGTGATCAACCACCCCAAGTCTTCTCTCTCCCCATCAAGGGAGATCTTTCTGGGCATGAATCTGGATACCATTCAGGCCAGAGTGTTCCTACCTCAGCCAAAGGTGCAGAGGGTTCAGGATCTGATACGTGTTCTCCTGACCAACCCTCGCCCTTCCATTCGGCTAGGGTTTGATGGTGGCCTCCTTCGAGGCGGTCCCCTTTGCTCAATTCCACATGAGGTCGTTACAACTCCATCTATTGCTGAAATGGGACAGATGTCCTCAGTCCTTGGATCAGTCATTTCTGATGTCTCCCAGGGT
Organism: Gastrophryne carolinensis; assembly: GCA_027917425.1. Taxonomy (NCBI): domain Eukaryota; kingdom Metazoa; phylum Chordata; class Amphibia; order Anura; family Microhylidae; genus Gastrophryne; species Gastrophryne carolinensis. Next base: position 296,765,469 of record CM051237.1, on the reverse strand, counting down.
TCAGCAGTCCCTTCAGTGGTGCCTGGAATCAAGCAATCTGATGAGGGGCAGATCGTTCCTGGCCCCTCGTTGGGAGATGGTTATCACGGATGCCAGCCTGTCGGGATGGGGAGGTTTCTGGAAAGATCAGTTCCAGGAGTTGTGGGGTCCACAGGGTGGACCACAGGGTGTTTCGGGTCCTGTGTCACAAGTGGGGGACTCCGGAGGTGGATCTCTTTGCCTCTCGGCACAATCACAAGCTCCCAACCTTTGTATCTCTGTCTCAGGGTCCTCTGGCCCTGGCAGTGGATGCCTTGTCCCTTGCCTGGAGGGATCTGGGGTTTCTGTACCTGTTTCCCCCCTTCTCCATGGTGGGCAAGGTAGTGCGCAAGCTGGCTCTAGAGGGGGCACCAGCAATTCTGGTGGCCCCAAGGTGGCCAAGACAGGTTTGGTTCGCAGACGTCGTAAGATCGGCGGTAGATCAGTACAGGCTGCCCCTGTCTCCGGATCTGATCTCTCAGGGTCAACTACGTTACCCCAATTTACAAACGCTTGCTTTGACGGCGTGGCTGCTGAAACCTTCATCCTGAGGGAGGAAGGTTTGTCTGAGGCGGTTATTCAAACCTTGATTAGAGCTACTATAGGACTTGGCGGTCTTATATTGACTGGTGTGAGGCTAGGGCCTTACTTTGCAGGGTGTTTTCGATTCCTAGGATTTTGGAGTTTCTACAACACGGTCTGGATCTGGGGTTCCAGCTCAGTACTTTGAAGGGTCAGGTTTCTGCCCTGGCTGTCTTTTTTCAAAGGTCTTTTGCTTTGCATCATCTGGTCAAGACTTTTTTCCAAGGGGTCACTCATGTTTGGCCCCCTAGAAAGCCTTTGGTTCCCGTTTAGGACCTAAATTTGGTTCTTTCGGCCCTCCAGGGGCCTCCCTTTGAACCGATGCAGGATGTCGCTCTCTCAAAAGGTTGCCTTTTTGGTGGCTATTACCTCTGTTTGGCGTGTCTCTGAGTTGGCGGCTCTGTCTATTCAGGCCCCTTACTTTGAGAGACACCAGGATAAGGTGGTTTTTCGCTTTAAACCAGATTTCCTTCCTAAGGTGGTTTCTGCCTTCCATCTCAATCAGGATGTGGTTCTCCCTTCCTTGTGTCCTAGCCTAGCAATGACAAGGAGAGGGTTTTGCACTCTTTGGATGTGGTTCGTTGTGTGAAGTACTATTTGGTTGCTACTTCTGCTTTTCGTAAGAGGGGCGCTTTGTTCGTGGTGCCTTCTGGGCCCAGAAAAGGTTTGGCGCCCGCCAAGTCTACCATTAGTAAATGGATACGCCAGGCCATTGTGGGGGCCTATTCTGCTAAGGGGAGGGTTCCTCCTTTTAAGATCACTGCTCATTCTACTCGTGCTGTTGGGGCTTCCTGGGCTTTTCAGCACCAGGCTTCTGTTGAACAAGTTTGTAAGGCTGCTACTTGGTCTTCCGTTCATACTTTTTCAAAGTATTATAAGGTTGATGTGCTGGCCTCAGCGGATGCTGTTTTTGGCCGCAAGGTTCTGCAAGCTGCAGTGGTTTAAATTGGTGCATTTTTTTGCTGTATTTGAATCCCCACCCATGATGGACACTGCTATTGGATGTCCCATATGTTATGAATAGTGGAAGCGGGGTGTGTGACATACTTGGAATAATACCATTTTGTGATTACTCACCTTTAAAATGGGTATTATAAGTATGTCACACACCCCGCTTCATCCCGCCCTTTTGTATTCTGGATCCTTTATATGGTGAACCTTTTTATGGTTAAGAATGTTTTATTAGCTCTTCCTGTCCCCTTACTGCTGTCATATACTGGGGAATGTGTGGGAGGTCCCAGGTATTTATGGACCGGAAGGGGCTTCTTTTTTGCTTTCATCTCTGCAGAAGTTCGCCCTCTACTGGACCATAACCCATATGTCATGAATAGTGGAAGCGGGGTGTGTGACATACTTATAATACCCATTTTACAGGTGAGTAATCACAAAATGGTATTTTTGCTTCTATTGCTGCCCGGACCTTGTTATTTAAACCCTTACTATGCCTCCCAGCCTTGGCTGTGGGTCCGGGGAATGGTAGGCAACACCCTTGAGGTGTATCCAGGGAGCCATGCTCCCCCGTGAGACCCCATACTCAGGGGTAGGCGGTGCCCGGGTTGGTGATCCCGGTTTGGGATGCCCGTCCCTACCTTATTCCCACCACTTCCTTAGTGCGGGATTCCCCCCCCCTCCAGGTCTCCCTGCGCCCCTCTTCTGGGGTGGGGGCAGCCTGTTCCCATAATCTGTTCTTTTATTGTTGTGTGTGGATGTGTGTTTGAGTCTTTGACTTCCCCCACGACATGTGTGCTGGCCGCGTTTGGTGGCCATCGTATGTGGGGGAGCTTCTTCCCCTCAGGTGCTCTAAGGGGGCCCGCCCCCCTCTGTCTCTGGCTCCATCGCGGAGCCCAGCCATTTGCTGGGAGCCGCGTCTGTCTCTTGCTGCGGGAGAGGGGCGGGGCCAGGCGCGGCGTGATCCGCGCTGGCCCGCCCTTCTCCGCCCTTCTCCTCTCTCTAACTCTCTCTCTCAGGACTTGGGCTGCTGGCCGGACGCCAGACGCCATTGCTGTCTGTGAGTGCCCTGTCGGGGCTCCCTCTGTACTTGTCATTGCGCTGCGGGTACCCCCTTTTTTAGCGTTTTGGGGCTGCTTGCCCAGGCCTTAATATATTGTATATATATATTTTTATATATCTGATTTATCAGTGTGTTATTTTGTGTGCATGACTGTGTCTCCTGATGGTCCCTTCACATCTTTCTGGAGGACTCCCTATCAATTGTAATAAAAGGGGGTTCTCCCGGTTCTAGGGTCCCTTGGTGTTGAATTGGGGTACCATACAAATCCTCCCACTAGGGGCTTAAAGGGGCATCCCAGGTAGCTTAAGCAGCGTAATTCCCTCTGGTCCTTGCGACTACCTTAAAATCACCATATGGAGGCTCCCCAGGATACCGGGCTTGGGCTCAGTTTGGGACAATGCGGCAGTCGGGGTCCCAAGCGTCTGGGTCCGTGCCTCCGGCCTCATCATCTACTCCACCCCGCCTTATTCATACCCCAAGTGACACTGTCATTAGCGGGGAGTCGCAATTCAATGTATTTACTAGATTGGCCAACATCGGAAAATTGAGTTCTAGCTCTGTGGCCAGAAAGGCCAGGCCCCGGCTAAGAGAAGGTACCTGTCTCTGGCGGCGCCGGTACTGGATTTTGATGACTATGATTCCCTTGACAGGTCTGATTATTCCCCACTTGAGGAGGGGGAATTGTTTGAGGAATCTGATGCTGATGATCAGCAGTTTTTTGATACTGATGCTGGGTAGGTGCTGGGGGATGCCGTGGATACCCCCAAAGTCCTGGCCCATCTATTTGAGATACTGGCTTTTTCTCTGCCAGCGGAGTCCCCTCCGCAGAAGGGTGAATTCTTTGGAACTTCTAAGCCTCGCTTGGAGTTCCCAAATCAGAATCATTTTGAAAACATGATTCTTAAGGAAGGGGAGAGGCCTAGCCGGCTCCCCGGTGTTCCTCAGGGATGGGATAGAAAGTATCCCTTCCCGGTGGACGCGGTGAAGCGCTGGTCGTCCCCTCCCGAAGTCGATGCGCCCGTTCTGGGATTGTCCAACTCCTCCGTTGTGCATTCTTCAGACGCCACCACTCTTAAAGATGGTGAGGACAACCGCATTGATCAGATGGCATGCTATGCCTTTGCCAGTGTGGGTTCAGCCTTATGGCCTGTTTGTGCCTCGGCACTCGTGGCTGTGGCTACCAGGTCTGTGGTTAGGGACCTGTTGAGTGGTTTCCAGCTTAACCCGACCAGTGTTGAATTCACAGCCCTTAAGCGGTGTGAATTGTTCATGACCTTTGTTTTATCTGCTATGGATGACACAATTATTATGTGTATTGGAACCTCGGCATTGCTGGTGGCTATTCGCCGATTGGTTTGGTTACGCCAGTGGGTGGCTGACATTGCGGCTAAGAAATCACAGGGCTACCCTTCCTGGGTACACGGCTGTTCGGAGATAAATTGGATTCAGCGGCGAAAGGTGGGAAGTTACCAGCGTAAGAAGCAGCGTCGCTCCTTTCGGGGGGCAGGCTCTTTCAATCCTTCCTTTCGTGGTGCCAGAGCGGGCAGATGTTTTTGCCTACTCTAACTTCAGGGGTGATTCCTGGAACAGAGGCAGAAGACGCGCATGTCCAGGCCCTAACTGGGGTTCCAAACCCAAGCTCGCTGCCAAGCCAGCTCAACAATGAGGGGGCGCCCTCACCCTTGCGGGTGGGGGGGGACGGCTGCGGCACTTCTTCTTCCAGGTCTGGGCCCGGGAGGTCACAGACAAATGGATCTTGGAAGTGGTTTCTTCTGGGTACAAACAATGGAGTTCGAGTACCATCCTCCTCCCAGATTCCTAAGGTCTCGGGTGCCCTCGGGCTGCGTAGGCGGTCCTGTTGGCTGTAAGGAATTTTATGGACATGGAAGTCATATGCCCGGTGCCTTTCTCAGAGTGAGGCCGGGGCTATTATTCCAACCTATTCATGGTTCCCAAAAAGGATGGCTCCATAAGACCCATTCTGGATTTGAAGCTTCTGAACAGGTTCATCAGAACCAAGAAGTTCCGCATGGAGACTCTGCGCTCAGCCATCAATTCCCTTCGCCAGGGGGATTTCATGACGTACATAGACATCAAGGATGCTTAATTTCTTATACCAATCTTCCCAGCACACCAGAGATTCTCAGGTTCGTGGTGGGAGATCAGCATTTTCGGTTTGTGACCCTACTGTTCGGGCTGACCTCGGCACCAAGGGTGTTCAACAAGGTGCTAGCAGGCATAATGGCCCTTCTCAGAGCCCAGGGCATTCGCATTGTGCCGTATCTGGACGGCCTCCTCATTACGGCATCCTCTCTGTCTGGCGAAATAGACACAAGGACGGTGGTGGCGACGCTGGAGAGGTTCGGCTGGGTGATCAAACATCCTAGTCTGCTCTAATAACAGTCCACGGTGCAGATGGTTCAGGATCTGATACGTCTTCTCCTGTCCAACTCTCGCCCTTCTATCCGGCTAGGGATGAGACTGGTGGGATTGATGGTGGCTTCCTTCGTGGCAGTTCTCTTTGCTCAGTTCCACATGAGGTTGCTCCAACTCTATCTATTGTTGGCCTGGGACAGATGTCCGCTGTCATTGGATCAGTCATTCCTGAGGTCTCCCCAGGTTCGGCAGTACCTTCAGTGGTGGCTGGAACCAAGCAATCTGTTGAGGGGCAGATCTTTTCTGACCCCATGTTGAGATACGGTTACCACAGAGGTTGGTTCTGTCATGCCTGACGCACCACCTTCGGGGCTTACCAGTTCAGGTTCGATCAGTCAATCGAACTGCGGTCGCTTACATCGATCACCAAGGAGGGACTCGCGACAGGAGTGCCCTCAGGGAGGTTTCTCTGATTCTTGCTTGGGCAGAGAGCATGCATTTCAGCTGTTTACATTCCGGGAGTGGAAATCATGGAGGCGGACTCCCTGAGCAGGGGATCCTCTCGTTGAGGGGAATGGTCTCTCAACCACAAGGTATTCGGTCTCTTTGTCACAAGTGGGGGATTCCGGAGGTGGATCTCTTTGCCTCACGTCACAATCACCAGCTTCCTGCTTTTGTGTCTCTGTTTCAGGATCCTCTGGCCCTGGCAGTGGACGCCATGTCTCTTGCCTGGAGGGATCTGGGGTTACTGTACCTGTTTCCCCCCTTCTCCTTGGTAGGCAAGGTGGTGCACAAGCTGGCTCTAGAGGATGCGCCAGCAATCCTGGTGGCCCCGAGGTGGCCAGGACAGGTTTGGTTGGCAGACGTCGTAAGGCTGGCGGTAGATCAGTACAGGCTGCCCCTGTTTCCGGATCTGATCACTCAAGGTCAACTACGTTACCCCTATTTACAAATGCTGACTTTGACGGTGTGGCTGCTGATACCTCCACCTTAAGGGAGGAAGGTTTGTCTGATGCTGTGATTCAGACTCTTGTTAGAGCTAGGAAGAGATCTTCCTCTAACATCTACTACAGGACTTTGAGGTCCTATATTGACTGGTGTGAGGCTAGGACCTTGCCTTGCGGGTGTTTTCGATTCTTAGGATTTTGGAGTTTCCTCAACACGGTCTGGAACTGGGGTTCCAGCTTAGTGCCTTGAAAGGGCAGGTCTCTGCCCTGGCGGTCTTCTTTCGAAGGTCTTTTGTTTGGCATCCTCTGGTAAAGACCTTTTTTTCCAGGGGGTCACTCATGTGCGGCCCCCTAGAAAGCCTTTGTTGCCCTTTTGGGATTTTAATTTGGTTCTGTCGGCCCTCCAGTGGCCTCCTTTTGAGCCGGTGCAGGATGTTGCATTTTCTATGCTCACTCAAGAGGTTGCCTTTTTGGTGGCTATTACCTCTGTTCGGCGTGTCTCTGAGTTGGCGGTTCTGTCCATTCAGGCCCCTTACTTTGACAGACACCAGGACAAGGTGGTTTTTCGCTTTAAACCAAATTTCCTTTCTAAGGTGGTTTCTGACTTCTATTTCAATCAGGATGTAGTTCTCCCTTCCTTGTGTCCTAAGCCTAGCAATGACGAGGAGAGGGTTTTGCACTCTTTGGATGTGGTTCGTTGTGTGAAGTACTATTTGGTGGCTACTTCTCTTTTTCGTAAGACGGACGCCTTGTTCGTGGTGCCCTCCGGGCCCAGGAAAGGTTTGGCGCCCGCTAAGTCTACCATTGGTAAATGGATACGCCAGGCCATTGTTGGGGCCTATACTGCCAAGGGGAGGGTTCCCCCTTTTTCAGATCACTGCTCATTCTACTCGTGCTGTTGGGACTTCTTGGGCTTTTCAGCACCAAGTTTCTGTTGAACAAGTTTGGAAGGCCGCTACTTGGTCTTCCGTTCATAATTTTTCCGAGTTTTATAAGGTTGATGTGCGGGCCTCAGCGGATGCTGTTTTTGGCCGCAAGGTTCTGTAAGCTGCAGTGGTTTAATTTTGTGCATTTTTGCCGTATTGGGATCCCCACCCATGATGGACACTGTTATTGGATGTCCCACATGTCATGAATAGTGGAAGCGGGGTGTGTGACATATTTGGAATAATAGCATTTTGTGATTACTCACCTGTAAAATGGGTATTATAAGTATGTCACACACCCCGCTTCATCCCGCCCTTTTTTGTATTCTGGATCCTTTATATGGTGAACCTTTTATGATTAAGATTTTTATAATTGGCTCTTCCTGCTCCCCTTACTGCTTTCCTATACTGGGTAATGTGTGGGAGGTCCCAGGTATTTTTGGCCCGGGAGGGGCTTCCTTTTTTTCCTGTCATCTCTGCAGAAGTACTCCCTCTACTGGCCATAACCCACATGTCATGAATATTGGAAGCGGGGTGTGTGACATACTTATAATACCCATTTTACAGGTGAGTAATCACAAAATGGTATTTTTGTCCTACGCAGCTGATCAGTGCTAGTTCGGCAATCAGGTACTCACCTGAATGCTGGATCTGAGCCACTCAGAAGCTGCCACATCCGGCACCACCGCAGGGCCTGAACTTCATTCACCGGTGCTTGCAAGTTGGATTCGACCCCCTGCCATCAGTCACGGCACAGCTATGCCCTCTCCATTCACTACAAAAATGGGGGTGTCTGGCCTTGGCAAAAGCCCGCCATTTAAATGAATGGAGAGGGTGTGGCATCACTCTGTGACTGATAGCAGGTGGTGATCTCGACCAGCCATCAAACCGGACCCATATGTATTGGCCCTGGAAGGTGCAGGATGCAGAAGCTGCAGCAGGGGCTCTGGTCCAGAGACAAAGTGAGTTACTGATCATATACTAGCACCGATTAGCTGTGCAGGGCAAAAAGATGCTTTTCTCAGACTTCAGACTAATTCAGAGACGAATAGGTTAACCTCTCCCGAAGGGTGTGGTCTGCAAGAACAAAGGTGTGTCTCCACCTCCCGGGCCTATAGCCACCTGGCTGACCTTGATCCACTTCAGTTTCCTTTCTTGCAGTGGTCACTGCAAGGAATTATCTGAACTCCTCTCCCATTTACTTTTTGTTTTAAAAGGAATTATGCCTTGGAAGCGGGGGTAATGGAAACTTGACTGTTCCTTGGCCCTTATACTCCTTGGATCTTAATGGACCCACTTTGCCTCCGCAGCTAAGCTGCATTCGGATCAGGATGGTAAGAAGCGCCAGGGTCTTGGGGCGCTGTGTGGTGTCACCTTTTTGTTTTTTAAAAAAAGAGTGACACTCATGGCTGAGAATTCCGCAACACAGGAAAAAGCAGCCATAAGGCTATTCTTAGTATACAGTACGTCCTGCTCCAAATATAATACTTACAAGTGGGTTATACTCCGCCAGATGGCGCTGGACTGCAGAGACATCGAAAATAGGCTCCTCCCAGCCCCTCAAATACCCGGGGACCTCCCAAAAATCCCCAGAATTTCTCTGCAGTCTGGCTGCGAAGGACGAGAAATGGCTCTCTACTCGCAGGTGAGCGGGGCTATTAGCCTGCGGCCCTGTAGGACTATTCCCACCCGTTCCACTAGTAATATGCCTCCAGCCTTGGCTACGCTGGTCGGGTGAAGGTAGGCAGCACCGCTGTTAAGTGCTTAGGAGCGCTTCTGCACCACAATCCCCCACCAAAGGGTAGGCGGTTCAGGCTTATGGTGAGCCTCTATGGGATGCCCCTCCCGCACTAGTGCCCCTTACCCCTGCCTATCGGTGGGCCCTGGTTAAGTGGCCGCTGTCCTCCCTCATTCTCCTTGTAGCCTTCGGGGGAAAAGAGGGGGGGGGTGTAAATGTGTATGCTATGCATTCTGTGTTTTACACTTTATATTTATTCTGTCTGTCTTGTGTCAGCCGCCACGCTGGCTTGCCTTTACTGTCTTTTAAAATTGCAGCCGCCGCGCTCTTTTTGTCAACACTTTGTTCCGCGCTTGGCGGCGGCATTACCTCAGGCGCTGGTGCGCCGTCATTGGCTGCTTGTCATGTCCTGGCTTCACGCTCTTCGGGGGGGCGGGGCCCGTCTATGGCATGCTCCGCATCCTCACTGATACCGGCCCGCCCCTCGAGGTATACCGACGCCATCTTTAACCTGCTTGGTTGGCCCATGCACGACGGACCTCTACCTACCACGGTCCGTAAGTGCCCTTGCGGGCGGCTTTATATTCTTCCTTTTATTACTGTGTGCTTACGGTCTTGTCTTATGTCTTTCAGGTGGGGCAAACCCTTTTTGGCTTCTCCCGGCCCTTTATTAGTTATATAACTAGTAGGCCTTGTTAATACTCCCATTTCCCTAGCGGGTTATTGGGGCATCCGGGGTTGCTATATAGCGTTATTCCCTATCGGTGTATAGCGCCGCTATAATCACCATATGGAGGCATCCCAGGATAATGTGACCGGGGTTCCTTCGGGACAAGACTGGCTGTGTGTAGCATGTGGGCAGCCTCATGCTGACGTTGACAAGGCCCGGGTCTGTGTAACCTGTGCTGAGCAGGTGCTTGCATTGCAACCTGGTCTACCAGTGGCTGCACCTCGTTTTACTTCGCCTACTCCCCCAAGCTTAAATCTCACTCCTACTGAGTTGCATACAAGTGGAGATTCTCAGCCTGATGTGTCTTCTAGACTGGCTAGTGTTGGGAAGTTAATTGCTAATACCTTGGCGCGTAAGGCCCCTGCTAAAAAGCCGCACTTAACGCCTAATGTCACTATTTTCCCTATGGAAACTGAGGAGTTTTGGAATCTTTGTGGCTATACCCCGTCTGATGAAGGGGAGCTGTTTTCTGACTCAGGCTCATCTGATGAGAGACCAAGGGGTCATGACGATTCTGGCTCTGACCCCTGGGCCCCGGATGACACTGACAGATTATTGACCCAGATTTTTGAGGTTCTGTCCATCTCTCTCCCTGTTGCGGCTCCCAGGCAAAGAGGGGAGCTTTTCCATACAGCAAAATCACGTTTGGAATTTCCCGAGCAGGCACATTTCCATAACTTTGTGCTCAAGGAATGGGAGCGCCCCAGTAAACCCCCGGGGTTCCAAAAAGTTGGGATAGGAAGTATCCCTTTCCTGCTGAGGTGGTAAAGTGTTGGTCATCCCCCCCCCCCCGAGGTGGATGCCCCTATCCTAGGGCTAGCTAACACCTCTGTCATGCAAGCTGGCATTCCACGCCTTTGCATGTGCGGGGACGGCGCTGCGCCTGGTCTGTGCCTCTGCCATTACTGCTGTGGCAGCTAGAACCCTTATCAGAAATATACTTGATAGTGCCCCTGATGATTTGCCTTGTGAGGTGTTCAATGCACTCTCCAGTTGTGATGTTTTTGTAAATTTTGTCCTCTCAGCCATGGATGACACCATCAGAATGTGTGCCAGAACTTCTGCCCTTGTGGTGGCTATACGCCGCTCGGTTTGGCTGCGCCAGTGGGCTGCTGACCACGCTGCCAAGAAGGTCCTCACTGGTTTTCCCTTCAAAGGACTGCGCCTGTTTGGGGACCGCCTAGACCTTTTTGCTAAGGGAGGCAGGTTACCCCAGCGCAGGCGGCAATCTCGGCCCTTTCGGGGTCAGGGTTCCTTCTCCTCCTCTTACCGTGGTGCAAGACAGGGGAGGGGGGTTTCCTTTCCTGGGGCCCGGGGAGATTTCTGGGGTAGGGGCAGAGGACGTGGACGTCCTGGCACCTCCTGGGGTCCCAAAGCGAAATCCTTTCCCAAGCCCCCTTAGGCATGATGGGGCGCCCTCACCCATCCGGGTGGGGGGACAGCTGCAGCACTTCGCTCACGTCTGGAGGCTTCATGTCTCAGACCGGTGGATTCAGGAGGTTGTGTCCTCCGGTTACAAGTTGGAGTTTGCTGCCGATCCCCCTTCAAGATTCATCAGGTCCCTGTGTCAGCTCAGGAGCTAGTACAAGCAGTGCAAGGCCTCCTGGAGCTGGGGGTCATCTGCCAGGTCCCTTTAAGAGAAAAAGGCAAGGGCTTTTATTCCAACCTATTCACAGTACCCAAAAAAGATGGTTCAGTCAGGCCCATCCTGGACTAGAAGATCCTCAACAAATTTGTCAAGGGCAGGCGCTTTCGCATGGAAACTCTGCGCTCTGCCATCAGTTCCCTGTGCCAAGGGGATTTCATGACTTCTGTGGACATCAAAGATGCTTACCTTCATATTCCTGTGTTCCCAGGTCATCAAAGGTTCCTCAGGTTTGCTCTGATGGATCAACACTACCAGTTTGTCCTTTGGCCTCACTTCAGCTCCCAGGGTGTTCACCAAGGTGCTGGCTGGCGTGATGTCTCTACTCAGATGTCAGGGCGTCCGCGTGCTTCCCTATTTGGACGACATTCTCATCACTTCCCAGTCTCTGCATCAGGCAGAGTTGGATACTCAGCTGATGGTGTCCACTCTGGAGTCATTTGGATGGGTGATCAACCACCCCAAGTCCTCACTGTCCCCTTCCTTGGTAACTCCATTCCTAGGAATGAATCTGGATACAGTTCAGGCAAGGATTTTCCTTCCTCAACAGAAGGTGGACAGTCTGATTGCACAGGCTCAGCCCCTCCTAGCTTGTCCTCATCCCTCCATCAGGCAGGGATGCAGCTGGTGGTCCTGATGGTGGCATGCTTCGAAGCGGTCCCTTATGCTCAGTTCCACTTGAGGCCTCTGCAACTTCACCTATTGTCAGTATGGGACAAGGACCCAGCGTCCCTGGACGGGGTCTGTGTGCTCTCCCCTCGGGTCAGGAGGTCCCTCTTGTGGTGGATGGACTCAAGGAACCTGTTGGGGGGCAGATCCTTTCTTACCCCTCCCTGGGAGACGGTCACTACGGATGCCAGTCTGTCAGGTTGGGGGGGTTTCTGGAAGTCCCTGCGGTTCCAGGGGAGGTAGGGTCCTCAGGAGGCCCACACACCTATCAATGTCTTGGAACTTCGGGCGATCAGGTTAGTTCTGGCTCGCTTGACTACTCATCTTCGGGGCCTGCCTGTTCAGGTGCGCTCGGACCATCAGACGGCAGTTGCCTACATCAATCATCAGGGAGGGACCCGGAGCAAGGGGGCCCTCCAGGAAGTGTCTCTGATCCTGACTTGGGCGGAGGCCAATGTCCCCTGCATATCAGCTGTGTACATCCCGGGGGTGGAAAATCGCTTGGCGGACTCTCTGAGCAGGGGGGCCTCTCACCAGGGAGAATGGTCCCTATGCAGCAGGGTGTTTAAATCCCTGTGTCACCGTTGGGGCCAACCAGATGTGGATCTGTTTGCGTCCCGCCACAATCACAAGCTCCCAGCTTTTGTCTCTCTGTCCCAAGATCCTCTGGCCTTGACCTCGGATGCTCTAGCAATGTCATGGCAGGACTTTCAGTTCCTGTATGTCTTCCCTCCAATTCCCCTGCTGGGCAGGGTTCTGCACAAGATTGCTCTGGAAGGGGTGCCAGCAATTCTGGTGGATCCCAGGTGGCCAAGAAGAGTGTGGTTCGCAGACGTGGTGCAGCTGGCAGTAGATCAGTACGCTCTGCCCTTGGTGCCAGATCTGCTCACTCAGGGCTCACTACGCCATCCCAATTTACAAACTCTGGCTTTGACGGCCTGGCTGCTGAAACCTCCATCTTGATGGAGAAGGGGCTGTCTTCCTCGGTTGTGGATACTTTGATAAAGGCTAGAAAGAAGTCTTCCTCTTCCATTTATTACAGGGTTTGGCGTGCCTACATTGACTGGTGTGAGTCTAAGTCTCTTCCCTGTCGGGTGTTCTCTATTCCCAGGATTTTGGAGTTCCTGCAGCATGGGTTGGAGATGGGACTCCAGCTCAGTACTCTGAAGGGTCAGGTTTCTGCCCTGGCTATTTTCTTCCAGAAGTCCTTTGCTCAGCACCCTCTGATCAGGACTTTTTTCCAGGGGGTCACTCATGTGCGCCCCCCACGTAAGTCTATGGTGCCTGTTTGGGATTTGAACTTGGTTCTGTCAGCCTTGCAGGGTGCTCCCTTTGAACCTGTGCAGGATGCTGCCCTGGCCATTCTTACGCTCAAGGTTGTATTTCTAGTGGCTATCACCTCTGTCAGGCGTGTGTCTGAGTTGGCGGCGCTTTCCATTCAGCCCCCCTACTATGAGAGACGCCAGGACAAGGTGGTGTTTCGTTTCAAACCTGACTTTCTGCCTAAGGTAGTGTCTGCCTTTCATTTGAATCAGGATATTGTTCTTCCTCTAAGGAGAGGGTCTTGCACTCTTTGGATGTGGTTAGGTGTCTGAAGTACTATCTGGTGGCTACTGCACCTTTCAGGAAAACTGATGCTCTTTTTGTGGTCCCTTCTGGTCCTAGGAAGGGTTTGGCTCCTGCCAAGTCTACTATCAGCAAGTGGATTCGTCAGTCTGTGATTCAGGCCTACTCTGCTAAGGGGAAGAATCCTCCCTTCCGCCTTACTGCTCATTCCACTCGTGCTATTGGTGCCTCTTGGGCTTTTCAGCACCAGGCTTCTGTTGAACAAGTTTGCAAGGCTGCTACTTGGTCTTCTGTTCATACCTTTTCAAAGTTTTACAAGGTTGATGTTAGGGTCTCAGCTGATGCTGCTTTTGGCCGAAAGGTTCTGCAGGCGGCAGTGGTTTAAACTGTCTCCTGCTGCTTTTTATTGGGGATCCCACCCTACTTTATGGACACTGCTATTGGATGTCCCACTTGTAAGTATTATATTTGGAGCAGGACGTACTGTATACTAAGAATAATACAATTCTGTGATTACTCACCTGTAGAATTGGTATTATGAGTATACAGTACGTCCTGCTCCAACCCACCCTTGGTTTTGCATTATCTTGGATCCCCTGTATGGTGATTGTTGTTATAGTTGATAGTTTGGGTTGTTTATTTCTCCTGGCTTCTCGTTAACTGCTTTTCAATGCTGGGGATTTGTGGGAGGTCCCGGGGTATTTGAGGGGCCGGGAGGAGCCTATTTTCGATGTGTCTCTGCAGTCCAGCGCCATCTGGCGGAGTATAACCCACTTGTAAGTATTATATTTGGAGCAGGACGTACTGTATACTCATAATACCAATTCTACAGGTGAGTAATCACAGAATTGTATTTTTGTCTGGTGAGCCTGATTGAGGGGAACCAGGGGAATTAATTTCCTCTTTATTGCTCTTCCCATGTGTTTTTTACTGGTTGAAAAATTCCAAATTTGCACCCGCCGCTATGGAAACATTTTCGGCTTAGCATAGCAGTGAGCACCGGTGTGCGGCTCTTTTCTTACCCCGCTCGCGCTGGAAGATTTTTAGCCGGGTGAAACGGCAAGCACCGCTAACATCGCGGTTCTCCTCCGGCAGCTCGCATTGCAAGATTTTCAGCCTGGACTAAGCGGCAGTACCGCTAACATTGCGGTTCTCCTCCGGCCGCTCGCACTGCAACATTTTCAGCCGGGACTAAGCGGCAAGTACCGCTAACATCGCGATTCTCCTCCGGCCGCCTTCAATGGAAGGTTTTCGGCCGGGAAAAGCGCAGAGTATCACTGAGATCGCGGTTCTTCTCTGGCCGCCTTCACTGGAAGTTTTTCGGCCTGGCGAAGCACAGAAATACCGTGAGCCGCTGCATGGCCACCCTCAAGCGGATCTAAATCTTTAGGTAGGTCATTTTTCAATTATGTGTATTAATATGATATTTATTCATATATACATATTAATGTTTTTTAATTCTTGTTTTTAAAAGATATATAAATATATATGTGTTTGTGGGATAAGACTGGCAATATATTGATGTGGTTCACCCTCTGAGCTCTCAGAATAGTCTTGCAACTATCGGGAACTGTTCACATACTAGGTTTTAGACCCCCTGGGAGGTAATCTAGTATTAATCACCATGACGGGGCATCTGGGGTAATCGGATCTGGTCCTTTAGCAGATAGATTCACCCCCTTTCCAGTATGCAAACAGACACTGGACGAGGATAGCACGGTGTGCAGGGTTATGCGACTGTAGTAGTCGATATGGAAGACAATTGTCTCCTCCCTACAAGGGCTCTGACCCTTGTTGCTGGTGCCCTCTGAGCTTAAAAACCCCCCTGGCAGCCTTCAAGCGGACCTAAAACCTTTAAGTCATATGAGCTACTAAGAAGGCCTTAAATTCTGTTGGCAGCCCTCAAGTGGTCCTAAAACCTTTAGACAGTCATTTAGAAGGATTGGCTACTAAAAAGGTTTTTAAAGAAAAGATTTATACTTTAACTTGAAGAGGATATTGTAGCTGCCATAGTCTCCCAGGAAGTTATCCGTTGGGAGGATTTATCCAGTAGGGACTCATATTCAGAAGTCCTCTACACAAGGGGGTGCTCAGTTAAGATGGATGGTTTTGATTTCCTCGATTCTGGGGGATGTTGCAGAGCATATGCATTATTCTAATCTGATCAATAGGGAATGGCAGAAGTCAGGTTGTCTTCCGCCCATTCCTAAAGTACTAGATACTATGTATCCCTTTCCTTCAGATCAGATTGAATTATGGTCTCACCCTCCTGTGGTGGACGCTCTGGGGCCAGGTCTTTTTAAGATTTTGGTTATGCCATCCTCGGATAGTGCTTCTCCAAAGGATCCAGCGAATAAGCGCGCATGGATCAGGATCAGGCATGTCCTGCTTATTCTATTATGGGGTTGACCTTGTGGCCGGCCTGGGCTACATCCATAGCATTTTTGGGGAGCAGGAGGTTGTTAAAACAACTGGACTCGAAGACTCGTAGGGGTCATTCATGGAAGTCATGCTCCCAGGTCATCAAGACCAGTTTGGCTACAACAGGTATATGATACGGGCTATGGAGGATTGAGCAGGTTAAGTGCCAGAGGCCTAGCTCTGGTGTTAGCCTTAAGGCGTGCTTTATGGCTTAAGCAATGGTCAGCTGAATAGCCTCCAAGAAAGAATGACAGGACTTCCCTTTGAGGTGGGGTGTCTGTTTGGGGAGTGCTTGGTTGACATGGTAAAGCATGCTGCTAGTGGTAAATCATCTAATCTGCCACAGAAGTCGAAGTCTAATACTGCTTCCACAGGGCCTCTAATACTCTGGGGTTCGGGTAGAGGTTCGGCCTCTATGGGATACCAAAGAGATTTTTGGAATAAGACAAAGTTCAAAATTAAGGCAACAGGTGTCTGGCAGAATAAAGCCAGACCCCCTTCAAAGCTTGTTCAGGCATGAAGGGACGCCCCTGCACTTGCAGGTGTGGGGGTACCACTTCTGCATTTTGCTCATATTTGGAGGCTTCATGTAACAGATATTTGGATACAGGAAGTTGTATCCTCAGGTTACAAGATCAAATTAGGAGCCAGACCCCCTTGGAGATTCTCTTAGTCAGGGGGATCGCGAATTCCGCAGAAATCAGAAGCATTGAGATCTGCTGTATCTCACCTTTTTAGAGATGGAGTTGTTGATCCACAGTGAAGTTACTCCAGCCGGGCAGTATATATATATATATATATATATATATATATATATATATATATATACCTACATTGCTGTAGGTGGCCTACATCTTCAGTTGTCGCATTACCCTTCGGTCTATCTTCAGCACCAAGGGTGTTTACCAAGGTGTTGGCAGGTCTCATGTTTTCTCTAAGAAGTCAGGGTATACATATAATCCCTTACTTAGACTATCTGTTGATATGGGCCCCATCATGTCAGGGGGCCCAGAAGAATTAACACTGTCTGATCGACATTGGATAATTGACTATCCAGTCGAATTCTTAAGTCAAATATCATATCATAACTTCAAGAGTTATTCTTTTCTGGGACTGTCACTAGACACGTCTCAGGCAAAAGTGTTTTTTCCAACACAGAAGTGACTCTTACTCCAGGCCGGGGTACAGGGTCTCTTGTCTTGCCCTCACCGACGATTCATCAAGGAATATGTCTGTTGGGCCTGATGGTATCTTGCTTTGAGTCGGTACCTTTTGCACTGTTCACACAAGACCCCTGCAGATGGAATTGCTCACAATATGTGATCAAGACCCACACACTCTGGATCATTCTTTTTGCATGACACAGTCAACAAGGCCGTCTCTAGCCTGGTCCTCAGCCTCTTCAGACTTGCAAATCCTTCCTTCCAGTACAGTGGAAGATCATCGCCATGGATGCCAGTCTATTGGGTTGGGGGAGTGTCATGGAGTCACCAACACTCCAGGGACAGTGGAGTCTGAAGGAGAGCAAACTCTCCATAAATATCCTGGTACTAAGAGTGTTTCTATTGTATCTCAGACATTGGACATACCATCTGAAGGGGCATCCCGTCCCAATTCAAACAGACAATCGGACGGCGTTGGTATATATCAACCACCATGGGGGGCACCTGAAGCATTGAAGCCCTCATGGAAGTGAGCTGTTTTTTTACTTTGGGCCGAGAAACAGGTTTCATGCATTTCGGCTGTAGACATACCTGGACTGGACAATTTGCAGGGTGATCATCTCAGCAGAACGGTCCTGCATCAGAGGGAATGGTCTCTTAGTCAGAGGGTTTTTTCATCTCTATGCATGCGCTGCGGGATTCCGGACATAGATCTCTTGTGCTTCACGACACAATCGGAAGGTTACAAGGTCTGTGTCTCGGTCCAGGGATCCTCTAACTATAGCAACAGATGTCCTGACTCTTCAGGGGTTCAGCCCCTCCGATTCCACTCCTGGGTCAAGTACGAAGAAAGGTTAGCTCACAAGGGAGTCACAACCACTCTGGTGGCTCCTTGGTGGCCAAGAAGAAGCTGGTTCTCAGACATAGTAAGGATGTCAGAGGGCAACTCGTGGAGGTTACCCGACGATCCAGATCTTCTCACACAGGGGCCCTCTAAGGCATCCCAATTCACATGTTCTGGCTTGGACGGCCTGGCTATTGAATCCTTTATCTTGGCAGAAAGGGGGTTCTGACATAGTCCTGCAGACTATGATTCAGGCCAGGAAGAAGCCTTCATCAATGATCTACTATAGAGTCTGGCAAGCATTATTGCTTGGTGCGAATCCAGAAGGTTCGCTGGTAGAATTTTTTCTGTTCCCAGAATATTTGATTTTTTTGGCAGAAAGAAAGGTTTTGATGAGGGTTTTCAATTGAGTACTTTTAAAGGGACAGATATCTGCTTTATCTATCTTTTTATTGAGAAACCCATTGCTGTGAATAAATGTATCAAAACATTTTGTATAGGGAGTCGCTCATGTGCGGCCTCATTGACAAGAGCTATTTGGAGCTTCTTGGGCTTTTTAGCATCAAGCTTCAATAGAACAAGTATGCAAAGCTGCTACTTGGTTTTCAGCTCATACATTTACCAAATTCTATAAGGTCCAGCCTTTGATAGGAAGGAATTACATACAGTGGCAATTAGATGGTTTTGGAATGTCTTATTTCTGAAAGAAATAAGGGTTTTTGGAATGTCTTATTCCTGAATGGAATAAGGGTTTTTGAGATGTCTTATTCCTGAATGGAATAAGGGTTTTTGAGATGTCTTATTCCTGAATGGAATAAGGGTTTTTGGGATGTCTTATTCCTGAATGGAATAAGGGTTTTTGAGATGTCTTATTCCTGAATGGAATAAGGGTTTTTGAGATGTCTTATTCCTGAATGGAATAAGGGTTTTTGAGATGTCTTATTCCTGAATGGAATAAGGGTTTTTGAGATGTCTTATTCCTGAATGGAATAAGGGTTTTCGAGATGTCTTATTCCTGAAAGGAATTAGGTTTTTGAGATGTCTTATTCTTGAATGGAATAAGGGTTTTTGAGATGTCTTGTTCCTGAATGGAATAAGGGTTTTTGAGATGTCTTGTTCCTGAATGGAATAAAGGTTTTTGAGATGTCTTGTTCCTGAAAGGAATAAGGTTTGGGGATCCCACCCGAATTCGGGCACTGCTTTTGGAAGTCCCATTCGTCTCTGAATTAAATCTGATGGCCTGAAGTAAAATGGAAGAGAAAAGAGAATTCTGTGAGTACTCACCTGTAGAATTAATGTCTCTTCCATTATTACTTCAGGACATCAGACCCTCTCTGTCTGCTAGGTTACTATGTCCATGTCTTGGATGCCTAGTTTAGTGGAGTGGTAAATAATGTAAATAGTTGCTGT
Organism: Gastrophryne carolinensis; assembly: GCA_027917425.1. Lineage (NCBI taxonomy): Eukaryota > Metazoa > Chordata > Amphibia > Anura > Microhylidae > Gastrophryne > Gastrophryne carolinensis. Next base: position 296,746,423 of record CM051237.1, on the reverse strand, counting down.
AAATAATGATCAGCATAAAAAAAAAAAAAAATAAACGGAGAGAGGAGTCTCCAGTCTTTTGTTTCCAACAGGATAGGTATGCCTCCCAGGCAGCTGGTTCTGCTTTTTAATTAAACTGAAGTGGATCAAGGTCAGCCAGGTGGATATAGGCCCGGGAGGTGGAGACACACCTTTGTTCTTGCAGACCACACCCTTCGGGAGAGGTTAACCCGTTCGTCTCTGAATTAAGTCTGATGTCCTGAAGTAATAATGGAAGAGAAATTAATTCTACAGGTGAGTACCCTTTCAGTGCCAGAGCACAGAGAAGGGGGGGTGGAAGAGCCCAGCCATTACAGATCCCATGGTAGACCCCTTACAATGGAGGGGTACATCCACGAGACTCCCCAATGCCCAGCCGCAGCAGCCGCCCGGGAGGGGACCCAATATGCCGGCAGGACACACGGGACAGTGGGAGACAGATATGCGACCGCACGTGGTGGCCCCATCCCCCCATCGTGGGAGAAGTCCCGGCAGGCTGTGGGAAGACACATCCCCCAACCCAATCATGATCAGTGAAGTGCCCCCCGGACCCAGGATTTCCCCTCCGAGCCCAGAGTCCCTTGCGATGGATGGGCCGCCGCAGAGCCCCCAGAATGACTGGTTCACCCCAGGTGCCCGAGAGGAGGCGCAGGGATCCCCCTTGTGGCTCTCACGCAGCAACTCAGCTGGGGCCACATGGTGCAGGAGCAGGGAGGGCGGGCGACTGGAAGCGGCGCCTCCTGCGTCCCCCTGTACTTCTGGAGTACCACCCAAAAAGTGGCCGAGCCCCGCGGGTGAGGCCAGAAGAAAGCTTAGTACCTGCGACCAGCCTGGGCCCCGTGCGGAGGGGAGGGACACACGCCCTTGCAACACACCTGCGGTGGAAGGTGGCCGGCGGGCTATTGATTCGGAGCTTCCCCAGCCTACACCGCCCTCTCACGACCCGATTCTGGCAGATATTAGGGCAGAACTCAAAGCCCTCCCGACCAAGGCGGACCTTGAATCCTTTATTGCAAGAGTAGAGAGCTCATTTAAGAAAGATATATCTGACCTGCAAAACTCCGTCGAGGGCCTGAGCTCTTCAGTCGCCGATCTAGAACATTCTCACCTTGCTTCCATACAAAGAATTGAAGCCTTGGAAAAGAATCTGTCGCTCCAACAAACCATTACTCAAGCTACGGTCCTTCACCTGGACGACCTTGAAAATAGGAGCAGACGCAACAATATCAGGGTGAGAGGCTTGCCAGAGGCGACCGGTCAAGATCAGCTACTACCCACAGTCGTGGGCATCTTCAACGGAATTCTCAGCCGCCCGCCTAACACAGAAATTGTGATAGACCGCCTCCACAGGGCCCTGGGGCCTAGACCAACAGATCCCAACCGCCCAAGAGACGTGATTTGCCGCCTGCACTATTATTCGGTTAAGGAGGAGGTCCTCAGACGCGCCTGGGACAGAGAGAGAATCATATTTGATGGGGCACCAATCCAGGTGTTCCCGGACATCTCTAGAAGAACACTCCAGATGCGCAGGTGCCTGAAGCCGCTTCTTCTTAGGATCCAGGAGTGCGGAGCCACATATCGCTGGGGGTATCCCTTTCACCTGCTCGTTCGAAAGAACCAGAGGGTCTTCGCCTTAAGATCCCGCACCGACCTCCCAGACCTATTTGCCTTTCTGGACTCCCCCCCAATGGAAGTTCGGGACTGGTTGGACCCTTCCCCTCTGCCCCCCCAGGCCTCCCTTGGCGGCGATCGCTCTCGGAGGCCGCGTACAAGGAGAGCTCCGTCTACTACGCGTTCAAGACGGCCAAGAGGTCCTCCCGAGGGGCCGGCCCCGCTGCCGAACGAACCCTGAAGGGAGTGCCCACCACGAGTTCTGATACGGGACTGTCCGGAGCCCCGGATATCCTTTGCCTTACTTTTGCGCTTTCATGTCTGATACATAGTTGCCATTGTTTCATTGTCTAATGTACATTGGATTAGTTATACTTATGTTTGTTGAATTTCATCCATGGGGCGCTCCCCGGGCGTTCTCCTGCGTGGCTGGGTGGTCCGGGCCCTGCCACTATGGGCGGGCTTCGTGGCGGCCGGGTCGCGCGGGGGGCGTTGGGGAATACACCCCCTCATTTTGTTTATCCTAGGTCTTACGGGTGGATGTTGCCGAAGGGCAACTCCTCGGGGTCCGGGAGAGGGACTCCGGGGAACCCAGTTTATATCACAAGGATCGGTCGGAGCGACTCTACGTGTCTCTCGGACCCGTCGCGTTCCCACATTAGGCCGTTACCCTCCTCCCCGCGCCATAGCGGAGCGGGGTGGGGGTGACTCTCTTGGGAAACAGTAATTGGTTTCCCAACCGGGCGGAGGCGTTCTAAGGGTGCTCCCAGCCCGGTTTAGTTAGTTGGTTAGTTTTTTCTTCTTTATCTTCCGTTCTCTATCTCCCCCCCCTTTTTTTTCTTCGTCCCCTTTCCGGTCCTCGCTGTTTTAAACGTTTCCCCTTTCTCCTTCCCTCCCTTCTTCTTTCTCTTTTTTTTTCTCTCCTTCCCTGCGTCTTGTCGCTCCCCCTGTAGTCCTTCTGTACCTCCCCACCCCCCCCTATTTCAACCTACCCTACCCCCTCCCTGTATATCCCCCTGAGGCAGGCGGGCTGGTCCGGGCTCCCCTGGTGAAACGAAGGAGGGGGGTGCGGTGGCAGCACGATGTCCCGGGTAAAGCTCACCTCCCTCAATGTAAAGGGACTCAATTCCCCCTTGAAGAGAACGTTGGTCCTTAGGGAACTGAGGCGCCTACGAGCCCAGGTCGCCTTCCTGCAGGAGACCCACCTCAAAGTGGGGAGAACACACAATGTCTCCAACCGCTACTATAAGACCCAATATCACTCCCTTTCTCCTGACTCTAAATCGAGGGGCGTAACCATCCTGCTGGATGGATCCCTGCCGTGGACACATTTGGCGACGCTTCAGGACCCCGAGGGTAGATTCCTATTTGTACGGGGTACCCTCTTCTCCCTGAGGGTGACGCTGGCAACATGCTACTGCCCCAATTCCAACCAAGCTAAATTCATACGCTCTGCCCTGAACAAGCTGGACGGGTTTGCGGAGGGGGTTCTCCTGCTGGGGGGCGACTTCAATACAGTGCTGGACCCGTCCTGGGACACCTCCCGCGGCTCCTCGCACACCCCCTCTTCCTCCCTGAGGGAACTCAGAACAATACTTTACAAACACCAGTTGATGGATGCGTGGCGGATCTTTAACCCCCGAGGGAGGGACTATACGTTCTTCTCCGCTCCACATAACTCCTACTCGCGCATCGACTGGTTCTTGGTCCCCCACAGGTTCCTACACCTAATCACCAACATAGAAATTGGGCAGATAACTATTTCAGATCACGCCCCTGTCTCCCTGACCATCGCCATTCCCGACACGACCCCCTTGAGGGGTCAATGGAGGTTAAATAGCTCTCTTTTGCAGGACCCAGCAGTAAAAGCAGATATCCATAAGGTGATCACAGATTACTTCGCTTCTAACGACACAGGAGAGGTCTCGCGGATGTCCCTGTGGGAGGCCCACAAGTGCGTAGTCCGAGGCGTGCTGATCAAACATGGTGCACGTCTCAAGAGGGAAAGGAACAAACAAATTGAGCTCCTATCCCGAGAGATTTTTGAAACCGAGACCTTGCACAAGAAGACACTAGACACAGCGCTAGGGGCCAAATTGACGCGCCTCCGGGAATCTCTCAGGGACATCTGCCTCACTGAAGCCAAGAGTATGGCGGCTAAGTGTCGACGTTTTTTCTATGAGTACAGCAACAAATGCGGCAAGGCACTAGCCAGGGCTTTGAAAGCACAGCGAGCGAGAAATTTCATCTCACACATCCGGGATAGAGGAGGTAGAGACCTTTATTTGACAAAGGACATAGCGAGGGCATTTAGGGAGTTCTACGAGAACTTATACAACCTACCATCGAATCACCATGCCCCCGAGACGACCAATATAGAGCAATACATCCGAGAGTCTGGACTCCCTCGACTGGGAAGTGAAGTGGTGGAGGCTCTTGAGGGAGACATAGAGCTAGGGGAATTCATGGGAGCCATAAAGAACACCAAGCCAGGCAGAGCCCCGGGTCCTGACGGATTCGGTTTGGATTACTATAAGGAGTTCGCTGGAGTATTAGGCCCACACTTTATCACATCATTCGGCTCCTTGCAGGACGGGAACCCACCTCCTAGAGATACCCTAAAAGCAAACATTACCGTCATCCCCAAACCAGGGAAAGACCCGGCGCAATGTGGAAGTTACAGGCCCATCTCCCTGTTGAACTGCGATATCAAACTGTTCAACAAGATAATAGCTGACAGGTTAGCACCATATATCCCATCCCTCATTCACTGGGATCAGGTCGGCTTCGTTCCCTCGAGAGAGGGACGAGACAACACTACTAGGGTGATCAATCTGATTCACCAGGCCCGTACCGGGGGTCCAGCGGCAATGCTTCTCTCGACGGACGCCGAGAAGGCCTTTGACAGGGTGAGCTGGGCCTTTATCTCCGCAACCCTTCGTCGGATTGGTCTAGGAGAGAACATGACCCGTTGGATCATGGCTTCCTACTCATGCCCCTCGGCGTCCGTCGTGGTAAACGGGATGGCCTCAGAACCATTCCAGCTGGCGAACGGGACTCGTCAGGGATGCCCCCTTTCCCCCCTGATATTCATTTTGACACTTGAGCCCTTCCTACGAAATGTAAGGAAAAACAACGACATTGCAGGCATCAAAGTAGGTAGGGGGGAACACAAGGTTGCGGCTTATGCCGACGATCTAATATTCTTTATTTCCAGACCTGAGACATCCCTCCCCATCCTTCTAGCAGAACTCAAGGCCTTCCAAACAGTTTCCAATTACAAGATTAATTACCAAAAGTCCTCGGCCCTTAACATCAGCATACCCCAGGGGAGATTGAAACAGATTGCGGAAAATTTCCCATTTAAGTGGGAAAAAGAAGCTGTAACATATCTGGGGACCCAGATTACGGCTACGCCACAAAAACTATATAGCATGAACTTTCCGCCGCTGTTGAAGAAAGTAGAGGAGGACCTGCAGAGCTGGAACAGGAACGCCTTTTCCTGGTTTGGTAGATCTAATATCATTAAGATGAACATCCTGCCTAGGGTTCTCTACCTTTTCCAGGCCCTCCCCATCACGATCCCACATACGTTCTTCAAACGCCTGACAGGGATTTGCTCCAGGTTCGTCTGGGCGGGTAGACGTCACCGTTTGGCGGCCTCCCTCTTGGCCCTTCCCAAGGAGAGGGGAGGAATAGGCCTCCCAGATTGGAGGGCGTACCATGCGGCGGCCCACTTATCAAGGGTCATTGACTGGTGCAGACATTCCTCTCTAAAACAATGGACAGGTATAGAGCAAGAGGCCTCGGTGATTCCCCTGCCGGTGCTCCCTTGGATCCCACTTGACCGGGCTCCCGCCCTGAACAAACATCCCACAATAGGCCCAACCCGAAAAATTGTGAGCAGCTGCTTCCCAAGGCTGGACATCTCCCCCTCGGCCTCGCCTTTGATCCCCGTGTTGGGACATCCAGACTTCCCAGCAAGTTTAACAGATGGCACCTTTCGCGCATGGATAAAAAAGGACTGCTTTAGGGTTCTCCATCTACGAGAGGGGCGAGATTGGGTAGGAGGGGAGACCTTGGCGGCAAGACACTCACTCACCCCCCTGAACACCTGGCAGAACATGCAGATCTCACACTATCAGGCCTCCCTAACGGAAGCCATGGTAGGAATAGGCCCCATTGCCCCTTTCGAGCGGTCCTGTTTAGGTAGCGGACACTTCAGAGGAGCCTTGTCCTATGTATATTCTCTGCTACTGGCCCCCCCAGACTCCTACAAACCCCAGTATGTCGAAGCGTGGGAGAGAGAGCTAAACAGGAGTTTCACGAGGGAGCAGGTGCAGGCCATGTTACAGGTAGCACACAAATCATCTATGTCGTGCAGATATCAAGAGGCTTCTTACAAAGTCCTCTCACGCTGGTACCTGGTGCCATCCAAGTTGGCGAGAATGTTTCCCTCCTCCTCCCCCTTGTGTTGGCGATGTTCAGGGGACAGGGGTACGATGTTGCACATCTTTTGGGAATGTGGGGCATTGGCCGGGTTTTGGAGCAACGTCAGGAAAATTACCCTGACTCTGACTGATATAGATTTGGGTGAGGACCCGGCGGGATACCTACTGGGCCTGGCCCCTACTTCCCTCAGGGGGAGGACTAAGTCTCTTCTGGCTTCTTTACTAAATGCAGCCAGGACTTGTATTCCGTCCTGCTGGAAATCCACGACACCCCCCACGACAGCCATGTGGCTCGCCAGGGTTGCCGATATTAGCAGGATGGAGGAGATGACGGCCTCGCTGAGAGGGAAGATGGACGAGTATAGAAATCGCTGGCGGATATGGGAACAATTCACCTTTTCGGCAGAATATTCGAAATTTTTACAGGAGTAAAGACGTGTGGGATCTTCGACCCCCCCTCCTCCCCCTCATCCCTTCCCTTTCCCCCCCCCCAGCCCCACCCCCCGCTGTCTTCGTGTTGTCTTGTCTCCCCCCCCCCTATATGTATCGGTCAGATTACCTGTAACTGACCCCTCTCTCAGTTGATACATGATTCTCTAATGGATAAAAAAGAAACTAAAACCTTGGAGACGTGGTGTTTGGATTGCACGCTTTATTACATCTTAATGATTAGTAAGAGAGATGCTTTTGTGTGGACACCCTCCATGCCCTCGTTAGAGGGGCTCGCCGGCAGCCGAGGCCACCATTCACCTTTCTTTCTCACAGTTCACTATTACGACCTCGGCCTGCTTATGACGTATGCCGGGTTGTTCATACTGCCACATCGGCTTCATAGTTGTTTGTTAACTGCTTGACATACTTGTGTCCATTTATATTATTAACTGTTGTTTGACTATGCTGATCGTGCTATGTACCATGCCATGCTTCTTCAATAAAAAAATTACAATAAAAAAAAAAAAAAAAAAAAATGTCAGTTTGTCAATAAAATCTTATTGCGTGTGAAATCCCAATTTCTCCCGGTTACAGCGGTACCACATATGTATAGGTAGACACCCTTTCCTGCCCAGGAGACTCCCCCAAACAGGAAAAATACAACTGTGATATGCGCTATGCGCACCTTGCAGTTTTACCAGAAAAACAACCCTTTACATTTGAAATACCCCCAACAAACTATATATTCTCTGGAAGTACACACCTCAAGCTTTCTAGGTGTACCAGGCATGTTGATGTGCCCATAGTTTTCTGGAAGTAATTCCTCAATGTATTCTTTGGTTGCAAAGAGTTTCCCAAAAAAAATAGGATAAAAAAGCAGAATCAAAGCCACATTTTCCTAAAAAAAACTATATACAAACAAGAAAAAACAAGTTTAATCTGAAAAAGCAACACTCCACGAACAGAACAACACCCAACATGCATAGGTTCTGTCAAGGGAAGAGTCACCAAACACCCCAAAGTAAAGCATGAGCATAACGGTAATACCGTTACTTGAAAATTTCAGTTCTGCAGACAAAGTGCGCACCTTGCGATTTTTCAACCAAAACAACCCTTTACATTTGGAATATTCCCCATAAACCATATATTCCCTGAAAGTACACATGTTAAGCTTACTAAGCGTACCCAGCTTGTTGTAGTGGGCTCATCTTTCTGGAATTAATTCCTCAAAGAATTCTTTGGTTGCGCAGGGTTTCCCTAAAAAATGTATAAAAAAGCTGAATAAAAAACACCTTTTCCTAAAATATAAATATGCAAACCAGAAAAAAGAAGTCTGAAAGCGCAAGGTCTCCCGAACAGAACAATACCCAACATGCATAGGTACTATTAACCCTTTTAATTGCCAGCCTACTTGAGATTTTGTCACCCTCTGTTGACAGGTCATTTTGCGCCATTTTTGCTGTAATTTTCAGGAAAATTATATTTATATTTTTTTGCAGCAGAGTTTAGGCTTTAACATGAAATGTCTTGTTTGTAAATGTTATTTTGTTTTTTACAATATTAAGTAAAAAAAAAAAATAAATAAAAACATTTTTAGAAAATTGACTCCTTTATTTTAAATAAAAAATGTATTTTATTAAGGAAAAGCATATTGCATGTGAAAGCCACATTTCTACCGATTAGAACGGTTCCACATATTTATCGGTAGCCCCCCGTTCCTGCCCAGGAGACCCCCCCTAACTGAAACAAGTAATCTATAACATTTACAAATAAAATACAACTACCATCCACACTACAAAGGGTTAAATCGAGAGAAAAAAATGACATAGGGTCCCCCCTCCCTGGGGGGGGGGCATTTTTTGGGGGGGATTTTTAAGGGTTAAAAATCCCCAACAAAAAATTGACATGGGGTCCCCCCTTACCCAAAGTAACCAGCCCGGGACCAGCTATGCAGGGCTTGTAGAAACAGGGCACAGGGGCCAGCTTTTGTGGCCCCTGGCCCTGCAGGCTACAAGCCCGCATAGCCCGTGGGCCCAGGCTCTTCTGCCCCCCCCCCCTGGGCTTTGGGGAGGCAGGTAATGGGGGTGCCAGGGGTTAATGGCAACTCACCCGCTAGTCACAGGTGACTTGCCACCTCCCCCAGCCTTGTGAACTGGTATAGGGGTCATGGATCCCTTACCATTTCACAATGGGTTAAATGTAAAAAAAAACACACAAACGCAAAAAGAAAAAATTATTTTATTATTTATTTATTTTTTTTTTTTAATACTTACCTCCCATCCATCCTGGAGCACTGTGTCCCTCGGCGATCACTGGCTTCTGCTCACCTGCTGGAAGCCTTTTTATAGCTGCTGGATGACAGAACACAAAGGGTTAATTAAAAAAAAATGATATAGGGTCCCCCTTCCCGGGGAGGGGGACCCCATTTTTTGGGGGATTTTTAAGGGTTAAGAACCCTTAAAAATAAAAAAAAATGACGTGGGGTCCCCCTTACCCAAAGTAACCAGCCCGGGACCAGCTATGGGTGCTTGTAGGCACAGAGTGGGGGGGCCAGCTTTTGTGGCCCCCCCACCCTGCAGCCTACGAGCCCACATAGCCTATGTGGGCCCGGGCTCTTCTGCCCCCCCCCCGGGCTTTGGGGAGGCAGGTAATGGGGGTGTCGGGGGTTAATGGCAAGTCACCCGCTAGGGCAGGTGACTTGCCACCCCCCCAGCCTTGTGAACTGGTATAAGGGGTCTCATGGACCCCTTACCAGTTCACAAGGGGTTACATTTTGAAAAAAAAACTCAGACACATAAATAAAAAAAATGATCTTTATTATTTTTTTTTTTTTTTAACTTTACTCACCTCCGATCCTTTGTCCCCGGCGATCTCCGCTGACAGTCTGCTCGCTGTTTGGAAGAGAGAGCCTGGGGAGGAGGGGGGGGCATCACAGCCCTCTCCTGCTCCTCTGCTCTCTGCTCCAAGCACCGAGCAGACTGATTCAGAGTCTCGGTGCTTGGACTGAAGAAGCCGGCTGCTGGTGACATCACAATGATGTCACCTTGCCCCGTCCCCAAGGGGTGGGGCTAGCAGTCACAATGCAGGAAGTGGGGGGAGAGGGCATTTTCTGCCCTCTCCTCGCCACCGAAGAGGCTGGGGGGGGGCGATCGGAGGCCCCCCCAGTGAAGAGAAGACCCGGAGGGAGGCAGCGCGACCACAGGTAAGCAAATGTCATTTTTATTTATTTATTTTTTTTACAGAAGCGGGGGGGGGCCTATTCCAGGGTCTCTCCTGGAGCCATCCGACCCCCCACCGGGGATCGGATGGCACCAATTAAAGAGGAGACCCGGCCGGATCCAACGAGGGGTCAGGTGAGTATTTTTATTTTTTATACTAGCAGCGGGGAAAGTCGAGCACGTAACACCTACGGGCTTAGCACTTAAGGCCCAGCCAAGCCAGCACGTAGGTGTTACGTGCTTGGCACTTAAAGGGTTAATGTAACACTATTTGAAAAAAGTGCCATTGACTTCCATTGACTAATTTGGGATCAACTCAGCTTTAGGTGTAAAACACATTTCTACAGTATTTCATTTTTCACCTAAATGTGTTCTTAACAATTCTCTCTTTTGTGTTCTGATCTATTAATGCTGGGTTACGTGCCAGCAAGAAAAAATCAGAAAAGACCTGTTTTCTCCATACAGGTATGTCTTTTTTCTTACTTACTTTATTCTCTTTTGTCCTAAAAGATCCAAAATCAAACTCACTCAAAATAGGTATTATAATTAGCACACCACATTGCAAAAAAAGGTGTAGTTGTCAAAGCAGAATTAAAGTCTTTGTCCAGGCAAACTCTAACTTTCTCCCACCTTCCCCTTGGGAACCGTGTAAAATGAGCCATTTCAAAATCTCAGATTATATGGAAATAATTCATGTATTGTAAGCCAAATCACTTACTTTGAGTTTCTCGGTTGTGGCTGGCTGAGAAGAGCGTCTCATGGTGCATCTTTATGAGTTATGAAGCCACTGTGGCTTACCACGCTAGCTTGCACTAAGAGCGCCAAAGGGCAGAGTGGTAGTTAGACCATGATCGTGGAGAAATTAAATTGAAAGAAGGGCAATCAATGAAGAAGCAATTCATCCCATATGCAGTCCTAGATTAAATGGCTTTCTCCTCAACGAAAAGCTAACTACCATCCTAACGATTGATGCAATCTATTAATCCTAATATCAATAACTAAGTTTTGCAAGACAAAAAAATATTAAAATCCGTTGACCCGGGGGGGGGGGGGGGGCGGCGGCGGCGGCAAGGGCACTTTCTATTCTCTAACCTCTAGTTGGTATGCCTTAACCTCTTAATCTAATATTCAAGTATTCTGTTCTCTTAACATTTCTTTAGCTATTTTGGTTTACCATTTCTCCCTCCGTTTTATCTACATCTAATGATTATAGTACTGATGATACCTTTATGCAGATTTCATGAAAATAAACATAATTTTAAGGAGCTCAAGGACTAATCTGCATGCCCAGTGAATGACATTACAGGCCATAAAACCATACAAAGGCCTAGAGTTGGGGGAAACCCCCAAACTGTATTAGTGACCTTTTTTTAAGTATCCTAATCCCATTTCTCACCTCGTGGTGAGGAATACCATAGTCCTATGCTACTTGACCTGATCTGTTTACCATATATGTACAACCCTGTACTGAACTGTATAACTTTGCCTTAGCTTTCCATTAAAAATATTGAAACAGAAAGTTGGTCCATCTTTGGGGCCCTGCTACAGCTTCTCCCCATCACTGCAGGAATTGGAGTGAAGGCATCAGTTTTTGTCTCTCTTTGCTAAATGTCCAGGTGCTGATGGCTCTAGTCTAGGCACTAATAATTGGGAGCCTATGATAGTGGTTCCTGACCAACCAGAATCCTAACTGAAACTATAACTTACTTACTGTATACTGGGCTGTTAGCTCCCACGAAGGGTTGTACCCCTTTCATTTTTTGCCTTATGCTGTTACTTTAAACCTGGAGTTGTGTCAGATGCTGCAGAGGAGGCTACGCTCACCATCCAGGTGGAATTTCATTGCAAATACTTAATAATGTTGGGCAAGCAAGTCATGTACCAGACATATCGCTGGTAGCTAAAGTAGGAATGTCCAACAGCTCCACACATTTTAAAACAATTTTAATTAACCCTTTGAAAGTGCATTCAGCAAGAGAACACGTGGGGTCAGTCTGATGGCCCCCTCCAACCCACCTTCTCCTCTTGCAGCTGCTGATATCCTTTTGTTTACTTATATTTAATTGTGTTTGGTCTGCATGGGTTGCTCTTCTGGGGGTTCCTGGCATTTTCTTTATATTATTAGCACGTGAGCACTATGAGTCGTAGACTTAGGTTTTTTGACTCTTAAACTGCTTCTATTATTCCTTTTTGCTTCCTTCCTTTTTATTATTCTTTATTTAACTTTCAAGGCATTTTAGATAAATTTCCAAAAAGTACAGATTGAAAGACGCTGTTTTGGTTTTAGGTGTCTTGTGCTTATTGTCATTATGTTGTGTATAAGTGTATGTATTTAATACTTTGTACATTATTTTAGTGGTGCAAGTGCATATATATGGGCACAGGGGACTCTAAATTGACTTGTGTTGTTGTTTGCCCCTTATTTGCCTTCACACAGTATTTGGGTATGCATTAGAGTGCCGCTACTTGCTTTTCCTAATAACAGAAAAACAATCTTCTTCAATCTAGAGTCTAGATGTCAACCAAATCCCACGCCAATATTAAAGGCCTTGTTGTGTAAAAAAAAAAAAAAAAAAAATTACCTTGATAGCAAAGCAATCCCTAAACACATGTGCAGGCTCTCCTCCAATTTGTTTTCTATGCCATGCATAATGCTGCCAGAAAGGGGAGACTGGTGATGATCCCAGGAGTTTCATGCATTGGAGCATCCTCAGGATGCCCCAAAATTAGAGAGACCGACAGCTCTAGAGCCTTATATATGTTACAATGGTGATTGCTCCTCTTTAGTTTTATTGGGCCTTTAATTATGATCTCTTTATTGGCTTTTCTACACTTGATTGATCATTTTGAAAATAGTACCCAGAGAGGTAATATCTGTGCACATGTTTTTCTTTTTTTTATCTGACTTTAAAGGCTCTGCATCAGAATCTCTCAGCCCCATTGATGGAGATACAGAAAATGATGGCCAGCAGTTATAGGATCATTTCTTTGCGAAACAAAAGGATATCTATCCTAATGTTTCATGTTTAATTTTTTAATGTTTACGACCAAATGGAATGCTGTTGTACCTTTCGAATTACACGTACGGTGTTCGCCGCCAAACTCATCTACATATAATGATATAGCTGTGCCGTTACACTTATGAGACAGCTGAGGGGCCCGATCTTCAGGGGGATCCCAAATATCTGAGGCTTCTGGGCAGCCATTCCTGAGGAACTCATAAATTGTGCTCTAGTGAAAAGTCCACTTTCAATGGCATTTCTGAAAATGTATCTATATTTTTCCCAAAAGTGGGGAAAATTTGCGCCTTATCGGGAGAATGTAAAAAAAAAAAAAAAAACGCACATATATGGCGCTCTCGTGCTGCTGGCCGGGCCATGGGAGGGCTGAAGATGGAGGAGTGGCAGGCGGGCTGGCAGGGTAACTGATCCGTGTCCAATGTCCTCCACTGTCCACAATCCTTGCTGTCCCTGCCGCCACTTCTTCTCAGGCGGCAAGCACACAGAGCACCCAGCTCTGTTCAGCAGGTGGGCATAGCCAGCGCTCGGTGCATGCCACATCCACTCACTGCACGGAGCCGGGTATGTTTGCTTGTGCCGCTGGAGAAGAAGCTTCTCCATAGGTGGGGACAGCGATCAAGCAGCGATCAGTTACCCTGCATGCTCGTCTGCCATGCCTCCAACTTCTGGCCTCCCATGCATCCATTCAATACACCATCCATTCATATGCATAGCAAGGAACGCTGATTGGAGGAGGGGCCACGTCCCTACACCAGGCATGTTTGAATAGCTGGCACAGGTAAATGCAGCCAGGAAGAAATTGGCAACAAAGGATACCTACTGCATCTATTCATTCAGTGCTCTTTGCTACTCATTAATATGCATGGCAAGAAACTCTAATGGTTTAGACAGTTGGCCATCCCAAATCTGAATGCCCCCAGGACAGGTAAAATCCAGGGCATTTGTAGGTCAATACATACGTGCCTTACAACCTCTCAGAGTCCATTGCTTCAATATTCACCCAATTTGGGTATCTTGCCCCAGTGTTCAGGCACATTACCATTGGTTCCCAGAGTTTTGACTTGCTAATAGCAGAGACATAGCCAGGGCTCGACCTCTGCATATGTCACAGTGTAGATGTATCCATCTCTTTGCTGATCTGATCTGAAGAAGTAGCACTGCTCTCAAGAAGCCAACAAGCATGAAGCTAAAGAATGAGGCTAGGTCTCCTGAATTTGTAAGTGTTGAAGCACCTGACCATGTGCCATTGAGGAGGATATGTGAGTATGCTTTGTATTATTTTATATACACCTAGTTGCCATTTAAACTCTAAACAAAATGTGTGTCTTGTTTTTTTAAGCATGAGACTAGGTTCAAAACATTTTTTATGCTTTTTTCTTGTCTGTGACCCTATACTACTCCACCACCATCTTTGGTGACCAAACAGGAAACTCATCTAACACAGTGTATCAAGAAGACAGGTATCAGAGTGTTGTTAATGGCTGATCAAAGACGAGTTACAAGTGGTCTGTCCTGGGCCCCATTCTTTTTAATATGTTTATAAGGGACATAGGAGAAGGCTTGGTAGGAAAAGTTTGCCTGTTTGCTGATGATACAAAGGTTAGTAATAGGGTGGACACTCCTGGAGATATCTGCAAAATGGAAAATTATTTAGCTTTACTGGATCAGTCAAAACTGTGGAAACTGGAGTTTAGAAGGAAGAAGGAATCCCCAGTCTGAGTACCATATTGGCAGTACTTTGTTAACCAGGACCAAGCAGGATACTCGGCTGCATAGCTCGAGGCATCACCAGTAGGAAGAGGGAGGTTGTGATGCTGCTGTACAGAGCCTTAGTGAGGCCACAGCTAGAATACTATGTGTAGTTCTGGAGACCTTACCTGCAAAAAGACATTATTCAAACGTGTCCAAAGACGGGCAACAAAAATGGTGAAAGGACTTAAACTTAAAACTTATCAGGAGAGACCTAAAGAACTTAATTTGTACAGTCTGGAGGAAAGAAGGGGGGACATGATTGAGACCTTTAAATTTGTGAAAGGATTGAATAAGGTTCAGGAGGGAAGTGTTTTTAAGAAGAAACTTAATGATAGAACAAGAGGCACAACCAAAAACTAGGCGGAGGGAAGATCAGGAGCAATGTTAGAAAATATAATTTTACAGAAAGTACACAAAGAACTTCTCATCACCAGAATTTAGACAGGAGGTAATGTCTTCTCAGTGATCTTACAGACATACGAAGAGCTCTAATTCAAAGACTAAAATAAAAATGTAATCTGGAGTTGGCCTTTAATTGTATTGGCTTTACAGTTAGAGGGAAGGGCTAGTTCCCCTTTTTTAACAGCAGCTGTCACAGAAAGTGAATTGCAGGTAGTACAGTATCGCACCTGGAACACATGTGGAAAGATGCTCCTGATTCTGGGGACTTTAGCCAGCTTGTTATGTGAGTATCCTATTTATATCTTTTAACAGATTTATTTTATGTATACAGTATATAAAGGGTATGGCATTCCATTGCACAGGAAGAATTGCTGCAGGTGCTCCAAGGACCCACTGCACTTCTGTTAGCTTGATGTGACAACTAGAAATCTACATTTTAACAATAAAACGCTCAATGCTGAATAATGAAATAAAGGGGCATTATATATATATAAATATATTATCCTGCCTGTTCTCTAGCAAAGAAATCCTTGGCACACATCAGTTGGTGCAAATCAAACTAAACACAGGGGCATCTAACCAGAGCAGATTGTCAAGTTTTACCTAGTCAGGAATAAAGTAACCAAATATGCTTCTGTGTTGCTTTGCACTGGTTTTGTAAATTGTACCTAACAATATCCAAAAGGAACACTCACAGCAATAAAAGAAATACATAAAATAAGGTTATGTTTTGCAGGACTTGTATTTAGATGTACTTAGAGTCCCTGCCCAGGCATTCAATAACTTTCTCCACCCTCATTATGCCCCATTTGGAACTGTTTAAAATGAGTCATTTTAAAACATGTCAAAATAGCTAATCATATGTAGATAGCTTATTTATTCCAAGCCAAGTTTCTTTCCTTGCTTTAATTTCTGGGTCTTGGCTGAGCTGGGAAGGGCATGTCTTGGTGTAGCTTTGAGTCTTGAGCATGCTCCTCTGTGGTCGGTGACAGGTGTGGGACCATTGTGGCTCGTCCTGCTTGCTCAGTGTGGGACCACTGTGGCTTGCCCTGCTCGCTCACACGGAGCGCACCAAGAGAAAAAGTTGACTTTAAGACCATTTTTTTTACGTGGTCCTGGAAAAATGAAATTAAAAGGTGGAGAAACCCTGTGGCCCTGATACAGCGTCTACCTAGCGCTGGAGGAAAAAGATAAATGGCACATAGGACAGGCATCAGGAGAGCTGCTTGCTGCATTATTATTGCTGTTGGGTTTACAGTCCCTGTAAGAGTAACCAAGTTACCTGCAATGGAGATCAATATGGCTGGGGAATGTATTTGCTCTAAAGGGCTGCTGAAGATCCCTGACAACAATGGGGTCGATTTAGTGCCAGATGAAAAAACTCACTTATTTTATGGGCGAGAAAACTGCTATTCACTTTAATTGTAAATTTTCACCTGGTTCTGAATCAGCCCAATGGTAGACAATGAAAAAGAATGGCAATGCTCTCTCCCAAAGAACAATGAGTTTTCTCACCAGGCTCTGAGTCGACCCCAACATCAGCTCTGATATTATGAGTTTTTTTCCAGCTAAAAAACACAGCAGACCTCAGAGATAATACATCCCCCAGCCCCCAGATATGCAGTTCTGAAAAACTCCCCATAGGAAGCCAGAAAAAAGTTCTGGAATATGTTCCCAGACCATGCTATTGTACTGCTCATGGCTACTGGTTGCCAATACGGCTTGTATACCCCTGATTAATTTATTGACAGTGAATAACAATGCAGTGATGGAGCTGCTGCAGCCCCAGTTAACTTTGGTACCCTATTATTGGTTTCCTAAAGGAGTACACACAGGGCCTTACCAGCCCCCAATATCCTTCACAGCTAGTCAACAAGTGCATTTATCAGTTAAGGCAAAAGCATTGCATGGTCAGGGGTGGAAATGGACACTTTTAATGCGGATCAAAACCCCCTAATGACCCCTCCCCACCCCGTCCCTCCTACTTGAGTAGCTGGAGCGATGCTTAGGGCTCGACAATGGCTCGATTTTTTTGTTAGCAGTAGACACTCCCTAGACCCAGGAAAGGTTCGCTTTTTAGGGCAATCCCTTTAAAATCTACTTTTACATTTGTAAAAATTCCTCCATAATCCAGGCCAAGGTAAGATATTGGGTATGCAGGTTCAGTTGCCTTGGTTTGTTACTAGGTACTGTATGCTATTAGATTCATGTTTTCAAACCTAACTTATGCATTTTGTTTTTCTCTCTCTAGATGTTTCATGTGACCAGCTAGCAGTGCAAGTGGTGAGAGTGTATTTCATTTCTATAGATTTCCATACCACATTGCACTGGGAAGCAGTGTGCAACAAGCAACTCCCATGCAGTTATGAAGTGAAGTACAAAGTGTAAGTAGCTTACTACTTTAGGATACCTTTATACACAGACAGGATCTGTCAGTATTAAATACAGACCAAAAGTCATATTTGACTTCTGGTCCAGTCACTGAGCATGCTACAGCATCCCCTCCCCTGTGCACGCTCTCCATAGTCAGCTGGAGGGTGCCAACCCAATAGGGTAGCAGGAGATGCCTGTGCTGCAATCGTATACAGCCCTGGATCGCCACTTGGGCAGGGGTTAGACACTGAATCTGACCCAAATTCGAATCAAAGTGACCAGACCTAACATCTGCTTTAAAAACAAAACTTTACCAAGTTAAACAGATTTGTTTGCCAGTGCATAACCATTAGCATTCCAGCCATTCGAATCCTAAGGGTTGTTTTCTACCCTTTCTACCCTTCTTTAGAAACAGAAACAATTGATTTAAAGGGGACTCACATTCTAACCCAAAATAGGCCCTGCCAGCCAATCCTCAAATTAGCACTAAGCTCCCCTTTCCATTTGACTCCTCTCCTAATGTTTTGCCTCTTCTGCTGGCATTTCTTCTCTGTCCTGGAAGACTGGTAGCTGGTGTGCACACTGCTACACCTGTCTCCTCCAACTGGAGAAAAGAAAATGGCAAGCAGCACCAATTCGAAGCTGAACTGGATTGTTCACACTGACTTGAGCAATTAGTCGCTCCAAATGGAGCTTCTAATTCCCCAATGAAGAGGAGACATAGTAGCAAATAGGGGCAGGTATCAACGGGGGAGGGAGAAGGGGGAGTTTTATGACAGTCCTGGGGGTTTCACACATTGGGGAATCCCAACTTGAGATGCCCTACAAACAGGGAGACCGCTTGCCATAGAGTCTTATAGACTCTAGGCTGGTGGACAGGGCTGGATTATGAGGGGGGCCTCCACCACTTGCCCTTCAAAGGGGGCCTCCACCAACCTTTGGGTTATGGTATGGTCTAGAAGGCTTTTCAGTCTATGGTCTGACGGGCTGCGGGACAAGCAACAAAGCTATCGGTGGCATTTGGGGACCCCTGCGCCTGGACAAGCCTTTTTTTTTGTTTTTGCAAACCTGCAGCCAAAGCCATCGCAGGGCTGGATGAAGAGTCTAGAGCAGAACATCCACCGTCAGCAACACTACAGTGATGGGTGCGTGCAGAACAGTCAATCAGCGGCCGCTCACTGCACATAAGCCACCAAGCACAGCCACTGGGCTCAATGCAGGGAACTGTTTCCTGCTGGCCAGCTTGTAGGGTGTGGTTGTTTAAATAATGGAATAAAACACACCACACCAGATGAATAAGAACCAATTTAGAATTTAACAGTTGAATACATTGAAAACAATAGTTGGTGTATATAGCCACTGGTTTAAGGCAATAAATGACTGTAGAAGAATCTAGTATAATTTCTATTTGAAGAATATGGGGGGGGGGGGGGAGGATGAATATGTTAAACAAAGGATAAACTTGTGTCTAGGTCACTTTATCATATATGGCTATTTGGATAACTTTAATACACACTGTATGCTCTGTGTAATTCAAACAATCTATCAATACATTCACAATCTATTTTAAATGTAAGATTAACTCTGTATAATAAACTTCAGATAGATGATGCTCTAAATTTGTAACTATGCTTTAAATAGTGAGGAGAACTGAGAAAAGTTCACTTATCCTTAGACCAAACGAACTTGGCGGAAAATGTCCTGTTATTTCTGACTAAAATGATGCTGTTTCTTTAAATATTTTCTGGATATTTCTTTCTTCAACGGTCACAGCCTCAAAACTCTCCTAAATAAAATTATAATTAAGGGCGTCCTCCAACCGCGCTGAGTCCCTTTCTTTGCGCTCCGCGGGAGGCTTCACACAGTGAATAACACACAAAAAAATAAGTCTTTACACCCCTCACACAGTCCAGCAGTGAGGTAAATAAGGAGAGAGTTAGTTTCAACCAAAAACTTCACTGTGGCCCTATAATTTATGTGGGCTCAGAAACACATACAGACACAGAAGTGCTCCCTTTGACCCACCTCACGGACTCTGCTCCCTCAGAGCTGTGCTGTGCCTTTTATAACCTGCTGGAATTACCTCACAAGCTTCTCTCTCATGGCTGGCTCCGCCCACCCACACACACACAGAAGAGTTTTCCAGAACCCTCCTAGCAGAGGTTTGTTATATGTCCGTTACACATTTCCCCCTTTTTTTTATTAGCAGTCCTCTGCCTATAATTGATAATTTTCCAAGTATTGTGGAAGCTGCCCTCTAGTATCTCTTTTTGGATATCTAGCTTCTATTTCAGAATCCCTCGCTTCCCCCCTTTCGTCCTCAGTCTGTTGGGGAAAATGTCCTTGGGGGTCTCCTATGAGGGATGAGGGCTCCACTCCCAATTCTATTTCTGCTACCTGTTCCTCTGTTAAATTTAGTTCTGTTTCCATGGGTCTCTCTTTTTCCTTGTTTGACCCTGCAGGAAGCTGGGGTTGGGTGACCCACCAGTCATCCTCCTCTGGCCAATTGTTTTTGTTGGTGGGACTATCCTCAGACGTCTTTACCAGCTCTTCTTCTGAAGTCATTATAAATCCACATGGTCTAAGCAAGTTCCGGTGTAACCGCCGTTCTGATCCCTTCCCATCCTCTCGTTTCACGTCATACACAGGCAAATTAGGAAAAGGCTGCTTTATTACAACATAAGGATCAGTTTCCCATTTTGCAACTAGTTTATTTTTTCTTCGTGCAAAGGTCCGACGGACTAACACTCTGTCTCCAGTTTGCAGTAATGGGCACTTCTGGGTAGGATTTTCCTCGGTTTGTAACCGTTGATGGACCATTTCTTTACTTCGTAATAAGCGCCGCCTATGTTCCTTCACCCATCAGCAGCTCTAGGTTCAACCACTTCTTGGGTCCCCAACACGAAGTCCAGGGGTAATCTTCCTGGTCGCCCAAACATTAAGTAGTACGGTGTAAATCCTGTGGATGAGTGTAACATATGGTTATAAATCCAAACCACATCATCGATATGTTCAGGCCATTGTTCAAGCTTTTCACTTCCCAGGGTTCTGATTAATTCCAACAGGGTTCGATTAAATCTTTCACAAACCCCATTTCCCTGAGGATGGTAGGGACTAGTATGTACTTTACGAATTCCATGAAGCTGGCACAGTTCCTTAATTATTTGTGCTTCGAAATTAGCGCCTTGATCAGAAAGTAGTCTACGTGGGCAGCCATAAGGTCTGAATACATTTTTCCATAGTAGACAAGCCGTGGTATGGGCTGTTTGATCATGAGTGGGTATCACAATCGCAAATTTTGTAAAATGGTCTACACAGACCATAGCAAATTGATGTCCAGAAGAGGATTCGGCAATCTTGATAAAGTCCACGGTCAACAGGTCAAAAGGCTCATTAGCCACTATAGTCATAGGTTGCGTGTGTTGTTCTTGGCCTTTATGGATATTGCATTCTTTACAACTTTTACATGCTTGCTCTAGGTGCTCCCTCATCCGTGGGAAATAAAAGTACCTTCTTCCCAGAGCCTCCAATTTATCGCCTTGGAAGTGACCACCCATTTGGTGTAGAATTGAACTAATACCTTCCACCATTTCAATTGGCACTACAAACTGCCAAACACATCGCTCTTCTCCATTTTCCCATGCACGGCGATACAGAACTCCATCCTTGATGAACAATTTGTCCCATTGTCGACAAATGGCTCTTCCTCTATCAGTCAACCGTTTTCTCTCCCGGTAAGAGGGTTTATCACCAATTTGAAGGTGAGTCAAAATTTTCAACAAATCAAATTTCTGCCATTCCCCTTTGTCGCATATTTCTGCAGTTGTAGCATTTATCTGAACCTCCTCAATCTCTTTTTCTCTGATTTCCAATGGGCGAACTCGTAAGGGAGGAATTTCCACTTCTTCTAACATCTGATCGGAATCAGTGTCCAGTTTCCCCAAGGGGAAGCGAGATAGGGCGTCAGCATTGGTATGATTATGTCCTGGCCTATAGTGAATATGATAATCAAATGAGGCCAATCGAGCTACCCACCTCTGTTCAAGGGCTCCCAGCTTAGCAGTATTGAGGTATAGTAAAGGGTTGTTATCAGTAATGATATCCACTCGACCCCCGGTTAGATATTCACGAAATTTTTCAGTTACCGCCCATACAATTGCTAGGAGTTCGAGACGAAATGAACTGTAGTTACTAGGATTCCTTTCAGTCGGTCTGAGAGAGCGACTGGCATACGCAATGACTCTCTCTCTTCCTTCTTGCTTCTGTGCCAGAATTGCACCTAATCCCTGTAGACTGCCATCAGTTTGTAATATAAATGGCTTACCGTAATCAGCGTACCCCAAGACTGGAGCCTCTAAAAGTTTTTGCTTTAGTTCATTGAAACTTTTTTCCTGTTCCTCTTTCCATACAGATTGGATGTTTCCGGCCACACATTTGTTTTTACCTTGCGGTTTACCTCTAAGTAGTCGATGGAGAGGTTCTGCACTTTGAGCAAATCCTTTGATATACCGCCTGTAGTAGCCAACTAGTCCCAGGAAACCTCTTACTTCCTTCACAGTATTTGGCCGAGGCCAATTTTTCACAGCCTCCATTTTTTCTGGGTCGGGTGCTATTCCCGATTCTGCAACTATATGCCCGAGATATTTGATTTGTTGTTGAGCGAATTTGCATTTGCTGGGTTGCAGTTTGAGTCCAAATGCAATAATTCTTTGTAATACTTGTTCAATATGTTCTAAATGTTCCTGGAAATTTCTAGAAAAAATGATCACATCATCCAGGTAGATGAGAACGGTTTGAAAGTTTAAATCTCCCAGACATCGTTCCATGAGTCTTTGGAAAGTACTGGGGGCATTTGACAGTCCGAATGGCATCCGGTTAAACTCATTCAGTCCCATGGGTGTAATGAACGCTGTCTTTGGTTTATCTTGCTCTCTAATAGGCACTTGCCAATATCCGCAGGCTAAATCCAGGGTAGTATATAAGGTAGCTTTTCTTAATGCCGCCAATGATTCCTCTACTCGTGGCAAGGGATACGCATCTTTTAATGTCAAAGCGTTTAATTTTCTATAATCTACACAGAACCGGAGTTGTCCATTTTTCTTTCGGACCAGTACGATGGGAGAAGCCCAAGGACTCTGACTTGGTCTCACCACTCCTCCTTCTATCATTTTATCCAATATGTCCTTTACTTCTTGATAAAGTGCTGGGGGAATATTTCTATAGCGTTCACGACTTGGTTTGTCCTCAGTTGTGACTATATGATGTTCAATAGCTGAAGTATGTCCCACATCATCTTCTGTTAGGGCAAAAGCTGTTATATTGCGTCGCAGCACTTCTCGAAGTTCTTCTAATTGCTCAGGAGTCAAACATGAATCACCCAACCCCAGCTGTGTCCATAACTCCTCAAGCTGTGCGGTAATGGAGATTTCAGCATGTTTTTTCTGATGCGGTTTCTCTAGGACAGAATTAACAGTGGACTCTATTGCATGTACTTCAGCTATCAAGAAATGGCGGGGCAATGTTATAGGTATCTGTCCTAGATTGATGAGTCTGACAGAAACCACCCCTTGTGTGACATGGGAGAGAGTACGTCCTACCAACCATTCCCCATTCACTCCAAATTCTCTGATTGGTTCCACTAGCAAAGGGATACCTTGGACTCTACAATGACCCCCCACCCTCAAGGGTATGATTACCTCTTTTCTAGGGGGGAGGACTATTTTTTTCTTAGATGGTGTGCGTATGACTCCCACCCTCCCTCTGTTTTTACGCAAGGTGCAATGTATGCTACATACTCTTTTCAACTTGAGCAACCATTTTTGATCATTTCGTTTTTCAGAGATTTGGGACCAATATGCTGGTCCAAATTCATTAAACATTAGACCATCCAGTTCCCGAAGAACATTCATTCCCAATATTACTGGAGTAGATGGCAATGCAGTGTTTTGTGTGACGATCAACCCTTTTTGACCAATAATTTTATCAGAAAGTTCAATGTCCACCCAAGTCACCCCCAGTATGGGTAAAGGTTGGTCATTAGCAGCCTTTAGCTTAATGTCAATCTCATCTAATTTATCCAGGTTGGCAGCGATCTGAAGATAGGTTTCGTTATTAATTAATGACACCTCCGAACCAGTATCAATTAAACAACGTATAATCTGTCCATTGATTTTTGCTTTTATCACTGGGCAATTGCCCACTACCGCTGGAAATAACTCAGGGGTCTTAGTATCATTGCCTCCTACAGCTTGCCCCTCAGCTGTAGGATGCTCTAGTTTAAAGGTCGAGGGTGAAGAATACCAGACCCAGATGACCCGGAAACAGAACCTCCTGAACATTGTCTTGCTAGATGTCCAGGTTGACCACACCTCCAACATCGACGTTGGTCAGGTCCATGAGAGTCATATTCTGCTCTTCAATATCCCCGTCCTCCCGCCCCTTTACTCATAACGGCCTCTTTTAATGGGGCTAATTCTTTTTTTAAAACAGGAGTTAGGCTTTCCCCTAAACTCTTTATAGCATCTGTCAAAACTTTTGTTTCTTCCCTTTTTGCTTCCCTGTAGTCCTCCCCCTTTTCTTTGGTTTGTATTGGTTGAGTCCAATAGAGATTCATATTTCCCTCATCTCGATTTCGATCTAATGCTTCCACTAATATGCGATCAAATTCTACATCCTCATCAGCCCTGACCATATCTCTTAAGGACCTTTTCAGAGCAGGGTTTCTTATTCCATTAATAAATTGATCCCTTATTATTTGGTCAATTGCAGGGGTCTGATCATCCTCACTCCCCTCACTTTTGGAAAATTTTTTCCAAAGTTTTTGTAATGTCACAGCAAATTTCTGAATTGACTCTCCATCCAACTGTTTGCGACCATAAAAACGAGTTTTGCATTCTGCTGTCTCAGTTGTCTCCCCATACAGTAACTCTAGCCTTTTTATAATGATATCCAGACTAGTTCTCTGAGATTGAGGCAACACCAGAATAGCCTCGCGAGCGTCTCCCTCCAGTGATTGTAATGCCAGGTCAACTTGGTGTGCAGGTTGGACTTGATATAATCTGGCAGTAGTGCGTAGCCTTTCTGCCCAATCTCCTATTGCCAAATTATATCCATCAAATTTAGGTACATTGGCTCCCGCTGTTCCCATAGGCACAATAATGGGAAGGGGAGACCCAACCCCACTAGTTTGGCTAAACATTGTTTCACTAGATTCACCGGCATCTACCGAGGACTTCATGGCACGGAGTTTTGTATCCTGCCGACTACGCCAAAAATATGTAGGGTGTGGTTGTTTAAATAATGGAATAAAACACACCACACCAGATGAATAAGAACCAATTTAGAATTTAACGGTTGAATACATTGAAAACAATAGTTGGTGTATATAGCCACTGGTTTAAGGCAATAAATGACTGTAGAAGAATCTAGTATAATTTCTACTTGAAGAATATGGGGGGGGGGAGAGGATGAATATGTTAAACAAAGGATAAACTTGTGTCTAGGTCACTTTATCATATATGGCTATTTGGATAACTTTAATACACACTGTATGCTCTGT
This sequence comes from Gastrophryne carolinensis, assembly GCA_027917425.1. Lineage (NCBI taxonomy): Eukaryota > Metazoa > Chordata > Amphibia > Anura > Microhylidae > Gastrophryne > Gastrophryne carolinensis. The sequence continues at coordinate 296,721,588 of CM051237.1, read as the reverse complement.
GTAATTCAAACAATCTATCAATACATTCACAATCTATTTTAAATGTAAGATTAACTCTGTATAATAAACTTCAGATAGATGATGCTCTAAATTTGTAACTATGCTTTAAATAGTGAGGAGAACTGAGAAAAGTTCACTTATCCTTAGACCAAACGAACTTGGCGGAAAATGTCCTGTTATTTCTGACTAAAATGATGCTGTTTCTTTAAATATTTTCTGGATATTTCTTTCTTCAACGGTCACAGCCTCAAAACTCTCCTAAATAAAATTATAATTAAGGGCGTCCTCCAACCGCGCCCCTTTCTTTGCGCTCCGCGGGAGGCTTCACACAGTGAATAACACACAAAAAAATAAGTCTTTACACCCCTCACACAGTCCAGCAGTGAGGTAAATAAGGAGAGAGTTAGTTTCAACCAAAAACTTCACTGTGGCCCTATAATTTATGTGGGCTCAGAAACACATACAGACACAGAAGTGCTCCCTTTGACCCACCTCACGGACTCTGCTCCCTCAGAGCTGTGCTGTGCCTTTTATAACCTGCTGGAATTACCTCACAAGCTTCTCTCTCATGGCTGGCTCCGCCCACCCACACACACACAGAAGAGTTTTCCAGAACCCTCCTAGCAGAGGTTTGTTATATGTCCGTTACAAGCTGGCGGACTACCCTACCCCCACCCAGAATGGCAAAGGGTTCCCGAGCAGCACGCACCTGCACAATGGTGGCACAAGGGACTTGATCTGATGCTCCAGTAAGTAGGCGGGTGCCAGACCACCAGTTACTTGGCTGGACTATTATTTTAAATGAAAAATACTGTATCTGGCACATCCACCAGATTTTATGCCCAGGGGCCTCCACCACGCTTAAATAGGGCCAACATCCTGGCACAGTAGGAAATAAAAGGTAGCTGCCATTTTGGAGCGTTCTCTCCCAACTGACATAACTGACAATGCACAGTAACGGCAGCAATTCCTGTTTGCAGGTGGCCTGCAAGTCCATGAGCTGCCATCTTGTTTTTAAAATTGGCCCCAGCAGGAGTTAGAAAAAGGTATATGAATTTCTATGTGCAGCAATCTAAATTGCCCTGGGGAGGGATGCATATGAGAACTGTTTGCTGTGTTGGTCTGGTTTAAGTCATTTTTGACTGTTGATCTGCTTTCATGCTGCCCTGCTGGTGGGAACGCTTTAAGAAGTAGTTACAGTACAAAGTATAGTGTGTATTTTGGAGTCCTAGGGTACTCTGCTTCAGTTTGTTGGGGAAATTCCTATAGAGTACACTGGGACAGGTATCTTCAGACCTAGGTGAGAAGCAGTAGGTGGTGATGCCTGATGCTGGCCACAAGCATGACATTTATTGCAGTGGCTGTGTTGGCACACGTTTGGGGTAGACACAGTGTCTGACTTCCCCACCAGAGCACCAGATAATCATCTGGGGGCTCCAGGCACTGGCCCAGGGCCATCATTAGGGCAGTACAAGAAATCCAAGACTAGCACAGTGTTCCTGGCTTACTTGTTATTTGGTCTATAAGCCTCAGATTTTATATTATTACAATCTAATTGTACTTTAGCTGAGGGATAGGCCCCAGGGATCATTTCCTTTGGTGGGCCCCAGGAATGCAAGCAGAACTTTTAGAAATGATAACTAATTAGGTAAGAAAGGCAGTAAGATAGTGGGTGAGGGGTGCCATCCGATTTTCTCCTTGACTTTTTAGATAAATGATTATTTTTTACAAATATGTGTGAAAATTCTTATTCATCCAGGTAATAGTATATCTGTAAAAATAAATGGTAACTGGACTTGATGCGTTATTTTCTTGAAGGCCTTGCGCTAGTCATGTGATTTGGCTTTCCCAATTCAATATAATGGCTAGCAAATTGTCTTCAAAAACTAAAGCCGGAAGTCCAGATGTCTTTATTCCTACAGATGTGTTTATAGAAAGTAAGAATATCATAGTAAAAATAATATAATGATATATTTGCATCACAAAGGTTTTTCAATTGGCTTTAGTCTACAGATTTGGCAGAGAGGAACATGGAAACATGTTGACTATTAAATTCCCTTAGTGCAGGATTTTCAGTTAAAGATATTGCTCTATAATCATGCTGTCAAAACAAATCAAACAGCACAGCGTGAAGGTAAAGTTCTACTTTTATAACAGAAGGAAGTAGACCAGATAGAGCCACTTCCTCATTTTTGTATCACACTAACGTTGGTCCAGTAAATGCTGTGCCAATATTTAGTCAATATTTCTGTATTCAATCTTTTCTGTACCTGAATGAGAAACAGCTAACATTTACATAAGATCCAATTAGAGGCACATCTTAATAGAGCTGGGAGCAGACAAAGAAAATATATGAAATAGGGGAGAATTTACACCTAATCAATGGCATGCAGTTGCTGTTTTTGGTCCAGTTTCATTTCAAGTACGGAAAACAGACAGGTATGAGGGTAGCCTCACATGAACTGCTTAGGTTCAAACCCAGCCGGGGTTGCATTTACTTTTTTTTTATGTTGGTAGCAGTGTGGTAGGATAGTAAATATGATTGGGTCTTGTACTACAAGGAGGCTCTAAAGCCTGTATTTGACCAGCTTTAACATTGTGGCTTTTTTCAGGTTGGACTGGGGCCAAAGATCTGCCTGGTATTTTACTAACTCTGGCCCATGAGCAGCCCAATAGCTAAGCCCCACCCCAATGTGTTTCTTGGTCATTGAATGCATTCATTAGCTGGGCAGGGGTGGAAATGACCAATCTTAAACCGATGGTATGGAAGAGGAATGTGTGAATTCTGGTACAGGCTCTGGGTGAGTTGGACTACGTGCTGAGCACTATGCCCAGCTTACCTCAAAGCAGTGGAACCCACTGAGAATTCTCCCTGTGCTCTGTACGACCAGTCCACCCCTTCCTGTGTTTCTCTCCCTGTGTTTCCTTTTTATTGAACCACCATTTTCTAGCAATATGTATAATGCTTCTTCACGTTTGCAGGATCAATTTACAGTAATGGCAAGTTACAATTTAAAGTAAATGTGCAAACCTTAAGAATATAAATATTTATTTAAAATTATAGATATGGAGACCGATGGGAAAATAAAAAAGACTGCTGGGGAAAACAGAATTCCTGTAATATGTCTGCAGTAATGCTACAGAAAGACAATATCAAGGAAGAGATGTTGGCAAAAGTCAGAGCAAAGGCAGGAAATGTAACATCACCCTGGAAAGAGAGCGACAGATTTTCACTAATACGCAACAGTAAGTTCATGAAATCTTTTTATGTGAAGGCCCCCATTCATTCCAGTAGTCACATACCCGTAGTAGTAAAAGCAACAAAAAAGTTTTCTTCAAGATGTTTTGCTTGACTTCCATTGCAGAATGCTTTGCTAAATGATTTTAAAAATAATAAAGTAGTATTTATTATATTTTATTATGCTTCATTAACAGCATCGACATCTTTTTGTGCTATTTGTAAAAATTTAGGAAGATACGACTATCTTGCATTCAAGACCAGGGACACACTGAATACGTTTTGTCATTAATTAGCAGTACCTTATTCTTGGTGTGCCACACACCCCGCTTCACTTCTTAAATATTCATCACTTCATGGGTTAATCCACCGCAGGTGACGTAGTGCAGAGAGGAAGTCTTGTAACGAGCCCCCTTCCGGCCTATATATACCTGGTACCTCCCTTCAATCACCAGTATTTTTTCTCTCTGCTTGCTGACAAGTCAGAAGTTGGAAGTCTCCTGCTTACAGGTAGGCCGGGGTATTCTTACCCCGCCACCCCCCTTTTGGTCTATTTCTGCCCGGTTTGAGTTTGTATACCTTTATGGTGAAATAGGAAGCCTCCCAGCCTTGGCTGCTCACCGGGCAAATGGTAGATGGCACTTTAAGTGCCTAGGAGCTTATCTCCTACCGCTCGACCTCATGCGTGGGGCAATGCGGCGAACCGGCATGGTGATCCAGAAATGGGATGCCCCTGTCCCGAGGGTCCCCGTAGCCCCTTTCTCTCCCGTTCGGTCCCTTCTCCCTTCACTATGGGGGGAGGGGGGTGGTGGTGAGGGTGTGCTTTAGTATGTGTGTTTCACTGTATCAGTGCATGTTAACATATATGTCATGTTTATACATTCACCGTAGCATGTGTATATTTTGGGTCTGCTTTAGGGCAGCTTGCGCTGGGTATGGGCTGGCCACTTCTCTGGCAGTTGGTTGCTTTGTGGCCCCCTACCCCCTACCCCCTCTCCCCTCTTCTCGCCTGGCATTCATTGAGCTTTGTCAGCACATGCGGTTTTTACCCTCCCCCCTCCGCCACCTGGACGCGCGTGCTGTGATCAGCTGTAAAGTGTTCCAGCTGATCGGCATAGGGGGGGGGGGGGGGGCGGGCCCGCTGACGCGGGCCCAGCGTCCCAGCTTCCTTCAAAACAGGAAGGCACGTGGGCGCACGGCCGCACTTTGTCTTCTGCTGGCTCATGGCTGCTGGCTGCAGGCTTACCGGCTGATTGCTGTACAGGTAAGCGGCCCCTCCCGTTGGGGCCGTTAAATGGGGGATATTGTTTAATAATACAGTGAGAAATCACTATTATCAAGGGGGCGTCATTTAAGGGCACTTGGTGCCATACTTATATGTTATACACATGTGAAGGATCTGATGGTTGTTTTCTTGCCTTGCAGATCCTGGGATCCCTGCTTATGCTAGCCCTCCGGCTCTATGTGCCTGGCTAATTATTGGGATTGATTTGAATGTTTATATACATAGACTATATATAAATATATATATATATATATATATATATATATATATATATATATATATATATAGTTCTATTAAAGGGGACCTAAACTTAAAAAAAAAAAAAAAAAAATTTTTATATAAATCCTCCCTTCCGGGACATTACTAAAATAAAGGGGGCATCCCGGGTCGGCTTATGCCTTAAAAGTCCCATTATTGCGAATACCATAAATCACCATATGGAGGCTTCCGTAGATTCCGGAAACGGTTCTGCTGTTCCGTTTGGGGGGTGCGTAGGTTGTGGGGTTCCACTCCCAGCTGATGATATCTTTTTTTGCATCCCTTGTGCAAAACAGACTATTGCGCGCCAGTCCGTTGCTTCGGCTGCGGTGCCATCGCATCCTTCATCATCTCCTACCTCTCCATCCCTATTCCGGACCCCGCATGACACTGTCAAAAGTGGGGATTCGCATTCCGAGGCAGCAGCACAGCCCTGCCCCCGGAAAATGATGCCCGTTAAAGCAGCGTTTAAAACCGCTACAAAACGAAGGCACCTGACTCCGGTACCTTCGGCTCCACAGGACCAGTTTTGTGAACCTGTGGAATGGTCCGATGGATCCCCTGACGAGGATGAACTCCCATCGGAGTCAGATGAGCCGACAGGTCAGCATGTGGCTGATGAGATCGGCGATTGGTCAGAGGGGGTTGTTTTTGACACCCCCTCCATTCTGGCTCAAATGTTTAAAATTTTGAGTTTAGATACGCCTGAGGCGGCCGCCCCGCCAAAGGGTCAGTTATTTAAAGAGCCTCAGCCGAGTTTGGTTTTTCCCAGACAGCACCACTTTGAGAGGGTGGTTCTTAAGGAATGGGAACATCCCACACGGTTATCTGGAATTCCTTCCAGTTGGGAAAAGCGTTATCCTTTTCCACCAGAATTGGTGAGGCTGTGGTCTGTCCCTCCGGACGTCGATACCCCTGTACTAGGACTCTCCAGCTCGGCTATGGTACAATCTGCTGAGACCACTACCCCCAAAGATGGGGAAGATCGCAGGATTGACCAATACGCTCGACATGGTTTTATCTATTCCGGGTCAGCATTGCGCCCGGTATGTGCTTCAGCCCTTCTTCTATTGGCAATTAAGTCCCTAATTCAGGGGCTATATGAGGATCTTGATCCCGCTTGCAAACAGTTCACTGCACTTAAGCAGTGTGAATCTTTTGTGGCTTATGTCCTGGCCGCTCAGGACGATGCGCTGACTATGAGTAGCAAGGCGGCAGCTATGCTGGTGGCTATTCGCAGGTCAGTATGGCTGCGTCAGTGGTCAGCAGACACGGCTTCCAAAAAGGTACTCACAGCTCTCCCCTTTTTGGGGTTGCGTCTGTTTGGGGAGAAAATTGATTCAGTCGCAAAAGATGGTATGATGCCACAACGCAAAAGGCCTCGTGGTCCCTTCAGGGGGACAAGTTCCGGTAGGTCTTCCTTTCAAAGGTTCAGAGCGGGCAAAGGTACGTCCTTTCCCGCTACCAGTGGCGCAAGTTGGACTCGGGGGAGGGGCCGTGGCCGGCCCACTTAGTCCTGGGGCACCAAGCCCAAGCCTGCTGATAAGCTCACTCAGCAATGAGGGGCTGCCCTCACCCGTGCGGGTGGGGGGACTATTGCGACACTTCTACCATTGGAACCTTGTGGTTCTAGGCAGATGGATCCAGGAGGTAGTGTCGACAGGTCACAACCTGGAATTCGAGTCTCACCCTCCCTCGCGGTCCATTCAGGGGTCGGTTCATCCCGGCCTGAACTCTCATCAAGACGGAGTGTGTCTTTCTTTTGCCCAAATTCACACAAGAACACTTCAGCTATTTCTGCTAGCGTGGTGGGTCCAGCAGCCTCTGTTGTTGGAGCTGTCCTTCCAATTGTCCTCCCGTGTACGGCAGTTCCTCCTGTGGTGATTGGTCTCGACCAATCTTGTACAGGGCAGGTCTTTCCTGACCCTCCCTGGGAGAGGTGTCACCACGGACACCAGTCTGTCGGGATGGGACAGATTCTGGAAGGAGCTGCGGCTTCAGGGGCAGTGGAGGCCCCGCTTACCCATCAGAGAAATGTCCCTGATCCAGACATGGGCAGTGCTCCATGTTCCCTGTCTCTCGGCAGTTTACATTCCAGAGGTGATGGAACAGGTAGCGGACCGGTTGAGCAAGTGCTCTCCCCGTCTGGAAGAATAAGCTCTCCATCCTCGGGTGGTTCTCTTATTGTGTCTCCAAAGGGAGACTCCGGAGGTGGACCTGTTGGCCCCTCATCACTATCACAGGCTCCCGAGCTTCGTGTCACTTTCCCGGGATCCTCTGGCTCTGACAGTGGACGTCAGGTCCCTGAACTGAGGAACTCTGGGATTTCTATACCTGTTTCCTCCGTGGCCCTTGCTGGGCAGAGTTCTTCAAAAGTTGGCTCTGGAAAGGGTGTACGCCGTTCTCATGGCCCCAAAGTGGCCAAAACGAATAGGGTTCGCAGACATCGTTTGGCTGGCAGTGGACCAGTTCATTCTGCCTCTTCGGCCCGTTCTGCTCACTCAGGGTCGATTGTGTTACCCCAATTTACCAGCGCTGGGTTTGATGGCCTGGCGGCTGAAACCTCCATCCTGAAGGAGGAGGGTCTTTCTGATTCAGTCATTAAGACTCTGATCAGTGCCTGGAAGAAGTCTTCTTCCGTCACCTACTATAGGACTTGGAAAGCCTATATCACTTGGTGTGAGATAAGATCTTTTCCTTGTAGGGTCCTTTCGGTCCCCAGGATTCTGGAGTTTTTACAATCAGGGCTGGACTCTGGTCTCCAGCTAAGTGCATTGAAAGGGCAGGTCTCTGCCTTATCTGTCTTTTTTCAGAAGCGTGTTGCGCTTAAACCTTTAGTTAAAACCTTTTTCCAGGGGGTTACGCATGTGCGGCCTCCCAGGAAACCATTACTCCCTGTTTGGGATTTGAATTTGGTTCTTTCGGCTCTTCAGGCTCCTCCTTTTGAGCCTTTGCAAGATATTGCTTTGTCTACCCTGACTCAGAAGATTGTCTTCTTGGTAGCGATCACTTCTGTCCGGCGTGTCTCAGAATTGGCGGCCTTAACTATCCAGGCGCCCTACTTCGAGAGGCATCAGGATAAAGTGGTCTTTCGGTTCAAGCCAGACTTTCTTCCTAAGGTTGTTTCTGCTTTTCATTTGAACCAAGATATTGTTCTTCCCTCCTTGTGTCCTAATCCTAAGAATGACAAAGAGAGGGTTTTGCATTGTTTGGATGTAGTACGCTGTGTTAAGTACTACTTGATTATCACGTCTCCTTTTCGTAGGACGGATTCCTTTTTTGTTGTGCCCCATGGGCCTAAGAAGGGTTTGGCACCAGCCAAATCTGCCATTAGCAAGTGGATACGTCAGGCCGTTACTGCGGCCTATTCTGCTAAGGGATGAGTTCCCCCTTTTCGTATTACTGCTCATTCCACTCGCGCTGTTGGGGCGTCTTGGGCTTTCAGCACCAAGCTTCTGTTGAACAGGTTTGTAAGGCCGCCACCTGGTCTTCTGTTCACCTGGCCTTGAGATGCCCTTCCCTTGTGGACACTGCTTTTGGATGTCCCATGAAGTGATGAATATTTAAGAAGTGAAGCGGGGTGTGTGGCACACCAAGAATAACACCATTTTGTGAGTACTCACCTGAAAAATGGATATTGTTGGTGTGCCACACACCCCGCTTCACACCCGCCCTTTTCGGTATTACCGAAGCATTTATATGGTGAAGCCCTTTTTTATTTATATCAAAATTGATTTTGGAGGTTACTGGTGGAATACTGGTACCTTGTTTTACTGCTTTTTGAATATACTGGTGATTGAAGGGAGGTACCAGGTATATATAGGCCGGAAGGGGGCTCGTTACAAGACTTCCTCTCTGCACTACGTCACCTGCGGTGGATTAACCCATGAAGTGATGAATATTTAAGAAGTGAAGCGGGGTGTGTGGCACACCAACAATATCCATTTTTCAGGTGAGTACTCACAAAATGGTATTTTTGTAGGTTATTTTACTCAAGCATCCAGGCCCACCTTGTCCCTAACCTCTACATACAGGTATTTTAAGTGACTGCAGCCAGCAGGTATTCAAGGCACTTCTTTAAAGCGGACCAACGCCCATTTTCCTGCAACCAGAATGTTAAATCCCCCCTCTCCCATCACCTCCCCCCCAGAATGCCCAATATCCTTACCTTATCCTCGAGCCTCGCCGAGAATGCAGCTGCGCAGTTGGACACCAGCGCTCACATGGATAGTGGGGGTGTTCTCTATTCCAGCCACAGAAAAACCCCGCCCACATGAGGCCAATTGCACAGCTGCATTCTTGGGGAGACTTGAGGATAGGGTAAGAATATCACGTGTCCTGGGGGATAATGCAAGAGGGGGGCCCCCAAACTGTCTTGATTTAGAGGTACCAACACCCACACCTGAAAGGAAATGGTGTTGGTCTGCTTAGTTAGTGAGCTTATGAAGGATGGAGCACTTTAAGTTTGATTCATAGTCGTGCGCCTATGCATTTGTGCATGTTTTTTTGAGCAACAAGTCGCACTCAGGTTTCCTCCTGATTTAAGGTCGTCAAAATTTTAAGCTCATTGTTTAAAGTGGAAACTTCCAATTTTCTCCAACAAAAAGCTGGGGTAAACTGCCGTCTGTACTAATAGGCTTATTTCATTCCTAAAACACATGTCGACAGTATCCGTCATGTTTTTTTAGCAATAAAAGTGTAAGCCGCAAGTTTAGTAATTTTTCCCGTGTTTTGGTGTGAAAAAAAATGGTTAAAAGTTGTCAGTTGACAAATCTCAAAAAGTTTAATGATAAAAACACCAAAAAGGTGGACATTGTGCCCCAAAAATTAAGAGTAATTAGAAAACAAACATATGTAGCAGAGTTATTAAGCACTAATATGCAAAACAGGGCAGGGAGGAAGGGATAAAGAGAACATCCGGGACTAAACATTTGGAATAGCAACACTGGAGGTGACCTGGCATCAGGATTTCCCCAATAAAACACGACAACTAAAAACAAGGAGAAAAAAGCACCTATAAATAAAAGACAACTACATATTTCTCCCCTTTCTTTACAGTTTCTCATTTGTGATTTTGTCTCTCCAGCTTCTGTGTTTTAGGCAGATCTCTATTCTCCATTTCGGAGCATATTCCTGAGTCACCTGAAAGGGAATACCTCGAAATGGAGAATAGAGATTCGCCTAAAACACAGAAGCTGGAGAGACAAAATCACAAATGAGAAACATGGGGGGCCATCGGGACCAGTTAAGGGATTATCCAGCCAAATGCGCATGGGGCAGGGCCATTTGCGCTTCAAAACAGTAAAATTTCAGGTGGAAAGCGTCTGAGGAGGAATTTGCGCTCACCATGAGCACATGCCATTTGATGTATGTGCACCCAGCGTGTGCAAGAAGGCATGAATCAGGCGCCTAGGCGCGTGCGGAATCGTTTGTGCTTGGTTTAGGGTTTCTCTCATATTCCACTCCAGGATGTCAGTGAATCAGAAATGAATGGGAAACTTATAAAGACATTGTTGCAGGGGGTCACCCATGTGCGTCCTCACTGAAAGCCGCTTCTGCCGGTTTAGGACTTTATTTTTAGTTTTATCGTCTCTTTCGGGTACCCCTTTTGAACCAGTGGCAGAAGTTTTACTAGGGTTGATGACACGACAAAGTCATCTTCCTAGTGGCAATTATCTCTGTACAGCAGGTTTCTGAATGAGCAGCTTTATCTGTTAAACTTCCATACTTCGTTCTACACAAGCACAAGGCTGTCTTCCGTTTTAAACAGGACTTTCTTCCGAAGGTGTTTCCCCTTTCCATCTTAACAAAGAGGTGGTTTTGCCCTTCCTATGTCCTCCTCCACTTAGCCATAAGGAGAGAGTCCCAGTAGTGAGAGTTCTATTCGTATCTGATTCACTGACACCCTGGAGTGGAAGAAGAGAGAAAACAATTCTACAGGTGAGAATCACAGCATTGTATTTTTTTGTGAACCTACCATGAATCAACCCTGTTGTGAGACTCACATAATATGTAATAGCAAATGTGTAGCTTAAAGTGTTCTGCTGGATAGGTCTTAGCTGTAGATTCATGCAGTCTACAACTGCACAGAACCATGATACTTCTTTTCAGATTCACTACCATATGGTCATGGTTAATAATCCCAGTTACACCAACATGACTGAGACTCATACAGTGGAGTATGAAGAATCTGACTTGGCAGGAATACTTTGCTACTAAAGCCCCTAAAAGAACTGAATCCTAAATTCAAAACTGTCAATAGGCAATTTTGTACCCCACCCACAGGCATCTCTAATCATTTAACCCCTCTAGGAAGTCCAGAAAAGTCTAGAAAGCAGAATTCTCACACTTTCACATTCCCATAGGCACAGCAGCACATTACATAACTAATTGGATACATCAGGGGGGAATTCACATGGCGTTCGTGAATCTGCCTCATTGACCACTGGCAGATTTAATGAGTTTACTGCACAAGTTTCCATGCATTTCACATGGGGGGTTGAGAGGTTGCTACAGAGTAGTGGCTGGAGGTCCACTTTGCAAAGCCAATAAGAAAAGTTGGTCCATGATGGAGTGATAACATGTGAAAGACAACACATTACTTCTATAAAGCCTACTTATAAGTGTAAAACTATGACTATTAAGGTTTTACCCTGGTCACCCCAAACCATAGCTGGACCCATTTATACAAACCCTTCTTCAGATTACTACTCATACTGTACTAAATTTACTAATTTATAATCTTGACATACAGACATTTTTTGCAAACTATTCTCCTTACAAACTAGTCCAGTGTAGCATTGCACCGGCCCCCAGTGGCTCAATATCTATATACATTTGTGGTGGCACCTCATCTCCGACACGCTCCATTTCTTCACCATATAAATGAAACCAAATTTTATTAAAGGCACTATGCTATTTTATCTACCATCTCCATGGATATCAGGATATGTATCAGGGCATAAATACAAAATAATCTCTACTAGTTTTGTCCATCTATCAGTATGTTGGACTACATTTGTTTGCCACAGCCATTTTGGAGGGGTATGTGATGGTCCTTGGAAACTTTTCTAAGGTTAACGATTAGAGGGGTGGGTCTGAATAAACATTCATTCTCCTATATCTTTTTATCTTTCAGCAATTATAAGCCCTCCAACCTTTAGACTCTCCCTCTTGGCAAACTATGTGGAGGTTAAAATAGCTCCTCCACAATTACTTTTCTATATGCATCCAGAAATGATGAATCAGACAAAAGTATCTTTCAGAATTGATATTTTATCTCCATCAAAGGTAAAGCTTGTTATAATAATGTATTCTAATAAATTTGCTGGTATTTATTAAGAAATATCCAATGTAGTCCTGTTCTAGTCTTCACTAGTGAACCAGCCCAGCATAACCGCATCATCAAAGTGCACACCAGAGCTCCTCCAAAAGGATGTATCAATAGCTTTGCAGTGGTCAGTGGAAAACTCTGAAAGCTGGAATGTCCAGCAGATATCTATAAAGGTCAGCTGAGGAAGAGGTGGTTCAGTATTGAAGCCTGAATCTTATGATCACTTCTTGCTTGTATTTAGGTTAAATTATTATAATTTAAAGCAGACCCACAAAGACCTCCCCACTTACTACCCATCCTTACTGTGCAGAGATGGAGAAGGGATCTCTGGAGGGAAAGCCATAGCACACACTGCCAATCACTGACAATTCCTCCAACAGGAGGTGCTTCTGTAGCTGCAACAGTGTCTGTTGAGTTTTCCACTTCCACTTCGCAGTAGAGACTCAAAGCTGGAGATGGTGGGTAAGGGTGATAGGAAAGCTTCCTTCAGGTGAAGGTCTGTCCTATAGGGACAAGTCTCCATAATACCCGAAAGCACCCAATCTCATTGTACCTCAGGGCTTTAAATTATAGTTACAGTTAAATGAATTATGACCTGTTGCATTCCAAAGATTTCTTATATTAAAATAATACTTTTCATATTAATTTTCATTTTACTAAAGTTAGAGAACATCTATACCTTACATGGCCAGTTTGTTACACTTTATGAAGTGTAAATAACCTTTTCAACCCAACAATAACAAAAAATGTTTTTTTAATTGCTTTTTTTCTCAATGAAGAAATTTTACAATGAGTCTGTCCATGCTAAGTAGGAAAAGCGTATCAACATTTAAGAGAGTAGCTTTTTATATTTTTTCCAAGCCTCTAGTTGTGATTTTTATTTCTTATGTGTTTATAGCAGTTCTGACAGGATGTAGGGATTTGCCATTAACATTGACAATGAATTCAAATCTATAGTATCTACTTTCACCTGTCACCTGTTATGTTGCAGTCATAAATCTTTGGTCTTATGAGTTAAGATAACTATAATGATATTTACCTGGAACTAACTGACAGAAGTTAAAAATTTCTGTGATTTACAAAGGCAAATTAGAAAACAGTAGTAAAAATAGAAACCGCAAAAATGAGTTATGCGGGAGGGGCATCCACTAGAGGCTCACCATCAGCCTAAACCGCCTACCCTTTGGTGGGGGACTGCGGTGGAGCGTGGCTCCATAAGCACACATGAGCCTCGATTCAGAGACACATTCGTCAGGACTTCCGTAGCTGTCTGTAGTGAAATAATTATTGAACATGTCACCAGTTTTCTACGTAAATATATAAATACATGCCTTTGCCTATGAAATTCTCACCAGATGTGGACCATCAGATCCACACAGCCAAAGAAATCAAATCATAGATGTCCAGAACTTAAGTTATTTGTAATAATGAAAAGTTACACAGGGAAAAAAGTATTGCGCCAGAGAGGTGCATTTTTGTCCAACATGCTAGAGAGTGGTTGCCACTATCCCCCAAGTTCTCACACTCATTCCCCTGGCCAGGAGGTTGCAGGTTCCAGGGGTATTAGGGGCTGGGCCTAGTGCCAATAGACCTGGACCCAGCCCCCGACACACCTGGAAGAGAATGGACCTGTGTCGAAGGGCATGGAGGCTTGTGCTCTATTAGTGCCGAGGGCCGACAGAACTGGGTTACAAGCACTGGACTATATATACCCTTGCAGCGCTGAGCCTGTCATGGAAGAGACTCTGTATTGTAGAAAAATGTTTGTATGCTTCTTTTTCTTCATTTTATGCCCCAGTATTAAATGTAATGTTTGCATTTGGGCTAAAAAATTTACTTGGATAGTCACACACACTAAAAAACAGGTGCTTGGCTGAATTGCAACAATTCTGTGGATCGCCTCTTTTTGGCATGCGTTGATTCAGACCCCATGTGCAAATACGCAGGTAGGACATTTTGTTGCTTTTTAAAAGCGAGGTCAGCAATAACAGCCTCCGCATTTTGTTCAAAACCTTTACTTAAAACCATTGTGACCTTGTGAACACGGTTTTTGCGTGGGATAATAGATGTGTGGCATGCAGCATTCGGCCCACCATGCAACAGTTACATACTACTGATTTATTTGTAGGGCTTATGCCAAAAGATAGTGTGTGAGAATAGATTCTGTATTTTTCGACCTATAAGAAGCACCTAGTATTTGGAGGAAGAACATTCTAAACCAAGTGTTGTGCTAAAAAAACCCATTACAGACAGTGTGGCTTCCCCGCATCCCATCCCCATATGCATTATACATAGGACCTCCATTAGACTTTCATAGCATATACCGCCAATATGCTGTCAGTTTTGGCTAATGGTGTATGGGACTAACTATTTATCTGCATATATAACTGTATGACTATATGTTCTAGCACATTTTTCATGTACATTCTATTTTGTTTTAAGCATTTGAAAACACAAGTCACAGAGAAAAATGTGTGGAACACAGCACCGCTATCACTGGGTAAACACTGCATCAGGGTATATATGATATTACAGATGTCTCTGGAGAAGGAAAGCAAATCTAGTGAACAGTGCATAACTGTAAATGGTAAGAATGTATAATTATATCTAAAAACCTGGAGGGGTAGGAGGATTGTTCTATACAGTCTGTATATACCATTCACAATGCACATAAAAGTCTACACACCTTTGTTAAAACACTGGGTTTTGTCTTGTAAATAAAATTAGACCAAGAAGAATAATTTCAGTACTTTTCAATGTGACCCATAATATGTATATTAATATATACAGATAATAAATTATATATATATATATATATATATATATATATATATATATATATATATATATCTGAAATCATTCAAGGGGATGAATGGGGGTAAACAAAAAAATAAAAACTCAAATAATGTGGCCGCTTAAGTGTGGACACCACTCATAATCTGGGATTAATCTAATGATAAATAGTTTTCAGTACATAGCTGCCATCATTTAAAGTGGACCAACACCCAGGATTTTTACTATCCTGGGTCTTGGTCCACTTCCCAGCGCCGACGGACAAGCGCTTTGACAGCCGCGGACAAGCGGCTCCTCCGCCGCCGCCTCCCGCGCGTCACTCTTGACGCGCCCGCGCCGGCCATTCACAGACGGCCGGCGCGGGCGAGCGCACGTCTAGAGGGGCGCGAGGGAGGCGGCGGCGGCCGGCCGCCAGCACTGAAGACAAGGTAAGGGGATTTGGGGTGTTTGGGGGGGTTTCACCCTGCGGGACATCCCGATCTCGGATGTCCCGTGGGGAGGGAGGTGATCGGCCCGGGAATCTTATAGATTCCCGGGCCGATCACGGGAGGGTGATGGTCCACTTTAAAGTGATTCTATGTAACCTTATATAAAGTTCAGCTGTTCTAGTAAGTTTCCTGACATTTCTCTAGTAGCATTTTTAGAAAAATCCATGGTTTGGAAACGGCTTACAACACATCAAAGGGAAGGGATGTCATTGTTGAAAGGTACCAGTCAGAGGAAGGCTACAAAACATTTCCAAAGGATTAACTATACCATGGAACATAGTGAAGACGGTCACACACACACACAACACACAACTGTGTCCCGCAAACATTGATGTAAAGACAAAAAGTAAATTGGTTCCTAAAGCTGCCAGGAGGCCTGCAGTGCCATTAAAGGAGCTGCAAGAATTTTTGTCAAGTATTGGTTGTGTGTTTTAAACATGAAAAAAAAAATGAATGCATCCTATCACAAAGTTCTAAAAGCTGACTTGGGAGGTAGGGGGCAAATGGGTGGTCAATAATGCATTGCCGAAGTCTACAAAAGAACCAAATCCTGTGACCCCGCCTTTTTTGTCCTCTTCCTACTACCAAAGCTGCTTATGGAGCACATGCATCTTATCATAAAAGTTCATAAATTATATTAAAATCACACAGAAAAATATACATGAATATATCTGAGTGAATTCTTAAAATTACATTTCATTCATGTGTCCCCATAGAATTAAAAAATAAATATGTGGGTTGACATGAAGAGGGCTGTACACAGTATAGATGCCTTTGCAAACACTGCAAAAAAAAAAAAGTCTAGATGTGCCATACTTATAGACTCCTACTCAAATAAGAAGAAATTCTGTCATCAGACTTTTTGTTGTTACAGGCACTTCAACAAAGTATTATTGGATTAAGGGTTTGCATATTTATGCAATCACATTTGACTTTATTTTTAATTCTCTACCCCAAGTATTTCGTTTTTTCAACCGAATTGTACAGATTATAGGTGACGTTAAATGTGTAAACAAAAACAGGCAGGAAACGCATCGATTATAGCAGCAGCCAAGAGGTTTCCAAAGTTCCCACTGGAGGAAATGATGAGATCCACAGGTCAGGTGGAAGAATCTGTCCTCAGGATAACTCTAAAAACCTGGCCTTTGGAAAATGGCAAGAAGAAAGACATTTTGGAAAGCAAGCCATAAGAGGTCTTGCTTGCAGTTTGCCTCAAGCTATGTAGGGGACACTGCAATCATGTGGATGAAGGTGCTCTGACCTAATCAAAGTTGAGCTTGTTAGGAATTCCAAGGAATTCCAAGGTTAAGGTAATACCACTTATTGGCTAACTCAATAACGCAAGCTGAAAATGCAAGCTTTCAAAGCAATTTAAGCATCTTCTGCAGGCATAATACAGATCTGTAACTTATACAGATCGGACACACATATATCCAGAAAACTACAAAGTCACAAATCCCCAAATGCCCCAAAAACAAACAAAAAAAAAAACATTCTCCGGCTCCCACACAGAGTCTCTTGCCGACTTAAAGGAGCAGTATCGCAAATTTTTCTTGGTGACTTATATTTAAATGGTACTTTGAATGTAGGTAAGTGTTGGAGTAAGAATTACAAATGTAGAAAAAAATGTCTGTGTTGTGCAGCTGGAGACTAATAGCTCATGTTTATGTCTGCTGAGTGTCGGGCCCAACACTCTGGCCTGTTCACGCTGAGGAAAGCGGGAAACAATGTAACAAAGTAATCAGCTGTTCAGTGCTGGCAGCCGTCCAGCATAAGATAATATTGCAACATTGCCTGGCCAGAACTCATATATCTAAAACAGAGAGAAAAGCTCTAGAAGTCATTTAGCTGATTTGGATTTTTGGGTTTACATCCTGTTTTTTTGCTCTAAACATTTTTTATTTTGACAGTTTTCCCTTCATGTTGGCTCTGCTGCAGAATCTTTCAGTTTACCATTTTGTCTTTCATATTCTTATTTTTCCATATGATCTTTCTTTCAGCTTTGTGTGTTTTGAGCAAAGCCAAACCCAGGATTTTCACTATCTGGAGTTTTGTTTTGTGCCCCCTAGGGGCATCCCGACTTGGGATGCCCTGATATGTGAAATGCCCAAGTTCGCAGGTGAAAACGTACCTTTCCCTGTCCCACAGCGCATGCGCGGGCTCTCATCCAATCAGCTCTGTTTGCACGCAGATGGGGAGCCTGAGCAGTAACCTTCCTGGCCGCCCGGCCTGTCCAAATGACTACGCGTGAGCACGCCAGAAAAATGGGGGGATCTGTGGTTATCCAGGGGTCGTTTCACACAGTGGGGCATCCCGATTTAGAATGCCCAAGGGGGAAGGTCAATGGCCGGGTCTTATAGACTTCAGGGTCGGCCACTCAGGGTTTTGTTCCACTTTAATACCTTTAGATTTTCCTGCACAGTTATTCAAAGAAGAATTTCATTCATTTTCAGTCAGTTTAGTTTATTTTGTATAGATTTTACACATTTGAGTCACCTGGTCTCATAACAAAAGCAGCACCTCACACACACATACAGCGCCCTTACCACTGATTACAGTGTCAGCCTCTGAGGTAAAGTGTTGCTAGGAGACCAGTGGGCTAAATGAAGCAGCTCACTAAATACAACCCAGCAGATCCCCCTATTCAGCAAATGGAGTCATTGTCATTATACAATTTAAAAGGGCATATATTTTTTCCTTTTTTTATCGCCACATTATTTATACACATGTTAGAAGCTATTGTGTGGCTATTTAATTATTTATCTTTTTTAATGCAAATTTTGCGATACTGCTCCTTTAAACAGAGAGAGACAGAAACACACACACATACACATTAACGGTGTCCTCCGTCTTCGTCATTGCCACCCACTGCCTCGGCCGACCGCTGCCTTGACTGTCGCCTTCACAGTGGCTGCTGCCTCCATAGCCACCGCTGCTGCAAGTTTTGAGCGAGCAGGTCCTGGCTTCTGGATGGGCGTGACCTTTGCCTCCTGGACGCTGGCACGAGTAACAGGCCACGCCCATCCAGCTCCCTCTCTGCAAAGGAGACAGCGGACAGTGGTCGCTACGGAAGCAGTGGCTACTGTGAAGGCAACAGTCAAGGCAGCCAGCATATGTAGCGGGTGGCAATGACTAAGACAGAGGACACGGCAATGTGTGTGTCTGTCTGTCTCTATCTCTGTGGGCGGGAGATGCTGCGTGGAAGCTGTTTTAAATATTCACATAATAAGACGCACTTTTGGGGAAAAATAAGTGCGTATTATAGGGCAAAAAATATGTAATTCAGACAGAATATCAAGTGGTTGTAGTAAATGGTCAGAACACTAGTGAAAAAACATGCATAAATATTTTAACTTACTTACAAATCAATGTATTCTATAGGCCCGATTGATGTCATTGTGGGAACTATTGCTGCTGCATTTGCTTCTTTGGTGATCATTGTAATCTTAGCAGTTTTCCTTTATATGCGATTACATGTACTACATCCTAAGGCTCATCTTCCGGCAACTCTGGTAAGTGGCATTTAATTTTAAGTCTAAACAGTTGCTACTTAAACACTGATCTACAAAACCAACTGATGTGATAGAAATACGCTGAGTAATTATATGGACAGTTCATGCAAAAAAATAAAAAGCATTAGTGCTCATCTTTTCACACACAGCCTTTCTGTCCTAATCCAGTTGAATAAAGCATATGAGGTCCTGAGATCGAGTCCCCCAGTGTGCAGGTCCATACTACTGTTCAGTGGCAACCACCGTGCCTTCCAGCTGTCCCTGGGGTTAGTCACAGTGAATGTAGTGGACATGGCCAGTCACTGTCACTGATGGTACTTCCTCATGTGAGGGAACTCCATTGGACCCTGTAGGTTTTATTCATCCGGACTAGGATTTAAAATGGACCAGAAATCAAATAAGACTTTAGATTGGCTGAAAACACTCCCTCTGAGACATCCCAATTTATGATGCTCCACTGCTTATGGATCCCTAGAAAGCCATGGAAGTCCAATCTATAAAAAAAAAAATCAATCTAGTGGTGTTTTCCTGGTGACCCTTCTAGGAATTGTATTCGGTAAATAAGCAATCATCCGACCAATGGGCATCTACTGTAAAAATACCTGTATGTGTATATGTATATATATATATATATATATATATGTGTATATATATATATATGTATATATATATATTTATTTATTTAAAAGCAAACTTTGTTCTAGCTATTACATTGTTGTCTGCAGCAAGATCTCCTGAGTATAATAAAATTGCAACAGGATGAAAATGTGGTTTTGATGTTAAACCTACATTTTCTCCTGTTGTTCTTTTAAGACGAGCATCCACTGGCCTAGAGTATATTTGCGGAGCATCCGGATTTGGGATAACTCTCTCCCCAGTCCTACATCACATGCGCATCCTCCTGTCCAATCAGCGCACTTGGATCCACTCCCACCCACTCGTCTAAGGATCGTTTACGATTTGGCTTCAGCCGAGTCCTGACGAGTGCGCCGGCGGCCACATCCCCGCAACCCTCTAACAGGAAACATGCCCACGCCGGCCATCCACAAATGCCTGGCGGGTTCCCTGCTAAAGGTATACCAGGGAGCGGTGCCACTAGCACATGCGCTGTTGGATCGTGGAGGAGGTGAGTTTACTGGGTGACCTGGGGGGTTTTACACAGCTGTGCATCCCGAATCTGGATGCCCTGGGGGGAGCAAACATGCCTGCTCTGGAGTCTCATAGACTCCAGGGTGGGTTCTGGTCCATTTTGAAAGAAAAGCAAAACCCATGATTTTCACTCCCCTGGATTTTGATCTATTCCAAAGATGAATGGAAGCGCAAATCGCAGATTGGCTGGCGGCAAGAAAGATCCAGGGAATTTCACACAATGGGGCATCCCAATTTGGATTGCCAACTGGAGAGGAACAAAACCTGGGATAGTAAAAAATAGTTCCTCTTTTAACATTATTTTTTCTAAAGCTTCCATTGGAATGCTTACATTGCAGTAGCTTAGTGATACGCCAGCTGGTTAAAGTGGGCCAAAACCCCCAAAAACAACTCTTCTAAAAAGAAGATCTCTTTTGCTCCCCCACCCCAGGAGCATTACTGTTTGGATGTTTACTGCTCTTAATGCTGCTTGGTATTGCTGTTTTAGTGATTTTTAATGTTCGTTTTCCCTAGGTATGCAGTTGTTTGCCATTGGTTTCTGACCAGATACCATTGTTCTAATTTAGCTGTTTAAGCTCCCCCACTCCTCCCCCCCCCCCCTCGCAATATCATGCTGAGAGCTATTAGAGCCCACTGAAATTAGTGCTAGAAGGAAAAAAGAAGCCAAAAGAAGATTCAATTTTCCCTAATTTTCCGCCCACCTTTTCCTTTGAAGACCAAATTGTTTCTGAGTTTATCCAATTCATTACCAGGACACTAAGGGGAGTTAATACATGTTTTTTTTTATTTGACCTTCCATAGGACGCGGTTGGTCCGCTTTTACCATGTCACATTACATAGGAGCAATCACCGGCCTAGAATGTATAAGTCTCCCTCATTTCGGGGCATTTCAGCCATCCCACAGTGCATGTGCAGCCATCCCCAGTTTCCATTTACCTGCTGCGCGCTCCAGCATTCTTTTTATGCCACTCATTAAAATGCCTGCTGTAGAAAGATGATTAGAGGAGAGCCTGCACATTCATTGTGGGATTTCCAGCAAGGTAATAATACAGGAACAAAACTGGGGAGAGTGAAAATGACAGGTTATGTTCCTCTTGAAGGTCTATACAATTTTAATTAATAATCTAGCTTTCTTGTCGCGTATGCAGTAACGGGTAAATAATTCATCCTTTTTAATCAATTATTTCTCACTTCTGTCAAATAAACCCAACCAGCTATAAGATAGAAAACATACTGCTACGCCTTTAAACCTTATTTTCATATGCTACAATAATATCCATTCTTGCAGCCCAGGATGCAAACTAAGCAATGATTATTTTGCATATACACACAAACCTTACTGACATATACAAGAACAGTCACACTGCTGAAAATATTCTCATTATGCCGATGTACACATTGACCTGTTTGTGCCTCTTGGGCACTTGCTAACAGTTAGTGATTAGTATTGCTGGGCCTGGAGCCAATTTTTCACCCTTGCTACATGACATTCTAGCATATGGGCTTCCTCTACCATCCTGACCTTCTGCATCTTACCTCTTCTCTCCCCTTCCCAAAACGCATATACACGAATACATGAAAGTGGTGTATATGGTGGGCACAGGGCAATAAAGGCAATAGTGTGGCTGAAAGGCTAGGCCTATCAGTTGACAATGGAAACCAGGGCAATGGACTGTCAGTGCCCCATCCAGAAATGGCTACCTCTGCAAACGTGGCTCTCTTTTTCTATGCAGGCCCTGTTCAGCTTGTGTGAGTATGTCAAGCATTCGCATAGCCAGTGCAGTTCATATAATGTTTAAACAACTTTTTCAAATCAAACAGAAATACAGATTGTGACATTCAATGTCCTAATTTATGTTATGATTTCTCCTCTGCCTCATCCCGCATTCCTACAAGCATCCTATTTGAAAACAGGATTCTTCAGCACAGGGCCATACATTCCGTGCCTTTCTAGAAACCATTACAACTACTGATAAGGAAATTGGGGGGAGCACACCCATAGGGTTGCCACCTAGCCGGCATGTTTTCTAAAATTTTCACGACAATGGCCTGGCAGTGCTGGTTTGTTTTTTTACTGGTAAGTGAGGATGGGAAAAGTATACGCACAATTAAAATTACCAGTAAAAAACAAATACTGGCACCGCCGGTACTGGCCGGGTTTTCTGGGTCACAAACAGAGGGGCCAATCCGTGATTGTGGTCTTTCCAACCCAGCTGTTCTTCCAGCTATTGGAATATGAAGACTTTGTATCCCTTATGAGGTATAGGATTTTCAGTGTTTTCTCTGTTTTTCTGCACATGTATGTATATTGTCTTTTTTATTATTTGTATTTTTGTCTTTTTACTTTTAATTAAAATTTTCCAACTAAGCATGAGCCTACCTTTTGGGAATGAGAAAACTCCTAAAATTATTTACTTGAAGATCTAAAAATGGCCATAGATTCTGAAGATTGTATGACCGCTCGTAAATGTGTATTAACCCATAGACTGTAAGATCAATTGTACCTTATGCATTGTATGAATGGGAAAGCGTATCTAATCATACAGAGTAACAATCATATAGACTCACAATTATCTTGGAGTTCTACATGATGACTGTGTGTGAGCCATCAGATTGCAAGCTCTGATTGTTCGGCAAGCAGAACTGACTCTCCTCCAGGTAAGTGTGGGACGGAATCGGTGAGAATGTCTGTGCTCTGCTCTGCTTGTATGTGGAGAGGGGTGTGTGGTGACTGTCTCGATTACTCGCCAACAGTTTGATCGGTGATTGGGGAGGGTTCCATAGGGCAATTTAATTTAAAGTGTTACTTTAAAATGTTACGTAGGTGGTGGCAGCTTATTGTATTGGTGTGTGGGTGTTTCTGGTGTGATTGCTTTCTCTGCTGGAAGCAGCCCAATTTTGTGACACAGATTACTTTAAATATTATTTTAAAAGCCAAAAACAACCCCCGCCCTCAATTCTGACATGTGCCAGGCTGGTAAATCATTGGGTGATTTTTTTTATGTGTGGTAACACTGTTTATAACCTAATTATTACGGTTTGGGTTTGCAGGTTATTTTGTGACTCCTAGTTTGCCAGCACCACTAATATTTCTAACTATTTGTGTTCATGATTATTACTTTCTTTTCTATATCCCTCTGGTATCCCTGGCTTTTACCTCTGTCACCGACTAGCCTGACTTTGGGGGTAAGGAGAGCCAGTACAGGCTTACCAGCACACGTCAGGGACAAGATACAGAGCTTTGTAAATGGGAATGTAGCTTTAAAGTTAAACTTAACTATCAAAATGTCCGCTGAAGATGGGCCTCTAAGAAACTTGGCTCCCATGTACAAAGGTGGAGATTATCCTCAATGGAAACCTCCATACATAGGCCATGCCCATGCCCAGATGCCATCTTTGATCTGCATAAAAGAGTGGGAACCAATAACCAGCATAGAAGGAGGTGAACATTAAGCAGGGAGCCTCATGTGCTCTGTCACCCCTGGTCTGAGGTCCATGGAAAACTCCACAGATGTGGACTTCATTTAGGCCTATGCCTGTAAGAGCCAATGACCATCACAGGAGCAGGTGAAAGGTAAGCAGGGAACCCTGTGCCCTCTCTCACTCCACTGAAAACCTCCACAGACGTGGCCTTTATTTTTTAGGCCTCTGCCATTAAGCTGACTTTGGGGCTGGCATTTCATATCGGCAAAGACCTCTTACCATGCTCGCCTCTTAATTTGTTAGAGAGACCACACATAAGCAGCAGGTAGCTCTGCTAAAGTACTGTCACTTCGTAGCTACACACTGAAATATGTACGGAAAACGTACAGTCAGGTTGTAAAATAGTTTCTCTGTTAACATTTTCTGCTACATATTTTTATTTTTAATAGATGTTTAATGATTCAAAATCAAAAATAAATGCACATGACTACAAGTCGGATGAAACGTTTTTGATACCCTCGATAACGGATGGAATGGAATTTTCCAAATATACATTGGAAGCTAATAACAATAATGAAGGCCATCTTCAAAATAAGCGATATGTCTCAACCGAAACCTGGAGAAAAGACTATGACTATGTTAACTTCAGGAAATACATTGATCTCAATGATCCTCTAAACAAAGCGGTGGAACTTAGAAACTCAACTTATGGGACAAATGCACTCGAAAATTGTGTTTCCTTAGAGTATCTAGATGTTTGCATCACATTAGACGACATGTTCACGAAGGGTAAAGATTGTCTACCTCACACACATATTATTGATACAAATGATTACTACAATGGGTTAACAGCATGTGAACAAGGGTGCAAAGACATAAGACAACATTATGTCAATCATACAAAGGAATCAGATGTTTTTTATATAAATGATCTATAACAACCTTTCTAGGCCACAGCTTTTGAAATCAAGTAGACCTTTGTCTTTTTCCACCAGAACAGAAGGTAAACATCTACATGTACAAGCTGTCCTATCACAAAACCCAACTTTTCTTCTATATAGCTTTTAAGCCTTGGGTCAAGGTTTTGTACAGTGTTTCCTTTTTAATCTCCGCCCCTTGGCTTTTTGAGATACAGATGCAATGTTGGAGAATGAAGTAAGGTACAGGATTGTCTTCGTTAAGGCCCACCACTTGGAGGCTGATTCATCATTAGCGGCAGGTAGCGACAGATGAGCGTCTGTAGCAGGCATTTTCAGAGCGCCCGCTAGTAGTCGCAGTGCTCGGCCGTGAGTCGCTACTTTATAGCGACTCAGTCGCTGTGCAGTAATGTTGAATACATTCTGAGGAGTCGCTATTTGACCAGTACAGCGCTGTATGGGAGCGCATGTTAGCGACTGCTCATAGCGACCGACTCACACCATATTCAGCAAAATAACAGCCTCACAAATCTCTGGCGCTGAAAAATATTTGTTTGAAGCCCAGAGCGCAGGAGGCGGTGTGTTTAAAGTCTGTTTTCAAGCATCTATCAACTAGTAACAAAGCGAAAACATATGGAATTACATTGTAACAGCATTGTAACATGAACACTTTAATGCCAGACCAGTAATGTCATTTCTGAGGAAATATATAAAAAATGAAAAGATTATGAAAAAAATGCTATTTCAATGCCAGAAGAGGTCAAAGAATTATTTGTGATTTTTTGGAAAAAAAAAAAGACCTGTTTAAAGAGAAGAAAAGGATCGTCCATTGAAATGTATGGGAGAGCGTCAGGTAGCGAGAGGTCATACCTGGCGCTGTGCAAGGCTGAACGCTGACGCTGTTCGCTGAAGCTGTGAAAATGATGAATCAGACGCTACATGGCGCTATCCCAGTCGCTAAACAGATTCTGCTTGATAAATGTGGAATTGCGTACCGTGTCTGGCGTTCACCAGTCGCTACCTCTCATTAACCAGGCGCTACCTGGCGCTATCCCTTCTTAAATAAGGGCCTTAGTCTTCGAGAAGACTGTTGGCAGTTGAGGGTATATAATGATGGCTCCATCAATGCAGAAGAAACGAATTACAAGATGTAAAGCATGTGTGAGTAAGGTTTGAAATTGTTTTTTTTTTTCTTATTGAAAATAGACAAAAAAAAAGCCTCCATATATACCACACTGTATATAGAACCAAGACATCAGCAGTCAAGTTTATACAAACATATCACTTACCATTTCTCTTTGATAAGTGCACATCTATTCAGATATAGGAACAGAAGAATTATTTATTTAAAGTGATGCTGCAGGCAAATGGAATTGTTACACCATTGCATCGGACTACATTTGGCACTGTCCTAAACTGTTTTCTATTTTTAAATTGAAGCAGAAATTGCCACGATACAGGTTCATCCAATGACATTTGCTTTTTCATCCCATCCCCCAATCAGCTCAGGATTGCTGAGGTAGGGAAAAAAGGGAAAAAGGAAAAAGGGACCTGTGCCATCCTGCACACCATCACACAAATTATCATTAAAATGGATTTAAGTAACATAAATTTTAGTTTTTCAATAAAATTCATAGATGGTATCGTGTCTCATGGCTCTTCGGGCCTCTTAAATCAATCTCAAACACCTGTGAAAATTGGTGAGCCAAATTTAAAGAAAACTACTTTTAGGGGCATTGCAGGCACGTCTCTCCAGCCTGTGGAACAAGGGGGCCCAGCGCACGCTACCTTCACTGCCTTTCTAGTATGTAACTGCACATACTTATCTAGCCATGCTGCCTCCTTCCCGCCGGTTGCACTGCGGGACGTGGGGCTTTCTTCTCCGTTGCCGCGTGCGCCTCATGTCTCCATCGCTGCTGTGAGCGCGCCTCTCCCTTGCTGCTGCATGCCTGTGAGTTGTGAACCTGGCCTATGCCCATGGTGGGTGCCCTGCTATGGGGCCTCAGCAGGGCTATGGTACGCCCCTGGGTGTCACCACTATCCTCCCATGACCTCAACCCTATTAAGGACCTTTGGAGTATGTGGGAGGGTCTTTGTCGATTGTAATTTTGATGAATCTGTTCAAATATTTTACTCCAAAATCGGATCACAAAAGAGCCTCCCCACCCTAACCCTTAAAATTAAAAAAAATTGGGCCCCCCCCCCTCCTCCCTATGTCATTTTTTGGGGGGATTTTTAAGGGTTAGGGTTAGCCTAACGCTAACCCTTAAAATTCCCCCAAAAAATGGGGTCCCCCCCCGGGAGGGGGGACCATATGTCTTTTTTTTAATTAACCCCTTATGTTTATAGTGTGGATAGTAGTTGTATTTTATTTGTAAATGTTATAAAGTGCTCTTTTCAGTTTGGGGGGGGTCTCCAGGGCAAGAATGCGGGGGCTACCAATACATATGTGGTACCATTGTAATCGGGAGAAATGGGGCTATCACCTGCAATATGGTTTTCATTAATAAAACACATTTTTTATTTAAAATAAAGGAGACAATTGTCTAAAAAATATTATTTTATTTATTTTTTTGATTTTTTTTGCAAAAATATTCAAAAAACAGTAGAAAAATTACAAACAAGACATTTCACGTTAAAGCCTAAACTCTGCTGCAAAAAATATGTATATAGTTTTTCTGGAAATTCCAGCAAAAATTACGGTTAAAAATGGTGCAAAATGGGGAAAATGACCTGTCAACAGAGGGTGACAAAACTTCAAGTAGGCTGGCAATTAAAAGGGTTAATAGTACCTATGCATGTTGGGTATGGTTCTGCTCGGGGGACCTTGCGCTTTTAGATTTAGCTTGTTTTTTCTTGTTTGCATATTTATATTTTAGGAAAACATGGTTTTTATTCTGCTTTTTTATAATTTTTCTTAGGGAAACCCTGTGCAACCTAAGAATTCTTCAATGGATTACTTCTAGAAAGATAAGCCCACTACAACAATCTCAGTACACTTAGAAAGCTTAACATGTGTACTTTCAGGGAATATATGGTTTATGGGGGATATTCCAAATGTAAAGGGTTGTTTTGGTTGAAAAATTGCAAGGTGCGCACTTGCACTTTGTCAACAGAGCTAAAAATTTCAAGTACAATTACCGTTATGTGCACGCTTTACTTTGGGGTGTTTGGCAACTCTTCCCTTGACAGTAGCTATGCATGTTGGGTATCGTTCTGTTCGGGGCATGTTGCTTTTTCAGATTTTACTTGTTTGCATATAATTTTTTTGGGGAAAATGTGGCTTTGAGTCTTCTTTTTTTCTTCTTTTTTAGGGAAACTCTGTGCAACCAAAGAATTGATTGAGGGATTACTTCCAGAAAACTGAGCCCATGTCAACAAGCCTGGTATGCCTAGAAAGCTTGAGGTGTGTACTTCCAGAGAATATATAGTTTGTGGGGGGTATTGCAAATGTAAAGGGTTGTTTTTCTGGAAAAATTGCAAGGTGCGCATAGCGCATATTAGGGATGAGCGAATCGATCCGGACGAACCCGGATTCGATCCGAATTTCAGGAAAAATTCGATTCGGATCGAATCCGAATTTCCCCGCGATTCGATCACTCGAAGTTTTCCTTTAACATCCATTCATTTACATTTACAGGCATTCTAAGATGGCGGACGGGACATGTCTGGACATGTATCCCGCGCCAGTGCAAGCTGGGGCAGTCACATGCAGCCTATCAGCAGCCAGCAAGCCCGGTGACGTCACACAGCGGTATTTAACGGCGGCCATCTTGCTTTTCCTCATTTCTCTATTGCATTCGTGACAGACAGACAGAACGCTGTGTAGCTGAGGCAGTTAGACAGGCTGGAGACAGGGACAGACAGGGACAGGCAGGAGACAGGCAGGAGACAGACAGGAGACAGACAGAAAGCCAGGGAAAGGTAGGAAAAACGGAGCTGGCTGACAGGGAGATTTTTTTTTTTTCATCCAGCCTTTGTTAGCGTTTTCAGGCTGCTTATAGTAACTAACTGTGCATATATACTGAACTGATCTTAAGTCTGCTGTGAGGCATCCCATTCTGTGACTAAAGCAGCCTCTGTTTAAGACCATATAAGCATTTGCTCTTATCATATTTGAAATTAGGCCTGATAAAGACACTTTTGCTGGCCAAAGCACTACTGGACCCTGCCAGGTCCATTCCTGCCCAGGGCATCCCATTCTGTGACTACAGCAGCCTCTGTTTAAGACCATATAAGCATTTGCTCTTATCATATTTGAAATTAGCCTGATAAAGACACTTTTGCTGGCCAAAGCACTACTGGACCCTGCCAGGTCCATTCCTGCCCAGGGCATCCCATTCTGTGACTAAAGCAGCCTCTGTTTAAGACCATATAAGCATTTGCTCTTATCATATTTGAAATTAGGCCTGATAAAGACACTTTTGCTGGCCAAAGCACTACTGGACCCTGCCAGGTCCATTCCTGCCCGGGGCATCCCATTCTGTGACTAAAGCAGCCTCTGTTTAAGACCATATAAGCATTTGCTCTTATCATATTTGAAATTAGCCTGATAAAGACACTTTTGCTGGCCAAAGCACTACTGGACCCTGCCAGGTCCATTCCTGCCCAGGGCATCCCATTCTGTGACTAAAGCAGCCTCTGTTTAAGACCATATAAGCATTTGCTCTTATCATATTTGAAATTAGGCCTGATAAAGACACTTTTGCTGGCCAAAGCACTACTGGACCCTGCCAGGTCCATTCCTGCCCGGGGCATCCCATTCTGTGACTACAGCAGCCTCTGTTTAAGACCATATAAGCATTTGCTCTTATCATATTTGAAATTAGGCCTGATAAAGACACTTTTGCTGGCCAAAGCACTACTGGACCCTGCCAGGTCCATTCCTGCCCAGGGCATCCCATTCTGTGACTAAAGCAGCCTCTGTTTAAGACCATATAAGCATTTGCTCTTATCATATTTGAAATTAGCCTGATAAAGACACTTTTGCTGGCCAAAGCACTACTGGACCCTGCCAGGTCCATTCCTGCCCAGGGCATCCCATTCTGTGACTAAAGCAGCCTCTGTTTAAGACCATATAAGCATTTGCTCTTATCATATTTGAAATTAGGCCTGATAAAGACACTTTTGCTGGCCAAAGCACTACTGGACCCTGCCAGGTCCATTCCTGCCCAGGGCATCCCATTCTGTGACTACAGCAGCCTCTGTTTAAGACCATATAAGCATTTGCTCTTATCATATTTGAAATTAGGCCTGATAAAGACACTTTTGCTGGCCAAAGCACTACTGGACCCTGCCAGGTCCATTCCTGCCCGGGGCATCCCATTCTGTGACTACAGCAGCCTCTGTTTAAGACCATATAAGCATTTGCTCTTATCATATTTGAAATTAGGCCTGATAAAGACACTTTTGCTGGCCAAAGCACTACTGGACCCTGCCAGGTCCATTCCTGCCCAGGGCATCCCATTCTGTGACTACAGCAGCCTCTGTTTAAGACCATATAAGCATTTGCTCTTATCATATTTGAAATTAGGCCTGATAAAGACACTTTTGCTGGCCAAAGCACTACTGGACCCTGCCAGGTCGATTCCTGTTGGGGCATCCCATTCTGTGACTAAAGCAGCCTCTGTTTAAGACCATATAAGCATTTGCTCTTATCATATTTGAAATTAGGCCTGATAAAGACACTTTTGCTGGCCAAAGCACTACTGGACCCTGCCAGGTCCATTCCTGCCCAGGGCATCCCATTCTGTGACTAAAGCAGCCTCTGTTTAAGACCATATAAGCATTTGCTCTTATCATATTTGAAATTAGGCCTGATAAAGACACTTTTGCTGGCCAAAGCACTACTGGACCCTGCCAGGTCGATTCCTGTTGGGGCATCCCATTCTGTGACTACAGCAGCCTCTGTTTAAGACCATATAAGCATTTGCTCTTATCATATTTGAAATTAGCCTGATAAAGACACTTTTGCTGGCCAAAGCACTACTGGACCCTGCCAGGTCCATTCCTGCCCAGGGCATCCCATTCTGTGACTAAAGCAGCCTCTGTTTAAGACCATATAAGCATTTGCTCTTATCATATTTGAAATTAGGCCTGATAAAGACACTTTTGCTGGCCAAAGCACTACTGGACCCTGCCAGGTCCATTCCTGCCCGGGGCATCCCATTCTGTGACTACAGCAGCCTCTGTTTAAGACCATATAAGCATTTGCTCTTATCATATTTGAAATTAGGCCTGATAAAGACACTTTTGCTGGCCAAAGCACTACTGGACCCTGCCAGGTCCATTCCTGCCCAGGGCATCCCATTCTGTGACTACAGCAGCCTCTGTTTAAGACCATATAAGCATTTGCTCTTATCATATTTGAAATTAGCCTGATAAAGACACTTTTGCTGGCCAAAGCACTACTGCACCCTGCCAGGTCCATTCCTGCCCAGGGCATCCCATTCTGTGACTAAAGCAGCCTCTGTTTAAGACCATATAAGCATTTGCTCTTATCATATTTGAAATTAGGCCTGATAAAGACACTTTTGCTGGCCAAAGCACTACTGGACCCTGCCAGGTCCATTCCTGCCCGGGGCATCCCATTCTGTGACTACAGCAGCCTCTGTTTAAGACCATATAAGCATTTGCTCTTATCATATTTGAAATTAGCCTGATAAAGACACTTTTGCTGGCCAAAGCACTACTGGACCCTGCCAGGTCCATTCCTGCCCAGGGCATCCCATTCTGTGACTACAGCAGCCTCTGTTTAAGACCATATAAGCATTTGCTCTTATCATATTTGAAATTAGGCCTGATAAAGACACTTTTGCTGGCCAAAGCACTACTGGACCCTGCCAGGTCCATTCCTGCCCAGGGCATCCCATTCTGTGACTACAGCAGCCTCTGTTTAAGACCATATAAGCATTTGCTCTTATCATATTTGAAATTAGGCCTGATAAAGACACTTTTGCTGGCCAAAGCACTACTGGACCCTGCCAGGTCCATTCCTGCCCGGGGCATCCCATTCTGTGACTACAGCAGCCTCTGTTTAAGACCATATAAGCATTTGCTCTTATCATATTTGAAATTAGGCCTGATAAAGACACTTTTGCTGGCCAAAGCACTACTGGACCCTGCCAGGTCCATTCCTGCCCAGGGCATCCCATTCTGTGACTACAGCAGCCTCTGTTTAAGACCATATAAGCATTTGCTCTTATCATATTTGAAATTAGGCCTGATAAAGACACTTTTGCTGGCCAAAGCACTACTGGACCCTGCCAGGTCGATTCCTGTTGGGGCATCCCATTCTGTGACTAAAGCAGCCTCTGTTTAAGACCATATAAGCATTTGCTCTTATCATATTTGAAATTAGGCCTGATAAAGACACTTTTGCTGGCCAAAGCACTACTGGACCTTGCCAGGTCCATTCCTGCCCAGGGCATCCCATTCTGTGACTACAGCAGCCTCTGTTTAAGACCATATAAGCATTTGCTCTTATCATATTTGAAATTAGGCCTGATAAAGACACTTTTGCTGGCCAAAGCACTACTGGACCCTGCCAGGTCGATTCCTGTTGGGGCATCCCATTCTGTGACTAAAGCAACCTCTGTTTAAGACCATATAAGCATTTGCTCTTATCATATTTGAAATTAGGCCTGATAAAGACACTTTTGCTGGCCAAAGCACTACTGGACCCTGCCAGGTCCATTCCTGCCCAGGGCATCCCATTCTGTGACTAAAGCAGCCTCTGTTTAAGACCATATAAGCATTTGCTCTTATCATATTTGAAATTAGGCCTGATAAAGACACTTTTGCTGGCCAAAGCACTACTGGACCCTGCCAGGTCCATTCCTGCCCAGGGCATCCCATTCTGTGACTAAAGCAGCCTCTGTTTAAGACCATATAAGCATTTGCTCTTATCATATTTGAAATTAGGCCTGATAAAGACACTTTTGCTGGCCAAAGCACTACTGGACCCTGCCAGGTCCATTCCTGCCCAGGGCATCCCATTCTGTGACTACAGCAGCCTCTGTTTAAGACCATATAAGCATTTGCTCTTATCATATTTGAAATTAGCCTGATAAAGACACTTTTGCTGGCCAAAGCACTACTGGACCCTGCCAGGTCCATTCCTGCCCAGGGCATTCCATTCTGTGACTAAAGCAGCCTCTGTTTAAGACCATATAAGCATTTGCTCTTATCATATTTGAAATTAGGCCTGATAAAGACACTTTTGCTGGCCAAAGCACTACTGGACCCTGCCAGGTCCATTCCTGCCCGGGGCATCCCATTCTGTGACTACAGCAGCCTCTGTTTAAGACCATATAAGCATTTGCTCTTATCATATTTGAAATTAGCCTGATAAAGACACTTTTGCTGGCCAAAGCACTACTGGACCCTGCCAGGTCCATTCCTGCCCAGGGCATCCCATTCTGTGACTAAAGCAGCCTCTGTTTAAGACCATATAAGCATTTGCTCTTATCATATTTGAAATTAGGCCTGATAAAGACACTTTTGCTGGCCAAAGCACTACTGGACCCTGCCAGGTCCATTCCTGCCCAGGGCATCCCATTCTGTGACTACAGCAGCCTCTGTTTAAGACCATATAAGCATTTGCTCTTATCATATTTGAAATTAGGCCTGATAAAGACACTTTTGCTGGCCAAAGCACTACTGGACCCTGCCAGGTCCATTCCTGCCCGGGGCATCCCATTCTGTGACTACAGCAGCCTCTGTTTAAGACCATATAAGCATTTGCTCTTATCATATTTGAAATTAGGCCTGATAAAGACACTTTTGCTGGCCAAAGCACTACTGGACCCTGCCAGGTCCATTCCTGCCCAGGGCATCCCATTCTGTGACTACAGCAGCCTCTGTTTAAGACCATATAAGCATTTGCTCTTATCATATTTGAAATTAGGCCTGATAAAGACACTTTTGCTGGCCAAAGCACTACTGGACCCTGCCAGGTCGATTCCTGTTGGGGCATCCCATTCTGTGACTAAAGCAGCCTCTGTTTAAGACCATATAAGCATTTGCTCTTATCATATTTGAAATTAGGCCTGATAAAGACACTTTTGCTGGCCAAAGCACTACTGGACCCTGCCAGGTCCATTCCTGCCCAGGGCATCCCATTCTGTGACTAAAGCAGCCTCTGTTTAAGACCATATAAGCATTTGCTCTTATCATATTTGAAATTAGGCCTGATAAAGACACTTTTGCTGGCCAAAGCACTACTGGACCCTGCCAGGTCCATTCCTGCCCAGGGCATCCCATTCTGTGACTACAGCAGCCTCTGTTTAAGACCATATAAGCATTTGCTCTTATCATATTTGAAATTAGCCTGATAAAGACACTTTTGCTGGCCAAAGCACTACTGGACCCTGCCAGGTCCATTCCTGCACAGGGCATCCCATTCTGTGACTAAAGCAGCCTCTGTTTAAGACCATATAAGCATTTGCTCTTATCATATTTGAAATTAGGCCTGATAAAGACACTTTTGCTGGCCAAAGCACTACTGGACCCTGCCAGGTCCATTCCTGCCCAGGGCATCCCATTCTGTGACTACAGCAGCCTCTGTTTAAGACCATATAAGCATTTGCTCTTATCATATTTGAAATTAGGCCTGATAAAGACACTTTTGCTGGCCAAAGCACTACTGGACCCTGCCAGGTCCATTCCTGCCCGGGGCATCCCATTCTGTGACTACAGCAGCCTCTGTTTAAGACCATATAAGCATTTGCTCTTATCATATTTGAAATTAGGCCTGATAAAGACACTTTTGCTGGCCAAAGCACTACTGGACCCTGCCAGGTCCATTCCTGCCCAGGGCATCCCATTCTGTGACTACAGCAGCCTCTGTTTAAGACCATATAAGCATTTGCTCTTATCATATTTGAAATTAGGCCTGATAAAGACACTTTTGCTGGCCAAAGCACTACTGGACCCTGCCAGGTCGATTCCTGTTGGGGCATCCCATTCTGTGACTAAAGCAGCCTCTGTTTAAGACCATATAAGCATTTGCTCTTATCATATTTGAAATTAGGCCTGATAAAGACACTTTTGCTGGCCAAAGCACTACTGGACCCTGCCAGGTCCATTCCTGCCCAGGGCATCCCATTCTGTGACTACAGCAGCCTCTGTTTAAGACCATATAAGCATTTGCTCTTATCATATTTGAAATTAGGCCTGATAAAGACACTTTTGCTGGCCAAAGCACTACTGGACCCTGCCAGGTCGATTCCTGTTGGGGCATCCCATTCTGTGACTAAAGCAGCCTCTGTTTAAGACCATATAAGCATTTGCTCTTATCATATTTGAAATTAGGCCTGATAAAGACACTTTTGCTGGCCAAAGCACTACTGGACCCTGCCAGGTCCATTCCTGCCCAGGGCATCCCATTCTGTGACTAAAGCAGCCTCTGTTTAAGACCATATAAGCATTTGCTCTTATCATATTTGAAATTAGGCCTGATAAAGACACTTTTGCTGGCCAAAGCACTACTGGACCCTGCCAGGTCCATTCCTGCCCAGGGCATCCCATTCTGTGACTACAGCAGCCTCTGTTTAAGACCATATAAGCATTTGCTCTTATCATATTTGAAATTAGGCCTGATAAAGACACTTTTGCTGGCCAAAGCACTACTGGACCCTGCCAGGTCCATTCCTGCCCGGGGCATCCCATTCTGTGACTACAGCAGCCTCTGTTTAAGACCATATAAGCATTTGCTCTTATCATATTTGAAATTAGGCCTGATAAAGACACTTTTGCTGGCCAAAGCACTACTGGACCCTGCCAGGTCCATTCCTGCCCAGGGCATCCCATTCTGTGACTACAGCAGCCTCTGTTTAAGACCATATAAGCATTTGCTCTTATCATATTTGAAATTAGGCCTGATAAAGACACTTTTGCTGGCCAAAGCACTACTGGACCCTGCCAGGTCGATTCCTGTTGGGGCATCCCATTCTGTGACTAAAGCAGCCTCTGTTTAAGACCATATAAGCATTTGCTCTTATCATATTTGAAATTAGGCCTGATAAAGACACTTTTGCTGGCCAAAGCACTACTGGACCCTGCCAGGTCCATTCCTGCCCAGGGCATCCCATTCTGTGACTACAGCAGCCTCTGTTTAAGACCATATAAGCATTTGCTCTTATCATATTTGAAATTAGCCTGATAAAGACACTTTTGCTGGCCAAAGCACTACTGGACCCTGCCAGGTCCATTCCTGCCCAGGGCATCCCATTCTGTGACTAAAGCAGCCTCTGTTTAAGACCATATAAGCATTTGCTCTTATCATATTTGAAATTAGGCCTGATAAAGACACTTTTGCTGGCCAAAGCACTACTGGACCCTGCCAGGTCGATTCCTGCCCGGGGCATCCCATTCTGTGACTACAGCAGCCTCTGTTTAAGACCATATAAGCATTTGCTCTTATCATATTTGAAATTAGGCCTGATAAAGACACTTTTGCTGGCCAAAGCACTACTGGACCCTGCCAGGTCCATTCCTGCCCAGGGCATCCCATTCTGTGACTAAAGCAGCCTCTGTTTAAGACCATATAAGCATTTGCTCTTATCATATTTGAAATTAGCCTGATAAAGACACTTTTGCTGGCCAAAGCACTACTGGACCCTGCCAGGTCCCTTCCTGCCCAGGGCATCCCATTCTGTGACTAAAGCAGCCTCTGTTTAAGACCATATAAGCATTTGCTCTTATCATATTTGAAATTAGGCCTGATAAAGACACTTTTGCTGGCCAAAGCACTACTGGACCCTGCCAGGTCCATTCCTGCCCGGGGCATCCCATTCTGTGACTACAGCAGCCTCTGTTTAAGACCATATAAGCATTTGCTCTTATCATATTTGAAATTAGGCCTGATAAAGACACTTTTGCTGGCCAAAGCACTACTGGACCCTGCCAGGTCCATTCCTGCCCAGGGCATCCCATTCTGTGACTACAGCAGCCTCTGTTTAAGACCATATAAGCATTTGCTCTTATCATATTTGAAATTAGGCCTGATAAAGACACTTTTGCTGGCCAAAGCACTACTGGACCCTGCCAGGTCGATTCCTGTTGGGGCATCCCATTCTGTGACTAAAGC
Source organism: Gastrophryne carolinensis (assembly GCA_027917425.1). Taxonomy (NCBI): domain Eukaryota; kingdom Metazoa; phylum Chordata; class Amphibia; order Anura; family Microhylidae; genus Gastrophryne; species Gastrophryne carolinensis. The sequence continues at coordinate 296,685,101 of CM051237.1, read as the reverse complement.
AGCCTCTGTTTAAGACCATATAAGCATTTGCTCTTATCATATTTGAAATTAGGCCTGATAAAGACACTTTTGCTGGCCAAAGCACTACTGGACCCTGCCAGGTCGATTCCTGTTGGGGCATCCCATTCTGTGACTACAGCAGCCTCTGTTTAAGACCATATAAGCATTTGCTCTTATCATATTTGAAATTAGCCTGATAAAGACACTTTTGCTGGCCAAAGCACTACTGGACCCTGCCAGGTCCATTCCTGCCCAGGGCATCCCATTCTGTGACTAAAGCAGCCTCTGTTTAAGACCATATAAGCATTTGCTCTTATCATATTTGAAATTAGGCCTGATAAAGACACTTTTGCTGGCCAAAGCACTACTGGACCCTGCCAGGTCCATTCCTGCCCGGGGCATCCCATTCTGTGACTACAGCAGCCTCTGTTTAAGACCATATAAGCATTTGCTCTTATCATATTTGAAATTAGCCTGATAAAGACACTTTTGCTGGCCAAAGCACTACTGGACCCTGCCAGGTCCATTCCTGCCCAGGGCATCCCATTCTGTGACTAAAGCAGCCTCTGTTTAAGACCATATAAGCATTTGCTCTTATCATATTTGAAATTAGGCCTGATAAAGACACTTTTGCTGGCCAAAGCACTACTGGACCCTGCCAGGTCGATTCCTGCCCGGGGCATCCCATTCTGTGACTACAGCAGCCTCTGTTTAAGACCATATAAGCATTTGCTCTTATCATATTTGAAATTAGCCTGATAAAGACACTTTTGCTGGCCAAAGCACTACTGGACCCTGCCAGGTCCATTCCTGCCCAGGGCATCCCATTCTGTGACTAAAGCAGCCTCTGTTTAAGACCATATAAGCATTTGCTCTTATTATATTTATATTATAAGACACTTTTGCTGGGCATAGGCTTACTGCTGCCTGCCAGGTGCACTTCTGTTGAGGCATCCCATTCTGTAACATAGCATACCCCTCTTTATTTACACTAAGCAGCTCTCTTATTTACACTAAGCAGGCCTGTTGGAGGCTGAGTGTTACTGCTCACTTTTGGTGTGCATTATATTCTGTTTCATATAGACCCACCGCTGCCCGGGGTTTTTTTAAATATCACCTACTACCACGCCAGTTAGACTATGTCGGGCAGACAAGTGCCTGGAAGTGAAAAGAGGAGTGGCAGAGGCCAAGATTCCGCAGGCAGAGCTCGCATCAGACTGGGGGCCAGTAGCAGCAGGAGTCACGCTGAGAGACCTAATCTGCCAGTATCTGCTAGCGGTCGGGTCTCCACCAGTAACGCATCTGCCGTGGTAGATTGGTTGACGCGCTCATCAACAACATCATCACAACTTACGTCTGAGACCCCCAGTCTAGGGTCGGTAGGTTCCTCTGACACAACCCTGAGTTGGCATGCCCCGAGAGCAGTCCCTGTCCTCCCATTGCCTCTGGCCTACGCCGTTCCCTCCCCCAGCGACGTATCCTATGCTTTGGGTTCAGCTCCACTCTTTAGTGAGGAGGACCATCAGATAGAGGACAGTCAGCAGCTACTGCCCAGCCAAGAAATGGAGGTGGCTTCTTTAGCTAGGCAGACAAATAGTGATGTGGACAGTGTCGTGGGTGCTGCGAGCGTTCCAGCTCCTGCGCCAGACACTGTTGACGAATCCACGAACATCAGTGACGTACAGCCACAACTCGGTGATGATGATGATGATGACGATGAAGCCGATCGCACTTGGGAGCCGGGTGATGAAGGGGCTTCATCGTCATCATCAGGAGAAGAGGGGTGCAGGTTGCCCCGGAGTCAGCAGCTGAGGCAGCAAGGTGGTAGCAGTCAGCATGGGGGCACAATTCCAAAGGCTGGAGCCGGCCGGGGCCGGGGCCGGGGTAGAGCACCTGCTGTGCGGCAGTCTACCTTATCGGGAGGTAGTGGAGCAGGGGTTCCTGGAGTTGGCAACAGCAGCAGTGAATCAGTGAGGCCAGGGGGTGGGAAAAGTAGCTACTCGGCAGTGTGGCAGTTTTTCCTGAGGCATCCGCAGGAGGGTAACATGGCCACATGCAAGATATGTAGGCAAAAGGTGAAGCGTGGCCAGGGTCCAAATGTTGGCACCACGGCCCTGCGTCAACATATGATGCGTCACCATAAAACGACCTGGGAGAACCGAGGCTCCCAAGGGGTGGTCCAGTCTGCTTCCTCACCAAGTGAGCTCCCAATTTCTGCCAGCCAAGGCTCCAGCACCTCAGCCGAAGGCAGCTGTGCGTCATACCCATCCTCTGTCGCTCCTGCTCCTCCTCCTCCAAGTCATGCATCCCGCCAGCAATCCATCAGCGAAGCCATGTCCAAGAGACAGCAGTATGCGCCCACTCATCCTACGGCGCAGAAGCTGAATGTGCTCCTGTCCAAGTTGCTGGTGCTGCAGTCGCTCCCTTTTCAGGTGGTGGAATCTGCACCTTTCAGAGAACTGATGGCTTGTGCCGAGCCGAGGTGGAGAGTCCCAAGCCGTCATTTCTTTGCCAAGAAGGCAGTACCAGCGCTGCACACTTTTGTTGAACAGAAGGTGGGCCAGTCCTTGAGCCTGTCGGTGTGTAGCAAAATACATGGCAGCGCCGACATCTGGAGCTGTAACTACGGTCAGGGGCAGTACATGTCGTTTACGGCCCACTGGGTGAATGTGGTCCCTTTGCAGCAGCAACTTGGACAGGTCACGCCGCTTCGGCCTCCGCGCTCTCTGCCCATTGGGCCTGTGACACCGTGCGACTCGGCCTCCTCATCCTCCGCCATCTCCTCACCCTCCACTGTAGGCTCAAGTCTCAGTGCCCCTCCAGTCTACCATGTGTGCAGGGCACGGAGGTGTCACGCAGTGCTTCACATGGTTTGTCTTGGCGAACGGAGTCACACAGGGGAGGAACTGCTTAAATGTATTCATCAGGAAATCCAAACATGGCTTACTCCGAGAAAACTTAAAATGGGAATCATGGTTACCGACAATGGGAAGAACATTTTGTCTGCGCTGCGCCAAGGAAGCCTGACCCATGCCCCCTGCATGGCTCACGTCTTCAATCTGGTTGTCAAGCGGTTTCTGAAGTGTTCCCCCCATCTGCAGGACATCCTAACAACTTCACGGAAACTTTGCATGCACTTCAGCCACTCCTACACCGCCAAACACACCCTTCTTGAGCTACAGCGTCAGAATGGTATCCCCCAACATAGTCTGATTTGCGATGTTTCCACCCGTTGGAATTCCACCCTTCACATGTTGGACCGATTATATGAACAGAGAAAAGCCATCACGGATTTCCTGATGATCCAAGCAGATAGGGGGACTCCCCTGTGTAACTTCAATGTCAACCAGTGGCAGCTCATACGTGACACCTGCCGTTTGCTCAGGCCCTTTGAGGAAGCCACTTTATTTGTCAGTCGGCAGGATTACGGGATGAACGACGTGATTCCACTGCTTCATGTACTACAGCACATGTTGGAAACCATGGCTGGTCAGGGCACTGGAGACATGGCGTTTACATCTTACGGCCACATGAACCCCGTTGGAGCTGAACTGGAGGAGGAGGAGGAGGAAGAGGAGGAGGAGGAGTTGCCCAGCGAAACACAGTTTAGGCTTGGCGAAATGGCTGGTTTATCTAGTCAGCGGACAGGAGAGGAGGAGCAGGAGCAGCCAGAGGAGCTAGAGGTTTTTGAGGAAGGAGAGACAGAGGACCCGGGCACACCGTGGCAGTATGCAGTGGAGATGGAGACAGGTAGTCCATCCGAGTCACTTGCGCAAATGGCACGAAGCATGCTCACATGCTTGCGTAGTGACCCCAGAATTGTTTCCATCTGTCGGCGGGATGACTTCTGGCTGTCCACCTTATTGGACCCTCGCTTCCGGCACAAAATGGGGGCATTTTTTAAACCCACCGAGAGGGAGGACAAACTCAACTACTACAAAGACATTCTACGTAGGCAGTTGGCCGATGCCTATCTGCGCCATGGTCCATACTCTCGCAGGTCTGACTCGAGGGGACCTCTGCGCTCACCTTCCACTGCCATGGCCGCTGGGGGGGTTGGCAGCAGCAGCAGCAGAAGCTCCATCAGCAGCAGCAGCCTCAGTCTTCAGTCGCTAATGAGTAGCTTTCTACACCCGCATAGTGAGGCTACTCATGAGCAGCAGGAAGACCTGGAGCAGGACCTGAACCAGCAGGTCATGTCATACTTTGACATGACCATGCCAACACACCTTGAGGATCCGCTGGACTTCTGGGCAGCCAAACTTGATTTGTGGCCGCAACTAGCAGAGTTTGCCCTGGAAAAGCTGTCCTGCCCGGCAAGTAGCGTGCCATCTGAGCGGGTGTTTAGTGCGGCGGGGGCCATAGTTACGGCGAGGAGAACTCGTCTGTCAACTAAAAATGTGGAGAGACTCACCTTTGTCAAAATGAATCAGGGATGGATCAGCCAGGATTTCCACCCACCAATGCCTGATGCATGCGACTAGATTCAGCATGGTGCCACGTTTTACACTTTCCAAATGGTGCAAAACATATTTATGTCTTTAGGCCATTTTTTGGGCTCCTGCTGCTGCTGCTGCCAACTCCTGCCAACTCCAGGGTGTGATTCATCCAATTTTTGGGCTCCTGAGGCCAACTCCAGTGTATATTTGGGCTCCTGCTGTTGCTACTGTCAACTCCTGCCAACTCCAGGGTGTGATTCATCCAATTTTTGGGCTCCTGAGGCCAACTCCAGTGTATATTTGGGCTCCTGCTGCTGCTGCTGCCAACTTCTGCCAACTCCAGGGTGTGATTCATCCAATTTTTGGGCTCCTGAGGCCAACTCCAGTGTATATTTGGGCTCCTGCTGCTGCTGCTGCCAACTTCTGCCAACTCCAGGGTGTGATTCATCCAATTTTTGGGCTCCTGAAGCCAACTCCGGTGTATATTTGGGCTCCTGCTGCTGCTGGTGTCAACTCCTGCCAACTCCAGGGTGTGATTCATCCAATTTTTGGGCTCCTGAAGCCAAATCCAGTGTATATTTGGGCTCCTGCTGCTGCTACTGTCAACTCCTGCCAACTCCAGGGTGTGATTCATCCAATTTTTGGGCTCCTGAGGCCAACTCCAGTGTATATTTGGGCTCCTGCTGCTGCTGCTGCCAACTTCTGCCAACTCCAGGGTGTGATTCATCCAATTTTTGGGCTCCTGAGGCCAACTCCAGTGTATATTTGGGCTCCTGCTGCTGCTACTGTCAACTCCTGCCAACTCCAGGGTGTGATTCATCCAATTTTTGGGCTCCTGAGGCCAACTCCAGTGTATATTTGGGCTCCTGCTGCTGCTGCTGCCAACTTCTGCCAACTCCAGGGTGTGATTCATCCAATTTTTGGGCTCCTGAGGCCAACTCCAGTGTATATTTGGGCTCCTGCTGCTGCTGCTGCCAACTTCTGCCAACTCCAGGGTGTGATTCATCCAATTTTTGGGCTCCTGAGGCCAACTCCAGTGTATATTTGGGCTCCTGCTGCTGCTACTGTCAACTCCTGCCAACTCCAGGGTGTGATTCATCCAATTTTTGGGCTCCTGAGGCCAACTCCAGTGTATATTTGGGCTCCTGCTGCTGCCAACTTCTGCCAACTCCAGGGTGTGATTCATCCAATTTTTGGGCTCCTGAGGCCAACTCCAGTGTATATTTGGGCTCCTGCTGCTGCTACTGTCAACTCCTGCCAACTCCAGGGTGTGATTCATCCAATTTTTGGGCTCCTGAGGCCAACTCCAGTGTATATTTGGGCTCCTGCTGCTGCTGCTGCCAACTTCTGCCAACTCCAGGGTGTGATTCATCCAATTTTTGGGCTCCTGAGGCCAACTCCAGTGTATATTTGGGCTCCTGCTGCTGCTGCTGCCAACTTCTGCCAACTCCAGGGTGTGATTCATCCAATTTTTGGGCTCCTGAGGCCAACTCCAGTGTATATTTGGGCTCCTGCTGCTGCTGCTGCCAACTTCTGCCAACTCCAGGGTGTGATTCATCCAATTTTTGGGCTCCTGAAGCCAACTCCAGTGTATATTTGGGCTCCTGCTGCTGCTGGTGTCAACTCCTGCCAACTCCAGGGTGTGATTCATCCAATTTTTGGGCTCCTGAAGCCAACTCCAGTGTATATTTGGGCTCCTGCTGCTGCTGCTGCCAACTTCTGCCAACTCCAGGGTGTGATTCATCCAATTTTTGGGCTCCTGAGGCCAACTCCAGTGTATATTTGGGCTCCTGCTGCTGCTACTGTCAACTCCTGCCAACTCCAGGGTGTGATTCATCCAATTTTTGGGCTCCTGAGGCCAACTCCAGTGTATATTTGGGCTCCTGCTGCTGCTGCTGCCAACTTCTGCCAACTCCAGGGTGTGATTCATCCAATTTTTGGGCTCCTGAGGCCAACTCCAGTGTATATTTGGGCTCCTGCTGCTGCTGCTGCCAACTTCTGCCAACTCCAGGGTGTGATTCATCCAATTTTTGGGCTCCTGAGGCCAACTCCAGTGTATATTTGGGCTCCTGCTGCTGCTGCTGCCAACTTCTGCCAACTCCAGGGTGTGATTCATCCAATTTTTGGGCTCCTGAGGCCAACTCCAGTGTATATTTGGGCTCCTGCTGCTGCTGCTGCCAACTTCTGCCAACTCCAGGGTGTGATTCATCCAATTTTTGGGCTCCTGAGGCCAACTCCAGTGTATATTTGGGCTCCTGCTGCTGCTGCTGCCAACTTCTGCCAACTCCAGGGTGTGATTCATCCAATTTTTGGGCTCCTGAAGCCAACTCCAGTGTATATTTGGGCTCCTGCTGCTGCTGGTGTCAACTCCTGCCAACTCCAGGGTGTGATTCATCCAATTTTTGGGCTCCTGAAGCCAACTCCAGTGTATATTTGGGCTCCTGCTGCTGCTGCTGCCAACTTCTGCCAACTCCAGGGTGTGATTCATCCAATTTTTGGGCTCCTGAGGCCAACTCCAGTGTATATTTGGGCTCCTGCTGCTGCCAACTTCTGCCAACTCCAGGGTGTGATTCATCCAATTTTTGGGCTCCTGAGGCCAACTCCAGTGTATATTTGGGCTCCTGCTGCTGCTGCTGCCAACTTCTGCCAACTCCAGGGTGTGATTCATCCAATTTTTGGGCTCCTGAAGCCAACTCCAGTGTATATTTGGGCTCCTGCTGCTGCTGGTGTCAACTCCTGCCAACTCCAGGGTGTGATTCATCCAATTTTTGGGCTCCTGAAGCCAACTCCAGTGTATATTTGGGCTCCTGCTGCTGCTGCTGCCAACTTCTGCCAACTCCAGGGTGTGATTCATCCAATTTTTGGGCTCCTGAGGCCAACTCCAGTGTATATTTGGGCTCCTGCTGCTGCTACTGTCAACTCCTGCCAACTCCAGGGTGTGATTCATCCAATTTTTGGGCTCCTGAGGCCAACTCCAGTGTATATTTGGGCTCCTGCTGCTGCTGCTGCCAACTTCTGCCAACTCCAGGGTGTGATTCATCCAATTTTTGGGCTCCTGAGGCCAACTCCAGTGTATATTTGGGCTCCTGCTGCTGCTGCTGCCAACTTCTGCCAACTCCAGGGTGTGATTCATCCAATTTTTGGGCTCCTGAGGCCAACTCCAGTGTATATTTGGGCTCCTGCTGCTGCTGGTGTCAACTCCTGCCAACTCCAGGGTGTGATTCATCCAATTTTTGGGCTCCTGAAGCCAACTCCAGTGTATATTTGGGCTCCTGCTGCTGCTGCTGCCAACTTCTGCCAACTCCAGGGTGTGATTCATCCAATTTTTGGGCTCCTGAGGCCAACTCCAGTGTATATTTGGGCTCCTTCTGCCCCTCATAGTGATGCCACTTCAACTCTCTGCAATTGTGCCGCTCTGCGATTCTATTAGCGATGCCTCTGATCTGCATGTGATATTTCTTCAAAGTATTATTTAACTAACCCAGCACGCATCCTGTGCGTGTTACAGCAAGGCTGAATGGTTTACAACCCTATTGAGGCTGTAGGAGGCTCAGAAATAGCCGTTTTTAATAGCGATTCGTCGCGAATTTATTCGGGTCGAAACGATTTTTGTCGGAAAATTCGGCGAATCAGTCGAATCGAATTTTTCAAAAGTTCGCTCATCTCTAGCGCATATCACAGTTGTATTTTTTCTGAAAATCCCCTAAAGCTCTGTTTCAGTTTGGGGGAGTCTCCTGGGCTGGAAAGGGTGTCTACCTATACATATGTGGTACCGCTGTAACTGTGAGAAATTGGGGTTTCACACGCAATAAGATTTTATTGACAAACTTACATTTTTTATTACAAAAAAACACTACAAATTGTAAAAAATAGATTTTTTATTATTTTTCTGCACATATTTCGCCAAAAAATATTGAGAATACACCTAAAAATGGCAAACAAGACATTTCATGTTAAAGCTCAGACTCTGCTGAAAAAAAACAATATATAATTTTCCTGGGAAATCCCTGGAAATCCCTTCAAAAATCACATTTGAACATGGGGAGCGCAAAATAGTGCAAAATGGTCTGGCACCAAGGGTGACAAAAACAGGTAGGCTGGCAGCAAAAGGGTTAATGCACTCTCCAGTTGTGATGTTTTTGTAAATTTTGTAAATCGGCATTGGATGACACCATCAGAATGTGTGCCAGAACTTCTGCCCTTGTGGTGGCTATACGCCACTCGGTTTGGCTGCGCCAGTGGGCTGCTGACAACGCTGCTAAGAAGGCCCTCACTGGTTTTCCCGTAAAGGACTGCGTCTGTTTGGAGACCGCCTGGACCTTTTTGCTAAGGGAGGCAGGTTACCCCAGCGCAGGCGGCAACCTCGGCCCTTTCTGGGTCAGGGTTCCTTCTCCTCCCCTTACCGTGGTGCAAGACAGGGAAGGGGGGTTTCTTTCCCTGGGGCCCGGGGAGATTTCTGGGGTAGAGGCAGAGGACGTGGACGTCCTGGCTCCTCCTGGGGTCCCAAAGCTAAATCCTCTCCCAAGCCCCCTCAGGTATGATGGGGCGCCCTCACCCATCCGGGTGGGGGGACGGCTGCAGCACTTCGCTCACGTCTGGAGGCTTCATGTCTCAGACCGGTGGATTCAGGAGGTAGTGTCCTCTGGTTACAAGTTGGAGTTTGCTGCCGATCCCCCTTCAAGATTCATCAGATCCCGGATTCCTCAGGACCCTGTGTCAGCTCAGGAGCTAGTGCAAGCAGTGCAAGGCCTCCTGGAGCTGGGGGTCATCTGCCAGGTCCCTTTAAGAGAAAAAGGCAAGGGCTTTTATTCCAACCTATTCACAGTACCCAAAAAGGATGGTTCTGTCAGGCCCATCCTGGACTTAAAGATCCTCAACAAGTTTGTCAGGGGCAGGCGCTTTCGCATGGAGACTCTGCGCTCTGCCATCAGTTCCCTGCGCCAAGGGGATTTCATGACTTCTGTGGACATCAAAGATGCTTACCTTCATATTCCTGTGTTCCCAGGTCATCAAAGGTTCCTCAGGTTCGCTCTGATGGATCAACACTACCATTTTGTGGCCTTGCCCTTCGGCCTCACTTCAGCTCCCAGGGTGTTCACCAAGGTGCTGTCTGGCGTGATGTCTCTGCTCAGATGTCAGGGCGTCCGTGTGCTCCCCTATCTGGACGACATCCTCATCACTTCCCAGTCTCTACATCAGGCAGAGTTGGATACTCAGCTGGTGGTGTCCACTCTGGAGTCATTTGGATGGGTGATCAACCACCCCAAGTCCTCACTGTTCCCTTCCTTGGTAACTCCATTCCTAGGAATGAATCTGAATACAGTTCAGGCAAGGATCTTCCTTCCTCAGCAGAAGGTGGACAGTCTGATTGCACAGGCTCAGTCCCTCCTAGCTTGTCCCCATCCCTCCATCAGGCAGGGGATGCAACTGGTGGGCCTGATGGTGGCGTGCTTCAAAGCGGTCCCTTATGCTCAGTTCCACTTGAGGCCTCTGCAACTTCACCTATTGTCTGTATGGGACAAGGACCCAGCGTCCCTGGACAGGGTCTGTGTGCTCTCCCCCCAGGTCAGGAGGTCCCTCTTGTGGTGGATGGGCTCAAGAAACCTGTTGGGGGGCAGATCCTTTCTTGCCCCTTCCTGGGAGACGGTCACCACGGATGCCAATCTGTCAGGTTGGGGGGGGGGTTCTGGAAGTCCCTGCGGTTCCAGGGGAGGTGGGGCCCTCAGGAGGCCCACACACCTATCAATGTCTTGGAGCTGCGGGCGATCAGGTTAGTTCTGGCTCGCTTGACTACTCATCTTCGGGGCCTGCCTGTTCAGGTGCGCTCGGACAACCAGACGGCAGTTGCCTACATCAATCATCAGGGAGGGACCCGGAGCAAGGGGGCCCTCCAGGAAGCGTCTCTGATCCTTACTTGGGCAGAGGCCAATGTCCCCTGCATTTCAGCTGTGTACATCCCGTGGGTGGAAAATCGCCTGGCGGACTCTTTGAGCAGAGGGACCTCTCGCCAGGGAGAATGGTCCCTATGCAGCAGGGTGTTTCAATCTCTGTGTCACCGTTGGGGCCAACCAAATGTGGATCTGTTTGCGTCCCGCCACAATCACAAGCTCTCTCTGTCCAGGGATCCTCTGGCCCTGACGTCGGATGCGCTAGCAATGTCATGGAAGGACTTTCAGTTCCTGTATGTCTTCCCACCAATTCCCTTGCTGGGCAGGGTTCTGCGCAAGATTGCTCTGGAAGGGGTGCCAGCAATTCTGGTTCGCAGACGTGGTACAGCTGGCAGTAGATCAGTACGCTCTGCCCTTGGTGCCAGATCTGCTCACTCAGGGCTCACTACGCCATCCCAATTTACAAACTCTGGCTTTGACAGCTTGGCTGCTGAAACCTCCATCTTGATGGAGAAGGGGCTGTCTTCCTCGGTTGTGGATATTTTGATTAAAGCTAGGAAGAAGTCTTCCTCTTCCATTTATTACAGGGTTTGGCGTGCCTACATTGACTGGTGTGAGTCTAAGTCTCTTCCCTGTCGTGTCTTCTCTTTTCCCAGGATTCTGGAGTTCCTTCAGCATGGGTTGGAGATGAGGTTCCAACTCTGAAGGGTACTCTGAAGGGTCAGGTTTCTGCCCTGGCTAATTTCTTTGCTCAGCACCCTCTGATCAGGACTTTTTTCCAGGGGGTCACTCATGTGCGTCCCCCACGTAAACCTATGGTGCCTGTTTGGATCTGAACTTGGTTCTGTCAGCCTTGCAGGGTGCTCCCTTTGAACCTGTGCAGGATGCTGCATTGGTCATTCTTACGCTCAAGGTTGTGTTTCTGGTGGCTATTACTTCTGTCAGGCGTGTGTCTGAGTTTTCGGCGCTGTCCATTCAGCCCCCTCTACCATGAGAGACACCAGGACAAGGTGGTGTTTCGTTTCAAACCTGACTTTTTGCCTAAGGTAGTGTCTGCCTTTCATTTGAATCAGGACATTGTTCTTCCTTCTTTTTGCCCTAATCCTAGCAATGCTAAGGAGAGAGTTTTGCACTCTTTGGATGTGGTTAGGTGTCTGAAGTACTATCTGGTGGCTACTGCACCTTTCAGGAAAACCGATGCTCTTTTTGTGGTCCCTTCTGGTCCTAGGAAGGGTTTGGCTCCTGCCAAGTCTACTATCAGCAAGTGGATTCGTCAGGCTGTGATTCAGGCCTTACTGCTCATTCCACTCGTGCTATTGGTGCCTCTTGGTCTTTTCAGCACCAGGCCTCTGTTGAACAAGTTTGCAAGGCCGCTACTTGGTCTTCGGTTCATACCTTTTCAAAGTTTTACAAGGTTGATGTTAGGGCCTCAGCTGATGCTGTTTTTGGCCAAAAGGTTCTGCAGGCGGTAGTGGTTTAATCTGCCTGCTGCTGTCTTTTTTCTTGGGGATCCCACCCTACTTTATGGACACTGCTATTGGATGTCCCAATTGTACGCATTATATTTGGAGCAGGACGTATTGTATACTAAGAATAATACAATTCTGTGATTACTCACCTGTAGAATTGGTATTATGAGTATACAGTACGTCCTGCTCCAACCCACCCTTGGTTTTGCATTATCTTGGATCCCCTGTATGGTGATTGTTATCATTGTTATAGTTGATAGTTGGGTTGTTTAATTCTCCCGGCTTCTGTACTGTACAGAACGTACTGTATACTCATAATACCAATTCTACAGGTGAGTAATCACAGAATTGTATTTTTTCCTGGTAGCCCTTGCGGGCGAATCCAAGCCTGCACACACATAGAATCAGGGCCGGTGTCAGCACTGGGCTTACCACGGCAGGTGCAGCAGCCCCGGCAGCTTGAGAGGGTCCAGTTGACATGTTGGTCATGTGACATGTGACACCCCTCTTCCCAGCAGTTGGTGGGGCAATTTCTCCTGGTCAGCCTCTGTACAGAACAGAGTTGTAACCAGGACTGGAAACTGAAAGCAACGGGGAAGGTTAGCCATCGGAAGATCATTTTCTTCTTGCTTTATGTTATTTCTCCCATGCTTTCTTCCTTTTTTTTTTTTTTTAAAGCGGAACAAAAGCCAGCATGGTCTGATTTGGACGAGAGCCCAAGTATGCGCCATTGGACAGAGGAAAGGTGAGTTTTACTAGGTGAACTGTGGGGTTTCACACAGCAGGGCATTCCTATGTTCCCACTGTTCTTTTCTCTTTCTTTCCTTCCTTTTCTTTTTAATTGTTCTTCCTTTTTTTTAAATTAAATCTGCTGTATTCTTGCTTTTTCATTTCTTCTGTTCTTTTCTTTTTTCTACTTTTCTTTTTCGTTTCCATTTTTTTCCCTTCCTTTCTTCTGTATTCTTTCTCTCTTGCTTTCTTCTATACCTTTGGTTCTTTTTTTTCTCTCTTTACGGAGCTGTCTCCTCCACCTCTGTCTGTACAAACGGTGCCTGCTTCACCCCTCGGCCATACCCCTCCATCAGTTGGGTTGTTGATTGTCCTCATTTAGATGGTGCTGGCTCCTCCCTCCTTCTGTCTGTTTAAGCGTTGGCCCCTCACCGCCTGCCTGTGCAAGCAGAGCTGCCTCCTCCCCTTGGCCATACATATTTATCAGTCAGGCTTTTCTGGACCCTCCTCCTCCTCAGTCAGATGGTTGTCTCCTCCCCCTCTCTCTGCACTGGTGCTGACTCCTCCCCTCAGTCCTAATCCTGCATCAGCCAGGTTGTTCTGGACCCTCCCCTCCTCATTTAGATGGTGCTGGCTCCTCCCTCCTGTCTGTTCAAGTGTGGCTGGCTCCTCTCCATCTGTCTGCACAAGTAGCACTGGCCCCTTCCCCTTAGCCCTAACTCTTTATCTATCAGTCAGATTTTGCTGGCCCCTTACCTCCTCGGTCGGATGTCTGTCTCCTCCCCCCTCTGTCTGCACAAGCGGCACTGGCTTTTCCCTCCCTCTGTCTGCACAAGGGGCACTGGCTCCTCCCCTCGGCCCCATCCCTCCATCAGTCAGGTTGTTTTGGCCCCTCATTCAGACAGCGTTGACTCCTCCCTCCCTCCATCTGCACAAGCGGTGCTGGCTCCTCCTCTTGGTCCTAACTCTCTTTTGACATGTTCTGGTCCCTCCCTTCCTTATTCAGATGGCGCTGGCTACTCCCTCCCCCTGTCTGCTTCTCTCCTAGACATTACCTCTCCACTGTTCAGGCAAGGCTGGCTCCTCCTCTTTGTCCTCCACCACTGACTCCTCCCATCCACTGGGTGTCATTGTGGTGGGCCGGAGATGCAGAGAGGAGCAGAGGCATGAGGAGCGATTGTGTGTGTGCCAGGGAGGATGGGCGAGGCCAGACATCCACTGGATGTCGTGTCTCCTGGATAACAGGTGTAAAAATGTAATACTTCTGAATGGCTCGTTCAATTTATGTAAACAATTTACTCTAATATCTCCTTGAAGGGTTCCCCAAATTATGTAATAACTAAAATATTAATAATATTATATATATTTATCCTGCCCGGCTCAACTAAAATAACCAAACACATATACAAATATTATGAATATCTGGCCAATGATAACACAATGGATACATGCAAAAGACTGTAGGTTCTTTCGACTTCCGGTATATGCGAAGGACACTGAGACAAATGGTAAATAAAGAGATATATTGTAGGTAAAATAACAATGCAACCTTACAACAAAATACAACACACAATCAAAGTTAAATGATTGGCATACATATATACAGGGATTAAGGCAACATTAAAAGCATTACACTCCTGAAACGGACACCCACAAGCAGACCTTGCAGCCTTCATTCCTCCTTTCTCCCTTCTTCCTCCTGCCTATAGCCAGGCCCTTCTCATGTGCTAGCAGTCTCTCCTCTTTGCCTTTCCTCCCTCCGCTGCTTCTCTCCCTCAGATATATACCCAATATCCCCTTTGATTTCTAGTCTTCTTCTTCTTTGATCTTTTATGACCCTAGTCATAAGTTTTATCTTCTCCTAATCTGGCTTCTCTATCTTGCCCCAGTCTGCTTTGTTTGTATTTTATTGCTTTGTTGTCTCAGGATATTATCTACTTTGAATACAATTCCTGCCCGGCAACCTAGGCCTGATTGTAAACAACTTCCCACTGATGTCATGCCATGAACTATTTTGCTGTATATCCCTTTATTTAATAAATGACCAAAATTAGTAACAATATAAATTTTCCATAAAGGCCCATTATTTACATAGCCCGATCCATCCCTCAGATTCCTATGTGATTGCAGGATGTCCTCAGGCTCGGACTGGCACACAGGGTTACCAGTGAATATGAGTTCAGGGGGACCACCGGGCCACATCCAGCTGATTAGTTGCATCCCAAGCACATGCACACAGACAAAAAAAAGTCTGGTGTAATGTTCTGGTGCATGGGGCCTGTATGTAAGCTGGTGACAGGCATCTCGGTGCCAATGCCCCAGTACCACAGGGGATGTCCTGGTCAATGCTTTGGCAATGCTTTTCCAAGCTGAGTTCCAAACTCAGAGCGGCAAGAAAAGGTCAATGGAGGGACCACCGCATCCCTGTTCACCACTAGCTGTGGGGCGTGCCCACACCAGCCATTCAGATATAACCAGCACTTACCTGTCTTGCTAAAGGGATTGCGGGGATGTGGCCGCAGCTCAGGGACATGAAGTGGCTCACCGGCGAGGTGATTGTACCAGCTGATACCTGGGGATACATACAGTGTGGCATCCCAAATTGGGTTGCCCCATAAGGAGGGGCTTAGAGACTCTATGGAGGTGGTTATTACTCTTTAAATATATTGAGGTGTTATAGTGGTGTAAAGCCCCAATATAGCTATAAAATCATGGGTGATTTATTTATTAAAGTGGACCAAAACCCACCCTGGATGCTTACTCCCACCCAAACTGGGATGCCTCACTTATTGAAACTTCCCGAGTCACCCGCAAATCTAAACTTTTCCTCAAGCCCACGGCTCATGCGCAACCGAGGCCAGAATCACTGGCTTTCCTTCTAGGTTGTGTCCGCACACAATATATAGATATAAACACAGAGCAAATAAATTAGAAGCAAAGTCACAAAAAAGTCCAAAGCAGTAGTGATCCCACGGTGCATCCGCCGCCATTCAAAAGAATGCTTACCAGCTATAGAGGCAGGTGAAGCCTTCAATGGTGAACTGGATAATCAATTCTGGTACCTCCAAGATACAGTGATCGTAGTAATTCAAAGGCCCAATTTAGGGTAGTTTTTTTTAGCGCTTATGCCACTGAATATAATTGTAGCTCGAACACAGGTCCAGCATGAGAATGGGATGAAAGAACAGAAGACAAAACCTAGTGCAACTCTGTATGAGTATAAGCTTTAATTGATTCAATAAATAAATGCACTTACAAACATATCACTTGGTTAAGACATAAAGGGCCAAAGGCTAGAAAGGGCAGGTGAGTTGCTTCTCATCAACTTCCAACAAACAGCCAAAGGGCTCAATAGAGCAAGTCCAGACAAAAGTTTTAGCGTAACTGTCACAATGAAACCATTGCGTCATCTGCGCCCCGCCTCTTCTCCCACCTCCCAAAGGCAATGACAGGCAGGAGAGAGAGAGACACGTCATCTGACGCTGAAAAACCCGCCCAATTACTAGAGCACAGCTAAAGAACCAGCGCACCCGCACGACAGCGGGTGGGACAGAGCAAGTAAGCTCTCCCAAAGCAACAATGGCTGTCCTGAAGTCTCTAGTCAACAACGGAACACCATTTTCATTAATAAAGTGAAAATGGTGAAAAAGCGCCACTAGCGAGAGAGCACATAAAAGAAGCAAAATCAATAAATGTCTTTTATTAATCTGCCCTCAGAGATTAGTAACATGTAAGTGAATAAAAGGTAAAAAGGGGATCTACTTATTCCCTTTGATTAAAACACATAAATGAAAGTGCAGCAGACTATGCAGGGACAGCAATCCTTAAAGGAGAGGGGACTAATAAAAAACAGACTACATCAAAACAAAGCGACTGGAGACCTAGCAGAGGACCAGTTCACAGGCAAAATTAAAAAACAAAAAAACTTGTCTCTAAAGTGCGTAGTGCCAAAAGAATTTTGTTCTTAAAGGACCAGAAACACAATTGTAAAATTAAAAAAAATGATAAAAAAGGGGATCTAATTAAAAACAAAAAATGTGTTGATAGAAGCAATTCACTGCGTTACAATAAAAAGCAACTCAATCCAGACACCTTTAAGAATTATCTTTAAAACAGTTGAGATCAAATTCTATGTTTAATCCCCTAGGTGCCAGAGTATCTAGGTTAAAAATCCATTTTCCTTCACGTTTTGAAATCTCTCTGGTAAGATGAGAGCCACGCCAGTGTTTCTCAGCGTTATCGATCCCTATGAATGTCATAAGCGATGAATCACACGAGTGTGCCAGTTTAAAATGGGCAGAGAGGCTATGGGATTCCAAGCCACGTCTAATGTTAGACGTGCTCTCTCATTCTACCTTTAACTCCAGTGTCAGCCTACCAACATAAAAAAGCTGACAAGTGTCCGCACACAGCCGAAGCAAGGGTTATAGGGGCTGCATACACATGCACACCACAGTTATGGAAAAGCATGCATAATTTTATTTACACGTCACGCTCGCTACATTGTGTTGCTTTATATAAAATTTCTATAAAATGCTTAAAAATGTGGAAGAGTTCAATAGGCATGAATACTTTTTCAATGCACAGTATGTAATATGAGAAGGCAAATCTGGTGATAAATGAGATGCAGGCTGGCTGACACATCAGCCCTGACTGTTTTTTGTTTGTTAAATCAGACCTGAATGCAGCTGAGGCAAAATATTAGACGCTTGATGAATCAAAATTAATTTGCGGAGCATGCATTTCTTAGTTAAACCACAAGATGTCCCCACAAGCAGCACTTCATCAGCAAAGGCAAGGCGTAGTGGAAAGGCAATGCTGATCTCAGCTTCTGATGACATAAACTGGAGCACCTGGGGCCCACCCTTCACCTAAAGCACAATTACATTATAATGATATAATAGAATGTTTATTGCCCAAATAGTAAATAGAACTTTCTGAAGATGTAAGAAACTTAGAGAGCACTCCAGGTAAGTCAGAAACATTGTTTTAGTCCATAACAACTTCAATACAAACAGTTTTTTTGTTTTTCCAGACAAATATTTGCAGTAATTAAACTGGACCTTCAGCATCATTTAATGAAAAAACTATTCCTCAGCATTTAGAATTAATATATTTTAAGTTCTAAGTCGCTTACTACTTATTCTTTCCTCTACTGGGCTGCAACTCTGTTCAGGACTTCAGGATACGGGCGCCGCCATCTTGCGGCGTCAGGAAAAGGACAGCAATCCCAGAATGCAGAGAGGCATAGTCAGAAGACACTTCTTGTTTGCAGGCAGTCTGACACTCCATGAGCCGCCATCTTGGATGTTTAAAAGATCAGAAAAGGCAGTAGATGCATGTAAGAATGCTTTTTAATGTGGGCCATCTGTATCTACAGGGTAGGGGAAACATACAAGATATGCTCTTATTTAGAGTGAAGGTCCACTTTTATTAGACACTTACTAAACATGAATAAGTTCACCTATACTATACATAGCACGGAATCCTAGATTATAAAACAGAAGTATGTTTTTTTTTTTAGGTTTTGACACCCCAAACTGGGATGCCTCTGTTGGGTGCTGTTTGGCGACCTCTAATAGTTTTATAAAAACTGACCCTTGACTATGTGTATTTTCCTATGCTTAGGAAAGCGTTAATGACAGTTACATATTTTGTGGAACTATGAGAGAAGGGAGAATATTTTATTTTGTCCAGTCTTCTAGGTTATGTCTGCTTCTTGCTCCCTAGATGCTGGTAATCTTACTAGAATTTGCTGTGCACAATCTTTTTGCAGTTTCATCCTTAAAGGGAAAGTCCACCTTCGATGGATTTTTTTAAAGTGTATATTTTTGTGTCCAAAGGAATGTGCGCAAGATGCTGAGCTTATCTAGTATTTTTATTTTTTATGTTAGAAAATGTGTGCACTCGGTTGCCATTGGCAATGCACACCAAGAAGAGAGAAGTGAGACCTTTACACACAGAACTTGCTGCTAGTAAAAAATTAAAACAATACTAGATAAGCTCAGCACCTAAGACCCTGGGCGGTTTTACACAGTCCAACATCTCAAACAGGATGCCCTGCTGTGTGAAATCCCCCGGTGTGCTGAGGGCAGGCCAGTACACTTGTGCATGTACACTTACACTTGTGTAATATATATATATATATATATATATATATATATATATATATATATATGTATATATTTATATATTTAGCACTCTTGATGCGCTTACATACCGTAGCTGAGACCTCGCCTGTAAAATGAGACACACGCTTGCTAAGACTATTGTAAAGAGGTACTTGGCTCGTGGTTTCCATTAGGTTACCTGGATATTGTAAGGGCATCAGTGTGCTTGCTGAGAATGCTAATGTAAATGTATATATGTATATTGTTTAACCAATTTAAGCAATTATGATGAATTTATTGTTTTTTTTTAATTAATAAAACCTTATAAAATTCTATTTAAAACGGAACAAAACCCTAGTTGCACAGCCCTGGAATCTAAAAGGTTCCAGTTCCGGCTGCTGGCCTTCCCCGGGGACATCCCAAATCTGGTTTTCTTTTCTAAAATGGACAGTCCAGGCAACTATAACATACAAACCTCACTTACCTGCCAGCACACACACTGGATCCCACATCAGAGCCAGTCCAGGTGCAACTCTGTCAGCTCCAATGCTGGGAGAGCACATCTGCAAAGGACGCTCACATGATGCCCCCACCTGCCAATCAACAAGGGAGCCTGTGGGGGCTGGCAGCAGGGATGCACACTGAGGCCATCCAGGGAGCATGCTTTTGGCACTGGAGCCGTGCTGAAACCAGGAGGCCCCAGGGATCAAACCCTTCAGATTAGTGAAGCCTTTGTTGAATCAAGTCTATGGGCTCGATTCAACAAAGTTTATAACAAGAAATTAGTCTGTTTTTTCAAATTTTTGTGATTCAACAAAGAAAAAAACATGCTTAATTTTCTACGCTATTTTTTTCACGTCTTATCTTGTCTAAAGTGAAAAACATAAAACTTAAATTTACCAGTAAAAAAATAGTGTGATTCAGCAATGTTTGATTCAAATTATTTACAGCTGCCCTGAGCAGGTGTAAAAAATTCTCAGCACATTCCCTTATGTTTTTTTACCCAAAAAGCCAGGTTATTTGTTTTTTTATCAGTGTAAAAGACATGCGGAATTAACGTTATATATTTTATGACTGTTTTAAATTAAAACTGCTGACACCGAGACAGAGCACCAAATCTAGGCCGAAGACCAAACTTAGGCTGAAGAATAAAGGGTCTAGTGAGTATCCAGGACCAGATGGGTGCATTAGCCTGGTAATTTGGAGGAAGGGACCATGATTTATTTTCATTTGTATTGAAACCGCAACAATAAATAAAACGTTAGCTCCAGTAGGTTTGCAGGAATAAATCTTTGCAATAGCTGTATTTTCTTACTTTGATAGGTTTCACAAGTCATCCAGACACCTTTCGCAATAGGCAATTTTGAATTCACACATACATCCAGTTAGATGAATAACAAAACATGTGCAGCAAAAGAAAGCAGCAAGTCCGGTTGCCTTGCTCTATTACTTAGTACATCTCTTTATTAGTTAATTTTATATTTTTTAATTACTGTTTTAATAAAAAATTAAAGCTGACACCCAAGAAAAAGTGCTAAACCTTGGCCAAGCGCAATGGGACTGGAAAGATGCCAGGGGCAGGCTGTTCGGCATTTTGACGCTGGGCTTACTATGCCTGGTGCACCAGTCTGATAACCTGCAGGAAGGGACATGATACTTATTTCATTTTATTTGAAACAGTTAACAAAATAAATATAGTTAACTCCTGCATATCTGTAGGAAAAAATCTAGGCAAGTGCGATAGTGTTTCTTTTTTACATTTTACAAGTCATCCAGCTGCCTTTCCAAATAGTGGAATGAATAACAAAACATGTGGAACAAAAGAAAACTGCTTGTCCAGCTGCCTTGATCTAATCCTAAATACATATCTAGAATTTCATGGATGAATATGATATGATAGATATATTACATGGAGAGGTCACCTGATCATTCTGAAACTGTGTGAAATGTAGAAAACGAATGCATCTGCCATTTGGGTAAAGACTTCTCAGCACCAGAGACCCTTTCAGAGATGTATGATTTTCAGCTGGAAAATTCGCTTACTAAAGGCATTGTGGTATGGGAGCGTACATTTTTTACCCGCATTTTCGTCTGGGTGAATTTAATTAGCTTCTTGAATCACTCCAAGTTACTTAAGTTTCTCACATGCGATCTAATTTTCCAACAAAAACAAATTCAGTTGGGACCAAAGAGAGTTTGAGTTGAACCCAAAATTGTGTTTGTGGCTTGTCTGGAGTGTTCTCTGAGTGTATTATTTCTTCAGTAAGTTACATTTGTTATTTAGCCAAAATTTATACTATTACAATCTTATTGTGCTTTAGATGAATAGTGGGCCCGAAGGATTCTTTCTTTGGGTGGGCCCAAGAAGGATTTTTTCTGGTGGGCCCAAGGTGCTCCAGTCCAACCCTGATGACATCCCATACTTAGCACCCGGGTGGCTGAGAAAATATAAAGCAGCACTACAATGCAGCATGCTCAATCTATAAATGCTCACTAGGCGGCAGCATTACACTTACGTTGTATAGAATATATTTGTACAGACATTGCCGGCCTGGCACTTAAAGGCACCAATTGCTTGTGGGCCACAGCCGGGGTGGATTGTGCGTTGGGAGACCCACGACAATTCCTGTGGGCTTTGAGGGCCTGCTGTACACAGACCCACTGTATCTCTAAAACCAAGAAACCTCAACTCATGTCCTGTCCCAGTTTTATAGGCTCAGCACCATGGCTGTAAAGGGATATACTCACCCATACAACATTATCTTTCCCAACAGATACTAAAGTTTAATTACAATCAATTTTACCCCTGTCCACACAATGCTATAGCCCTGGCCTTGAAACACACTCATTGACCACCTGGGATGCACATTGTGGAGCTTAACAGGGATGATGTTGATTGGCTGGGGAAACTTGAGCTGTTTTTTGGGTCCAGTCCACCACTGGCCAGAGCAAATGGCCAGGACATATACCAGCTTGTATGTTCTTTAGCATCAGGGGTTTACAAAAAACAAATGGGCACTTCTCACAGACCTCTTCTAACTCATGGACTCATCAATACTCCTGGGCCTATTAGGAGTCATTGTGGCAGTGGCACCCCGAGACCGATACCAGCTTGTTTGTGTTTTAGCATCAGATGTGCTCTGACAGGGGTTTCTGCAGTCTTATATTGAGTGTGAACAGGCTGGAAGCCATGGCACATGTGGCCTGCAACTTCTGTGGGGTCAGGTTCTTAACATTACTTCTTTGAGAGGACTAGGGAACCCTTTACTAGCTCAGAATGCATGGAGTGGCAAGCCAATGCTTCCTTTTGATTATTTTCACAAATGGGGTACAAATGAGCCAGGGGCAAGGAAGCCTCCTCCAATAGGGGCTTCTGGCTGCTGAACTGAGTGCGCTGCAGCCTCCGGCTTCCTTTGCATACAATCAAGGTTAGTATGAACGACTATGGGGCTTGGGGTTGGTAGATGTACTTTTACTTAAAGCGGACTCAAACCCTAGTAACTACAGTCTAAAAGACACCTGGGAGGGTTACAGGTGATTTGGGAAGTCCCGCTGTGAAACCCTGTTGGTCACTCATATACTCACCTTGGGAATTGATCCCATGGTGCATGCGCTGGCCAAAGACAACATCCCTGTAGCTGATGTATGCACCCACTGCCTGCATATTAGAATGCCTAGCGACAAGTGCACGCAACAGAGGGCAGCATTTAGCGGGAGGCATCTGGCGATCCATTCAGAAGTGTTCACAGTGGTGAGTTTTGTTTGATGGAGAATCCAACCATGCACAGTGGAAGCATGGATCGAGGTAAAAAAAAAAGCTGATCCCAGGGATATCACACAGATAGGCATCCCAAATTGGGGATTTGGGGACTTTTGGTCTGCATTTTGGGGACATTTTTGGTCTGCATTATGGGGGCATCCCAAATTGGAATGCCCCCAAAATGCAGACCAAAACCCAGGCAAATGAAAATCCTGGATTTTTGTCTGTTTAAATGCAGAGCCTCCAAACTACACAGTTGAGACCACTTACCAGCTTCAGACTTGGACTCTCTGAGCAGAGCGACTGCAAGATGCAGCATACACACACACGCTGCCAATGTTTTTGTGCTGCCCTCTGAGCAGGGAGACAGGCAGCTGCAGCACACAAACATTGGCTGCTGCAGTGTGTGTGTGTGTGTGTGTGTGTGTGTGTGTGTGTGTGTGTGTGTGTGTCCAAGTCTGAAGCAGGTAGGTGGCCTTAAACCAGACCAACAATACTCATATGTAACTCCTGCCATGGTCGATTTCCCCCATCAATGGCATCCTTTGGATCTGCCAGTAGCCTGAGTTGCAGCTTCTCCTGTTGACAGGATGTTCTCACTATAGCCTGATATTGATCACAGTGAGCGAGCCTTGCGGTCAAAGATGGAATTGCTCTCCAACATCGCTGGGAAACATCAGTAAGGACAATGGTGGGGTTCACACACTGTCTGACAGTAAGTTTTTATTTTTAACTTTGCTTCTTTGAAATGTTAAGGGGCCTCAGAAACTGGGCGTGGATGAGACACATCACATGCCTCAGCATAACGCCAGTGGTACACATAGGCTGGTACCTGTCATGGCTGGTGGCCATGTGATATGATACCAGTCTAAATGCTTAGTGCACCAGATGTAGGGTAAAAAAGCCCCTGTATGTACAACATTTTCATCTGTGGTTGCTGAAAAGGTGTTAGGTCAGAGTTTGCCATGGTTTATTGAGAACTCACGAAGTCCAGCCTCACAAGGTTTGATGACCAGCCTGAAAGCTACAGAGCTTGGAAATGTGTATTTAAAGCGACAGTCACTGACCTTGGCATTGCAGCAGCTGAGGAACTTAATCTTCTAATACAGTGGCTGGGCCCACAATCTACAGAAGATATTAAGAGACTCAGATCTGTCCATACTGACAACTCAAGAGCAGGGCTCATTGCAGCTTCAAGGTTTTCCAAAAATATCCAGCTAGGTCAATCAAAAATTAGAGTTCAGTGACCTGCTGTTAGAGCTCCAACTTGCTAAGGCAGACCCTCACCTACCTGTACTAAGTTACCTGGGCACTGCTCCCAGTTGTTTCCAAGTTGCCATACAGTCTGCAAAAAAAATGGGCTACACTTGGATCAAGATGCAAATGAGAATTTCGAGTCTTATTTCCTCCTTTCAATTTTTGTGAGTCTATCAGAGACATTGTAGAGAATAAGTGTTCCAGGCTTTTCTTATGGTCCATCCCCCTCCTGCATTTGACAGCTTCTACTCCAACTACATACACCACAAAGTTCTAGTGTCAGTGAAAAAGAAGACCAATGTTCTTCCTACACCCTCATCATCTCCAGATAAGGGTGACCAGAGGGACAAGATAAAAAAACTCAACCACCATGGCCACATTCACAGATTGCCACTTCCTCTGAAGAAGTGCTTCAGAATGAAACCACTCCAAGAATGCAAAGAACCTTTAAAGAAATTCGGGGATTCAGATGTTGTGCTTTCACAGAACACCTGGCCAAGCACTGTAAAATCCCCATCAAGTGCATGGAGGGCGACAGCGAAGACCATGTGCAGGCACTTCATCTATATGAGCAAGTCCTGCACCACCTGCAGATTCCTCTACTGTGTCATAGCATGGTGTGGAGGATAGAGGCCAAGCTGAAAGACCTACTACAGTATCTTCCCTTATGTACCGGGGTTTGTGGTGAAGACCTTTATGACAAATCCTGCTCAAAAATATGTTTGGTCAATGTATACCTCAAAGGCCATACAAAAAGAATTCTAAAGGTGTATGCCATCCTGGGTGATCAGAGCAACTGATTGTTTGTAAGATCAGAACTTTTTCAACTTCAAAGGCGATGCTTATCCTTACACTCTAGGGACCTGTTGTGGCATCACAGATGTCTGTGAAAGAAAAGCCAGCGGACTGATTGTGAGTCCTCTCCAAGACAACAATAAACTATCCTTGCCTAACCTTCTGGAATGTGACATAATACTGTCCAACAGAGAGGAGATTGCCTGACGTTAATAACACAAGAAATACCACCTCTTGACAAGAACGCCAAGATCTTGTAACTGCTTGGTAGAGACATTTTTAGAGTGCACCAGGTACACTGGCGGATGCATGGACTTATGGTGCTCCATTTGCATAACACCTTTATTTATGCTGGGTCATCATAGGCAAAGTTTGCATAGATAAAATGAGGAAGCCTGCAGGAGTCACTCCCTTAAAGACACACATCATGCTTTGATCACAACTGCTGTCTTGAACCATGTCAATGCCATTATTGCATGAAGGAGAAGCTAAACAGTAGTAAGTCTCAGCAAGAACCTCAAGACAACACCTTCCTACCTCAGTCTGACAACCTCAAAGCAACAGTGCCCAATACAACCAGAGATGACAATTTGGCATCTGCAGAAGTACAGCTTTTTCGCCCTATAAGACGCACTATTTTCCCCCAAAAGTGGGGTGAAAATGTCAGTGCGTCTTTCTGAACGAAAAAGCGGTACTTCTGCAGGTGCCAAATTGTGATCACTGGTTGCGTTCCCGCTCTGACTTCCAGCTCCCCCGCCGCTCAGGTGTCAGTGTGCTCAGGCCCGTGCGCGGAGGAGGAGCTGGATGCTTCCCCGCAGCTCGGGTGTCAGTGAGCCTGACACAAACACCTGAGTGTCAGCCGGAGAGGCGGCGGACGATAGAGGAAGGACAGCAGCCGCGTTCATGTAAGTATATTTTTTAGGGGGATGAAGTTGGGGGAAATACCAGGAGAAGGGGGGCAGAGTGAATGCTACACTGCCTATATGGACAATGAGAGGGGAATACCACACTTCCTATATGGAAAGTGAGAGGGGAATGCCACACTGCCTATATGGAGAATGAGAGGGGAATGCCACACTGCCTATATGGTGAATGGGATGAGGGGGGTGCCACGCTGCCTATATAGGGAATGGGAGGGGGAATGCCACAGTGCCTATATGGGGAATGGGATGAGGGGGTGCCACGCTGCCTATATAGGGAATGGGAGGGGGTATGCCACACTGCCAATGGAAATGGGAGGGAGGAATGTCACACTGCCTTTGGGAATGGGAGGGGGAAATGCCACACTGCCTTTGGGAATGGGAGGGGGGTGCCACACTGCATATAATGGGGTGTTTTAACACAGCATTTAGTTTAGAATATTTATTTTCTTATTTTACTCCTCCAAATCCTAGGTGCGTCTTATGGACAGGTGTTTCTTATAGGGCGAAAAATACAGAATTCTGGAAGGATATTGACAATGAGTTCTCAGAGAATAATTCTCTGGGTAACATCTGGGTAGCACCCGCGGCCGGCACCAGCACAGGGCAATTGCCAGGGCCCCTGGCCCACTCAAACTCACATTTGGCCATGGTATTATTTTACAGTGGACCCGAACCACCAAATGCAGGGTGTTGTGTGCAGACCTGCTCATGGCTGGCCTCAGCAACAGGGGATGATCAGCAACAATGGAGATGGAATGGAGGGCATTTGATGGAAGCTCAGAAGGTTGTGAGAACCAGGTGACAACTGACAGCGATGATGAAGTCTTTAGTGGCAGGGAAGCAAGCAGTAAGGGCTGAAAGGTGCTTGGTGGCAGAAGAGAATACAACTAGGACTAGAGGACAATTGGTGGCTATAGGGAAAGTAATAAGGACTGAAGGATGATCAGCAGCAAAAGTTGACTCATTTGTGGCAGCGGAGCTGAAAGGTGACATCATGTGACACTACTTTGTGACACATGTAAGACTCTCTTGCCCACGGGCCCCCACAAACCTGGGGCTGGCCCTGGTAGCACCCATACCTTTCCATTACCCAAGAGAGATACTACCTAACAATGGCTTTGACAAAGAGGTCACAGACATCAAAATGAAAGTTAAATACCAAAACACACAAACAACGGTTAAATGCAAGGCTGGCATGGAAATAACAAAGGATATACATTGCCCCAAAAAAATGTATTATAGAAAAAAATGTTGGCACAGGATATTAATTCACACATATAATCTGGATCACATTAAAAAGCAATTGGCACATATTAAAAACGGGCCCCCACCCCCCAGGCTTTCCTGGAGACCACCCATCCCTCCATACAGACCCATGCACACATGTTGGCCAGCAATAAAGACGGGGACAATGTCCTCCTATATGTTACCAGCCCATTCCCAGCTGAAGTTGTAAACAGCGGGGCTGCGTCTTTAAGGAGAGGTAATTTAAATTGAAGCCCTGCTAGTGAGTAGATATTTTCCTCCTTGCGATTGTAAATTGGCGGGAGCTATAGGCTGCTGCGGCTGGGGCACCTGTGGAACACAATGCCCACCGCCTCCTGTGCTGCCAGACACTCAACCGCCCAAAGTACCTTACCGCCGCAGACACTGTCAGTCTGTCCTCTCACATTACATGTGTAAGCGCGCCTCCATGCTGTATGCATGCGCTGGCCCGCTGTCCAAATCAGCATAGCCTCGATTCAAAGACACATTCGTCTGGACTTCCGTAGCTGTCTGTGAAAATTTTGGTGGGTGTTTGTAATTTTTTTGCTTTTTTTCATTTATTTTTCATTCGTGCGAACGTTCGGGAATGCGCTTTCGATGAATGGAAGCAAATCGGAACATTTCCGTTAGCTCGGATCATTTTCCAAACAAAATCGGAAATTTTCCATTCGTTCAGATAACTTCCGTTGTTGGGATGGGTTTCCGTCTGATTCAGAGAGCTGATTTCCGACGGATCACCACGCTATAAATCTGTTTAATTTCCGATCCACTTACGAGACCTTTGAGGGCTCGGATTGCTATTGTTGAACATGTTGTGCGGCTATGTGGAGGAGTCTGCGCGCCTTTAGCACCAAGGCATTGCATGTATCAACATGGCCGAGGCCATAAATTGTATAGCAATGCATACCTGAATCAATACATTTCATGTATGCCTTATAGAAGCATTTTAATGCTGACCTTAATTTGTCCTTAGCATGTAAACCTTTATTTTCCCACACATCCATATAATTGCTATATTTTTTTAGACTTATGTCCTTTGTGAATTATATTTGGATTGTTGAACTTGAATCTAAATTTGATGTAGGAGTTATTGTTTTAGTCGGTAAACTTTGCTTTGTGTAATTATTTTATATTTGGTTGCAGCAACCACAAGATGTGCCACTCACACAACATAAAAGCAGTGATTGGTCCAGCTATGCGATTCCTCAGTGTTTTTGCAGGGCATCCAGGGTCGTCCCATGATGCTTATATATTGCAGAACTCCGGCTTATTTCGTCAGTTTGAGTCAGGAGAATTATCTGGTGGATGGCTCCAGGGTAAGTTTGCTCATATTCCATCAATCCATTTTCACTGTATGACAATGAATATAGTTGATGACTCATGACTTAACCTATGGCTGTTTTCAGCCCTTGATGACATGTTAAACAATATTGTAGCTTAGAATGTGTATTTTATGTTAGTATTTTTAAATTCTTTCAGGGGATTCTGGATATCCACTCCTGCCCTTGCTCCTGATGCCCGTTCTTTGCCTGCAGAATGCGGGCAGGGGCTCTCTAATCGGGCACTATGCAAAACCCGGGCCATGGTGGCGAGGGCCCTCTGGCTTTTGAAGTCCAGATTTAGGTGTTTGGACCATACAGGGGGGGGGGGGGGGCACTGCAGTATGACCCCAACAAGGTTATACCAATATTCTAATTTAAGTTTTTTAACAGGGACCACACATGCCAGAGTGGCACAACTGAGTGTCAGGATCCTTCAGTTGGTGGGTGAGATGCAGGAGCTGCGTGACTCGTTGGGGACCACAGATGAATAATAATGTTCTGTGGCCTGCCATTGCTATGTATGCTATGCATATTTTGTTTTTTATAGTTGTAAAAATGTTAACTTTTTTTTATATTTTTTTTTTTTAATTTTTATAAATTTTTAATTTTATGATGGAATCCCAAAAAATTTTACAGTGTCATTTCATTTACAAAATACATTAACACAAAACTAATGTGCCCAGAAATATTTAAAGATGAATATTCACATGACGAGAAGTGATTTGGGTGAGCTTTAAGGTTCCAAAAGGGAAGATGGAGGATAGTGCTAAGTGATTTAGCTAAACATTGTAGTAGAAGTGAGGGTGGAAAATATGTAGGCGAGCACTTTAATGAGTTAAGTTTGTAGTGCGCAGGCGCAAGATCGTAAGGATTTCCGTCTGGACGAATATTTATTGAAAAAGGGAAACAGAATCGAATGGGAAATGTAAAGGATTCGTTGGAGGATACGATGGGAAAAGGGCAAAAACGAAAGCCTAAGTTGTAACATGTGGAAATGAAACGGAAAAGTCTGGATAGAAAATGACATCCTCGTATTCGTAATCTGCCGTACGAACGGACGGAAACTTTACAGAAGGTTTTCAATACATGCATAGAATCGCTCGTACGATCATACGAGAACGGAAACATTTCACAGAAAAAACAGATCGGCACGAAAACGGAAGTTTTTTTTGTCTCTCTGAATCGAGCCTCATGTGTTAGCAGAGGGATTGAGTTGGAGGGGGCGTGGTTTGGTGGCCCGTCACCGACGCACATTTTGCTCCGCCCACCAGAGCTTCGTCAGGGTGAGGGATGGCCACTGAAGGCCATGCTTTTGCATACATCACCACGCCTCTTCACTCTGGTCCATATATATATATATATATATATATATATATATATATATCAGTGCTTCTACATTTAATTGCTCATTTATTAGCCATATGCTCTTTTATCATCAGCAGCACCATTTATTATTCAGCACAGCAAGCAGGGATAGGCAATTCTTCAATTTTCAATAGTATATGCCCATGATCAATCAAGGTCCTCAAACCATGGCAGGGTTTTTTTCTATGTTTTCAGTCCCGATATTTGAGTAAAAGGGACAAGGTCTCTCACAGGGATTATGCAATCCCTATATTTCTCCTCATACAGGGTATTCTTCATAAGGCTTCATATATGTTAGTCCCTAATATACCCAGGCTCACATATTCATCACTAAACTTTCAAGCAGGCCTCAAAACAGGATCCATCCATATAACGGAGTACACCACTTCAAAAACAAAAAGCAAAAAATTACGTTTTTTATAAAAATGGGCTAAATAGAGATAAAGAAAAGTAAAGGGGCATCCCCAATTATCAGTATCACCGCTCTACCAAACTTATCAATACCAATCACTATTAGTGACCAAGTGCAGGGATAAACCACCACCAAGAAATAAGGGACATAGAAGTGGGACTATCAAAGTCAGTGTTGCCAACCTTACGGTAGGCTTAGGACCATTCCAAGGAAACTGGGGGAGAATGGGAATGGACAGGGCAAAAAGGAAAGGAAGAAGGACAAAAAACAGATGGCTGGAACAAAGAACCCCCCTGAATGCTACTAATTACAAAAAGGCTTTAAGGCCCATGTCTGTGTTTAAACCTTCGGGGGTCATAGTTCCCAGCTCAAAAAATAGCCAGGACTCCTGTTAAAGAAGCCTCATGTCCTTAAACCCCCTTCTACCTTCCATCCCCAATTTGTAAATACCACACACCAATAAACCCGTGGTGTCACTGTTGTGGTAGACCCTAAAATGTTCGACAGCGCATGTGACCAAACAGCAGGGACTCCCAGGAATTTTTAAATCATTTTTTCCTATATTTTGATCAAAATTAAAGTGCATATCTTCTGCAACAACCTTTCTCCTGCTGCGACAAAACCCATGGACTCTGAAGGACAGCCCCACAGGGTGAGAAGGAGTTTGGTTCTGGCGCTTGTCAGTTTGCTAAAATGAAATTTCATATGCAAAATGGTGTTAAATCCTTGCCCACAACTGAAGACTTGACTCTCTCTGGCCTCTGTAGCCAGCCTGTATGTCTCAGCTCCTCCTCCCTACTTCCTCAAGGGAGCCATTTCCTGGTTGAACACATGGCTGTACATACTGTAAGATTTCCGGGTTTGGCTGATGCCTGACTGGTGGCTGGCTTTATTTATCACCCCTCTGCAGTTCTGTCAGCCACCAGCTGGTGTCAGCAGAGCCCTGGCTGCTCTCTCCCCATCTTCTGCTGCACCTGGTGTGAGGGCTATTTAAGCGGATCTGCCCTCCACCTGGTGCAGCAGGTGGTCACTGTCTTGCTTGGGCGTAATTTATCTAAAATTTACAAAATATATTTGCAGCCATCAAATATATAAGGGAACTTAAGAGCTCAAATACATGTATATCTCCAAAAGTTACGCCTTGTTTGTCTAATAAGTTCAATTGCCAGTAATCTCCAAGGAAAATGATGCACTTTAAAGTTATTTTATATACCTTGCAAAATGTACAAATCAAAAATACTACAATCTGTGTTACAACATAGAAAGCCTAACAGGGCAAAAGCATATATATATATTAAAACGGATTACTCATCTGTTTTAATTGCTCCACGCAGACAATCAGCAGACCACGTCCAAACAAGATGGCTGCTGTACTTGGCTTCACAATGCAGGTCCATCTACCCAAGGCAAAGTCCCATCATCGTCCGTCTGGTCAGGCACACCAAGCACATGTTTTCTCCAATAAAATATTAAAATACCGCGCTAAAAAGCAATTTCAAATCGTTAATATCAACCATATAATGTAAAAAATAGCACAAGTCTCTTAAGGAAAGCTCAACGTGTGTGTCTCTTGTCCATAGAGTTCAAACAATCATGCAAAGTTAAACACAGAGCTTTCTTAGTTACCACTCAGTTGGTGGCGGTGGCAGGCGGCATAGAGTTTGGACTATTCGATCGATCTGGCCAGATCTTGATGTGTATGGGGAGTTGGTGAGAGCCATCCTCGGTTTTATATGCTTTTAAAGTGTTTTTCTATGTGAGTGCATTACCTTCCTTTAATAAATATTGTGTGCTTTACTGATTTACACTATATGAGTGTTTTCTGTTTCTATGCTGCACCCATGAATGTGGTATCCTCCTCTTGGGACCTATGCTGAGCGGTTTCCATATAAAGTTGGAGTATTTTTGCTTGCAAGTTGCTCCTGGAGAAAACAACCACGGAGGTTAAGAAGAGTATCTCTGAGCTGTCTTGTGAAGGAAGTACCTGCACATGGACTTTGGGACAACTGAGTGGTAACTAAGAAAGCTCTGTGTTTAACTTTGCATGACATGTTTTCTCCAGCTGCCCTCCAAAAGAAAAAAAATCTCTATCTCTCTCCAGTCCTACTGTTTTTATCAGGTGGACCCTTTGTTCCATTTTGAAATCTGCAGGTCGTCTGATTGGCCCAGGCAAAAACTCACAAAGTGATACTGGCCCATCCCTATCTCTATCACAGGTAGCCAGCTTAATTTGCATGCAAATGCACACCTGAAACTCACACCCAGAAAACCAGTCTTCAAGAACAAAGGGGGTTACCAACCCTGCATCAAACAAAAGGGATTTTCCTATATATACAGTGATTGCATGTATAAGATTTTTTTTTACAATTTCTATGGGAACAAAATATATAAAAACTATCATAGCTTCACAGTCACCCATCTGAGGTTGTTCATGCTGGCGCTCTGTACCTGAAACCCGAGTCTGTACCTGAGCCTGAACCTGTACCTCTGTGAAGTCTAGTGGGAAACAGGCCTTTCCCTGGCTTCCCTGAGGCTGCTTGGCCATTTGCAATCCTTGCAGCAGGCCTCTTACTGGCTTCTGGAGACTGTTGGCCGCTGTCCTGGGCCCTTGGGTGAGTGCGCCAGCACATTAGGGTTTCCGTTGTTTTCCTTATTCGTTATTTTGTTGGTTAGCCTTGTTTCTTTTCCCTTTGTTTTCATATCTGAAATCTTTTTTCTTTGGCCTTTATTAATAAAACCCTTGTTAGATCATTTTCTTTGTTCCTGTGTCTTTGCTCTGACCAAACTATGTGCTCCCCTGCGGAGAGTTCATATTGGAGAACTCTCCAGCCTGACACATACATCTGGGGATGGGCAAATCATTGCTTTTCACCTATCAGAAACTGTGAGTAATAAACAGATCATGTTATCTGTTAAGACTGTTATGGAGTAAGCAACACAATTCCAGATCAGGTATAAAGGCATGCGGCATTGATGATTTCCTGCCAGCTAATAGTTGGTTATTAGCTGGTGGTTTGAAACTTGCAGCAGAACAATTTTGGTCTAATGAGGAGTTAATATGGTCACTTGTAGTAAGTTTAACTGAAAGGATGTGTAACAATGTTTTGCTATGTGTTGAGAATTGTGTTGAGGTTGAGAGAGGATGTGGGCAAGTTATTTTCACTCCTACTTTCACTTCTGAAAGGAAGTAAAACCTTCCTTTTATCTTGGTCATATAGTCAGCTACTGTCTGCTCTGCACTGCTGTATTTTTCATTACAAAATAGTAACATTTTTAACTGGGATTTGGCCCCTGGCAGCATCCCAGCACTTCACACCTGCAGTGCCGGGCAGACCTGAATGCCCGTGGCCCTCACGTTTTGGCAGCAGCACGCTGGCATGCTGATTCTGTCAGCGCAGTGCACACACGCAAAAGCCATTCAGGTGTGCCAGACACAGCAGGTGCACACTGCAGGGATGCTGCCAGAGGCACACTCATGAGGCATAGAGGATCAAGGTAATAAAATGGCACTGCAGCCTCTTCCATTCATTCAGATAGGCCTGGAACAGGGACGGGCCAAAGTAAATGTGACTTTCACAGTGATCCTGGGGGTTTAACACATCCGGCTGCCCCCAAAAAAGAGGGACACCAACAGTCCTTGGGTCTTTTAGACTTTTTAAATGCTGCTAGAAGTAATACATGTTGTGCTTGGATTAGTCAGTAAACCAGTGCAAACACATGTAGTTTAAAAGAGACTAATATTTCCTTAATTTTGTATTTTCCTTTCCTTTCATTTTATTTTACAACTGCATTTGTGACTGCTGGGTGTGGGTGGGATTTGGGGTCTGCTAAAAATGTCCAAATGCTCTCACTCACCTAGCTGGTTCTGAGAGTGGGAGTGTGCTTTCATGTGCATTGGAACAGGGTTATCTTGTAGCTGGAAACAGGATCACTCCAAGTTGCAGGAACGCCTAGATTAGTTCAAAGTCAGAGTGGCTCTGTAAGTGGCTGCTTGGTAAGTGGTGAGTTAAAGCTGGAATGCCTTTGGTAAGCTTTGGGAAACTGGGCTCAATTGGTAAGTAAAATATAACAAACTGTACTTGTTTTATTTTTGTGAATCAGTGTGTTAATGCGGGCACAAATTTAAACAAAAGAAAAAAAAAAGTTTTTTTTTTTTTTTTTTCACTTTCTCTCTCCTGGATTCCTGCTGAGGCCTAATTGAAGCAGGTGTGTTATAAGCCATTGTAAAGCTCTTGGAGCTTGCTCCTGGAGGCTGACTCTGTAAGTGGCTGCTTGGTAAGTGGTGAGTTAAAGCAGGAGTTACAAGCAGAAGTGCTGAAGCTGTAAGTATCTCCCTTTGATTTCAGATTGTTATTTTATATATTGTAAATTCTTCACTCGGTGTTCCAACAAATTGATACAATGGGTTCCATGCCTAACAATGCTGTCCAGTGTACATCTTGTGCTATGTATGCACTTTTTGATCAATCGGTCGATGGTGAATATTTATGCAAATTGCTGATTTGGAAGCCGTCATTCACGATCTAAATTAGCAATTGGCAACACTGAGAGACGTTGTCATGGAAAAGAGTCTGGATCTCACTGATCTGGCACTCCATGGGTCAGGGGAGGGGAAGGGTGGTAGTATGGGGGGAGAGGAAAAGCAGGAAAATGAGGCAGCTAGCTGGATAACAATTAGAAGGCGGGGTAGGGGTAAAAGTTACAGGGAGGCTAGCCCTGAACAGGCACCTCCAAACAAGTTTGCCCGGTTAACAGACGAGGAGGATGTTAGCTCAGGGATGGCACAGCTGCAGCAAGACACATCTGTCGGCTCCAGTAAGGAAGGGAGGGGAAATGGGAGAACAGGGCAGGCAAGACAGGTGCTGGTAGTGGGTGACTCTATTATTAGGGGAACAGACAGGGCAATCTGTTACAAAGACCGGGATTGCCGAACAGTGTGTTGCCTTCCTGGGGCAAGAGTACGGCATGTAGCGGAGCGGGCTGACAGATTATTGGGAGGGGCTGGCGTGAACCCAGCGGTCATGGTGCATATTGTACAAATGACATAGGAAGAAGTAGGTGGAAGGTCCTTAAAAATGATTTCAAGGACTTAGGCTGTAAGCTTAAGGCAAGGACCTCAACTGTAGTATTCTCAGAAATACTACCAGTACCAAGAGCCAAACCAGAGAGGCAGCGGGAGATTAGAGGTGTAAACAGGTGACTCAAAAATTGGAGTAAAAAGGAGGGGTTTGGGTTCTTAGAGAACTGGGCCGACTTCACAGTGGGCTACAGGTTCTTTGGCAGGGATGGGTTGCACCTCAATGGGGAGGGTGCATCTGTTCTGGGGGAGAGGATGGCTAAAAGGTTGGAGGAGGGTTTAAACTAAGCACTGCGGGGGGGGAGGGTAAAAGCAGTTACAAAGGGGAAGTTAGAAAAGAAAGGTACAGTGGGTGTAGACATGAAACTGGGGGTGGAGAGGGGGGAGGGGTTAGCACATCTAGCAGGAATAAGAGCAATATACAAAATTATTAAAATATCATAAGCATTTGAAATGCATGCTTACAAATGCTAGAAGCTTAACTAATAAAATGGATGAACTAGAACTGATAATAACAGAAGAACAATATGACATAGTGGGGGTAACAGAGACCTGGCTGGATGAAAGCTATGACTGGGCAGTAAATCTACAGGGCTACTGTGTGTTTAGGAGGGACCATAACAAACGCAAAGGGGGTGGAGTCTTCCTAATTGTAAAATCATCTCTACAACCCGCTCTGCTGGAGGATATATGTGAGGGGAATGACCATGTGGAGTCTGTATAGGTAGAAATACATGGAGGGAGAAACAAAAATAAAATACTGATGGGGGTTTGCTGCCTCCAGATATATCCAAATCCATAGAAAATATGATGCTAAGGCAAATAGATATAGCCGCTAAACTAAATGAGTTAGTGATTATGGGGGACTTTAACTACCCAGATATAGACTGGGACACTGAAACATGTGTTTTTCATAAAAGTAATAATTTTT
Organism: Gastrophryne carolinensis; assembly: GCA_027917425.1. Lineage (NCBI taxonomy): Eukaryota > Metazoa > Chordata > Amphibia > Anura > Microhylidae > Gastrophryne > Gastrophryne carolinensis. The sequence continues at coordinate 296,649,358 of CM051237.1, read as the reverse complement.
TATCTAAAACAAAAGATGGCTACCTTTCCCAACAAGTACAAGCTCCAACAAGGGGGAAAGCCATATTGGACCTAATACTAACCAATGTACCAGACAAAGTAATAAAGGTACAGGTTGGGGGACACCTTGGAAGCAGTGATCATAATATCATTAATTTCCAATTAGCAGTCGCTAGGATGCCTTATCAAGGAGCCACAAAAATGCGGAACTTCAAAAAGGTAAAGTTTGACCAACTTAGAGATGCCCTAAACTGCATTGACTGAGAAAATGTCCTTAAAAACAAAAGCATGGACGCTAAATAGGATACTTTCAAAGGAATCCTTAATTTTCATTGTGACAGATATACCTTACAGGAATAAAACTATTAGACACACGTGTAAACCAATGTGGCTAAACAAAAAGGTTAAGGGGGCAATAAACAACAAAAAAAAGGCAATTAAACGTTTAAAGCAGGAAGGGACAACGGAAGCGTTAAAAAATTATAAAGAAGAAAATAAACAATGTAAACAACAGATAAGGGCAGCTAAGCTGGAGACAGAAAGACTGGTCGCGAAAGAGAGTAAAACTAACCCCAAATTATTCTTTAGCTACATAAACCATAAAAGGTACAAACCTGAGGGTGTGGGCCCCCTGAAAAGCAAGGAAGGGACCCCTATAGAGGGAAATGAGGAGAAAGCTAATTTGCTTAACAACTTCTTTGCTTCTATATTCACAAAAGAATTTGACATGCCGAGTGAAATGCAGGGGAATAACCAAAACCCTCCATTAAATGTCACTGGTCTAACCAAGGAAGAAGTCCAGCACCGTCTCAAGCAGATAAAAATCGATAAATCACCGGGACCAGATGACATACATCCTCGTATTTTAAGGGAGTTATGTACAGCAATAGACAAGCCGTTATTTCTAATATTTGTGGATTCCATACCTACAGGGTCTATTCCGATGGATTGGCGCTTGGCAAATGTGGTGCCAATATTCAAAAAGGGATCTAGGGGGGAACCGAGGAACTACAGACCGAAAGGTTAACATCTGTGGTGGGCAAGCTGTTTGAAGGTTTCTTAAGGGATACTATCCTGGAGCACCTTGGGGAAAATGACCTTATTACTCCATATCAGCATGGATTTATGAGGAATCGCTCCTTCCAGACAAACCTAATCAGCTTTTATGAGGAGGTAAGTTCAAGATTGGATCAGGGGGAGTCATTGGATATCATATATCTTGACTTTTCTAAAGCATTTGATACTGTGCCACATAAAAGGCTGGTACAAAAGATGAGAATGCTTGGACTAGGGGAAGACGTGTGCAGATGGGTGGGAAATTGGCTTAAAGATCAGAAGCAGAGGGTGGTTATCAATGGTACACACTCAGATTGGGTCACTGTTACTAGTGGAGTACCACAAGGGTCAGTTCTGGGACCAATTCTCTTCAATATATATATAAATGACATTGGGTATGGATTAAACAGTAAAGTCTCAATCTTTGCAGATGATACTAAGCTGTGTAAAGTAATTAAAACAAAAGAGGACAGCAGGCAGCTACAAACAGATTTAGATAAATTGGAAGCATGGACAGTTAAATGGCAAATGAAGTTTAACACAGATAAATGTAAGGTTATGCACATGGGAAGGAGAAATCTGTGTCATGATTACATACTAAATAAAGAAACACTTGGTAAAACAACAATGGAAAAGGACCTAGAGGTTTTAGTAGACAATAAGCTCAACTGCAGTAATCAATGCCAGGCAGCTGCTGCCAAAGCAAATAGGATCATTGGGTGCATCAGGAGGGGCATAGGTGCTCATGACCAGAGCATCATTTTACCCCTGTACAAGTCACTGGTCAGACCCCATATGGAGTACTGTGTACAGTTCTGGGCACCTGTGCTTAAGAGGGACATATCAGAACTGGAGCGCGTTCAAAGAAAGGCAACAAAGTTAATAAAAGGTGTGCAGGGACTAGAGTTCCCTGAAAGATTGTATAAGTTAGGTTTATTTAGTTTAGAAAAAAGGCGACTGAGGGGTGATCTAATAACTATGTATATATATATTCGGGGTCAATACAAAGATCTGTTCCACAATCTATTTATACCCTGGAGTGTAACCATAACCCGAGGGCATCCACTAAGATTAGAGGAAATGTGCTTTCTCCACCGGCATAGGTGGGGATTCTTCTCTGTAAGAGCAGTGAGACTATGGAACTCGCTGCCAGAGGAGGTAGTAAGGAAGGATACAGTAAAAATGTTCAAAAGTGGCCTGGATGCCTTCCTGGCATGTAATAACATTTCCAGCTATGACTGCTAGACCACTGGAAGGAGTTAAACAGGCTGAACTGGATGGACTAAAGTCTTTATTCAGCCTTACATACTATGTTACTATGTAATAGTAGATCTGTTGTATTGCTGTGCATGTGGCTAATACATTTAGATAACTTGAACAGATGCATGTGGTTGTTAAAAAGGTGCATTTGGTTAATAAATGCTGATAACTTGCTGGGATCTTGACCTACAGTGCAAACTACTTCATCCAGAGCAACTGTTGCTTTGTCCTATTGGGCGCTGGTGTTAAGTAAGACGCTAGCTGGCGGCCGCATCACACAGCCTGTTTTTTGTATCCTAAATTGCACGCTGATTGCCGCTAAGACAAGATAGCGATGCTGACACTTCATAAATAAGGCTCTGGGTGGCAGAACAACCCCCATCATTCCTACAGAAGGCTTTGTGGCAGAACAACCACTATCATCTTCTATAGCAGACTGTGACAGAGCCCCCTGTTCGTTCCCCCATAGCAGGCTGTGACAAAGCCCCCCCCCCTTCTTCCATAGTAGACTGTGACAAAGCCCCCACCCTTCATCTTCCATAACAGGCTATGACAAAGCCCTTCATCTTTCATAGCAGACTGACAAAGCCCCCCACTGCTGATTGGATGAGAGCCTGCTCATGCCCCATTGGATCACAGGAAAGGTGAGTTTTTATGGAGATCCATAACATCTTACACAGCGGGACATCCAAAACCAGGATGCCCCAGAGAATAGACCAAAAGCTTGGATGGTCAAAAACATGGGTTTTAATAGTGTGAATACACTACAGAGTGTAACTAAAATCCCCTCTAATATGTTTGTCCAGATTAAGTGTATGATCAGAACATTCTTTTATTGCTTCCCATGTAGTTGCTGCTTTCTTCTGTGTTGCTGAAAAAGTAAATTGTTCCGGAGTTCTTGCCCCTTTTATGTATAGTCAAACCACCAGCGTTTTTTTTAGAGCAACCATCTTTTTCTATACCAGAAGGTGGGCTGATCTCCATCCCTCCCACATCACGCTGTTTGAGAGACACCATTCGCTGTGTATGGGGGTGGGTAGCTTATTTCTCTGCTTGTCGTGTTTCTTCTGGTTGCTGCCAACAAAAACATGAATCCTTATAATAATTTAAAAAGGGGTGAAAGGAAAGACAATTTTGAATTGACATAAATAACACATATATTACAATACAATCAAATAAAGACAACATAATAAATAATACAATCTGACATTTACGGCTTAGAAGAAAAAACATACATCTATTTGCACAATACATGCTTTCTCTTCTAAGCAGATATATTAGCATATGTAAGCATCCATAGATAGATGATAGATGATTTCTTACGTAAGCAGATATGTATCCATAGGCATCCCTGCATGCACTGCTGAATAGCACCTGCATTTGAATTGAAGGCGCATGCAAATAATAATAATATATATTCGCACCCAACCCCCCAACTGCCCGGGGGTAGTTGGGAGGGTTGGATGCCTTGCTTAAAAGCAATCGAGCCTACACCTAAACCAGGTTTATTTCTGTATATTATTTGGTAATTTTTCGGCATATTTGGTTAGAAAACACCTATGAAAAAAAAAGTATAAAAGTTAAAAACTGACAGAGGGGTCAGGTGAATCTGGCAGGGTCTTTTCTTCACCTGGGTTCTTCTGGCTTCAGAAGAGGGACCGGAATGGGGGTGTTATCAATCCATATGTGGTACCGTAGTAACCAGGAGAAATCGGGCTTCACGGCGAGCCTCCCTGCCTGCCTCCCTTGTTCCCCTGCAGTAGTACGGGCGTGCGCACTGCTGGTTGACAGAGTGGCTCACAGCTGATGCCACTTAGTCTAGTTGTTTCTAGACTAAGTTGTTAGTCTAGTAGGGTCTCAGGGGCTAGACAGCCTGACTGGTCAGGGCAGTCCAGCCCCTGGGATCAGTTACAATCACACAGTGTATCTCAGTTGCACAAATCACTACACTATATTATTCCCTGTATTCCCATTGGCCAGTCATCCTCCAGCCCTGACCCCGTTGCCCGTTATAGCCAGTATTGCTCAGGGCGTGACTTAGTGTGTGTTTACTCGTGATTGACCCGGCTTTTTCTGACCATCCTAGCTTGTTGCCCGACCTCAAACTCCATCTGACCCTTTGGATAACACCTACCTCTGATCACCCGGCTTGACCCTCAGCTTGTTTCTGACCATTTTTCTTACTTACCCTTGTGAGTAGACGCACCTTCAGACTGACTACCCGTGTAAGATCTCGGCTTTGGGACACCCCTTGTGGTTCATTGACCTTCACCGTAAGCTGACATCCTTTGCACCTTTTAAGTCCTGGGGGAAACCATGTCCGGTGAGGCATATTGCGTGTCCCGGCAATTGGGGGCTTGTCTATAGGCAGAAGCGGCGGCGGAGATTAGGGGTTGTCAGCTTTCAGAAGGCAGGTGTCCCACTGGGCATCACATTATAACAGGCCATACAAATGTACCAAATTTTGGAACAGGTGCAGGCCCTGACTTCGGCCATGGAGCACCTAGTGCTTCGAGTGGTGGCTCAGGAGAACCGTCCAGCTCCTGCAAACCCCATACCCCAGGGGGCAGCAGCCGCCTATCCAACAGAACCTAAGATCCCACTTCCAGAAAAGTTTTGGGGGGACCGGAGTAAGTTTGTCAATTTTCGGGATGCCTGCAAGCGTTAATTCCAGCTTCAACCCCATGCTTCCGCCTCTCAGGAGCAACGGGTGTTGCATGGGGATCTCCAGTCTTGGGCTTTCGGCCTGTCTCCTTAAGATCCTGCCCGGCAATCTGTTGATGAATTCTTCAAAATCATGGAGATTCTCTACGATGATCCTGACAGGGGAGCAACTGCAGACACCAAGTTACGAGTTACGCTCCTTGTGACAAGGTTGGCGACAGGCTGAAGAGTATTGCTCTGAATTCCGATGTTGGGCAGTAGATTCTCGTTGGTATGATCCTGCATTGTGTGGACAATTTCAATTGGGTCTGTCAGAAGTCATAAAAAATGTCATGGTGAATCAACCTGTACCCAAAACCTTGGATAAGACCATGTAATTGGCCATCTGCATCAATCAACGCTTACAGGAGAGACGCCTGGAGAAAGGGACCTATCCTAAAGTCAGCATGAAGGCTGAAGCTTCAGCCCCTTTTTCCTCTGAAGAACCAATGCAACTTTGGGCTACCAAGCTTTCTGAGGTTGAAAGGCGGAGGCTTCGTTCGGGAGGGCTATGCCTCTATTGCGGGGAAGCCGGTCACCTGGTCACCTGGTCCCTGGTCGAGGAAACCCACCTAGGCTGCAATGTATCTCCTCTTAATTGTGCCCAGTTTACTCTGACTGTAGAGCTTAAGACCGATTTAGAATCTCGGTCTGTTAGAGCTCTCCTTGATTGTAGGGCTGCTGGCACAAACCATGAAAATTTCATTACAGCCTCTATCTAAAGCTATTAGGGTCATGGCTATTGATAATGCCCCTCTTGTCGAGGGTATAATTCACTTTAGAACCCCTCCAGTGTTCATTAGAGTTGGGGCCGATCACACTGAATGGTGACGTTTTCTCCTTATTAAAATGTCCCTCACCCTTTTGGTGTTAGGATTGCCCTGGTTGTCCAAACATAATCCTCAAATTGACCAGGTCTCTGGACAGATTATCAAGTTGGGGCCACAATGCTTTCAGTCATGTCTTGAGTTACCTATACGTGCCACGCACTTGGCTTCAGAAAGAATCCCTTCTCCCTATGCAGATTTTGCGGATGTATTCTCCTAGAAGGTCGCTGATGTACTCCCTCCTCATAGGCCTTTCGATTGCCCCATCAAGCTTCTCCCTGGAACTATGCCTCTCAGGGGAAAGATATATAATTTAACTCGAGCAGAGAATAAGGCTATGAAGGAGTACATAGCCGAGAATCTTCAGAAGGGATTTATTCGGCAATCCACTTCACCAGCTGGTGCGGGGTTTTTCTTTGTGGAGAAGAAGGATGGAGGTCTTCGCCCCTGCATTGATTATTGGGGCCCAGGTTTTCAATAAACTTGACCTAAGAGGGGCTTATAATTTCATTAGAATCCGACAGGGCGACTTTCAGGCCCCATGGGACACCCGCCTTCAAGGTAAGCCCACAATCCCCAATCTCCGCTGCTAGCTTCACCTTTAGTCAAGCCCCCGTTTGCCGGGACGCTTTATATGCTTCGCCGGACACGGTTGCCCACAAGACTTAATAGCACAAAGAATGTGAGCTTACAGGGGGTGAAGGCGGATGAACCAGAGACCAGACTGGGCGATGACGGGTAAGCCAGGGTCATACACTGGAAGACAGTCTGTAAATATCGCGGCACCAAGGGAGAAATAATAAAAGCGTTGAGGTCAAGCCGAAGGTCAATCCGGGAGGTCACGGGTTCGCAGGTACAAGGGGTAAGACAATAGTGTGGTCAGGGTACAAGCAAGGGTCGGTCCAGGCGGCAATCACAGAATGGTCAAAACTAAACAAGGTCGGCAACGGAATCAAACAGGCGTAATCAAGATCAAAGGCACACTCAGCTAAATGCTATCACTGGCAAAGAACAACTGTGGGGAACCAAGCTTTTTTGGAAGGGAACTGATGGGATTGGTTGGTGAAAAGGACTGTGATTGGTGCAAGACTTTGTGCAGATTGCCCATAACAATTAAAAAGGGCGTATACACCCAGCACAGCTCTGGGCTCACTGGCCCTTCAAGACAGCCTCCGGCGAGCCTTCCCTGTTATAACAGGGAACGTGCAGGGAAGCCCGGGATGAGGCGCTGAGGAGGGGAGGCCGCTGTGCTTGGCGCCGCTCGAGCCACCACTCGGTTCGGTCGCCGAGCAGGAAGCGCCCTGGCCAGCCGCCTGGAGACAACGCGGGACCGGAGGCGAGGTGAGTTTACCGTGACAGCGACAATTGGAAAATTGCCTTTAACACCCAAGATGGGCATTACGAATATATTGTAATGCCATTTGGTCGCTATAATGCTCCAGCAGTTTTTCAAGATTTTATTTTTTGTTTTTTCTTGGGTCTTTCGTGGTGATTTATTTTGTTCTCTTCTTCTTCTCTCCAAGCCTAGCTGAACACAGAGAACATGTTCTTCTGGTTTTGCAGAAATTGAGAGAAAATTGTTTGTACGCCGTTGCCAAGCTCAAAAAATGTGTTTTCGAAGTTTCTAAAGTCCCCTTTTTAGGGTACATAACCCCTTGTACAGGTCTAACTATGGATCAGGCCAAGGTAACCACAGTTCTCAATTGGGAACAGCCCAGAGACCTAAAGGGGTTACAAAGGTTTTTGGGGTTTGCCAACTTTTATAGATGATTCATGAAAAACTTTTCTACTATGGTAGCTCCTCTCACGAACCTCACTAAAAAGGGGCATTTCCTCCTATCTGGCCAGATTGATCCAATCAAGCCTTCAAAAATCTCAAGGTGGTCTTTAGTTCAGCCCCAGTATTGGTTCACCCTGATTGTCAATGGGCTTTCATGGTCAGCGGTTCTCTCTCAATATAGTGGCTCTCCAGAATGGTTACATCCTTGTGCATTCTTTTCTAGAAAGTGTAATTTCACCTAGCGGAATGACGATATTGGTAACTGGGAACTCTTAGCAGTTAAGTTAGTCTTCCAGGAATAGAGACATTGGTTGGAGGGGGCCCATTTTCCAGTCAGGGTCTATACGGACCATAAAAACCTCTGTCTGCTAAAAGGTTACCTCCCCGTCAGGCTCGATGGTCTCTTTTTTTCTCTCGGTTTAATTTTACCATCACTTATAAACCAGGGACAAAAAACAGTAAGGCTGATGCTCTACCGCTGAGTTTTTCCACTCCAAATTCACCTGAAGAGAGTCATTTGCCTATACTTCCACAGCACAAGGTGGTAGCCATTATTCAACCTGATCTCTCCGAATTGAGTCGGTTTCAAACAGACTCCCCTCCGGGTACCGTTATCTCACTGTCTAGCAGTTTTGCAGCAATTTAATGACTCCAAGACGGTGGGCCATGCGGGGGTTAAGAGAACAATAGCACTTTTATCTCGCCATGTCTGGTGACCGTCCTTGAGAAGGTTGCACAGTCTTTCGTTCTTGTATTCTTTTTTTAGGGAAACTCTGTGCAACCAAAGAATTCTTTGAGGGATAACTTTCTTGTAAACCTAGAAAGCTTAAGGTGTGTACTTCCAGAGAATATTTAGTTTACGTAAAGAGTTGTTCACTTGAAAAACTGCAAAGTGCACATAGCAGTTGTATTCTGCAGATCTCCTAAAGCGCTGTTTCAGTTTGGCTGAGTCTTCTGGTCAGGAAAGGGTGTCTACTAATTCATGTGGTACCACTGTAATGGTGAAAAATTAGATTTCACATGCAATAAGATTTTATTGACAAACTTAAATTTTTTATTACAAAAAAAGCACTACAAATTGTAAAAAAATATATACATTTCAGTTTTTTTTTTGCACATATTTCATCCAAAAATATTGAGAATACACTCAAAAGCGACAAACAAGGCATTTTATGTTAAAGCCCAAACTGCTGAAAAAAACAATATATAATTTTCCTGAGAAATCCCTTCAAAAATCACAGTTGAACATGTGTAGCACAAAATAGTGGAAAATGGTCTGGCAACAGAGGGTGACAAAAATTCCAGATACCGTAGGTTGGCATTTAAAGGGTTAAAGGCATCCTATTTAACATTAATACTTCATGTGGGTTTATTTTTTATGTAATTTTTTGGCATTTTTGGTTAGATACAATTTTCATCTAACGAAGAAAAGCCTGACATTATTTTTTTTGTTTTAACTGTTTTACTAAATGCAGCTTTTAAAGGCACTCCATTTAACATTAATACTGCCTGAGGGTTCACTTTTTAATATTTTTGGGGACTTTTTTTGTCATTTTTGATTAGATGCTGTCAAGCCCAGTGGGACACCAGCCTTCTGGTCCTCAACCAGCCGCTGCTTCTTCAGCCTTTAGACAAGCCCTCATCTGCGGGGATGCTTTATACGCCTCACTGGACATGGTTGCCCCTAGGACTTATATAGCACAAACGATGTGGACTTATGGGGTGAAAGTGGATGAACCAGGGGCTAGACTGGGCGATGTCAGGCAAGCCGGAGTCATCCATAGGACAGTCCTCAGAATACATGGCATTAAGGGGAGTAGCAAAAGATGGGTCGAGGGTCGAGCCAAGTGTCAAGCCGGGTGTTCAGAGGGTGAGACAGGTTCAAGATTAGGCAGGTGTTCAAGATTAGTCAGGCAGGTTCAAGATTAGCAGCACACTATAATGGGCAATGAGTAACTAAATCATTTTGTGACATCTGGGTCCTGCATTTCAAACACGGACAAGTCCCAATGCAAGTTCTCTATAAATGTGTGAAATAATAATGATAAGCATTAAAACACTTTATTTCAGTCCTGCCCATTGTGCCCTATGGGATCTTGACCCACAGTGCCAGGTTGCAACTTTTTGGAGCTAGTGTTAAATAAGACGTTAGCTGGCGGCCGCACCGGCACTGACATTTTTTATTTCTTAAATTGAATGCCGAGTGCCGAGGCCAAAAAAGTGGCGCTGTGTGGCGCTGACGCTCCTTAAATAAGGCTCAAATAGTTAGGCTAGTCTTCATTGTATCTAACCAAAACACCATAAAATATAATAATATAACCCCGCAGGCCGTTTCAATGTTAAATGGTATTCCTTTAAAAGCCCATTTAGTAAAACACTTAAAACTGAAAAAATACAATAAAATAATTTAAAGTCAGGCTATTCTTTGTTAGATAAAAAAATCTAACAAAAAATACACAAAAAATGCAGCCCATGCACTTCTGTGTTCGGTTCAGGGACCCGAAGTCGCCAAATTCATTACGAACCCAAACATTACCCGGTTTTGCCCATCACTAATTACCAGTTCACAAAGGGTTAAACATAAAAAAACACAGACAGTAGTAATAAAGTCTTTTAATTTTTGTTTTTTCTACTTATCTCCTTCCATTGGCGATTGCTGATGCCCCACGCCGTTGATCTCCAACCAGAAGTGATAGCAGAAGCCAAGATCAGTGCCCTCTGCTCCACATCTGGCTTCCACTGATCATTTTGTCCTCTCTGCTAGGAGCCTTTTATGCCAGCTGCGTGAGCTGATGTAATCTCACTGGCCAGTATAAAATGCTCCTCCCTGCGGCAGCGAGCAAGCTGTCAAAAGCCACCTTGCGGGACAGAGAATGGGAATTCTCTGCTTCACTGAAGACCTCAGGGGAGGGATCGGAGGCACCCCAGGGGAAGAGGAGATCCTTGGTGCTGGATCCCAGAGGGAGGTGATCTTTTTTTTTTTTTGTTTGGTCACAAACTGGGGAAAATGCCAGCCACATAGAATCCATGTGATTGGCGCTTAAATTGAGCCTTTACCCTGAATTAGAGCCTATCTTATATGTTTTCCCCACCCTGTACATACAGATTACTCACATTAAAAATCATCCTACCTGTATTTACTGCATTTTCCAAACCATCCAAGCAAGATGGTGGCACATGGAGTCTCAGGCTGCCAGCAAACAGGAAGTATCTTCTGACTGTGCCGCTCTGCATTCTGGGATTGCTTTTCCTGACCCCAACTCTGCTCTGTCTGAGCAAAGCACAGCTTTAACCCTGCCCCCCGTACTTTTGCCCCCTCTGATGCTTCTCAGGCAAAACGGCGGAGCCCGTATCCTAGAGTCCTGAACAGAGTTGAAGCCCAGTGGGGAAAATAATAGAAAGAATAAAAATAAAAAGAATAAAAAGTAAATGGCTAAAAACGTAAAATATATTAATTTTAGATGCTGATGTTTTTTAAAGGTTTGGAGCTTTTCATTAAATGACGCTGAAGGTCCGGTTTAAGTAAGCATGTTGTTTCTACATGCTTGGCGTTTAAAGGGTTAAAGCAGACCGGCAGTCAGAAATGACTTTATGTCCATTTTAACAGTCTCCCCTGGGGCGTCACAGTTTGGGATGCCTGTACTGGTAAAAATCCTTTTGAAGCAAAAGACAGGTATTAAGACCTTAATGTGGGCTTACTGATGCTGTGAGGGGTGAGTGTAGGTCTACTTTGAGGGGTCAAAGATATGAAAAGCACAGTGCAGTATCAGTGGTAGGAACAAATATATTAATACCTGCTTGTTAACCTTAACCTGCTGCTTGTTGTGTTAACCACTCGAGGAATGTGTAGTAACATGAATACATTTCTCGATAAGGAAGTATCTTCATTCCTTGATTGGGATCCCCTCCCTTTACAGGATGACGTCATTGCTCTCTTTCTAACCTGGTTACCTGGAATTAGGCGTGACTTAAGGAAACAAACTGCCAGAGAGGCAGGAGGAAGTCAGTGTGACACATGCTTCAAGCAAAGGCTCCTTAGAGACCAGCTGCAATCTCTATACTGAAGTCAGGCTCCTTGGCTCCAATGTCGCCTCAATCTTCCCACAGATGTGTAATGTCTTCTACCAGAAGAAAGCCCTGGAAGCCTTATTTATAATGTTGCTGTCTCTGCTTCTGCTCTCCCTACAACTTCCCTGCGCTGCAGGTAAGAGCTTACTGTGATCAAGTCTGGCTTTGTAAATTGCTTTATATATAAATATACCTGTAGTTGTGTCTTTACTAGCTTCCTCTTATGTGAACTGCTTATATTTACTGTATAATGCCTATCCAGAAACATCCCAAATCATTTGGATAACCCTCTATATCTTAGGGACCCGAATCATGAGTTACTCCTCCAGACTTACCACCTGACTGGAGAAGTAGCTACTATGGGGGTTATTTAAGAAGGGATAGCGGCAGGTAGTGCCTCGTAGCGGCCCGCAGCGTCTGGGGACGCCGGGTGCTTTACACAAAACCACATTTATGAAAGTGAATCTGGTGAGCGATTCTAACAGCGCCATGTAGCGTCACATGTATTATTACAGGCGATTAGCGTAAAGCACCAGCGCTCTAGCTTCCAGAGCGGCAGGTATTACTTTTCACTAACTGTCGCTCTCCATACATTTCAATGAACGTTCATTTGCTTGTGTTTAAACAGCGTGTTTGACAATTTTTATTTTTTCCTCAAATCATTGTGTGACCTCTCCTGGCTGCAAACAAACATTTATAGAACATTTTTTGACTTTTTATATTTTTATGCAGAATTGTCAATATAGGTCTTGCACTAAACTGTTAATGTCACAGTGTTAAAACAATGTCATTTCACGCTTTGTTACAGGTGGATATGTGTTCAAAAACACACTTAAATAACACATCGTCTGGTGCTCTATGCTTTAGCGACCAGATTTAGAGTGCTGATGCTGTGTGTCCTTTTTTGATAAGTGTGGTGTGGAGCGCCGAGAGTCGGTCGCACTGAGCTGGCGCTACCTTTCGCTCGCTGCAGCGCTGTACTGGTGTTAGAGCGCCCAACATACATCACATTCATCAATGCAGGCCAGGTTACTACAGCGACTGAGAATCTCTGTTACAGCGCTCGATACCCGCTTACAGCGTCTACTAGCGGTCACTCTAAATGCCGCTATACAGAAGCTCATCTGCCAATACCTGGCGTTAGTAATGAATCAGCCTCTAAGTAGTCATGCTCCCCCCATAGATCTGCCATGTTGTTGTTGTAGAGAAGAATACAGCAAGGGAGTCCAGCTCAGTTTTTATTTATACAAATATAATAGACAATTATGAATTCATTATTCAGTTATAAATTGTATAATCCAAAATAAAAAATGTAACTTTTTTTAATAATTTGGAACAAAATAACCTATAAATTAAAAACAATACATTATTTTTTTCAGTAATTCATCTTTATATAATGCCTTATAAATGTAGTGTCTCAACATATGCTGTCTGGGCTAAAGCAAGTATACACTACAAAGGAGTTTTGCAGAACAAAGAACAGACCTAGCTAGATAGAGAAAATAATTTAACCACAATTAATAGTAGACCAAAACCCAGGATTTTGACTATCCTTGGTTTTTGTCTTTGCCCCTCCCCCCCAGGTTGCCTCATCTTACTTACCCTCTCCCCATCCTACGATCCTCTTGTTCGATCAGCGTGCTCGGATCCGCTCAAGCCACTTCGTCAAGGAGCTTGTCTAATGCAAGCCGATCCTAGCGGTGGCCACTCCCCCCTCCCCCCATTACCCTTTAACAGGGAGCATGCCCGCGCCGGCCATTCACAAATATGTACCAGTATCGGGGTGTCCCGGGGGAGCAAATATGCCTGCCCTGGGGTCTCATAGACTCCAGGGTGGATTTTGGTCCACTTTAAAATTATTTGATATTTAGTACAGTTTGTTTTCCTGCCATTAGGTGATGTTCCAATTCTAGTTAAAGCTTTTTGACCAGAACTTTACTGATTCTGTTCAATATAATTTGAACAGAATATACGGTTCAGCCGAACTGTGCTTAGAACAGAAACGAGACAATTCAAGCAACAATACGCGTGAGTTTTCAGATAAGTCATCGAATAGAAACTCCATATGAAATAGGTTGGAACAGAGCCCACCTAAGAAATAATGTGGTTTATTCAATAAACTTTGTGTGAAGAGGAACAAAGACCTAAATACAGTATATAAGAGGTGGTCTTGGCATGTTTTAAAGTGGAACAAAGGCCAGGATTTTGGACCCACAGAAACTTGGTGCACCCACGGTGTATGCGTGGGCTCTCGTCCAGTCAGCACTGTATGCAATGCATATCGACCCACAGCATATGACCCTGTTTTGAACAGAGATTCAAGATAAGATAAGGAGGATCCGCATCCCCCATCGCCCTGTGGTCTTTAGTACTCTCCCATCCCCAGCCTATCTCAATTGCTGGAAGTGGGAGTGTCTTTCAGACTCCAGGGCCGGTAACAAAAAAGGGTTGGTTATCTTTGAAGAAAATCTGCAAACACATTCTAGATAAGAGAAAGTGGTATGCATTCACTGTACTTAAAAAAACCTGCCAAGCTTGTTTTTTTTCTTTTACTGGAAGGAAATAAAAAGAGGGGTTTTTGAACATCTTGTTCCGTGTTTATGGGGCATGACTTTGGCTTTTTGACTAGACAATGCCTCCTCTAAATAACCTAAAATGGTACACTTAATACCGGTCACCCTTGGTATTCATACCTTCTAGAAAAAGAAAACAATAAGCTTTGGGGGCTTATGCAGTGTATAGGTAAGCATCCCAATTACAGGCAGTGTGCGGGCATCCCAAATACAGGCATGCCCCAAAAACAAGCACAGAAAACGTACATTTCCTGGCGTCCCTGCCACTGCACACCGCCTCCAAAGCCGCCCGCTGCCAGAGCGAGCTCGTTCCTCTCTCTGAGCTTGCTTGCGGCTACGGATTCGGTAGGGAGCGGCAGAAGTGGTGGCTATGGAAGCGGCGGTCAGCAGCCATGGGTACAGAGTGAGTCGGTTCCGGCTTCTGGGTGGGCGTGGCCCGTGACTCCTGCCAGCGTCATTTTACACGCCCTACCTGGGGACCAGGCTCGGCTCGCTCTGAGCTTGCAGCGGCTACGGTGGCGGGCAGCAGGAGATCCAGGGAATGTAAATTTGTTTTTTTAACATTCATCCGATAAGACGCACTGACATTACCCCCCCCCCCCCCTCGCTTTTGGGGAAAAATAAGTGCGTCTTTTATAGTGAAAAATTATGGTAACTAACTGAAATCCTTACCACTCCTGGTTCCTTTTTTCTGTCAGGTCTTTTTCTTTGAGATTGCCTTTTATGAGTCTCTACATAGTGATTGGACATATACCATGTATGTATACATACACCACATATAACTCGAATAAGTAAACTTGCCTTAAAATATCACATAATCTATTTCAAAATAAGTTAATAATCGTTTTAGAGCACGATTTGCAACAAAAAACTTTCACTGTTCATTGCAAAATGAGTATTGAGACTTTTTTTTAATTTGTGCTTCGAAGTTTATATTGAGTCAATCTTAAGTTAAGAAGTTAGTACATTTTTTTAGCTCCCTGAAGTGAAATACTTTGATGCTAATACCCAGGATATGTTCAATTTTAAACATATAAAAACTGTAGTAATGTTCTTTCTTCTTTGAATCAGGTCTTATTCTGAAATAAAGCGTGAAATAGCTCTTTTTGTGAGGCATATTAAGAAAAGTTTACTGAACAGGGCCTATAGGGTCAATTCAGAGTCTGGTGAGAGAATGAGAGTGAATGGTAGTTTTCTCTCCTAAAAAAAAGGAGCAAGCTTTCTCACCAGGCTCTGAATCAACACCCTATGTGTTGCATATGTGTGTCAGACACTGGAAGGTTGAGAGCATTCCAGAGAGATAAAGAGCTGAGACGTGAGATGATCCAGACACTGGGCTGCCGTCAGGATTTTTATATTATATATAGGATTTTATAATTATTTCCATATAGTTGAGGGGCAGGCAACAAGAAACTGTGGTGGAGTACTTTAGTCTGACACTGGTTAGGCAGAGGGTAGCAGAGGTGTTGTTAGTACTTTGAAGCTGCTGAAAAGAGCCTCTGAAGCATATGGGCTGAGGCAGGCCAGTTTTTATGCTTTCAACCCTGATGATAATAGCGCGCTCCCCTGCCAGCCAGGGCCGGGTTGGGGACAAATATTAGCATGGGAATTTGCTGGACTTGGCTTTAAAGTGAACCAAAACCCAGGATTTTGCCCCCAGGCACCTAATCGGGGATGTCCTGCTGTGTGACACCCCCCAGGTCGCCCAATCGCACTCAACCTTCCTCGGTCGGCTATGGGGCATGCGCAGCCTCTCGTCTAGTCAGCGCGCTCGGATCCGTTCTCGCCAGCTCATCTATGCCTTCGTCTAACGTGAATGGACCCGAGTGTGCTGGCGGCCGCATCCCCTGCTACCCTTTAACAGGGAGCCTTCCTGCACCGGCCATTCACTAATGCCTGGCGCGTGCACACGTCCTGCTAGAGGGATAGTGGGGATGCAGCGGCTGCTCACGCATGTGCCGTTGGTACAGGAATGAAGGTGAGTTTATGGGCGACCTGGGGGGGTTCACACAGCAGGGCATCCTGATTTTGGATGCCCCGGGGAAAGGGAATCAATCTCCATGGGTTTTAGTCCACTTTAACTAGTCCGTTAGCTGTTCGGCCCTGATCCGATGTGTTTCCCAGCTGGTCAATGAGTTTTTCAGCTGGGGATATGGCATTTTAGTGGACCAAAAAGTGGAGCAGGCTTGCTCCCCCCCCAGGGGCATCCCAGTGCAAAACCAGTGGGCCCCAATATTCTTAGCTTTCCCCCAAGCCCACGACGCATTCACGACCGATGCCTGCATCACCCACCTCCCTCCTTAGTTGCACATGGCCTCACCCGCCGCAAATGAATGGCTGTGCAGGGCAGCTGTGAGGAGGAAGTGAAGTTGCTTTCTGCTCATAAGTGCTGCTAGCTGCACCTCTGCCTCGAGGAGTTAATGCTGATAGTTTTTACTCTATAAAGAGATCCAAAGCTCTAGAGCATCCTGTGTTTAGAAGACGTAAATTTCCACCGATAAGCCTGCACAGGTTGAAGGGAAACACTGGGGTGTTCTCTGCTGGGTGCTTTTTGTTTGACCCTGGAGGAATAACATTGAAAAAATTGCAGCCTTTGGAGCCGTGTTATGACTTCTACCCTATTCTGCTAGAAATGGAGGAGAGAGGCCTTTAAAAAGGGCTAATTTATGTTTCAGAGTGTGAGTGCTGGGTGCTGGGTGCAGAGTTGTAATCCAGATAGACAATAGTGGTATAACAGGAACAGGCATTAAAGTGGACCAACACCCACGGGTGATCGGCCCGGGAATCTATAAGATTCCCGGGCCGATCACCTCCCTCCCCGCGGGACATCCGAGATCGGGATGTCCCGCGGGGTGAAACCCCCCCAAACACCCCAAACTCCTTACCTTATCTTCGGCGGCGGCCGGCCGTCTGTGAATGGCCGGTGCGGGCACGCGCGCTTCAAGAGGGACGCGCGGGAGGCGGCGGCGGAGGAGCCGCTTGTCCGCGGCTTGTCCGTCGGCACTGGGAGCGGGGAGAGGTGAGTTGTTCGGGGGGTTCGGGGGGGTTTCACACAGCGGGGCACCCCGATCGGGGGTGCCCCACCGAAGTGGACCAAGACCCAGGATAGTCAAAATCCTGGGTGTTGGTCCACTTTAAGAGAATGTCACCTTACATGGTGGCTTAGGAAAAACAATAAGACAGGAAGAGAAGCACTTGCAGTGATAGATTACAGCTCGATCTGCAGGAAATAACAATACAGCAGAAAAATATGTTGCGCATTGGTAACTGCGCCATCTAGTTGCATATACAATAGCTGCAATAGCTGTAAACTACAACGGAACCTAGTAAAAGTCATTCTAGCATAGACTAAACTGGAAGTCTGTTGTACAGTTTCTCCAACAATTTATACGAGTTTTGGTCCACTTTCAATGAGCATTATAGAAGGTACGGTGCATTTATTTCCCCAATGTTTTGAAAGTTTGCTAAAGCAATGTGACAAGTAAAATGTATTCATGTCATTTCAGGGCAGGGGGGGGGAACATAGGGTGCATAGGGCCCCATAGCAAAAGTAATGGTCAGCTCCCCCAAGCCAGTCCTAAACCACCCCAAAGCCTAAGCATGGAATAAGTACTCCCTCCCATACACACATTGCCCTTCTCAGTATAATGTAGATAAAAAATCCCTCCCCCGCCTCCCATCATTCCCAGCACATACTAGCTTGCAGGTAGCAAGGAAATGAGAGGGACTGCTCATGCACTGCTCATTGAGCATAGAGGGAAAACAAGCTGGCGGCTTCTTAGTTCTGCCCTGCCGCCCTATACTCTGTGTCTGTGGCTTCCAGGGACCCTTGCTGCTGACCCGGATAACCACAGTATACTTCTTCCAGGGGTAAAGACTCCCTGGTAGACCAGCCTGATCCTTGTCACAGGTGCTGCAAGACAGGCGCGCTCCCTGTTAGAGGGAAGCGCGAGACGCGGCCTCCAGCGCTCAGAGCCGCTGAGCTGCTATGCGCGTCCAAGGCCGCTTGCCGAAATGGACCAAAACCCAGGATAGTCAAAATCCACTTTAAATAATCATATACATCATATACTAATCATATACATTGGTAATATAAGTAAATTTCTCACTGGCACTTTTATTGTAACTCTTTCCTTTTAGAAGATGAGATTTATAAAGCTCTACTGATTTCTGTTTAGTGGTAGAAAGTACAGTAACATACTGTAGTTGTCGCTACAGAAAAGACCTGCCTAGCTATATTGTAAGTAACCTGATATATACAATATACATCTGTGAGAGAAAAGGAGAAGATTCTTTGCTAATTCCGTGGCAAGGTGTGTTGGTGTGAGAGTGTGTTACATTTACCGCCACTCCCTTTCCAGTCATATGGTATTGCACGCAGTTGGACGTTTGAACTTTAGAGTTTTGACTGCATGCAGAGATAAGATTCTATGACAGCCAAACGAGTATCTGTTATATCAGAATGGAATCCCGAATTGTTTGTGCAGAAATACCATACGGAAGCTAAGTTTTTATGGTGTATTAGCAGCAGATTTTCCTTATCTTTGAATCTATAAAGAGACGGATGTCCCTAGATTTAGGTCAGCCCATGTGGACTGTTTAACGAGGCGCATCGGAGGCCCTGGAGTCTAAAAGATTTGGGGTTCCTGAATTGGGATGCCCCACAGTGTGAACCCCCCCAGATGTCCAGATCCACTCAGCTTCTCCAGAGCCCTCATCACGTCTCTGCGCTGTGGCCACATCCGCTCACCTCTAGCCGTGCACATGCCAACGTCTGACCTTTCTGTGTCTGACCACAGCTAAAAAGACAATGAAAGTCAATCACAATTTTTACTCCTAAGGAAAGTAATGAACTTTTTACTTTTTATTTACTACACTGTAGTAAACTTTTTACTTTTTACTTACTACACTGTAGTCAAAAGTGCCATTGACTTTTATTGTCTTCCTAGCTGGTGATTCAGCAACAGTGACATTCTACCACAAGAATGTTTCTCAATTCTTACTGAATCAAGGCCAAATTTTGCATCAAAGGGGCTTTACAACACAAGGACAGTGCTGATGGTAAGAGTCTAACAATACTTGTATCATCAAGAAAGGTTTGTTTGCTGCCAGTAAGGATTTAGGGTTTTCAAGAAAGTCCAGCAAGTGGAAGGACTATGTTACTATGTTTACTATGTTTTTCTACCGTTCACTACTTGACAAGTATGTTTGCTGGACCAGCGACCTACGTGTGACAGACCAGCGAGTAACCAAAACTTACTGCAACAAACATCAGTGAACACCGACTTTTGCAATGCATTTTGCTGTGTTTGCGGTGCAATTTGCTGGTGATAGTCACAGGTATTTACCGTATTTTTTCGCACTATAAGACACACTTATTTTTGCCACACTGCTTATATGAGGAATGGGGGGGCACACTGCCTATATGGGGAATGGGAGGGGGGTGCCACACTGCCTATATGGGTAATGGGAGGGGGGATGCCACACTGCTTATATGGGAAATGGGAGGGGGGATGCCACACTGCCTATATGGGGAATTGGAGGGGGGGGGCTGCTACACTGCCTATATGGGAAATGGGACGGGGGTGCCACACTGCCTATATAGGTAATGGGACGGGGGGAGGCCACACTGCCTATATGGGGAATGGGAGGGGGAATGCCACACTGCCTATATAGGGAATGAGAGGGGGAATGCCACACTGCCTATTGGAATGGGAGGGGGGAATGCCACACTGCCTATGGGAATGGGATGGGGGGGATGCCACACTGCTTATGGGAATGGGATGGGGGGGAATAACACACTGCCTATTGGGAATGGGATGGAGGGTGCCACTCTGCCTCTAATTGGAGGATTCTGCACCCTGCCTATTATTTGGTTCAGAATATTATTTTTCTTATTTTCCTCCCCAAAACCTTATGTACGTCTTATGGGCGGGTGCGTCTTATATGGCGACAATACAGTACATTGAAAAGTGGTTCAGAGAATGCCGACAATATGCCGACAAACTGCTGTGGCAGATTTCTTTAGGAAAAAACATAAAATGTTGCTGTGAATCTCATTTTTTAGCATATGTCGGCATTGGAGGGGGGTCTCAGAATATATGTGGGGTATCTTGGGAGTGTCTGGGTTGTTTGAAAATCTTAAGAATAAAAGTCATGTAAAAACATTATTAATTGTTTTTCACATGCTGGGTAACTTTCCAATGTTCACGCTCGAAAAATAAGTTAAAGATGCTAAAAAAAAGCCTAAATTGAATATCTCTCCCTAAATAACATTGATTCTTATGGGCTCAACATTAAAAGGTGGTGAATGCAAAAGTGTTCGCCAGCATTTGCCGAGCCAAACTGAAGTAGAAGTAAATTAAAAAAAACATGGCTATTGCTGAATGGGCATGCAAAATTTTATTTGGCAAATGTATAAACCCAGCGGATACCCGGCGGATGCCAGAGAATCTTTTTGTAGGTAACCCTTATGTGCTAAAGTTGCAGCTATTGGATCAGTTTAGCACCAGTGCAGCGTTTGCTCAGAAATAGCAGAAATGCATCTTCACTCACAGTGAGGTGAGGTCCAACTGATGGGAGTATACACAAAACTGCTAACTTCAGCCCTCTTAAACCAGACCAAATGCTATGGAGGGTGTCCCACAAGAGGAGCAGCATTAATCAATTAAGAATTAAATACATAATTATCTTCTATTTATTGCCAGATAAAATTCTGAATGGGACCGGCAGAGTTATCTCAGTTTATTGCCTGGCACAGTTTTTAAAGTGTCGGAATAGCAGTTTCTGCAGAGGGAGCAGCAAATGCTGGACCTGTTTTTTACTCATTAGTGGTTCAGTGGAACAGTGGATGTTTTTAAGCCGATCATTGGTGGCTTAGCGGCTTCGGGCTAGTGTAAAATCCTGGGGAGCACCTTTCTCAGGCAGCAGAGAGGCTAAGGTAACCCCTGAGGTCATGAGTAACAAAAATCTATTTTTCCCTGAAATCTGAAGCAAATTCCGATTTGGACGAATCTGTTTGCTTATCTCTAAATTAAAGAAGCACTATCGTGAAATTGTTTAATATTAAAAATCTATATAAACACATCAGCTAATGAGAGAAGGGGTCACTTATACACCTGAACTGAATAAAGTCCCTCCAAGCTTGTGGTTTATTCTCTGATGGTATGAATAAAATCTTGGGGTGACAGGTTTAGTCTGTCAGGGTTGACAGAACCTGTTACCCCTGATTTCCTCTGCCTTCCATTAAAATAAAAAAAATCATTAAAATTAAAAAACAACCCTGGGTTGATATTTCTTGATGTTGAGTGTATAAGTGACCCCTCCTCCCGCCAGCCAGATTTTAATCCTTGGGCCATTTTTGTCGCGATAGTGCTCCTTTGAGCCTGAATATTGCCTGGTTTCAGCTTGGACAGCCCTGAACAGTGCCAATATTTGAGTCAAACCATCATATTATTTATTTATTTTATTTTTAAGTGCACCCCTTCCCTTGGGCTACTAGCCTGGTGCACTACAAATAGGAACAGCCAGATGACAAACCTCTGCCCATTAAAACATATCAGTCCCTATGTACTTTGGCAAAGGTCGGTGTGTCTAAATTGCTAAAGGGTTTTTCTCTGAGCCTTTACTAGTTCACATGTAGTGTGAACTTAAAAAAAAATACACAAGAAAAGTCTGACCGATTTATTCCTTCCATAGACTTTAATGGTATTCAATAGAGATGAGCGAACTTTTGAAAAATTCGATTCGACTGATTCGCCGAATTTTCCGTCAAAAATTGTTTCGACCCGAATTTATTCACGAGGAATCACTATTAAAAATGGCTATTTCTGAGCCTCCTAGAGCCTCAATCGGGTTGTAAACCATTCTGCCTTGCTGTAACATGCATAGGATGCGTGCTGGGTTAGTGAAATAATACTGTAAATAATTATCACATGCAGATCGGAGGCATTGCTAATAGAATCGCAGAGGGGCACAATTGCAGAGAGTTGAAGTGGCATCACTATGAGGGGCCCCTATAGTGCCTGAAAAACACACCCTGGAGCTGGCAGCAGCAGGAGCCCAAAAATTGGCTGAATCACACCCTGGAGTTGCAAGCAGCAGCAGCCCAAACATTGGTTGAAAGAGACACTGGAGTTGGCAGCAGGAGCCCAACAATTGGATGAATCACACCCTGGAGTTGCAAGCAGCAGGAGCAGCAGCAGGAGCCCAAACATAGCTTGAAAGAGACACTGGAGTTGGCTGCAGGAGGCCAAAAATTGGATGAATCACCCCCTGGAGTTGCAAGCAGCAGCAGCAGCAGGAGCACAAACATTGCTTTAAAGAGACACTGGAGTTGGCTGCAGGAGCCCAAAAATTGGACTAAGGGCACACTGGAGTTGCAAACAGCAGCAGCAGGGGCAGGAGCCCAAACATTGCTTGAAAGAGACACTGGAGTTTGCAGCAGGAGGCCAAAAATTGGATGAATCACACCCTGGAGTTGCAAGCAGCAGCAGCAGGAGCCCAAACATTGCTTTAAAGAGACACTTGATTTGGCTGCAGGAGCCCAAAAATTGGATGAATCACACCCTGGAGTTGCAAGCAGCAGCAGCAGGAGCCCAAACATAGCTTGAAAGAGACACTGGAATTGGCTGCAGGGGGCCAAAAATTGGATGAATCACACCCTGGAGTTGCAAGCAGCAGCAGGAGCCCAAACATTGCTTTAAAGAGACACTGGAGTTGGCTGCAGGAGCCCAAAAATTGGATGAATCACACCCTGGAGTTGCAAGCAGCAGCAGCAGCTGTAGGAGCCCAAACATTGCTTGAAAGAGACACTGGAGTTGGCAGCAGGAGCCCAAAAATTGACTGACACACCCTGGAGTTGGCAGCAGCAGCAGGAACCCAGAAATGGTCTGGAAGGCACCCTGAAGTTGGCAGCAGCAGGAGCACAAACATTAGCTGGAAGGCACACCCTGGAGTTGGCAGCAGCAAAAGCAGGAGCCCAAACATTGCTTGAAAGACACCCTGGAGTTGGCAGCAGCAGCAGGAGGCCAAAAATTGGCCGAAAGGCACACCCTGAAGTTGGCATCAGCAGGAGGCCAAAAATTGGCTGGAAGGCAAACCCTGAAGTTGGCATCAGCAGGAGCCCAAAAATTGGCCTAAAGACATAAATATGTTTTGCACCATTTGGAAAGTGTAAAACGTGGCACCATGCTGAATCTAGTCGCATGCATCAGCCATTGGTGGGTGGGAATCCTGGCTGATCCATCCCTGATTCATTTTCACAAAGTTGAGTCTCTTTTTAGTTGACAGACAAGTTCTCCTCGCCGTAACTATGGCCCCCGCCGCACTAAACACCCACTCAGATGGCACGCTACTTGCCGGGCAGGACAGCTTTTCCAGGGCAAACTCAGCTAGCTGCGGCCACAAGTCAAGTTTGGCTGCCCAGAAGTCCAACAGATCCTCAAGGTGTGTTGGCATGGTCATGTCAAAGTATCCAGGAGAAGTGGACCTGTTCCACGCAGCGCGTAGGTGAGAGGTAGGTGGGGAGGAAAATAGGGCGTTCAGCATTTATATATTATTGAATATGTACTAATACTGCGGTTTTTGATACTTGATATGGTGGATGCTCATGGAGATGAGTAGTGGCACTATTTATTTATTATAGAGATGAGCACCTTTGCACTTTGTAGGCACTTTATATGTAGTTTGCACAATATTTTTCATAGTTTGTGGAGTTGATGACTCCTCTATAAGGATTCTATAGATTTTATATACATATTTCACTTTTTTATTAGTATCTCATCACGTGGGCATCCGCATATGCATGTATACAGCAGGCATTATATAAATTAATCTAATGATTTAGACACATTATTATACTGGTGTCATGAAATTAGCCCTAATGCTCCTCCCCACTGTTGGTTTTTAATGATATGTTTTTTATAGAGTGTTTTGTCAAGATTTATGTTGTCTGTACATTTAAAGATCCATGTGAGCAATAAACTTCTAATTAATTTTATAAGTTGTGTGCAGCCTTATATTTGAGGACATATCGGAGGGCTAGCCCTGTAGCCTTACCATTGGTGTTATTTAATGACCTGCTGGTTGATGTCCTGCTCCAGGTCTTCCTGCTGCTCATGAGTAGCCTCACTATGCGGGTGTAGAAAGCTACTCATTAGCGACTGAAGACTGAGGCTGCTGCTGATGGAGCTGCTGCTGCTGCTCCTGCCAACCCCCCCAGCAGGCATGGCAGTGGAAGGTGAGCGCAGAGATCCCGCCGAGTCAGACCTGCGAGAGTATGGACCATGGCGCAGATAGACATCGCCCAACTGACTACGTAGAATGTCTTTGTAGTAGGTCAATTTGTCCTCCCTCTCGGTGGGTTTAAAAAATGCCCCCATTTTGTGCCGGAAGCAAGGGTCCAATAAGGTGGACAGCCAGAAGTCATCCCGCCGACAAATGGAAACAATTCTGGGGTCACTACGCAAGCACGTGAGCATGCTTCCTGCCATTTGCGCAAGTGACTCGGAGGGACTACCTGTCTCCATCTCCACTGCATACTGCCACAGTGTTTCTGGGTCCTCTGTCTCGCCTTCCTCACAACCCTCTAGCTCCTCTGGCTGCTCCTGCTCCTCCTCTTCTGTCAGCTGACTAGATAAACCAGCCATTTCTCCAAGCCTAAACTGTGTTTCGCTGGGCAACTCCTCCTCTTCTTCCTCCTCCTCCTCCAGTTCAGCTCCAACGGGGTTCATGTGGCCGTAAGATGTAGACGGCATGTCTCCAGTGCCCTGACCAGCCATGGTTTCCAACATGTGCTGTAGTACATGAAGCAGTGGAATCACGTCGTTCATCTCGTAATCCTGGCGACTCACAAATAAGGTGGCTTCCTCAAAGGGCCTGAGCAAATGGCAGGTGTCACGTATGAGCTGCCACTGGTTGACATTGAAGTTAGACGGGAGTCCCCCTATCCGCTTGGATCATCAAGAAATCTGTGATGGCTTTTCTCTGTTCATATAGTCTGTCCAACATGTGAAGGGTGGAATTCCAACGGGTGGAAACATCGCAAATCAGACTATGTTGGGGGCTACCGTTCTGACGCTGTAGCTCAAGAAGGGTGTGCTTGGCGGTGTATGAGTGGCTGAAGTGCATGCAAAGTTTCCTTGAAGTTGTTAGGATGTCTTGCAGATGGGGGGAAGACTTCAGAAACCGCTTCACAACCAGATTGAAGACGTGAGCCATGCAGGGCGCATGGGTCAGCCTTCCTTGTCGCAGCGCAGACAAAATGTTCTTCCCATTGTCGGTAACCATGGTTCCCATTTTCAGTTTTCTTGGAGTAAGCCATGTTTGGATTTCTTGATGAATAAATTTAAGCAGTTCCTCCCCTGTGTGACACAGTTCGCCAAGACAAACCATGTGAATCACAGCGTGACACCTCCGTGCCCTGCACACATGGTAGACTGGAGGGGCACTGAGACTTGAGCCTACAGTGGAGGGTGAGGAGAAGGCGGAGGATGAGGAGGCCAAGTCGCATGGTGTCACAGGCACAGCGGCCAGGGAGCGCGGAGGCCGAAGCGGCGTGACCTGTCCAAGTTGCTGCTGCTGCTGCAAAGGGACTACATTCACCCAGTGGGCCGTAAACGACATGTACTGTCCCTGACCGTAGTTACAGCTCCAGACGTCGCCGCTGCCATGCACTTTGCTACACACCGACAATCTCAAGGACTGGCCCACCTTCTGTTCAACAAAATTGTGCAGCGCTGGTACTGCTTCTTGGCAAAGAAATGATGGCTTGGCACTCTCCACCTCGGCTCAGCACAAACCATCAGCTCTCTGAAAGGTGCAGAGTCCACCACCTGAACAGGGAGCGACTGCAGCACCAGCAACTTGGACAGGAGCACATTCAGCTTCTGCGCCGTAGGATGAGTGGGCGCATGCTGCTGTCTCTTGGACATGGCTTCGCTGATGGATTGCTGGCGGGATGCATGACTTGGAGGAGGAGGAGGAGGAGCAGGAGCATTAGGAGGAGCGACAGAGGATGGGTATGACGCACAGCTGCCTTCGCAGAGGTGCTGGAGCCTTGGCTGGCAGAAATTGGGAGCGGCGTGCCACTCGGTGAGGAAGCATCCTGGACCACCTCTTCGGAGCCTCGGTTCTCCCAGGCCGCTTTATGGCGATGCATCATATGTTGACGCAGGTGGCAACATTTGGGCCCTGGCCACGCTTCACCTTCTGCCTACATATCTTGCATGTGGCCATGTTACCCTCCTGCGGATGCTTCAGGAAAAACTGCCACACTGCCGAGTAGCTACTTTTCCCACCAACAGCCCGCACTGATTCACTGTCGCCAACTCCAGGAACCCCTGCTTCACTACCTCCCGATAAGGTAGCCTGCCGCAGCAAGTGCTCTACCCCGGCCCCGGCCCCGTTTGGCTCCAGGCTTTACAATTCTGCCCCCATGCCAATTGCCAACCATGCTGCTAACACCTTGCTGCCTCAGCTGCTGACTCCGGGGCAACCTGCGCCCCTCTTCTCCTGATGATGATGATGAAGCCCCTTCTGCACCCAGCTCCCAAGTGAGATCGGCTTCATCATCATCATCATCGAGTTGTGGCTGCACATCACTGATGTTCTCGGTTTCCTCAACAGTGGTGCAGGAGCTGGAACGCTCGCAACACCCACGCTGGAACGCTCGCAACACCCACGCCACTCTCCACATCACTATTTGTCTGCCTAGTGAAAGAAGCCTCCTCCATTTCTTGGCTGGGCAGTAGCTGCTGACTGTCCTCTATCTGATCGTCCTCCTCACTAAAGAGTGGAGCTGAACCCAAAGCATAGGATACATCGCTGGGGGAGGGAACGGCGTAGGACAGAGGCAATGGGAGGATAGGGACTGCTCTTGGGCCATGCCAACTCAGGGTTGTGTCAGAGGAACCTACCAACCTTAGACTGGGGGTGTCAGATGTAACTAGTTAACGCGGTCATCCACATCATCACAAATCTACCACGGCAGATGCTTTACTGGTGGAGACACGACCGCTAGCAGATACTGGCAGATCAGGTCTCTCACCGTGACTCCTGCTGCCACTCGCCCCTAGTCTGCTGCGACCTCTGCCTGCTGAATCTTTGCCTCTGCCACTCCTCTTTGAACATCCTGGGACTTGTCTGCCTGACATTTTTATGTATTTGAAATGCGCAATAAGTACGTTAAAAAATGTGTTTACCTTAAAAAGAAGAAGCTAAATAAAGTGAGGAACTGCTTCTCTGCACCAGATACTATGAAAATTGGCAATATGGGATACCCTGCGGCCTAGTGTTTTGGCAGCAGGACAAAAACCAATTCAAAATGCAATAGTTTGATTAAGCTGAGGATCAACAAGCATATTTAGTATAACAGATAGGCTGCTAAGTGCAGGTTTGGGATACCCTGCGGCCTAGTGTTTTGGCAGCAGGACAAAAACCAAATCAAAATGCAATAGTTTGATTAAGCTGAGGCTCAACAAGCGTATTTAGTATAACAGATAAGCTGCTAAGTGCAGGTTTGGGATACCCTGCGGCCTAGTGTTTTGGCAGCAGGACAAAAACCAATTCAAAATGCAATAGTTTGATTTAGCTGACGATCAACAAGCGTATTTAGTATAACAGATAGGCTGCTAAGTGCAGGTTTGGGATACCCTGTGGCCTAGTGTTTTGGCAGCAGGACAAAAACCAATTCAAAATGCAATAGTTTGATTAAGCTGAGGATCAACAAGCGTATTTAGTATAACAGATAGGGTGCTACGTGCAGGTTTGGGATACCCTGCGGCCTAGTGTTTTGGCAGCAGGACAAAAACCAATTCAAAATGCAATAGTTTGATTAAGCTGAGGATGAACAATCGTATTTAGTATAACATATAGGCTGCTAAGTGCAGGTTTGGGATACCCTGCGGCCTAGTGTTTTGGCAGCAGGACAAAAACCAATTCAAAATGCAATTGTTTGATTAAGCTGAGGATGAACAATCGTATTTAGTATAACATATAGGCTGCTAAGTGCAGGTTTGGGATACCCTGCGGCCTAGTGTTTTGGCAGCAGGACAAAAACCAATTCAAAATGCAATCGTTTGATTAAGCTGAGGATGAACAATCGTATTTAGTATAACATATAGGCTGCTAAGTGCAGGTGTGGCATACCCTGCGGCCTAGTGTTTTGGCAGCAGGACAAAAGCCAATTCAAAATGCAGTAGTTTGATTAAGCTGAGGATGAACAAACGTATTTAGTATAAAACGTACGTATTTAGTATAACAGATAGGCTGCTAAGTGCAGGTTTGGGATACCCTGCGGCCTAGTGTTTTGGCAGCAGGACAAAAACCAATTCAAAATACAATAGTTTGATTAAGCTGAGGATGAACAAATGTATTTAGTATAACAGATAGGGTGCTAAGTGCAGGTTTGGGATGCCCATGTGGGCTGGTGTATTTAAAGCAGAACAAAAACTAATTCAAAATGCAATAGTTTGAGCTGAGGATGAACAAACGTATTTAGTATAACAGATAGGGTGCTACGTGCAGGTTTGGGATACCCTGCGGCCTAGTGTTTTGGCAGCAGGACAAAAACCAATTCAAAATGCAATAGTTTGATTAAGCTGAGGATGAACAAACGTATTTAGTATAACAGATAGGGTGCTACGTGCAGGTTTGGGATGCCCATGTGGGCTGGTGTATTTAAAGCAGACCAAAAAATATTAAAACTAAATTAAAACTAATCCAGTTTTTAGAAATGCTTGTGTGTAACAGATAGGAATAAATAAGCCACTGCATAGATGGCATGCACAGTGGCAAGGCAGATTTACAGCACAAAGAACTGAAATTGAATTGAAAACTGATCTGGCTAATGAAAAAAAATTCACTGTCACTTCTATGCTGTTCTATGATCGTTCCGGTTTTTCCCTATCTTTCACTATCTTTCCCTGGCTCTGTCTACCTCTCTGTCTGCCTCTCTGACTCTCCCTACCTATCTCTAACTCTCTGTCCCTGTCTGTAACCAGCTGTACTCTGGCCGCAATAGAACGCTGAAATGCGCACAAGGAAGATGGCCGCCGTTTATATAGCACGGTGACGTCACCGGGCTTCCTGGCTGCTGATAGGCTGCATGTGACTTTCCCACGATACCTTGCCCCAGGGGACATGTCCGGACATGTGCTTCCACCATTTTAGAATGCCTGAAATTGAAATAAATGGAGTTTAAAGGAAAACTTTGATCGGTCGAATCGCGGGGAAATTCGGATTCGTTCAGAATCGAATTTTTCATGAAATTCTGAACTAATCCGGGTTCGTCCGGATCGATTCGCTCATCCCTAGTATTCAAGAGTGTCAAAACTACCCGACTGAATGGTAGTTGAGTGGAGCAGACTCCTGCCCTGGCTTATGAATGAGTGTGACAGAGGTAGTTTTGTCATTCTTTCCTCCATGCTCTACTTGTAGACACAAGAGAAGAGAACTCAAGCAGCATAAATAGAGAGACTTTAAAGAATTCAGGAAAACAAAGCATGCATTGAGATAATAACATGTTATACTGTATGTACATATCACACTTTGACATACTGAATTTTTGAGTGCCCCTTTGATCTTGTCAGATCGTCTACTGCTCTGTGTGAGAAAATTCAAAGCTGAAATTCCTGGATTCCCACCATTACATTGGCTGTTCTGCAATAGCCCTAGAGTTTTTTAGACTAATTTTCTTAATAAAAAAGGGAATGCCTCTTTAACTCACAAATCCATTGTTTGTCTAAAGGGGGCCTGTACCATTATTTTTATGTAAATGTTTTACTACAAGTTAAACAGTAATTACATTATTTTTATTTAATTACATTATTATTAAAGTCAGAAATTACTTTAGACATTTTTAGACACACTGGACATATCACTTTGATATGCCTCTCCAGTTATATATGCCAAAATTGAGCATGGAAATTTGAATGAAGGGGCACAGGAAACATGAAGGCTTATTTATGAAGCGTTAGAGCCACACAAAGTTTTTTGGCCTCAGTGGCAATACAGGTTTTGCCAAGGCAGGTGTCATCTAGCTGTGAGGTGGAGTTCCTCTGAAATATGGGAGCATGAATCTGCCTTGTATTGCCTTTGGCCTGCTCCATTTTCTGGGTTTTCCCCTGCCATATGCTGCTCCAGCAGCAGGTGGCCCTCTCCAGCAGATGTGCTGAGGATTAGCCAGCACCTGTGCTACTTCCTTCCCTTTATTAGCTGATCCACCCTTACAGCTGGTGGATCAGCATTGTTTTGTCTTCTGGTATTGTTTTCTGAAGTGAGACACAGTGCCCCTGACACAGCCTTTTGATCTGCTTTTGGACTTTTGAACTGGATCCCAGTGCATGTAGGTTTGCAGTGTTCACCTGTGTATCTGTACAGCAGCCTCAGCACGTGTATGTTGTAGTGTTCACCTGTATATCTGTACAGCAGCCTCAACACGTGTATGTTTGCTATGTTCACCTATGTCTACTGTTTACCACCATTAAACACTGTTTGCCACATATCTGGCTCTGTCTTACAGCTCTCAATTACTGGTCATCCTATAGTGCGGGATTTCTGGCACTGTAGGTCAAATTCCCATAGAGCACAATGGGCAGAACTAGATTGAAGTGTTTTATGTTAACAATTAATATTACACACATTTATGTATACAGAACTTGCATTGTGACTTGAAACAAAGGACCTATATGTCACCAAATTACTTTTTTTTTCATAGAAAAATATTTTTTCATGGCTTCTGGTTACAAATGTGTAATTGGGACAACTATTAAAACGCAGCCTAAATGCACTGTAAAGTTTGTCCTCTTTGTCCCCAGCAGTGATTTCTTGTAACTGTAATGATGAAGCGCTGAACAGACCATTTCAAGGAGGAAAAAAATCATAAACACGGTGTGCAGGGCCAAAAATACGGTAGTACAAAGTGGCGGTCACTGGCGCTGTGATAATCGTGAGTCAGATCCAACAGGCGGCCAATACCTAGGGCAACAATCAAAGTTACTGTAATTAGTTAGCATCCGGCACTGCAACTTCTAGCACCCTTGTAGTCCACAGTGCAGCACCAGAAAAAAAGAAAGCTGCCAGCGCTCCAACGCTGGTGCAAAAACAGTGCTCATCATAAATAAGTTCCATAGCTCCTACTGGAAGAGACATGTGGGTGTTGATGCACCCTGTCCCGAGTCGTATGGAACTTCACTAGGAAAAGCTGTCTTTCTAATTTGGGGTCTCACTAATGGCATGAGGGGTAGATTTAGTTATTGTAAACCAGGTAGGCTTTAGGACTACTTTAAAGGAGGCCTCTAGCATTATGTATATTTTACCAGAGATTATTTTTTCTTATATAGCCAAGTTGCTATATAATAAACCATTGCATTAAAACAGGATCATCATATGTCATTAACAGTAGTAAATTATAACCTCCTGAAGGTGGAAACATAGTCAATATAAGAGCAAATTAGCAGCATAGTGACCACTTGCCATTGCTATAATCTGGAGCTGTCAAATTATGGACCTTTTTACCATCAATGGCAAGCCAAAAAAGAGATTTAGAAACCGGGAATAAAACATAAATAGGCCTCAGAGAGTTAACAAAGGGGGAGGCTGAGGTATAGGGTAGGAAGGGGGAGTAGGATTAAAGTCGGGGTGGGGGTTACATCAGTTTAACGCAGACAGAGCCATGTTAAGCAACATGTTAAGTTCTCTCGTGTTCAGAAGTAGCCAATATTGTATCATTCTGGTGACTTTTCATTAATGGATTAAAAAACATTTTACCTTTTCTTTTTACCAAATAGTTAAAATAGGGAAGGGGAGATGTGTTTTATTCAAATATGTTCCTTTTAATGATATATGAGAAGATGAACTAAAAACAGAGGCCGGGAGTTATCTGAACCGTTGCAACAACATGTAAGCATAAACAGTGTAAGAATATAATGAAACAGAATAGGATAAACTCTGTATAAACACGTCAGGTGTCTATGTGTAAGTTACTGAGATTTTAGGGTACACTGCATAAGAGGGGACTGGGGTAGAGGTTGGTTGCGTGTAAAATGGTGTTACCAGAGGTAGGTTTGTGTTACAGCATGGTGATTATGGGCCCATCAGGAGATTTAAGAGTGGTGGAATACAGAAAGGTAAGGGATTGATTGTGATATGCAGAGGTAAAGTGTAGGCTCTAACTGTTGATTTTGCTAACAAAATCCAAAAAGGTAGACAGATTGCCAGTTCTGGGTTTGAAAATGCCACCTATGTATTGGTAAAACAGAGATATTAGGGTTGATTCAGCACTGTGTAATTTTATGTTCTCACTTTTTTGTAAGAAAAGATTCTCCTCCCACTACGCAAGTTAGCATTGACTGGACCCTGTAGCTGGAAACAGTGGGACCCAAAGCATTAAGGCCAGGGTCCCTTCAGTAAAGGGACTTAACGTCTAAGCTAGCATGGTGTCTGGGCTTACTGTTAGGTGCTTCATTACACCACTACTCTATAGTGTCTTATTACTCATGCACCAAGGTCATACTTGCCTCAACCCACCTCAATCTGTGCATAAAACCATCATGTCAGCAAATTACACATAGACACCTGACATGTTTTAACAGAGTTTTATACTCAATTTCATTATATCATTAGAATCTTACACATGATTCTCACCCTGCACAAACCCAACTGACAAAGTTGTAAAATCGTTGAAAAGTGTAAGGGCAATCTTCCATTCTAAGGTTAAAGGTTAAACAAGTTACAACGTGTAGTATATTGACAAATTACTTATGTGATTTTGAATGTCTATGTTGAATAAGTAATTCATATTTGCATAATATGTTAATAAAAAATGTATGCTTATATAATAGATGCTATTCATTTACCCAAGTTCCTGTCTCTCGGTGCTATTGTTCACAATTGCTTATGCTTACATGTTGTGTCGGTATGTCCAGATTGCTCTATGCCTCTGTGTTTACTTTCCTTGTATATAATTCAAACATAGGTGGGAGTATCTGAATGTTATCCTGACCTTATTCACACAGATATCAAGGCCAATAGAGAGATCGTAATCACAAACTATCAACTATCATAAGTTCTTGTTTGTTTTTTTAACTTTTGCTGCTTTTAAACTGGTGATGGGTCCAAGAGACCCCTTTACTGATTGAGAGGATAGGGGTATGTCTTCATTAAAAAGAAAATAAAATAACTTTTAATGGCTCTATTGCTGGTATCTGATGAGAGAAGCCATACAGGGAGATACCTGTTAGTATTGTACCTTCCGCCTGCAGCAACATAACAGACCCAGAGATAATAACTAGTGACAGCTGCTGGGAAAAACCAACTGACTCATAGTCATGAATAACGCAAAAAATATTCGACACATTTTAAGGCTTTTGATCTTCCAAAGTTTTAAACCTGCAGTAATGGTAAAATTAAAACTAAATTAAATTAATTATTTTAAAACTATGCAATTATAGTTTCAGCCAATTCCCTTTTCAAATAATATGACCTTCTTCTAACTTCACTATAGAGTGATTCTCAATCCTGTGAAAATCAATATGAATATCCTGACAGCTTTTAGTGCTCAGATGCATACATACCATAAGGGCAGTGCAGGCACCTGCCCCGGCCTGTGGAACAGGAGGACCTGGTACAAGCTACCTGCTCCACCTGTTTTGGAGGTAGGTTTGTGCTACAGCATGGTGATTTAGTGGCCATCAGGAGATTTAAGAATGGTGGAATTCAGAAATGTAAGGGACTGATTGTGATATGCAGAGGTAAAGTGTAGGTTCTAACTGTTGAACAAAATTCAAAAAGGTAGACAGATTGCCTGTTCTGGGTTTGAAAACGCCACCTTTGTATTAGTAAAACAGAGATATTAGGGTTGATTCAGCACTGTGTCATTTTATTTTCTCACTTTTGTGTAAGAAAAAGATTCTTCTGATGATTTTTGCCTTTGTGGAGTTTAACACCGTACCATATTAAGCTGTGCAATTAAAATAAATATTGCACATCTAAATATGGTACTAAATTGCTCTGGGGGGAAAAAAATCATGAGAAAAAGTGTTTTCTCTCAAAAAAAGTGAGTAGATACAAATCTCATGGTGCTCAACCCATTATTGTCAGTGAATGGTTTGTGTATTTTGTCAGAGAAGATATTCTCCTCCCACTACCCTAGATACAAGTTAGCATTGCAGAGCACAGATGCTCTGCATGACTGGACCCTGTAGCTGGAAACAGTGGGACCCAAAAGCATTAGGGCCCAGGGTATGAGGGCCTTAACATCTAAGCTAGCGTGGTGTCTGGTCTTACTGTTAGGTCGTCTAATGCTACTTACTACACCACTACTCTATACTGTCTTATTACTCACCAAGGTCATACTTGCTCCAACCCACTTTTTTATCTGTGCATAAAACCACCATGTCAGCAACTTACACATAGACACCCGACATATTTTAACAGAGTTTTATATTCTATTTCATTATATCATTAGAATCTTACACATGATTCTCACCCTGCACAAACCCAACTGGCAAAGTTGTAAAATCTGTAAAAAGTGTAAGGGCAATCTTCTATTCTAAGGTTAAAGGTTAAACAACGCGTAGTATATTGACCAACTACTTATGTGATTTTGAATGTCTGTGTTGAATAAGTAATTCATCGTTGTATACTATGTTAATAAAAAAATGTATGCTTATATAATAGATGCTATTCATTTACCCAACTTCCTGTCTCTCTGTGTCACTGTTCACACTTGCTTATACTTACATGTTGTGTCGGTATGTCCAGATTGCTCTATGCCTCTGTGTTTACTTTCCCTTATTCACACAGATACCAAGGCCAATAGAGAGATCGTAATCACAAACTATAAACTAAGTTCTTATGTTTTTTTTTTTACTTTTGCTGCTTTTAAACTGGTGATGGGTCCAAGAGACCCCTTTACTGGTTGAGAGGATAGGGGTATGTCTTCATTAAAAGGAAAGTAAAAGAACTTTTAATGGCTATTGCTGGTATCTGAAGAGAGAAGCCATACAGGGAGATACCTGTTAGTATTGTACCTTCCGCCTGCAGCAACATAACAGGTCTAGAGATAATAACAAGTGACAGCTGCTGGCAAAAAACAACTGACTCATAGTCATGAATAACGCAGAAAATATGCAATCATAGATTCAGCCAATTCCCTTTGCAAATAATTTGACCTTCTTCTAACTTCACTATAGAGTGATTCTCAATCCTGTGAAAAACATGTCAATAGCCTCGATTCAGAGACACATTCGTCCGGACTTCCGTAGCTGTCTGTGAAAGGTTCGGGAATGCGCTTCCGATGATCGGAATCAAATCGGAACATTTCCGTTAGTTCGGATCATTTTCCAAACAAAATCGGAAATTTTCCGTTCCTTCAGAAAACTTCCGTTGATTCAGAGAGCTGATTTCCGACGGATCACCACCCTATAAATCCGTTTCATTTCCGATCCACTTACGAGACCTTTGAGGGCTCGGATTGCTATTGTTGAACATGTTTTGCGGCTATGTGGAGGAGTCTGCGCGCCTTTAGCACCAAGGCATTGCATGTATCCGCATGGCCAAGGCCATAAATTGTATAGCAATGCATACCTAAATCAATACATTTCATGTATGCCGTATAGAAGCATTTTAATGCTGACCTTAATTAGTCCTTAGCATGTAAACATTTATTTTCCCACACATCCATATAATTTATATATTTTTTTAGACTTATGTCCTTTGTGAATTATATTTGGATTGTTGAACTTGAATCTTAATTTGTGGTAGGAGTTCTTGTTTTAGTTGGTTACCTTTGTGTAATTATTTTATATTTGGTTGCAGGAACTACAAGATGTGCCACTCCTGCCCTTGCCCTGATGCCCGTTCTTTGCCTGCAGAATGCGGGCCAGGGGTTCTCTAATCGGGCACTATGCAAAACCCGACCCGTGGTGGCAAGGGCCCTCTGGCTTTTGAAGTCCAGATTTAGGTGTTTGGACCATACGGGGGGGGGGCACTACTGCAGTATGACCCCAACAAGGTTATACCAATATTTTAATTTACGTTTTTTAACAGGGACCACACGTGCCAGAGTGGCACAACTGAGTGTCAGGGCCCTTCAGTTGGTGGGCGAGATGCAGGAGCTGCGCAACTCGTTGGGGACCACAAATGAAGAATAATGTTCTGTGGCGTGCCATTGCTATGTATTTTGTTTTTTATAGTTGTAAAAATGTAAAATTTTCTAACTTTTGATGCATTTTATATTTTATGATGGCATCCCAAAAAAATGTTACAGTGTCATTTCATTTACAAAATACATTAACACAAAACTAATGGGCCCAGAAATATTTAAAGATGAATATTCACATGACCGAGAAGTGGTTTGGGTGAGCTTTAAGGTTCCAAAGGGGCAGATGGAGGATAGTGCTAAGTGGTTTGGGTGAGCTTTAAGGTTCCAAAAGGGAAGATGGAGGATAGTGCTAAGTGGTTTGGGTGAGCTTTAAGGTTCCAAAAGGGAAGATGGAGGACAGTGCTAAGTGACTTAGCTAAACATTGTAGTAGAAGTGAGGGTGGCAAATATGTAGGCAAGCACTTTAATGAGTTAAGTTTGTAGTGCGCAGGCGCAAGATCGTAAGGATTCGTTGGAGGATACAATGGGAAAAGGGCAAAAACGAAAGCCTACGTTGTAACATGTGGAAATGAAACGGAAAAGTCTGGATTGAAAATGACATCCGCGTAATTCGTAATCTGCCGTACGAACGGACGGAAACTTTACAGAAGGTTTTCAATGCATGCATTGAATCGCTCGAACGCTCATACGAGAACGGAAACATTTCACAGATCAGAACTAAAACGGAAGTTTTTTGTGTCTCTCTGAATCGAGGCTAATATCCTGACAGCTTTTAGTATGCAGGGGCATACATACCATAGGGGCAGGTCAGACACCTGCCCCCGGGCAAACCACCTGCACCAGCTGTTTTGGATGCACACCCAGCACCAGCGTAATTCTTACCTGGCCAGCGCCTCCGCCTTGTGTGCGTGCTGCATGCCACCTGGGGGCCACCGTGCATGTGGCGCACACCTCTTGTGGCACATCATGCACGTGTCACACGCCTCCTGCGACCCACCATGCGCGGCGCCACACACCAACTCCTGCAGTGCCACACACCTCCTGACGAATTGCCCGTAAGTGTCCACCCTAGGGGGCTGTTCTGCACAGATGTTACCTCCACGTTGATGCTGTACCACAACTTAAGATTTTGGCAAACAGCTGAGGTTGGGAACAGATGGTTGACATTGTTGTTACTGCATATTGTATTATAAAGATTGGCAAAAACATAGAAAACATGAGGCAGTAACTAGGTTGTGTATTTTTTTTAGTAACCATTCTGCACCTGGTGGTTAGGGTATGTGTGCTTGCACTTCCGATTTCAGTGGTTTCACAACTGACATGAGAAACCATAACTGAAAATGTCTTTGATGTAGATAAGGATCCCACACTGACAAACGTACTTCAGCTATGGCAATCTTGTTAATGTAACCACAATTATCATACATACAAGAGCTGACACGACACGTGACCGTGTTCGGCTTAGCAAACAATGTTATATACTAATATAATATTGCAAATTCCTGTCTGCTAATTAGATTACATAAAACAGGGCCATACTCCAAGGCACACTTGGCAAAATGTGATTATTAGTTAATAAAAATATTGCAAATCAAATGGAAATTACTAATTACTAATAAGACCACTTGACAACTCTATCCAGTAATAAGTGTACACTGTATAAAACCACCACTACTGTATCTACAGCATATGTCCTATTACAGCATTGTTTGCACTGTAGCTGTACAGGCAAGTAAAAGATGGTTCATTGTAAACAAACACGTAAAAAATACTGCATAGAATGTTGCATTGCTAATATACATGTAAAATAATAAAAAGGACTTCCTTGATGTGGTTGCCCAGCTTACATATGTATGTATATATATGATAACTTAAAGCGGAACAAAACCCGGATTTAGACTATCCAAGGTTTTGTTCCAATTTGGGTTGTCCCACTGTGTGAAAGCCCCCAGGATCGCCTAGTAAAAATGTACCTGCCTCGTTCTTACGGCGCATACACGGGCTCTTGTGGAATCAGAGCCATTTGGTGTGCATAATAATGCTTGGCAAATGCCTCTGCACTCAGAAATCAGGAGGGAAGGTTGGCACATCTCGAGGCGTGAGTGTGCGCTCATCCCCATCCTATTTGAATGGCTGGGCACAGGAGTACCCCTGAGGATGCGGCTGCTCTCGCCTCACATTGTTTACCTCGGCGAAGGAAGATATGGAAAATGTGTGTTTTGTGTTGCTCCAGGGGTTTCCCAAAGCGGGGCATCATGATTTGGGATTAACAAATGATAGCTCATTTCCCTTTTTTTAGTGCACAAAGGGTTAAAATGTTTTTGCCATCTATTTTGTGGAGCCAAGCAGGGCCGGCACCAGCACAGGGCAAACACAGGCAATTGCCAGGGGCCCTGGCATCTTTAGGAACCCACTCAGGCTCATGGCTGGCCTCAGCAACTGGGGATGATCAGCAACATTGGAGAAGGTGGCATGGAATAAAGGGCAATTGATGGAAGCTCAGAAGGAGGCTATATCTAACACCTATAGCAATGATGAAGTCTTTAGTGCCAGTGGAGCAAGCAGTAAGGGCTGAAGTGTGCTTGGTGGCAATAGAGACAAGGACTAGAGGATGATTGGTGGCTATAGAGAAGGCAATAAGGACTGGGGGAAGATTAGTGGCTATAGAGAAGGCAATAAGGACTGGAGGGCGATCAACAGCAGAAGATGACCCATTTGTGGTAGCGGAGCTGAAAGGTTACACCGTGTGACGCACTACTTTGGGGCCCTCTAAGACTCTCCTGCCCGAGGGCCCCAGAAACCTAGGGGCGGCCCTGGAACCAAGGCTATTCATATAGATTGGTCATACTTTAAATAGATGTTG
Organism: Gastrophryne carolinensis; assembly: GCA_027917425.1. Taxonomy (NCBI): domain Eukaryota; kingdom Metazoa; phylum Chordata; class Amphibia; order Anura; family Microhylidae; genus Gastrophryne; species Gastrophryne carolinensis. The sequence continues at coordinate 296,610,124 of CM051237.1, read as the reverse complement.
GAACGTTATTGGTTTTGTTTTTGTTCCATTTACCTTCAAAACTATTAATACATTAGTGAGCTGCTGTTTGACAGCTAATCTTGGTTCTCCGATGGGATGGTGTTATTGTCCTTTTCAGATGTACGCCTAGGTTGGTATCATTGTTCTGTGCTGTCCAGTAGTATCTTAATTCCATTCCTGTTTTATTGAGGTTGTTTGTAGGTAAGGTCATTACTAGCACAAAGGAGATGGCAATAAATTGCATTAAAAAGAGCATGTGAAAAATCCCATATAGCCTTCGCTAAAAGCAGAAAAAACAAACTGTGCCATGATTTTGAAGGGATGTCCGCCTCTTGTGCATATAGCATTGCCCCTTTATCCAATCACTTTCACATGAGAAATAAAATATATTTCCCTCACTAAATTCTAAGTATACGTATGTTATGGTGAACGCATTAAACTTTAGGAAACTGTCAGTACTCCCCTAGCATGAAATAGAGCAGGGATTCAAACTTGTTTATGGTGCTCTGCATCGTAAATAGCAAACCAACTAGGTGGGAGCGTAGAAGAAATCAGGATCAGAAATTGTAAATATGTACCGTATTTTTCGCCCTATAAGACACACCTGCCCATAAGACGCACCTAGGATTTGGGGGAAGAAAATAAGAAAAAAAATATTTTAAACCAAAAACGCACCAATCCATAGACATTGTGGCATCCCCCCCTCCCATTCCCCATATACCCATTGGCTGTGTGGCATCCCCTTCTCCCCCCATTAGTATAGGCTGTGTGGCATCCCCCTCTCCCCCCATTAGTATAGGCTGTGTGGCATCCCTCTTCCCCCATTCCCATAGGCTGTGTGGCATCCACCTCTCCCTCCATTCCCATTGGCTGTGTGGCATCCCCCCTCCCCCCATTAGTATAGGCAGTGTGGCATCCCTCTCTCCCCATTCCCATAGGCAGTGTGGCATCCCCCTCCCCCCATTAGCATAGGCTGTGTGGCATCCCCCTCCCCCCATTAGTATAGGCTGTGTGGCACCCCCCTCCCCCCATTCCCATAGGCTGTGTGGCATCCCCCTCCCCCCATTAGTATAGGCTGTGTGGCATCCCCCTCCCCCCATTAGTATAGGCTGTGTGGCCCCTCTGCCCCCATTAGAATAGGCTGTGTGGGCCCTGTCCCCCCATTCCCACCCCCCTCCCCCCATTAGTATAGGCAGGCGCCATGTAAAAAAAAAAGTTAAACTCACCTGTCCGCTGACACCGCTGCGGTGAGCGGCCGGCTCCGTGAATGGGGGGGGGGTGTGGCCTGCGCTGCAGCATCGGCGCAGGCCACGCCCACCCCATTCACGAGCTGGCTCTGTCCCGGCCCCGCCGCTGCGATCGCTGTCATTTCAGGCAGCGATGACAGCGGCGGGGCCAGAGACAGAGCCCCTGCCGCTCCTCCATCTGCTTCCTGTGCACATGCGAGCACGAAGGTCCGGGCAGCGGGTGGGCGTGGCCTGCACCGGTGCAGGCCACGCCCACCCACAGACCGGACCTTCGTGCTCGCATGTTCTGAGCCCGGAAGAGGCAGCAGATGGAGGAGCGGCAGGGGCTCTGTCTCTGGCCCCGCCGCTGTCATCGCTGCCTGAAAAGACAGCGATCGCAGCGGCAGGACCGGGACAGAGCCCCCGCCGCTCCTCTGGCCTCTAACAGTGTGGCAGACAATGCGGGAGCACCGGGGACGGGTGAGTTTTTTTTTTTTTTTTTTTTGTTTTGTTTTTTTACATTCGCCCGATAAGGCGCACGGACATTTTTCCCCCACTTTTGGGGAAAAATAAGTGCGTCTTATAGGGCAAAAAATACGGTAATTGCAGTATATGAATCATGACACAGTTACAAGCAGAACAGCTGGTTCAGCATACCTGTATCACTTAGGCATACAGAAACTTGTGCCGGGAAAGTCCCTATGTTGTGTTTATGTCTATCAATATAAAATATTAATATTAATATGAAAAATGAAAGTGTCCATCAATCCAAAGCAAAAACTGTTAGGGGATAACCTATAACTAGTGTTGGGCGAACCTGAACCGCAAATTTTGGGTCCATGCTGCACTTTGCGAGTTCGGGTTCCCGACCTCGAACTTCAGTCAGAAGTCCTTTCCAGCAGTTCACCTTTCGGCCCAACACTAAAGCTGGTTGATGGGTTGATGAGCCCATCAAACAGCTTCTAGCCCCCTCCCCCCAGCCAATCAGGCAGGCCAGTAATCCGACCATCTCGCTGGGGGGGCTCTGTCACAGCCTGCTGTGGGGGGATGGGGCGATTCTGTCAGTCTGTTACATAGCTGTTATGGGTGGTTCTTATTATGTTTTTAATAAAGGATACATAATATTAATACTGTCCCTGATTTTTCTCTGACACCCATAAAAATGTATATTTTAATGTATTTTTTTTAAATTTCTTTATGTATTGATGTAATGTTTCTGTTTTCTGTGATTATTTGTAGTAATTTCCCTACCCCATGTTATGCAGGGAAATCTCCCTGGTGTTACCCCCCTATTTGCCCTCTGACACCCATAAAATAAATGTTTTAATTTTTCTTTATTTATGTATTTATTTTGTATTTATTTTGTTTTCTAGTATGATTTTGAGTACTTTCCATACCCCTCACCCTGGTGCCCCCCCTCTAGCTCTTGCTACCTCCTATTTTACAGCTATCTTTGAGCCCCCAAGTTCGGGTACCCGAACTGAACTTTGGATCCAAGTTCGTCCGAACCTGAACTTCTATAGGTTCACCCATCACTACCTGTAACTACTCCCTCCACAATACATACAGATTGTTGTATTGTTCAAGTTCATCAATAGTGTTTATTAGGGACAAATTTACAAAGCACTAGGCCTGGGCCAGCTGCATCAACACACTTCAGCGTTTGTGCAACCAGCATTTTTTTCACAAAACTTTTCACATCCACTGGTAAAACACATATTTGCTAAATCATCATTGTGTGATTTAACAAAAAGAATACAGGCTGCCCCTATGCGACCGCCAGCCTGCGTCAAATTTGTCAATAGCGCTAAATAGTTTGCAGTTCAGGGCGCTTTCACTCAAATCATGAACTCCCATCCATGACCCCCCGATTACAAATAAAAAAAGTATAACTTGTCCTCTGGCGCTCCAGATTCAGAGCGCCGATATCTTTGTCAGAAGACACAGAGCCAAATCCCCCAGCTCCGTGAGTGCTTCCGCCCCCCAATTCAAGTGAATGAGCGGTAGGAGCTTTGTATCTTTTCCCACAGCCGCTGCCCGGACTTGGAAGGAGCGGTGCTGGCGCCTTGATAAGGAAGGGTTTTTTATTTGTAAGCCCCCCTTCCTGCCTCAGTGCCGGGGTAGGGTGGCAGGGTGGGGGGGGGGGGGGTCATACTTGAATGAAGTTCCACTTCAAGCTGCACCGTTTTATAGTGGCGCTGTAGGTCCAAATCCAATAGAGCACAATGGCAAGAATGGTATTGAAGTGTTTTATAGAATTTTATAGAATTAAGAATATTAAAAATAATATTACACACATTTATTGTACGATACTTGCATTGTGACTTGTCAATAATGTAAACGCAGGACCTAGATGTCACCAAATGTAATTTTCATAGCTCCTTTAGCTTACCAATATGCAATTTGGGCAACACCAAGTAAAACGCAGCCTAAAACCTTGTAAAGATTCAATTTGTCCCCAACTGTGATTTCCTGTAACTGTAATAATGAAAGGCAGACCAGCACTGGTAAAATACAGCGCTAATCTTTTCAGCGTGCAAAATATGCATAAATATGGTTTGCAGCGCCTAAAAGCAAAATGACGCAAAACGGCACACTTCTTAAATAAGACCCATAGTGTTGTGTGGCAAAACACAGTGAAACTACCCGTGCATAAGAAAAAGTTAACTAGTTGCTCATCTAGGAACCCATGAGGAGTGCCCGGCAGCGGTTACTGCTAAAGCCCACAAAGGTATTTGACGATCCAACAACAAACGACATCAAGCATTTATAATGCATGAAAGAAAATAAAGGTCCATAAAACTAGGCATTGTATTGGTCCACTTATAATCCACAAACAGTGCATTTCATCCATTAAAAGATATCGGCCATCCATCCGGCTCTGTGGCGATTTGCTTCTGGTGGATTATGAACCTGTATCAAGACCTCCAAATGATATTTTATGTGTTTATCCTTTTCAAGGGACATATACAATTGTTTAATACCAAGTAAACATTTTCAACTTCAATCATTTTTGATGTTTATCTGCATACTTTGAATTGTGGATGATATTGTGTGTTTTCACCCTAAATCATTTTTATTTCTATTTTAGGACAAAATGGATCTACGAAAAAAAGTAAGCAAAACGCCTTTTTCTGGATACCCCATCCATTACACCTCACTGACAGGACTTACTTTACCCAATTAAAAAATCTATTACCTCTGCCAGTTTTAGCTATGCTATACATTATTATACTAGCATATTCTTAGCTACATTTTGTTTACTTGATATGCATAGCACCACCAACACAAACTCCTTGTATGTGTATACATACTTTATTTTGGAAATAGAGCTGTTTCTGATTTGTGATAGAGGGCTGTTATTTAAAGATTTGAAACTGTAACATTTCTTCATCTCACATGTGTAACTGCTCTTCACCTTGGTAAGAACAGAACATTTGGATTGCCTTTTATTTGCTTTAAAGCGGACCAACACCCAGGGGGGATCGGCCCGGGAATCTATAAGATTCCCGGGCCGATCAGATCCCTCCCCGCGGGGCATTGGAAATCGGGATGTCCCGCGGGGTGAAACCCCCCAGGAAGCCCACAATCCTACCTTTTCCACGTTCCAGCGGTGCATGCGCGTCCGCCGCCGCCGCCTCCTGCGCGTCCCTCTAGCAGGGCGCGCTCCCGCTCTGGCCGTTTGTGAATGGCCGGCGCGGGTGCGCTCCCTGTAAGAGGGACGCGCGGGAGGCGGCGGCAGACGTGCTCTGCTTGTCCGGCGCTGCCTCTTGCTTGTCCGCCGGCAGGGATTGGCTGCAGCGGTCACGTGGGAGCGGGGTGAGGTGAGTTTTCGGGGCTTTCTGGAGGGTTTCACACAGCGGGGCACCCCCGATCGGGGTGCCCCACCGAAGTGGACCAAAACCCAGGATAGTCAAAATCCTGGGTGTTGGTCCACTTTAAAGTGAAATTCCAGTCTTGGAGTAACTCCCCACCTTGCCGCCCTCGCCTGGTGCAGGAGACAGGATGGGGGGCTTATAAAGAAAAAGTACCCTTACCTTGCCCGAGGACCAGTGCTGTTTTCCCAACTCTCCAGGTCCTAGACACAACCATCTTAGACAGGAAACACAAATCGGCTTCCCCAAATCTGTGTGTGTGTGCGCTTCGCCTTCAAGTGAATGGGCAGACGGGAACATACACAAAGCAGGGAGAACGGCACTGGGACACAGGCAAGGTAAGGGGTTATTTTCTTTGTAACCTCCCTATCCTGCCTCAGTGCCAGGGGAGGGTAGCAGGGTGAGGGGGTTACCCTAAAACTGCACTTCCGCTTCTAACTTGTATTTTAAAGACAAGTATCAATAAAAATGCCTGAAATTACACTTTTTTTTACACATTTCTGATGGGCTGAGCATTGGAACATAATTTACTAATGTACTTTACTTAAAATAACCCCCCACCATATTCCAATCTGAGAAGTTGGCTGTGTTAGGCGAAGTAATGGCAGAGCTCCTTGATAAAGAGGGAAGACAACAGATGTCAATTTTATTTACTACCTCACAGTTTTCGAGTAGACCTACAGTACACAGTCTTTGTGTTCTGTCCCTGTTCAGCATTTCTTTTCAGTTTGGGAAGCCAGAGAAAATTCACAGACACATCAAAGAAGCCATAAATCACTCTTATATGTAGTTTGTGAGGTAAAAACTCAGCCACATTTCAGCATTAGCAGGGACACAACTTCATTTTGTGATACTTGGTTTGTAGGGAGGTACAGTAAACTGTATGTCTACATATAAAATACGGGGATTAAAGGCAGTAAATTATAAATGACACTCGGTTCCCCCTCCCCTTCTTTATCAAAAGCTGTTCCATTGCTTTGCCTGGAACAGCTCACTTCTCAGATTGGAAAATTTGGAGGGGCGTCGTATTTTTAAATAAACTATATTAGTAAAATATGTTTCAAGGTCCAGGCTATCATAAATTAGTTAATTGCCCACCTTTATAATGATACTTGTCCTCTAATATATGCAGTGTGAATGCTAAATAACTTATTTCACTTCTACCTCTGTGACAAAATAGAAAGCTAAGGTTGAAATACAGCAAAAGGCTTCACAAGGACAGAAATCACTACACATATTCCCCCCCCCCCCTGCTTCCCGTCCCTTCCTGCTCAAAAAGTATATTTTTATATGCTGAGGCACAGAGAACACAAAGTAAAATAAATAGGTTTTTCTTGGCTGTGACTTTAATGTTATACACAAAAATGCTTTTAAACCTTCTAAACCTGTAGTTTGATCTGTTGGGTTATTTGGCTCATTTATTTCTTTTTTTACTGTAATTTCTTTCAGCAAAATTGTCGTCCTGTGATTTCCAAATGCCAATCTTTGATTCTCGAAACCTAAACAATATTCTGACTTGGACAGCACCAAGGAAATCAAAAGGGGCAAAGTATAATGTGAACTATAAGAGGTCAATTTTTATTGTTTTTATTTTTAATTCTTTGAGCCTTGCAACCAGCAAGATAAAGTTTAAATATAAAGTGATAAGTCTAAAGATGGGTAAGATGTTAAAGAGCACTATTGCGGAATTGTGTAATATTAAAATCCATATGTCCATACATCCACACATCAGCTAATGAGAGGAGGGGTCACTTATACGCGCAAACTGAAAAAAACTCCCGCCAAGATTGCGGTTTATTTTCTCATGGTAGGTAAAAAATCCGGCGGTGACAGATTTAGTGTATCAGGGGTGACAGAACCCGTCACCCCTGATTTCCTCTTCCTTCCATTAAAATACCATTTCTTGATGCCAGGTGTATAGGTGACCCCTCCTCCCACCATCCAGCATATTTATATGGATTTTTTCATTGGGCCATTTTTCACGATAGTGCTACTTTAAAGTCTGATATTTAACAGATATCTAAAATGTATTAAAATGAAAGTCAGGAATTATCTATAGCCAAATGCTTATACAGACATTTAAAGTAATAACCCTTTCCTCTGGTTTTAAAGTGAACCTATCAAACCCCAATCTAACAGACTCCAGGGCTAGCTTAATGCCTCTGGAACATCCCAATTCGGAATGCCCCACTGTGTGAATCCCCCAGACAGGCCCGCATTCACCTACATTACCAGTGCATTCTTTGGACCAATCCTTCTACTAAATCACAACTGGATTAATTACCAGTGATTGTACAGAAGGGGTGTGCTGAGGGAGTCATGGTATAATGCATGCATGCATGTTTTGAACAAAGCACCGGCATAAAGAGCAAGAGTGAGCTGAATCTCCACATCACTGCAGCTGAGGCCTGCTTCTGTGCCCAGCCATTCGGGTGGAGACGGGAGCATGTAGCGCACCGCAGGGAGACTGTGGATATGCTCACTCTTGCTCCTTATGCCAGCACTGTGTTCAAACAATCCATTATACTGTGACTTCCTCAGCACACCCCTTCTGTATAAGGTTCTGGGGGTTCAAGTGAAGGCGGGGGGGGGGGGGGAATTATGGCATTGGGCGAGTTTTACAAAGCCAGAGAGCACCAGAGCAGCCGTGGTGGAGAAGCGGTTGTGTGGGCTATCTAGAAGCCTTCACACAGAGGGGCATAGGTAAGGTAAGCCTGCAAGGTGTTGTGAAGTGCCATAACCAATAACATCTGTAAAATGTGCACCTGGTAAATGATAACCGTTATCTACTGCAATAAAAAAATAGATATGACAAATGTCTAATAATAGATAATCAAACAAATCAGAAATAAATTACCAGGTTGAAAGAGGAGAACTTATACACCATGGGCTTGATTTAGCAAAGAATATTATTTCATTAATGCCTGTCTTAAACTAAAAAAAATGTAATGTTTTAAGATTTTGTACGATTCAGTAGTGGAAAAATATGTTTTTTTTCGGAATTATTTGCACTTGGTGGATTACATAGGTGAAAAAAACAAGAAAAAGCCCCAGAAAAAATGCATCTGTATAACTAACGTGTGAATTTATTAGTTTTGGAAATGTGACTATGCACATACTGGAATATCTTTTTTTGCTTGTTTTCACTAGAACCAGGTATGGCTGTTACCCATGTTTCAAAACAGCTGGCCTTCTACTATGGCAGAATAGCAGACCCTATGCCCCTCTGATAGCCCTGGTGCTTCTCCAGTGGTGGTTTGCTATCCCTATTCTATCCCATTCTTTATACCTCCACCCACATCAACTTTTCCCACCTGACCTCTGCTTTCTTTAACTCAGCCCATCTCACCTCTGCCACCCATTTTCCAACTCACCTGACCTGACTTCAACCCTGCCCACTTCACCTCTACCCATATCCTTTCTGTCTACCCATTACCAATTCTGCTCAACTCTTCCTGTCTTACCTCTGACCACTTCACCATTTTTGTGCCTCGCCCTCGCCCATTTCTTCCTCACTCTTCCCTATCCACAACTTCATATATATAAAAGCCTTCCTGCAATAAACTGATGTTGTTTTCTCTGCTTAGATTAGATTTTGCTTAGATTACTTAAGGCAAAAGACAAAATATATATATATATATATATATATATATATATATACTCACCTTTCATCTCACACAGGCTATTACTGCTAGTCCAGTGCTAAGACACTAACCAGATCACCCGATCCCAGTCCCGGGCCGAGTGACGCTTCTCCTTCACCGCATCAATGCAGGATTCCTCTGTGCTATTGTAGACGAGGGTGGAATGCGCCATCATCACAGGAGCTATGGCACACCCCCTCCATTGCAGTGAATAGAGAGGGGCATTTCATAGTTCCTGTGACAATGGTGCATCCTGCCCTCATCTATAACAATACAGTTTTGTCCTGCGGCGGAGAAGGAAGGAACGGCACCCAGCGCGGGACTGGTGATCTGGTAGGTGTCTTACCACATGATTAGCCTGCTTGGCATGAAAGATGAGTATAGTTTTTTTTGTCTTTTGCAGAAGTATGACTTCAAGTGAAACAATAAAACAATGTAACCCTTGGCCCGAAAAAGGTTTTGGACTACTGCTTTTGTTAGTACACAAGCATCTAGTGTGACACTGAAGACAGACAGACTTTTCCCCAATACCACAGCCAGTTAACATCTATTCTTCTACTACTGTATTTTTTTGAACATTTCATGTACAGTAAGATTATTTTTTTACCCCTTTCTGTTGTTGCTTTATTTCCCCCTTTTTCACAGTTACGGACAAAAAAAGTGGAACAAAATACCAGAATGCATGAATATCACACGTACCTGGTGTGACTTAACTAAAGAAACAAGTGAATGTGGTGCAGCATATTATGGCAAAGTCACTAACGTGTTAGATTTCTGCTCTAATCGTTCAGAAAGATTTTATCCATGTCTTAAGAGTGAGTACATATTCATTTGTTTGCAAAAATATGAAAGGTGATGATATGTTGTGTATCCATTTTCACGTTATTATTTCCAATTTCCAAGAAAAAACGGCTTTAGAAATATGACACATAATTTTGTGTCTCCCATAATAAAACACATCATTTTGTGTGTCCCGTAATAAAAAAATAGACTAACATGATTTCTTATCTATGCTAAATTTACAGTTAGGATCCCCGGAATTTGCTTGGCATGGGGCTCCATCTCAGTGTCACAGCATTCACATTTGTGCATTGCATAGAAGTCAAAATATTCCAATGTAACACAAGTGGGAAGAGAATTGTGCTAGAACAGGTCCTTCACATCTATGCGAGCATTATATCTGCTGGGTCTTCCATTCTCTTGGTCTTCATTCAGGCATATGCTACAGCCACAAGACACTTTGGTAGTGTTCTCTGCTGCCTCTTTTTCTGGGTTCTGCAACCTCTTGGTCCTTGGTCTCCAGAACCTTCCCTCCACCAGGCACAACCACTGCAAGGACCACCATCGCAATTAAGTTGTGTAGGCACATTGCAGTGAACAAATGTATACATTTCTACTGTAACAGAAAAACAAATCTGTATCTGATATAGCTAAGGGGCAATGAGAGGAGAAGGAGGGGAACATAAAGAGAGAAAGCTGGCCAAATGTGCTATTCCTTGTTATCCTGGCAGTGTCAGGGAGACAATGGACCAAGATGGGTATAGTGTGCCATTAACTTGCTTGTAAAGCCATAAACCTGTAAGACTTATTCACAATGTATTATGCATATATATGGTGGTGATAGCAGAAATATTCATAAGCATGTACTGTGCATCCTACACTGTACACGTACATTGCCATATCTTCCTCTATTAGATAGTGTCCCTATGCCCGGATAGTCTTCTAAACCTGTTGAACTTTATTAATAGGAGCAACAAGGAATCTAACACCTTCCCAGTTTGTTGGGCTCATGCTTACCCATATATGCTGTGTCAACCCAGAATTAACTATTAGACCACAACATTTAAAGTCCAACCCCAGTCCCAGCCGAGAGGTTTCATTTTATTTTGCAGGTGGTGTGTGAAAGCAAAGACTTCTTTGTGAAGATTTAGCCTCCATTCATGTCTTCAGTACTCAAATAGAACCATGAAAAAATGTTTCACAGGGGGAAGGATGTTCCTGGCACAGAAAGTCCAAACTTTGTACTGGTCACAGCCTTTTGTTTAAATGTACTTTTTATCTTAGATGAAACAGAAAGTGAGGTCAGATCCCCTTAATGGGCAGCAATCGATATTATCTGCTGAAAGGGATCAACATTAGAGCCTAGAGGTGACCCATGGCATCCTCCACATTTCGTGCACTTTAACACATCACAAACATAAAATTCCTCATACATACTTACCTTTACTGCTTTTCTTGGATTTTCTACTTAGCTCACTAACTAGTTCAGAAAAAGATGTGCTTTCCTAGAATGAAAATAATTTTTACAGTGCCCAACACAGGAAATAATAGCATTAGCCATCACTCCTTGCAGTGGGCAGAGCTATGCAAATCATCTCTTTATGTCTCCAAGGCCAAATGCCAAAGATTAGCTTTAAATTTTCAGAAGTTTCAAAAGTCAAAAACATCCACTACTGGAAACGTGTTTTGGTGTTTTATTAAGAATAAGTTCTTAAAATAAATACATTTTAGAGCAACACTTCAAAACAGAATCATAAACATAAAACACTAGCAAGCAAAATCAATATACAATCAACACTAGAAACTCCAAGCCCTTATACACAATATTTACCGAATGTAAAATGTACACACATATATATATATATATATATATATATATATATATATATATATATATATATATATTAAGATCCAGCCGGGGCAGACCTCCTCCATATTGCCCTGAAGCCAAGCTGTCAGTAAAAAGATAAAAGACAAGATGTTAGTGCCTATCACGGCCCTGCAAAATGAACGACAGTGACATCCCAACCAGGTCCTTCTGCTTATTATGAAGTCCAGTTAGTCTTATTTTTCTCCAGGTCTTGGTAGTCTGCCTGGAGCTTGGTCCTTCTGCTTATTATGAAGTCTAGTTAGTGTTATTTTCCTCCAGGTCTTGGTAGTCTGCCTGGAGCTTGGTCCTTCTGCTTATTATGAAGTCCAGTTAGTCTTATTTTTCTCCAGGTCTTGGTAGTCTGCCTGGAGCTTAAACAAGGGACCAGGTCCCCCAACTCCTGCCTTCTGGCCCATACAAAAAGTGACTGCTTAACCACCGCATCCTTACTGAGGCCACTCAAACCCCATTTATCGAAAAAACTTTAAACACATATAAAACTTATGAACACTAAATGGCACTGAACACCTCAAAACCCTTACTACCCCCCCCCCCCCTCATTTTGCAAACAAACTACCACCAAAATATTTCATCATAGCAGACAACCCCCTCTGGAAAGGGTGCGGTGGACACTCTAGAAAGAAGTCCAAATCGGGGAACCTGTAACCACCCTTATTGACCTACTGTATCCAGAACAATTAATGACAATCGGCATCCTCCTGTGAAGGGATCTCGCAACCTCCAACTCTCCAACTTTTGCAAGACCTTTCCCTTCACCTGGTCATAGCTGGCTAGTATCAAAAACTACGCCAAGAATTTCCAACTCTGGAACAACCTCCACTCCCCAATCCCAACTTTTGGGGTTTTGAAAAAGTGAAGCTAACAGCTGCCCTGCAGCTTACATCTGTGCTGATATTCATTTTACCTTGTGAGAATATCTCTAGCTGCATTACTGCTAAAATAGTTGGGCGCAGACCCTAGAACATTCTGTGAGTTAGGTTTGGACAAATCACCAGCTTTGTATTTAATCACTTGACTGACCCTTTTCAGCATTTTCTGTGTTAACATTTTTCCATTTGGCTTTGTGTGTGTGTATTGCTAATCACTGTTTTTTTAATATTTTTATAGCTATAATCGGTCCTCCCACAATCATCCTTTTTGCCGATGATACATTTATTGAAATTAAATTAACACATCCAATGAATAATTCGAAAGAACTACAGTATCATATATACCTTAATGATGAAAAGATTGCAGAAACAGAGGTGAGTTGGTAACATATTATGTTCAACAGACTTAAAAAATGAACAACAATATAAAAAATCTTGGACTCTCTTTTAGGCATACTTCAGAGATTGTGGGGTTATCCTTTACTCTAAATTGAAAGATTTTAGAGATTAAATATATTTGTATGAGACTTATTAAAAATAAAAATGTTAATTAACGGGTTGTATTTATCAGTATAGAGTAATGCACATAGTTAATCCCTGTCAGCATAGTAAATACTTCAAATGTTTTCAGAACAATAGGTTTAACAATAAAGAATAAGAGCAAAAAGTCACATTATATGTTACCAAGTATCGGAAGCTCAATGGAACGTTTCGGGGCAGGTGCCCCTTCCTCAGCCGAGCAAAGGGGCATCTACCATGAAACAACATTTGAAGTATTTATACTCTGTTCATTGTCAGAAAACACTTACCGGGTCCCCGTTCCAGCGGCATCTCCGGGCGGCCGGCCGCAGCCAATGAGCCCATGGGGAGAGGTGGTACCTTTCACTCTGTTCCAATTGCTGTGAGGGTTTTAGCATGCACCAATCACGCACTACACACACTCACCTCCCCTTTAGATCTGGTTCCTATATAGGGTTCGCCTTGTCAGTCATTCAGTGACTGTGATAGCGCCTTGAACCTTGTTTGTCTTGAGCTAGTTTGCGTGTTTGATCTTCGTTGCCGACCCCTGCCTGAACCGACCATCCTTGTCTGATCTCCGTTGCCGACCTCTGCCTGTATTGACCAATCTCTCGTCTGAACCCTGTTGCCGACCCCTGCCTGTATCGACTACTCTCCGCCTGATCCTTGTTGCCGACCTCTGCTTTGTACCCTGACCTCGAGCTGCCTCATCCCTCTGTACCGCTTTGATCTCTGACTTCCCGGTGTCGACCTTTGGCCTGTCTCTGGACTTCCGATTCACTCGCTCTCAGCTATTGGTTCTACAGACCTCCAACTAGTAAGCCCCCATCCTTTGAGCCATTGAAGTCCTGTGATCCCAGGCAGGCGTATACTGCGTCCCGGCAAGCGGGGGCTCCTACAGGTGAAGCTGGCTGCGGAGATTGGGGGTTGAGGGCTTACCTGGAGGGCTGGAGTTACCCCGAGCGTGACATTCATGATAAACTGTGTGTTACTATGCACATGCTATGACCATGATTTGAATGGGCATAAATGAAATATGAGACGTGTATATGCAATATTTATTTTCTTCTCTCTACACTTCTCCCTTCCGTTTAACACAGTGTGGACTCTACAATAATTGAAATACACTATTGTACTAGCTCTGAACTAATGTCTAAACCATATATATGCACCAGAGTCACTAAATGTCCCCAATTCACTGTAGGACATCTGACTGTGTCTCAGAAGGGATAACATTTTTTTTTCAAGTGAATAGGTACTATGCTGACAGGGATTAACTATCTTCCCAAGGTACACATTCAAGTACTTTTCCCCAGTATTTGCAATAGTCATTGGAAGTTTCCTACCAGTATAGGATACCTATTCTAATATTATTAACTCTGGATTTTCTGGTCAGTTATTGTTTTTGATCTGAAATGATCTGTGATTTCATGTATATATGCATTATTTACAAAAATACTTACCAACTTAATTAATTTTTGTGTACGGTGTGCATTACTCTATATTGATTAATGCATAGCTGATCTTGACTGGTTTGGGTAAACCGGTTTGAGTACATTGCACCCGGATGGACATTTGGTCATAAATATATTCTCTCCAAGAAGAAAGGGGAAAGGTGTTCTAGTTCTATCTAATCTTGATTCTCTAATTAACGGGTTGAACAATAGAAAATATCTGGAAGAAAAAAATATGCGATTGATATAAATAAAACAAAATGGCAAACATGAAACAAGCCCTTCAGGAACTTTGGACTTTTCTTTTTTTTATTGGCTAACCAAGCGTACTTTACCTCTCACATAATTATAAAGGCCCAGAATCCCAAACAACTGTTTAAAACTCCTCCTCTCAAATAGCAGCTTGCCACTTTCTTCATTGACAGCCTCCATGCTTGCTTAACTCCTCTATCTAATTCACTCCACATGACTCCACCACATGACACCACCAATTTCTGAGAGAATTCAGTTTATAACACTAACCTTAACATACAAAGCACTCATCGTGCTCCTCACAACCATGCTGCTCACAATCATACTCACAATCATGCTCCTACATACATTTCTTTGCTTAATAATAAATACCAACCTAGATGCAATCTCCGCTCTGCCCAAGACCTTCTCCTTTCCCCAATCCTAATTACCTCCCCCCACACCCTCATCCGGGACTACACACACGCCACCCCATTACTCTGGAATGCCCTACCCTATACAATTTGCCACTTCCCAAGCCTTCAAGCCATTAAGGGTGCGCTCAAAACCAACCTATTCAGATGAGCATATCACTTTACCAATGCTAGGGCAGGGGTGTTTCTCCTAGTGTATTCAAGTATGGCTGTGTATTTGTGCTTTTCTGTCACTAAATGTAATTTAGTTGTTTTACTCTGTTTGCAATTTCACATTGTACAGCACCAGGGAAAATGATGGCGCTCATAATTAAACATTGTTGTTATTATTATTATTATTATTATTATTATTAATAATAATAATAGTAATAATAATAATAATAATAACAATAATAATAAGAAGAAGTAGAAGAATGTGTACTTAAAGTGGACCAACACCCAGGATTTTGACTATCCTGGGTCTTGGTCCACTTCGGTGGGGCACCCCCGATCGGGGTGCCCCGCTGTGTGAAACCCCCCCGATCACCCTAAAAACTCACCTCTCCCCGCTCCCAGCGCCGACGGACAAGCGATTTGACAGCCGCTTGTCCGTGGCTCCTCCGCCGCCGCCTCCCGCGCATCCCTCTTGACGCGCGCGCCCCCTGCGCCGGGCATTCACAGACGGCCAGCGCGGGGGCGCGCACGCCTAGAGGGGCGCGAGGGAGGCGGCGGCGGACCGCCGAAACTGAGGTAAGGGGGGTTTCACCCCGCGGGACATCCCGATCTCGGATGTCCCGTGGGGAGGGAGGTGATCGGCCCGGGAATCTTATAGATTCCCGGGCCGATCACCCGAGGGTGATGGTCCACTTTAAGGTTTTAAGTATTTACGTTTTTAGGCTCCTTTCACACTGGGGCAAGGCAATCACGATTTCAGTCTCCATCAAATCGCCCTCCAGTCGAGCTTAAATCACAGTCTATGTTGTCCTGTTGTGACTTTCACACAGAGACGATAGCGATTGCTTGGTGTTTGCAGGGCGATTTAAGAGAGATAAGAGAGGAGCTTTCCTAGAATGGAAAGTATTTGCACAGTACCCAGTACAAAGAGAAATAGCATTATCCATTTATCCTTGCAGCAGGCAGAACTATGCAAATCATCTCTTTATGTCTCGGTGCCATCCAAGGCCCTTAGAAATTCTAAGGGTGCTATGGCAGAGATTAGCTTTAAATTTACACAGCCATACATATCCAACTAGTGGACACGTGTTTTGAGCTTTAGGCTCTCATCAGCACTAGGGGGGATGTTTCTGGCTGTATGGGATAGATGGGTAATGCTATTTCAGGCTGTAGATAGCGATCCCATAGAAGTCAATATAATCGCTTTGCAAAACTATTCAATGCTCATGCAGTCAGCAGACAATCAGATGCTCTATTTCCTGTGTCATTTGTTTGTGGCACAGTAAATTAAGTTGGATGATTATAAAATCCCACAAGATACACACAAAGGGCGGATAAGCACAGCGACAATACCAAAGAAATCGGGTGCAGGCCCTGGGAAAACACTGAACGGAACAAAGAGACTGGAAGGGCTCTGAAGCTGCCCTCCAAGACCCAGAACAATGGCCGCACTCACCAAAAATGTTTTATGAAAAATGCATTTATTAATAAATTCATAAAGCTGCACCTGCCTGGTACACACATGCCACAAAATTACAACAAATCACAGAGACAATACAATCAACAACATGTAGTTCTAAAAATGTTTAAAAAGACGGGGGGGTCTGGGGGGGGCAATACAGGAGAGGGCTGATAAAAATGTAATATGTGCAATAGATCATATATTGAGTGTGCAATAATATGCACTATAATGCCCAGGTTACAATTGAATCTGTCATAAGTAAGATCACATGCATGAAGCCAAATATCATTTAATGCCAGAGAGTCAACATGGACCACAGATATGCTGGGGATAATTAATAAAGGAAAAATGAAGTGTAAAGTGCAAAAGTGCAAGAGGAACTTCTAACCTCAGCCTGAGGTGTGCAAACAATCACACAAAAACAACAGTGAAAACAGATAATAATAAGGTGAAAAGAACATGCTAAAAGTCCGTAAGAATAAAGTGCGGGTGCCTGTGCAGGGAAGATGCAGCCCGGCTGAAATAAGGAGTGCACATTGTGACAGCAAAAGAGGGTCCTGGAGACACACTGGCAAGTATATGATATTAAATGTAAAATATCAAATAGGCAATTATTAATAAATGCATTTTTCATAAAACATTTTTGGTGAGTGTGGCCATTGTTCTGGGTCTTGGAGGGCAGAGCCCTTCCAGTCTCTTTGTTCGATTATAAAATCGCAATCGCATTGTGATCGCCGGTAAATAGTTTTCTGATCGCTTTGCAATCGCTATACTCAGAAATCACTCTTTATCACCTCGCCTCAGTGTGAAAAAGCATTTCTTATAGCGTAAAATGGGAAGGATCCAGTTAGAAAAAAGTGCCAATGCTGAGAAAACTCTTAAAAGGGAAGTATCATAGCAGCAGCTGGTTGAGTAAATGGAGTGTGATCATTGGATGATGATTAGATGAGATGAGGCCTCCGGTTGAGGTCTGTGAGTGTCCCTGCTATTAGCTGAGCATTTATTTTATGCAGAGCTCACCAGAGGACAACGAGAGGGCAGAAAGAGTTTCTCCATCTGCATCCAAAATTTAACAAAGGGCCCCTAATTCTGTCAGGTGCCCCCTAGCTCACTGGAGAACGAACCCTATAATCAGTTTCTCTGAACTCAGGGTGTCCAAGACTGACCCTTCACTCCTCTCAACATCCATCCACAGAAAAGGAAACATTGTAGTTGATTCAGCACTGTATATTTTTAATCATGTTTTTGAGAGAAAACACTTTTTCTCATGATTTTATTTCCTCAATGCAATTCAGCACCATATTAGCTGTGCATATTTTGTAAAAAATTGCACAGTTAAATATGTCACTGAATTCCATTGGGTTGTTGAGATTACCTCATGACTATTATTGATTTTCTTTATATCCATGCACACACTTCTGTACCTGTAGGGAACGTCTACTCTGAGAACCCAAATACGGAGAGGCACAAGATAGGGGGGTCCCTTCTCCCCAGCTGCCTTTGTGTTGGAAATTGAGGCCCTAGTCTGTAGGATAAGACAAAGGATAGATATACTGGGGGTGGAGAGTGGGGGACAAATCCATGAATTGATGATCATTCATGATCATATCAAACCCAGCCATGTCATAACTCTTTAAATCCTGCATCAGTTCTCTCAACTTTCAGGTCTATGCTTAAACAATGCCAAATCAGAGGAACTTAATATAAATATTCCCAGATGAGTGAAATCTGCGTTCTGTGACACTTAGGCCCTTATTTATCAAGGGCTAGCGCCATGTAGTGTCTGACGAGCGCCAGGTACCGCCAGCTATCGGCGGCTACCGACTCAAGTACGCCCGGCGGCGGTCACAATGACGCATTTATCACGCTAAATGAGGCTAGCGCCGGCGAGAGCGACGGCTAGCGCGGGATTCATCATGTAGCCGACTGCAACGAACAGCGCCGCTGCTAATCCCATCACAGCGCCAGGTATGACCTGTCGCTCCCTGGCGATGTCCAATGCATTTCAATGGAGCAATCTTTAATTAATCATAATTAATTCCTATTAATATTTTTTTTTTTTTTTTTTTTAAATGTCAAAAATTCTGTGACCACTTCTGCAATGTTAGGATTTTTTTTTTAAGGTAAAAAAAATAAATAAATAAATTTGTGCAGAATAGATATTACAGGTCTGATATTAATGTATTCATATTACAAAATGTTTATAAAAACTTGTATAATTTTACAATCAAAAAATATGGTTGTTTGGGGGTTAAAAACTATTTTACACCCATCGCCGCCAGCGCTCTGGGGTTTAAACAAGGAATTCACAGCGCGAATAAATTCAGAGCGTGTTTTGTTAATGAATCTGCAGCAAGCCGTTCGCTCTGGCCATTCGTTGTCAGGCGCACCCATACAACGCTGAACCTGTGAAACAGCGACCCCCCAGCCCGTATTCAACATTACCGCACACCGTCTGAGTCGCTGTCAACAAGCAAACCCCGGCCAAGCACAGCGAATACTAGCTGGCGCTGAGAAAATCACGCTACTGGCGCTCATCTGTCGCTACCTGGCGCTATTAATGAATCGGCCTCTTAATTTAAATGGTCTGCAGGAGAGCATGGGTATTTAAACCTGATCAACAGCCTAGCACAGTTGGACATTTTGGAGCTTCCTCTCTTAGCATCTCAGCCATGTTGCTGCCTGGATTCAACTGACATAACTGACAATGCACAGTAACAGGAAGCCAAGCAGCACTTCCTGTTTACAGGTGGCTTGCAAATGCATGAGCCACTATCTTGTTTTTAAAATTTACCACAACATGAGTTAGAAAAGGGTACATTAATTTTTATGTGCAGCCATGTAAATTGCCCTGGGGAGAGATGCATATGAGCACTGTTTGTTGTGTTGGTCTGGTTCAGGTCATTTTGACTGTTGGTCTGCTTTAATAGGATTATGCTCTATGAAAAACTTGCCAGCACCTTGCAGGACAGGGAATTATAACTTTTAGAGACATGGTCCTTATGGGCAAGTTTTAAGGGAGTCACAAACTAAAGCACACTACCTTACTTTTAGAAGTGCAGTCCCTTTCCCACCTCCCTCTTGCTCTTTTTATTTCCCCATTCCACACCATTTTCCCTGTTCTTAATACTTCCCCTTCTGAGTTTGCGTTTCATAGTTTTGAGTGTAAAATTAAGGTCTTGCATAGCTAGACAAGTGTTATACAAAGGTCTCCACTCCTAGTTGCAAGAGAGGGTTTAATAGAAGTAGGAAGGGAAAAGAAACATCGAAAACACACTCTACCACCAATATTTATTTTTTACTTTTTATTATATACTTCGCACAGCCTGATTTATTAATAAGCCAGGGTGCTCTTTGTGGTTGTAACTCTTCTTCTAGAATCCATATTATAAGAAAGAACATCTAAAGCCAAGTACAACATACTGTGTTGCTGCATCAGTGGATTGGAAGCTTGAGAAAGGAATTCAATCAAATAAAACTTGTATCACAACTAATGCAGGTAAGAAATCTGATCACACACATATTTGATTTGTGGCAGGGTGTGACAGTGCCTCTGTAACTGACAAAGTGTCAGATAATGGAGTTCCAACACAGCCTGGTGTGGGATGCAATATAACAGTCAGGTGAGTTGCTGATTGCCAACGGGAGGACCAAATTTGTTTTATCAGTTGGGTGGTCAATCTCTTTAACTGTAAAATCAATGCATATAATGCATCAGTCTAGGACGTTGGAGGTTATCCAAATGGTTTTGGATACTGTGTTTATTAAAGAGGTTGAGTTTTGAGAAGTGGTCAGAGATTTTCGCAGGAATTGTTTCCTCCTATTTAGTAATCAATTCCCTGCACCTGCATTCAGGTCGTTTTTAACTTTTTTTAATGGGTTAGATATTTTCATGTGTTTGTATTTCACATAGGCTGCTATTGATTTGTAACTTCTAAAAATATAAATATAAAATTCCCACATAGAATGCACATGGGATTCTTAAATAGAAGAAATCTATTTTTTATTTCATTTTATTGTGTTCTAAGTGAGAAAAGCTCCCACTGCCTCTCAAATTTCAGCCTCTCCAGAAAAAGATCCCAAATCACCTAGCTCTCTATATTTAAAGGTCACACCACTCTAGTGAGCTTTTGTGATGTGATCTATATCTTGGCTCTTGGCCCGGAAGGGAATGGGCACTGGAAACCATAGCACCTCGAATAGGAAACACCATCTACCGCCATATGTGCTGCTTTTTCCTGCCCCCCATGTGATGGAAAACAAAGATGAGTTAATCTCTATGCCTAGGTGGTACCTGCAGATAACATATACATATTCCAAACAGGATTGTGCAGAACCACAATCACAAATTCCTACCAAACCTACCTATTCTTTGCAAGCATACGTAAATCTTTTTTTTAACGGAAAAGTAGAGTAATTGCATATGTTAAATTACCGAATCACAGCAGTAACAATCTGCTTTTCGACAACAGTGATGTCAATTAGTTAATTAATGCTAAATGTAATAGGAAATCCAAAGTTAAGGTAACACGGTATCATTTTAATGGTACCACAATAAAAGGTATTACCTTAACTTTGGATTTCCTGCTTACATCGATGGATAACACGGTACAACAACTTACTGCAAAGTGTAACAAATATCCATTTACCTCAAATTATTAAGCAATTATAAATGCAATTGAAAAAATAATTTGAGGGGACAACTAGTCAAAAATGGCATGGGGAGGGGGCACCCAATTGCTGTAGCTGCATACGGCTGGGCTGGTACAGTTAATCACCTACTTCATCATTCCCAGGGATCTTTGTGTCACCACCTAGCCAGCGAAGTTCCAAAATCATCTTGATAACTTGATAGCTGTAAAAAGAGCATTTTACTGCATGTCGTGCTACTGTATGGTTTATGTATGTGGCCAATAAAAGAACCTTGAACCTTAAGTTAGCATAGCATTTCGTACACAGTTCTGCGTTAATGTGGGGTTGTAATGTGGCAGACAAAAAAAGGAATTGCGAAAGTAGGTGGTATGAAGGCCAGGTTTCCAGCTTCTCCTGCTACTTTGGGGTGTGTGTTGAATGCTGCCAGTCTAAGATGACCAACGGGCTTTTTTTTACTGCTGGTCTGTTTTAATACCAACGAACATTTACTTGTATGGTTTATTGTTGGATGGTGCATTAGTTGTGTATTTAAAGGAGCACTATTGCGATACGGTGTAATGTTAAAAATTCTTTCATGGTAGGAACAAGGGGTGACAGGTTTAGTCTATGAGGGGTGACAGAACCTGTCACCCCGATTTCCTCTTCCATGCATTAAAATTAAAGAAATAAACTATTTCTTGATGTCATGTCTATAACTTACCTCTCCTCCCGCCATTCAGCATATTTATATGGATTTCATCTATGGTTTATCTATATCTACATCTATGGTTTTAATTAATATATATATATATATATATATATATATATATATATACCTTGTATGTACACCAGTATTTTTTATTTTGCAGATGCAGCTCAAGTAAGAAATTTTAGAATGATGGTCTATATGATACCTGTGATACTAGTGATCCTTTCATTATTTGCATTAGGATATTTTCTCTATAAATACATTTATGTTAAGAACATCAGGCAACCACATATTCTGGTAGGTATCCCATAGATATTGATTGCAAATGGGACTCGTCTAGTTCTGTGTTAGTTAGTAGTACACAAGATTCTATCAGGTGGTACATGGCGAGGCTGCACACTGACTTGTACCGCAACCTGATCTGTTGCCACCTATACTCTGATTTGCTCTGTAAACACATACTTTCATGCACGTTTGTTTTGTGTGTCCAAATGGTATTTAAGATAGTTTGAAAAAAGAATGCGGTACTTGAAAAGAAAGTGGTTGGGAAACACTGCTGTAGTTCATTAATTATCACGTTGGCAACTAGTATCCCATAAATTAGGGCACAAATATAAAACATTGTTTGTGAATTGCAACTTCTTTAACCCTTTTGTTGCCAAGCACGTAACACCTACGTGCTGGCTTGGCTGGGCCTTAAGTGCCAAGCACGTAGGTGTTACGTGCTTGACTTTCCTCGCTTGTAGTTTAAAAAGTAAAAACAACAAATACTCACCTGACCCCTTGTTGGATCCGGCCGGGTCTCCTCTTTAATTTGGTGCCATCCGATCCCCCGTGGGGGGTCGGATGGCTCCAGGAGAGCCCCCGGAATAGGCCGCCCCCCCCCCCCCCGCTTCTGCAGCAGCAGCTTCTAACTGTAAAAAAAAAAAAAAATAAAAATGACATTCACTTACCTGTGTGTGCGCTGGCTCCCGCTGTCCCTCCTCTTCACCTGGGGGGCCTCCGATCCCCCCCCAGGACTTACCGATCTTCAGGAGAGAGCCTGGGAGGCTCTCTCCTCTCTTCTGCACGATGGCGGCCGCCATCATGCCTCTAAGCCCCGCCCCCTTGGGGGCGGGGCTTATGAAGTCATCCCGGCCCCGATCTCAGGCTTCAGCCTTCTCAGCTTCTCAGATGCCGGTGATCGGCGCTGGGGAAGGAGGTGACAGGAGATCCTCTGATCTCCTGCCTTCTCCTTCTCTGGATGCCGATCACCGGCATCTGTCAGCTGAGCGGCGAGGGACAAGAGCTTGCAATCGAAGGTAAGTACAGTAAAAAAAATTTTTTTTTTTTTCTAATAAAATACTTTTTATTATTGTGTGGTGTTTTTTTTTCACATTAACCCTTTGTGAGCTGGTAAGGGGTCCATGAGACCCCTTATACCAGTTCACAAGGCTGGGGGGGTGGCAAGTCACCTGCCCTAGCGGGTGGCTTGCCATTAACCCCCGCACCCCCATTACCTGCCTCCCCAAAGGCCAGGGGGGGGCAGAAGAGCCCGGGCCCACATAGGCTATGTGGGCTCGTAGGCTGCAGGGTGGGGGGGCCACCAAAGCTGGCCCCCCCACTCTGTGCCTACAAGCCCCCATAGCTGGTCCCGGGCTGGTTACTTTGGGTAAGGGGGACCCCACG
Organism: Gastrophryne carolinensis; assembly: GCA_027917425.1. Lineage (NCBI taxonomy): Eukaryota > Metazoa > Chordata > Amphibia > Anura > Microhylidae > Gastrophryne > Gastrophryne carolinensis. The sequence goes on along the minus strand of CM051237.1, from coordinate 296,586,577 downwards.
TCATTTTTTTTTTTGGATTTTGAAGGGTTTTTAACCCTTCAAAATCCAAAAAAAAATGGGGTCCCCCTCCCCGGGAAGGGGGACCCTATGTCATTTTTTTTTTTAATTAACCATTTGTCATCCAGCAGCTATAAAAGGCTTCTGGGCAGGAAAGGGTGTCTACCTATACATATGTGGTATCGCTGTAACCGGGAGAAATTGGGGTTTCTCACGCAATAAGATTTTATTGACAAACTTACATTTTTTATTACAAAAAAACTCTACAAATTGTAAAAAAATGTTTTTTTTTTGTTTTTTTTCACACATTTCACCCAAAAAAATTGAGAATACACCTAAAAAATACAAACAAGACATTTCATGTTAAAGCCCAGACTCTGTTGAAAAAAACAATATATAATTTTCCTGGGAAATCCCTGGAAATCCCTTCAAAAATGACAGTTGAATATGTGTAGCGCAAAATGGTGAAACATCGTCTGGCAACAGGGAGTGGCAAATGCTGCAGGTAGGCTGGCAGCGAAAGGGTTAAGACGTCTTTAAGTTGTCTTAGTCTGGATTCAAAGAGTGAATTACCTATAATGATCACATTTTACCTTAAAGTGGACCGATCACCAGGATTTTCACTATTCTGGTGATAGGTTCGTATCCCGATTTTGGTTCCCCCATTTTGTGAAACCCACCAGATTGCCCAGACAACTCACTTCTCAGCTATTCACTGCGGGTTTTAGTTTAATCAGCACTTTATGCTGTAAATGCTAGTGCACGGTATAAAGCATTGTTTTGAACAGAGCATCGGCATATAGGGTAATAGCGGCTGCATCCCCGGTTTTCCTGTGGTGTGCAGGGCCTTCCCGTGCCCAGCTTATCTGAATGACTGAGAATGGGAGCGAGCCATAGCTTCAGGGCTGCTGGGAATGTGGATGCGATCCTGGTGCGGGACCGCTGGAAAGGTAGGTGTTTGCTCGGGTTAACATGGTTTTGCATCCCAAATCAGGATGCCCCAGGGGCAATTAGTTGGCTGACTAGAGTCTTTAAAACTCCAGGACTGGCCACGTAGCAGATAGGTCCCCTTTATATATATGTGCAAGTAGCACTGAAACATTATACTTAATGAATTTCCAAAGGATCGCTATTGTGAAAAAATCTCATAAATGTGCTAGATGGCAAGATTTTTGATACACCCGGCATAACAAATCTCAGCAAAGTTTGTTTCTTTTTGGCTGGTTTCACACCATGCTCTTTTCCCAAAAGTGTGAGCGCTCTGCAATCAATGTGTGCAGCGCGTTGAGGGCGTTCAGTGCTAGCGCTCGCCACTCACATGTAGGGGGATCACTAGCACTACACCTTCAGGCCGTTGCTGGCAGGGCTTTTGCAGGGCGCTCTGAGAGTGCATGTAAAAGCGCCTTTTCGTAGGTGGCTGCAGGACGCTCTCCCGACAACGCGAAGACTCCCCAGCCGCGCTGGTGTGAAACCATCCTCAATGGAAGGAAGGAGAATCATGGGCAACAGGAGAGAACTGCTTCATGTCTAATAGCCTGTAGCCTGAGCTAGCCTTTGCTGGAATAATATGTTATTGTTATTGCATTTCTCTTATAAGTTTAATGGCTTACAGTGCTTTGGGCAGAATTGGCAGTGATGATGCTCCCCTCAACTGGAAACTGGATCAGGAAACAGGCATTGGATTAGAGCAGATCACCCCTGTAGAAGTGTAATGGTACAGAGGGTGGAATTTTGACCACCGTTTAATGAATTACCCATCTAGAAACCTGAGATTGCTTATCCTAGTAAATTACAGTCTATTTTTTTTTTTGTTGTGTTCAAAATACTTTGCATTGTGGAGATTAAACCAGACCAACACCCATAAAAGAAATAGTGCTCATATGCATCCCTCCACAGGACAATTGATATTGCTGCACATAAAAATTAATTTATCTTTTAGTATCTCCTGCCATGGTTGGATTTCTCCCCTTAATGGCATCCTATAGAACTGGCAGTAGCCTGCAAACCAGAAGTGCTGCTGGTTTTCGTGTTGCTTTGCATTGTGGGTTATGTCGGCTAAATTCAGGCAGCAGTACATCTGAGTTTCTGGGAAAGGAATCCTTCAGGGTCCTGCAAGATGGCCGCGATAAGGAGAAATAAGGTGAGGTGGCGTTTTAGCTTTGAGTGGATGCAGGAGCATGCAGAAGGGACAAGTGAGTTTTGGGGAGTTTTTTTCCAACTGTGCAAGGCTGTTGATTTAGTTCAGCAATTTTTCAGTGGTGCCAGAGTCACTTAACACAGTGTATCAGAAATTAGAGGCATGTCACAGATGCCACTTTTTATTTTCGGAGACACTCATGGTATTTTGTAATAAAACTTACAAAGACCAAATCTTTGAAAAGGTCTCACAAGCATGCAAAAATAATACATTCTAATAGTACCTCATTTAAAGAAAAAGGTGGACTTTAATGTTCCAAGATATAAATATTGTAAAGGCTAATAAGAGGCCATACTGTAGATATATATATATATATTTGAATGATTAATTGCAATCTATATGTTTTCTTCTTCCTCAGAACATAAAGGCCAGTAGTAATAAAAATGTCATCTTGGTTGAGGCTCATACAGTAACTGTAAACATTATCTCCATTGATGGCAAGTTAAATAACACAAGCTTGATAACGGATAAAGAGGAAGGAAAAGCAGAACCAGAGGACCCAAGCGACTTTAATCTTACTGACAATAACACCAGTTTGGATTCTAGTATTACAGAGGCTGGTGAGGAGTCTGATGGATATAGGAGTCTTCATGAAGAAATGTCACCACCTTTAAGTCCACCCATTACACCAGTTAGTCCACCTATTTCACCTATGACGCCAGTTAGTCCACCTATTTCACCATACGACATGCCTCATTATCTTCATAAACCAGTTGGACTGTTACCTACATCATCAGATACTGCAGATAAAGGAAATCTATATGGGCGTATTAAATGCAGTGCTAATACCAACAACTCAATACAGGCAAAAGAAGATATATATGTTGTGCAAAGTGGCTGTACTTCCGAAAAGTCTTTGGATAGGAACTCCTATCTACCACATGGGAATTTTAACTGTGCTCCTTCAGACAAAGTAACAGAAGAACCTTTGGCATTAGAAGAATCTTGTACAGATCAGAATACCGTCATAGGTCTCAATCTCATGGCTGATACAGATCCTAATGAGTGTAGCATGCTGTTTGTGGACTGGAGTCCTGACGATCCTCATTTGTACATACCAAACCCGTCTAGGAAAAAACAGCTTGAAAAATGCATTGAGCTGTGCAAGGAAGAAAAAGAAAGCCTGCTAAATGAGCTTTACATACCACGAGAAGAGGTGGCAATGGCTGAAGAGGATAAACTTATGCAGATGAAAGAACAATGGGGTTTACTTTTGCAGGGCATTGACAGCTAGTTCTTACTCATTTTTGTATAGGACTACCCATATGTGTTTTTGAAGATACCATATAATAATTTATGACTTCATGTTCATTTTGTAAACCTATAGAAACTGCACAAATTATTCATCAGAATATATATAATACATATGCATGTTGTATTGTATTTTCATTTGCAATAAGAAGCTTAAAGCTGACCACACACACATTGCTATAATCCACTTAGGTTCTGTATAAGAATATTGTCCTCTTCCTAATTGTGACTAATGCTCAAACTTGTTTGTTGGCCAAATCTCTAGCACAATGCAGTGCTACAGACACATTTTTCATGTTTTTGTATTGGTTTGATAAAAAATATGCAGAAAATTGTTCAACTGATTCAAATGATTTGACATTCAAGATGCCACAAGAAATGCGGCTTCTTTCCTTTGTGTAAATGTGTCGATCTGAAATTGGTGGAAAGGGACATTGAATACAAGACATTCACCCATTAGATGATTTTGGGGACCTGTGGTCAAGAGGTGTGGTCCTATTTTGAACAAAAGGCTTACAGTTTTTGAGCACTATCTCACTGCTCCCAAAACTGGTAACCCCTGGACTTTTGCCCCTTGCTGCTGATCTGATGGGATGATCAAGCATCTGAGAAAGGCTGCCAATTTACTAGCTGTTCTTGTAAATTTTCCTTAAAATGGCTAAACTTGCACAAACTACTAGGAATCGTTTTTGTAACTTTATTTTGGTTTTATTGCATCCTTTTCTTTTATAAAGAAGTCTTTCCATTGTTCTCTCAAACTAGTCAGACTTGTTTTCTTTGTCTTCCTGCCTATGGAGTGCTTTATTACCCCTTTTGTATTGCATTATCCCAAAGACTCACTGTTAGCAAGCTAATAGACAACATTTTAGCACATTACATTGTATAAAGCTATATTTTGTGCAAAGCAAAACACACCAACTCTACTCCGAGTGGTAAATCTGCTTCTGAATCCATCTCTATCATCACGTGGAAGCTACTGCTTTCTCTGCACATTTTGATATTGGCTCTCAAGAAGGTAACTTCAAGATAAAATAGTGTGTTCTGTCTCTGTGTCCACACATGACTGATATCATCTTTCCTGTGCCCTTCCTGTGAATGCAGATCTCAACATGGGGTGTACAGTCTTTACACAAAGTCTATGTTTGTAACTACTACCAGCCAGCCTACCATCTCCTCCTGGATCTTGAGCACACTACTGCCAATAGTTTAGCAAAGTATTTTGTCTAGACGCTTTATGCAAAGAGACACTTCTCTTCTTTTTCCTCATAGGTATGCTCAATCTGATACAACAGTTTTAGAGACATCCTCGGTTCTGCCAAACACATCTTGCAGGGCCTCTGAGTCGTCATGGGCAGTGCAGTCTCTCCTACTGCTGCTTTAGTTTCCTAATGGTGTTATCCACCACGCCCTTCAGACTCAAATACTTCAAATATCAATTGTCTCTTTAAAGTTTTAGGAGCATCTCATTGATCTAAACCTTGCAAAACCAGCTACATCCATGCCTCAAAACTCTATTTTTCAGGGGGCATAGGCTGCGTCCCTGAGAATATTGTCACTTGTCTGTAGCTGGCAATTGCATGTTCAGACATGGCACACATCTCCACCAAATTACCAAAGACACTAAGTATCTTTGGACCTATTATGGCATATGTAGTGGTTTGAACTGGGGTAGAATGATGTGCAGCATTACTGCCACGTGCACTGGTGTTTGGTGTAGGGAGAGAATTTTTCTTTTCAACAGATATGACGGTAACATCCCCTCATCAGGGAGCAACAATTCCAACAGTGCAAAGGTATGCTGCCCCACTAAATCAACATTAGTGTCTAATACAAAAGCCCATCCTTCTATAGGCAGCCATCTACTAACCACACAAATTTGTATTTCAGTCCATGAAATGCCTAGTTATTCTAGAGCAATTTGTGTGAAATGGGCAAAGTTGCTGTTAAGTGGGCAGGGTCTAATGGATGAGCCTCCAAGTTTAGCACACCCGTGGTTGGATCTTAAATGTTTTTGGATCTGACCCCTACCCCTGTTTTGGTGACACCATAAACTTCATCCAGCATACTGTAAACCAAATAAACTGCAAACCAGAGCAGATATAGCACTAGGGTTTATTTTGGGTCCCAGCTATTCCCAGCAGTCTTTATTGTCTTTTGACTGTGTAACATAAATAAATAGCAGAAAAACAATAGTAAACTGAATTTAAGAAGCAGGAAGAAAATCCAACAGTAGAAAATTAGCCCTTGATGTGAGCAACCACTAGCCACAGGTGACTTGCCAGACCCCGAGCCTTGTGAACTTGTATAGTGGTCTCATGGATCCCTTACTAGTTCACAGAGGGTTAACTGTAAAAAAAAAAAAGACACGCACACAGGTTTTATTTATTTATTTTATACTTAGCCCCCATCCATCTTGAACACTTTGTCCGACGCTGAGCTTCTAGCTCTCATGCTGAAGACTTTTATACCTGCTGAGTGATGGGACATAAAGGGTTAATTAAAAAAATACATAGGGTCACCCTTCCCTATTAAAAACTCTTAAAAACCCCTCAAAAAATGAAGTGGGGTCCCCCTTACCCAGCATAACCAGCCCAAGGGCCAGCTATGGGGGCTTGTAGAATAGGGCACAGGGGCTAGCTTTGGTGGCCCCCACCCTGCAGGTTACAAGCCTGCACAGCCTAAATGTCCCCAGGCTCTCCAGCCCTCCTGGGCTTTGGGGTGGCAGGTAATGGGGGGCTGGGGGTTAATGACAAGTCACCCACTAGCCACATGTGACTTGCCAGACCCCTAACCCTTGTGAACTGGTATAGGGGTCTCATGGATCCCTCACCAGTTCTTGAAGGGTTGAATATAAAAAAGACACTGCCAAGTAGAAAAAAAATATTATATTAATTTTTAATACTCACCTCCAATGGATCCATACCCAACCACTGTGTCCGATCACTCTGGCTTCTGCTATTCTGCTGATGCTGGAAGCCTTTTATACATGCAGAGTGATGGGACATAAAGGGTTAATTTAGAAAAATGACATAGTGTGCCCCCCCGGTAGGGTCCCATTTTATTGGGAATTAGGTGTCCCCCCTACCCAGCATAACCAGCCCAGGGACCAGCTATGCAGGGCTTGTAGAACAGCATGCAGGGGCTAGCTTTTGTGGCCCCCTCACCTCTTCTGCCCCCCCGGGTTTGGGGGGACTGGGGGTTAATGGAAAGTCACCCGCTAGTTGCAGGTGACTTGCCAGCCCCCTAAGCCTTGTGAGGTGGTATAGGGGGTCTCATGGATCCCTTACCAGTTCACAAAGAGTTAAATGTAAAAATAGACACAGAGAAATAAATGACAATTATTATTTTTTTTTCTCTACTCACCCCTGATCCTGTGTCCCACGCCGATGACAGGTGACAGATGCCGGTTGTGTTCGGAGCAGGGCGGATGGGGGGCACGGGATCATATTCTTTTCACCTCTTACCTGCTGTGCACCGGTACTACTAAGAGCTGGAGCCGGGTCAAAAACTACGAGGAGCAGGATGATGTCACTCCGCTCCTCCCACAAAAAGGCGTGGCTAGGGGCAGCAGCCAGCACTATCAGAAGCAGTGGAGGGGGCCCGGTTCTGGGTTCTCACCTGAATCCTGTGAAGCCCGGGGGGATCAGAGCCCCTCCTGGTGAAGAGAAGACCTGGCTGGAGGAACTTGGCATTTAAATGGTTGATATGTTTGTAAGTGACTTAGGAGAAGGCTTGGTAGGGAAAGTTTGCCTGTTTGCTAATGATACAAGGGTTAGTAATAGGGTGGAAATTCCCCGAGGTATCTGCAACCTGTAAAATGATTTAGATCAGAGCCCCTCCTGGTGAAGAGAAGACCTGGCTGGAGGGATCAGGTGAGGAGGTGAGTGAATGTCATTATTTTCTTTTATTTAAAGCGGCAAGTGTCAGCACCGGCGAAAGAAGAGGGGGCTATTTCGGGCCCCCTCCTGAAGCTGGGAGACTCCAGGGTGGGGATCGGATGCCCCCCAAAGGAAGAGGAGACCCCCAGCTTTCAATTCATGTTGGAGGTAAGCATTTTTTTGTATTTTTACAGTAACATGGGAAAATGGCAAGCACATAGATGCTACGTGCTTGGCACTTAAAGGTCAGACAAGTGAGCCCACAAGTGCTTGGTATTTAAATGGTTAATATGTTTGAAAGTGACTTAGAAGAAGGCTTTGGTAGGGAAAGTTTGCCTGTTTGCTTATGATACAAAGGTTAGTAATAGGGTGGAAATTCCCTGAGGTGTCTGCAACATGGAAAATGATTTTGCTTTACTGGATAGATGGTCAACACTATGGAAACTAGAGTTTAATGTCTCTAAATGTAAAATCATGCAATAGGGTAGAAGAAATCCCTTCTCTGAGTCCCGTATGGGCAGTGCTGTGTTAACCAGGACCTCGGAGGAGAGAGATTTAGGGGTACTGATTACTGAAAGCTGCAAGATGAGTGGACAGTGTAGCCAGGCAGTGGGAAAAGCAAGCAGGATGCTCGGCTGCATAGCTCGAGGCATCACCAGTAGGAAGAGGGAGGTTGTGATGCCGCTGTATATAGCTCTAGTAAGGCCACAGCTAGAATACTGTGTGCAGTTCTGGAGACCTTACCTGCAAAAATACATTATTCAAATAGAACGTGTCCAAAGACGAGCAACAAAAATGGTAGAGGGACTTAAACTTAAAACTTATCAGGAGAGACTTAAAGAACTTAATTTGAACAGTCTGGAGGAAAGAAGGGAGAGGACGGACATGATTGAGACCTTTAAATATGTGGAAGGATTGAATAAGGTTCAGGAGGGAAGTGTTTTTAAGAAGAAACTTAATGATAGAACAAGGGGGCAAAACCTGAAGCTAGTCGGGGGGAAGATCAGGAGCAATGTTGGAAAATATTGGAATGTTCCTGTTTAAACAGTAAACAGTAAACATATATGTGTAAAGGCAGATAACAATGGTTTACACGGGCTTCTCAGCTGTGGCAAGTTATATTAGTACAGTCTTGTAGCAAGCAAACACCCTTGTTTCTAGCAAGCTTCACCAGCTTTGGGCCAGCTTTAGAATGATTTTGGAAGCAGAATCAGTAAACATTTTTTTTGCCCTTCCAACTAGAGATTTTTTTTATAGTTTATGTTGAATCCAACTATATTGGGGCCGCTGTTACCAGGATTTTCATGAACTGTTACATCATAATTTTAAATTACCAGATCCAATAGAACATCATCCCTAGTAGGTGCCTCCACCAACTTGCTCATAGAGTTATCTTGCAGCAAGCTCAGGAATACACTCTACCTTGCAGTTGAAGCAGATCCAAGGCTCCAATCAATACTTGGGTAGTTGAAATCCTCCATTATCACCACTGTACCTGCCTGTGTTGGCCGATCTATCTGTTTATGCAGTTGACCCTCTATTACCTCAGTCAGTTGGGGGTTTATAGATTACACCAAGATGTATTTTAACATTGTACCGCCCCTCCCAATAATTTATCCACCCTACATGCCGAACAGGGATACAGCAAATGATTCAGTTGAGGCGATCTTGGCGACAGTCTATCTGATAATAGAATCCCTTGTGACCACTAATTGTCTTGTTCTACCTGCAGTCCCATCCACCAGATTACTAGTGGGGCTGTCCTCCTGGCTGTTAGGGAGAACAGTATCTGCTAGGGCTGCCATTTCTGAGACTGACACCCTTGCATCATTAGCCAACTTGGCAATTTTGCTAGGGTGAGCAGACACAGGTATGACCTTCCTTTTCTGTGCTCCCTTTCTACCCCCTCTAATTACATTTACCCAGCTACTTACCTGCCCCTTCTGACCCATTGTTCCACCCTCTGTTTTTCCCCCACTTTTGATTGCTCAGTGATCTCCCCCAGTGTTGCATTTTGTGCCTCCAGATCTCTAACCCGAGCAAGCGTGCAACATGCTCACATTTATTACAGCGGTATACAGCCAGGAACTCTTGCCCCAGTAGTGTATACATCTGACATATTGTGCACTGAAGTAGAACTCCAGTGTTGCTAGCCATTATCCTAGTTACAAAACAGCAGTGAATACAGTTACGTACTGTATACTTACAGTTGCAGCAAATTCTGCTTTTAACTTCTGATTTTAACTCCTGATTTTAACTCAATAACACATATAAAACCACACATATACCAAGCACAGCTTTCTGAGCAAAGCTCTCTGGGTTCTACCTTGGAATTTAAACCACCTGAACCAAGGTTACCCCTCGTACTTAGCACCGATGCAGGAGAGAGAAAAAAATCCACTTGCTCAAACCGATTGGACAAGTTAACATGGGCAGGGATATTACATCTCTAACTGCCCACTGGGTCAATGTATTGGTGGTTGGGACTGAGGTGGGAAGCACTGTGGAGCATATCCTTCCACCACCCAGGATTGCAGGACATCAGTCAGTGCCCCCTGTAGCCTCCTCCTCCTACTCTGCTTTCTCCTCATGCAGTCAGCGCAGCCCCTGCACCACCAGTTTGAGCCTGCCATGGGGAACTGGCCGCATGTGCTGCTAAAACTAATCTGTCTGGGTGAAAGACCCCCACACCACCCAGGAGCTGGACAGACATCCAGGACCAGACAGATGAGTGGTTGCTGCCATTGCAGCTGAAGCCTGGCAAGATGGTGTGCGACAGTGAGCGTAACCTTGTAGCAGCCTTGGGCCGAGATCGGTTGACGCACATCCCTTGCCTGGTACATGTACTCTACTTGGTGGTGCAGAGCTTCCCAGCACAATATCCAGAGGTGCCAGAGCTACTGCAAAAGTGCATCTGACTGCACTGTAGAGGAACTTAGGCCTTCCCACTCATCGTCTCATATGTGACTTGCCCACCAGGTGGAATTCCACATTGTATATGCTGGAAAGTGTGTGTGAGCTGCAGCAAGCAATAATGGAGTTTCAGCTACAAAATGCCCAGGTGAGTAGAAGTGCAGACCTTCCAACCATGACGGAGGATGTGAGGGAGGCATCTGAGGAGGAGGAAGGCCCATTTTCCCAGGCATCAGGGCAGTGCACACATGGCTTGCAGGGTGGGTTCCTGAGTCGACAGCGTCCAAGTACTCCACTGTCCAGTCAGCGGCCAGTTTTTGAGGATTCAGGGGAAGATGAGAGGCAGAATTGTCTGCATAGTCACCAGTACCGATTACTGGGTGGCCACCCTGCTGGAACCTCGCTACATGGACAAAGAGTACAAGCGCATGCTGGTGAACGCACTACTGGCGGAGGTCCCAGCTGATTTTGAGGGCTCAGTGGTGGCACAAGGATAAGGAGGAGGAAGTCAATTCAGCAGGGGCACCAACAGCACCTTACAGGGGAGGCTAGGTATGGCCACAATGTGGAACAACTTATAATTGTCTGCTACATCCACCACCGTTCAATTTCTGGGTCGCTAAATTGGACATGTGGCCAGAGCTTGTCCTCTATGCCTTGGAGGTGCTGGCCTGCCTATCGGAACAGGTGTTCAGCAATGAGGGGGTGTCATCACTGCAGGAGGATCCACCTATCCATAGACAACATGGATATGCTTACATTCCTTAAGATGAACCAGATGTGGATCCCACGGGACTTGACATGGGACTTGACTTGACTACTCACCTGAGTAAGTGGTTAAAGTGTTTGCTACCTCCTCCTTCGCCTCTTCCACCTACACCTCCTTCCCTTCTGTTTATACTGCCACATCCACCTTTTTCTTATTTATGTATATATTTCTTTAAATTCTTTTGTTTTCTGTTATTGATTTTTGTGCAGAGTTGTAACCCCCCCTTCACCAATTTGGCCTCCAACACCCGTAAAAATAATATTTAATTTATTTTCATTTATGTATTTATTTGAATTGTTTTGTTTTCTGTTATTGTTTTGAGTACTTTTCCTACCCCATTTTGTGCAGAGCAATCACCCAAGTGTTACCCCCTCCCCCCCAATTTGGCCTCCAAAACCCATAAAAAATATTATTTATTTTTTATGTATGTATTTCTATATTTTTCTGTTTTCTGTTATCGTTTTGAGTACTTTCCATACCCCATTTTTTGGAGGGCAATCACCTAGATGTTACCCCCCCAAAAAAATAATTTGGCCTCCAACACCTGTAAAAAATAATATACACTTCTTTTTTATTTATTTGTGTATTTCTTAATTATTTTAGTTTTCTATTATTGTTTTGAGTAATTTCCCTAGCCTATTTCATGCAGGGCAATTGCCCTGGTGGTCTCCTTGATTTGCAGCCCTCTAACCCTTGCTAACCCCCATTTTACAGCCATTTTTGGGCCCCCATTGACTTCAATGGGGTCTGGGTCTGGGTTGAGTTCAGGGACTCAAACTTTTGCGGCAAGTTTGGTCGAACTTGTTTTACAATTTTTAGCAACTCCTTCCAAGCAGCAAATAAAGGCTGCTGGGATACCTGTGGTCATTGAAGTGTAAGGTTACAGTATGTAAGTGTAAGGTTATCAGTAATGCTGACAAAAAATTGAAAAAAGATAATAAATAATATCTAAGGTTGAGGTGCTAATTTACTGTAACTGGCTTCAAATTCACAAATAAGGAAATGTATTTATTAGAAATTGTACATTTGTTACCTGACCAACATAGCCACCATATACCATTCATAAGTGTATGTAGTTTTTCTAGTTTTTTTCTGTAACTCTCCCTGACAAGATACTATTGTCTGGTGACAGGTTGTAATTCTGAGCCAGCCCTTGAGGAATGCTGTTGTGTTTCACAACAGGTAACAATAGTATTTTTTACATCTCACATATTGTTTACCAATAGTAACAATATATTTTTACTCTACAACACACTGATACATGCAACAATCTTTTAGGTGGGCTTATATCTTTGGCTTCTATATAATTTACAGCCTCCCTGTGTGTCTCAGTCTAAAGGGACTTTTTGGGCCACCTTTGAATATAAAGCATTTATGGAGTAAATCATTTGATATGGTTGTGACCATAGAGCTTTTGGACACCCCCCCTCCCCAAAGACATTTAGGAATACACTGTAACCTACACTTACAGAGCACCTACTGTCATTTTTCCATACCTTGGTTCCCTCTGTATGTTTTACTGCATTGTGCATGCCCTGGTTGTCAGGCCAGAGGCATGTTTCTTTGCCTGTCACTCTTTTATGAGGACCACTACTGGTCAGACTTCTCCAAACAGCAGATGGGTGTACCTGACTCCCACAGTTGTGCCAGTTCTAAGCTGGCGGCACTGCTAGAGCCCTTTTTGCGGTAATCATAATGTGTCCTTTCATGGACAACCACTGTGTCTAGGGTCCTCAATGTTTTACTTACAAAAAAATGCTTGAATAGCACATCTTGAAACCCCAGTCTGCTTTGAAATATTTTCTTGAGACCTTGCTGGTGCAATATAACTTCCGTGTGCCTTGTTGCTAAGCTTGGTCTTGCCACAGCATACACAGCAGAACTCTTCCACAATCACACACATAGTTTGTCTGTCCCTCCACCAGTTTTAAGCCTATACAGCTGTTTCTGCTTCAGTTAACTTACTGTATATAATCATACACCTGAAAATAAACCTTCAAAAATCCTGACTTTTTGCGGCTGTACCTAGAAGAAAAATTAATTTAATTATTATCTTTCCTATTTTTCAGCAATTGTCCCCACCTGCCTAAAATGTATCAACTTTGAGTCTGCTCTGAAAGCATGCTGACAAAACAGTGGTTTCTTAATGTGTCAGGAAGTCCCCCCCTAATGACAACCTAGTTACATTTCTGGAAGAAACACTTGGGTAACAACATTTCAAATGTGCAGTAGTAATCTATCAGTTAGGAAATAGAATAGGATAAGGTGGCCCATGATATTTGTGACTTGTGAGCATTACCTATGGACAGTGCTGACGACAGACTGCGCTTCAGGCACTTTGTGGTGTCTATTAATTTTCCCAGCTTTTTTTTTTGCATCAGGAGGTTGCTATAAAGATCATCTGTGGACTAAAAAACAAGATGATAATGTGCTCATATGAACAATGTATGCTTGCTGTAAAAGGAGAATTATGAGGTATGATAATCAATATGAATATCAATTATCGATATTTCATAATCATAACCGGAAATATGATAATCGGTTATAATTATCAATCTCCGGCTATATCCTATTGTATCCCTTGGTATTTGTCTTCTATCTAAACACACTTTGTCCTGTAATATACGTCACATATACACAGATGTAGGCAAAATGACAACAGATTTATTAGATAAAACCTTAACCCAATAATGTAGTATACAGATTGTATATACAAACAGAACCAGCCCCCAATAACAAGAAAACTATACAACTCATTATTAAAAACTTGATAAACACATACATTTACTGCCCCACACCCACCTACTACACTAAGCTGTCCCTAGGTTCTACAGAGAGGGAGTTACACAAGTATAGAGGGAAAGAGAGATAGGGATGGATTAGAAAGGAATTGTGGTGAGAGGCTTAGAGAGAACCATTGAGGGAGAGGGGAGTAAAAGGTAGCTTAGAGAAAGAAAGAAGGATTGGGAGAAGTAGAGAGAGATTGAGAGATCAAGAGGGAGAGGGAGCAATGATACTTAGCGTATAGAAGTTCTCTTGTATGTTGCTAATGGCCGTTGGTGCCTCTGGCGGTGGGGGGTTAAGATCTTCTTCAGTCTGTCTGCACCCTGTCCCTTGACAGCAAGAGGTGTGAAAAGGTCTACACCTCTTGTGGGATTTGACTAGTAAGCAGAGGTAAATATTTCATCCGAATCTGATCCACATAATGACTTTTCCCAGATATGTCCCACAATTAATAAAACATTATTTTCTAACTCAGCAAAATATTGCCCTTCATTTGATACCAAACGTCAAATGTCTATGGCTTTCCATATATGAGTATGATTTTCTAGCCATGATCGGTGTACAAGCAAATTAATGTTTGATATGACATGAAAGTGCAATACCTGCTGCAACTGTTTGTGTCATTTGTATTAATATCACATGAATGTAACTAAAGTTATCTAAGAAAGAAGTTTATGAGATATTTCAAAGTTTAAACCCCAAACTTTCCACAGGCTGTCAGGATGTACAGCCTTTCATCCTTTACTATGTTAATTTCGCAGGATTTCACAGGGAAGTGTTAACTTGGGAAAGGCTGTTGGTCACTGTGTAAGTGTTATGTTTCCCGGGAATCTGCTCACAAATGGTAGCTATATATACAAAATATATACATACACATGATTACATGATTATATATATATATATATATATATATACATGCACCAAATGAATCTGTTCCACCCTTTAACACTTGCGCATACAAATTAATTTGTGCTCCGTTTTTAAACCATCCATGCACACACTAGTAAACACACCAGTGAGTGCAAACATATACCTGGAGCCGTCGTCTGCCCTATCTACAGCGCCTGGGTAGTAGTTGGGGAATTAAGAGTACTTCAGTCATGCCCCATGGCTAGGAACCTGCAACCTGCAAAAATGGCTGTTGGTTGTCAGGTCCCGTGGGACGTCTTCCTTCCAATAAGTCAGCAACCCCCAATCTCCGCTGCTTTCTTCGCCTATAGCCAAGCCCCTGTTTTCCGGGACGCAGGATACGCCTCACCGGACACGGTTGCCCCCAGGACTTGTTAGCACAAAGGATGCTGACTTATGCAGGGGAAGGTGGACGAACCAGGAACAAGACTGGTAAGACAGACGGGCAGAGGTCATACACGGGTGATCAGTCCAAGGAAGCACGGTACAAAAGGATTGAGACGGAAGAATGGTCAGGGCTAGCCAAAGGTCACACCAGGAGGTCAGAAATACGCGGTACAGAGGAGCAGGCAGGAATCGTGGTCAAAACAGGCAAGGTCGGTCCAGGCGGCAATCAGGGATGGTCATACACAGCAGAATCGTAAGGGAAATAGCAATCACAATCACACCCAGCAGCACGCTATCACGGGCAAGGAACAAGTGCAGAGTGAGCAGCTTTATAGGAGTGATGGGACAGGAAAGGGGAACTGATTGGTGCAACATGGGAACCTGAGGCTGATTGCCCCATTCAAACTGCCAAGCACTGAGCCCATTGGCCCAATCCAATTACCTCCGGCGGGCGCCCTGTGTGCAGCGCCGCCGGAGGGCATAAATACCAGAGAGTGACGCGCGCGCGTGTACGGAACTGCGCGCCGAGACGGCCATGGCGCTGCCGCTCCCGAAGCCATCGGAGAGGAGACCGCCCGAGCAGCCGCTCGCGACGGAAAGAGCCGAGCGGCCGCTCGGGGCGGAAACAGCCGAGCGGCGGCCGGGGAGAGGAGACGCCGAGCCGCCGCCTGGCAGAGACGCCGCCCAGCCCTTACGCTGGCCGAGCGGGAGCCGCCGACGTGGGACCGAAGGACAGGTGAGTGTCTCTGGTTCAGAACAGGGCTCGTGACACTACCCCCCCCCCTTCATGAGGGGCCTCAGGACCCTTACCCGGTTTATCCGGATTCTCACGATGGAATCTATTAACCAAGGCTCTGGCATGGACCCAGCACCTTTCCTCAGGGCCAAATCCCTTCCAATCGATTAAATATTGTAATGAATTTTGAACTACCCGGGCATCGAGTATTCTATTAATTTCATACTCAGGCTCATCTCCCACTATAACTGGAGGAGGAGACGAAACCTGAATATTCTTGGCCGATTTTAGTAAAGAAACATGGAAGGTCGACGGAATTTTCATAGATAAAGGTAGCTTAACCTTAAAAGTAACATTGCTCAGTTTGTTAGTAATGGGAAAAGGACCGATGTACTTAGGGCCTAACTTAGCCGAAGGTTGTCTAAGAGCAATATTTCTAGTAGATACCCAAACCCAGTCACCCACCTGAAATGGTGGTTCTTGCGACCTATGTCGATCTGCAAAATTCTTATAACTTCTAGAGGCCCTCTTAAGGTTTGTCTGTATGTCAGACCATACTTTACTTCTTTCATGTAGCCATTCCTCCAAGGCCGGCAAGTTGTAGGAAGGACCAGAGAAGGATGTTGCCTTAGGACTCTTACCATAATTACAAAAAAACGGCGAAACTTTAGTCGACTCACTGGGCGCATTGTTAAAGGCGAATTCTGCGAAGTCGATAAATTCCGCCCATTGCTCTTGGCGCAAGTATTGCTCTAGACTCTGATTCACCCGTTCAGTCTGACCGTTAGATTGGGGGTGATAAGCTGTGGAAAGCGAAACTTTAATACCTAAGCGATTACAGAAAGCCTTCCAGAAACGAGATACAAATTGGACCCCCCTGTCAGAAGCAATATTTTGTGGTAAACCGTGGAGGCGGAAAATATGGTTCACAAATAGTTGTACTAAATCTGGTGCCGACGGAAGTTTCGTTAGAGGGATAAAGTGAGCCATTTTGCTGAAGCGATCAACCACAACCCAGATTACCGTATTCCCCTGCGATGGGGGTAGGTCAACAATAAAATCCATGGATATGTGTGACCAGGGCTCTTTGGGAATTTCCAGAGGGACCAGTAATCCCGCTGGCGAGCCATGTGTGGTCTTACTTCGGGCGCATATAGGACATGCTTCGACAAAGGCGGTGATATCGCGTCTGAGAGTAGGCCACCAGACATGGCGTTTGGCGATGGCCAGGGTTTTCCGAATACCACAATGACCGGCGGTTTTGGTATCATGTAATTCCTGTAAGACGGCAAGACGTAGATGAGGTGGCACAAATAAACACTCAAGCGGTTAACCAGGAGGGGCATCAACCTGAAATGGCGTTAACGAGTGCGACAAGTCAGGAAGAAGAGCACCTACTACACACCCAAAGGGCAAAATAGGTTCAGCAGTACCTATTTGATCCTTACAATCCCCAAAGTTCCGAGACAGGGCATCTACCTTGGCATTCTTCTTCCCAGGTTTATAGGTAATAATGAAATTGAAGCAAGAGAAGAAGAGAGCCCAGCGCGCCTGACGGGAGTTGAGTCTCTTGGCGGACTCTAAATATTCAAGATTCTTATGATCAGTGTATACCGTAATGGGGTGTAGAGAGCCTTCTAACCAATGACGCCATTCTTCAAAAGCCAGTTTAATACCCAATAATTCCCTATTCCCAACATCATAGTTGCGTTCGGCAGGAGAGAATTTACGAGAAAAGAACGCACAGGGATGCAACTTCTCTGGATTGCCTGAATATTGGGAGAGAACTGCCCCTACCCCTAGTTCAGATGCGTCAACTTCTAATACAAAGGGGAGTTTAGTATTGGGGTGTACCAAAACTGGAGCTGAAGTAAAAGTTTCCTTCAGTAATTGGAAGGCGTTTATTGCTGAGGGAGGCCACTCCTCAACAAAAGCACCCTTCCGGGTAAGATCAGTTAAGGGACTCACAATAGCGGAGAATCCTCTTATAAATTGTCTATAGAAATTCGCAAACCCCAGAAATCTCTGAAGCGCTTTAAGGGTTCTAGGTTGCTCCCACTCCATTATAGCGGACACCTTGGAGGGATCCATAACCAACCCATGTTTAGAGATTATATAACCCAGGAATGGAATCTCAGATACTTCAAACACACATTTGGAGATCTTGGCATATATATGGTTCTCCCGTAACCTCTGCAACACCGCTTTGACATGCTGACGGTGTTCCGACAGGGAACGGGAAAAGATGAGTATGTCATCTAAGTAAACTACTAAAAATTTGCCCAGGAAATCACGGAATATATCATTTACAAAATCCTGAAACACTGCAGGGGCATTGCACAAACCAAAAGGCATCACCAAATATTCATAATGCCCATCTTTTACGTTGAAGGCTGTCTTCCATTCATCCCCCTGATGAATGCGGATTAAGTTGTAGGCCCCTCTAAGGTCCAATTTGGAGAAGATCTGCGCGCCCGAAACCTGATTAAATAAATCGTTGATCAAAGGTAGAGGATACCTATTCTTAACAGTAACCTTGTTTAACCCCCGATAATCTATACAAGGGCGTAGTCCACCGTCCTTCTTTTCCACGAAAAAGAAACCTGCACCGGCTGGTGAAGTGGAAGGATGGATGAACCCTTTCTTGAGGTTTTCTGAAATGTAATCCCTCATGGCCTGTTCTTCAGATCGTGTAAGGTTATAAATTTGCCCTCTAGGGGGCATTGTCCCAGGGAGTAGGTCGATAGGGCAATCGTAGGTCCTATGTGGGGGAAGAACATCGGCAGATTTCTCCGAAAACACATCTGCCCAACCAAGGTAAGCTGGAGGCAACCCATCCAGGGTGACCAGTGAGGTCCCAAGGGTTATAGGGAAACAGTGGTCATAACAAAAAGGGCTCCATTTTACAAGGTCCCCAGTTTTCCAATCTATCACAGGATTATGGGTCTTCAACCAAGGAAACCCTAAAACAATAGGGGACATGGGACTCTCGATTATGAAAAATTCCAATTCTTCAGAATGAGCTGAACCCACCATTAACTTAACCAGGGGAGTCTTTAAAGAGACCAACCCACCCTCAATAGGCTTGTTATTGATCGCCAGGACCCGAAGGGAATTTTTTTATGGAATTAACGGTATATCAAGGGTGGCGGCTAATGCCTTATCCAAAAAATTGCCAGCCGCTCCACTATCTATAAAAGCGGAGGCAAATGTCTTGGATGACCCCCAAGAAAGCATAACGGGTAGGAGTAACCGATTAACTAGAGGGAATGATACCTGACCGCCTAAACAAAGTCCCTCAGCAGGGTCTAGGCGCCGCAGTTTTCCGCCACTGGAGACTTATTCGGGCAATTCTTGGCGAAGTGGCCTGAGTCTCCACAGTAAAGGCAGAGGCCTTGAGTTCTGCGCCGAACCTTCTCAGCCTGAGATAAACGGGTTACTCCCAGTTGCATAGGTTCTTCAGGTGCCGGAGATGGAGGAGCAGCTGCACCCCTAGAACTTGGTTCTTGGCGTGAGTGTACCCATGGTTGATCCTTGCTTTTCTCCTGACGCCTCTCTCTGAGACGTCTGTCTACTTTAATGGCTAATTGCATGTAGTCATCCAGATTCTTGGGTTGAGGGTAATTAACCAGAGCATCTTTTATGCTCTCAGAGAGTCCAATCCTAAATTGGCTGCACAAAGCAGGATCATTCCATTTGGAATCAATCGCCCATCGCCGAAATTCTGCGCTGTATTCCTCCGCAGAACGTTTAGCCTGCCTCAGATTCCGTAATTTGGAATCAGCAGTAGCAGCCCGATCAGGATCGGCGTATAAGAGTCCCATGGCGGAGAAAAAAGAGGAGACCGGTTGCAGGGCCTCATCAGAGGGTGATAAACCAAAGGCCCAGGTCTGAGGGTCACCCTGAAGAAGCGAGATGAGCAGGCCCACCCGTTGAGACTCAGTTCCAGAGGAGTGGGGCCGCAGACGAAAATAAAGTTCACAGGAATTTTTAAAATCTGAAAACTTGGTCCGGTCCCCCAGAAACTTCTCGGGTAGAGGAACCTTTGGCTCGATTGAGGGCCCCGGATCCAAGGGTGCAGGTATTAGGCGACTCTCCTGCGTAGCCACCCGTTGGGCCAGCTGATTGATGGCGGTGGCCATGGCTTGCACTTGTTGCATTAATTCTTCCATCTACGTGGATAGATATTTCTTTGGGCCCGTGATAATGTCAGGTCCCGTGGGACGTCTTCCTTCCAATAAGTCAGCAACCCCCAATCTCCGCTGCTTTCTTCACCTATAGCCAAGCCCCCGTTTGCCGGGACGCAGGATACGCCTCACCGGACACGGTTGCCCCCAGGACTTGTTAGCACAAAGGATGCTGACTTATGCAGGGGAAGGTGGACGAACCAGGAACAAGACTGGTAAGACAGACGGGCAGAGGTCATACACGGGTGATCAGTCCAAGGAAGCACGGTACAAAAGGATTGAGACGGAAGAATGGTCAGGGCTAGCCAAAGGTCACACCAGGAGGTCAGAAATACGCGGTACAGAGGAGCAGGCAGGAATCGTGGTCAAAACAGGCAAGGTCGGTCCAGGCGGCAATCAGGGATGGTCATACACGGCAGAATCGTAAGGGAAATAGCAATCACAATCACACCCAGCAGCACGCTATCACGGGCAAGGAACAAGTGCAGAGTGAGCAGCTTTATAGGAGTGATGGGACAGGAAAGGGGATCTGATTGGTGCAACATGGGAACCTGAGGCTGATTGCCCCATTCAAACTGCCAAGCACTGAGCCCATTGGCCCAATCCAATTACCTCCGGCGGGCGCCCTGTGTGCAGCACCGCCGGAGGGCATAAATACCAGAGAGTGACGCGCGCGCGTGTACGGAACTGCGCGCCGGGAGCGCGCCGAGACGGCCATGGCGCTGCCGCTCCCGAAGCCATCGGAGAGGAGACCGCCCGAGCAGCCGCTCGCGACGGAAAGAGCCGAGC
This sequence comes from Gastrophryne carolinensis, assembly GCA_027917425.1. Taxonomy (NCBI): domain Eukaryota; kingdom Metazoa; phylum Chordata; class Amphibia; order Anura; family Microhylidae; genus Gastrophryne; species Gastrophryne carolinensis. Next base: position 296,565,780 of record CM051237.1, on the reverse strand, counting down.
GGCCGCTCGGGGCGGAAACAGCCGAGCGGCGGCCGGGGAGAGGAGACGCCGAGCCGCCGCCTGGCAGAGACGCCGCCCAGCCCGCACGCTGGCCAAGCGGGAGCCGCCGACGTGGGACCGAAGGACAGGTGAGTGTCTCTGGTTCAGAACAGGGCTCGTGACATTGGTCCGTTTTAAATATACGCACTCGAATGCACTCAAATTTGAGGGCAAATTCTTTCTGAGCACTGAGAACAACGGGTAAAGCCGATTATTTTTCTTCCGCTTACTACAGGTCCTTCTCAAAAAATTAGCAGATAGTGCTAAAGTTCATTATTTTCCATAATGAAATGATAAAAATTATACTTTCATATATTTGAGATTCATTGCACACCAACTAAAATATTTCAGGTCTTTTTTTGATTTAATACTGATGATTTTGCCATACAGCTCATGAAAAACCCCAAATCCTATCTCAAAAAATTAGCATATCATGAAAAGGTTCTCGAAACGAGCTATTAACCTAATCATCTGAATCAACTAATTAACTCTAAACACCTGCAAAAGATTCCTGAGGCTTTTAAAAAAGCCCGGCCTGGTTCATTACTCAAAACTGCCATCATGGGTAAGACTGCCGACCTGACTGCTGTCCAGAAGGCCATCAATGACACCCTCAAGCAAGAGGGTAAGACCCAGAAAGAAATTTCTAAACAAATAGGCTGTTCCCAGAGTACTATATCAAGGCACCTCAATGGGAAGTCTGTGGGAAGGAAAAATTGTGGCAGAAAACGCTGCACAACGAGAAGAGGTGACCGGACCCTGAGGAAGATTGTGGAGAAGGACCGATTCCAGACCCTGGGGGACCTGCGGAAGCAGTGGACTGAGTCTGGAGTAGAAACATCCAGAGCCACCGTGCACAGGTGTGTGCAGGAAATGGGCTACAGGTGCCGCATTGCCCAGGTCAAGCCACTTTTGAGCCAGAAACAGCGGCAGAAGCGCCTGACCTGGGCTACAGAGAAGTAGCACTGGACTGTTGCTCAGTGGTCCCAAGTACTTTTTTCTGATGAAAGCAAATTTTGCATGTCATTCGGAAATCAAGGTGCCAGAGTCTGGAGGAAGACTGGGGAGAAGGAAATGCCAAAATGCCTGAAGTCCAGTGTCAAGTACCCACAGTCAGTGATGGTCTGGGGTGCCATGTCAGCTGCTGGTGTTGGTCGACTGTGTTTTATAAAGGGCAGGGTCAATGCAGCTAGCTATCAGGAGATTTTGGAGCACTTCAAGCTTCCATCGGCTGAAAAGCTTTATGGAGATTTAATTTTCAGCACGACCTGGCACCTGCTCACAGTGCCAAAACCACTGGTAAATGGTTTACTGACCATGGTATTACTGTGCTCAATTGGCCTGCCAACTCTCCTGACCTGAACCCCATAGAGAATCTGTGGAATATTGTGAAGAGAAAGTTGAGAGACGCAAGACCCAACACTCTGGATGAGCTTAAGGCTGCTATCGAAGCATCATGGGCCTCCATAACACCTTAGCAGTGCCACAGGCTGATTGCCTCATGCCACGCCGCATTGAAGCAGTCATTTCTGCAAAAGGATTCCCGACCAAGTATTGAGTGCATAACTGAACATAATTATTTGAAGGTTGACTTTTTTTTTTATTAAAAACACTTTTCTTTTATTGGTCGGATGAAATATGCTAATTTTTTGAGATAGGATTTGGGGGTTTTCATGAGCTGTATGGCAAAATCATCAGTATTAAATAAAAAAAAGACCTGAAATATTTCAGTTGGTGTGCAATGAATCTCAAATATATGAAAGTTTAATTTGTATCATTTCATTATGGAAAATAATGAACTTTAAGCACTATATGCTAATTTTTTGAGAAGGACCTGTATTTTGTAGTAATTTTTTTGTTGGTTTGTTTTTCCTGACTTTATAATTAATGTGGAAAAGTACATTTCATTGTTCATCTTTAATCATCTTTATTTTTGCACTTTTCATTTGATATGTGTGTAATCTTTGAGTGATTTTTTTTGCAGTTTTGCTTTGTATCGCTTTACTGTACGCCTATTGTTATTAGACCCAGTTATTTGGACGGTTTGTAGATTAACAGTTCATAGTTTTGACTTTGCTCTGTGGATACATTTATATGTGAATGTGAGTGTTGCTGTAAGTGTTAGTTACAGTCAGCCCTGTTATGTGTCTTGGATCATAAGCATGCAGACAGCTTATTCTATGTAGATCTATTTAAACATGTGAATTCATACAGGGCATCAAGATAGAAAGGGGTAGCCAGCACAGCCAAAGTTATTAAAACATCCAAAAAGTATTCCAGTTATTTAAAATCAGCATGATGCCACCATGGCCAAAATTAGATTTAGAGGCTACCGTATTTTTCGGCCTATAAGACGCACCTGCCCATAAGACGCACCCAAGATTGGGAGGAGGAAAATAAGAAAAAAATATTCTGAACCAAATGGTGTACTGCCTGAGTGGCTGGGTGCAGCAGCATGCCTCAGCTGAACAGACAGAGAGTGCGGCCCCTGTGAAAGGTGATTGTTTATGGGTGATCTAGGTAAGTTTTAGACTAAGCCAAATGGGTTGCCCCATGGGTAGTAAATTGGCTGGCCATGCAGGCTTTTAGACTCCAGGGCCAGCCATTCAGGTGGTTGGTACTTAATAAAGTGTACACCCAGCATTTTCACTATCCCGGGTTCCTGGTTAGTCTCCCTGGGGCACTGTGGTTTGGATATCCTGTTGTGTAACCTTTGATTGCCAGTAAAGCTCACCTTTTCCCAGTCCTACAGCACATGCGCGATCAACACAACATCACTTACATCATTCGGCAGTGTGTGGCCATGGCAGCAATTCAGAAAGGGATGCAAGTGATGCAGACACTGGCCACGCATGCACTGTGGGCTTGTTTGACAGCTAAGAACACAGGCAAGGGGTTTCACACATCAGGACATCCCAATTTGGGATGCCCCAAGGGAAAGGGCATCAGCCAACTCAAAGACTCCAGGTCAGTTTTGGTCCACTTGTACAGTTATTAAAGTGGACCAACACCCAGATTCCCAGGCCGATCCAATCCCTCCCCGTGGGGTATCCAAATTTGGGATGCCCTAAAGGAAAGGGCATCAGCCAACTCCAGGTCAGTTTTGGTCCACTTGTACAGTTATTAAAGTGGACCAACACCCAGATTCCCAGGCCGATCAAATCCCTCCCCGCGGGGCATCCAAAATTGGGATGCCCTGCTGTGTGAAACCCCCCAGGACGCCCGCTAACCTTACATTACTCCCGGTCCAATGGCACATGCGTGGGACGCATCTTGCGCTTCTCTCTAGCAGGGCGCGTGCCATTTGTGAATGGCCAGCACGGGTGCGCTCCCTGTTAGAGGGAAGCACGAGATGCGGCTGCCATTGTGCTCAGAGCCGCTGAGCTTTGACGCGCATACCTCAGCGGCTCCGAGCGCGCAGATTGGATGAGCGCCCGCGCATGCACCATAGGAGCGGGGTGAGGTGAGTTGAATCAGGCGATCTGGGGGGTTTCACATAGCAGGGCACCCTAATCCAGGGAAGTGGGCCCAAAACCCAGAATAGTAAAATTCCTGGGTGTTGGTCCACTTTAACGTCCAGGTGATTTTCTTACTAACATTAAAAGCTAAGATGACAACTACCTGCTTTTCCTTTAAAACTGAGGAAGAAGACTGCAGCCTGCTATGGAAGATTCTAAGATTCACACTGCTGACAGGACTCTCAGCACGTTGTCAGTGTCTCTCCTCTCTTCTCATCTCCCTCCTCTCCTCCCCCTCGCTCCTCTCCCCCCTCCCCTCTGTTCCTCTCCTCTCTGGTATGAGTCAGCCAATGAGAAGTGTCTCGGCCGGCTAGGAGTGACGTCAGCTCTTCACAGACACAGCTCACTAGTTCTGGACAGCACAGCCGTGATTCCAGCATGTCTCCCTCACTGAGAGACATAGCTATGCGCCCACCCTCCCTCCTCTATCCCGAGGCTACTGACATGGGAACCCACACAGCGGCCAGACACCAGGTAGGATCAGCTCCTGTTGGTGACTTTGCTGGCGCCCCCCCCCCCCAAACCTGCCTGTGTAACAGATCGGATGTTTCTAATGGCGTCCAGCCACCTATACCCGGCGGCCCCACATGCTCCAGCGCTCATTTACTGGTGCACCCCTGCCCCACAGTTGGTAAAAAAAAAGTGCATTCGCCCTATAAGGCGCATGGCCATTTTCCCCCTCTTTTTGGGGGAAAATTAGTGCGTCTTATAGGGCGAAAAATACGGTAATTAAAGACTAGCGCTATGTATTGCCATGTGAGCGTCTGTGTAGCGGTGCTTAGAGCAACCGCTAGTAGACGCTGCAAGTGGGTGTTGGGCGCTGTGACCTAGCTTAGTGGCTGGACAAGTGATGATGTAGTATCTTGTCCATCATTAATAAATGTGATGTCTACAGGGCACTGTAGAAGCGATCTCCCTGATTCACTGCAGAGCCAATCGAGGATGCTAGGTGGTGTCCCGAGACTATGCTACATCTAACAACAGGACAATGCTGCAGCGAATGATAGGTAGCACCAGTTAAGTGTGTCCGGCACTCAGCGCTGAAGCCCATATTTAAGAAAAAACTACACACAACCAGTGTCGGGGCTCTAAAATTGGGCACTCTAGCATCGAGCGCCAGAAGCTATGTGATAAAAGTTTCTAAACACATACACACCAGCACCAGAGCGAAAACATATGGAATGGCATTGTTTTAACACTGACGATGACACTGCAATGGCTTCTGCACATACAATTCTGCATAAAATTAAAAAAAAAAATTACAATGAAAGTGTTTGTTTGCTGGCCAGGAGAGGTCACACAATGATTTAAACTAAAAATAAAAAAAAAATAGCAAAACGTTATGTATACACAACCAAATAAAACACCATTGAAATGTATGGGAGAGCACTACTGAGCAACAGGTGCTACATGGCGCCAGCGCTTTACACTGAGCCACTGCTAGTAACACATGTGACGCTACATGACGCTTTTAGAGGTGCTCACCAGATTGACTTTCTTAAATGTGATTTACACATACTGCACCCGGCGTTCACCGGACGCTATGTGGCGCTACGTGGCACAACCTGGCGTTAGCGTTTCTTAAATAACCCCCAAAATCACAGCACAACCCAGACCTGAGCAGATAAGGCAAGATGAGGCACGTTTCGGACCCACCTTGCAGTTTTTAGGACTATGAGGACTAATGATTGAACTCGAACCCCATTGAAGTCAAAGGGGACCTGGACTTTGGGGCCCAAAAATGGCTGTAAAATGAGGGTAGTAAGGACTAGAGGGTTGAAAATAGAGGGGGACACCATGGCGACTGGCCTGCACAAAATGGGCTAGGGTAAGTACTTAAAATATTAAATAAAAATAATTGATTAAATACATCAATTAAAAAAATAAACAATAACATATTTTTTCAAGAGTATTTGAGGCCAATTTGAGGGTAACAACAGTGTCAGGCCCAAGACCTAATTATAGAGTAAGCAAATTTATTATGATTGTATAATGTATAGTCCAAGACCTGGGTGAGGGGTCTCTCAGACTGTTTTGTGTATTCCAGCTTTATGGGGGGTTCTGTTTGTGGTACTTACTTCTTTGAAGTCAAAAGTCTTTAAAGCAGCAGGATGTGCTGTCGCTGGACCCACCATAAAACCAAAACTGATAAGGGACCTGGGAGAGAAATGCCCTCACCAGGTGGGGTCAGAGGGGAGGGTGGATGAAGCTTTTCCCTCCTAAATTTAGCTAATAAAGCCTAATGCTAAGGACATTCTAGAGAGAAATCTCTGACACAAGCCTGTGGCAAAAACGCTGGACATAAGAACTTAAGCACCAGCTGGAGACACTCACAAGGACTGCTACGCCATTATACTGTAAGGACTTTCTGTTTATTTGCAGAACTGATCTTTGCTGTACTCTTATGTATTTTTGTACCTGTGTCATTTGTTTCTGTATATTACCTCTAGCACTGTGATACCTTTTTATCAGATTAAATGTTTAATTAATCAGCTCTGGCCTTTGATCTCTAAATATATGAGCTCACCTTTCTGAAGGAAGCTCTGGTGAAACACGTTTATCAAAGGGTTAATTTTGTGACTTGCTGGGACTAGTAGTGCATACCCAGGGGTCTGGTGGCTTTAACTCTTGCACCATCACACTCTCTCTAGCATCTTGTCTGGGCTGATAGAGTGCGATCGTGACAAACAGTATGATTGACATGCAGAAAAGAGGCAAAGGAAAGTACTCAAAATAATCACAGAAAACTATAAAAATTAAATAAAGAAAGAAATGAATAAATTCATCTATATCTATCTATCTATCTATCTATCTATCTATCTATCTATCTATCTATATATATATATATATATATATATACAAAAATAATAGGATATTTACATCAATAAATAAATATATACCAAAATATATTCATATATACATCAATAAATAAATCTATATATATATATATATATATATATATATATATATATATATATATTCACACATCAAAAAATAAATATTAACATTAATATATATATATTGTGAGCAATTGGGGCGAACAGCAGTGACACGGACCACAGTTCCTCAACAGAAAAACAGGTTTATTGAGAAATAAAGTGTTCAAAAGCAGAATATCTCTCACTTCAGAGGTTGCAGCAACAACACAATAAATCAATGTGGTTACTTCACCAATTCAATGTAAGTCCAGGGCTTGTTACTTCAGCAAGCTGCAATTCCAGGGTAATTCCAGGCACACAAGCCCTCCGCTGCTCATCCCCACAAGTCCAAGTTTAGGGGTCGCAGAAGCCAAGTCCTTCGGCTTCAATTCAGTTCTTATGTTCACCACTGTGCAGAGCAGCCTGGGCTCCTTCCTTCAGGCTGGTCAACAGACAACTGACAGGCTCAGTGGCACCTTTTTATTCAGGCTTCCCCTGCAATCAGCCTGATCACCTGTGCAAGGCCTGAGATCAGGGAACAAACCTGAAAAGGATTGGGGAAAGTGACCTAGGTCCTGAAAACCCGGCATGGATCGTGCCTGATACAGCCTAGCAGGGGAGAAATACACACCATTTATGACATTTCTATACACTTTACCACAATATATACATAAATAAATTAAAGTATTGCATTTTTTACATGTGTCAGAGGTTGGGGGGGTGGAGGTGGGTGTGGTTTAAGGGTAAGAGATGGAGGAGGAGGTAGCAAACACTTTAACCAGTCACTCAGGTGCTAGCACAGCCAAGTCCCGTGGGATCCACGCCTGGTTCATCTTAATGTAAGGATGTCCAGGTTGGCTGTGGATAGGCCAATCCTCTTGTCAGTAATGACACTCCCTGCTGTGCTGAACACACGTTCTGACTGGACACTTGCCGCAGGGCGGGTCAGCAGCTTCAAGGCATGGAGGCAAGCTTTGGCCACGTGTCCAATTTACTAACCCAGAGGTTGAACGGGGAGGAACCCATCACTTAGTAACAGGAGACACATAGACAGCTAGTCATCCACCAGGCCTGTGGTATCAGATGATGGAGGATGCGAACAATGCAATGAAAAGTTGTTCCACATTGTGGCCATGCTAATCCTCCCCTGTGAGGTGCTGCCAGCCCCTGCTGTGTTGGCAATTTGTTCCTCCTACTCCTTCTTGTGCCACCATTGAGCCCTCAAAGTCAGCTGGGAACTCTTCCAGTAGTGCGTCCACCAGTGCTACAGCAGCAGGGTGGGAACCCTGTGAGCACATGCTATGTACTTCACGGAGCAGCTCCAGCATTACTGGATAATGGGCTAGGAAGCTCTGCACCACCATGTTGAGCACATGCGCCAGGCAAGGGATGTGCATCAACCCAGTTCGGCCCAAGGCTGTTACAAGTCCCATGGTTGCACACCACCTTACCGGGCTTCAGGTGCAACGGCAGCAGCCACTGATCTGTCTAGTCCTGGATGCCGGTCCACAGCTTCTGGGCAGTGTGGGGGCTGTCACTTAGTCAAATTAGTTTTAGCACTGCATGCTGCTGTTTTCCCATGGCAGTGCTCAAATTGGTGGTTCAGAGGCTGTGCTAACAGCTGGAGGAGGAAGCAGAGGGGTAGAAGGCTACAGGGGGCATTTACTGAAGTCCTGTAATCCTGGGTGGTGGAAGGATCTGCACCACAGTGCTTCCCGCCTCACTCCCAGCTGACCATGTGGGCCTCTACCTGGCGAAATGGGAGCAATTCAAAGGCCAGCAATGATGTGAAATGCTCGCATTCCAGGCCAGGGCTCGTGGGTGAGATGGGCCTAACTTCAGCTTTCTCACCAAAGTTTGCGGGATGGAAAGCTGAATGTTTCCCTGGGATCATGTGGACTAGCTTGGTGGTGGTGCTGCTGCTGCTAGAGGTGGTGGGGTTCCCACATTCTCCCCTTTGGAGGGAGACAGGTGGCCATGTTGTTGGGGAGGTGGGGCTGGAGGCTGAGAAAGAAGAAGACTGTTTGCAGGTTTTTCTGGTAGTTCTGACACTGCAGCTCATGTTTTGTTTGTAGATGCTTTGTCATGTATGAGGTGCATAGATGACCGGGGTGCCCCCGGGGAAACGACCAAAACCCAGGATAGTCAAAATCCTGGGATTTGGTCCACTTTAAATGAAAAGGTGGGTTAAGGGGGCACACAAAACTCTATGCTTATAGCTTCTTGTAGGAGAAGGGGATACACCCTAGTGCCTAAAGGAAGATGTGGGTTAAGGGGGCACACAAAACCCAGTGCTTAAATGAAAATGTGGGTTGAGGGGGCACTCAAACCCCAGTGCTTAAATGAAAATGTGGGTTAAGGGGGCACCCAGACCCCAGTGCTAAAATGAAAAAGTGGGTTAAGGGACACGCAAACTCTGGTGCTTAAAGGCAGATGTGGGATAAGAGGGCCCACCCCAGTGCTTAAAGGAAGATGTGGTTGAAGAGGGAACACAAAGCACAGTGCTTAAATGAAAAGGGGGTTAAGGGGGCACCAAAACCCCAGTGCTTAAATGAAAAGGGGGGTTAAGTGGGCACCAAAATCCTGGTGCTTAAATAAAAAGGTGGGTTAAGGCCGCACAAAAAATCCCAGTGCCTAAAGGAATATGTCGGTTAAATGAAAAGGTGGGTTAAGGGGGCACCAAAATCTCATTGTTTAAATGAAAAGGTGGGTTAAGAGGGCACACAAACTCCAGAGCTTAAATTTAAAAGTTAGTTAATGGGGCACCCAAACTTCAGTGATTAAATGAAAAGGTGGGTTAAGGGGACACCAAAACCCCATTGTTTAAATGAAAACATTGGTTAATGGGGCGCACAGAACCCAGTGCCCAAAGGAATATGTGGGTTAAGGGGGCACCCAAAGCCCAGTGCTTAAATAAAAAGGTGGGTTAAGGTGGCACCTAAACTCCAGTGCTTAGAGGCAGATGTGGGATAAGGGAGCACGCAGAAACCAGATTAGGGGATACACCCCAGTGCTTAAAGGAAGATGTGGGTTAAGGGGACACACAAAACCCAGTGCTTAAATGATAAGGTGGTTAAGGGGGCACCAAAACCCAAGTGCTTAAATGAAAAGGTGGGTTAAGGCCGCACACAAAACACAGTGCTTAAATGTGGGTGGGCATGGCTGTGGTTGCTAGGCAAGGAAGGCTATGTAGCCAATCAGCCTTTTTCCGTGTTCTGGGACAAACACCAACCCTGTTCACACATTTCAATTTGAAATCTGTGTTCGGGACTCCGAACCCACAAAGTTTGCCACGGATCCAAACTTTGCAGGTTCAGCCCCACTCAACACTAATGAGGATGAAAGCGGATCCAAAATGCGCAAGATTTTATGTCATTTTGGAAATTTTAAGAACTTTGGCTGTGCTGGCTACCCATTTCTATCTTGATGCTTTCTGAGGACACAAGGAGTCCCAGCCTAGCACTTACAACCAAGAGGCTAGCAAATTCCACACAAATAAATTAGATCAACGAGTTTTTTCCTGGTGCAATTTCTCGTTCTCGAATTTAATAAGCAGAAATAAAAAAAAACATAGCATTTAGGGTTGATGAATCGCACATAGTAATCTAATTTTCAATTTCCTTCCTGTACGTCCAATGTATTGAAGTCCACATGGACACTATAACATATAGGCAACACATTCTGTATTGCATGTAATCAAAGATTTGGTTCTATATTATTTGGTTGTTACCTGAGATGTAAATGTGGTTATTTTTTATCTGTTGAAGTCTGACATGCTTTACATTTTCCACATTTATGAAACCCCCCGTTGTACCCAAAGAAATTGCCTTTGTGGGGGTCAACAAAGTTCTTTGTTATTCTGTCTGTAATTATGGGAGCTTTCTCTGGTAAGTAAGCTCCTAATACACTATCACCTTTAAAAATATGCCAAACATTTTTCCCTATATCTTTGTGTTGGGCGCTATAGCCTGTCATAAAGGCATATTCCATCTTACTGTTGAAACCCCTGTTCTCACCTCTATTTCCTTTCAAAGGATAATTTCTGTCCCTTTTTCTAACTGATTCTAGTTCTCGTTAGCTTTTCTTCAATCATTTTTCTGCAAAAATAACTTTTCTCTCCGATACTCTGAGCCGGGAGCTTGCTCTGTGTGTGCAGGCGCCATGGGGAAGAAGCAGCAGCAGCAGATACAGCGAGGATAATGGGAAAAGCGTGAGCAGAGGAAGCAGCGGGCAGGGATCAGTTGCCCTTCCTGCCCGCCTGCTTCTCCTCCATCTTCTGGCCTCCTGCGGCTGTGGCAGCCTGTCCAGCAGCACGGGAATGATGGAAAGGTGAGTTCCATTTTTCCTTTTTTGTTCACATTCGCACAATAATACGCCCCAACATTTCCTCCCCACTTTTGAGGAAAAATAATAATAATATAGACTGAAAAAGAAGTTTACTGCCCCATGCTAATAGAGAGAGGTCTCTCAAACTTGTAACCCAGTGAACAGGGCTGCAACATCGCTCGCTCGAGGGGGGAGGTGCGCAGGTCAAAGCACTTTTCGGTTGTTTTCATGGATTTCTCCCGATGATGATGGGTGAGGTTGGGAGGTTCTCAAAGACCTGCAACCTGACCATTGCCATTTGCTGCAGTGGGTGGGGGAGGCTCCTAATTGTAAATAGGATTTTTATTTATTTGGGTGAAAATATTTCTTGCCAATTGAAATAAGTTTCACATCATTTTAGGATCTGTTGCTTCATTTAATGTTTGGCCCACAACTAAATTACAACGCAGCCCATAGATGTCTGTGGGCAGTGCAGGTAAAGCGCATGTATTGCACATTACCTGTGCTGCATTGCGCTTTAGGTACATACTCACCTCTGCGTGTTTAGGGGTTCTCACTGAGTTTTCTGCCACCAGATTTAACGGCCTGGGTTAAGCCAACTCTGACAGGTTCTTCCACGTGGTCCTCCACTACCAAGTTGTCCTTCTGCCTCAGCTATCCTCACCAATGCAGCTACCACCAGCAAGACCTCTCGCTGATGCTGCTGCCATTGCTCCAGGTGCTGCCGTCACTTACCTCCCCCTCCTTGACTGACCAAAAACAATGGCTGGTGCAGGTTGCCACCACACTACCACAGCACAGTATACAATAGTGTGGAAACGCACAGTGTGAAATGTGACTAGAGGTATTTTGAAATCTTATTTTTGTAGGTAACTAAAATTCGCTCTTCAGTCTATATATTTTGTTTACCCATTGCAAGAACTCATTTAGAGAGGAAAAGAGACATTATGCCAAGCTTTAGCGATACTATACAATCCCTATTCCTGTAGTCATGTCAGCTATTCTGCAGGCAGAGATAGGTCATTATTCTGCCAGCCAGCTATTCTGCAGGCAGTGTACTCTGCCTGAAGAAGTGACTTTAGGTCACGAAACGCGTAGCAGGGATTCTGGGGGTCCCAGTGGTTGGTCCGCACATGGCACTTTGTTTGGCAAGTAAGATAATATTATATGTATTTTGTTTGTGACTTACACCTACCTCTTTCCTAGTAATTGTTGTATTGTTTTATGTATATATATATATATATATATATATATATATATATTTGGGATCTGATGCACTTTGGAAGCACTTGACACTTTATGGATTGTTTTGTGAAGATAGTATTATTGATTATTTATTAATATATTAGGTTCCTCCACTGGCCACATTAGAATCTGACCCCCTCGCCCCTCATTTGATGGCAGTCTACATATGTGGTACATGTTTTTAATAGTTTTTAATATGTCTTGATAATGTGAGAATTTAATAATTGTGAAATAAATTGGATATGAATTATACTAAATGGAGTGCCTTTGTTAGTCTCCGGTTATTGGTGCCATCCAGTATTCTTGTTTGGTAAACAGTGGAAAAAGATATTAAACACACAATGATGGCAAAAAGACATGAGTATCCGGAAAAGCAAGTCCAACAAGTAGCTAACAGCTTGCAAGATGAACACAAGGCACAGTGTTTATGCAGCAGAAAAGAGCAGCTAGCAGCTAAACTAGTTGCAGCACCAGTTTCAAACTCTTACAGAAACTTCAGATGTCCACTCTATGTGCACCTACGGAACGTGTGGCTTATTGGTGATGTGTGTTTTGCTGAATTGTGGTTATTCCTGTCTGGCTTTTCTGGTCTCCTTAGTATATAAGGGTTTTTATGAGATGTTTCGTTTGGGTTGGGTACTAGTATGTTACTTATTTATTGACAAAACTGGAGGGCCCCACTGACCCCACAAAACCAGGACAAAACGGCACCACCAATGCAAGGTTCTAATCAAGTAATCACTAATTTATTTTACAAGATACATGTAGACAAAAGACATATTAAAATACCATTAAAATACATGAGACCTAAATGACCAGCAGGGGGCACTGTGGGTTAGCAAGTCCTCCAATATACATATGTACATCCACTATACACCATAACAAATATATACTGTGATTTCAGTCCTCATAATATACATATCTACAAAAAGTGCAAATGATCAATTGTGCAAATCTCCGCAATAAAGTGCTCTACAGTGCTAATCTACCTATAATAACTATTGAGGACAGCCAAGTGAGAAAAAAAGAGAGAATCAAAACAATCAATATATGTGCCATGTATATTATCAGCTAGAGATCAGTCCACTCAGCTCTAACTGCTATCAGGAGTCTACAAGCACGTACTGATATAACTATTAAGGAGGCCAATAAAGGCGGAAACATTGTGATAATGACAAGTGACTTTCCTGGATTTAAGCATTGCCCTCATGGAGGACGGAGCGGTGGAGACGGGGTTATACCGGAAGGAGACCTCGGTAAACGCACTCTTGCATTTTGACAGCTTTCATGCTGCCAGCTTGAAGTGTGGGATACCGGTGGGACAATTCCTCCGAGTTCGCAGGAATTGTTCAAAGGATGGAGAATTCCTTGTCAAGCCAGAGACCTCTCAGATCGATTCCATAGGAGAGGGTACCCGAGACGGGTGGTAAAAAGGGCTTTACAACGAGCCAGAGATACTCCCAGAGAGGGGCTCTTGATCCCTAAGAAGAGACATTGCGACCGTACAGAGTTTTAAGGGCACGTTTGGGTTTGGAGCACGGGGTCCTCAAATTATTTGCTAGCCCAACTAAACCATTGGGTTGAAGTGTTACACATTGTTCCACCAGTGGATTTAAGAAAGTCTGTTTGAATATCCGACAAGAAGTTCACGGCTTTGAAGACGTGTTGTTTTTGGACCTTCAGCGCTGGAAGTCATTGTTCCTAACGACTGTGATCTGTTATGCCTTGGGGATGCCTTTATATGTAGCCTGGTTAGATACAATGCTGTGTTAAGGTTAAGCTTGCTGTATTATTCCCGGCTGGATTGTTTTTTCACTTTGACTGCATATAATAACGTCTATGCACCAGTCCAGTGGACCGGGGCTATGGAGTCAGTTTTATGCCAAGGCTCCCCTTAATATATGTCAGGTATATTCACTGTTGTGTAGGGGTTAGGTGGTTGCCCCCCTTTTCCCCCTTGTTTTCCCCTCCCCCCTCTTCCTTTCTCTCCTCTGGGGTCTACCTGATGTAGGAAATTGGGGGTTGGATATATCTTTTAGTAGGTTTGGTTGGGGGGTTACATTGCTCTAGAATAGTATATAGCTCCCATTGCTGACGACAGTGCTTATAGGTATTATGGGATCTCCATGTATTATGATGCAGTAAATTGCCAATTTATTTAATTATTAAGGTTAGGTACTGATAGTTTTTGTATGTCATGTATTTATGTATTATGCCTCCTTAGATGTGCCATCCCCTCATACCTACCGCGCTCCATTTTTGTCTGGTGCTCCCGGCGGCCGGTGTGGCGCCCACCCCTGCGGCAATGTTTTTTTTTACACTGCCCATTTCCTTTACATCAGAATGGGGTGGGTCCGCTGACGCACTTCCGGCTGGAGTGCGTCGGGCGGCCCTGGCCTCGTTTTCGGTCATGGGGCCGCTGGCGCACTTCCAGCGGAGGTGCACTCAGCGGTGCTGCAGCGTGCAGTTTCTGATTGGCGCGGGAGCGTGTTGGGTCAGTATTTAGAGGGGCATAGGGGGGATAGTTAGCATTACTTGTGGCCCAGATGAAGTAACGGTGATCCGTTACGAAACACGTCGGCTGGAGTGGGGTGAGGTGCTGAGTGGACTGTTCTCTGGCTGGTAATATACATGGCACATATGTTGATTGTTTTGATTCTCTCTTTTTTTCTCACTTGGCTGTCCTCAATAGTTATTATAGGTAGATTAGCACTGTAGAGCACTTTATTGCGGAGATTTGCACAATTGATTATTTGCACTTTATGTAGATATGTATATTATGAGGACTGAAATCACAGTTTTTTTACATGTAAGGGATTAGGGATGGGCAAACCCATTGAAATTCGGGTTCGATAAGTTCGGCCAAATTTGCCGCTAAAGTTTGTTCGGGTCCCCAAACCCCGAACCTGAACCCGAACCCTATTGAAGTCCATAGGAACTTGGGGGCCCAAAAATGGCTATAAAAAGTAGGTAACAAAGGCTAGAGGGCTGCAAATTGGGGGGGGGGGGCACCAGAGCAATTGCCCTGCACAAAATGGGGGGAGGAAAAGTATTCAAAATAATAAGAGAAGACAAAAAAAAAAAAACATAAAAAAGTCAGAATTTGAGGATGCCCTTAAGACTCTTTTAGTAAAACATTTAAAACGGAAAAAATACAATTTAAAAATAAAAAGATCAGCATATTGATGGTTAGATAAAAATTGTATCTAACCAAAAATGGCCAAAAAAACCTGCAGACAGTTTTAATGTAAAATGGGATGCATTTAAAAGACGCATTTAGTAAAACACTTAAAAGTGAGAAAATACAATTGAATGGAAAAAGTCAGGCTAATCTTCAAGGTAAAATAATTACCAAAAAAGCAGCCCATCAACCAGCTTTTTTGTGTTCTTGTCTCGCACCGAACCTAGGCACAGACTTCTGACTGAAGTCCATGCCTGAGCCCTGGGACCAAATTCATCACAAATCTGAACTTTGCGTTTCAGGTTCACCCATCCCTAATTATTATATTGATTAGATTGCGCGTTATGATATTGTTGCACTTTATCTATCCGGATCGCAGGCAGGGTATAGCTTTATTTATTCATCCATTTGTTTATTCATTCACTTTGTATACTTTGGACTGTTCTCCCCCATTTCTACTTGTTATATTGTTGGTGTGCTATGTGTGTTTTTGTGTATTGAAGGTGGTTTTAACTTGTTCTTGTGTCTTATGTGATATGTTTAGTTAAAAAAAACTGTCAAAGATCTTTTAATTAATGCTGTGCCTCCCTTCCCTGCCTCCTTGTTTCGTCTTTTGTGGTTTCATTGTGGCGTATATAGTGGGTTATGAAAGCATATGACAACACAACACACCAAACTCAGTCGGTTTGCCGTAATGTTGAATATTGGGTGAGGAGTCGCTATTTGTCAGGTTTCGTGCTGTATGGGAGCGCATGATAGCGACTGGCCATAGCAACCGGCTCCCACCATATTCATTAACAAATTACACTCAAAAAATTCTTGCGCTGTAAAATGCATGTTTAAACCCCAGAGCGCTGGCGGCGATGGGTTAAAAGTAGTTTTTTAACCCCCAAACAACCATATTTTTGGAAACCAAAAAAAACAAGTTTTTAAAATAATTTTGTAATATGAATACATTAATATCAGACCTGTAATATCAATGTACATTTTTTTTAATATTTTTTTTTACCTTTAAAAAATTATCTAAAATGGCAGAAGTGGTCACAGAATTTTTCACATTAAAAAAAAAAAAAAAACATTAATAACAATTAATTATGAATATTTAAAGATTGTTTCATTGAAATGCATTGGAGAGCGCCAGGAAGCGAGAGGTCATACCTGTCGCTTTTCAAGGTCGGCCGCTGGCGCTGTGGGCTGAGGCTGGAATAATGATGAATGAGTGGCTATCTGGCGCTATCTCAGTCGCTAAGCAGGACTGGCTTGATAAATGTGTGATTGTGGTGGGGAGCCGGCGTTCTCGTGGCGGGGCCCGTCATTACCGGTCGCTCACCAGTCGCTACCTGTCGCTATCCCTTGTTAAATAAGGACCAAAGATATATGTAACATTATGTGACTAATGTAAAATTTCCATTTTAATTTATTTTGACATCACCACAAACATTATTTAGCAGATTTCAGCCCCTACGCTTAACACTCAGATTTCATCTTTTTGTATAAATGTTATTGTTGAATTATTAGGTCATTTGTTGCCATCTAGTGGTGTTATCTATTATTGTTTTCAAATGTTCTGTTATGCTAGGTTCCCACCAGAGTGTTATGATGCGATCAATTACAATAGTGATTGTACAGCTATTTCCTAGCGACTACCAGTCAGTGGACTTAGATCACAATCAGTCAATCAGTTTGTTGATTGCTGTTTAATTGCAATCACATATAGAAAATGGCCCATAGACTTATATGAATTGTCTGAACGTACATGTAGGCCTTAGACCAGGGGTTCCCAACCTTTATTCATCAAGTAGCACTTTCCATTTTCCAGTTTTTCAATTACCACCTGGGTGGTGCATATAGGTTGTAATCAATTTACAGTGTATGAAAAGCACATAAAAATTCCCATAACTTATTTATCACCTTTTTGTTGTCATAAATCTTATGGAGTAAATCAAGCTTGAGTAAAGTTTGGATGGCAGCACATGTGTTGGGTACATATCAGTCTGCAGTCCTGTCAAGTACCACCTAATAGGAGCTCGAGTGCCGCCAGAGAACCCCTGCCTTATACTGTTAAGGCTAAGTATAATATCAGCTTCTTAACGAGCATATCTGGTCAGATTTTAAAAAAAAGCTGGAGTGCGCATACGCGCGGATCGTGAATGGCAGCGGCTTGAGTCGGCATCGCGCCGGGCGGCCAGATAACGGGGGAGCGGTGTATAATCCAGCGCGCTTTACTGAGTGGACCTGTGCGGCGGCAGTTGCGAGGGTCCCGATGAGCCAGCGGAGGTATCAGATCGCAGTGGGCAGGCGTGGAAAGGTGGGTGTCGGCCTCAGCAGCGCGGATCCTAGGCAGCCAAGATGGCGGATGAGCTGTCCATCGCAGACCTCGAGGAAATTGAAAGCAGCGAGGCGTCCTTCAGAGCAAATGAGGGGGGGAGACTCAGCCCCCAGCTTGCAGAGGTACAGTCTGAGGTTAGTTCAGCACTTCTTGCCCAAATCGAGAATATGTTACAGAAAGCCCTCTTGTCCAACACAGCTGTATTAAAGGAGCATATGTCTAAGGGATTAGATAAAGTGACTTTAGGTTTGCAGTCCCTTGATACCAGGTTGGGGGAGGTTGTGTGCGCGCAGGAAGCCCTGGATTCTGAAGTACATCAGCTGAAAGTGGCGAACTCTGTTTTGACAGCAAGGCTTGAAGATTTTGAAAATAGAGACAGAAGGTCTAATCTTAGAATTAGAGGCCTCCCTGAACATATAGAGGACGTGTCATCTGCAGTTACTGCCCTGTGCCAAGAGTTGGTTCCTGGTATTCCTGCTGATCGATTGGAATTTGATCGTGTGCGTAGGGCGCTGGGCCCTCGTAGGCAACCTAATGATTCTCCCAGGGACATAATAGTTAAATTTCATTTCTTCAGAACCAAAGAAATGATACAAAGAGCTTTGCGGCAAGCATCTACCCTTTCATTTCAAGGTCATGCCTATCAGATTTATTCGGACCTCTCCACCACCACTATTGCTAAAAGGAAAGAGCTGAGACCGCTTCTAGTTATTTTGCAGGAGCGCAACATAAAGTATAAGTGGGGTTTCCCCTTCCGCATATCCTTCTCCTTTAAAGAGGTCTCCTACTCAGCGGTTTCAATGGATGAGTTGAAATCCCATATGATTTCTGCTGGTATTTTGAGATCGGCGCCGACCATTTCGCCTAGATGTATGGAAGACTCGCCCAAGACGCAACGTGCAGGAAAGAGGCAACGCCAAGGCAGTCGTATATTGGGAAGCAGTTCTTCCCTGGCTTTTAAGGATGGATGAACAGTGCTTGTAGTTCTTTGGTTTCCTTAGTCACAGTGTTAGCTCACGAGGCATAGTCACTAGAACGTTTACATAAATCGCCTGTGATGTTAATTAAACTATACAGTATCTATACGTAAAAACCATAGGAGGAGATCCCACAATCCCCCCAAAAACGCCAGCAAAACAGCACCATCCAATTAAGGAGTACAAAAATAACCTATTTATTTTTAATCATAAATCATGGATCACATATTACAGACATTTAAAAGCATCTAAAAGGTCATGCAGTGACCACCAGGGGGCGCAAACCGCCGGCTCTTTTCTATTATCCTGTGCCAACTAATACAACCTCTATATATCAATCATAATAGTGCCTTTATCTAACTACAAAACATTTAAAGTGCTACGTGCTAAGTGCTATATAATTACATAAGAGGACCGCCAAGAGCGGAAAAAGCAAAACAGACCAAAACCATATCACATGTGAGACAGTACATTACCCATACACTTGGCCAGCCTGTCGGTGTGTCCCCCTGCCCCTATAGATACACGGCCAGTGTAGCACATCCCAAATACTAGTTAGTGCGGCCATAATTCTTGTTAATTAAACTATACAGTATATTTAAGTAACTTTAAGTACATTACCCATACACTTGGCCAGCCTGTCGGTGTGTCCCCCTGCCCCTATAGATACACGGCCAGTGTAGCACATCCCAAATACTAGTTAGTGCGGCCATAATTCTTGTTAATTAAACTATACAGTATATTTAAGTAACTTGTTGCTGAGCCCATCAGGTTGCCTGACTTTCTTTGTTACAATGCATGTTTTAGTTACATTATTCTGCTCTCTTTTATATAATGTTGCATGCGATTGTGTGTGCCAGTTTGGTCACCCCCTGTGGCCGCCGGCAGATGCATGACGCACTCCTATTACTTTTTTCCACGCAATTTATTCTTTTTTGTTAGTTCTATTTCAAATTTACCAGCTTTGTTGGCCCTGCTATACCCAAGCAGGGTCAATTGTTCGTTTAGTCTATAAATAGATCCCACTTAGGGGATCCCCTACCTTCCCTTCCCTTTTTACCCCCTCCCTGTTTCCTACTTCCTTTTTTTTTGTTGTTGTTTTCACCTTTTTTCTTCTTCTTTGGCTCATTTGCTTTACCCTCTCTTCTTTTACATTTAATCTAATTTTTATAATAACCCAGCTGTATCAATGACGTCTGTATTATCTTTGAACGTTCAGGGGTTCAACTCTCCGTACAAGAGAAGCACAGCCTTTAGGAAGTTTAAAGCTCTCCACCCTGATGTGATCTGTCTGCAAGAAACACACTTCTCGAGGTCCTCCAGACCTAAGTTCTTTGATGCGGCATATCCTCAGGTATTTAATGCATGTGCTGATACTAAGCAAAAGGGAGTATTAATAGGTTTTAGAAGGGGTACCCAATTTCATTGTAAAAGGGAAATAGTGGATCCAGAAGGGAGATACTTAATTTTGGTTGGTAATTTACAGGATGTGGAGGTCACCATCGCTAATTATTATGCCCCTAATGTAGACCAAATAACATTTTTAAGCAAGTTTTTCAAGGAAGTCTGTGAAGTGGCCCTAGGGCAGTTAGTAATATGCGGGGATTCAAACCTTGCTTTAAACCCCTTCTTAGATAAACAATCACCAAAAAGTACCCCGGTTTCCCCCAGTCTACTGCGGCATCTAAAGCCTTTAGGACATTGCTTGATAAGCATCATTTAGTAGACTGCTGGAGAGAAGCCAACCCTGGGGTGCAAAATTCCACCATTTTTCGCACCCACACGCAGTATTTTCAAGGATTGACCATATTTTTTTGGCCCAGAGGTCTCTTCCTGCAATGAGATCCGCCAAAATATTCCCAATTCCTTGGTCTGACCATGATGGCGTTGTCATTAAACTGGAGTCACTACGTTGTAGACAGGCGGGTTTTTCTTGGTCTCTCAATAATACCCTTCTGTCAGACCCAGGGATAGTGGATACTGTATCCAAAGCCATCATAGATTATTTTGAACTGAAGGAATCCCCCGACATTTCAGCGACCATTTGTTGGGAAGCCCATAAGCCCACCATAAGGGGACAATTAATCAAAATTGCATTGTATAAAAAACGGGAGAGGAAATATCTTGAAGTGGCTCAATAGGTAAAAAATGATTTGTCCCCAGCGCTACGTTCGAAACTTCATAGAGTCACGCAGGAACTGAGCCTAGCGTTGGCGGGTAAGGCGGAGAATGCTATAAAATGGGTTAGACACAAACAGTACTGTAAGGCAAATAAGCCGGATTCATTACTTGCCAGGAAACTGAAATTCCCTGATCAGTGGCATAGATCAATTAGGCTTAAGGGCAATAGGGGAATCTTAACTAGTAATCCCAAAAAGATTACAGAAATATTTGCTATCCAACTTAGTAAGTTGTATGCTTGTCCCTCTCCCATAAATCAATGCGATCTGCAAGCTTTTTTTGATAAATGCTCTTTCCCGGCACTACCAGATCAGCTATTTGAGGTACTTGAAGCTGATTTGGGGCCTGAAGAGATTGAGCATACGATCACCAAATTGAAATTAAACAAGAGACCGGGACCTGACGGTTTCTCGGCTGCTTATTATAAAGCTTTTAGCTCCATTCTAGCCCCGAAGCTAGCCAAGTTGTTTAATGCTGTGAGAATAGGGGGTTCTTTTTTCCAGGAAACCCTTCTGGCCTCGATCTCTATGGTACCTAAACCAGATACAGATCACACGATCTGGTCCAATTTTAGGTCAATTTCCTTAATAAATCTAGATATAAATATTTTCACTAAAATTCTGGCGGACAGGATGTCTGAGTTTTTGCCAAGCATGGTGCATTCTGACCAAGTAGGCTTCATTCCAGGGCGACAGGCTGGGGATAATATAAGGAGAGCTATCCCACTCTCCTTTTTAGCCAGCTCTGGACGAAAGCAATCAATGTATCTTTCGCTGGACATAAGAAAAGCCTTCGACTCAGTCTCATGGGAGTACCTTTTCTTTTTGTTGGAAAGTTGGGGTTTTGGTCCAAAATTCCTGGGTATGATTAGAGCGGTGTACGCTAACCCAATAGCTTGTGTTAAATATAATGGCTTTCAGTCTAATATGTTTCCCCTCTTGAGGGGTAATAGGCAGGGTTGTCCTCTATCTCCCCTCCTGTTCGCCCTGGTAATGGAGCCTCTGGCCCAAATAATCAGAGATTCTCCAGATATTTCAGGAATACGGGTAGGTGAGTGTCATCATAAATTATGTCTATTTGCAGATGATGTACTGCTGGTCATTTCTAATTCTCTCATATCCCTTCCCTCCCTTATGCAGATTCTTAAACATTCTGAGGCTGTATCGGGATTACAGGTCAATACACTCAAGTCTAAAGGGCTGAATATATCTGTACCCCCAGATCTCTGGGGTCAGCTGCAGGGAATCTACAGCTTTCAATGGGAAACTAAGGCACTCAAGTATTTGGGGGTTAATTTGACCAGCAGCTATGACACCCTGTTTACTGCTAATTATTCTCCTCTCCGCCAGAAGCTCCTCAAGTGGCTGTCTGATTGGAAGGACTGTGGCCTTTCCTGGCTTGGTTAAATCGCAGCTGTAAAAATGACGCTGCTACCTAAATTTTTATATTTAGCAAGGACCTTACCTGTTAGAATCCCTCCACACTTTCTGAAATTGGTACAAAGTAAGATTCTGGAGTTTATCTGGGATGGTAAGAGGCCGAGAGTTAAGAAGTCAGTCATGATGAGTTCGAAAGCAAGGGGGGGTCTGGGAGTTCCCAATGTTACAAAGTATTATCAGGCGGCTCAATTAGCCCAAGTCCTCGCTTATCACGCAACCATGGACATTCCTTCTTGGGTTCAAATTGAGGCGTCACAGTCTTTTCTCTTGCCAATAGGGGGTTTATTGTGGGTAATCCTAAAAGTGAGAAAGCATATACAGAACTCGATTTTATCCCATTCATTGAAGGTTTGGGATGCTCTTAAGTATTCGGGGGGTTGGCCTCTGCTCATTTGCCTCTGCTTCCGCTGTGGGGCAATCCCATGTCTCCTCCAGCGTTTCTGGATCCGGCGAGGTTTCGCAACTGGAAGAGGGCAGGGATTATGAGGTTGGAAGATTGTCTTCAAGGTTCAGATATAATAAGCTTCCCACAATTAAGAGATAAATTCCAATTGCAGGCAAAAGATTTATTTAGTTATATGCAAGTTAAACATTTTGTGCATTCGGTTCTGAGTGAGTCTGCGGTGACGAGTGGTGCGCCTCAATATTCTTTCTTTGAGCAACGTTGCAAGAAGGATCCTAGGGGTAGAGGGGCTATATCTGAAATTTATGATCAGTTAAATAGGGGCAGCAGTAGCACCATCTTAGGATACAGGAATACATGGGAAAGAAATCTCAACGAGAACAAGGATCAACATGAGTGGCAGGAGATGTGGAGAGCAGCATTTGGAACAGCGGCTTCCACTGCTTCTGTGGAGGCAAATCTTAAAGTTCAGTTGAGATGGTAGCTGGTCCCTAAGCAGGAGTAGATCAGGGGCTTTGTTTCAGGGGTTGTCAGGCGGAGGAGTCGTTTTATCATATATGGTGGGCTTGCGTTGTAGTAAAACGCTTTTGGGTTAAAATTTTTGCAACAGTTAGCAAATTGTTAGGTAAACATATTGCTGTGAACCCATGGATTGCCCTACTCAATAGCCCCGTTGAGGGAGCCTCTAAATTGCAGAGACCTTTAGTTTACCATATCTTTACTGGGGCCAAAATGGTGATCTCTAGATCCTGGAAAACGGAGACTTTACATTTTCGGGAATTCCAGAATAAGGTGTGTCAAATTATGGCAATGGAGAAATTATCGGCGCTTCATGAACATGGTCTGGAGAGATTTGGAGAAGTGTGGGCCCCATGGTTTCGGGTCTATATGCCAGCGGACTTCGATATGTCTTTATTGTTGCTGTGAGCTCCAATATTATCTGGGGCTCCTTAGAAGGTACTTTCTTCTTCCTCCTTTTTTTTTTTTCCTGTCCAAATCTTCCCCCACTAGACTTTCCTCTCCCCTTTTTTATCTTACCCTTTTCTGAGTTTTACCCAAATTAACAGTGGTGGAGTATTCTTTGATCTAAATTCGGTGCACAATTTGAGTTTACTGTCTCCCGGGCCTAGAGTTACTTTAGGGACTCATGGGACCCCATGTACGGGGGTTTGTTGTGTATACTATAGGTAAGTATAGATTTTCCTAAAATTTGACCAGACAAAGTTAGTCTATACAGTTCTCGCTTGATTGGGAAAAAAACATTTATTTTTGTTTAACGTTATTTCTCAGATATCTGAAGGGAAAACTGGTGTGGAAGACATCCTTATATGTAGTGTAGATAAGGTCTACTATTTTAAAAGATATAAAATGGCATTTGTAATTCAGGGACATATTTACTTTTTATGGTGCTAACATTTTTAAATTCTAACCAACCTTTCCTCTTTCTGACATAGAAAATCAATTCTGGGTGTTTTTTAGTCTCTCTGTATCATCTGCAATTATTTCCCAGTGAATTGCTTTGCCATTTACAGGTTATTCTGGTATTTAGGTAATTCCTGTGTTTAGTAAAGGCACCAGCATTTTAGAAGCCTGTCTTCCTGTAGTAAACCCTAAAGTCCTAAAAAAAAAGCAATAATACAAGCTAAAGTGCTACTTCGGAGAGAGGTCAAAAGTGGCCAGCTAGTCCTCGTAAACTGATTGTTATAAGATGATCTTAAATGTGCATGGGCATCATAAAGCCTTATTGTGGGTGAATACCTACCTGTGCTGTGTTAGGCAATGCAGTCGCAACGCAAGGGAAAATTATGGCTTTTTTTAATGGGCCATAATTTTTAATGATATCATCTATGTGCTGCATTGCGCTATGTGTTGGGAAAATGTTGCAAGCAATATTTGCAATGCAACTCATCAATAGAACAGGAAAATAGAAGTCTATGGAAATGCAAGCACAATGCAGGTTTAATGGGTTACAGGACAGTGATATAAACAAAAATATTTCTTTGTACCAGCAATAAATGAAAAACAGACAACAAATTAGGGGGGCATTTTGTGAGCCAAGTAATCATAGCAGCCAGTCCTTAGCTACTAGGAAGGGTGGTATCTGCGGCCCCACACTCAATCAGCCATCCACATTGGCTAAACATCGCCCCCATCCTGACCTTACATTGAGTTCCTCCAGAGTTGTCCTTCCTGCTATGTCTGTATTTTTATGAGGTAATCACTTCCTCATTCAGCTTTCAGTCCCCAAACTGCTAACCTGGTCTTTCGCTCAACCTTCGAGAATGGAAACACTCCCCACTTCCTCCCCAGACTTCGCTGTTGCCACAGCCACTGTTTCTCATTTTTTCTGCATCTCCAATGCTCTAATACCTTTACTAATAACATAGGAACTACAGGGTCTTTTTGAACTGATTCATGTAACTTTAACAAGGTAAGACCTACTTCTCCATTACCTCTTCATCTAACCCCCATGTTTTTATATGAAGCTTACTGTTTCCTATTACCCTTACAAATAGCTTCACACGATGAAATCTTCACCACCCTGAGCACATTTGAGCTGAACCTCAGCACCTGCCCCCCCATGGGACATAAAGATAAGCATGCTATATAGTCCCACTGCCAACTTTGACTATTAACCCTTCTAGTGCCAGCTACGTGAGTCTCACGTAGCTGCCTCTCCAACCGTTAAGTGCCAGCTACTTGAGACTCACGTAGCTGAATTTAGAGCCCCATAAAAAAAAAGTAAAAAAGATACAGACTTACCTGACCCCTCGCTTAAAAGTGCTCTTCAATAATCACCTGTTTGATTTCCGCCCCCGGGCCTCTGATCTTCAGGAGGGGGCCCGGAATAGCCCCCCCCATCTGAAAAAAAAAAAAAAAATTAAAATGACACAAACTCACCTGACAGCCCGATCGGTCTTCCCGGGTCTTCTCTTCACCAGGGGGGGCTCCGATCCCCCCCTGGATTTACCACTCTTTGGGTGAGGACCCAACAACGGGCCCTCACCGCCCTCTTCGGCCGGCGCTGGCCCCGCCCCTAGCCCCACCCACTTGTGGCGTCATCCCGCTCCTCGTATACCGGCACCCGGCTCCGATCTGTCACTTGTCGGTAGCGATCGGAGCAGGGAGGCAGGGAGGCTTTGATCTCCTTGCCTCCCACCCTTTCTGCTCCGATCACTACCGACAAGTGTCGTCTGCAGCGGCGCGGGACACTGGATCAGAGGGAAGAATAAGTCTTTTTTTTTACTTAACCCTTTGTGAACTGGTAAGGGGTCCATGAGACCTCTTATACCAGTTCACAAGGCTCTGGGACTGGCAATCACCTGCGGCTAGCGGGTGACTTGCCAAAACCCCCAGCCCCCCATTACCTGCCTCCCCAATGGCCAGGGGGGGCAGAAGGGCCCGGGCCACTTAGTGGCTATGTGGGCTAGTAGCCTGCAGGGCCAGGGGCCACCAACGCTGGCCCCTGCACCCTGTTCTACAAGCCCCCGTAGCTGGCCCGGGTCGGTAATGCTGGGTAAGGGGGGCCCTACATCATTTTTGGGGGGATTTTAAGGGTTCTGAACCCGGGAAGCGGGACCCTATGTCATTTTTTTTTTTACATTAACCCCTTTCAACTATGCAATCATATTGCATAGTTGTATCCTATCTGAAATCTCCTAAACTGCAGTTTCAGTTTGGGGGAGTTTCCTGGGCAGGAAAGGGTGTATACCAATACATATATGGTACCGTTGTAACTGGAAGAAATAGGGCTTTTCCACGCAATAAAATTTTATTAACAAACGTACATTTTTTAGCACAAAAAAAAACTACAAATTGTAAAAAATAGATTTTTTTTAATTTTTTTGCACATATTTCACCCAAAAGTA
This sequence comes from Gastrophryne carolinensis, assembly GCA_027917425.1. NCBI lineage: Eukaryota > Metazoa > Chordata > Amphibia > Anura > Microhylidae > Gastrophryne > Gastrophryne carolinensis. Next base: position 296,539,355 of record CM051237.1, on the reverse strand, counting down.
TTGAGAATACACTAAAAAAAAAGGCCAAACAAGATATTTCATGTTGAAGCCCAGACTCTGTTGAAAAAAAACAATATATAATTTTCCTGGAAAATCCCTGGAAATCCCTTCAAAAATCAAGGTTGGACATGTGTAGCGCAAAAATGTGAAAAGTACTCTGGCAACAGAGTGTGACAAAAAATCTAGGTAGGCTGGCACTTAAAGGGTTAAAGCAGGGTACTTGTAATGCACTTGCATTGTCATATACTTTACCATTTAATGAATGTGCAAAGAACACAAAAGCAGCAAAGGAGCAGCACATTTTTGATACAATGCAGCTCTGAAATGCTCACAACACTTCTGTGAAAACGTACCTTTCCCTGTCCCACAGTGCATGCGCGGGCTCTCATCCAATCAGCTCTGTTTGCACACAGATGGGGAGCCTGAGCAGTAACCTTCCTGGCTGCCCGGCCTGTCTAAATGACTATCTGCGTGAGGGGGGATCTGTGGTTATCCAGGGGTCGTTTCAAACAGTGGGCATCCTGATTTAGAATGTCCAAGGGGGAAGGTCAATGGCCAGGTCTTATAGACTTCAGGGTCGGCAACTCAGGGTTTTGTTCCACTTTAATACCTTTAGATTTTCCTGCACAGTTATTCAAAGAAGAATTTCAGTTATTTTCAGTCAGTTTAGTTTATTTTGTATAGATTTTACACATTTGAGTCACCTGGTCTCATAACAAAAGCAGCACCTCACACACACACAGCCTTTACCACTGATTACAGTGTCAGCCTCTGAGGTAAAGTGTTGCTAGGAGACCAGTGGGCTAAACGAAGCAGCTCACTAAATACAACTCAGCAGATCCCCCTATTCAGCAAATGGACTGAGTCATTGTCATTATACAATTTAAAAGAAAGGCAGATATTTTTTCCTTTTTCTATCGCCAGATTATTTATACACATGTTAGAAGCTATTGTGTGGCTATTTAATTATTTATCTTTTTTAATGCAAATTTCACGATACTGCTCCTTTAAGTGCCCTCGTTTAATTCTAATATAAATCAACTAGACTGAGAGATTTTAATTGATAGTTGTAGTTTACAGATTAAACATAATGTGGTAGCGGTAAGAGTTAACATAACATAGGGTTTAGCTAGAGGACAGGAAATGGAGAAAAAGGAGTAAACAAGAAGTAGCTTGAACTCGTTCAAGCAGATTGGAAGGGGATCCCTCGCACATGTTAAAGGTGTCTTGGCATGTAAACTAACAAGAAGCACACTAACACTTTTCTTTGTAGTATGGATGTCTCCTGCCTCTACACATCAATTCCACACCAGGCTGGCCTCTTGCTCATTCGCAAAACCCTTACTACAATGAATGGCTTGACTGAACCTCCTGTAATCAGTTCCAATTATTTCCAATACCAGGAAAACTTTACAACTTAAAGGCACAGTGATGGGGTCCAATGAGGCCCCATCCTATGTTAACCTTTTTATGTCAGACTTTAGAGACCGATTTGTATACACGGGCCATCTATAATGTACTAATTTGTATTGTTATATTGATGATATATTTTTCACTTGGCAGAGTCCCGAACAATAACTAGTGTCTTTTAAATCGAGACTTGACGATTATTTTAGCATCTCAATTAGACTGGAACATAGCATGATTCAGGTAAATTCCGTTCACCAAACTTTTTAGGAAGACCACTGATCGCAATACTTATTAATGTGCCAAGAGTTTTCATCTGAAAGGACATAAAATGGTTTACCTTACAGCCAATTTATCAAAGCCAGAGTCTGATTAGGTGATCATTCAGCAGGCGCTATCTCAGAATTGAAAAGACCTACTCAGACACAAACGAGGAAGATGCATAAACTTTTCCCAATTCCATTGACCTTTTATAGTTGTTCCCCTCAGATTGAACGAGTGATCAGGCAACGCTGGCACATCCTTAGAACTAAATTCTTCCTAAAACCTATCTTGAACCCCCCCCCCCCTCTGTTTTTCAGGAAGAGGCCTGCCATTCATCGCAACAGTCTGGTGAAAGTAGACATCATTAAGGTAAGCAGTGACACAAATAGGACTAACGGGCCAACTGACTGACAGCACCCGAAGGGCATGTTTTCTTGTGGACACTGCAGTCACTGAAGTTTTTTGATGAAAGGGGACTGATAAAAAGGATTCTCCATTGAGCAATTTTTAAATTTATCTAACTAAATGCTCTTGTGGTCTAGGCTATGTTGGTAAAAAGACCCTTGAGGTACGCACCAGAATCAGTGAGCACAGAAGCAACATTAGGATACATGATTTGACCTCTCCTTTGGGCTGACATTTTTTGGAATTTGATCGCCAGGTACCTCAGTTGAGATTCACAGTGATTGATCAAATTGATATGTGGGGGGATAGGGATGAGGAAAGGCTATTACTCCAGAGAAGGATAAAGTGGAATTAAAGGTTGAATACAGTCACCCCATGAACTTATGAGTTAGACAACTCGTAATTAACTATATGTAAATATTGATGTTTCTATATCATGACTTTTACTCTCTTGATCTGGAACAGCATGTTATGACACTAGGAAACTAGTGTTTTTTTTTTTTTTTTTATTTGGTCTGAAATATATACTCAAGAATATATTTTGTATCCCGATCCCCAATGGTCACTATTTTTTTTATGTTTAAAAATGTTATTAAAATAATCCCAAGAAACTGGCCTCTTAGATTCAGAAAGCATAAAAATAAATAAGGGCCAAACTCTATACTCAATATAGTATTTATCAGAAATCCAGCCAATAAATTTACATCTGGAAGTAGGAAGCATTGATCGACCAGAATAATGGCATTAAACTTTAGTTAATTACTAAATATTATGTGGATTTATGCTTTAGCATTATGCTCTCTTGTACTCTTATTCTTATTTCCATATGAAAAACAGGTTTGTGACTTCTCCAATTACGTTTTTTGAGGCTCTACAAGTTGCCGCCCACGCACCGCAGCCACCATCTTGTTCGTTAGATACCAGCGGGAGGGGCCGACAGCTGAGATGGCAACTCGCGGAAGTGACGCACAGGGTGCATCCAGCCAGATGCCCCTGGTGCCACATACTGGTCCGGCCAGGGGGGACTCAGGAGTACAAAGATGTCAGTTTTGTTACATGCCATATCATTCAGCTAAGGAAGGGTTGTCACCACCCTGAAACATCCCCACTCATTACTTGCTGTTACTTGCTACAAACATTTGTAATTGAGAGCTGTATGAGCTCGCCATATTTCTCTATATTCTCACATGTTGTATTCACCTCTTGTCTGATGTAAATGATACATTACTGTGTGTAGCTACCATTCACTGGAAACATTTTTTTTGTACAATAGAATGTTCTGCATTGTTCACCTATATCATACACTGATATGGACCTATATGATTCTGGAGCACTTGCAGTACCTTATGCTGTCCACTAGATGGTTCAAATGTCTTTGTCTGCCTCTGTATATATAGTGATTGTAAAAATTGAAGGGAATCATTGTTAGAGGACATTTGCCTGACAATTAATTACTCTTTGGCAACATCTCTTATACCTTCAGTTATTTCATTTAGACAAATACAAAGAGGCAAAATTCCCTCACAAAACTCTTAAAAATCCAGAAAAAAATGACAAAATGACATGGGGTCCCCCCTACCCAGCATAACCAGCCTGGGACCAGCTATGCAGGGCTTGTAGGAACAGGGTGCAGGGGCCAGCTTTGGTGGCCCCCCTCCCTGCCAGCTACAAACCCACAAAGCCAAATGGGCCGGGCCCTTCTGCCCCCCGCCCCCCGGGCTTTGGGGGGGGTCAAGGGTTAATGGCCGCAGGAGACTTGCCAGGGTTAACAGTAAAAAAAGACAGACACAGAGAAAAAAATTACATTCATTTGTTGTTTTTTTCTTTACTTACCTGTGATCCTCTGTCCCGAGGGGCTGTGATCCCTTGCCCCCTCTCCACCGATCACCTGGCAGCCATCATCGACCCTCTCACCTTTGCACGCCTGGTGCTACTGTGCCTCTTGGGGTGGGTGTGAGGTGACATCATATATCACGTCATCCACCCCCCACAAAAGGCAGGGCTAGCGGCTGGGTGATTGCAGAAGTGCTGGAGAGTGTATTTCGCCCCCTCTCTTCACCATGGAAGAGCCCGGGGTGGAGGGGGGGCGATCGGAGGTCCCGTTGGGGTCCTCTTCACCGGCAGGCCTCCGATCGCAAATACAAGGGATCGTGGCCACAGGTAAGTAAAAGTTTTTTTTCCTACAGTTTTGTGCCAGATGCCAGTGGGCCCCCCTGGCGGTGGGGCCATCAGCAGCTGACCGGGCTTGCCAGGTGCAAACGCCGGCCCTGTGAGGAGGGGACGGGGAGCCATGCTGATTTATTCAAGCTGAGTATCCACACTATTCCTATGGTGCTTTCCATCTAAACTTATTTGGGAAGCTTTATCATCTTTCATTATTTACACATTAATCGATTTTGCGCACTTAAACCGGACCTTCACCCTGAATAAGAGTCTATCTTATGTGTTTCCTACACCCTGTACATACAGATTGCTCACATTAAAAATCATCCTACCTGCATCTACTGCATGTTATTAGCCTTTAAACATTCAAGATTGCGACCCATGGAGTCTCAGGCTGCCTGCAAACAGGAAGTGTCTTCTGACTGCACTGCATTCTGGGATTGCTGTCCATTTTCTGACCCTAGCTGTCCTCTGTCTGTGCAAAGCACAGCTATTACCCCCTGCACTTTTGTCCCTCTCTCCTCTCCTCTCCTCAGTATGTGATGCTTCTGAGGCAATATGTCAGCCCCTGTACCCTAGAGTCCTGAACACAGTGGGGGAAAGAATAAAAAGTGACTAAAATATAATAATTTTAGATGCTGTGGATTAGTTTTTTAAGGGTTTTGGGCTTTTAATTAAATGAAGCTGAAGGTCCAGTTTAAATATCCATGTTTTCTTGCTTGGGGAATTATTTAAGTGAATTTTTTCAATGTTTTCACTGAACCGGCAGTATATATAGTTCAGTAGCTATACTACAATTAGCACTTTACTTTATAACAGATGGGTTTAAAATAATATTGGTCGACTGTTATATGAATTAATTCATAGTATCATCTTTAGCACAATGCACATTAGCACTCTATAGAGGGGTTAGAATCCCCTAATTTTTATTGCTTTTCTTATGAGTCATACAACCTACAGCACTTGTTTTAGCACATGGCACCCTTTCTGCCCAAAATACGTAGTTATTTGTAGCTTGTGTATTTACCAAATGTTTGCCCTATAAGACACACCGCCTATAAGACGCACCCAGGATTTGGAGAAAAATTAGAAAAATAAAGTGTGCGGGCATCGCAATTAAAGGCAGAGTGAGGCATCCCAAATACAGGCAGTGTGCGGACATCCCAAATACAGGCAGTGTGCGGGCATCCCAAATACAGGCAGTGTGCGGGCATCCCAAATACAGGCAGTGTGCGGGCATCCCAAATACAGGTAGCGTGCGGGCATCCCAAATACAGGCAGTGTGCGGACATCCCAAATACAGGCAGCGTGCAGACATCCCAAATACAGGCAGTGTGCGGGTATCCCAAATACAGGTAGCGTGCGGGCATCCCAAATACAGGCAGTGTGCGGACATCCCAAATACAGGCAGCGTGCAGACATCCCAAATACAGGCAGTGTGCGGGTATCCCAAATACAGGCAGTGTGCGGGTATCCCAAATACAGGCAGTGTGCGGGTATCCCAAATACAGGCAGTGTGCGGGTATCCCAAATACAGGCAGCGTGCGGGCATCCCAAATACAGGCAGCGTGCGGGCATCCCAAATACAGGCAGCGTGCGGGCATCCCAAATACAGGCAGTGTGCGGGTATCCCAAATACAGGCAGTGTGCGGGCATCCCAAATACAGGCAGCGTGCGAGCATCCCAAATACAGGCAGTGTGCGGGTATCCCAAATACAGGCAGTGTGCGGGTATCCCAAATACAGGCAGTGTGCGGGCATCCCAAATACAGGCAGTGTGCGTGGCATCCCAAATACAGGCAGTGTGCGGGTATCCCAAATACAGGCAGCGTGCGAGCATCCCAAATACAGGCAGTGTGCGGGCATCCCAAATACAGGCAGTGTGCGTGGCATCCCAAATACAGGCAGTGTGCGTGGCATCCCAAATACAGGCAGTGTGCGGGCATCCCAAATACAGGCAGTGTGCGTGGCATCCCAAATACAGGCAGCGTGCGGGCATCCCAAATACAGGCAGCGTGCGGGCATCCCAAATACAGGCAGTGTGCGGGCATCCCAAATACAGGCAGTGTGCGGGCATCCCAAATACAGGCAGCGCGCGGGCATCCCAAATACAGGCAGTATGCGTGGCATCCCAAATACAGGCAGCGTGCGGCATCCCAAATACAGGCAGTGTGCGGGCATCCCAAATACAGGCAGTGTGCGGGTATCCCAAATACAGGCAGCGTGTGGCATCCCAAATACAGGCAGTGTGCGGGCATCCCAAATACAGCAGTGTGCGTGACATCCCAAATACAGGCAGCGTGCGGGCATCCCAAATACAGGCAGTGTGCGTGGCATCCCAAATACAGGCAGTGTGCGGACATCCCAAATACAGGCAGTGTGCGTGGCATCCCAAATACAGGCAGTGTGCGTGGCATCCCAAATACAGGCAGTGTGCGGACATCCCAAATACAGGCAGTGTGCGGACATCCCAAATACAGGCAGTGTGCGTGGCACCCCAAATACAGGCAGTTTGCGGGCATCCCAAATACAGGCAGCGTGCGGGCATCCCAAATACAGGCAGTGTGCGGGCATCCCAAATACAGGCAGCGTGCGTGGCATCCCAAATACAGGCAGTGTGCGGGTATCCCAAATACAGGCAGTGTGCGGGTATCCCAAATACAGGCAGTGTGCGGGCATCCCAAATACAGGCAGCGTGCGGGCATCCCAAATACAGGCAGTGTGCGGGCATCCCAAATACAGACAAAATAACATTCCTCAGTGTCTCACACATACACACACACACACACACTCTCACACACACTACCGTCAGTTTTCCCTTTAAGGTGCGCATTCGGCCGCGCACCCGGGTCTGCCCCTCCGCTCAGCCCCATCTGCCGCCCACACATGATCGCCGTCCCCAGGCTGGCGCTAGCACCTAGCGGCAAGGTCCGTCACATACCCTACGTATCCTACGTAGGCCTACTGACAGGTACCTGTCCTCCAAAAACCAGCCCTAAGCAGGAGCCATGCACTGCTGGCTCACTTTGCAGAGGGCAAGGGGATGGCTCAACTCCCCCTCCTGTCTCCTGTGACTCCCACTCCCCGGTACTTCCGCCACCCACATCTGCTGTAACTCCTGCCCCCCACCATGTCTCCCAGCCCAACCCAGTTTGGTCGCCACTACCACCCATGCACTCAGTTTGGCCATCTGGCTCCATCATAGGTGAGAAGTCCCCAAAGGAAAAGCTAAGCTCCTCCATGGTAACAGATTATGAGGTAACTGGAGTGTATGAGAGTGAAAGTGGGCCTATCACCAAGGTGACTGTGTACTGGTTGAATTAGTGCTCCTGGAGCATCTTGGGCGATTCAGAATGCCTCATTGTGTGAGCCCCCCAGAGGCCTGTAATCTGGGGGGTTTCACTCAATGGGGCATCCAGAATTGGGATGACCCAGGGACAATGATAGTGAAAATCCTGGAAATCAGCTTTAATGGGTGTCTGGGGCTAACTGGTGTGTATGTTTGGGGGTTTGTTGTGTGGGAGGTTACTGATGTTTGTGGGGAGGGCTTAATGAGTGTATATTCAGGAAACCCGGTTTTCTCCATCCCTGGGGCTGCCTGATTTGGGATGCTCCCTTGTGTGACCCCCCTCGTGTTTCAACAAAACTCTCCTTTACCCTGGCTTCAAGGGCCCGATCTCCTGCTCTGACACACACTTGGGATGCCCCCTGGCGCTGTAAATCAGCCAGCTGGCTAATAAGGCATGTTTCTCTTCAAAGTGGATCACCTCCGTAGCTTGTGTGCGTGTGCGTCATTGAACGCTGGCAGGAGTCACAGGCTACGCCCCACCCGGCGGGATTTACAGGCCACGCCCCACCTGTTTGCCTGAACCGTGTCTTTAGGTACTTAGGACAGTGAACGGCAGGCAGTGGTGGCTGTGGGGACAACTGCTGAGGCACGGACAGCAGGGGCAGCGGCAAGGGCGGCGGAAGCTGATAATTTATATGTGTGTGTGTGTTTTTATGTCAGCAGGAGATGGCTCCTGAGGCGTGGGAGCTGGGAATGTAAGTTTTTTTCTGCATTTGCCCGATAAGACCCACTGACATTTTTCCCCTTTTTTTTGGGAGGGGAAATAAGTGCATCGTATATGGCGAAAAATACAGTATATTATTAATTACTGGATATTCTCAATAGATAAATGAAATACTCAATATTTTGTTATTTTTTGACTTCATTAATATTTTGATTATTACTAAGATGGTAGTGCATAAACTTTTCCCAATTCCATTGACCTTTTATAGTTGTTCCCCTCAGATTGAACGAGTGATCAGGCAACGCTGGCACATCCTTAGAACTAAATTCTTCCTAAAACCTATCTTGAACCCCCCCCCCCCTCTGTTTTTCAGGAAGAGGCCTGCCATTCATCGCAACAGTCTGGTGAAAGTAGACATCATTAAGGTAAGCAGTGACACAAATAGGACTAACGGGCCAACTGACTGACAGCACCCGAAGGGCATGTTTTCTTGTGGACACTGCAGTCACTGAAGTTTTTTGATGAAAGGGGACTGATAAAAAGGATTCTCCATTGAGCAATTTTTAAATTTATCTAACTAAATGCTCTTGTGGTCTAGGCTATGTTGGTAAAAAGACCCTTGAGGTACGCACCAGAATCAGTGAGCACAGAAGCAACATTAGGATACATGATTTGACCTCTCCTTTGGGCTGACATTTTTTGGAATTTGATCGCCAGGTACCTCAGTTGAGATTCACAGTGATTGATCAAATTGATATGTGGGGGGATAGGGATGAGGAAAGGCTATTACTCCAGAGAAGGATAAAGTGGAATTAAAGGTTGAATACAGTCACCCCATGAACTTATGAGTTAGACAACTCGTAATTAACTATATGTAAATATTGATGTTTCTATATCATGACTTTTACTCTCTTGATCTGGAACAGCATGTTATGACACTAGGAAACTAGTGTTTTTTTTTTTTTTTTTATTTGGTCTGAAATATATACTCAAGAATATATTTTGTATCCCGATCCCCAATGGTCACTATTTTTTTTATGTTTAAAAATGTTATTAAAATAATCCCAAGAAACTGGCCTCTTAGATTCAGAAAGCATAAAAATAAATAAGGGCCAAACTCTATACTCAATATAGTATTTATCAGAAATCCAGCCAATAAATTTACATCTGGAAGTAGGAAGCATTGATCGACCAGAATAATGGCATTAAACTTTAGTTAATTACTAAATATTATGTGGATTTATGCTTTAGCATTATGCTCTCTTGTACTCTTATTCTTATTTCCATATGAAAAACAGGTTTGTGACTTCTCCAATTACGTTTTTTGAGGCTCTACAAGTTGCCGCCCACGCACCGCAGCCACCATCTTGTTCGTTAGATACCAGCGGGAGGGGCCGACAGCTGAGATGGCAACTCGCGGAAGTGACGCACAGGGTGCATCCAGCCAGATGCCCCTGGTGCCACATACTGGTCCGGCCAGGGGGGACTCAGGAGTACAAAGATGTCAGTTTTGTTACATGCCATATCATTCAGCTAAGGAAGGGTTGTCACCACCCTGAAACATCCCCACTCATTACTTGCTGTTACTTGCTACAAACATTTGTAATTGAGAGCTGTATGAGCTCGCCATATTTCTCTATATTCTCACATGTTGTATTCACCTCTTGTCTGATGTAAATGATACATTACTGTGTGTAGCTACCATTCACTGGAAACATTTTTTTTGTACAATAGAATGTTCTGCATTGTTCACCTATATCATACACTGATATGGACCTATATGATTCTGGAGCACTTGCAGTACCTTATGCTGTCCACTAGATGGTTCAAATGTCTTTGTCTGCCTCTGTATATATAGTGATTGTAAAAATTGAAGGGAATCATTGTTAGAGGACATTTGCCTGACAATTAATTACTCTTTGGCAACATCTCTTATACCTTCAGTTATTTCATTTAGACAAATACAAAGAGGCAAAATTCCCTCACAAAACTCTTAAAAATCCAGAAAAAAATGACAAAATGACATGGGGTCCCCCCTACCCAGCATAACCAGCCTGGGACCAGCTATGCAGGGCTTGTAGGAACAGGGTGCAGGGGCCAGCTTTGGTGGCCCCCCTCCCTGCCAGCTACAAACCCACAAAGCCAAATGGGCCGGGCCCTTCTGCCCCCCGCCCCCCGGGCTTTGGGGGGGGTCAAGGGTTAATGGCCGCAGGAGACTTGCCAGGGTTAACAGTAAAAAAAGACAGACACAGAGAAAAAAATTACATTCATTTGTTGTTTTTTTCTTTACTTACCTGTGATCCTCTGTCCCGAGGGGCTGTGATCCCTTGCCCCCTCTCCACCGATCACCTGGCAGCCATCATCGACCCTCTCACCTTTGCACGCCTGGTGCTACTGTGCCTCTTGGGGTGGGTGTGAGGTGACATCATATATCACGTCATCCACCCCCCACAAAAGGCAGGGCTAGCGGCTGGGTGATTGCAGAAGTGCTGGAGAGTGTATTTCGCCCCCTCTCTTCACCATGGAAGAGCCCGGGGTGGAGGGGGGGCGATCGGAGGTCCCGTTGGGGTCCTCTTCACCGGCAGGCCTCCGATCGCAAATACAAGGGATCGTGGCCACAGGTAAGTAAAAGTTTTTTTTCCTACAGTTTTGTGCCAGATGCCAGTGGGCCCCCCTGGCGGTGGGGCCATCAGCAGCTGACCGGGCTTGCCAGGTGCAAACGCCGGCCCTGTGAGGAGGGGACGGGGAGCCATGCTGATTTATTCAAGCTGAGTATCCACACTATTCCTATGGTGCTTTCCATCTAAACTTATTTGGGAAGCTTTATCATCTTTCATTATTTACACATTAATCGATTTTGCGCACTTAAACCGGACCTTCACCCTGAATAAGAGTCTATCTTATGTGTTTCCTACACCCTGTACATACAGATTGCTCACATTAAAAATCATCCTACCTGCATCTACTGCATGTTATTAGCCTTTAAACATTCAAGATTGCGACCCATGGAGTCTCAGGCTGCCTGCAAACAGGAAGTGTCTTCTGACTGCACTGCATTCTGGGATTGCTGTCCATTTTCTGACCCTAGCTGTCCTCTGTCTGTGCAAAGCACAGCTATTACCCCCTGCACTTTTGTCCCTCTCTCCTCTCCTCTCCTCAGTATGTGATGCTTCTGAGGCAATATGTCAGCCCCTGTACCCTAGAGTCCTGAACACAGTGGGGGAAAGAATAAAAAGTGACTAAAATATAATAATTTTAGATGCTGTGGATTAGTTTTTTAAGGGTTTTGGGCTTTTAATTAAATGAAGCTGAAGGTCCAGTTTAAATATCCATGTTTTCTTGCTTGGGGAATTATTTAAGTGAATTTTTTCAATGTTTTCACTGAACCGGCAGTATATATAGTTCAGTAGCTATACTACAATTAGCACTTTACTTTATAACAGATGGGTTTAAAATAATATTGGTCGACTGTTATATGAATTAATTCATAGTATCATCTTTAGCACAATGCACATTAGCACTCTATAGAGGGGTTAGAATCCCCTAATTTTTATTGCTTTTCTTATGAGTCATACAACCTACAGCACTTGTTTTAGCACATGGCACCCTTTCTGCCCAAAATACGTAGTTATTTGTAGCTTGTGTATTTACCAAATGTTTGCCCTATAAGACACACCGCCTATAAGACGCACCCAGGATTTGGAGAAAAATTAGAAAAATAAAGTGTGCGGGCATCGCAATTAAAGGCAGAGTGAGGCATCCCAAATACAGGCAGTGTGCGGACATCCCAAATACAGGCAGTGTGCGGGCATCCCAAATACAGGCAGTGTGCGGGCATCCCAAATACAGGCAGTGTGCGGGCATCCCAAATACAGGTAGCGTGCGGGCATCCCAAATACAGGCAGTGTGCGGACATCCCAAATACAGGCAGCGTGCAGACATCCCAAATACAGGCAGTGTGCGGGTATCCCAAATACAGGTAGCGTGCGGGCATCCCAAATACAGGCAGTGTGCGGACATCCCAAATACAGGCAGCGTGCAGACATCCCAAATACAGGCAGTGTGCGGGTATCCCAAATACAGGCAGTGTGCGGGTATCCCAAATACAGGCAGTGTGCGGGTATCCCAAATACAGGCAGTGTGCGGGTATCCCAAATACAGGCAGCGTGCGGGCATCCCAAATACAGGCAGCGTGCGGGCATCCCAAATACAGGCAGCGTGCGGGCATCCCAAATACAGGCAGTGTGCGGGTATCCCAAATACAGGCAGTGTGCGGGCATCCCAAATACAGGCAGCGTGCGAGCATCCCAAATACAGGCAGTGTGCGGGTATCCCAAATACAGGCAGTGTGCGGGTATCCCAAATACAGGCAGTGTGCGGGCATCCCAAATACAGGCAGTGTGCGTGGCATCCCAAATACAGGCAGTGTGCGGGTATCCCAAATACAGGCAGCGTGCGAGCATCCCAAATACAGGCAGTGTGCGGGCATCCCAAATACAGGCAGTGTGCGTGGCATCCCAAATACAGGCAGTGTGCGTGGCATCCCAAATACAGGCAGTGTGCGGGCATCCCAAATACAGGCAGTGTGCGTGGCATCCCAAATACAGGCAGCGTGCGGGCATCCCAAATACAGGCAGCGTGCGGGCATCCCAAATACAGGCAGTGTGCGGGCATCCCAAATACAGGTAGTGTGCGGGCATCCCAAATACAGGCAGTATGCGTGGCATCCCAAATACAGGCAGCGTGCGGCATCCCAAATACAGGCAGTGTGCGGGCATCCCAAATACAGGCAGTGTGCGGGTATCCCAAATACAGGCAGCGTGTGGCATCCCAAATACAGGCAGTGTGCGGGCATCCCAAATACAGCAGTGTGCGTGACATCCCAAATACAGGCAGCGTGCGGGCATCCCAAATACAGGCAGTGTGCGTGGCATCCCAAATACAGGCAGTGTGCGGACATCCCAAATACAGGCAGTGTGCGTGGCATCCCAAATACAGGCAGTGTGCGTGGCATCCCAAATACAGGCAGTGTGCGGACATCCCAAATACAGGCAGTGTGCGGACATCCCAAATACAGGCAGTGTGCGTGGCACCCCAAATACAGGCAGTTTGCGGGCATCCCAAATACAGGCAGCGTGCGGGCATCCCAAATACAGGCAGTGTGCGGGCATCCCAAATACAGGCAGCGTGCGTGGCATCCCAAATACAGGCAGTGTGCGGGTATCCCAAATACAGGCAGTGTGCGGGTATCCCAAATACAGGCAGTGTGCGGGCATCCCAAATACAGGCAGCGTGCGGGCATCCCAAATACAGGCAGTGTGCGGGCATCCCAAATACAGACAAAATAACATTCCTCAGTGTCTCACACATACACACACACACACACACTCTCACACACACTACCGTCAGTTTTCCCTTTAAGGTGCGCATTCGGCCGCGCACCCGGGTCTGCCCCTCCGCTCAGCCCCATCTGCCGCCCACACATGATCGCCGTCCCCAGGCTGGCGCTAGCACCTAGCGGCAAGGTCCGTCACATACCCTACGTATCCTACGTAGGCCTACTGACAGGTACCTGTCCTCCAAAAACCAGCCCTAAGCAGGAGCCATGCACTGCTGGCTCACTTTGCAGAGGGCAAGGGGATGGCTCAACTCCCCCTCCTGTCTCCTGTGACTCCCACTCCCCGGTACTTCCGCCACCCACATCTGCTGTAACTCCTGCCCCCCACCATGTCTCCCAGCCCAACCCAGTTTGGTCGCCACTACCACCCATGCACTCAGTTTGGCCATCTGGCTCCATCATAGGTGAGAAGTCCCCAAAGGAAAAGCTAAGCTCCTCCATGGTAACAGATTATGAGGTAACTGGAGTGTATGAGAGTGAAAGTGGGCCTATCACCAAGGTGACTGTGTACTGGTTGAATTAGTGCTCCTGGAGCATCTTGGGCGATTCAGAATGCCTCATTGTGTGAGCCCCCCAGAGGCCTGTAATCTGGGGGGTTTCACTCAATGGGGCATCCAGAATTGGGATGACCCAGGGACAATGATAGTGAAAATCCTGGAAATCAGCTTTAATGGGTGTCTGGGGCTAACTGGTGTGTATGTTTGGGGGTTTGTTGTGTGGGAGGTTACTGATGTTTGTGGGGAGGGCTTAATGAGTGTATATTCAGGAAACCCGGTTTTCTCCATCCCTGGGGCTGCCTGATTTGGGATGCTCCCTTGTGTGACCCCCCTCGTGTTTCAACAAAACTCTCCTTTACCCTGGCTTCAAGGGCCCGATCTCCTGCTCTGACACACACTTGGGATGCCCCCTGGCGCTGTAAATCAGCCAGCTGGCTACTAAGGCATGTTTCTCTTCAAAGTGGATCACCTCCGTAGCGTGTGTGCGTGTGCGTCATTGAACGCTGGCAGGAGTCACAGGCTACGCCCCACCCGGCGGGATTTACAGGCCACGCCCCACCTGTTTGCCTGAACCGTGTCTTTAGGTACTTAGGACAGTGAACGGCAGGCAGTGGTGGCTGTGGGGACAACTGCTGAGGCACGGACAGCAGGGGCAGCGGCAAGGGCGGCGGAAGCTGATAATTTATATGTGTGTGTGTGTTTTTATGTCAGCAGGAGATGGCTCCTGAGGCGTGGGAGCTGGGAATGTAAGTTTTTTTCTGCATTTGCCCGATAAGACCCACTGACATTTTTCCCCTTTTTTTTGGGAGGGGAAATAAGTGCATCGTATATGGCGAAAAATACAGTATATTATTAATTACTGGATATTCTCAATAGATAAATGAAATACTCAATATTTTGTTATTTTTTGACTTCATTAATATTTTGATTATTACTAAGATGGTCCCCCAACCAGATTTTTTTAATGGTGTTTTAAACATTAGTACTATGTCGTGTATTTTTCTTTTTCATAAAAAATCAGTGTTATGGTAAACATCCAATTATTGAGTTAGGCTGTGCAACAATTTATTGTTTGGTAAGTTGGGGAACATGTCTGTGATGGTTATTGTGTATCAGATGGAAGAGCCATTTATGTAAAGCCTGCATGTGTGCGTGTATGTTTCTCCGATAGAGAAATAAAGAACCAGTAATTGCTTCAGCCTTTAAATGAAGCCAGCAGAACTGAGTAACTGAGGTTGATAACTACCTGAGCACTTCCTTACTTTTCAGTGCACATCCTGGGTCTAAACAAATGTTTCTCACCACCTCGTTTCTATCTGTATTGCAGATGGATAATATTTTTTAATACAGACAACTGACAACCTGTTAGGCCTGTTGTGTACCAGCAGTGGTAAGCTGCCACAATGTTTATAGTTAGCAAGCAGGCAGTATAAGTTGTCAATATTTTGGCAAAGTGGTGGGGCATTCCCTAAGGAAACTGTTCCTAACAGGGGCCGACACCTATGCGTATGCCATGCTTTTAATGGACAAATATTACAACAATTAAAAGGCGGGTAACCCTATTTATAAGCCCTATAAGCACTGCCCCAAATCAGGGACTGACCAAAACCCTGGTATGCAAATGTAAATAAAAAAGAGTGCTTTTGCCTTGAACCCATTTGTCTCCTATGTTTGTTGACAAATATAGTCATCAGTTATAATGTTTACATGGGAGCCTAAAAATCTCAACTTCAGGCTCAGAATGTGGGGGTGAGCCTTTGAAGTGCCCGACACCCACACTTTTTCTGCGTACAAGCCAGGCTTAATTTTTGGATGGGTTCTTTTTCAACCCACGTTGAATGACTCCCATATGTGCCATTTCTGTTCTTCATTTTTTAGTTGACTTAGTTTCCTTAGTCCTGTATTTTTTCTGTCTGTACTGTATCTGCATGTATGTATGTGTCACGGACCGGGTGGAGCGGACTCAGGTGTGGATCCGCTTTAACTGTGGGACCGATGGCGGGTACCGTGTCAGGGAAGCAGAGTCTAAGAGGCCACCGGTATTCACCAGAGCCCACCGCAAGGCAGGTTGGTCTTGTGCGGCGAGTGACCCCCAGGTCGCTACCCCCTAACAGCGGCCCAGTCCCACAGTCAGCCGAGGTTCAGCGAGGTACACAAGTGGCAGGCAAAAGGTGTAGTAAGTACAGGCTGAGATCGGGGCTGGCAGCACAGGTTCAGAGTCAGGGACAGGCAGAGGTCGGTACACGGGTGAGCAATCCAAGAATGTCTGACTTTCAACAAGCATGGAGAGACCAAGATCTGGCACTGAAGGAAGGAAGTACCTTTTTAAATAGGGGAAGAGGATGCAGGATTGGATGACCAAACACCAATCAGTGCTGTACAGGCCCTTTAAATCTCAGGAATCCAGTGCGCTCGCCCTCTAGTGGACGGAGACGTGCGTGCACCTGAGCATGTGAGGAGGAAGCATGGGGGGAAGGGCGGCAGCTGCATGCAGCCATGAGGGAAGTGCTGCAAGATGGATGACGGCTGCATGCAGCCATGGAGGTAAGTGACTTGCTGTGAGACGGGCGTGCAGCGTTCGCCCTAACAGTATGCTTTTCACCATTTCTAAGGGCAACTTTACTGCTTTCTGTTACTACCAGGGGTGGACTGGCCATAGGGAGAATTGTGGTCTGCACTACTACAGGCCGTCTGAGCCTCTGCTTCTAACACCCCCATCCAATTCATGCTTCCCCCAAAGCCCACTTCACCACACCTTCCAGGAGACCCCAGCTCATGTTTTGCTCTAATGCTCCAGCCTTAGGATCATGGCTGTAGAGGCATACCTGCCACATTACCTGCCTCATCTTTACTAAGGCTTTAGGGCCATTGATTTAGGAGTGGCCATATTCACTACTGCAAATGATCTGCCTCCACAACTTTATAGCCTCATCCTTGGAGCACACTTGTTGACTGGTCGGGAAGCACATTACCCAATCAGGCCTGCCAGCATCTTGCTGCCCCTGCCCTGCCAAGACCGGTCTCCAACCAAATAGGAAGGGAGCAGGTGTGGCATAGGCGGGGATGGGATGCAACAGGGGACGGGTGCAAGCTTGGACTACAGCAGCTTGCGGAAAAACAGTGAGTGTGCATAGCCTGTTATGAGGGTGTTATGCCACACAGTCTGCTATGGGAAGATGGGGGGATCTGTCATAAAATCTGCTATGGGGTAATTGAGGGATTCTGTCACACAGTCTGCTATGGAGGGATGGGCGGGCTCTGTCACACAGACTGCTTTGGGGGTTTATGGGGTTCTCTGTCACACAGTTTGCTATGGGGTGATGTGGAGCTCTGTCACACAGTTTGCTATGGGGCTGATGGGGGGTCTGTCACAAAGTCAGCAATGGGATGATGGGGGGTTCTGTCATACAGTCTACTATGGGCTGATTGTGGGATTCTGTCACATGATCTGCTAAGAGGGAATGATGGATTCTGTCACACAGTCTGCTATGGGGTGATGTGGAGCTCTGTCACACAGTTTGCTATGGGGCTGATGGGGGGTTCTGTCACACAGTCTGCTATGGGGTGATGTGGAGCTCTGTCACACAGTTTGCTATGGAGCTGATGGGGGGGTTCTGTCACACAGTCTGCAATGGGATGATGGGGGGTTCTGTCATACAGTTTACTATGGGCTGATTGTGGGATTCTGTCACATGACCTGCTAAGAGGGAATGATGGATTCTGTCACACAGTCTGCTATGGGGCTGATGGGGGGGGGGTCTGTCACACTGTCTGCTAAGGGGTGATGGGGGGATTTTGCCACACAGCCTGTTATAGGGTTATGGGGAGTTCTTATTATTTTATAATAAAGTATACATAAATTTAGTACTCTTCCTACCCAACTTTGTGCAGGGCAATCAGTCTGGTGTTACCTGCAATTTGCAGCCCTCTACCCTTCACTACCCCCATTTTACAGTCATTGACACTTCAATGGGGTTCAGCTTCTAAATACCTGGTGGTTAGGTACTGCTTACCTGGAGAGCTTCAAATCTTCAAATACCTAGGTGGTTAGGACTTGTCCAAAAAATGTCTTTTGCATGTGTTTAAAATTAGTAAAAAAAAAAATCCTTACCTGCCAGCCCACTTGCTCAATCTGAGTGCTGCAGGCTGAGCTGGTTTAGTTATGGCACTATCAGTCAACAAACTATCAGTTCACTATCAGTCCCTACTGCCAGTCACGATGGAGCTGGCTGTCTAGTTGACTGGCTTCCGTGGGGGGGGGGGCCTTATGTGAGCATCCACAGCTAATATGATATTAGTGGTGAACCTCCAGATGCACAACAGAAACTGGCTTTGAAGCCGATAGTGTGGCAACTAAGCCAGCTCAGCACCCAGGACTAAGCAGTATTGAGCCTGCAGGCTGCCAAGTAAATTATTTGTATTTATTTTTTTCTCTGGGCCAAAAGCCTTACAAGAAACAGTGATTATAAGGAAACATAAAAGCGGAAGTGCCGCTGGGTTTCCTGCTGCTTTGCAATGTAGGTAATGTTGGCTATGTCCAGGCAGCAGCACGGCTTTGATGCTGGGAAAGAAAGAAGCATCCTGAGTGCTCCAAGATGGCCATGACCAAAAAATAAATGATTTGAGTGGATGCAGGAGTAAATGTAAATGCTGACAATGATTCATTATCATACAAGCAGATGGGGCAAGTGGATTTTGGGAAGTTTTTTTTTTAGTTGTACAAGTTTGTTGGTCCGGTTAAAAGCAGCTCTAACTCTATAACATCTTTATTAAAACTATGGCTGGAGGTCAGCTTTAAGCTCTATATTTTAAAGCCGCAATAATGTAACAAAGTAGCAATTTGAAAAATGGACTGAAATACTGTGAGCTTTCAAGTCCTTGCGTCATCACGTATTACAGGTAAATTCAGGCACTTTTTTTGCTTATCTTTCCTATTGCATTAGCCAACAAAGTAGACTACATGAGTGTGCACCCTGGCATTATCAAAGGCCTTCCATGCTTTTAGATAGTTACATTATATTTCAAGGGTAACGTAGAGAGAATGAATTGACTTCATTGCCTTTTCAGAACACAACTCAACCAGCAAAGAGGGAACAAAACTTTTCTTTCATGTTTTTCCTTTAAATCACCATATAAAACATAATCAATAAGAGCTTTGCCGGTGAATGAAAGAACTGACATTATCTTTTGCTTGGCTGCTCCACTACTTACAAGAAGGCAATTCCCTTACGATTGCCGCTAGACAGCGTGCAGTTTCCCTGAATAATAAAAAACACTTTTCCTATCTGACTTATTCTGCTTAAACTCAGTTCAGAGTTAGAATACTGATTCTACATGTAAAGATATGCTCTGAGAACATGAACTGAGAATGTAAAAACATATCTTTTTGTAGATACAGAAATTAATTTTGTTACACAAGGGAATTGGGCAGCTACTGAAAATATCTGGTACTCAAAAAGGCCACATTCTCAGTCATTATATATCTACTATTTATAGTTTACCAATATGGTTATCATATTTAGATGCAAGGTTAGTGACAGTGTATAAGGAAGACCTTCCCAACCCTCCAAGGACCTGTGGCCAACCTAATGCTTCCTTGGTGTCCATTATGCCAAAGTTTACCAGTCTTGAAGAACTGTCTGAGTGATGTGTTTAAATGCCACCAGGGCTGTTTCTAGGGAAGGTGGTGAAGATGGCGGCGGCATCAGCGGAAGTGGGGGCCCGTCAGAGGAGAAGCGGTCTGAAGCGCGGAGGCCCTATTCCGGGCTGTTTCCTGAACCCGGAGTGAGACCCGGCTGGATCGATTAAGGAGTCAGGTGAGTTGTTTTTTTTTTTCCCGCTAGCAAAAATTTGTAATGTAATTATTTGTAATGTAAAATGTCAGAACATCTAAACATAAAAGTGATAGTAAAGTTGATTGTGAGGGTCTACCTAAATATTTTCAGTGAGCTGAGTGTTGAGATCAACACACTACTTTATATAATTTAATTTACTCACCGTCACAACCCCATTTCAACAAATCTGAAGGGGGCTATCTCTCTTATTCTGCTTTCATCTTTATGATGTTTTATATTTTCAGCATCTATTCTTACACTGGGCCTCCCCAAACATACATAAGCAAGGTCCACTTACCAGGTCAGTGCAGGAAGGTTCACGTGTGCCCAAACAAGGAAAGTATACAACCTGGCTATTGCTGCTCCAGGTAGCGGGATGAATCTGTGTCATTCTGGGGGCTATACAGATTCAGCATGCAAGGGTTTTGAGACGCCTGGAGAGGATCCATTTTTTGATAGAGAGAACCCATGGGAGTGCCTTTGGCAATAGAGAAGGCCGTGAGAACAGAAGGACAATCAGCAGCAGCTGAGAGGGTGGTGGGGATCATAGAGTAATTGGTAACTGCTTTGGGCCCTCAAAACCAATGGGTGGCAAGGACTGGAGGATGATCAGCAATAATGGGGGTTGAAGACCAGAAGCCGATCAGCAGCCACTTAGATGGCAGCGATAAAAAGAGAGCGATTGGCAACTGCTGTTGATCCTTTAGTAGCAGTGGAGAAGGCAGGAACAATGAACAATAAATAGCCAGCCTAGGGAAATATAATCCCCTTACTCCACAACCAATAAAGTAGTTAATGCAAAAAAAGGTAAAAAAATCTACACAATTAATGAAAACTTTGCAAGCAAAATGACCCCAATCATGCACTTTCCCTTTATAATAAAAAAAACAACTGTACATCTCCTTATATGAAACTATAAATTGTTAAAGGGACTGTAAACCTAACTGCAACAATAAGGCAGCAAGCAGCTCATCTAATGCCTCTACTGCTGCCCCGGGTAGAAAATGTAGCAGGGCTGTTTGTACCTCCTTTTTAATTCATTTGTGACCTTCTGACACTCTTTCTCTTGTAGCTATCCACAGTGGTGCCATAGCTGCCTCTGACCACAGCAGAATATGCTCAAAACTCATAAAGTTACACCAAGACATGCCCTTCCCAACTCACTACATATTATCTGGGATTGTGAAATGATATGAAACTCATAGCTCATTTTTCACTGTTCTCAAGGGAAAATGAATTTAGCGAGTTCCTGGACTAGACATCTTTAAGCATTGGCCAGCACAGCAAACAGCATTCCCCTCAATGTATTATGAGTTAAAATGCAAAGGAGAAAACTTGACATGCAGTAAAATGCAATGATTGTTCATTTATGGACTATGGGCATAAAAAATGCTGCACATCCTGAACAGTGATAAAGAAGAACATAATGGCGGCTTTAATAGCATATACGTCTGCTATATGACTAAGGGTGCAGTATAATTTCATTTCTTCACTCTCAATAAATCTTGCTTTAATGTCAATGAGAGTATCATTTCAAGGTCTACCTTTGACTGATTGATATAAAAGATACCTCAAACCCCAACCTGTCAATATTGCCTGAGATGTGTGAAGCAGTTATATTTTCATAAACTACCTGCCATAATATATTTTGATAAAGAAGAACAAGTTTTAATCATAAGAGGACAGAAGTGGGATCTGGTTTTTATGTTCTCTTCCAAAGCTAGAACTCATATGTCTTTGAATGATTAGCAATTATTTTATTAACGCAGGCTTCTGGGCAGTGCAGTGGGTGCATTTCATTTTGTGATGCATGAGTTTAAGTGCGTACTGCAGGCTATTATGCGGCTCACAATAACCGCCGCTTAATGTAGTTAATTGAATTGAACATGCCGCTCTTCAGTGGATTATGCTCACCCAGCCGGAAAATCTGTGCAAGCATGGAAACCGAATGTCATCTTCCTGGTGGTGGATGTGATGAGGATCATGACTACGTTTAATCACCAAAGTCAAATATGCATATCAATCAGCCCTGGGTACAGGAAGTGATCTTTTATACTGGAGCCGGCTGCTTTCCATATTTCATGTTGATAATTTTAGTGTTGTGGCTTTGCTATTTTTTATTTCCTTTAAAATATTAAAGCAATTTTTGTACTCTATATTTAGTAACCTTTTCCATGGTTGTTCCTTACCTCTAATAAACAATACAGTATAATCTCTTATAGAAACCTGATAATGAGATTACAAGAGCCATAAAATAATTTCCTGTAAGGCATTACTCTAGCCAAAATACATTCTAACTGCTGGATATAATTGGCAAATATAATGTTTTGTATAAAGGCATTGCTTTAAATCAACTGGATTGCTGAATAATTCCCAGGTAATATCCTTGACTTGAACTGTATATGCAAAAAAGTCTGGAATGTTATAGTAAGGGGGGGTGGGAGCAGCTCAATCACTATTATTTATACAAAATTATTATTATTATTATTATTCAGGGCCTGGGAACTAATTTACCGCCCAGTTTAACCCTCTCATCAACTAAATATGAAGCAACAAACATGTCTAGCTATGTGGAAAGACAGAGATTTGGTTGCATATATCTGCAGATACATGTGGAAGCCACACTGCCCCGGCAAGGCACTCTGTGTTTAGTGTGGTCCCTACTCTTAATTCTGAGTCCCCAAAGTTGGGACATGCAATGCAGACAAATATCTGAGAGCTACTCACCTGGGAAGCTGCCAGCCTCCCTTTAGAACACTTCACAGGGAGAAATCTATATTGACTGAATTCTTCCCTGCTTGTGCTCATGGCAATTCAAATGTTATAGTAAGCATTAGCACCTCAATTTAACCTTAAAGTGGAACTTCACCCATATTTTGTTCCTTTCCAAATTGGAATGCCCCGCTGTGTGAAACTCGCCCAGTACAACTCACCTCTTCCTCATCCATGTGCGGAGCCAATCAGATCCATTTGCCATGTTTACATCTTTTGGGAAATGTCTCTCATTGACAATGGGGAGCGCGTACTGCCGCAGCCCACCAGCATGCACGCTCCCCCCCTTCTGAATGGTGGGAGCACACACACGCCGCCAGGCATGCAAGGGTTGCAGCAGCATTGAAAACAATGAGAGCTGTATGACATAATCACGGCAGATGACTCTCATTGGATGAGAGGCTGCATAGATAGCAAGAGGAGGGATACTTATACATCCTGCATAAGAACAATTCCAACCAAGCAAATATATTTATTTTAATTAAAGAACAAGGAAGCCTGGAGTGAAAGGCTTTAAATATATCACTCTGCTCTTTCCATATGAACCAGCCTGTCCTGGAATAGAAACTGCTTTTAACCATCATGCAATGCTATGGGCGGATATTTAGAGCAGTTATTGGCTTAGGAGGTATAAAAACCTGCCAACCTTTGATTTTAATACTAACAGGAGGAGAAAAATCATAACCTCGAGGCTAAATTTCAGTTGTGGTGTAAAAGTAGCTCTTCCCACTATCTAGCATAGGTGATTTTGTTATTAAGCTCCTTCAAATTAAAGCAGATTGAAGGGAGCAGGCACCCTAATAGATTGTGTGCAGAGGTGTGCAACATCAGTAGACCACCACTCAGCATAGTCTTTTCCAGTTAATCACAGCTGGTCCGGGAGCATGCTATCAATACTTGAACTGATAGTGGACAATCTGCAGGACCTGGGACTTCAATGGATCAAGGCAGTGGGAGGGCAGGTAAGTAAGCAGGAAAAAGCATCCAGCAGTGATACAGTGGTTGGAAAATCAACCGTAAGACTTTAAACATGTCCAGGATAAACATACCATAAGATAAGGTGAACTTATGGGCAAACTAGATGTACCACATGAGCTCCTTCTGCCATCAACCTTCTATGTACCTTAAAAAATTTTAGGCGACAATGTGACTGAACTTTCTGTAACTTTCCTCATCATTGCCAGGGCTGTATTTGCCACTAGGCAAACATAGACATGTGCCTAGGGGTGCCTGAGTCCGCAGGACAAATATAAATGAAGACAAAACAGCAATTATACTTTGCTGGCAGACAGGGTGATGGGGAACGCCATGATAAGGCATCTTGTATGCTGATCAGCACGTTTATTCATCCGGCCACTAGGGGCAGAGCAGTGCAGCACAGGGAGGAAGGAACCACAGCAGTTCTTCTCAGAATGAAGTTGTCTTTGCTTCCTCTGCAGGATTGTAGCGATAACCCTTATCGCCGAAGGGCTTCCCCGCCAGAGACGTCCTTTTCCCAATGGTGAGAGGTGCTGCAGGAATTCCAGAGTCATCCGTGAGGAACCAGGAACAGCCCTTACAAGGGCTAGTGAATTGTAATATAGCGTTTCCCCCAATAAGAGACAGAACTCAGTATTGAGGGTGAAGATGAACTTACTTTATTAGTGCCACACTGTGCCTTATATGCAAGGCTCCATGCAAGGGGACCTCCCCCGTGGACCTGATGGAGGACTGCATGACAAACGCACAGACCAATGGGAGCAGGGCACACAATCCCTCAACTCTGCCGGTGACGCAATCAGCAACACAATAGCCGTCTGTAACACAATCAGTAGAACAATAGCAGTCTGTAATACAATCAATCAACACCATGGCAGTCTGTCTGGGACATGCTCAAGAAAATGAAAGTAATGGGTCTATGCAAAAACAGTGCCTTTAAAATCCAATGGCAGAGTCTGTCACAAGGATGATGAGTGCCCCAAATTGGGATGATTAAGGTGCTTATTAGAATGTTGGTAGCAGCATTGTCAAGTCTCTGTATGTGTTTGTGTAAAGTGATTACAGCATTTTGGAGGGGGGCAGCATGGTGGCTGCCACAGATGTTCCTCTTTAACCCTTTAAGTGCCAGCCTTCCTGGAGATTTTGTCACACTCTGTTGCCAGACCATTTTGCACTATTTTGCGCTCCCCGTGTTCAACTGTGATTTTTGAAGGAATTTCCAGGGATTTCCCAGGAAAATGATATATTGTTTTTTTCAGCAGAGCTTGGGCTTTAACATGAAATGTCTTGTTTGTCATTTTCTAAGTGTATTCCCAATAATTTGGGGTGAAAATTGTGCAAAAAAAAAAAAAACTATTTTTTAAAATTTGTAGTGTTTTTTTGTAATAAAAAATATAAGTTTGTCAATAAAATCTTATTTTGTGTGAAACCCCAATTTCTCCCGGTTACAGCGGTACCGCATATGTATAGGTAGACACCCTTTCCTGCCCAGGAGACTCCCCCAAACTGAAACAACGCTTTAGGGGATTTTCAGATAAAATACAACTATGCTTTGCAATATGCGCACCTTGCAGTTTTTCAAGAAAAACAACCCTTTACATTTGAAATACCCCGTCAAACTATATATTCGCTAGAAGTATACACCTCAGGCTTTCTAGGCGTACCAGGCTTGTTGACATAGGTGGCGTTTTCTGGAAGTAATCCCTCAATGTATTCTTTGGTTACAAAGGGTTTCCCTAAAAATTAATAAAAAAGCAGAATCAAAACCACATTTTCCTAAAAAAAAACTATATGCAAACCATAAAAAAACTGACAATCTGAAAAAGCAACATCCCCCAAACAGAACGATACCCAACATGCATAGGTTCTGTCAAGGAAAGAGTTGCCAAACACCCCAAAGTAAAGCATGCGCATAACGGTAATTTTACTTCAAAATTTCAGCTCTGCAGACAAAGTGCGCACCTTGTGCTTTTTCTACCAAAACAACCCTTTACATTTGGAATATCCCCCATAAACCATATATTTCCTGAAAGTACACATGTTAAGCTTTCTAAGCGTACCCAGTTTGTTGTAGTGGGCTCATCTTTCTGGGAGTAATATCTCGAAGAATTCTTAGGTTGCACAGGGTTTCACAAAAAATTGTATAAAAAAGCAGAATAAATAACACCTTTTCCTAAAATATCAATATGCAAATAAGAAAAAACAAGGTAAATCTGAAAGCGCAAGGTCTACCGAGCAGAACAATACCCAACATGCATAGGTACCTGTAACCTTTTAACTGCCAGCCTACTTGAGATGGGGAGGCCGATTCATTAATAGCGCCAGGTAGCGCCAGATGAGCGACTGTAGCGTGATTTTTTCAGCGCCAGCCAGTATTCGCTGTGCTTGGCCGGCGTTAGCTTGATGACAGCGACTCAGTCGGTGTGCGGTAACAACTGCTGACAACGAATGGCCAGAGCGAACGGCTAGCTTCATATTCATTAACAAATCACGCTCCGAATGTGCTGTCGCTGTCCATTCCTTGTTTAAACCCAAGAGCGCTGGCGGCGATGGGTATTAACTAGTTTTTAACCCCTAAACAACCATATTTTTTGAATGTAACATTATACATGTTTTTAGAATCATTTTGTAATATGAATACATTAATCTCAGACCTGTTAGATCAATTCTGCATAAATTTTTTATAAAATTTTTTTTTACTTAAAAATAAATCCTAACATTGCAGAAGTGGTCTCCGAATTTTTGACATTAAAAAAAAAAAAAAAAAAATTAATAACAATCCCATTATGATTAATTATAGATTGCTCCATTGAAATGCATTGGACATCGCCAGGGAGCGACAGCTCATACTTGGCGCTGTGAGGGAATTTGCAGCGGCGCTGTTCGGTCCAGGCGGCTTCATGATGAATGCCGCGCTAGCTGTCGCTCTCGCCGGCGCTAGCCTCATTTTGCTTGATAAATGCGTAATTGTGAGCGCCGCCGGGCGTACTTGAGTCGGTAGTCGCCGTTAGCTGCCGCTACCTGGCGCTCGTCAGACACTACCTGGCGCTAGCCCATGATAAATAAGGGCCTTTGTCACCCTCTGCTGACAGGTAATTTTTCACCATTTTGCGCCATGCTTAAGTGTGATTTTTGCCGGAATTTCCAAGAAAATGGCAAATTTTCTTTTTGTGGCAGAGTTTAGACTTTAACATGAAATGTCTTGTTTGTATTTTTTCTACTTTTTTTAATATATTTTTTCTACTTTTTTTATATATTTTTAAGTAAATAAGTAAAAAAAAAAAAAATATATATATTTTTTTAAATTGTCTCCTTTATTTTAACAAAAACATTTATTTTATTAAAGAAAACCATATTGCATGTGAAAGCCCCATTTCTCCCGATTGCAATGATACCACATATGTATTGGTAGCCCCCTGTTCCTGTCCAGGAGATCCCCTAAACTTAGAAGAGCACTTTATAACATTTACAAATAAAATACAACTACTATCCACATAATAAAGGGTTAAATAAAAACAATTGGTGTGGGGTCCCCCTTCACAGGGGGGGGGGCACCATTTCTTGGGGGAATATAAGGGTTTTTTTTGGAGGCAGGTAATGGGGAGTCTAGGGGTTAATGGCAAGTCACACACTAGCCGCAGGTGACTTGCCAGACCCCCGAGCCTTGTGAACTGGTATAGGGGTCACATGGACAAAGGGTTAAAAGTAAAAAAAACACACAGACACACTTTTTTCAAAATAACTTTATTAACAAAAATATTTTTTTTTTATTATTTTTTTTTAATACTTACCTCACATCCATCTCTGTGTCCCACGCTGATCACTTAGGCTTCTGCTCTCCTGCTGGGTTACAGGTAACAAAGGGTTAATTAAAAAAAAATGACATAGGGTCCCCCCTCGAAGGGAGGGGGACCCCATTTTTTTGGGGATTTTTAAGGGTTAAAACCCTTAAAAATCCCCCCCCAAAAAATGGCGTGAGGTCCCCCCTACCCAGCGTAACCAGCCTGTGACCAGCTATGGGGGCTTGTAGAACATGGAGCAGGGGCCAGCTTTAGTGGCCCCTGGCCCTGCGGCTACAAGCCGTCATAGCCTAGGGCCACGGCTCTTCTGCCCCCCCGCCCGGGCTTTGGGGAGGCAGGTAATTTGGGGGGCCAGGGGTTAATGGCAAGTCACCCGCTAGCCGCAGATGACTTGCCAGACCCCCGAGCCTTGTGAACTGGTATAGGGGTCACATGGACCCCTTACCAGTTCACAAAGGGTTAAAAGTAAAAAAAACACACAGACACACTTTTTAAAAAATATCTTTATTAAAAAAAAATAAATGTTTTTTAATACTTACCTCCCATCCATCCCTGTGTCCCACGCTGATCACTTAGGCTTCTGCTCTCCTGCTGCTGCTGGAAGCCTTTTATACCTACTGGGTTACAGGTAACAAAGGGTTAATTAAAAAAAAATGACATAGGGTCCCCCCTCGAAGGGAGGGGGACCCCATTTTTTGGGGGGATTTTTAAGGGTTAAAACCCTTAAAAATCCAAAAAAGAAAAATGGCGTGAGGTCCCCCCTACCCAGCGTAACCAGCCTGTGACCAGCTATGGGGGCTTGTAGAACAGGGCGCAGGGGCCAGCTTTAGTGGCCCCTGGCCCTGCGGCTACAAGCCGTCATAGCCTAGGGCCACGGCTCTTCTGCCCCCCCGCCCGGGCTTTGGGGAGGCAGGTAATTTGGGGGGCCAGGGGTTAATGGCAAGTCACCCGCTTGCGCAGGTGACTTGCCAGACCCCCGAGCCCTGTGAACTGGTATAAGGGGTCACATGGACCCCTTACCAGTTCAGAAAGGGTTAACAGTATACAAAATAAACACAGACACAGGCTTTTGTAAATGTTTATTAGAAAAAAAAAAAAATTTAACTTTACTCACCTCCGATGTTCAGATGCAGTGTCCCGCGGCGATCTGATTCATGCAGGTGACAGCTGGGCAGAGAAGGGGGGAGGCAGGCGATCGGAGGATCGCCTACCCCCCTCCTTCTCTGCCCAGCCGTCACCGGCATCTGACAGGAGAACTGCCGGGTGCCCCGTTGACACCCGGCGGTGACGTCATTAGCCCCGCCCCCGAAGGGGAAGCTGCGGCGGAGGGAGGGCTGTTATGCCCCCCTCCAGAAGACAGAAGAGCCGGGGGGGTGATCGGAGCCCCCCCCCCCCCATGAAGAGGAGAGGCGGCAGGAGTTGGCGGGAGCGGAGGTGACTAACTGTCATTTTTTATTTTTTTATTTTTTAACAGGCAATCCCGGCGGCTGCTGAAACGGGGGGGGGGGGCACCCTATTCCGGGCAATCTCCTGCAGCCGGAGGAGCCCCGATCGGCGATCGGAGCCCCGCTGGCTGAAGAGGAGACCCGGCCGGATCAAACAAGGGGTCAGGTAAGTGACTTTTTTAAAAACTTTTTTTAGTGTGATTGGGGAATGCCAGGCACGTAAAATTTACGTGGCTGCCACTTAAGTGGCGGAGAGGCAACCACGTAAATTTTACGTGGCTGGCGTTTAAAGGGTTAAAGTAGACCAAAGCACACATTTTTTTACCTGCCCTCCAATAGTGGCATGTGGCCAAAAGGTGCCTAGCGCAGCATGAACCCTAAATACAGCCCAGATCATTGCTGCGTTTCTCTAGGGCTTGTTGTCATGCTCTCTTATTGTATGGTAAAATCCTTTATAGCTATGATCTTTGTATCTAATAATGACTGATGGCACATGCCAGTAACATTAACAGTAGCAGTGAAACTGTTGTGTCACAGAATTCTCCTTCTTTTCATATTTCTCACTTAACAATATCCTGAGGGATGAATGGCTAATATAATTATCTGAAGTCAGAGCAATGCTCATCAGTTAAAATAATTAATTGCTCTTCTTTCTTTAAAGGCATTAGAAATTAGCCTCAATTTAGGCAATTAAGAAAAACAAAAGTAATTGTGTTACAAATAAAGACATTCAAAAATGTAAAGATTTAACAATGTTTAAATAGAAACTCCACTTTTATGGGCTAAAGAGCTCAGGGCTGCCAGTTTGGGCATGATTCTCCTCTTAAAGGGCAAGTCCAGCCAGACTGCTCTTACTTTCCTGCTAAACAAATCCAAGCTATACACATACCAATACCTGCACCACCACTTACCAGGCGTGGATGCCCACACCACTCCTCAGCCTGGGTTGCCTGCCACCACAACTTAACCTTAAAGGGCCACCACTACATTATTGCCTCAAATGCCCACCTTCACGCCCCAGTCCTGAATGCCTGCCCTCACAACTTAGCCTCAAATGGCCACCACTATTCTATTGTCTCAAATGCCCACCTCCACATCTCAGTCTCAGATGGCCACCGATAACCCACAGCCTTGGATGGTATGGAACCAGCACAATTAAAACAGTACACATTATGGCACTCACTGTTTTTATGGCCACAGCCCCACCTAGACAGCAGCCATGGGTGTGCCTGTGATGAGACCATGTGAGGCTGCCACCTCAGGCAGCAGTGGGGTGCAATAGGACCTATTTTTCCAATTATTTCAGGACACCACTGCAAACTGTCATGTTTTTACAGTCAGTTATTGGTGGCTTAGTGGCTGCCGTCCCCCTACATTGAATTAGGCCCTTATTTATGAAGGAATAGCGACAGGTAGCGACTGGTGAGCGGCGGTAATGGCGGGCTCCGCCACGAGAATGCCGGCTCCCCACCACAATCACACATTTATCAAGCCAATCCTGCTTAGCGACTGAGATAGCGCCATATAGCGACTCATTCATCATTATTCCAGCCTCAGCCCACAGCGCCAGCGTCCAACCTTGAACAACGACAGGTATGACCTCTCGCTACCTGGCGCTCTCCAATGCATTTCAATGGAACAATCTTTAAATATTCATAATTAATTGTTATTAATTGTTTTTTTTTAAATGTGAAAAATTCTGTGACCACTTCTGCCATTTTAGAATTTTTTTAAGGTAAAAAAAAAAAAAAAATTGTACAGAATTGATATTACAGGTCTGATATTAATGTATTCATATTACCAAATTATTTTAAAAACTTGTTTTTTTTGGTTTCCAAAAATATGGTTGTTTGGGGGTTAAAAAACTACTTTTAACCCATCGCCGCCAGCGCTCTGGGGTTTAAACAAGCATTTCACAGCGCGAGAAGTTTTTGAGCGTGATTTTTTAATGAATATGGTGGGAGCCGGTCGCTAGGGCCAGTCGCTATCATGTGCTCCCATATAGTGCGGAACCTGTCAAATAGTGACTCCTCACCCAATATTCAACATTACGGCAAACCGACTGAGTCGCTATCAACTACAGAACAACGGCCAAGCACAGCGACTACTAGCGGGCGCTCTGAAAATGCCGCTACAGTCGCTCAACTGTCGCTACCTGCCGCTATTAATGATTCGGCCTCCCCGTGCCACTCCCTCCATAGAAAGGAGCCAAGCTGAGTAACACACTGTTCTATTGAGGAGTGGAATGGCACTTCCTGGGGGAACACCTTTCGATAATTTGCCTTAGGAGGCAGAGGTAAGGGTAACCCCTTACACTACCCTTGAATTATGTGAAAACCTAGTGGTTTTATCCAATCCTTATGGAGGCTGAGGAGAAAGATGAACAATAATAAGGCTGTCACATCTATTAGATTGTAAGCTTGTCTCTCTTTCAACTGTATTCATTTCTCATCGCACATACTCTGTGTATCATTTGTTTGACCCTGTAATTATTACCTTGTACAGAATGAAAAACAATAATAATAATAGGGTTCTCCACATAGCTGTCATAGCAGCATTTTAGATGGTTCCTGAAACATTAAAGCTTGTATTTACAATGTATATGTGTGTAATGTTGTTATTTAATATATTGCTGTTTGGAAGCAGTTTCAAAATTCAACCAGAGTTTCCTGACTTGGTTTACTTTGATTGGCTCTATTTTACTTTACTAAAAATCATTTACTGGTTGTAATTCATCTGTAGATAATGGCGGAGGTAATTTGTTGCCAGCCAATATATTTTTCGAATAAAGGAAGAATCCAATTGTAACTACTGTAAAGTATGTATACAATGCTAGATGTCCGCTTTAAATGATCAATTAAAACCCAAAAAATCACACTCACATTTTGTCCCCCGCAGCAGTGTCCTATTCGCCTGGTGCTCAGGAACTTCTGAATTAGGGCCTCCCGGTGTCCACGCGCCCTCACCCCTCACATAAGTCATGGTGACTGTGCTTGTCCTTCCTATTGCAGTGAATAGGTATGTACAGGCAAGGTGACTGATGAGAGGGCAGTGCCACAACTAGTAGCAACAATAAGTTAGGCACTAGGGATGCACAGGTCAGTGGATGTTTAGGTTTACAGGGTTTGGCCGAACGTAAAAGTTTGGTCTGTAACCCAAACAGGATGTATTCTGGGTCACCTATGATGTCTGACTCTGCTGAGTCCCCAGCATCTGAGACTATGGCTCTCCAAGGTCCCTACCCATGAGTGCCCCCTGAGGCCGGGGAGGATTCTGGACCCCATCCCTGTTGAAACTCCCGGGGCATCCCCATTTCCACTTCAGGGCCTATCCCATTATATCATTACGGAGCACCTCCACATTGTACTACAAGTCAGGAGCTCCCCAAAAATGCCAGGAAAGGGGTTCCTCACCTCACCTGATGAGAGCACATCGCTGATGCCTGGCATCTGACGCAGTCCTGTTGCTCTGCCATTTGCTCCTGCACCCTTCCACTCTCCACCAATCCCACTCTAACCTAACCACCCCCTTTTCTTCTTTCACGGTGTTCACTGCAGTGAAGGGTGTCTTTTCTTCCAGGATGAACTCAAGGGTGGCCCTCTACACTCGCCGTCTTTAAACAGGTTTGACCGCAATTTTTAAATTGAGGATGGTTCCTTGCCCTCTTCAAAATTGTTGCTTAATGACATGTTTACACAGGGTGAGGAACCACCCTCACTTTAAAAACCGCTGTGCCTGCACACAAGGAATGAAGAACAGAAAAGATCAATTTAAATATTGATGGCAAACAGCCCATTTACAATTTAGCGTGGTTTCTTGCCATTTGTAAACAGGCTGTTTGCCAGCAAGTTTTAAACTGAGGGAGGTTCCTCGTCCTCTGTAAACAGGCCACTGGTGACCAATCTTAAAAGGTGGGCAATCTTAACTTGTATGGTGTCCTTCTCCAGTAGTGAAGTGAAGGGAGCGCTGGCTGTGCATGCTGCTTTGGATGGGGTCCCCTTTTAGCTGCAGGAGGTGATGGGGGCCGGGACCCCTTTATGCTGCTGTGGGGTGGTGGGTGCAGGGACCACTTTAAGCTGCTGTGGGTTTGTGGGTGCAGAGACCCCTTTAAGCTGCTGTGCAGTGGTGAGTGCATGGACCCATTCTTAGCCGCAGAATGGCTGCCACATGCATGAGCCTTTATACAGACCGGTCACATGGTGCACTAGCCAATCACAGCCATGCAAAAACTTGATATGGCTGTAAGGGCTTTGAAAATGCTCACAGCCGAAAAGTTTGTTGATTGACTTGACTGCAATGCAGCCTTTAAACAAGCTTTTTACAGCTTCTGAACATGAACGCAGACTTCTGGGATACTCCTTTAGGCTGTAAAGGGGTTCTGGGTGCAGGGACCCCTTTAAGCTCCTATGGGGTGCTGGATGCAAAGACCCTTTTATGCTGCTGTGGGGTGCTGGGTGCAGGGTCCACTTTAGGTTGCTGTGGCAGGGACCCCTTTAGGCTATCAGTGTGATCTACAGACCAAACACTTTCCCTAATCTGGATCCGTGCCTCTCCCTAAACTACATGTTTCTGCCACATGTGTGGTCCAGCCTTTATATAGACAGGTCATGTGGTGCGCCAACCAATCACAGCCATGCCAATACTAGACATGGCTGTTTTGGGTTTGCTCATGCCTATTAGGTACCCAAGGAATTCTGGGACCAATGCTTGCAGAAAGTTAAGTATGTACAAAATGTATTCCCAAAGTAAAATACGAAGCCCTTTTTAGCTCCAGAAATTCATTTGTAGATAACAGCAGAGGTCCCCTTTAGTCAACTAAAATATACAAATATATTAAATAAGTTCTAATAATATATTACTGTGTTAAAGGCGATTTCTGTCTTTTAAGCTCATTTTCCTCAAATGTTTGGTTATCTTCCTATGCAAATCAAAGGTGTCTGGCAACTAATTGCTATCCATATATCAGAACTAGAGATGAGCGAACTTTTGAAAAATTCGATTCGACTGATTCGCCGAATTTTCCGACAAAAATCGTTTCGACCCGAATAAATTCGCGACGAATCGCTATTAAAAACGGCTATTTCTGAGCCTCCTACAGCCTCAATAGGGTTGTAAACCATTCAGCCTTGCTGTAACACGCACAGGATGCGTGCTGGGTTAGTTAAATAATACTTTTAAGAAATATCACATGCAGATCAGAGGCATCGCTAATAGAATCGCAGAGCGGCACAATTGCAGAGAGTTGAAGTGGCATCACTATGAGGGGCAGAAGGAGCCCAAATATACACTGGAGTTGGCTTCAGGAGCCCAAAAATTGGATGAATCACACCCTGGAGTTGGCAGAAGTTGGCAGCAGCAGCAGCAGGAGCCCAAATATACACTGGAGTTGGCTTCAGGAGCCCAAAAATTGGATGAATCACACCCTGGAGTTGGCAGGAGTTGACAGCAGCAGCAGCAGGAGCCCAAATATACACTGGAGTTGGCTTCAGGAGCCCAAAAATTGGATGAATCACACCCTGGAGTTGGCAGGAGTTGACAGCAGCAGCAGCAGGAGCCCAAATATACACTGGAGTTGGCTTCAGGAGCCCAAAAATTGGATGAATCACACCCTGGAGTTGGCAGGAGTTGACAGCAGCAGCAGCAGGAGCCCAAATATACACTGGAGTTGGCTTCAGGAGCCCAAAAATTGGATGAATCACACCCTGGAGTTGGCAGAAGTTGGCAGCAGCAGCAGCAGGAGCCCAAATATACACTGGAGTTGGCTTCAGGAGCCCAAAAATTGGATGAATCACACCCTGGAGTTGGCAGAAGTTGGCAGCAGCAGCAGCAGGAGCCCAAATATACACTGGAGTTGGCTTCAGGAGCCCAAAAATTGGATGAATCACACCCTGGAGTTGGCAGGAGTTGACAGCAGCAGCAGCAGGAGCCCAAATATACACTGGAGTTGGCTTCAGGAGCCCAAAAATTGGATGAATCACACCCTGGAGTTGGCAGGAGTTGACAGTAGCAGCAGCAGGAGCCCAAATATACACTGGAGTTGGCTTCAGGAGCCCAAAAATTGGATGAATCACACCCTGGAGTTGGCAGAAGTTGGCAGCAGCAGCAGCAGGAGCCCAAATATACACTGGAGTTGGCTTCAGGAGCCCAAAAATTGGATGAATCACACCCTGGAGTTGGCAGGAGTTGACAGCAGCAGCAGCAGGAGCCCAAATATACACTGGAGTTGGCTTCAGGAGCCCAAAAATTGGATGAATCACACCCTGGAGTTGGCAGGAGTTGACAGCAGCAGCAGCAGGAGCCCAAATATACACTGGAGTTGGCTTCAGGAGCCCAAAAATTGGATGAATCACACCCTGGAGTTGGCAGAAGTTGGCAGCAGCAGCAGCAGGAGCCCAAATATACACTGGAGTTGGCTTCAGGAGCCCAAAAATTGGATGAATCACACCCTGGAGTTGGCAGGAGTTGACAGCAGCAGCAGCAGGAGCCCAAATATACACTGGAGTTGGCTTCAGGAGCCCAAAAATTGGATGAATCACACCCTGGAGTTGGCAGAAGTTGGCAGCAGCAGCAGCAGGAGCCCAAATATACACTGGAGTTGGCTTCAGGAGCCCAAAAATTGGATGAATCACACCCTGGAGTTGGCAGGAGTTGACAGCAGCAGCAGCAGGAGCCCAAATATACACTGGAGTTGGCTTCAGGAGCCCAAAAATTGGATGAATCACACCCTGGAGTTGGCAGAAGTTGGCAGCAGCAGCAGCAGGAGCCCAAATATACACTGGAGTTGGCTTCAGGAGCCCAAAAATTGGATGAATCACACCCTGGAGTTGGCAGAAGTTGGCAGCAGCAGCAGCAGGAGCCCAAATATACACTGGAGTTGGCTTCAGGAGCCCAAAAATTGGATGAATCACACCCTGGAGTTGGCAGGAGTTGACAGTAGCAGCAGCAGGAGCCCAAATATACACTGGAGTTGGCTTCAGGAGCCCAAAAATTGGATGAATCACACCCTGGAGTTGGCAGAAGTTGGCAGCAGCAGCAGCAGGAGCCCAAATATACACTGGAGTTGGCTTCAGGAGCCCAAAAATTGGATGAATCACACCCTGGAGTTGGCAGGAGTTGACAGTAGCAGCAGCAGGAGCCCAAATATACACTGGAGTTGGCTTCAGGAGCCCAAAAATTGGATGAATCACACCCTGGAGTTGGCAGAAGTTGGCAGCAGCAGCAGCAGGAGCCCAAATATACACTGGAGTTGGCTTCAGGAGCCCAAAAATTGGATGAATCACACCCTGGAGTTGGCAGAAGTTGGCAGCAGCAGCAGCAGGAGCCCAAATATACACTGGAGTTGGCTTCAGGAGCCCAAAAATTGGATGAATCACACCCTGGAGTTGGCAGGAGTTGACAGCAGCAGCAGCAGGAGCCCAAATATACACTGGAGTTGGCTTCAGGAGCCCAAAAATTGGATGAATCACACCCTGGAGTTGGCAGAAGTTGGCAGCAGCAGCAGCAGGAGCCCAAATATACACTGGAGTTGGCTTCAGGAGCCCAAAAATTGGATGAATCACACCCTGGAGTTGGCAGGAGTTGACAGTAGCAGCAGCAGGAGCCCAAATATACACTGGAGTTGGCTTCAGGAGCCCAAAAATTGGATGAATCACACCCTGGAGTTGGCAGAAGTTGGCAGCAGCAGCAGCAGGAGCCCAAATATACACTGGAGTTGGCTTCAGGAGCCCAAAAATTGGATGAATCACACCCTGGAGTTGGCAGGAGTTGACAGCAGCAGCAGCAGGAGCCCAAATATACACTGGAGTTGGCTTCAGGAGCCCAAAAATTGGATGAATCACACCCTGGAGTTGGCAGGAGTTGACAGCAGCAGCAGCAGGAGCCCAAATATACACTGGAGTTGGCTTCAGGAGCCCAAAAATTGGATGAATCACACCCTGGAGTTGGCAGAAGTTGGCAGCAGCAGCAGCAGGAGCCCAAATATACACTGGAGTTGGCTTCAGGAGCCCAAAAATTGGATGAATCACACCCTGGAGTTGGCAGGAGTTGACAGCAGCAGCAGCAGGAGCCCAAATATACACTGGAGTTGGCTTCAGGAGCCCAAAAATTGGATGAATCACACCCTGGAGTTGGCAGAAGTTGGCAGCAGCAGCAGCAGGAGCCCAAATATACACTGGAGTTGGCTTCAGGAGCCCAAAAATTGGATGAATCACACCCTGGAGTTGGCAGAAGTTGGCAGCAGCAGCAGCAGGAGCCCAAATATACACTGGAGTTGGCTTCAGGAGCCCAAAAATTGGATGAATCACACCCTGGAGTTGGCAGAAGTTGGCAGCAGCAGCAGCAGGAGCCCAAATATACACTGGAGTTGGCTTCAGGAGCCCAAAAATTGGATGAATCACACCCTGGAGTTGGCAGGAGTTGACAGTAGCAGCAGCAGGAGCCCAAATATACACTGGAGTTGGCTTCAGGAGCCCAAAAATTGGATGAATCACACCCTGGAGTTGGCAGAAGTTGGCAGCAGCAGCAGCAGGAGCCCAAATATACACTGGAGTTGGCTTCAGGAGCCCAAAAATTGGATGAATCACACCCTGGAGTTGGCAGAAGTTGGCAGCAGCAGCAGCAGGAGCCCAAATATACACTGGAGTTGGCTTCAGGAGCCCAAAAATTGGATGAATCACACCCTGGAGTTGGCAGGAGTTGACAGTAGCAGCAGCAGGAGCCCAAAAAATGGCCTAAAGACATAAATATGTTTTGCACCATTTGGAAAGTGTAAAACGTGGCACCATGCTGAATCTAGTCGCATGCATCAGGCATTGGTGGGTGGAAATCCTGGCTGATCCATCCCTGATTCATTTTGACAAAGGTGAGTCTCTCCACATTTTTAGTTGACAGACGAGTTCTCCTCGCCGTAACTATGGCCCCCGCCGCACTAAACACCCGCTCAGATGGCACGCTACTTGCCGGGCAGGACAGCTTTTCCAGGGCAAACTCTGCTAGTTGCGGCCACAAATCAAGTTTGGCTGCCCAGAAGTCCAGCGGATCCTCAAGGTGTGTTGGCATGGTCATGTCAAAGTATGACATGACCTGCTGGTTCAGGTCCTGCTCCAGGTCTTCCTGCTGCTCATGAGTAGCCTCACTATGCGGGTGTAGAAAGCTACTCATTAGCGACTGAAGACTGAGGCTGCTGCTGCTGATGGAGCTTCTGCTGCTGCTGCTGCCAACCCCCCCAGCGGCCATGGCAGTGGAAGGTGAGCGCAGAGGTCCCCTCGAGTCAGACCTGCGAGAGTATGGACCATGGCGCAGATAGGCATCGGCCAACTGCCTACGTAGAATGTCTTTGTAGTAGTTGAGTTTGTCCTCCCTCTCGGTGGGTTTAAAAAATGCCCCCATTTTGTGCCGGAAGCGAGGGTCCAATAAGGTGGACAGCCAGAAGTCATCCCGCCGACAGATGGAAACAATTCTGGGGTCACTACGCAAGCACGTGAGCATGCTTCGTGCCATTTGCGCAAGTGACTCGGATGGACTACCTGTCTCCATCTCCACTGCATACTGCCACGGTGTGCCCGGGTCCTCTGTCTCTCCTTCCTCAAAAACCTCTAGCTCCTCTGGCTGCTCCTGCTCCTCCTCTCCTGTCCGCTGACTAGATAAACCAGCCATTTCGCCAAGCCTAAACTGTGTTTCGCTGGGCAACTCCTCCTCCTCCTCTTCCTCCTCCTCCTCCTCCAGTTCAGCTCCAAGGGGGTTCATGTGGCCGTAAGATGTAAACGCCATGTCTCCAGTGCCCTGACCAGCCATGGTTTCCAACATGTGCTGCAGTACATGAAGCAGTGGAATCACGTCGTTCATCCCGTAATCCTGCCGACTGACAAATAAAGTGGCTTCCTCAAAGGGCCTGAGCAAACGGCAGGTGTCACGTATGAGCTGCCACTGGTTGACATTGAAGTTACACAGGGGAGTCCCCCTATCTGCTTGGATCATCAGGAAATCCGTGATGGCTTTTCTCTGTTCATATAATCGGTCCAACATGTGAAGGGTGGAATTCCAACGGGTGGAAACATCGCAAATCAGACTATGTTGGGGGATACCATTCTGATGCTGTAGCTCAAGAAGGGTGTGTTTGGCAGTGTAGGAGTGGCTGAAGTGCATGCAAAGTTTCCGTGAAGTTGTTAGGATGTCCTGCAGATGGGGGGAACACTTCAGAAACCGCTTGACAACCAGATTGAAGACGTGAGCCATGCAGGGGGCATGGGTCAGGCTTCCTTGGCGCAGCGCAGACAAAATGTTCTTCCCATTGTCGGTAACCATGATTCCCATTTTAAGTTTTCTCGGAGTAAGCCATGTTTGGATTTCCTGATGAATACATTTAAGCAGTTCCTCCCCTGTGTGACTCCGTTCGCCAAGACAAACCATGTGAAGCACTGCGTGACACCTCCGTGCCCTGCACACATGGTAGACTGGAGGGGCACTGAGACTTGAGCCTACAGTGGAGGGTGAGGAGATGGCGGAGGATGAGGAGGCCGAGTCGCACGGTGTCACAGGCCCAATGGGCAGAGAGCGCGGAGGCCGAAGCGGCGTGACCTGTCCAAGTTGCTGCTGCAAAGGGACCACATTCACCCAGTGGGCCGTAAACGACATGTACTGCCCCTGACCGTAGTTACAGCTCCAGATGTCGGCGCTGCCATGTATTTTGCTACACACCGACAGGCTCAAGGACTGGCCCACCTTCTGTTCAACAAAAGTGTGCAGCGCTGGTACTGCCTTCTTGGCAAAGAAATGACGGCTTGGGACTCTCCACCTCGGCTCGGCACAAGCCATCAGTTCTCTGAAAGGTGCAGATTCCACCACCTGAAAAGGGAGCGACTGCAGCACCAGCAACTTGGACAGGAGCACATTCAGCTTCTGCGCCGTAGGATGAGTGGGCGCATACTGCTGTCTCTTGGACATGGCTTCGCTGATGGATTGCTGGCGGGATGCATGACTTGGAGGAGGAGGAGGAGGAGCAGGAGCGACAGAGGATGGGTATGACGCACAGCTGCCTTCGGCTGAGGTGCTGGAGCCTTGGCTGGCAGAAATTGGGAGCTCACTTGGTGAGGAAGCAGACTGGACCACCCCTTGGGAGCCTCGGTTCTCCCAGGTCGTTTTATGGTGACGCATCATATGTTGACGCAGGGCCGTGGTGCCAACATTTGGACCCTGGCCACGCTTCACCTTTTGCCTACATATCTTGCATGTGGCCATGTTACCCTCCTGCGGATGCCTCAGGAAAAACTGCCACACTGCCGAGTAGCTACTTTTCCCACCCCCTGGCCTCACTGATTCACTGCTGCTGTTGCCAACTCCAGGAACCCCTGCTCCACTACCTCCCGATAAGGTAGACTGCCGCACAGCAGGTGCTCTACCCCGGCCCCGGCCCCGGCCGGCTCCAGCCTTTGGAATTGTGCCCCCATGCTGACTGCTACCACTTTGCTGCCTCAGCTGCTGACTCCGGGGCAACCTGCACCCCTCTTCTCCTGATGATGACGATGAAGCCCCTTCATCACCCGGCTCCCAAGTGCGATCGGCTTCATCGTCATCATCATCATCATCACCGGGTTGTGGCTGTACGTCACTGATGTTCGTGGATTCGTCAACAGTGTCTGGCGCAGGAGCTGGAACGCTCGCAGCACCCACGACACTGTCCACATCACTATTTGTCTGCCTAGCTAAAGAAGCCACCTCCATTTCTTGGCTGGGCAGTAGCTGCTGACTGTCCTCTATCTGATGGTCCTCCTCACTAAAGAGTGGAGCTGAACCCAAAGCATAGGATACGTCGCTGGGGGAGGGAACGGCGTAGGCCAGAGGCAATGGGAGGACAGGGACTGCTCTCGGGGCATGCCAACTCAGGGTTGTGTCAGAGGAACCTACCGACCCTAGACTGGGGGTCTCAGACGTAAGTTGTGATGATGTTGTTGATGAGCGCGTCAACCAATCTACCACGGCAGATGCGTTACTGGTGGAGACCCGACCGCTAGCAGATACTGGCAGATTAGGTCTCTCAGCGTGACTCCTGCTGCTACTGGCCCCCAGTCTGATGCGAGCTCTTCCTGCGGAATCTTGGCCTCTGCCACTCCTCTTTTCACTTCCAGGCACTTGTCTGCCCGACATAGTCTAACTGGCGTGGTAGTAGGTGATATTTAAAAAAACCCCGGGCAGCGGTGGGTCTATATGAAACAGAATATAATGCACACCAAAAGTGAGCAGTAACACTCAGCCTCCAACAGGCCTGCTTAGTGTAAATAAGAGAGCTGCTTAGTGTAAATAAAGAGGGGTATGCTATGTTACAGAATGGGATGCCTCAACAGAAGTGCACCTGGCAGGCAGCAGTAAGCCTATGCCCAGCAAAAGTGTCTTATAATATAAATATAATAAGAGCAAATGCTTATATGGTCTTAAACAGAGGCTGCTTTAGTCACAGAATGGGATGCCCCGGGCAGGAATCGAGCTGCCAGGGTACAGTAGTGCTTTGGCCAGCAAAAGTGTCTTTATCAGGCCTAATTTCAAATATGATTAGAGCAAATGCTTATATGGTCTTAAACAGAGGCTGCTTTAGTCACAGAATGGGATGCCCCGGGCAGGAATCGAGCTGCCAGGGTACAGTAGTGCTTTGGCCAGCAAAAGTGTCTTTATCAGGCCTAATTTCAAATATGATTAGAGCAAATGCTTATATGGTCTTAAACAGAGGCTGCTTTAGTCACAGAATGGGATGCCCCGGGCAGGAATCGAGCTGCCAGGGTACAGTAGTGCTTTGGCCAGCAAAAGTGTCTTTATCAGGCCTAATTTCAAATATGATTAGAGCAAATGCTTATATGGTCTTAAACAGAGGCTGCTTTAGTCACAGAATGGGATGCCCCGGGCAGGAATCGAGCTGCCAGGGTACAGTAGTGCTTTGGCCAGCAAAAGTGTCTTTATCAGGCCTAATTTCAAATATGATTAGAGCAAATGCTTATATGGTCTTAAACAGAGGCTGCTTTAGTCACAGAATGGGATGCCCCGGGCAGGAATCGAGCTGCCAGGGTACAGTAGTGCTTTGGCCAGCAAAAGTGTCTTTATCAGGCCTAATTTCAAATATGATTAGAGCAAATGCTTATATGGTCTTAAACAGAGGCTGCTTTAGTCACAGAATGGGATGCCCCGGGCAGGAATCGAGCTGCCAGGGTACAGTAGTGCTTTGGCCAGCAAAAGTGTCTTTATCAGGCCTAATTTCAAATATGATTAGAGCAAATGCTTATATGGTCTTAAACAGAGGCTGCTTTAGTCACAGAATGGGATGCCCCGGGCAGGAATCGAGCTGCCAGGGTACAGTAGTGCTTTGGCCAGCAAAAGTGTCTTTATCAGGCCTAATTTCAAATATGATTAGAGCAAATGCTTATATGGTCTTAAACAGAGGCTGCTTTAGTCACAGAATGGGATGCCCCGGGCAGGAATCGAGCTGCCAGGGTACAGTAGTGCTTTGGCCAGCAAAAGTGTCTTTATCAGGCCTAATTTCAAATATGATTAGAGCAAATGCTTATATGGTCTTAAACAGAGGCTGCTTTAGTCACAGAATGGGATGCCCCGGGCAGGAATCGAGCTGCCAGGGTACAGTAGTGCTTTGGCCAGCAAAAGTGTCTTTATCAGGCCTAATTTCAAATATGATTAGAGCAAATGCTTATATGGTCTTAAACAGAGGCTGCTTTAGTCACAGAATGGGATGCCCCGGGCAGGAATCGAGCTGCCAGGGTACAGTAGTGCTTTGGCCAGCAAAAGTGTCTTTATCAGGCCTAATTTCAAATATGATTAGAGCAAATGCTTATATGGTCTTAAACAGAGGCTGCTTTAGTCACAGAATGGGATGCCCCGGGCAGGAATCGAGCTGCCAGGGTACAGTAGTGCTTTGGCCAGCAAAAGTGTCTTTATCAGGCCTAATTTCAAATATGATTAGAGCAAATGCTTATATGGTCTTAAACAGAGGCTGCTTTAGTCACAGAATGGGATGCCCCGGGCAGGAATCGAGCTGCCAGGGTACAGTAGTGCTTTGGCCAGCAAAAGTGTCTTTATCAGGCCTAATTTCAAATATGATTAGAGCAAATGCTTATATGGTCTTAAACAGAGGCTGCTTTAGTCACAGAATGGGATGCCCCGGGCAGGAATCGAGCTGCCAGGGTACAGTAGTGCTTTGGCCAGCAAAAGTGTCTTTATCAGGCCTAATTTCAAATATGATTAGAGCAAATGCTTATATGGTCTTAAACAGAGGCTGCTTTAGTCACAGAATGGGATGCCCCGGGCAGGAATCGAGCTGCCAGGGTACAGTAGTGCTTTGGCCAGCAAAAGTGTCTTTATCAGGCCTAATTTCAAATATGATTAGAGCAAATGCTTATATGGTCTTAAACAGAGGCTGCTTTAGTCACAGAATGGGATGCCCCGGGCAGGAATCGAGCTGCCAGGGTACAGTAGTGCTTTGGCCAGCAAAAGTGTCTTTATCAGGCCTAATTTCAAATATGATTAGAGCAAATGCTTATATGGTCTTAAACAGAGGCTGCTTTAGTCACAGAATGGGATGCCCCGGGCAGGAATCGAGCTGCCAGGGTACAGTAGTGCTTTGGCCAGCAAAAGTGTCTTTATCAGGCCTAATTTCAAATATGATTAGAGCAAATGCTTATATGGTCTTAAACAGAGGCTGCTTTAGTCACAGAATGGGATGCCCCGGGCAGGAATCGAGCTGCCAGGGTACAGTAGTGCTTTGGCCAGCAAAAGTGTCTTTATCAGGCCTAATTTCAAATATGATTAGAGCAAATGCTTATATGGTCTTAAACAGAGGCTGCTTTAGTCACAGAATGGGATGCCCCGGGCAGGAATCGAGCTGCCAGGGTACAGTAGTGCTTTGGCCAGCAAAAGTGTCTTTATCAGGCCTAATTTCAAATATGATTAGAGCAAATGCTTATATGGTCTTAAACAGAGGCTGCTTTAGTCACAGAATGGGATGCCCCGGGCAGGAATCGAGCTGCCAGGGTACAGTAGTGCTTTGGCCAGCAAAAGTGTCTTTATCAGGCCTAATTTCAAATATGATTAGAGCAAATGCTTATATGGTCTTAAACAGAGGCTGCTTTAGTCACAGAATGGGATGCCCCGGGCAGGAATCGAGCTGCCAGGGTACAGTAGTGCTTTGGCCAGCAAAAGTGTCTTTATCAGGCCTAATTTCAAATATGATTAGAGCAAATGCTTATATGGTCTTAAACAGAGGCTGCTTTAGTCACAGAATGGGATGCCCCGGGCAGGAATCGAGCTGCCAGGGTACAGTAGTGCTTTGGCCAGCAAAAGTGTCTTTATCAGGCCTAATTTCAAATATGATTAGAGCAAATGCTTATATGGTCTTAAACAGAGGCTGCTTTAGTCACAGAATGGGATGCCCCGGGCAGGAATCGAGCTGCCAGGGTACAGTAGTGCTTTGGCCAGCAAAAGTGTCTTTATCAGGCCTAATTTCAAATATGATTAGAGCAAATGCTTATATGGTCTTAAACAGAGGCTGCTTTAGTCACAGAATGGGATGCCCCGGGCAGGAATCGAGCTGCCAGGGTACAGTAGTGCTTTGGCCAGCAAAAGTGTCTTTATCAGGCCTAATTTCAAATA
The DNA here is from genome assembly GCA_027917425.1 of Gastrophryne carolinensis. Lineage (NCBI taxonomy): Eukaryota > Metazoa > Chordata > Amphibia > Anura > Microhylidae > Gastrophryne > Gastrophryne carolinensis. Next base: position 296,494,738 of record CM051237.1, on the reverse strand, counting down.
TGATTAGAGCAAATGCTTATATGGTCTTAAACAGAGGCTGCTTTAGTCACAGAATGGGATGCCCCGGGCAGGAATCGAGCTGCCAGGGTACAGTAGTGCTTTGGCCAGCAAAAGTGTCTTTATCAGGCCTAATTTCAAATATGATTAGAGCAAATGCTTATATGGTCTTAAACAGAGGCTGCTTTAGTCACAGAATGGGATGCCTCACAGCAGACTTAAGATCAGTTCAGTATATATGCACAGTTAGTTACTATAAGCAGCCTGAAAACGCTAACAAAGGCTGGATGAAAAAAAAAAATCTCCCTGTCAGCCAGCTCCGTTTTTCCTACCTTTCCCTGGCTTTCTGTCTGTCTCCTGTCTGTCTCCTGCCTGTCTCCTGCCTGTCTCCAGCCTGTCCCTGTCTGTCCCTGTCTGTCCCTGTCTCCAGCCTGTCTCCAGCCTGTCTAACTGCCTCAGCTACACAGCGTTCTGTCTGTCTGTCACGAATGCAATAGAGAAATGAGGAAAAGCAAGATGGCCGCCGTTAAATACCGCTGTGTGACGTCACCGGGCTTGCTGGCTGCTGATAGGCTGCATGTGACTGCCCCAGCTTGCACTGGCGCGGGATACATGTCCAGACATGTCCCGCCCGCCATCTTAGAATGCCTGTAATGTAAATGAATGGATGTTAAAGGAAAACTTCGAGTGATCGAATCGCGGGGAAATTCGGATTCGATCCGAATCGAATTTTTCCTGAAATTCGGATCGAATCCGGGTTCGTCCGGATCGATTCGCTCATCCCTAATCAGAACACATTTTTTCTCTATGCACTTGAATAGTATTCAGACCTGGGTGCTGCAGAACAATACTATTCCCAAAATGTTGCCAAATTTTATCAGAACAGAGACTCCAGCAACACTAATGAATTATATTTTATTAATAATTTTCGTGAAAGCCTATCTGCATGCTCATGAATAAGTACATCTGAATTGTCACTGGATAGGCTTGTGGCTTGCCCTGTCTAATTCCGCTCGCTATTAATTGTCTCTTACCTAACTTTACCTTATATGACCAACTGCCAAGAACTTGGTGCATTTAAGTCATTTATCATGAGAAATGAATAACCTTAATATAAAGTCCAACATTCGTTTCCAGCTCTCAACAGCATTGTAGGTAGAAAATGTTAGGCCTGCCTCCATACTTGCAGTAGGGACAAACTGTCTTTTGAAAGTTTAGATCTGATCTAATAATGACAGTCTTGGCAACTGACCACAGAGATGGTATTCGTGCCAAGGCTGTAACAGTGCACTTACCTAAATTAGCTGTAGTGTTTTAAATGATGTGCCAGTATATCAAGCGAGATCGAACTGGCTGATTGCCTTGTATAACATATGACTTAAGAAAAAGCTGAACTGTACAGTTATTTTTTATCTTTCTGTAGAAATGTTGCAATGCAGCAGACTGTAATAAGAGGGTGACTAATGAAACTGTACTATTTATTTAGCCAATGTAAATAACTGCATTTTTAATGTATCATTCAAGCATAAAGCCAATCCTTACATTTATAGCATTTTATGGGCTGCATTTTTTTAAACAGCAATGAGCCGATAGCTTAGAAGATTGCTAAAATCTACAAGCATGCAAAGACTAATTATGTCCAAGAGTTAGCTTGGTTTCATAACCTTCTTCTCTAATCTTCTCTAGATAAGGTAAGAATAGTGGTTTAACCCTTTAAATGTCAAGCCCGTAGTTTCTACAGGTTTTCTTCTCCTACCATTAAAATGGATTCCCGGACAGATCAATTCCCTCCTCCCAGGCCATCCATCAGGATGCCCCACTATGTGAAACCCCCCTGATCGCCCATACACTTACCTTCTTTTCTGGTCCAACGGCGCATGCGTGAGACCTGGCCACACCTCCACTATCCCTCTAGCAAGGCGCGTGCCAGCTCCAGGCATTTGTAAATGGCGGGCGCAGGCACACTCCCTGTTAGAGGGTAGCGGGGGCTGCGGACATCAGCACGCTTGGAGCCGCTCACCTTAGATGAAGGCTTAGAGGCGCTGGCTTGAGCGGCTCTGAGTTCGCTGATGCGACGAGTAGCCGTGCATGCGCCATAGGACCGGGAAGAGGTGGGTTTGTTTCTGCGACCTGGGGGGGGAAGGACCAAACTCCAGGATAGAAACATCATAGTCAACATTTCCTTACCTCCACCAGCTATCCCTCCCACCTAGTCCTCTCTTCACATGGGGGGCCTCCGATCCCCCTCCCAGGCTCCTCAGGTAAAGCTTCAGGTATGTGCCCCCCATAACCACTTCTGCCATCCTGCTGGCTGCCACCTCTAGCCCCACCTTTTGTGGACGGGGCAGACGAATGGATAGTAGTTTCTACAGGTTTGCTTTTCCTAACGTTAAGTCCCAAACCCGTAGAAACTACAGGCTTAACATTAACCCTCCAAGAGTTAAAAAAAAACACGCTTACCTCCGGCCTGGATCCAGTGCTGAGGGTCACCTCTTTACCCGTGGGGCACCAAACCCCCTTCCCCCTGGCTTCAAAAGAATGCCTGAAACAGGGCCCCTGCCCCGCTTTTGTTGCTTCCGCTGACACTAGCGGCTAATGAAAAAGAAAAAAATTTTCTTACCTCCACCATGGGCATCCCATCCCCTCTTCTTGTTTGCATATTGTTTTTTTTTAGGAAAATGTGCCTTTGACTCTGTTTTTTTATTCTTTTTTAGGGAAACCCTGTGCAACCAAAGAATTCATGGTGGCTTATGTGCAGTGAGAGGCCAGCGATTGACCCACCCACCCATCTCTGTAGAGTTGCTGTCGGTGGATTTGCTGCTCTAAACTCTCCGTCCTGCCCTGTGGTGGCTTTGGCTGCAAGTTTGCAAAGACAAACAAAAGCCTTGCCCAGACGTGGGGGGCCCCCACTGCCGCCGATAGCTTTGTTCCAGGTGGCCGCTGCTGGGTTTTGTTCCACTTTAAAATGTACACTACTGCAATGTAACAAACAGGTTGGTAGTTTATAGCCAGTTTATAGCCAACCAGCTTCCTTTTGTGCATTATATTGTAAATATCCAAGCTTGTGGCCGCTATACAGTATAACAAGAACAGCACCCTGATGTAATTGACTGTGTAGAAGCCACAAATCTGCATTTATATTGTGCTTACAGCTGATTTTAAGGGGCACCCCTGGAGGAACACTAATACCATGCCGATGGGCACTGGGCTCTTCAGCTCCCCATATGCCTAAGAGAGGTTGCTGGTAATTGGATGGGGGTATTGGCCTGCCACCCACTGGCACCGGTAGGTAGCATGCCGGCCCCCTTACTCAAAAAAAAAGAAACAAACAAAAACTTGTAGGACCTGATTTATCAGGCACTTCTGCCAGACTCTTATGCCGCATTGGAGCAAATAAGAGTAGTGCTAAATATAGTTTATATATATTTTTTACACTGGGGCATGTTTCTGCACTGCAAGAAACACATTTACTACAACGTTAACAGCAACATGCTGACAAAAAATATAAATTATATTTTGCACTACTCTAATTTGCACTGATATGGCATTTTCTGTAAGTGCTTTATAAATCAGACCCTTAATAAACTAAATGTAATGTCTTCTATATTTTTTCTCCAACTGGTCCACAGGGATATGCGTGAGGGTCTTTTAGGTTTTTTTTAGTGAAAAAAATGAAAACGTAAAAAAACATGCCCATTGCACACCTACCACTGGCCCTGCAATTTAACCAGTCCCTATGCCCTTTAGTTGCTCTTCCATGGCTGCCGAGGGACCTCTGAATGTACACCAGGCTCATACCAGTGGGAACCAGGCTCTTCCGCACCCTCAATGACCAGAGAGAGGGTGTGGGTAATCGGGTGGTGGTACTGGTATATTGGTACTAGAACTGTTAAGGCCCCTTACCCTGCTAACTGGTATAGGATTCTCCTGGACCCCTTAACAGTTCACCAGCAGTAGTACAGAAAAACACAATATTCTAAACTTTACTACTTACCAGTCCGCATCTTCTACCCTCTTGGTTTGGCAGGTCTTCTGGGTCCCTCGCTGGGTCTTCTTGGTCCTACATATAATGTAGACACTTCCGCTAGTCTCTGTTAAAGAGGAACAACACACATGAATTTCACTTTCCTGTGTGTTGTTTCTCTCTGCGGTGGGATTCTCTGCTGTGTGTACCCCCCTAGGTTGCCCCGTTTCACTCACCTTCCTTCTTCTCCCACAGCGCAGACTCGGGTGAGAGAGAGTGCGCTGACTGGCTGAGTGGTGCGCTCAGCCAATCAGCGTACGCACTATCACTCGGCTCCCTTCGGTGCTGCTGGTGGCTAAGCTGCTTAGATGGCCAAGGTGCCACCTACCTTGCAGCCATGACATGCCCATACAGAAAGGCTGGGCGTGGCCATGTGAATAGCTAGAGGTGAGGGGGGATACAGCCAGAGAGCACAGATGCGGAGAGGCCTCTGGGATTCCCCCAAGGAGGGGAAATCGGGAACTCCAGGGCCTCCGAATTCCCTCTTTAAATGGAGTGGCTCTCATCCAGGAGCTGGCAGGGAGGCTTTTATACCTGAATACATCACTTTTCCTGGGGTACTTTCATGCCCCTCCCCTCCCGTGATGCCAGTTTTCGCCTCTGTGGTACAAAAGCTCGGCTCCCCATATAATGCGAGAGTCAAATGAAAAACTCTCATGCGAGTCAGGAAATAATTACTCATGGTGCCGAATCAACCATTGTATGTGTGTGTTGGGGGCACCATCCTAAAATGTAAAAGACAGCGATGGTTATCTTAAGGCTGGCACCTCCTATTGGCTGCTGCATGCGCTGTTACGTGTCCCCCGTCAGATGACGTTTGTTGGGAAAAGGTGACAATCTCTCTAATGCAGGGCTATACAATGGGTGAACTACAATATAGCAATGATCCTCAAAATCAAAACTAGAGTTTCTGATATTTCTAATGTTGACTGAGCTTCTTAACTAAAATACATTGCAATATGTATCACTTGTTTACCAGGTGTAGCTTTCACATCGTACAGTGTACAGCTTTTTAGATGCACAAATTATATAAGGATGGTATATATTTCAGGCAATTTCAGGAATTAGCGTGCATTAATTACACAGCTTTCAAATATCATGTGGCCAACTTGTCAAGCATGAACATATAAGTTAATTTATGAACAGCTTAAAGCCTGTTATGCATTTGTGAAAGCGTAATGCTTACAACAGAAAATCAAGACTGGATTATGAATAAATATAAGAGAAGCATGAAAAAATGTATATTACTGAACTTCCAAATAAAGCTTCCTAAATGAATAAACCATGAACTTAGACAACTTTTTGTCTGTGTAAGTTATGTAATATACATTTTTACAAAACAACCCATACATTAAATCTTGCCTTAGAATGGCCATCCACCTAGCAAAGTTACTAGGCAATGCATGCAAAGCAACCCTGTATGCACATCTAATGGCAGGTCAATACCCCAGTCCCTGGAGGTCACTGAATCTTCTAGAGAATAAGCTCTCGTGATGGTTCTAGTAATCACAGACATGTTTTGTCTCTGACTTTAACAATGGTCATCCATGGAGGTATTAAATTGGACCAATTAACAAAATAGGACTTCTGGTCTCTCTTCCTGCTAATCCCAAATTTAAAAAAGAAATAAAAGAAATTATAACGTGACCCACACCAGTTATTTCAACTTCCAAAAAGCCATATGCTGTTGATTCAGCTTTGGTGCTATGGGTGAAGATTGCTTTACCCTAGGTTCCTCTGCAGTGCATTGGTCGACTTTACAGGATGTGGCTTCCAGCAAGTAAAAGCATACCTGGAACTGCCTATCTAAAACCCTTTAAAATCCCTGTCCAGGCAACTAAAATGGTACACAAAAATATACAAACCCTTTGGCCCCCAGTGCTATTATTTCCTACTCCAGTGAGTTGAAACGTACCCGTTTCCATTTACTACAATGCAGGCTTGGAGACCGATTCATTAATAGCGGCAGTTAGCGACAGTTGAGCGACTGTAGCAGTATTTTCACAGCGCCCGCTAGTAGTCGCTGTGCTTGGCCGTTGTTCGGTTGTTGATAGCGACTCAGTCGGTGTGCAGTAATGTTGAATATTGGGTGAGGAGTCGCTATTTGACAGGTTCCGCGCTGTATGGGAGCGCATGTTAGCGACTGGCCCTAGCGACCGGCTCCCACCATATTAATTAAAAAATCACACTCAAAAAATTCTCGCGCTGTGAAATGCATGTTTAAACCCCAGAGCGCTGGCGGCGATTGGTTAAAAGTAGTTTTTTAACCCCCAAACAACCATATTTTTGGAAACCAAAACAAACAAGTTTTTAAAATAATTTTGTAATATGAATACATTAATATCAGACCTGTAATATCATTTCTTTTTTACCTTAAAAAAAATATCTAACATGGCAGAAGTGGTCACAGAATTTATCACAAAAAAAAAAAACAATTAATAACAATTAATTATTAATATTTAAAGATTGTTCCATTGAAATGCATCGGAGAGCGCCAGGTAGCGAAAGGTCATACCTGTCGCTGTTCAAGGTCGGATGCTGGCGCTGTGGGCTGAGGCTGGAATAATGATGAATGAGTCGCTATCTGGCGCTATCTCAGTCGCTAAGCAGGATTGGCTTGATAAATGTGTGATTGTGGTGGGGAGCCGACGTTCTTGTTGCGGGGCCCGTCATTACCGGCCGCTCACCAGTCGCTACCTGTCGCTATTCCTTCATAAATAAGGGCCTTGGTATACTCCCTCCATTGCAATAAATGGAATGTGTGTGCAGTGTGGTAGGGGGCAGCCATTACCCAGCAGACTGGCCATGGATGCTGAGGTATTCGATCTTGGCACATGAGTTTTAGCTCACTGGATCAAGATGGAAAAGCTGCGTGGAAAAAAGGTAAGCATAGATATTTTATATTAGTTGCTTGGACAGAGCCTTTAAGTGCTGCCTCCAACTACCACATACAATCTCAAGATACAGTATATACAAAATAAGATTTTTTTTTATCTCTTATCATACAAATTCATATAAGGTCTGTTGCACTGCTGAAATACATATTGAAAAGTCCATCAGGATTCAGTTCCAGGGTCTTCAAACATGATGCCGTCCATAGAGATGTGTTTAAACACCAGCTCCATTCATTGCGCGGGAACACCAGAGATGTACAGAGAATAAGGGGGAAAATCCCTCCTCCCTGCATTAAAGTAGTCCTTCACCCTGAATAAGAGTCTATCTTATATGTTTCCCACACCCTGTACATACAGATTGCTCACATTAAAAATCATCCTACCTGCATCTACTGCATGTTATGAGCCTTTACACATCTAAGATGGCGGCACATCAGGCAGCCTGCAAACAGGAAGTGCCTTCTGACTGTGCTGCTCTGCATTCTGGGATTGCTGACCCCAGCTTTGCTCTGTCTGAGCAAAGCACAGCTATAACCCACTCCCTGTCCTTTATCCCACTCTCCTCTACTCAGTATGTGTGATGCTTCTGAGTCAAGATGGTGGCGCCCATATCCTAGAGTCCTGAACAGATTTGCAGCCCAGCGGGGGAAAGTATAATAAGTAAGTGACTAAAAACTTAAAAAACGATTCCCCAGCATCTAAAGTTAATTTATTTTAAGGGTTTGGGCTTTTAAATAAATCATGCTGAAGGTCCGGTTTAAGAACTATTTAACCTATTTAACGTAAAGGAGGTCCTACAAGCTCACCAGACATAAACAATAGTTAGACCTCATTTAGTACCAAGACACCAACCAACTGCGAGACAATGTTGCACAGCAGGGCAGCCTCGTGCATTCCAAAATGAATAAGCTCCTAAGTAGATACCTTGTACTTATAATATAAAACTCTTTAAATTATCCCTTTGTTTAACCAAAAATAGTATTTTTGTAAATTCAAACGTGTACCTCTAGCTTTTATTGAATCGGCATGTTCAAAAGTGGAAAAAAAATTAGAATTTCCCAGGTTTTGTTCCGTGCCAAATTGGGATGCTCTGCTGTGTGAAACCCCACAGTTTGCCCATAAAAACTCTTCTTTCCACACTCCAATGGTGCATGTGAGGGTTGTCATCCAATGAGAGCTGCCTGCTGTGACTACGTCATTCGGCAGGGGTCTCTCATAGACTTGAATGGGGAGCGCCCAGTTTATCAGAATGGCTGGAGCAGGAGCGCGCTAATGGCCGAGGATGCAGAAGTGCATGCTCCGGATTGTAAACAATGAGAGCCGCATGCCGAATTACAAAGTCACAGTAGGCGGCTCTCATTAGATGAGAGCCCTCGCATGCTCCATTGAAGTGTGGAAAGGTGAGTTTTTATTGGGGAACTAGGGGGTTCACACACGGGGCAGCCCAATTTGGGATGCCCTGGTGTAAAGCCAGCGGCCAGCCCAGGAATCTTTTAGATTCCAGGCCAGCTGCTGGTGGGTTTTGTTCCGCTTTAAAAAAACTTTTGTATACAGGCTATTAGATCAGGTCTACAACTTTGAATGTCATATAGGATTCCTCTGTATGTTCTTTTAATTTTAATGATACTTAATATTTTATTCTTGTGTTTTTGTTATTCAAAGTTTGTCATTAAAAATACATAGGACTGCATAAAGAATGCATATGACACATCTTCACATTATACTATAGCATAAATAATATCTCAAATTAAAATACTTTACCCCCTCTACATCAAACCATCCCTTTCTGGATCATGTAATGTAATACTTACTTTCTTCAGTTTTGATACATTATATATCTGGTCATGGGACCAAAAACTACAAAATAGCGGGGTAAATCAACGCGCTTTAAGAGCTTTGTCACTTTTGTGGGTGCTTGGGCTGCTCAGTTATGTGCACCTGTTTAACTCAACTGAGGGTATTTTCGATGAGGTTGACACTTAATCCCATGGCTTTTCTATTACAGAGATGGGGGGCTTAAAGTCCCTCCCACCTTATCCCCCTTGGGCCCAATGCAAAATTAGGCACTTCAAAACATCTCAAAATATCTGATCTTATGTAAATACCATACATATTCTAAATGAATCTGCTTCCCATTTTTGCGTGGTCCTGGAGAAAAGAAATGAAAAGGAGGGCACATTTGGAGCTTTGATACAGCTTCTACCCTGTGCTGCAGGAAATGAGGAGAAGCACATAGGACAGGCATTAAGTAAGCTGCTTGCTGCCTTATTATTGCTGTTGGGTTTAGAGTCCCTTTAATATCTGACTATAACTTTTTCCATCTTCAGGTCTAAAAATATTTTATTGGCAGCAGAGAAAGCTGTCATCCAAGTTCAACCTTACTCAATCAGGGTGTGAATGGCCACATGGAACGCACTTTATGCAGCAGCTCTGGCATGTCTAAATAATGGCATATGCGCTAGTCAACGAATGTGCTTCAACCCAGCTCATCCCAAGGCTGATATTAGATCCTGCTAGTTGTCACACACCACTTTGCCAGGCCTTAGGTGCAGCGGCAGCGACATCCCTGCCCATGCTTAGTTGTCCGTGTGTCAGTTGTAATGTGGACCTTGCAATATATAGCATTGCACAGTGCACACCTCATTTTCTCCTCAACCAGTTAGTAAAGGGCAGGGATGGCCTGCCGAGAAAAGTTGTGGCAGCTGGGAATGGTGTATTGTGGGGCAGCCGTAGACATAAGATTTTTATTAGCACCATGCTCTAACTAACTGAGATAACTGCCCCTCACCATAAGATTTTTAAAGCTCTTCAGCTTCAGGGGCTGGAATGGGAACATTTCAAAGGCAAGCAATTTAAAAATGCTCACATTCAAGATCAGGAGTGGTGGGTGAGAAATGCCAAACTTCCACTTTCTCTCCATTGTTTCGGGAATAGAAAGCTGAATGCTGGTGTGGGCAGACTCGGTGGTAGTGGTGGTCTAACTCCTGCGGGGGAGGAGAAAAAAAAGGGGGGGAGAAAAAAATATAATAATAATAATAGTAATAACAATAACTAATACTAATTCTAATACTAACTTATACTAATAGCAAATAGTAATACTAACGGCGCCTATGACTAAGTCGGGAGCCGAAACGCGTTGGACGGAGCCTATTATAGAATAGGTGACCCCCGAAAGCAGCTGATGCTTGCCGAATCCAGAGGCCTAAGATTTGGACGCACAGGAGCCTGCTGCTGGGTATATGCATTGCGCAGTAAAGGGGTTGAGGAGAGGGAAAAGCTTCCCACCGCTGCATATCTTTTAGACAACATTAAATACAACGCTTGTTTTTACTTACATTCCGGTAAGAAGATTTTAAGATTTGCACACATTATTATTTGGCAATATTACACTATGTATGGCATTTCTATTTTATATTCCATGCAAATCTGAATAAATGAGAAATAAATATAAATATTTATAAAATCTATATGATTGATTATTAATAAGAGGCATTTCAAGGCTTTGGATAACTAATCTATAAATGAATGCAAGGATCTAAACAACAAGGAAACCAAAAGTGGTTTATTGAAACGTGCATAATAACCTTTATCTGGTACGTTCACTGTGTGACAGGTGGTGGATAGCACTTAAACCGGACCTTCACCATGATTTACTGAAAAGCCCAAACCCTTAAAAAACGATTCCCCAGCATCTAAAATTAATATATTTTAAGTTTTTATTCACATACTTCTTATTCTTTCCCCCACTGGGCTGCAGCTCCGTTCAGGACTTTAGGTTACGAGTGCTGCCATCAGAGCTAGGGTCAGGAAAAGGTCAGCAATCCCAGAATGCAGAGCAGCACAGTCAGAAGGCACCTCCTGTTTGCAGGCTGCCTGATGTTCCATAAGCCGCCATCTTGGATGTTTAAAGGCTCATAACATGCAGTAGATGCAGGTAGGATGATTTTTAATGTGAGCAATCTGTATGTACAGGGTGTGGGAAACATATAAGATAGACTCCTATTCAGAGTGAAGGGCCGCTTTAATAATTCCTGATAATCCACGTGGTGAATGAAAAAGACTGTTACTTAATTTGGTCCCACGGAGATTTATACATTATATGTATGTTTGTTAGTAATACTAATTATGACTAATTAATAACTAATACTAACTAGTGCTAATAAAATGATTAATACTAACAATACTAACAACTAAATAATACTAACTAATGTTTTTCTGCTTGCTTTGCAGGTCCTTTGTGATGAACGTCGTTAACAAATTTCCCTAGCTTCAGTGACTGTTGGCGAAGGATGCAAATGACCCATGTCTTCCTCCATCCTGAGCCCTCAAATTCAGGCGAAAACTCCTCAAATAGTGCGTCCACCAGAGTTCGTTTGTACTCTCATCTTTCTATCCTGTTCCAATGCTGGAATCAAGGAGTTGGTGTTATCCTTATGGCGGGGATCTAGCAGGGTGGCCATCCAATAATTAGCGTATATTAATAGTAATAGTGCTAGTAACACTGTGGTCAGTCCGCAGCCACTGGAGCATGTAGTGGCTCACGTGAGTCAAAGTCCTCAGTGGGAGGTGTCTCTTCCCCTCCAGCCAGGCCCCAGAGCTACGCTGGATGCCACCCTGCTGTAAGGAAAAGTCCTCCTCTGAAGTCTCCAAAACCATCCCTTGGCTAGCTGCTTCCGGTCCAGCAACCCACCCAGCAGGCCATGTGTGGAGTGGCTTGGCACCTAGGAAAATGGGCCTTCCTGTTTTTAATTTTTAAACATATATATATATATATAGGAGTAGGCGACTCTGACTGCGGCTGTGGGTGACGGCTATGCCCGCAGCGCTTTATGAAGTAAAAAAATAGATTGTCAGTACCCGCTCCCCCCCCCATGATCAGGCAAATCCACGTGGACTTGCAGCTTGGACGGCGAGTGGAAGCTGGAGAGTGCAGTGCAGACTCGTGGCTGGATAAGGTAAGGATTTTTCTTTTACTGACTGCTTTTTTTAAGGGGGGCCTATAATGGCACATGGATAGGAGCCCCCTGTAATGGCACAGGGATGGGGGCCCCTGTAATGGCACATGGATGGGGTCCTATTTGCGCACACCTGATGAGGCCCCTTTAATTGCAAATGGATGGGGGCCCATTTTTGCACACATGATGGGGCCCCCATAATGGCACATGCATGGAGGACACCATTTTCCCTGACCCTTTGGGGCCCCTTCATGGCTGAGGGGGGAAGGACATGTTTAGCTAATTTAGCAAACCTCAGGGCCCATGTTATGCACTCGGCCCATGTTATGCACTCGGACCCCACCATTTTCCACACCCATTGGGGCCCCACACTATACAGACTAATGCACCTATCTGGGCCCCCCAAAGCCTAGGCCCCTTTTGTGCATAAATTGTGTAGGCCCCATCAGGTGTGCCATGTGCAACAGGGGGCATCCCAATGTAGGATGCCTCCCTGTATAAATTCCCTCAGTTTGACCACTTTCACTCACCTTTACCCGTTACAAGGGCAGATGCACAAGCGGTCGTCCAATTAGTGCTTTATGCAGCGCATACTAATGCATGGTATAAAGCTGTTGATTTAAACTTTGGAATTACGCTGTGCTGGTCAGTGTGTGTAGCACAGCTGTCACAAATGGGTTAATATTGTAAATGCCCGAGTGTTTGTGGGGGCGGGAATGGCGAGGTTTGCGCCCGATAGCACAATGGGGGGGGGGGGGGTATGATCTGGCCTAATGGGAGTGTGGGAACAACAGTTGTCTGGTCCAATGGAGGGTTGCTAGATTTCGCTAGTGACCTAGTGGGGAAGGCAGGTCCCAGGGAGGTGCTGGTGAGGCTGGTGTTGGGTGTGGGGAGAGGGGCCAGTCAATGGCAATCACTATATTGAAGGCGAGCATAGAGAGCAGCAAAGGGATCGCTCGTGTACTCTCTCTCCGAGAGCAAGGGGGTATGCCAGGGGCCATCTGTGGATACTTGATATGGGGAAGCATCTGGGTGCTACCTGCCCATTGGCGGCCACTCGTGACACAACGGGTCCTAGTCATAACAGGGAGGGGGAACTCTTCTCAGCGCATAAATTAAAGTGATACTACAGGATTGCTGGTCCCTCCCTTCTCCCGCCCTTCCCTCCACCTCCTCCTGCAGATTCACATTGCTTTCAGTGCAGATCAGTATCACACATCTAAGGGCCACGTCCACTGTTTTCAGAAGAGAAATCAGGAGGTGAAAAAGTAAAACCCAATATCTCGGCCATTTCTTTTTCAATTTAAAAACTGAAACAGTTTAGGACAGTGTCAAATGTAGCCCAACACAATGGTGTAACAATGACCTTTGCTTGCAGTATCACTTTAGGTACAGGGGATGATGTCAACTCCTTGTGCCTGATGTCCGTCTTAATAAATCTCATGAGATACATACAAAGGTTGTATGTATTCATTACATCTTAGGATTTTAAACGTCACACATTAATTTCTATATGCAAAGATTGTCAAAATGTAGACACTACTGCAATTATACCGTTTAAAGGAAGCATACAAACTGATATGGTCATTTAGGTCCAGGGGCGGTTTGCTTTTTATATTCATGATCATCTTGTATCTTTTTGTAGTAGGAGCTTGTCTCATTCTCACTCTTTGTATTATGTCTGTTATATGCAGGCAACACGGGGAGGGCGATTCATTAATAGCGGCAGGTAGCGACAGTTGAGCGACTGTAGCAGTATTTTCACAGCGCCCGCTAGTAGTCGCTGTGCTTGGCCGTTGTTCGGTTGTTGACAGCGACTGAGTCGGTGTGCAGTAATGTTGAATATTGGGTGAGGAGTCGCTATTTGACAGGTTCCACGCTGTATGGGAGCGCATGATAGCGACTGGCACTAGCGACCGGCTCCCACCATATTCATTAACAAATCACGCTCAAAAAATTCTCGCGCTGTGAAATGCTTGTTTAAACCCCAGGCGGCGATGTGTTAAAAGTAGTTTTTTAACCCCCAAACCACCATATTTTTGGAAACCAAAAAAAACAAGTTTTTAAAATAATTTTGAAATATGAATACATTAATATCAGACCTCTGCACAAATTTTTTTTTTTTTTTACCTTAAAAAAATATCTAACATGGCAGAAGTGGTCACAGAATTTTTCACATTTAAAAAAAAAAAAATATATATTAATAATTAATTATGAATATTTAAAGATTGTTCCATTGAAATGCATTGGAGAGCGCCAGGTAGCGAGAGGTCATACCTGTCGCTGTCGCTGTGGGCTGAGGCTGGAATAATGATGAATGAGTGGCTATCTGGCGCTATCTCAGTCGCTAAGCAGGATTGGCTTGATAAATGTGTGATTGTGGTGGGGAGCCGGCGTTCTCGTAGCGGTGACCGTCATTACCGGCCGCTCACCAGTCGCTACCTGGCGCTATTCCTTCATAAATAAGGGCCTAAGTTGTTGACCATACTGGCACTTCCTAAACCAAGGTGACCCTCTTCCTTATACCTTCCTACAATGGAATACTTTACCAGGTAATGAGACCCTTCTTTTATCTAAATTTTTATCTAAATTACCTTCACTCTACCCTTTTCCATTGGTGCATTGCCTGGTGTATGTATAGCAGATTTTCTGTAGCTGACCTACCCATAAATCCTTATCCAGAACAGAGTAATACTTTCCCTTCATAGCAAATACGTGTCTGCCTAGCTGTCATGAATTCATTCTGGCACTACTGAATAAAGCTGAGATTTAGCAGCATTTCTGTAACGCAGCCCCTGGATTTTTTTCTGCATGGTCACGTTTTTTTTTTTACCCTCTTACATCTTACATCATGTCCTGTGCATTGAGGGAAAGATCTAGCTTATTTATCTACACGTCTGTGTTCTCAGTGCTTTTGAGCTTAGAAAACAAAAATGAAGCATGTTCTCATGCTGATGAAGGAGTGAAAGAGCGAGACAACTACACAGACATGCAGACACATGGATCATACCCTGGTATTACAGATTATAATAGAACAGTTTGGGATTTTCTCACACAGAGACTTGATGAAGAATAAGAGAAATTAAATAATCCCAACAATTCTTTTCTGACTGAATCAGACTGGTACAAAAATCAACTTAAAGTGGACCAACACCCAGGGGTGATCGACCCGGGAATCTATAAGATTCCCGGGCCGATCACCTCCCTCACCGCGGGACATCCGAGTTCAGGATGTCCCGCGGGGTGAAACCGGCCAAAACCCCAAAAAAACCTCGCTAGACGTGCGTGCGCCCTGTAAGAGTGACGTGCGGGAGTGGGCGGCGGACGCGCTGTCTTGGACATCGCTGTCACCCGCTTGGACGTCGGTGGGGATTGGACGGCGCGGTCACGTGGGAGTGTGGTGAAGTGAGTTTTTGGGGCTTTCTAGGGGGTTTCACACAGCGGGGCACCCCCAATCGGGGTGCCCCCCCCCCCCCGAAGTGGACCAAAACCCAGGATTGTCAAAATCCTGGGTGTTGGTCCACTTTAAAGGGAGATAAGATACTTTTATTGTGATTATGTTTTTAGTATATACTGGTTTTTAAAAACTCTGCTGCTGGCTTGGTTGTTCAGGAACATCCCAAAAAATCTAGGTTAAAATCCAAGTAAAGCTAAATTAGGGATAGAAGGACAAGGGGATTATAGCAAAGTTAGATTAGTGGGTATCAAGCAAAAGCCTCCTAATCACAGCTGTTTCCTGTGTAGGGTGTGCCTGCCATTAGAAGACATCAGAATAAAGGCTTTTGACCACCAACAAGGTGGCAAGGAACGTATGGGAAGTAATTTTCCTATCTTTAGCTTAGAGCATAAAAAAATGTTTTCTTGTTGGTTTAGTGTAAACTGCTTCAGAATGCCATGTCTCAGAATTTCACTAGGTGCTGTGTCCAAGCTGGATACTTTGGTTTTTCTGGCACATCTGAGGTTTAATGACATTAAAACAACATGCCTGATTTATTGCAGTAGCTGTTTCTAGAGAAAGTAGCTGAATATTTTATGCACACAATTTTATGTTCACAAGGTCAAATGAGGAGAGGTTTGCTTATTTTAGGAATACATTTATTAAACCGGACCTTCAGCATCATTTAATAAAAATCCCAAATCTATTCCCCAGCATCTAAAATTCATATATTTTAAGTTTTTAGTCACTTAACTTATTATTCTTTCCACCACTGTGCTGCAACTCTGTTCAGGACTCCAGGATACGAGCACCGCCATCTTGCCTCGGAAGAATCACATACTGAGGAGAGGATAGGGGGCAGGAGAGCTGGGATCAGGATAAGGACATCAATCCCACAAAGCAGAGTGGCATAGTCCGAATTGGCCCGAATTTCCAAGAACAGGTAAGTCAAATATTCCTTGAAAAGGCATACAACTTGTACAAGTGTATGACTTGGGTTTGGTCGTGGAAGATTAGTTGCTTTCATTAGAAAGATCTTTATGAGATGGCTTGTACTATCATATTGGTAGGATTTCTGTTGCCACATGCTTATGGTAACTGATTTCTGCTTCCACGTGCAACATGCTGCCAGATAGCAGTAACATCTGCACAGACTTGGCCACCCCACTTGCCTTTTTATTGTGGGTCTGGGAGGGAAGACCACCAATCTTGTTAGATACAACAAGACAGGAATGGATTGGCTTGCTAAATGTGATGGAAGAGCTATTAAGTTGTCCTAGTATACTGTCCATGCTGTCTGTGGGAAGGCCCAGATGGATACGTGATAATTCCAGTTTCGATGGAGAATTTGTTCATTGGTCGAGCATCATATTAGTTTGGCAAACAAAAATATCTTGTTTGTCACATGACCGTTGACAAATAGGAACAGAAATCGACATACAAGCACAAAACAAATGGTTGATTTATCTGTTAAAAAAAAAGCCCTAGAATGTCTTCCTTTAATTCTCTTTCTTCCCCAGTTTATTTTAAATAATACAGTCCTGGACACTTGTGTACAGACTCCATTCAAAGGTCTCAAATCTCTTGGCACTGTGCTAAGTATTTTTGGAGTTGATCAGATTTTATAAATTTATCTTATAAAATAATGAATGGAAAAATGTTCCAGTGAATCACATTTTGACTGAATGAAATGTCAATCTAGAATGAAATGTCAATCTAATTGTATGGAACGGTGTAAACTCACCACTTAAATGGTCACTTTGCTCCCATGTTAAATTGAATGATGGCCTGTAATGTAATGTGGCCTCTCATGGTTTCATAATGCTTCAACCTTCTCTTTACTTCACTAATGGTCACTTTACTCAAATTTTTACATTGAATGACACACACACACACACACACACACACACACACACACACACACACACACTTTCAGCTCTTATTTCATAACTATTTTTTTTCTGCCTGTATGGACAGCGCTGCACAGAAATGGCAACTACAACAAAATAATTGTTCAACTTGTCGTTATGGTTTGGTTGATTTCTCTGGCGAAGTGTCATATCGACACGCAACGCGTCGGTGGCGGCTGCTACGGGGGACCCCCTAGTGACTAGGTAATGTAAGTGTATTTATTTTTTTTTTTGTATCAGTTTTTGCCGTGTTACTATTTATTATCTCTACCTGATACTGGTGTTAACCCTTGCCTACTACATTGCACAGCACTTAAATAGTTTGGATTTATGTAATTATGTTTAATAGTTGTTAGAATTGTTGTTTCCCATGTTCAAATGAAATATTTGTATTTTTGCACAATTATATACACATGTATTAGCACACAGCACTTTATAGACTCAGTTATCCCTGTTTAATTAGGGATATTTCACGGGTTCTATTTTGGTATACAATACGCACACTGGTCATTAATCGTTTCACCAGTGTCATACCCAGGTATAGCACATTGGATATTTGTTATATACGCCAATAAAGCCAATTAACAATTATAGTCACGGATATTAGGATAATCCCCCGATTCTGTGTTTATGTTTTTTAATCTGTACAATGTCTTGTGATGTGTGGTTTTTGTATCTGTAATTTTTAGTATTTATCTAATAAAACATTATGGTATATCTTTTTAGTATTTGAGTGCGGCCTTTTTATATAGGGGTGATCACTTAGGGATCAATCTAGGATCCCTTTAATTGTATACTTTGGTTGATTTCTCTTGACAAAGTTGATCCCTTGATCTAACAATGCTGATTATTCCTGTATAAACATAGCTCTCTAGTTACTTCTTCCACTTTGTCATGTTGCAGTTGCAGATGACTTCCTACAAAGCAAACTTCTCACTTTACACCCTCTCTTACTATAAATACTCAAAATGAAATCATAGATATGATTGGAATCCTTAGTAAATAACACACTTTGAATTTGAATGTTTAAATTGCATAGTTTGTTGGAAAGCGACATAGACAGTTTATTATTCAGACACTGAAAAATGAGTTTTCATGTAACAACTGATGCCCAAGACAACATTCTCGTCTATACATAATGCATTTAATTTCTAGCTGTCACTTACACTTTACAATCAACCTATACTTTTGTTAAGATGTCAGACACAAAGAGACGTTTTGAAAATAGACATGTAGTCTGATGAAAACGTAGGGTGCAGCAGACATAAAGCGCAACTTTGAATAAAACTTTGAAAATAGACAGGAACGTTTTGAACACAAAATGCATCTGAAATAAAACAGATGAGAATGTTTAACAAGCGGGCTCTTATTTTCTATTTTCTAACATTGGAAATTGCAACAGATTGTTATTATATCACCACAATGGAACGACACAGAGCTTGGTGCCAAATTTAACATAGCGTTTGCCTTAAAGAGGCATCTGAATGGTAAAGCCAAAAGATTTGATTGGCTCATAGTCTTCATTTGCTTCTAATAATACAACCCTAAATAGCTTTCACAAAGAAGCAATATTTTGAAGGACTTCTATTCTTTTAGCTGGTTTGCTGTGTAAATCATGAGCCAGGAAAAATGGAACAGTACTGGAAAGTCAAATAGGTAATTTACACTCAGTAATAGCCAAGACGTGGTGTTCTAAACAAAGACTGACGATTATGTGGAATGCTATCCATCCTGGTGAAGATTGCCTTACATTAGCTGGTCCCTCTTAGAATCTATAATGAAATGTCTTTATTGAAAGGACACTTTAAATCAGCACTGTGATCAGACCTCACAGACTGCCTCTACACATGGCACTATTCACATATAAATAGGTCACCATTAAATATACTCAAGGGGAAAGCTGAAAAGGGAAACTTAAAAGCTATCCATGTGTATATAGGATGCTCACCGTAGATTGAGGAACTGACTTAGAGCAGCTTCAGACTCAGGTGGCCTGCTTTTTAAAGCCAATCCACCCACATTTCCTACCTAATGGGTATGGGTCTGTATTGTAACAGGCTGGGGGGCATCCAGATTGCTGGAGCCCCCCTACGCGCATCGACCCCTGCAACCCACTGAAATCCTTACCTTCACCCCGAACTACGGCCAAAATGCAGCCCCCGGATTGGTGACCGATGGTCACTCGGGTCGGGGTCACATTCTGTTCCCCAACCACCAACAAGGATTTTGGGGGTTTGCTAAGGGTGCAATACAATGTTCTCAAAAAAGATCCTTATTGAACATTAAAACACACAAAAACAACACAACACACAAAAACAAAACATATAAAGAATCCCCTATTATAAAACCACTGTCTATGAAAGTGAAATGGTTAAATCTCAAAATTATTAGATCTAGAAATACAACTGTGAAGTCCTCACCTGTAGAGTTGATATTATACGCATACAGCACGTCCTGCTCCAGACATAGTAATAACATGTGGGTAATCCTCCGCCTCCGGCGCCGTGCACTGCAGACATGTAGAAAACAAGCTCCTCCCGGCCCTACATATACTGGAGGACCTCCCACAAATCCCCAGCATTGAAAAGCGGTGAGAAGAGAAGCCAGAAGGAACCAACCACCCAGAATAACTGGTAGCAATATCTGAACGATAATAATCATCATACAGGGGATCCAGAATTAGTGAAACCAGGGTGGGGTGGAACAGGACGTGCTGTATGCGTATAATATCAACTCTACAGGTGAGTACTTCACAGAGTTGTATTATTCTAAGCATACAGCACGTCCTGCTCCCGAATAGTCATAACATGTGGGACATCCAATAGCAGTGTCCATAAGCAGGGTGGGATCCCCCCAAAAAACAAGGCACCGCGGACAGTAAAGGCGCTGTCACCTGCAAAACTTGCAACAGGCATGACAAGAGCATAGGCTCCAACATCAGTCTCATAACGGAACCAAGCAGGTATGAACAGAGACAGGCCATAAGGCAAGTAATTGAACTAACAGAGAAACAAAACCCTGGTGCTGAAGGGAACATGATACCCAGGCACCCATGATAACAGAGTAAACAATAACGGGGAAGAAAAGCTCCCCTGAAGGAACATAGGTCAGTGTAGTGACCCAACCAGCTCACAGGCAAGGAAGCCTTGTGGCAACTCTTGTAACACCCTCAAGGGGAACAAAAACAGGGCACCCGACCAAGACGGGAATACAAACCCTTAATTACCAGGAAGCCAAGGCTTCCCCAGAATCAGAGAACATCCAGAAGGAGCGCTCCAAGGCGCAATGGCGCTGGAATAGATATCAGGCACATACCTAAGGAGGGGCCCGTAGACTTCCAAGAACAGCAGTCCCCCAAAGGCCAAGGAGGCCAGCATGGGAAGAAGTGCAAAAACCTGAAGAGGGATGTAGGCCCTCACAATTAGTATATTAGTAATCAGCCCATGGCTATACAAAAGGGTCTGAACCAAGGGTCCAACAGACCGCCTGGGCCAGAAGCCCAGGATAAAAGGGAAACACCCCCAGGCATGGGGTACCTGTAGCCGCATATAGCCGTACATGTATATATGAGTATACATAGCGTCAGGGAATAATTAGCCAGAACCATCGTCTCAGGCCCAAGTCTGACGGAGTCAGGAGGCCCCAGAAGAGCGGTCTGGCCTCCAGGGCAGCCGATACCGTATCCAAGCAGGATCCCCAGGAAGTCCGCAGGGTAACAGGATGAAAGGTTTGATCCCCACAGGGACTTATGGAACTACTGGGGAGGTGCAGTTAAGCAACCCAAAGAGGATACTCTACAAGGGTGACAGAACCAGACTCCTGTAGGAAAGGCCAAGACAGGCCTACACCATCAGAGTCCCCAGATGGGGAGCCATCCCCAATTTAAGCCGTAATGGCTTTAAGGCCCTGGGGACCGATAACGCCTCACAGGGGAGATACTAAGGCCCCTGCCAGTCAATATGGGAACCACCCAGCCATTATAGGTGGAATAAAGGGAAGCTGGGGAGCTAGCCCCCAAACCTCCACTCATACTAGGTCACCCAGAAGATGAGGCCCGCCCCCAAGGGGGGATTAGCAATCAACCCCCAGACGGGAGGCCTTTGATTGGAAACAGGAAGAGACCTGATAAGGACAGGACCGCACCCCAACTGGGATATTACAATTCCACAGCCCTCGGCAGAGGCGTCTGCGAGCCATTACTCCCAAGGCCGCCTAGGCCATAGATCCCATGGAACTCACTATCCAGCCAGCCGTGCGCAGAGCCCAAAGGTAGGTTGGTGAAAAGAAGGCATGTGAAATAATAAGGCTAAGCCTAGATACTCAGGCCCACCAACAGGAACCAGAATATCCTGGGACCGTAGAGACAAGGGCAGAGGCCCTGTGTAAGAAGGGAGACCCCTCAGAGCCACTCTAGGCTCCCTGGGCAACCCGGGATGGCAAAACCTGCCGCTAAGGGCAACCATAGAAGCGAATACCGCTGAGAAGCAGGGGGGGTAGAACCCCACCCAGGCCAGGGACAGGGACCCTCCAGAGGTAGCAACCTGTCACAATCTTTAATCAGCATTACAAACATGCCCTCGTCTTGCAACAGGCCAGGCATCCCTCATGAACCGACCGGTCCTAAAGGAGGGGGAGGCCCGCCATATAGAATCAAAGGGGGCCACCGTTACAGCGAGCCCAGCAGATAAGATGGACCCTCTAAGGGCCCAACCTAGAACCCCGTGGTTTGTGGGAGAGATTTGGCTCTCCCTTTCCAAACCTGCTAGACTGGCACCCAGGGGGGCCATACTCTAGGTCGCAGATGCTAGCAAGGAAGGGAGGTGCCCCCCTGAAGGGGCCCTTGCCAATGGGAAGTTCCAGAGGAACCAACTTACCAAGAAGGCCTGAGCTCAGACCAAGCACCGGGGTGCTGGGACATATGAGGGTTTAGTAACCTACTGCGCCGAGGAGCCCGAGGGCTCGGTATATAAATGACATCATCTGGATGTGCCACCGACAGGCCCTCCAGCTGCCATCCCGCTTGGTGAAGGTAGGGCGCAAGTGAAGGAGGGTAGAGCCCAGGGGTCCCCTAATGCCAGGGAAGAAGGCAGCAAGCCTGAACCGATTTCCCCGGGATGGGGAATAGTGAATAAGTGACGGTGAAGGGATGGGGAGTTTAAGCAACCATCCAGTAGCTTCTAGGGGACACTGTCGGCCAACCGACCCACTTTGTCTGATGCAGGGGCGAGGGAGTAAAGAAGACGACCCGGTAGGTCCCAACGCCGAAGCTCCACCTCAGGCGCATCCCCATACCCGCCAGGCTAGTAGCCTGGGCACGAAGGGAGGCCCCTGCAGTTCCTCAAGCTGCAGGGTTGATCCTGTGACACTGGCTAGAATAGTCTAAGGCGTGCCGCAGACCCCAGAGAAGTTGAGAAGTGCAAGAGGCCGAACCCCCCACCCCCCCGCGCAGGGCCCGTGGCCCAAGACAGATATGTCATATATGGATTACTTGCAAGGGCAGAATAGCTAAGCCTGCCGTAGGCACATGGGGTCCAGACTACCTCGTACTGATGAGGGGGGAGGATGGAAAAAATGTATAGGGGCCATGGCCCCATCCCGTTAAGGCAATTGCCAAGGCGCGCCCAACACTGCAGGTCCTAGTCCGGCCTGCGCCAGGTTCAGAAGGAAGAGTAGGGCTAAAATACCCTGACAGGAAATTGAGGGGGGGACCGCCAGCGAGAACCCATCCTGAACCCAGGTGGGCTACATCCCGGAACCGCCATAAGGAGAAGGCATATTCCTGGATGTGAGACAGCTGTGCAGTCGCCCCCTCGCCCAAAGGGGCAAGGGCGCCCCTTCATGCTTGCAAGGTTTTGGCAGATTTGGACTTGGTCTTGCCAGAAGGCCCAGGGCGCTGCCTGCCCGCGCCATGCTGGAAGTCCACGCCGAATAACTGGAAACACACCTCAGATTCTCGTTTGACACTAACGTAGGGAGGTGGATGGGTGACCCTGCCTCGTGGAGGCCGGAGCGCCTTCTGCGGAAGGGTGCTATAGCCTTTTTGCCAAAAAGGTCCAAGCGGGCCCTGAATAACCGCCGTCCTCTAAATGGAAGGCAAGTGAGAGCCTTTTTTGTAGCTCCATCGGCGCCCCACTGTCGCAGCCAGACCAGGCGGCGAATGGCTACCGCAAGTGCTGAGTTCCTAGCACACATCTTAATGGTGTCATCCAGTGCCGATAGAATAAACTTCACAAAGGCTTCGCAGTCTGATAGCGCACTAAACACCCCCCAAGGGAGGTCCTCAGGGCGGTGATCCAGTATCTTTCTGACAAGAGTCCTGGCGGCCACCGCAGTGATGGCCGCGGCACAAACCGGGCGCAGGGCCGTCCCAGCACACGAGAAGGCGTGTGATGCCAGTCTGTCAATGCGCCGGTCCTCAGCATCCCGGAGGGTACGATAAAAGGGGGCAGTCATAAAAGGGGGGTTTGTGACCCCTATAACCGGCGTGTCCACCACCAGGGGAGCTGACCATAAATTGACCACATCAGGGGGGAAAGGGTACTTCCATTCCCAGACCCCTGGAATCCCTTTCAGCTTACCAGGCGACTCCCATTCCTGGGATATAATATTCTGGAAATGTTCCTGTTCTAGGAACTCCAAGCGCGGTGGCGCTGTATGGAAGGTCTCCTTTTTAGGCTTGGGAATCTCCCCGGGGGGAGATTGACAAGACCTCAAAGATTTTGATCAGGATTTCATCCGTATCACACAGACCCCAGGAGCCAGGCTCGGATTCCTCACGGCCCGCGGGCATCCCATGGGAGGAGCCCGAGTCTGAGAATAGCTCAGCTTCCTCAGAAGGGTCAGGGTCCTGCATATCAGCAGAATCATCGGTATCGTTAGGAACCGGAGAACCTGGGGGGCGTCAGGGACCGCTTTTTACCAGGGCCCATACACTCCGCCAATCCAGAGAGCACCTGCTCCACCGTGGGCAACGCTCTCGGCACCTGTTGCAGGTCATCCCCGCTGGAGTGGGACTCATCATGAGCGATGTTTGGGAGCGGGGAGACGGGGGTGAGGAAGGGAGGATCCTCTGTTAGCAATGCCTGTGCTGCACACTGTCCACAGACCTGTGCCCTGTCGGCCTCAGCCAGGGTCTGGCCACACACTGCACACAGCCGGTCACGTCCCGGAGGGACCCCGGTTCCATAATTGTGAAATGCCTCCATATGGTGATTTTTATGCAGTATAACACAGGGAATTAGGCAATAAGCGACCCTGGATGCCCCAACCCGCTAGTAATGTGGGAGAATTTGTAAAGAGGACCCGTGAATATATGTTAGGCCGGGGCCAGTAACGAGGTCTTGGCTTCTGAAAGACACAATGGGACAAGGGGAGAGGAGTCAGTGCCATGCTCTGAACAAAAAAACCTAGAAATCATACCGCCCCGGAGGGCACTTACAAGACCGAGGGAGGAGACGAGCCACACCACGCGCGCGCCAGCGAACCTCGAGGGGAGGGCCAGGCCAGGCTGTGACGCAATACTCGTCGGGGCGAGTCTCCGCCTCCCCCAAAGAGCGCGAAGCTCCAACCGACAGAAAAGGTAGAACAGAGTGGATGTATAAGTCATGTATAAGTCTCATGCTGACATGCTGAATGAAGCTGCCGAGCAGCAGATAGTTAGTAAAAAAGCCAGCACGCGCTGTATAGCGAGACGTGACACTGACCCCCTAACTCAGGGACCAAAGTCTAACGGCGAAATAGCGCTGCCACACATACCCTCCCCCCCCTTCTTTTCCCCCGAGTTACGGGAGGAAGCGAGGGGGAAGCTGACGGTGTCCATGGACTAATTTTGTGAGGGGCATGGGCAAAATTGCGGGAGGGGCATCCTCTATAGGCTCACCATCGGCGTGACCGCCTACCCTATGGAGGGGGATTGCGGTGGAGCATGGCTCCGTTCAGCACACCAGGTGCTACCTACCTTCACACGACCCGCGCAGCCTAGGCTGGGAGGCATATTTCTTCTGAAGAGGACGGGTGGAAATAGTCCCACAGGACCTTGGGCCGTAAGACCCGCTCGCCTGCGAGAGCGTGATACTTCATGTCTTCCCAGTTCCAGCACTGCAGAGAAATCTGGGGATTTGTGGGAGGTCCTCCAGTATATGTAGGGCTGGGAGGAGCTTGTTTTCTACATGTCTGCAGTGCACGGCGCCGGAGGCGGAGGACTACCCACATGTTATGACTATTCGGGAGCAGGACGTGCTGTATGCTTAGTTTTACAAGAACCTATCTGGTGCTACCCAAGAAGACTGCAAAGTGGCCTGTGCCCTAGCCTGATCTACTGCCATCTATACTTGCTCATACCTGATTTGTTCCGTCAGTGCAAAACTACTACAGAATGTCTTTTTACATATGTTAAATGTTTGGTATCATTAGATTTGGGAGCCATTGTCAGGTCCGCCATTTTTTTTTCCACAGATGTTCAAAAAATGAATTTGCACATAGGCAAAAGTTGCTTGCATGCTGTGTGATTTGTGAGGCCACCTTCTGGTTTTTAAAAGGAGTGCATTGACAGCCATCAGATACCGAAATATCATTTGGATTCTACCCACCATTTGGTCCTGAGTCTTGCTCTTGTGGATTTTTTGTTGATGACTTCGCTTTCCTTCTCACTTGGCTTCTGATTAACTCCTGGATTGACCTTTGACTTTCTACTTGTTTACGATCCTTTGCTCGTGACCCCTAACCTCATTTTGTTTCACAAATTGCCTGTGACTTTCATCCTCAGCTTGTCTTGCTGCCTCTGACTTTGGCTGCGACTGTTGGATTACCATTTTAGGGCAGTGAGGCTCACTATGTTATAGAAGCCTTAATCACCCATTATTAAGCTCATAGGGTGCTCAGCAATCTGTGCTGTCCAGCTGCCTGAAGATGACCCCTCCTGGGAAGACTGACCTTTCCACCAAGAGGAACTAATGTTTTTACAATGCCTTGTCTTGTGTGAGTTTTTATTAAACACAATGTTAAAATGGGCTGTGGACTTATTTAAATTGATATGGACTCTTACACTCTTAGATATTTGTTCATTTTCACCAGTCTGACTGTTTTGTGAAAGTGATGCACCTAGTGTTTTCATTTAAAGCAATCCCATGACCAATTAAACCTTGGCAGTTAAAGTGGCCCTGCCACCCTCCCCTGGCGCTGAGGTAGGACAGGGGTGTTACAAATAAAAACCCTTGCCTGACCCACTCAGCGCCATTCTACCAGGTCCGTGTGGCCGCTGGACAGAAAACTACAAAGCAGCATCCTGCACAATGTGCATGCTCCCACAGAGCTAGGGAATGCTGCTTTGTGCTCTCTCCCAAGATGGGGGCGTCCAGGACTTAGCACTGGACCGTGGGCAAGGTAACCCTCCCGTCCATAGCAGCACCAGGGGAGGGTGGCAGGTCCACCATTTTGGATTCATTTAGAGTTTGAGGAGTAGGATTAACTATTATTAATGTCACCAGTTGTTATGCTTGCTCAGTTGTTTCTATAGAGCTACACATTGTAGGGCATTACACAGTGATTCAGCAAGTCACTATTTAAAAATAACAAGCTTCTGTTCTGTTTGCAGTCACTTAGTGCAATACAAGATAGCCTAAACTATAGGGCAGACTTCAGTGCTAACTGGATATATTCTAAAACTCTGTTTAGTCAAGCTTAACAAAGATATGTGTACTACTAAGTGTTAAGCTGTCTGAAATTGCCTAGATTGACTACTAGATTTTACATGTTTCTACACAGTGACTGTTTACTGCCTCTGTCTTACCCCACCCTATACCTACTTGGCTAAAAACACATGACCAAGGTTCATATGCAGCGGATTATTCCTGTGGGTCATTTTGGTGCTTTGTAACATCAATCTTTAGGGGATCACAGCACTCAACCCTAATGGCCAGCAACCAATGTTAAAATCTGTATCCGAAATCTGGTTAAAAACAGAAGCCTTGGTTGGCACACATCTGCAGATGTATGTTGAAGCTGCCCCACAATAAGTCAAGGTGCTTCTGTGTAGGTGTAAACCTAACTTTAATCTAGCCCCCTTTGGGACATACAATGCATTGGAAAGGATTGAAAGCACCCCCCAATTCCCCCCACCCTATGTGCTTGCACTAGATCAAATGATACAAGGGAGGGGTGGCAATTGATAAGACCATTTTATAACTAACCACAGGTAAGCATGTCCATGTCCCAAATTGAGCGCTAATGGATTAGAGTTAGGACTGCACTTAAGTCCTCTTTAACCTAAATTAACAAAAATCCTTCCACATGACCCACTCATCAACATGAGTGTCAGTGGAAGACTGAGGCCAAAAATCAGCCCTGGATTTTACCAGCCCCTGACCGTCCTGAGACATCCCTGATTAGGCCCCCTTAGCCATCATGCCGGGGCTATAGCATTAAGGGCTGAGGTTCCCTAGCTTGTGGATACAGTGGGGCCGGGTACAGAGGGCTTAGAGGGAGACTAAGGGAGCAGGGATTGAATGAGGGTGTTAAAAGCAGGCACCCAACTGGCCTCAAAGCAGGGCACCAAACATTGTCCCGGGTCTCCCTATGGCTAGTCCACCCCTGCCCCTTGTCATCTGTATCCTCTTTTGAACCTCTTCCTAAATCAATGCATGTTTCAACACCCTTTGGTTGTTACAGCAACGCATACAAGAGTATATTCTATTTTGGATAATTATATTACCATGACTTGGCTAGAATCACAAAGTTTGCTAAAGTGATCTTCATGTTTCATAACAGCGAGATCCCAGAGTAGATGCTGAGGAGTCCAAAGTGTACTGTATGTGGTATCAATCACCATGCTGGAACTTGCTATCCTGTCTATTTAAAATCTAATTGTAACAGTAATGAATCCCTTGCCATTTCTTATTAATTCAGTGAGCTGATTATATGCAATAATGAGGGCATGATTTAATTTTCAATGCTACTAAATAATATATATTTATGTATGGGGCAGTTTCTAGGCAAAAAAGGGCTCAGTATGGAAAGGAAAATTTCTGCCCCCCACCATGCTATGGAGCTGCTGCTGTGCCATACAATTAGGTGCCATGCTGTACCTCTTCCTTAGCAGCAGACAGTACCCCGTCCCTGTAAGGGAGGCAAATATAGGGTGATGAGGGTCCTGGTTTATGGCCAGCACAGGCACTGGCCTTGGTGCCCAGGGTAATCGACCTGCTCACGCTCCCCTAGAAACAGCCTTGTTTATGTAAGTAAGAGCTGTAAAGGATACTCGAGAACTTCTCATCATCATCAGTCTTTTACCGCTCTGTCTGTAGTCACATGATATATTAACATTGCTCAGTGCTGCCCCGGGTGGTAAGGAGATGTTGGATCAGTATGGCATGGTAAATGGCTATAAAATGCAAATGTCAGCAGGGTTTTTTTTAAGTAAACTTAAATGTAGCAGTGGTCTCCAGTTATTAATTTATTAAGGGGGTGATTTACAACATGCGCTAGTTTGCGCGACTTTTGGCTTCCCTGTTTTTTCATTTGTGCGGCCGGAGGAGAAAGCTGTGAGCAAATTGGGCACAACTTACTGCAGCAAACACCAGTGAACACAGACTTTTGCATGTATTTTGCTGTGTTTGCGCCACAATTTGCTGGAGAAAGAGGTATTTACATTGGTAAATTGGTAAAGGTGGTTTGGAGAATGCTGGCAAACTGGCAGATTTCTTTAGGAAAAAACATGAAATCTTGCTAAAAACACTTTTATAGCATATGTGAGAAGTGGAGAGGTCTGAGAATATATGTGAGGTATCTGGGGAATGTCTAAGGCCCTTATTTAACAAGGGATAGCGCCAGGTAGCGACTGGTGAGCGAACGGTAATGACGGTCACCGCCACGAGAACGCCGGCTCCCCACCATCACCATCACCATCACACATTTATCAAGCCGATCCTGCTTAGCAACTGAGATAGCGCCAGATAGCGACTCATTCATTATTCCAGCCTCACCCCACAGCGCCAGCGAGCGACCTTGAACAGCGCCAGGTATGACCTCTCCCTACCTGGCGCTCTCCAATGCATTTCAATGGAACAATCTTTAAATATTAATAATTAATTGTTAATAATTTTTTTTTTTTTTTTTTAATGTGAAAATTTCTGTTACTTCTGCCATGTTAGATTTTTTTTTTTAAGGTAAGAAAAAAATAAAAAAAAAATTTGTGCAGAATTGATATTACAGGTCTGATATTAATGTATTCATATTCCAAAATGTTTTTATAAACTTGTTTTTTTTTGTTTCCCAAAATATGGTTGTTTGGGGGTTACAAAACTACTTTTAACCCATCGCCGCCAGCGTTCTGGGGTTTAAACAAGCATTTCACAGAGCGAGAATTTTTGGAGCGTGATTTGTTAATGAATATGGTGGGAGCCGGTCGCTATGGCCATTCGCTATCATGCGCTCCCATACAGCGCGGAACCTGTCAAATAGCGACTCATCACCTTGTATTCAACATTACTGCACACCAACTGAGTCGCTATCAACTACCGAACAATGGCCAAGCACAGCGACTACTAGCGGGCGCTGTGAAAATAACGCTACTGTCGCTACCTGGCGCTATTAATAAATCAGCCTCCCCGTTGTTTGACAAGCTGAAGAATAAATGTGTATTTGAAAATAAAATAGCCATGTGAAAACATTATTATTAGTTCTTTTTCACATACTGTGTAACTCTCTGATGTTAAAGATGCTAAAAAGACCTAAAGTGACAATCTTTCCCAAAATAACATTGATTCCTATGGGACTAAAAGCTGGCAAACGCAAAGGGTCTTAGGCATTTGCCAAACCAAACTGAAGTAGAAGTAAATCCAGAAAACTTGGACATCACCGGCAGAACATGTCACATTTCACTTGGTAAATGTGGAAATTAGCGTAAACCCGACGAATCCTTCCACAATTCACCCCCTAATTACCAAATATTGTATATGACCCTTTACCACTTCACTAATGCAGTGCTTTCATTAAAAAATAAAAGCATGGGCTAGTCTGTTGACTTCCCAACATCCAACTGGGAATTCAAATAGCCACTAGTCTATAAGGGATTAATTTATTTAATGGTCCACTGAGGATTATGGAGCAAGAATTCCCATTATTTTTTACAGTTAACTGCAAAATCCATTTTTAACTTATTGATTTGCCTGTGATGTGACCCCATATAGATATGGTGTCTCTGGATTTATCTCTCATTCATACCTATTGCAATATATTCAAAAAATTGTGTAGTTTGGACATTTCATAAATGGTCTAATGAATTTGAAATACAATCATGATAATTATATACATTTATAAATACTGGACATTCTGCCGTAAATGTTAATGGCCTGTAGCAATACGCTGCATGCAAAGCTTTACCACAACCCAGCTCAGTGCAAAGATGTGAATCCGCCTACTGAAAACAATGGACAGTCACTCTGCCCTAAAATTTTAATTCAATACAGTGTGTTACAGTAGATATGAAAACAGCCTAAATGTATTTTGAAGATGTGGAGGCTGATTCATTACTAACGACATGTATCGGCAGATGAGCGTTTGTATAGCGAAGCTTAGAGCGACCGCTAGTAGACGCTGTAAGCAGGTATCGGGCGCTGTAACAGAGCGTCTCAGTTGCTGTAGTAACCTGGCCTGCATTGATGAATGTGATGTATGTTGAGCGCTGCAGGGAGCGAAATGTAGCGCCAGCTCAGTGCGACCAACTCTCCACGCTACTTCATTAAAAAATGACACACACAGCATCGGCGCTCTAAATCTGGTCGTTATAGCATAGAGCACATATACACCTGTAACAAAGCGAAAACACATGGAATGACATTGTTTTAACACTGGGACAATAACACTTTAGTGCCAGACCTGTAATGACAATTCTGCATAAAAATATAAAAAGTCAAAAAAAAGTTTCTAAAAATGTTTGTTTGCAGCCAGGAGAGGTCACAAAATGATTTGAGCAAAGAAAAATGTTAAACACGCTGTTTAAACACAAGCAAATGAACGGCCATTGAAATGTATGGGAGAGCGACACTGAGCGAAAGGTAATACCTGGTGCTCTGGAAGCTAGAGCCCCAGCGCTATACGATGGGCGGCCTATAATAATACATGTGACGCTACATGGCGCTGTGGATTTGCGTACAGCGCCCGCCGTTCACCAGATGCTGCCTGTCGCTACGAGGCACTATCCGGCGCTATCTCTTCTTAAATAACCTGTTTTTAACCAAGACAGATTGTAGGCTGGTCTGCAAGCTAACTGGTTTGAGTGCTGTGGCTCCTTTAAGATTTTTGTATCCTAATTGCCCTGCTAACGTGCACCTCCCAGGTTAGTTATAAAATGGTCTGAGCGGCTGCCATTTCCCTCCTTTGTTTCTTCTTAAATAACCCCCATAGTTGAGATTCACTTAGTAAGACTGTGTATTGACGAATTAGACTCTACGGTGTGTGGCCTGCAACAAGGGCTCTGATCACTTTGGAATAAATTACAGGATCCGAGAGTTCCCCCTACAAGCTCATTATTACCTATTTCGAGCATAGAATACATTACCTTATTAGAAGAAGTTATGAAGTTATTTTTTAGCTTGGCCAGTCATTGGACATCAGACATCATTTTCACATGAAGTCGAAGCAATGGTAGAAGGGGCTTCTTTACAGAGAGGGTAGTCAGACTTTGGAATACTGTAAAATCCCACCCTACCCAGTAAAGTAGCAGGGGATTCTCTTATGGCATCCAAAGCTATAACTTTAGCTGAACTGACCGCCTCAGGAATGTAATCGGCATAATCAGCCACTGATAACCTCCTGCTATCCCCAAGGATTCCCCCGGATCTCTTGAAAACTCCCCTTTTTGTTTCAACAGTGCATGCCTGGGCTGATCAGCGGCTTGCATTCTATGCGCATTCACTATGGGAACAAAGAAAGGTGGGATCGACGGTGAGGTGAGTGTACCGGGCAATCCTCAAGGTTACCCACAGTGGGGCATCGCAATTCTGTGTCTTCATATTGAACTAATTACTTTTTTTTATTAAACACAACTTTTTAATTGGCTGTGGGGTGATCTGAATTAATAGGGGCTTCTGTAACCTTTGATGTTGGTATTAGATATATTAATTTGCTTACTCCCACATGGCTGGCATTTATTTTTATGTAAGTTAACAGCCTTGGCTGAGCCCCCTTCAATCCTGACTGGTCAACAAGTGTGTTCCAATGCTGTTCATGGGCCGGGATAGATCATGGACAGGAGTGAATATGGCTAGTCTTAAACTGATGGTACGGAACTTTACTATGGTAGGGGCCAATAATACCGGTATGGCAAGAGTCGCTATGCCTCCCCCAAAGTCCCTATGGGCTTGAAGAAAGAACATGTTCTGGGGTTTCTTGTCTTGGGGAGGGGGGTCAATGGGGCCAGTTGCAGTGGTGGCAGTGGTGGCATCTGTGAAGCAGTGACCTGAAATAGAGCCTTGTGTAACCTGCTGTCCTATGTACTACCCACTATTATTTACTTCCCCAAAACTCTTACCTTTCACATTGCTCCCTCAAAATCAAAATCAGGCAAAATCAAGCCAAGCAATTGGCCACCTAATCACATGGTCGTCGGCGGCTGGATACCCAGGGGTGACCTGCTGACCACTGTGACACCCTATTGTGGGAGCCTCGGGAGCCTTTTGAAAGGTCAGATTTTTACTGGGTGTTAAAATGAGGCACTGGCAGTTAGGATGCGCAGGGAGCATAACCCGCTTTGTTTAAAATATTTTACGTAAATCTATCACCAGTAAGGTTTCCAATGGCAGTTAGAGGCTTCAGTGCCTCATTCAGAAGACAGGCCCCTATTGTTATCAATAAACTGGTCTCGTATTTTTCAGCAAAAGTCAGTATTTTTATACAAATGTGTACTAAAACTAATTGTAAAGGGCGAATTTAATGGTTATTAAAGGACAAGTATCATTTGCCAACTGCTCTGGGGCTGGGCTGTGTTTATTTTTTATTAATGAAACGTCACGTCTGATAAATACCTTATTTTTTTTGCAGGGAAAAGCTTGTTACATTTAGATACATATGTAACAGAACCTAATGGTCAACTGTGTCTAAATGTAACAAGTTCCTCCTGCACTAGAAGTAACATATTTATCAGCTGAGAGGCAGAGAAGTGGCATTAATGAAAATAAACACACAGCTGCCATCAGAGCAGTTGGCAAATTATACTTGTCCTTAAAAATGTATTTATACAAGTATACAAACCTTTCACGAAGAAGGCCATTTAAAATGATAAAATAATGATTGTATTTATTTCAGAGAATAAACTATTCAGTCCATCTATATACAAGCCTCAGAGTAACTTTTTGAACTTGCCCGTTTCCATAATGTATTTATTTCACAACGAAGAGTGCAATAGCTAAGGTATATTACATTTCTAGGAACAAATGATGCTTTTGCCTCTTTACTGCCCCTAGCATGCATGCCCACCTTCAATTGTCCAGATAACAGAAGAAACAATTAGAGAAAGAGCTTGGGGTTAATACTTTATCAGCAACAATGTCTCTGCTTTTCAGCAAATACTCCTTTTTCTTAAAAAACGTAATTATAAGATTTGTGCACCACCTGAACTATTTGCTCTCTTCCCTGCTCGGCTCAGCTTTGCTCTTTGATGTAAATTAATTACCTCACATGACCGTTATCTTTTATTAGATATTATTAAGACATATAGGACTTACAGATGCATGCACACCTATTTCATTCTTCTCAAATAACTAAATCAATAAAGAAAAATTTCCATTGATAATAAAGTACAAAGGTTCATGCAATAACATTGTAGACCATTGGTGTACAATATAGTGCATAAACAATGGGATGACAATCTGGTGTGAGTGGGCAAACATGCATCTATCAATGTCTGATCTTCACAACCCATATTAATAGAAGCTTATCATGGCATAAGCGAATGAGATTTCTAAAGAAGGGTTGCTGAAAAGGTTACAAAACCCAATGCGTTACCCAGTTCTGCATACCAGCACTGAAAGCCAGGTTCCTGTCACCGATTCTCGCCTATTTCTGCACTCTCTTTTTTAGCTACCGGGTGGCAGAACACGGAAGGAAGACACACAGCACTATCTCACTGGCTGTCTGCAGTTATCTAGGGCCATGAACCTGCAGGTACTGTAAAAGTAGGTGAGTACTGGATCCTAGGATCCAGCTTCCTGTGCCAGAATTTGGGTTTTGGTTCACTGTCCTTGGGGCAACCCTGATGTTCTCTATTCCCATGGTGCATGGGCGGGCTCTTCTTCAATCAGCGCTTTATGCTCCACATATTAATGCATGTCATAAAGCTCCATTTGTACAGCAACAAGGGCTCTAACACGGGGAAGTGGGAGCACCCCAAGAATGCACCCAGCCACAGTAAGGCCAGGGATGCAGTCAGGGAGCCCCAAAAAGGCCTGGGCGATCTTGGGGGGCATCACAGTGGGGCTTCCGGAATCAGAATGCCCCAAGGTTTCTCGATGACTAGGTTGGTGTTTGGTGCAAAAGGGACGTGCAGATAATGAATGCCACATAATACTTGACAATTTGACAATGGTGATTAAAAACATTTAAAACATTGCAGGGGCAGTAAACAGTGGTGCATATTTCCATGATTATACAAATGGGTAGCTTAGCAGAATTAAACTATATAGCTGTGGCATAGGTGTGCCTGACTGCACTGCTATAAGTGGATACTAATAGACCGCCAGGTGGGGTGCAACAGGGTACACCACTAACTGAACAAATATAAAAAGATGTAAAAGGATTTATATGCTCAGAGTAACATGTTTGGACCTACATACAGTACGGTACAAGGCAGACTGTATAGTTTTATGCTTCACATACAGTATTTGTTCCCAAGATTATGAAATGTTCAACCTACCTCCCCCTGGGTCATCTCATTTGGAATGCTACTCTGCTTTATGATTCCTCAATCATGATGAATTTATTGCTTGGTCCAGGCTCCCGAGTCGCTCTAACATCCCATGTGACACCTGGTGGCCAATGGCGTTGCTTGCCTGCGCACAGCCTCAAACAGGACTTGTACACAACCCAGATAAAACTAACTGGTCACTGACAGAGGAGACACATGAGGTGAAGTTGGCTGCAGGA
The DNA here is from genome assembly GCA_027917425.1 of Gastrophryne carolinensis. Taxonomy (NCBI): domain Eukaryota; kingdom Metazoa; phylum Chordata; class Amphibia; order Anura; family Microhylidae; genus Gastrophryne; species Gastrophryne carolinensis. Next base: position 296,459,387 of record CM051237.1, on the reverse strand, counting down.
AATCTGATTTTGTCTTCCTATTAATATTTAACTAGAGGGCAATTTGGAATGCTGTGGGGGAGCAGTGAATGGACCCAAAGAAGCACCATCGCAAAAAATGGCCCAACTATAAAAATCCATATAAATATCCTATCTCGCCTCCTCAATTGCCTTGCAGCTATTTCTTCATTCATGTCATCTCGCTACCTCCAGCTAAACATGGGCAAGACAGAACTGGTCATTTTCCCACCGTCTAACTCCCCTCCCCTCTCTAACACGTCTATTTCTGTTAACAATTACACAATAACAGCAACTTCCCAAGCTCGGTGCATGGGAGTCACTCTGGACTCTGCACAATCAAACCACATATTCACTCCCTGGCCACCTCCTGTCGCCTCCAACTTAGAAACATCCCACACATCCATCCCTTCCTCTCACCTGACACCACTAAAATGCTAGTGCATGCCCTGGTCATATCCCGACTGGATTACTGCAACATTCTTCTTTGTGGCTTACCAACTAACAGACTGGCACCCCTCCAATCTATCCTGAACTCTGCTGCTCGCCTCATCCATCTCTCCTCTCGCTCCTCCAGTTCTGCGCCTCTCTGCCAATCCCTACACTGGCTGCCAGTCCCACAGCGAATCCTGTTCAGTACTCTAACTCTCGCATACAAAGCTCTCCCTAACCAGGCCCCTCCCTACATCTCATCTCTAATCCAACAATATCAACCTAGACGCAGTCTTCGCTTTTCTGCTGACCTTCTCCCGTCCTCCACCCTGGTCACCTCCTCTCATGCCCGCCTCCAGGACTTCTCACGTGCAACTTCAATCTTCTGGAATGCCCTCCCGCACCCAATCCGCCACTCCACAACTCTCAAAACCTTCAAAGGAGCCCTTAAAACTCACTTATTCAGACAAGCATATCATCTGGCTTAACCAATTTTCTAAAGGGCATATGCCAAAAAGCTCAATACTGACTGTTTGTGATCCTTCCCCCTCATCTTCACCCCTCTTCCTTTAGACTGTAAGCTCGCAAGGGCAGGGCTCTCTCCCCTATTGTATCTTGTACTCACAATATCCATTGTTAACTCTGTAAAACTGCATTTGAAATAGTATATGTACCGTATGTTTCTACCCTGTCTGTAATTACTACTTTGTAAAGCACTACAGAAGATGATGGCGCTATATAAATAAACAATAATAATAAACATGGCATCAAGGAATACATCAAGGCTTGTTTTTTAAAGCAAGTTAAAACCCATGCGACTGGGCCCTGGAATATAAAATATTCCAGGCTTGCCCCCTAGCTTACCCCTCGGAACAACAGTGATCTTACCTGATCTTACCTGATACCCGCAACGCATTCCCTGCTAGCGGCCGCATCCTTGGCTTCTCTGCGGCCATACGCGCTCAGTCTGTTGAAATGCCTGGGCGCAGCCAGGCCCGAACAGCGTGCCAGAGATGCGGCCCCCTTGTCACAGAGGCACTTTTCAGAGAGCCAGTCCAGCGTGGCTTTGGCCAACAACAGCCCCTGGCTGCTGGGGGGGTCCTGAAGATTGAGCAGTGGACCCAGAAATGGGTTTCCATCCACTTTAACAGAAGGAAGAGGAAATATGATACACTGAACCTGTGACCCCTGGATTTTATTCCCACCAGATATACCAAAGAATAAACCACAAGCTTGGCGTAAGTTTTATTCATTCATTAGCCAACGTGTTTATATGGATTTTTAATATTACACAATTTCGCAATTCCATAAAATATCAATAAAAAAAAAGTCATAAAAATCTGTTTCAAAATGGGGCAAGTATATTAAATAAGACTTAAGGCTAAAACTGATCATAGGGTTTTACTATCCACAACCCTGGACAACCTCTAAAATACCAAAAATGTAATATCATACTCACCCATTCATTGATCCAAGACAGCCCCAAAAATGCAAATGATTTGCATATGCTATGTACGGTGCTATGCACGACTGCCTGGAAAATCTCTATTTCATGCATTTATAGGGGCATAACAGGGGATGGCCATTCTAAAATGGGGGTTCTGGGGTTGGTAGATGTAGTGCCTTCCAATGGCTGATGTTCTAGAACTATATGAAGGTCAACTGTAAGGTTAATTCAAGAAAATTCTGAGCAAAATTATAGTTTCTGTTCAGACCAGCTAATGCGGCCTTATTTTTTAATGAGCAGGAGAATTTTTCACACTTGAATGTTTGTGTGTGCGTGGCAACTCTTTTTATGGCACAGTCCACTATGCCAGCAAAATTACACAGTAAAAGGAAAATGATGTACTATTTATTTGAGCGTGCTAAGGGGGACCCCTGCCTCAATAGGCTGGGCTTGTCAGAGGATAGGGGGTAACTGTTTCTGAAGCATGATGTTAGAATTTAAACTATTCCAGTAAAACCTGCTTGGGGGCGGTCTGCCACTGAGAAATATAGATTTTACTAATCAAACACAATCCATACGAAATGTTTGTTAACATTTAATGCAACATAAGTATTTGCGTGTCAAAAAATATGCTGTACAGAAACCCGATCTAAAACATTACATTTCTGCCTTTGTAACTAGAGTTGAGCAGACCCGGCTCACAAAGTTCAGGTCCCCAAACACTATTGTGCTTGTCAGGCCATTTATTCAGGGACAGCAGCTGGAGTTAGGATTATGTAGGCGAGGCAACCACAGGCCCTTTTTCTCTTCTTAATAACAGATGTCCACTAGTTCAGGCCAGTTGACTATTTTTGCAGCTTAATATGAAGTAATACTGGAGTAGACAACTAGAGTATACCCTTGCTAAGACTACTGTGCAGTCATTGCAGCTTAATATCAAGTAATACTGGAGTATACCCTTGCTCAGGCCACTTGGTTGTCATTGCAGTTTAAACCGGACATGAAAATGAATCTTACCTCTCCGTTTTTTCGATCTGTGTCTGGAGATCAGAAGGGTGTCCCTCGATGTATTATTTGCCCTTACCAGGGCTTTCCTCTCCGTCAATCCCCTCGCTTGCAGCGAGAATTCCTCCGGTATGGAGCAATTCCGTTTTAAACGAAGAAACTGACCCACCGGAATGGCATCCCTGGTTCTTTTCTCATGAAAACTGTTAGTGTAGAAGGCTGTTAACTGCTGTTCCTTTTCTATACAGGTTCGTTTCAAGGGCGCCATTCTCAGCCAGTCGGATGGTAAGGTCCAGGAAATCTACCTGTTTATCCAAAACATGAGATGTGAGGTAGATATTATATGTGTTTGTGTTCAGGGCATTCAGAAATTCGACACACACCTCCTCCGTGCCCTGCCAAATCATCAAGATGTCATCTATGAATCTGTACCAGCCCAGAATATGGGGCTGGTACAGACTCATTTCTGCCCCAAACACTACCTCCTTCTCCCACCACCCAAGGAAGAGGTTGGCAACGGACGGGGCACAGCGTGCCCTCATCGCAACCCCACATATCTGCCGGTAGAATGTTCTGTCAAAGGTAAACAGGTTATGTGATAGGACAACAGTTGGATCACAAACTCCTGTTTATCCTGGTCTGCCTCTGTGTCCATCCTCAGAAAATACTCACAAGTCTTGAGCGCCATCGTATGCGAGATGTTAATGTAGAGCGCCTCTACATCTAGTGTAACCAACCCTGTTCCCTCCGGCAGTGTTAATAAATTCAACCGGTTCAGAAAGTCCATCAAGTCCCTGATATAAGAATTCAGGGCGAGCACATGGGGCTGTAAATTTTTGTCCACAAAAATGCACGCTTTCTCCAACGGGCCACCAATCCCTAAAAACTTAAAATATATTAATTTTAGATGCTGGGGAATAGTTTTTTTTTAAGGGTTTGAGCTTTTCATTAAATGATGCTGAATGTCCGGTTGAATATCAAGTAATAGCGGAGTACCCACTTGCTTAGCCCACTTGGGGGGTCACTGCTCTTTAATAACAATTATTAGTGGCGTATCCTACTCTTTAATAACTAGTATAAGTGGAGTTTCCAGTTGTTCAGGCCACTTATGTGTCACTGTTCTTTAATACCAATTGTTAGTGGAGTATTCAATTACTCAAACCATGTGTGTGTCATTATTGTTTATCCAAGTACTCAGGCCACTTGGGGGTCACTGCTCTTTAATAACAAGTATTAGTGGAGTATCCAATTGTTCGGACTACTTGGGAGTCACTGCTCTTTAATAACAGTTGTTAGTGGAATATCCACTTGCTCAGGGCATTTACGGTTCTTTTGAAAAAAATGTGTATAGTGTCCAATGGTTCAGTCCATGGGAGGCTTTTTTGCTTAAAAAGCAATACCAATTGAGTGTCCACTAGTTCAGGCCAGCTGTGTGTCACTACTGTTTAGTACCAATTGTTAGTGGAGTATCCATTGGCTCAAACCGCCTCATTGTCCACTTGTTCAGGGCACTCAAGTGTCATTTTTCCTGTAATTTTTTTTTTTTTTTTAATTGTCAGTTTTGGGCCACTGTAACTGCAGGTGTCTAACAATGCACAGAGCAACAAATAAGGGGCAGGACGTGGAAGTGCTTCTTCTTCTTTTGCTGCTGCTGGTTATGAAGCTGGTGCTGCAGGGAGAGGTCGTCTTTTATCCTTGCCTGCTACACCTTCCTCTGGTGCAAGCAGACGCCAGGGTTTGGAGCACATTTTTGTAGTGGTGAAGCATGGTGAACCAAAACAAATTGAGGCAGTGGTAAATAATATGGCACTCAGTGCTACCAGTTCCATGGGATTGTCTTCCACCCATTCGAGTTCTGCCAAGAGTGCTGAGCACGGGGTCCCTTAAAATCAAGAAGGCTATCCAAGCAACAATCAATGGAGTCACTAATGATCTATGATGACACTCCTAGCTGGCACAGTTGCAGACCTAGGGTTCCCAGATGCCTAACAACTTATGTTGGAGTATGAGGACAGGTCCAGTGGACCATCACAGGGCACGATGATGATGAATAATGATGATGTTGAAGCCCTAGTGCTGCAGCCTTCTGCAATGTTAAGGCTGAGAGGGAGACTAGCAAGGAGTAATGGGTGGAAGAGGATGCCAGGGGTGATGACAAGGTCCTAGACCTAACATGGACTGAAGGCCATCAGAGTTCAGAGGAATAGGTGGTGGTCACACAGCCCCAGGCAGCCAGCAGAGGAAGGAGAAGGGTGCAAACCATCAGCGGGCAGCACGTTGTGACTACTAGCCACCTAGGCCAGATATTAAGCATGCCAAAGCTGCCTCAAAGGATCTCACCAGCTGGGCATTTTTTCAAGCAGTGCACAGAGGACAAAACATGGGTCATGTGCACGCTATGCCAACAGTCGCAGAAGTAAGGGAAAAGTGCTAATAATCTCAGCACCTCGTGCACGACCAGGCATCTGCAAACAAAACATGAACTGCAGTGGCAGAAACACCTGAAAAACCTGCAAACATCTGAGTCTCCTTCTGCTGCTTTAATTGTCTGTAGCCTCTAGCACCACCTTCCCAACAGCACTTGAGCGAAATTGAAAAATGAGAGAGTACAACATACGCTGGTGGACGCTGGACGCACTACTTGCAGAGTTCCTAGCTGACTTTGAGGGCTGCCAAAGGAGCAGGGGCACCAGCAGCACCTCACAGGGGAGGGTGAGCATGGACACAATGTGGAACAACTTATTCAATTGTTCTTCACATCCACCGCCATCGGATACAGCTGGTGGTACCAGGAGGCAGACTTTGACTTGCATGGTGGATGACCACCTGTATACATGTCTCCTGGTACTGAGCGATGGCTTCTTCCTGTTCAATTTCTGGGTTAAATTGAACACATGGCCACAGCTTGCCCTCTATTCCTTGGAGGTGCTGCCCTGCCCTGCGGCAAGTGTCCTATCAGAACGTGTGTTCAGCACCATAGGGGGTTTCATCAGTGACAGGAGGACCCGCCTATCCAAAGCCAACATGGACATGCTTACATTCCTTAAGATAAACTAGGCGTCAATACCACGGGACTTGGCTGTGCCAGCACCTCAGTGAGTGGTTAAAGTGTTTGTTACCCCCTTCTCCTCCGCCTCTTCCACCTACACCTCCCCTGTCTCTTCCACTGACACCACAACATCCACCTCTACTGCCTCATCCCCCCACTCCCCTCCCGGACCTCTGACACCTGTAAAAAATGTAATGTTTTTATGAATGAATTTAATTTATTTAACTTTGCATATATTTAATATATGTATTTATTGTTTTTTATTTATTTATATGTTATTACTTATTTATGTATATATTGATTGATGTATTTATTTATGTATGTATTTCTCTAATTTTTTTTGTTTTCTGTTATTTCAAATACGTTCACAACCCCATTTTGTGCAGGGCAAACACCCAGGTGTTAAAGCGGACCTTCAGCGTGATTTAATGAAAATCCCAAACTCTTAAAAAACGGTTCCCCAACATCTAAAATTAATATATTTTACGTTTTTAGTCACTAACTTATTATTCTTTCCCCCACTGGGTTGCAACTCTGTTCAGGACTTTAGGATACGGGCACCGCCATCTTGACTCAGAAGCATCACACTTACTGAGGAGAGGAGAGTGGGATAAGGTACAGGGGGGCGGGTTATAGCTGTGCTTTGCTCAGACAGAGCAGAGCTGGGGTCAGGTAAAGGTCAGCAGTCCCAGAATGCAGAGCAGCATAGTCAGGAGGCACTTCCTGTTTGCAGGCTGCCTGATAAGATGGCGGCTTCCATAAGCCGCCATCTTGGATGTTTAAAGGCTCATAACATGCAGTAGATGCAGGTAGGATGATTTTTAATGTGAGCAATATGTATGTACAGGGTTTGGGAAACATATAAGATAGACTCTTTTTCAGAGTGAAGGTCCGCTTTAACCCCCCAATTTGTCTTCCAACACCCGTAAAAAATTAAAATTTAGTTTTTTTTGTTCATGTATGCATTTCTTTAATTTTTTTATTTTATGTTATTGTTTTGAGTAATTTTCCCAGCTCATTTTCTGCAGGGCGATCACCCTGGTATTCCCCTAGATTTGCAGCCCTCTAGCCCTTGCTACCCCCATTTTACAGCAATTTTTGGGCCCTTTGACTTCAATGGGTAGGTTCAGGTTTGGTTCGAGTCTGGGGACCTGAACCAAACTTTACCAGCAAGTTCGGATGAATTCATCGAATCCAAACGTCTCATCCCTGTTTATAACATAACTATCTTTTATTTTTAATATTGTCCTTGAGAATGCATGTTTTTAATCAGGTTGTTACATATATTTATACCTTGTTTGGTGTACACTTTTTTATTTTACACAAATCAGTACAGTTGCACTGCAAAGCCATATGTGACTATTGTGCTTTTTGCTATCTTTTTGGAAATGTATCTGAACTGTGTGTCTGATTGCTTATCTATATAAAGCTATCTATTGTGTTTTTCTTCTGCCATGCACTCTTTTATAAATGTATAGCTGTCAGTTGTTATCTGTATTCTTGTGGGGCACTCTCTCCTCCCTTTTGCCTGGTCCATGATTTTATTACCCTTAATTAGTCAAGAGGCCTGGCTCACCGGTGTTAATTTAACTAGGCCTCAATTAATAATCCTGTCCCACATGCCAGCTGACAACAACACACGTCCTCTTTGCAAACAGAATATAGCAAGAAGTTATAGGTAGCAGCCATGTCCAGTGCTGGCAGACAATTTTGAAGTGCAACATTTTCAAGTGCACGTCAGAATTAGGTCAGAACTGAAGCAGCTCTGCTTGTCTGAAGATCTCCAATTCATTTACAATGCTCCTCTGCTATTTAAAATTCCTGATTCTTCTCGCTCCCAAAACCCTAAGCTCACAGCATCCCCCTGCTCCTGGTAAGTCTATCTATATCTCTCCATCACTGCTTTCATCCCCTTACCTGTCCTCGCATGAGTTTATTTCACTTGTTAAATCTCTCACCCTTTCGAAGTTGCACCCTTCAAAACATGCTCTGCCATAAGTCCTACAGTCATCTCCTTTCCTTTTCGTTGCTCCAACTGGCCTCCGGTGATATAGCTCCATCTACCCCGCCCCTTTACACCCACCTCACAGACAAACCCTAAGCACTGCATCAAACCAGCAAACATGTAACCTAGCCAATCTCAGAACAATCACTCCCTCCCAATGCACTCCTGCCGCTGTCACCAGAGCACTATGGAATGCACATTCAGTGTGCAACAAACTTGTATACATCCATGACCTGTTTACTACCAACCTCTTCACCTTTTTGGCCTTTACCTGGCTCACTCCCTCTGACACTCTCATGTGGTGGCTATTCACACCCCAAGATCAAGCAACAAACAGGGTGGGGGGGTTGGCATCCTTTTAACAGAACACTGCTCATTTAACCCAACCCCTGCCCTCCCTATCTTTCTCTACTTCTGAAGCCCACTGTATCCATCTCTATTCTTCCTGTCACCTAAATATTGCCATTATCTATCACCCTCCTGGACCTGCCACTCTCTTCCTGGACCACTTCTCCACCTGGCTCCTCTACTTCCAGTCCACTTACATCCCGGCTATAATCATGGGCGACTTCAATATACTTGTAGACACCAACAACACGGCCGCCACCAGATTACTATTGCTCACCACCTCTTTTGGCCTGGGTCTGCTACCCCCACTCACAAAGACGGACACATGCTTGACCTATTCTTCACTCACGTCTGTGTGTTCTCTATCCAGCGTTCTATATCCAGTGTCTCTTCATCCCCACTTCCCCTCCCTGATCACAGCCTCCCTAACTCTAACACTCTCTACCCTCACCACTACCCCCTCTGCACGTATACCTGCAGCCTTGCACAAGAACCTCCAAAACCTAGACCTTCAGTCTCTTTCCAGCTCTCTAAAACCCTTCATATCCTGCCCTCATTCACCAATGTAGATGCTGCAGCTTCACACTACCATAATACACTAACCTCTGCCCTTGACTCCCCTAATCTATAATCACCCTCAGCCCAAAAAAAAGAAAATCCAAGGAGGACACCTTCAACTCTCTCCTCTGCCCACCACCTCCATCCTCCCAGCTAACAGCAGAGCAATTTGCCACATGCTTTAAAGAGAATAGACAAGATCCGAAGTGGTTTCACCCCTCAGCATGCCTCTCTCCTACCAACCTCTCCCCTGCCCCACTCATTAGCTAATTTTACTCAGCTAACTGTACAATGACTCTCCTCCCATCCCACATTATCCCTCAACTGTCTCCAGCTGTCATTCCAGCCTTAACATCTCTATTTAACCTCTCCCTCACCACTGGTACCTTCCCTTCCTCCTATAAGCATGCTGTTATAACTCCACTTATCAAAAAAACTTCTCTGGACCTCTCCCCTCCCGTTACCGCCTGATCTCACTGCTCCCTTTCTCATCCAAGCTTCTTGAACAAGTCCACTCAGAACTGTCTCACTATCTGTGTACAAACTCCCTCCTAGATCTCCTCCAGTCTGGTTTCCGCTCAAGTCATTATACTGAAACTGCACCCACCAAAGTCACCAGTGATCTATTAACTGCCAAATCCAAAGACCACTACCTTATTCTCATTCTTCTTGACCTAGCCTCTTTGTTTAAAACAGGCGACCATGCTCTGCTTCTCAACCACAATCTCTGTAAATAATCTTAAAATATCTGCAACTCCTCGAGCTTGGTGCCTGGGCGTCATTCTGGACTCCTCTCTCTCATTCACACCTTACATTCACTCCCTAGCCACCTCCTGGCGTCTCCAACTCCCCCATCCATCCCTTCCTTTCACCTGATACCACTAAAATGCACGCACTGGTCATATACCGACTTGACTACTGCAGCACCCTCCTTTGCGGCTTACCAACAAACAGACTAGCACCCCTCCAATTTGTTCTGAACTCTGCTGCTTACCCACCTCTCCTCACGGTTCTCCAGTGCTCCCCCTTCTGTTAACCCCTCCACTGACTACCCATCTCTCAGAGAGTTCAGTTCAAACTTCTAACACTTACCTACAAAGCTCTCTCCAACCAAGCCCCTCTTGTCTTCCTTCTTGGTCATCTGCTCACACTCCCTCCAAGTCTTTTCCCGTGCCTCTCCACTTCTCTGGAGTGCACTGCCCCACTCTCAAACACTCCAAGCCTTTAAAAGTGCCCTCAAAACTCACCTCTTCAGACAAGCACATAACCTTGCTTAAACCGGACCTTCAGCATCATTTAATGAAAAGCCCAAACCCTTAAAAAACTATTCCCCAGCATCTAAAATTAATATATTTTAAGTTATTAGTCACTTACTTATTATTCTTTCCCCCACTGGGCTGCAACTCTGTTCAGGACTCTAGGATATGGGCGCCGCCATCTTGACTCAGAAGCATCATATACTGAGGAGAGGAAAGTGGGATAAAGTGCAGGGGACGGGGTTATAGCTGTGCTTTGCACAGACAGAGCAGAGCTGGGGTCTGGGAAAGGACAGCAATCCCAGAATGCAGAGTGACACAGTCAGAAGACACTTCCTGTTTGCAGGCTGCCTGATGTTTAATGAGCCGCCATCTTGGATGTTTAAAGGCTCATAACATGCAGTAGATGCAGGTAGGATGATTTTTAATGTGGGCAATCTGTATGTACAGGGTGTGAGAAACATATAAGATAGACTCTTATTCAGGGTGAAGGTTTGCTTTAAGCACTACCTTCACTAGGCACATGCTGCCAAACTCAAGTGTTACCACTTGTGATTCCTGCCCTTTTTGTCTCCACCCCCGATCTATTAGATCACAAGGGCAGGGCTCTCCTTCCTATTGTCTCTTATTATCACATTTGGTTTGAACTTTGTAACATCTAGTTTATAATGATCATGTACAGTATGTTTTACCTTGTCTGTAATTGTACCTTGTACAGCGCTATATATACAAGGAAGAAGATGGCACTATATAAATAAACAACAGTAATAATAGTTACCAGAACTCTTCAATACAACAAAGAGTACATTGTAAGAAAAGTCCTTTCTGTCCAAGGCTTTCTTTACAGTGGAGGTCAGTGCATCGGATTTAAGTTAATTAGCACAATATTGTAGTCTAGTATACTTACAAAAATAATTTTAGATCTTTCTGCTTTGACCAATCTGTTCGTGTTCAAAGGTTAATAGCCATAAGCTAATCTGTTTCAGGTTGCCATCCCTAAACACACACACACACACACACTCATTTACAATCAAACAACAGATAGAATGAAAGTATAAAAAGCGGGAGGGAGAATAAGTGAGATAATGGAGATATTTTAAAAGGAAGAGAAAGAGACGGGGAGGCCGATTCATTAATAGCGCCAGGTAGCGACAGATGAGCGACTGAAGTATGGCGCTATGAGCGCCGCTAGCGTACGCCGCGAGCGGTAGCGATTCGCTATAGCAGGCCTCCTCAGTCGCTACCTGGCGTTGTTGGGAACAACGCCTACATTGCTGAATATGATGTTTCAGATCAGCTTTGTAGGCGCTGTCATTTTGACCACGCTATTCAACACAGCGCCTGCGCTTTGCTTTGCTGTGGGCTTGAAATCAATGTTAGTACCTTCAGAAGTAAACACATTGCAACATGTTTCTTTTTATTATTTTTATTTTGGTTTTAAATGTTTTTTTAATTAAAGTAAAATTATCAAAATAAATTTTGGATTTTTCAGGTAGTTTCTCGGGGTGCCTGAAAAAGAATAAAAAGTGCAGTTAGTATTTATATTTAATGTGGCTTTTTCGCTGTAAAAAACGAAAGCAATAATTTTTAAAAAACATTTTTGGCCAACTTGCACAACAACCCTAATTGTTATGTTGGTCAACTTCCACCCCCCTTATAGTGGTTTAGGTCATCTTACACCCCCCTTATAGTGGTTTAGGTCATCTTACACCCCCCTTATAGTGGTTTTGGTCATCTTACACCCCCCTTATAGTGGGTTTGGTCATCTTACACCCCCCTTATAGTGGTTTTGGTCATCTTACACCCCCCTTATAGTGGTTTTGGTCATCTTACACCCCCCTTATAGTGGTTTAGGTCATCTTACACCCCCCTTATAGTGGTTTAGATCATCTTACACCCCCCTTATAGTGGGTTTGGTCATCTTACACCCCCCTTATAGTGGTTTTGGTCATCTTACACCCCCCTTATAGTGGTTTTGGTCATCTTACACCCCTCCCTTATAGTGGGTTTGGTCATCTTACACCCCCCTTATAGTGGGTTTGGTCATCTTACACCCCCCTTATAGTGGTTTAGGTCATCTTACACCCCCCTTATAGTGGTTTAGGTCATCTTACACCCCCCTTATAGTGGTTTTGGTCATCTTACACCCCCCTTATAGTGGTTTTGGTCATCTTACACCCCCCCTTATAGTGGGTTTGGTCATCTTACACCCCCCTTATAGTGGTTTAGGTCATCTTACACCCCCCTTATAGTGGGTTTGGTCATCTTACACCCCATTATAGTGGTTTTGGTCATCTTACACCCTCCTTATAGTGGTTTTGGTCATCTTACACCCCCCTTATAGTGGTTTTGGTCATCTTACACCCCCCCTTATAGTGGGTTTGGTCATCTTACACCCCCCTTATAGTGGGTTTGGTCATCTTACACCCCCCTTATAGTGGTTTCTGACAAATTATGATTGGAGCCAAAAAATATTTTCCCTGTAGTGCAGTACTTGGATTAGAGTGAAGGGTAGTTAGCTTACCGCAAAAAATGAAGTGATCATGCTTTCCCTTAGCTCAAAGCCAGTCTGGGTGTCCTCACTTCTTTCTGCGGCCAAGTTGGGGATTTCGGGCACCAGTGCTGTTTCTTCAGGTGATTGGATTCTGTGGCATATGCAAATATTGTGGAGCACACAGCAGGCGAGGATGATCTTGGAGACCTTCTGTGGACTGTACAGCATCTCTCCTCCTGGGCGTGCCAAACAGAGAAAGCGTGCTTTCAGCAGGCCGATGGTTCGTTCCACAATGCTTCGGGTTTTGCGGTGTGCTGCATTGTAGCGTTCATGGGCAGAGGTCTGTGGGCTTCTGACCGGAGTCATCACCCACGTTCTCTGCCCATATCCCTTATCCGCTGTGGAAAAAACACAAGGAGAGAGACAGCAATTAGTACTAGTACATGTTTTTGGTTTCATTTTTAAAAATTTAGCTTACTACGCCACATATTTTATGCCAAATACTTTGACATGGTTAATTATTTACCCAGTAGCCAGCCAGCTAGCATTTGCGTTGTTCTCGAACTTCCGGCACAGGACTGTCCGCTGCAGGACGTAAGAATCGTGGCATGAGCCGGGGAACCCCGATCTCACGGCCCGCAGCTTCATTTCATGGTCACAGACCACCATGATGTTCATCGAATGATATTGTTTTCGGTTCCTGAAATACAGCTCCTGTGCACGGGGAGGGCGGAAAGGGATATGTGTACCATCAACGCACCCTAGCACATTCGGGATCCCTCCCATTAGATAGAATGCATGTTTTATTTTGGCAACCTCATCCTCAGGAAACTTGATGTAAATAGGGATCAAATCACAAATCGCCAGTACTACCTGGATTAATATGCGGCTCATTGTAGCCTGGCTGATCCCGCTGAGGAGGGCAGAGGTTGCCTGGAAGGTCCCTCGTGCCAAAATATTCAAGGTGCCGCACAGGCGTACTATGCCTGGAATGGAACGAGTGCGTTTGGTGGATGACTCGATTTTGTGCTTAATCTGATCATATAGGGACTGTAGTGCAGCACGATTCAGACGGAAGCGGCTCCTGATCTGCTCGTCACTTAAGTCCCATACTGAAAGGCGGATTCCAAAGGAGCGGGGTGCCCTAAGCCTCACAGCACCCCCCTCCCTGTCCTCCTGCTCTTCCAGCATTCGCACACATTCATCCACCCATACCCCATACATCACCCTCTTATCCATCACACACTCAACAGATATACCAAATAAGCCAAACAAAACAAAAAACCACAAACACACCACACACACACAAACAATCACACTCCTCACACACTCACTACAATGCAGCTCACCACAAAACCAGAAGTATAGTGGTCCAAACCACCAGACTGCTGAAAAACAGCTTTCTAAGTTAGGCACAACCAAGAGGGGAGTGGCTGCACAGCCCACAAAAGGCCCCAAAATCAAGCCTCACTTGCTGTATGCTCCACAATACTTGCATATGCCAACAAAATCAATCTCCTAAAGAAACAGCACTGATGTCAGAAATCACCCAACAAGCCACAGAGAGTGAGGACCAAACCCAGCCAGACACTCAAATGAGCTAAGGGAAACAAGCACCACACCACAGCCTTTGCCACATTGTGTAACAATACCAGAAGCTTGCCAAATCCAGCCATTTATACTTCACTTTCAAAAAGTTTGCCGCCTTTTGCGTTGCTCTGCTCTGCTATTTCCGGTCTCCAATTAGCTGACCCAGGTGTGCGTGAAACGGAGTGCGCACGCGCACGCTAGTAGTGCTACTAGCGTACGTGAGCCTAAACTTGCGTGCATTAACGGACATGGCAGAAAATTCTGTGGTGAAAGGTAAGCTGCTGTTTCTTTAAATAGCCGTTAGTATAGCCACATGTCACAAGTGTTTAATATACATGAGTACATTGTTGTCTTTGGTTGTGTGTTGTTTGGTTAATGAGGTCTGTAATTAGTTAATTGCCTACCACACATGGTTCAGTCAGTGCAGTGGAGGTGTTGCTACAAGCACCTGGCCAGTATGTGTGAATCTATTAAGTGGAGCTGTTTGTGATTGGCTGTTAGAGCACATAAAACCTGCCCAACCAAAATACAGGGCGATGCCATTCTGTAGTCTGCATGCGTGCTTGTTGGTTGTGTATTGGTGTGTGTGTGCAGCTACAGGATGGAGCCAAATTCAGGACATCTGCCGGCCACAGCAGGCCCAAGTAGGAGTGTGGTGGGTGCTGTGCGCAGACCTCCCTTACGGAAAAGGGCCCAGCCTGAAGGTGGTGCAGCACCCCAGGCTAAGCGCCCAGGTGCCAAGAGGGAGCCTGAATTTAATTTGGCGGAGAATAAAAATCTTGTGCGCCTTACCCTTGCTAAATGGGAGCTTCTCTTTGGCTCCCAAAGCAAGTCAATAGGCAAACAAGAAAGCAAACTGTGGGATGCCATTGGTGAGGAGCTTACTAGCAGTGCTCAACACCCACGTAGTGGCCCATCCTGCAGGAAACGCTTCTACACTTTGAGAGGGGCCCTTATAAAAAAGATGAATCACGATCTTGATGTCGAGAGTGGGACCATCCAGGGTCCAAAGAGTACCTACAGGCCGTATGAGGAGATGCTGAAGGCCAAAATTCCACTGGCTCGGCTGCAGGGTGTGGATCCTGGGGATGACACCACAGGTTGGACTGAAGGTACATATTTTCTGTCTATTTTGTGATGGTAATGTTAATGTATGTGATTTGCTTTGTCTCTTTCTGGCCCACTAACAGTAGGACCTGTGAAGTAGTACATTATACCTCATAAATGTTTTACTTTCCTGTGTGTTGCTTTCTGCATAGGTGCACATGGTGCTGTCCATGAGTCGGGGGAGGAGGAGGACACCCAAAATCCTGCCCTTCAACCAACCTCCAGCCTAACCCAGTCTGCCATTGAAGGTATTTAACACTAATTTAGGGGCTGGTTGTTTTTGGACAAACTGGGTGTGGGAGCACCTCAAACAATAGCTTGTACCACTGTTGAGGATTACTAATATGGACCTGCGGCCTAATTTCACAGCCACTTTAACCCTCACAGAAACTAACTAACAAGGCCCTAACCTGTGTAGCTATGTGGGAAGCCAGAGATGTGTGGCCATATATCTGCATATACATGTGTAAGCCACACTGGCCTTGATTAGTGAATATTATTGAATGAGCTGCTCACACACACCTAAATGCATGTTTTATTTTGTGCCGCACATTACCAATGGCTAAATGTTTGCTTTGTTTTTGCCTAGCTGCCCCGCCATTGGCACCAGCATCTCCTCAGGAGCCAAGCTACTCTTTGGATGCCGGTAAGTGCATGTGTCAACCTTGCTTTATCCGCTTTACCACAAGTGCATGTCTATCATTCCTCTTTTTGATTTGTAGGCCAAGTGACTGGTTCATCTTTGGACCCCACTTCCGATGTTGCAGGTCAACAGGACCCTGTTGGTGTGTATTGCAATAAATAATGTATCCTTTCTGCTGTTTGTTACACTGGTTCAATTGGGTTAGTCTAATAATCTACATGTTTGCTCTGTCAACTTGAAGATGCCTATTTTGAGTGCTTTTTCCATCCCCAGGGTCAGTCTAATAGTTTTTGGAGTGATTGCAATGCATTTTTTGGGTATTTAAAGACAAACATTCACCCAAGTTGGAGGAATATTTAGAGACATTAATTGTGTCTTTTAGTTGGCCAGAATATCGGAAGTGGCTGTCCGGAAAGGGCCCTTCACGTTGAGGCTGCCAGAGATGAGGGTAAGTTGTTTTGGCTTGATTATCTAGTATGGATTTTTGCTATACTTTTGTTGTACTTTATTCGGCCAACTTGTGTTTAAACATGTATTTTCAAGGGCAAAGCTCGAGTGAGGGCCCCACTCCAGACATCTGGGAGATGGCGGGTATGTGTAATTTTAGCAATGTGTCTGATCTTATTTGGCCCAATTATTGCCTCATATTCCTCTTACATACATGTTAGCAATCTGAGTTTCCAAGATACCTTTTAGCTAGTGTGTAATCTGGCACTTTGTGGAGGTATGGCCTCGATAGTCTATCCATGTTACATTTGAGTTTGGTTCACTGACCTACTAACCTGACTTTCCTGTTTAGCATATGCCAACTTGCCGGAGCTCTCTGATGTGGATTTGCCCCTCTCTGGCAGCGAGACCCCGCTCCTACCTGTGTCGGACGTCACGGAGGTAACATGGCTGATTTTGAGGACCAATAACCAAATTGGCATGTTCGTGGGTAGGCGATGAACCAACATGTCACATTTCCTTTCTTGGTTGTTTTGGCAGGAGGCGGGACCAGAACCCCAAGCTGGGACCTCTTCCGAAGTGCCATGTGGCCAAGCTTCAGAGGCTCAAACAAGGGTAAGTTGTATTGTTACAGTTTGGCCAAATGATTTGGAGGGGCATAGCTGCATTGGTTCTGTTTGACTAAAATGTTGTTTTCTATTTTGTTAGGCTCAAACCAGAGCAAGAGGAGGTGTGGCACCAACCAGTGCTGATTTTTATGAGCTAGGGGTCCAGATGCTGGAGGACTACAGTCGCCAACAGCCGCGTGATGTAACTAATGAGCGCATTGCGGCGTTGGAACATCAGGTGCTGATGTGTCAGCAACAAAATGAGGCCCAGCAGCGCCAGATAGACCAGCTGCGACAAGCCCAACAACAACAAAATAACCAGGAACTTGTTCGCCTCTCCAATCTGATGGAGCAATCTCTCCAGCGCCAGGAAGAATCTCTCCAGCGCCAGGAACAAAGTTTGTTGTTGACACAACAGCTCATGCAACAGCAGTCTATTTTGTTTACTGCACTGTTGGCCCCCAACACCGCCCCTAGCAATGACTCCCAACCTCCCCGGCCACCAAGCCAAGAATATTAATTTGTTTGTGGTTGTATTTTTTTTTTGGAAATATATTTGATTACCCCACCTCTAAATTGTGTTTTTCCTAAGACATAGCTAAGAACACAGTCAGGGATGAGTATCTTGATATACATATGTAAATGTAGGCAAAAATTAATGCCACACATTGGTGACCATAGCTTACTATGGTTTACACATTAAATGGCTACAAAGGTATGGCAAAATTTACACACGAATGGGTTTGTAGAAACTTAAACTATGCTTGACAAGGCAGAAAACACTGTAATTAGCAAAATACAAAATATTTATTAATAAAGGCGGGCAACAGGCCCAACATTTGGCCACAAAGTGGCTAAAACCAGGGGCCAGTCATCACCCCACCCTAACGACGCCTCTTCTTGGCCAGCAGCATAAGGCGAAGACGCCAGATCGACCGCCACAGTCTGCGATGCTGGTTTTCACAAGCTGTAGAGAGTAGAAAAAAAACAGATTTAATAAATTGAATGTGACCTCAACAGACACAGATGTAGCAATGTAATGTCAGTGGGTCCAATTAGCTGACGCTCACATTAACATTGTTGCCCACTGTGCCCTTAGGTGTTACCATTATATGAGTACTAGTGGCTGGCTTAAATGTGGCCACCACATCCCAAGCATACATTTACTCGTAACTCTTGGGAATAAAAGAAGGTATAAGTCCCAGTGTGGACATTTATGTGTTTAGTCACAGCCAAACATCAGGGCCTAAGTCCTAACGAGTAAACTAGTTTGTCCCAGAATCTTAGAGGTCATGACCTAAGCAGGCCCATTTGGTTGGGTAGAAACCACAATTTGTCTCTATGTGGCAAACTCAAGAATGTGAGGCAACAATCAAGCATGCAGACATGCATGTAGGATTGTTGGCCAAACACATGTAACCTAGATGTGTGTTGATTAAACACATAGGTACATTGTAAATGTCTGCAGATTTGACTATAAGACATAGGGTTCACAAGTCTTTAGGCATATGAAGTGGGATGTACTCACCATCGCAGCTGTGGCGGGGGCCCATGCTGCTGGCCGTCCCGGGAGGTGTGGTGGGGAGGATGGTCACCGGCTCCGTCTGCGTGGCAACATCTGTCATGAGAAAGCAAAAGAGAAAAGCAAAATTAGTGGGCCAATGACACATGACTATTTGTCATCCATCTGGTTATGGAGTCTGTCAACTCAAATGCTTGCATGGTTACACACATGTTGTCCAACATTTGCATCTTTCATGGTCCATGAGTTCATGTAAATTCTTTTGGGTTGCAACATGGACACATAAAGATAATGTGTCAATAACCTTGTCAGTGCAATGTTAAGGACTAATTTGCAGTTGATTGTAGAATGTTACTAGTGTGCAACATGTGTTAGCCGGAACAACTAACACATTTGCTAGCCCCCATCATGGTGTGGGCAGAAACATAGGGGTGGTTGCCAGTTGGATTGCACTGTAGTGGGGTTTGTGATGTTAATGTACATTATCAAACCAGCTTGTACTATGGACCAGGAAACATGTGTCTGTTAAAAGTGGGCCAAGACCCAGGATTGATACTATTCTGTGTTTTGGTCCACTTTGGCAGAGCACAACAATTTGAGTGAGACACCGTCCGCCGCCGCTGCCTTCCGCGCATCACTCCTCCAGTGTGTGCACACGCGCAGGCCATTATGAAACAGAGAGCGCAGGCGCACACACATCTAGAGGGGCACGCAGGAGGCTGCGGCGGTGGCTTCTGCCACCCCCAATGAGGTAAGGAGTTTGTGGGCTTTTTGGGGGGGGCCCTGGGTGAGGGAGGTGATTGGGCAGGGAAGCTTAGAGATTCCAAGCACAATCAACAGTGGGTGTTGGTCCACTTTAAGGAATGTCATAACATATGGAATGTGAGGGATAACAACAAACACTTACCACGACTATGCCCATGGAGAAGGCGTTGCCAAAAGGCCATGGAGGTGCCGCCTATATGATGCCCTGCAAATTAGAGAGGAATGGCAAGGGCTAAGTACAAATGGCCAGATGAAACCTGTCACAGACTAACAATGACAAAATGTGCACTCACCAGGGGATGATCCGCCACTTGAAGCCCAGGGAGGGCTCTGAGGAGGAGGCGGGGAGCCTCGGCTCCTCACACTCTGCTCCGAAGATCCCCCAGCCAAAGGGCCACCCTCCTCCCTCTCACTCCCTGCTCCTTCCACCCCACTTGGACTTCCCACTTGAGAGTGGCCCCTTGGCTGTTGAGACTCCTCAGAGTCAGAGTGTGAGGAGCTGAGGCTTGATCCTGCCAGCCCCCCAGCAGCACACTCCTCTGGGGCGTCATCCCCTTCCCCCCCCTGGTCCTCTAAATAGGACCCGCGAGAGGGACCCTCCCCCGATGACTCCCCCGAGTCCGCCTGTCTGGTTCGGGGGAGGACTCCCTTCCCACGTTTCCCCAGGGGAGGACGCTTATCTGTGTTGAGGGGGTGAATGAAAATAATTAATATTAATACCCAAAATGGACCCAGCTTAGCAGTTATTTACCCAAAAGTATAAACATAGCATAAGCCTAAACTTACCTGAAGCGTAGGCATCATATAGGCGGTACGCGCCTTCAGGGTCTCGGCGCTTGAAGTCCGACCATTTTTGCATTATTGATCGGACTGAGAGGTGGGTGTCGAAGCGCCGGGACACTGTGGCCTTCACCTCCATGGCAATTCGCTTCTTGCCCCCACGGGCATAGTCGTATTGGTGGATGCAGAAATCCTATGAGCAATGAAAAACAAACACAAATCAATACATGACATCAGAACAATGGCCTAAACAGTTATACTGAGAACAGATTAAAGTGGACCAACACCCAGGATTTTGACTATTCTGGGTTTGGCTCCACTTTGGTGGGGCACACCAATCGGGGGTGGGCCGCTGTCTGAAACCCCCTGGGAAGACCAGAAATACTCAACTGACCACGCTCCCACGTGACTGCGCCAGGCTATCACAGCGCTCTGCGCCGCTGTGGTATGTGCGTCCAAGGCCGCTTGGACGTGCATACCAGCTCAGCTGCCTCTGAGCGCTGTAGGACGCGTGTGGCGGTTCACTCTAACAGGGAGGGCGCCTGCGCAGGCCATTAACAAATGTCCGGCGCAGGGGCGCACCCTGCTAGAGGGAAGCGCAAGACGCATCCGCGGCTCATGCATGCAGAGATGGGACGGGGCTGAGGTAAGGTTTTTTGGCCTCCTGGGGGGTTCATCCCCGCAGGACATCCCGATTTGGGATGCCCTGCGGGGAGTGATCAGATTGGTCCTGAAAACTAAGAGATTTCAGGGCCAGTCCCCCCTGTGTGTTGGTCCACTTTAAACATAAAATCCAAGATAAACATACTCACTTTGACAACCTGGCCGTTTACGCGGCTATCCACCCTTTTACATTTTGCTTTCGCTGGCCCAGGAGGGGAAGGGGTTGGAGGGGGGTTAGGTGGGGGAGGTGAGGTAGGTGGGGGAGGTGGGGGAGGGGTGGTGGGGTCAGAATCAGAGGAGGAGCTGGGGAGGTGCAGAATCCGTCTCCTGGGCAGCATGGTGGAAACGCAAAGGAGGAAACAGGAACCGGATATGACCAAAGCGACAGGGGGAAAAAAAAAATGCTCCGCGCACAAGGAACAAGCTAATATCCGCTATGTGCAAGCTAAGTGGCGGAAATAGTCGATTTACGCATTCCAAAAAGCTATTGGACTAAGCGCTAGTAATTTTTAGCTTTATGTGGCTTTGAAACGCAAAGGATGAAACCAGAACCGGATATGACCAAAGCAACTGGAAAAAAAAAAAAAACGCTCCGCGCACCAGGAACAAGCTAATATCAGCTATGTGCAAGCTAAGTGGTGGAAAAAGAACATTTACACATTAAAACAAGCTATTGGACAAAGTGCGAGAAAGTTAAAGCTTTATGTGGCTTTGAAACGCAAAGGAGGAAACCGGAACCGGATATGACCAAAGCAACTGGGAAAAAAATTTAAAAAAAAAACCTCCGCGCACCAGGAACAAGCTAATATCAGCTATGTGCAAGCTAAGTGGCGGAAAAAGTAAATTTACGCATTACAACAAGCTATTGGCAAAGACGCCATTAATTATTAGCTTGATTTAGCTGGGTTCAAGATCCTGTAATGCATAGGTCCGAGAAAACCAAAAAGCTTGTTGCTTAAAAATAACAATCTTATTCCTTCATAAAATAATTACACAATAAAACTATCCAACTACATGATAATGTGGCACACAGGAGAATGCATAACGGGTTGTTATGAGCTTGTACGCCTGAAGAAATCCTGCAGAATGTGGACATGCACGCTCACAACTACAGTGTATTCATTAAGAACGGCTGGGGTCGCGGGAAGTGAATTCCGGGAAAATGGCAGAAGGGCACATGTATGAACAGCACAGCGCAGCACAGTGACGCTCGCGCCGCCACATAGCGAATCAAAACAGCGACTGCACAAACTCTGACCACCACAGATTCATCAAGGACAGGGCTGCCGAATAGCTTGGGCGCTGACAATTTCAATGAGCGAACGTGAGCGCCAAACATGACTGACTAAAAAGTAGCTTTACAAGCCCCGTGTGTTGTGAAAACAAGCTATTTTGAGCTGAATGTGTTTGGTGGGAGGAGATGCATTTTAGATGTCACTCACAACATTACAGTGTAAAAATTACAACTTTCATCTAAAAAAGAAAAATAACAAGACAGATTAATAAAACATATCCCAAAAAACGTGTTGAATTTTGTGCAAAAGACAAGAACACAAAAACCACTTAAAACAATCATTGCATTGTCTGCCATTGAAATGTATGGGAGAGCGGCAGGTAGCGACAGGTCAGACCTGGCGCTGTGATGGGATTAGCAGCGGCGCTGTTCGTTGCAGTCGGCTACATGATGAATCCCGCGCTAGCTGACGCTCTCGCCGGCGCTAGCCTCATTTAGCGTGATAAATGCGTCATTGTGGCCGACGCCGGGCGTACTTGAGTCGTTAGCTGGCGGTACCTGGCGCTCGTCAGACACTACCTGGCGCTGTCGCTTGATGAAGAAGGGCCTAAAAAAAGTAAAATGAAGAAGAAATGGAATCGGGAGTAGGAGCTGTTTTGCATGTTGCGAAAGTAAAAAAAAAATTGGTGTAGGTGAAAAAGAAATAAAAGGGAGGAGTAAAAAAAGGAAGCGAGAAAAGAAAGGGTTTGAACTAATCTGATCTAAAGGGATGTCATAATGATGGCTGGCACCCCTCTTACATAGGGTTTGAGATGGCACCCTGTAGTATCGCACAGCTCACACACCTGCAATGGTCCACAGCAACTAACCGGATTGGACTTTTTTGATAACCCTCAGTAGGAACTGTCCCTGAAAAAACTCTGTATACAGATTGATCTAACCTTTAAGTGCCAGCCTAGCTAGAGATTTTGTCACCCTCTGTTGCCAGGCTATTATTCACTGTGTTGCGCTATACATGTTTAACTATGATTTTTGAAAGGATTTCTTAGTAAAATTATATATAATTTTTTTTTTTGGAGTCAGGGCTTTAATATGAAAAAATCACAACAAATTTTACATTTTGTAGTGTTTTTTTGTAATTAAAAAATTTTGTTTATTAATTAGCTCATATTGTGTGTAAAAGCCCCATTCCTATCGGTTACAACGGTACCACATATGTATTGGAAAATACCGTTTTCTGCCCAGGAGACTCCCCCAAACTGAAAATATAGCTTGAGGAGATTTTAAAGGTTAATGCAACTACTATGCGCACCTTGCAGTTTTTGAAAAAAAAAACCATTTACATTGAAAGTCCCCCCCCCCCCCCCCCCACAAACTATATACTCTCTCAAAGAACACATCTCAAGCTTTCTAGGTGTACCAGGCTTGTTGTCATGGCTGCAGTTTTTATGGAGGAAATCCCTTGATTAATTTTTTGATTGCACAGGGTTTTCCTGACAAAAGAACAAAAAAGCAGAAGTAAAACCACATTTTTAGAAAAAAATATGCAAACAAGAAAAAGCAAGCTAAATCTGAAAAAGCAAGGTCCCCTGAAAGGAACAATACCCAACATGCATAGCTACTTTCAAGGGTAGGGTTGCCAAACACAATAATGTAAAGGTAGGTGTACCCGGCTTGCTGTAGTGGGCATATCTTTCTGAAAGTAGTCACCCGCTGGCTGGCTGGTGACTTGCTAGCTCCCCAAGCCCTGTGAACTTGTATAGAGGGTCTCATGGACCCGTTATCAGTTTACAAAGGGTTAAATGTAAAAATACACACATCACACAGCTGAGAAAATTTCATTTATTTTTTTTTTTTTCTTTACTTACCTCCTATCCTTTGTCCCACGGCAATCAATGTCCCACAGCGATCACCGCTGTCACTTGACAGCAGGTAGTGATTGGTGGGGAGCAGGGGATCAGAGTTCCGTCCTCTCCACCAATCACTACCAGCATCTGTCTCACTGCCGGAAGTGTCGAGGAGTGGCATGATATCATCTCTCGCTTCCTACAGAAGGCAGGGCCCAGATGAAAAGAAGACCCAGCCATGAATTTCTTGGAGCTGCCACCTAATGGTTGGAGAGGCAGCTACGTGAAATTCACGTAATTGGCATTTAAAGGCTTAAAGCGGACCAACAACCATGTGGGTCCAGGTGTTGGTACCGGTTCTATAAGAAAGGCTGGGAGGGGCATCCAAAATGCCTCCCCCCCCCGCACATAACCCCCCAAAAATATGTCCAAAATAAAAAATAAATGATGTCTGAATAAAGAAAAGCAATGCTGGTCCAAAGCAATTAATTAAGTGTAGCCTTTTGCCCTTAAAGTGGACCTCTGCTCTAAGATTGCTCTAAGACCACCCAACTTGTACCAGAGGGGTGCAGACGCTTAAAAGGATAATTATCATTAAACACATGAGAAAATGAAATGCTATTATATGATAGGCTATGGAATAATACATATTTTATTAATATACTTTATTTTCAAAAACTATTTCCCTCTCTACAATTTCTGCACTATGAAAAAAAGTGCCTGTTATTGTTTGACACAATAAATTAGCCATGACAGGTATAGGAAATGACAGGCACTAAATTGAAACTGTACTGTACTTGAAAGCTTTGTAAGAAGACACATGCATCCCCTGTCAGGCTGCTCAGTCTGGTTACTTTCTGCTGACATTACTTTTGGGTACAAAAAACTGAGATTTTTTTTAAGGAACTGTTCAGACAAAAACAGTGAACACTACATACTCACCTATAGTCCAACACAGCTGATCAGTATTATTCTGGTAGTTTGAGACTCACCTCTTCCAGAGATCCAGAACGCACACAGTCCCCAAGCTGGCCCATGGCCCATGTTCACATTACTGCTTTCTCCCTTCTTCCTGGTATTAGTCTAGTTGTAATTCGGTCCAGAACAAGTGCTTGATAAGCCATAGTTTGCCCTGTGCATGTACCTGTCTAGGAGGGAGTAGTCACACTATCAAGTTTTATAAATGCACAGAAGATTTAGCTGGTGTAGTATATTCTCATAGTGTAGATCGCCCCATGCATAACATAATGAAACTTTTTCGGGGGGATTAATTAAAGATTAGCCTCTGTCTGCAATGTGTAGAGTCAGAGCTGGGCTAAAAGGAAGGTTCACATGCGAGGAAGCAACAAAAAAACGTTGGGATTTTAGGATCCCATCTGGCTCGTAGCACGTTGGATCTAGGGGAGGAGTTCAAGGAGGATAAGGAGGAGGGGGACTTTAGACCTGAGGAGGTGGATTTGGAAATGGAAGCAGCCAACTTTTCACAGGAAGGGATAGAGGAGGAGGAACACAATGATAATGTCTATGTGGTTGCAGATAATGGGATGAACTTCATGGCTGCGCTTCTAGGTCCCATGACACATGTTCCATGCCTGGGGAACGTGATCAGTCTGTTTGTCAGTCGCTTCTTAAAAACATATGTTGGTCTGACAGATGTGCTGACCAGGTCCAGGAGAGTTTGTGTTTGCTTTAGCCAATCCTATGCCTTCAAACAAACTCTCCTAGACTTTCAGCTCCAGAATGGTCTTCCTTAACACTGCTTTTTCTGCGAGGTCCCGACGCACTGGAATTCCACCCTACATGTGCTGGACCGCCGGTACCAGCAGCACAAAGTAGTAAATGATTTCCTAATGCAGCAAACAGCCAGCTCTTCCAGCTAGTGTGATTTTCAGCTCCAGCATTGGCATCGTTGCATGCTGAGGCCTTTTGAAGAGGTGACAAGATTTGCAGCAGGGACAACAACGGAATGAATGATGTTATGCTGCTGGTATTCATTTTAACCATGATTCAGCAAGGGATGGAAAAAGGATTCCATTTGGCTTGGAGCACATTGGATCTAGAGGTAGAGGTGGAGGATCAGGAGGAGGGGGACTTTAGACTTTAGGAGGTGAATTTGGAGATGGAAGCAGACAACTTTTCACAGGACGGGATAGGGAAGGAGGCACACAATGATAATGATGATGGCCATGTTGATCATGATGCAGATGATGAAGAATATGGACCAGAGGTGGAATGAACCAGGCCCTTGGAAATGCTAGCAAGGATGGTGAATGGTTGTGTGCTTGTGCACAGCCACATTTTTAGCATTAAGCAAAAAGACGAATACTGGATCACTACACTTTTAGACCCTCAGTATAAAATAAAAAATATTTTACACCTTTTGAGAGGAAAGCAAAAACTGCTTATTTTTGAGAGAAGCTGTGCAGCCAGCTAACCATGGCTTTCAAATGGCCGAAATCCTCCGCAAGCATGTCTGACCAGGTGTCCACTCTACCCCTCGTCGAGTCAATGAGCTACCTCCCCAACTGATGGCAGCAGCACACAATTCACTCTTGAGAATATGACGTCCATGTTTTTGCACATATCCCCACCTGACACATATCATCATGAAAGGGATGTTCATCAGCACCACCACCACCTGAACAGTCAGGTGCACTTCTACCTCCATAGTGCTATCTTTTCCGAGAGATACAATGAGCTCAGGACCCTTGATGAAAGATGAATTGGGCATGGATAAGTGATGATTTTAAATCTCCTGTGCCTGATGCCACTGATTAGCCTGCCACTACTACCACCACCAGAACCCCTGCTGCCACCCACAAATACCACAGATCTCCTGTCCCCTGACCTAGTCTGTAAAAACTGCATCTCTGCTAATGCCTACTAACACCAGGCCTACACAACCACCACAGGTTTCCTGTTACCTGGCCTAATCTTTTAAAACTGTCTCTGCTAATGCTACCAGCTCCAGCACCCCTGCTGCTGCCCACTACTGCCAGCCAACCGCAGATTAATTATGATAACCAAAATGGGAACATTTTTCACCACTTGTAAAAAGCCATCACTTCTTCTTAAATTCACATTTTCAAAATGACAATCCTGCTGCTACCCTCATAAAAATGTGATAATTTTTTGAGGGTTTACCCGCTACTGCCAGGCCTACACAGCCACCACAGGTCTCCTGCTCCCTGGCCTAATCTTTTAAAGCTGTGCCTATGCAAATGCTACCAGCACCCCTGCTGCCGCCGCCGCCTACATATCCACCACAGTTCTCCAGTCCCCTGGCCTAGACATTAAAAAACTGTGTCTCTGCTAATGCTACCAGCACTCCTGCTGCCGCCTGCTACTGCCTGGCCCACACAACTGAAGATTAACCCTATGATGCCCAAAATGGCGAATTTCACTTCACTTTTCAGGATGCCAACCCTGTTGCTAACCCCCCCCCCCCCCCCCAGAAAAATGTAATAATTTTTTAAAAGCTTTCCCCTCTACTGCCAGGCTTACATAACCACAGATAAACCATGTGATGCCAAAAATGGGCACATTTTTCCCTGATCACGTCTTCACTTTCCAGGAATGCCAATCCTGTTGCTGCCCCCTTCAAATTTTAATATTTTTATGTGCTTTAATCTATCACACAAGGGCTGTCACGAGCATATGCTAATTAGCCACCACAACAATGCATATGCTAATTAGCCAACTAAGGCATTTTTACACAGTCCTAGGTGTTTTAAAGGACTTTTAGGGCCATCAGGCAGTGTTTTCAATGTGTTTAGGGCTAAAGTACAGTCAGAACTAATTACATCCGTGCCAGACTTTTTAAGATAAGGTTAAGCGAACTGGCGAACCATTTTGAAAAGTTCGCTCATCTCTAGTAGACATAATAAGCAGATGTCCAGACCATGTCTATCAACACTAGAGCTTTAGATGGTGATAGTTAGGCCCACCCACTGTCAGTAAGCTTAATTAGAGCATATTATATGATATAGATTTTATAAAGGGCTACACCAACATAGAAACATCATATTAAAAATAGAATAGAAATAAGAATAATCTTAAAAACTTCTATAAACTAATTTCAACCCTATGCTTTACAATATCCAGTTTGCCAAAAATGTGAAAAAGGTGATATTCTGCTTCCACATCTAAATGATCTGTAATTGGTAATTATCCAATTACCAGGCTGATCTCAGCATGTTTGGCTACAGCTGCTAAATGTACCTTAAATAATATTTGCAGATAGCATTCATTTAACAACATTAACCTATGGACCAGGTCACACATGCAACATGTGACTTTCCTAATTGAAAATCACAGCATCCGCTTCTCATGAGGGGTTCAAAGCTCTAAAATTAGCTCAGCTCGCTATCAGTCAAATGTGGTTTGATCTCTGCTCTTATACACTTTCCACTGTCACATGCTTCCTGCAAAGTAAACAGCACACTCTCAATTGGCTTTATTAAATAAGAAAAGGAAGGAAAGGTACTGTAAATATATTGTCCACCACAGCACCAATGAGGTCCTAGTGTAGCCAATAGCAACAAATAAGGTCACAAATCAGAATGCAGGCATGACATGTGACTAGTTATACATCTCCAATGAAGGTCTCTACATCATGACCCACATCATAAAACAAGATGAAACCATTTTCCCAGGCCCCAAAGAGACAGATTTGGAAACAGGTTAGGAATTAAACATAAGGGTAATCAAAAAAAGATTTGGGGAAGCTTAGCTTGTTTTAAGAGTGCCTCTTTAATTTTTAACTAATATCTGGGCACTTAGGTTAGAGAGCCAAACCTTTTGGACCACCCCCATCAAATATGAACTACAAAAAGGCTTTGTGGTAAGAAAAGGTTCTGCAATGTATGTATGGACGTAGCCATTAACATAAATATGCATGTTTAAAATGATGTACAGAGCCCTTTTTGGATAAAAAGTTGGTACTATTCTATAGAAACTATCCTACAAAAGTCACCTATGACTACTATTATACTTAGCAATTCATGAGTAAATAATGCAACTTTGCAAAATTGCAACTACTTAGGGCACCCATGTTCTTTTAATAAAGCCACAGATGTATTTTAGTGCACTTTAAAGTGACCATATTCATTATCCCAGGGTTTTGGTTCGATCCCCAGGGGTACCATGGTTTGGGGTTCCCTGCTGTGTGAAACCCCCCAGTTCACCAAGCTCACTTACCTCTCCTCGAGTCCATGCTGCAGCTAGAGCAGCCTGCTGGAATCCTAGTTGCATCTGCGAGGGGCACATGGCATCACTCAACCCTGCACAGCCATTCAGTCACAGCGTGCTGGGGTGCGCACAGCCGAGAAAGGAAGCAAGTGATGCCAGCGTCGGTCACGTATGTGCAGTGGGCTCTAGGAAAAGGTAAGAATATCGGGCCACTTCACAGTTAAGGATGCCCCTGCGGGAAGGAGTAGGCCTGCCCTGGAGTCTGATACACTCCATGGTGGGTTTGGTCCACTTTAAGTGGTAGAACAATGATTACAGTACTTTTTATGGGCTAGAGTTTAATTTTTCTTACATGATGTTTTTTCAATGTTTTACAAGCCGAATGTCATTGAGAACCCACTATCCTGGGTAGTCACAGCAGTGGCTGGATGCCGGGGTAGTTGGTTGAGAAGCATTGAACTTTCAGGTTTATCAGGTGTGCCAGGTAAGTATGTGTGTCCAAGACATAGGGCTCCCAGCAGGTGGGGCACATTGTTACGTATGACCTGGACTGGTTGCACCATATGTGGAGTCATTCAAAGGACTCAGGATTTTGTAGCTTGGGTATCTGACCTTGCCTCTACTACCTTAGATCAGTGATCTATTCCAATCAAGCAGGAAGCAGCATTTGCAGCTACACCAGAGAAAGGGGACAGAGTTGTTGCAAAGTTTTTCAGCCCACAGCAGCCAGTACTAGTCTCTGGTAACACGCATTGGCAGTGCTTCTCCAGAATGGTCAGCGATTACTGTATGTCAGTTCCAGCATAGATACCTACAACTTCAAAAGTAAATATCCCATAGACTGCTGACCCTGGTAGATTACACCTATTATACGGTATATCCTCCAAGGCCTTCTGTATTTTGTGTTAAAAAATAAATATGTACTTTCTAAGGAAGACCCAAAAGGGCAACCTGGTCCTTAACAGTCTAATTGCTCAGCTGGAAGATCTTTTCAAAGTCTTCTTGTGCTGTAAAAGTCAAGTGTCAACTTTTTATTTTTCTCAATTCCATGAGACTACTGTACTGTGAGGCCTAAATGTTTTTTTTTGGTAAGAAATATGCTTCTAGACACAAATGCCCTCTGGGGGCCTAACTTTTTTTATTAGGAAAACTCCCTCCTCTAAACTTTGTTACCATGAAAATTATTTTGCCTTTAAAATTGCATGAGGTGCTTTTGCTACTTTGGAATACTGGGAGATACATCGATTTCTACTGAATTAACATCCAAATTAACAGTAACACTTGTGGATCCTCCCAGCCACCGACACACCTATGCTTCTGGCTTTGAATTGTGTGAATTAGCACAATGTACCTTAGGCATTTGGTGGTCATCCTATTTAAATTAGAGGTATTAAACTTGCCTTAGTTGCTTTCCAGAGTCTGGAAAACACAGCCCTACAGTATTGTTCTCCAATAGACTGTAGAATAGATGGTTTGTTGTTGGCCTACTGAATTCCAAACAACATAATTTCTCTGATTACATAAGATAGCTCATCCAAGTTGAAGCAGCAGAAAACCAATTAGAGATCATTTTTACTGAGGAAAATATGGGGCTACCTGAGGGCATATGTAAAAGTTGCAGGTAACTTTCACTTATTATGATTTTTATATATTGAGATTAAATATACCCATTTTAGTCTTTAATGATAAAATAATTATTTTCTTCTTTCTGCACATGATGTTAAAACAAAGCCTGTAAATAAAGCATAAAAGTTATAACAACTGGGCCCCATAACCTGTCCCAGTGTCATAACTGTTAGGGCGAGCGCTGCACGCCCGTCTCACAGCAAGTCACTTACCTCCATGGCTGCATGCAGCCATCATCCATCTTGCAGCACTTCCCTCATGGCTGCATCCAGCTGCCGCCCTTCCCCCCATGCTTCCTCCTCACATGCTCAGGTGCGCGCACGTCTCCGTCCACTAAAGGGCAAGCGCACTGGATTCCTGAGATTTAAAGGGCCTGTACAGCACTGATTGGTGTTTGGTCATCCAATCCTGCATCCTCTTCCCCTATTTAAAAAGGCACTTCCTTCCTTCAGTGCCGGATCTTGGTCTCTCTATGCTTGTTGAAAGTCAGACATTCTTGGATTGCTCACCCGTGTACCGACCTCTGCCTGTCCCCGATTCTGAACCTTTGCTGCCTGCCCCGACCTCGGCTACTCACCTTTACTGCGAACCTGTGCTGCCAGCCCTGATCTCAGCCTGTACTTACTACGCCTTTTGCCTGCCACTTGTGTACCTCGCTGAACCTCGGCTGACTGTGGGACTGGGCCGCTATTGGGGGGTAGCGACCTGGGGGTCACTCGCTGCACAAGACCAACCTGCCTTGCGGTGGGCTCTGGTGAATACCGGTGGACTCCGCTCCCCTGACACGGTACCCGCCATCGGTCCCACGGTTAAAGCGGATCCACACCTGAGTCCGCTCCACCCGGTCCGTGACAATAACACTTCTTTACTAATTCAGTGCTTATAATAACAAACCAACAATTTGTCATGGAACACATAGGTACATCCTAGGTACACATGGGATTGTTTTACCTGCAAAAGATTTGTAAATGAATGTTTGTAAACTTGCACTTCACGCACAATCAGTGTTATATAAAGGTTATAATGCACAATAAACATAGGTTGGAGGTATAGGAAGTGGCATAAATACCACCATTGTATCCTGTGTTGTGGAGGTTGGTGCTCAATTTAATTTGGGGACTGCCAAAGCTAAACAAAGTGACTATAAGCTGATAACTGGGGAAGAAGTTGTGAGGCTGTGCATGCGCTCTTGCCCCCAGCCAATCAGGTAAGAGCACATGCTCTTGGGGATGTGGCCACGTATCGAAGGGCAAAGCAGTTTGCCAAATGACATATGCACAGCAAATGGCTCTGAAAAACAGTGCTTGCACCATGGGACCGAGAGGAGGTGAGTTTTACTGGGCAGTCTGGGGGGTATCACACAGGGATGCCCAGGGGGCAAGAAACACTACCCAGGATAGTCAAAATCCTGGTTTTGTTCTGCTTTAAGCAACTAAGTACCTCAGCATAACCATATTTGTTTTTCATTTTAACCATATTGAAAGATACAAAGCATATAGAACGACACATCACAATCATCATTTACATGTTGTAGCTGATTTTATAAGTTAAAGCTAAATGTAAAACGTAGACACCTACAGGAGTCTAAGTCAAATACCAAAATTAGAATCAGAGACTCCAGGTCAGGTTCAGGCGATTACAACTTCTGATAGACGACTGATGGAACCTATTTGATTTAGAGCTGTGGTGTGGGGGGATCATGTCTAGATCAAGGTTCATAGTGGCAAATAATGTATAGGAGGTATATTTATTTCTTAAATGCCCTTAAGGCCATGCAATACACATACTACTATCCAGGTGGCTCAAGACCACCTCTGTGTGGAAAGTTGCTCAGATATTTTCAGCTTCATATAGCCCACCTTAACAAGGAGCAACCACCTGCCTAGAATCTAAAAGACTCTAGGGCCGGTGGTCTCCCTCTTTGTCAGCCATCTTGTTTTGGGATGCCCTACTGTGTGTATCCCTATGGATTGGCAGTAAACACACATTTCCTTCGATCCCATGGCACCTGTGAGGGCCGTGACTGCATCCCCACTATACCTCTATGTGAGGTGCACCTTTATAAATGGTTAACACAGAGTAGCAGAGAAGTAGCCAGCCGTGCACACTCCATTTAGCTTTGCTTGTCGCTCTGAGCAACATAGTAAAAGCTGAATGGAATACAAGCTAGTGACAGACCACACATGCAACAAAATGGGATGCCACAGACAGGAGGGACAAAATCCCAGTTTTTGTTCCTCTTTAAGAATCTAAGTGCCTATTATTGCAAATCTCAATGTACAAATGCAGTTAGTTCAGGTAAAAGTAATGAACTGGTGCATGAGCATAGCATAGCAAGAGGTTTAAAATGAGGAACAAGCAGTCATTTAAAAAAAAAACTTCTAAAGTCATGCTGGTTATTTGGTGAAGCCAGTGTGACTTGCAGTGTGCGTTGCGGTGAGGATTGCAACCTGAATCTGGATGAGCTTGTTAGCATTTGAGAAACAAAAAAAAGTTTTTCAAACTTTTTTCCCCCAAAATGACCTGTACCTTTAATGGGGCATTTTTACAGGTGAGGTTCTTCATTTGTCCTATCAATTATTTTTTTTTTTACATTTGGAAGCAACAGAACCCTAAGTGCTATGCAGAAAAAAATGGCAGAATTCTTTAGCATTAGCCCATAGGGTGCTGTTATTTCCAAACTTAAAAAAAATATATCGTTACCTCATAGGACGAATGATGCACCTCATCTGTTTTGTTGCACATTTTGTGTCAAAAAGCTGAAAAGCTTACCAAGATGCAGGTTGCAATACACACTGCAATGCACACTGCAAGTGACACTGGCTTCACGAAACAATTATCATGACCCCCAATGTGCCCTGAAAAGACAAACCAAATATATTTTGTTAGTCACACAACCCAACAAAGCAATAATGAGGAAAAACAGATGCCATTTTTGAAGCATGGTGATGAATATTCATTCCCTCTCCCACTCCCAAGTCAGGGACTGCTAGACAGTAATGCGAAATGCCTACTTGAGGAATTTTAAGACAGTATTGAGGAATGTAAAGACATTGTTTCTGCCTGAACTGGACTGAGAGGGAATAATTTAGTGTTTTTCTAGCATTATTTAACCTTCTGTAACCCATATGAGAGAAAACTTTCCTCACTTACTGCCTTCCAGTAACAGAAGTCTAATTTGGTTAGCAAAGTATATCAATCTATGGCCCTTATTTATTAAGGAATAGCGACAGGTAGTGACTGGTGAGCGGCCGGTAATGACGGGCACCACCACGAGAACGCCGGCTCCCCACCACAATCACACATTTATCAAGCCAATCCTGCTTAGCGACTGAGATAGCGCCAGATAGCCACTCATTCATCATTATTCCAGCCTCACCCCACAGCACCAGCGAGCGACCTTGAACAGCGACAGGTATGACCTCTCGCTACCTGGCGCTCTCCAATGCATTTCAATGGAACAATCTTTAAATATTCATTTTTTTTTTTTAAATGTGAAAAATTCTGTGACCACTTCTGTCATTTTAGATAATTTTTTTAAGGTAAAAAAATAAATTATTTTAAAAACTTGTTTTTTTTGGTTTCAAAAAATATGGTTGTTTGGGGGTTAAAAAACTACTTTTAACCCATCGCCGCCAGCGCTCTGGGGTTTAAACATGCATTTTACAGCGCAGTAAATTTTTGAGCCTGATTTGTTAATGAATATGGTGGGAGCCGCTCGCTATGGCCAGTCGCTATCATGCGCTCCCATACAGCGCGGAACCTGTCAAATAGCGACTCCTCACCCAATATTCAACATTACGGCAAACCGACTGAGTCGCTATCAACAACCAAACAACGGCCAAGCACAGCGATTACTAGCGGGCGCTCTGAAAATGCCGCTACAGTCGCTCAACTGTCGCTACCTGCCGCTATTAATGAATCGGCCTCTAATAGTGGGACTGTGAAAGCCTATGGGGGCGCTTTACACCATGGAGCCACTGACTCCCAAGTTAAAAGAGGTATATTGCAAAACTGTGTATTATTAAAAATCTGTATAAATACGTTGGTTAATGGGAGAAGGAGCTACCTATACACCCAAACTGAATCAAACACCTGCCAAGCTTGTGGCTTTCTTTTTCTGGTAGGAATATAATCCAGGGGTGACAGGTTTCTGAGTGTATCGGGGTGACCTAGCCTGTTGCCCCTGATTTCCTCTTCCTTCCTTGAAAAGAAAGAAACAAGCCTGGCTGGATATTTCTTGATGGTGGGTGTATAAGTGACCCTCCTCCTGCCATACAGCATATTTATATGGATTTTTATAATTGGGCCATTTTTTCATGATAATACTCCTTTAATGCTTCAGGGGAATATATGTGAAACTTGTTTGGAGCACTGTGCAGCAAAGCGATGTTTCACAGATTAAATGCTACCCAATCCAAAACATTTTGGAAGGAGGGCTTCTTTAATCTGATTAAGCCAACTCTTTGCCTCCCTTATGTCAATCCTATTGAGTCTGCAATTCAAGGTAAACAGAAAAAAATAGCTCATTAAAAAGCCCTTAGCTCTTTGGAACGTCACATTTAGAATGTTATCATGAGTAAATAACTGCCTTTCCTGTCCCAATTTCCTGTTTCATATGACACAGAAAACACACATTTTGTCTTAGCAGGAAGACTATAAAATGTAATAACGGGATGTTGATATCAACCATTTTTCTTGAAAGATAATAAGATGAAAAAGATCCAGACTGTGTAAATTTATATATGCATTATATATCATTTATACGGTGCAACGTGATTCAACTTAACAACTTGTGACAACTCATTGTCGTGTATATATTTATCACTCTTTACAGCATACAAAAGATAGTTTCTTTCAATATAAGTTATTTTAAAAAATGATCAAGGGCTAGGAAGTTCCTCATTTTCTAGAAGGTAATCTTTCTTTATAAATTTGGTTCCTCTGACCATCCGCCATACTCCAAGATATGCATCTCTTAATGAACCTCGGTTATCACTATTAGAGGTCTCGGTTGGGCCATGTGACTGTAAAACTGATGCCAATGTGTTCTTTTCTTCAGTGTGATTAGCAGTCTTTGTAGGAGTTTTTTCTTGTGGTTGTTCTTCAGTGTTATTTTCCTGTACAATTTCTTCCATCACAAATGGTGGATTTTGACCCTCCTGTCCTTCTTTTTCATCCTTCACAGTTTCTTTTTCCAAGTCTTCATAGTTGATTTGTCGCCTTGTTTCAAAGAACTTGGCCACACAGTAGATGACAGACCCAACAGTGTTGACAACAACCCCTGCAATGAAGAGTGATGTGGGTTCCACATCGCTGAAGGCCAGCATACCTACGGTAATGGTGGCAATGCTCTTCACCACTCCGACAAAACTTGTGGTGACAGCCGAGTTTAAATAAGTACAATGCAGTGTTGTAAAATTCATAGCACAGCCAATTAGGGTACATGCTATAAAAGTGCAGACCATGGCTGGGTCTTTCCAACCTGGAAATGACCACGCATTAATCATGTCCATGCTGGCGAACGAGAAGATAATGAGCAGAGGAGTTGCAGTAACTGCAATAACATACTGGGCAGTTAGAGGTCCATATTCACTATCTGTACTGGTCTTTTGAATAATTACGAGATAAGCAGCATGAACGAGTACAGCCAGAACTCCAGTTATGTAGCCCACAGGCTCACCACTCAAATCACCAGCACCTAAATGGAGGACAGATAAAATAGGTCAGATTAATATAATTATTTAACACAAATACGTTTTATGGCTTGGAGTCATACATTTAACATCTGTGAGAAATCCAACATTTTAAAATATTAATTCTGTAAGCAAAGTGTGCTCATATTGGTAGATACAGTGGACCTAAAGCTATACATGAAGGGCCACTTTGCTTTGTAGCTTTGCTTATGCATCCTGAACCTTCAAAATGTATCAATTGCTCCTCTGAATCTAAGAAGTTGCCTGTAGGCATCATCATGTGGACATGTTGAGGGTCTAAATCCAAGACTCTTCATTCTTTAATTTAATTGTATAGTGGTCCCCCATTCCTGTGAAGAAATATAGCATCCCCATACTTATCATTTAATATTACAGTCTAGGTCCAGCTATCCCCTGTCCTATGGGAATCCCAATTTGGGAAAACTACAGTGTGCAGTACCCTGCTTTCTCCATATACTCACCTAGATCTCCCACAGTGTATGCGTGGGCCTCTGGAAGCATTCCCTTTTTGCACACTTGCTGCGCTTGGCAGACTGGAATGTCTGCTGGCAGGTTCGCCCAGGCTGAAGAGAACAGGGATGCTGCAGAAAGTTTCCAAAATGCAGCAAAGCTTGGCCACAATTGTGCGATCTAAGATCAAAAGGAGTATACAGGGAAACCAAAAGGTTTCACACTGCGGGCATCCCAAATAAGGATAAGGATAATAAGTTTTTGTCTACTTTAATTATGTAGTTCTATTGGTGGTACAGCGTAAGTGCTTACTTAGCACTAGGCAGCTGTAAAGCACTTTTAAACACTGTTTCCAGTTGAGAGGTTGAGTATAGAAGTACTGGCATTTGTCTCATTCCATTAGTAGTACTATGCAACAGGGCTGTGGAGTCGGTAAGCCAAACTCCAAATCCTCTATTTTATCAGGCTCCAATATGGCTCTGACTCCCTCACAAATGGCAAATAATTAGTAATAACAAATTTACCTTAAAATTATAACATTGGGTTTTTCCTTACCATTATAAATTAATCAGGTTACTTAGATAGAGCATAAAACATACTTATCCCTGAACAAGCAACTTTCCTGTCCGGGCAATAACATAAAAAAGTCAT
The DNA here is from genome assembly GCA_027917425.1 of Gastrophryne carolinensis. Taxonomy (NCBI): domain Eukaryota; kingdom Metazoa; phylum Chordata; class Amphibia; order Anura; family Microhylidae; genus Gastrophryne; species Gastrophryne carolinensis. The sequence goes on along the minus strand of CM051237.1, from coordinate 296,421,956 downwards.
AGGTTATATTCACCTTATGCCCCCCACAGTGTCCATCAACATAGCTTGATGCTCTGGTAACACACCTATGCCAGTCATTGCAATGGAGGGAGTGTGTTGAACCCACCTAGGTACGCCCCAACCCCACATTGCAATGAATAGAGTAGGCATGTGGGGGTATAAACAAGGCTTGATAGACGCCATCGTGAGAGGCTGCCTGCATTGGAATATGAAATTGCTGGCTCTAAGCAACTTCTGATGAATGAAGAGAAGAAAGCCAAAAACTGTCCTTGGTTAAGGCAATTAATCATCAGAATTCCATTTGTTTTGTATCAGCTTAGAGCATGTGTGACCAGCAATGAAAAGTTTTGATCACAGTAGGCAACCAGCCAGAAAGAGAAGACTGAGGAGCATTTCTCTAATATAGTGAGGTAATATTATGCATACTCATTTTATGATGCAGCCATTAAAAATCCACAGGATTTTTTCATTAAAATTGTATGTATAAATATATGGCTTCTGTACATACCGTTGCCTTATAACGGGGGGTTTCAACCTTTGGGTTATCAGTCACCTATAGCCATGCTGGCATAAAAAGTTATCATGAAATTTTGGGGCAGTTTTTTATGCATATAGAGTATATTAAGTTCATCTATAAAGTCCATCTGGCTATGTGATATGCCCTCGGTCTATACAGAGAATTAAATGTCCATCATTGTTCCAAAAATATCTAATAGATAAAAGCCACTGAGGTGAAAGAATGTTGACTGGTGCTATAGCATACTCTGTTAACATTCACTTAAACAGGTCCCTGCTAGTTTTGCAGATTTTGATAAAGAATGGCTACAAAGTTTGTCAATTTGCATTGTTAAGTATTTAATAAGAAGTTTTGCTGCTTCAGTTTAAGAACTCAAAAAAAAAAAAAAAAACAGGACCCTGCTGTAACACTAAACTGACCAGACATCACAGAATTGGCGGGACAATCTCCCTTTGAAACCTATCATCCCGCTGTCCGTTCAAAAACTTTTAAACTGTCTTGCCAAGTCCAATACAGTTGATCAATTATTGTTTAGTCAGCTGTGGGTGTGCCAGTAACAGCTTCAGAGTTGCAGGCAGGGAGTGCTGGTATACTTACACAGCCTGGCTTTTGTATGCACCTCTCCAGCCTCCACTTGATGATACAGACCCTTATGTCCTTATGCCAAGTCACAGGGAGGCCAAGGAGATGAATAAAGAAGCTGGGCTTTGTAAGTATAACAGCATGGCACACCAGAGGGGGCATACAATCGAGACCAGGCCTATGGAGGTCAAAGGACTGGCAGTACTGGGCCTACTACCCAAACCTATTTTTTGTGCTTAACAGTACCTGGGAGTGACATCAACTAGGGAACCATATTCTCTCTGCAGGCGGCACAGCAGCGCTTTGATGGTAAGCCTGGTCGAAGTGTACAGTATGTTTGATTGCCATGTGTGTAATCTGTGTGTGTGTACCTCCGTGTAGGCATTAGCAGTGGGGTGAAGTGCTGGGTCCATTTATGTTTCATTGGTGGATGAAACAGAATATATTGTGGCAACTGATGACAGATAAAACTGAAATATGCAGAATTATTAAAACTCCAAAGGAAAGCAATATACTACAAAAAGAGACCATGTGAATCATATGGTCCATTTCCTAGGATAAATGGACAGTGTGTGTGTGTGTGTGTGTGTGTGTGTGTGTGTGTGTGTGTGTGTGTGGCAATACTGATTATTGTGGTGTGGGGGTAAGGCTAATTACCCAGATAAAAGAAAGATTTGATATATGTTTGGGTCAGGGGAGAGGATCTGCTGGCAATCTGTATATTAATGTTTGGGTTAGGGGACAGGATCCGCTGGTATTCTGTATATTATTTGGGCCAGGGGACAGGATCCACTGGCATTGTGAATATTAATGTTTGGGTCAGGGGACATGATCCACTGGCATCCTGTTTATTCATTTTTGGTCTAGGAGGCAGTCTCTGTTGGTGTTCTGCATATTAATGTTTGGGTCAGGAGGCAGGATCTGCTGGCATTCTGTATATTAATGTTTGGGTCAGGAGACAGGATCCACTTGTTCTCTGCATATTAAAGTCTATTATCTGGCAAATAATAAAAAAAGATATACTCGCCTTTTCACCCATGCAGCCCATCACTCCTAATACTCAGCTGAAGCTCTTACTTGATCGCTGGATCCAGGTCCATCGCCGCCCGATCGATTGTGCATCTCTTCCTCTTTCTCTGACGTAGCGACACCCCCCCCCCCATCAGTCACAGTGAGCTGGTATGCCCCCCCATTCATTGCACTGGAAAGGGGCATGTAAAACCTAACATGCTCATTTCCAATGCAGTTAATGGAGCGGGCATGCCAGCTCGCAATTATGAGGCGTCTCCTCATCAGAGACACAGAAAGAGACAAGCGCTCGACCGGGCGGCAATGGACCTGAATCAAGCGATCAGGTAAGAGCTGCAGCTGCGTACTAGGAACAATGGGCTGTTTGGAAGAAAAGGTGAGTCTAGCGTTTTTTTTTTAATTTGCCTGAAAATTGTCTTTAATGTTTGGGTTAGGGGAACAGCATCCGCTGGGGCTCTACATATTACTTTTTTTTATATCTAGTATCATGGTGGTCATTTATTTTTTCCTCAAAGGCCTGTGAACAACCCTGCCCCTAAGCCACACTCCTGGCACCCCCAGGGTCCCCTTTGATGCCCTGAATAAATGGTTAGCTTTGGAAACATCCATGCATTATATGAAGTTCACTGAATTAGATATCCAGCAATCTCCAACCTCCATCTATCAACAATACACTAACATAATAAAGTACAGCAACAATAAAAATGTATAAGGGTCACTTACCACTTATCTGCGCACTTACATTCCAGAAAGTCTATATCTCCACTGGCACCATTCCCGCTATTCCTGAGGCCTCTCATTTTTATTTTTTTTATAAAAGGTTTAAGAATAACAGCACAGTTTTATTGCTATATTGACCTAAGCCCTTTATTCTTTGCAGTGAAACACTCTTCAAGGCACCAAGTAAGGAAAAACTGAGGACTGAACAGCGACCTAGCAAAAAAAGCCTCAGGAATAAAACAAGACAGGAGCTGGCCTCAGGATTACCAGGAACAGGGGATTCGGAACATTGTTAGGTGAATTTGGGAAAAGTATAGATGGCAGAAGTTCAGCTTAGCAGCAGACTGGCGTTGGCACACACCACCTGATAGTATCTTAGATACATGTAGAACTGATTGGGAACCCATAGTTTTGGTATTCTGTATTGACTGGATATTTATCCCTTTATGGTGTATTTGAATCTGACTTGGACTTAATATACAAAGAGGAAAATGCACTCTGATTTATATATATGCAGCAGGGTGCATGACCCGGGGCATCCCAAACCCCATATGCATCCAGAAAAACAGTTCAAGGGCCAGCACTCCTTAAAATTATTATTTATTGAAGTCCTTTTTAAAAAATATAACAGATTAAAAAAACAGCCATAAAAACATGTTACCGAACCCCGACAGCAGTCTTAAATGATGCAGCTCTTACGCGTTTTGGATGCCACCCGGTCCTTATTCATAGATAGCTGACTTGGACTTACACTGGGCCTGAATTACTATTAGCTGTGCTGATTTATTCCAGACTGGAGAAGCTGTGTAAGAGTTAATAGCAAACAAACTGGTATTAATTAAACATTTCCCCTCAGGGAACTTGATACTGAAGGGATCCTATAAATTTACTACTGTGTGCTGACCTCTGGCACACAGCGGGCAGCTCTCTTTTTAGCTTGACAGAATTTTTAACCATAATAATTAAATGATCTATACAATTATACACTTAATCAGCTAAAGATCTCAGGTAAGTAACATGAAAAACACTGTTTGTACAATTAATGTATATGTGTCAAAACATGGCATTCCAAACACTTTGCCATACCTTCAACCTTAGAAAACATGGAGCCTATACCAGTTACTTTAGCAGTAGCAGAACGGGTTAGTCAGATTCACCTATGCTAAACCCAATCACTTGCATACTAACACACACAGTGGGGGTCATGCTTATTATTTAGTGAAACAAGGTTCCATGTGGGCATGCCTCCGGGCTCGAATTGCAACCTATTTCTGAACCAGCTTTTTGTTTAAGACACACGAAAATGCAAATTGTTTCTAAACGCAATGCACCAGTACTGGCGAACTTTAAATGGTAAGGTACAGATTTTTCCATTGAGGTAGGGGTGTTGTTTTTAAATAACTGGAGAATAACAGTGCCCTGTTGGTTTTTCTAACAGGATTTTTCTGCATAGCCCATATGGAGGAACCTGGCTCCACCAAAATAATTGTCTCTCATTTTGAAATAGCTGACTTTGCAAGGCATTGCTTGGCCTTTGTCACCTTTAACCCACAATTTTGAATGCCCCGCCATGCCTCTTTAAAACAGTATGAAACATGGGAATGCAATGGATAGTGTACAATATATGTACAAAGCTAGGAACATTTTAAGCAGTGAGTAGATGGATAGAACATACTCCGTTTAGGCATTAGCAGTGGGGCACAGTGCTGGGTCCATTTATGTTTCATTGGTGGATGAAACAGAATATATTGTGGAAATTGATGACAGATGAAACTGAAATATACTGAATTATTAAAACTCCAAAGTTAAGCATTATACCACAAAAAGAGACCATTTGGACCATATGGTCCATCAAGTCTGCCCTTTAGCTTTCTCTTTTGCTTAGGAAAGATGTGTGCTTACCCCAGGCATGTTTAAAGCCACATACTGTTGATTGATCAACTACCTCTGCTGGAAGTTTGTTCGAAGCATCTACTACTCTTTCCATAAAATTATATTTTCTAAGGTTGAATCTGATATTCCCTACGACTAGCTTTGGGTTGTGCTCCCTTGTTCTGTCATTAAGTTTCTTCTTAAAAACACTTTCCTTCTGAACCTTATTCAATCCTTTGACAAATCTGAAGGTCTCACTCATATCTGCTCTTTCCCTTCTTTCCTGCAGGCTGTACAAATTAAGTTCCCTACAGCTGAAGTCCTGTCACGCTGACCCTGCCCTGCCACGGGTCCAACAGGTACTGACACAGTCCAGCCATTATCTAGTGTACTAAGTGGAACAAAACACAGCAGCGATCAGCCTGGCTGGATTTTCACCAAAGAATCCCAAATAGTATTTTAGTAATTTTAGTAATTAGTAAATTTAGTAATTAGTAATTTAGACCGCCTCAAGGTTGGACTCATATGCCAGCAAAATGATGCTAAATGGCGCTCTTCATAAATGAGACTCTAGGTGTCAAAGTATGCTGATATAAACATGTTGTCTGCTATTGTCTGCTAATTTATTGTCTGTTCATTTCAAAAATGTTGAAACTCAATTTAAGATTCCTCCGCTTTGTGGGGGGGGGGGGGGGGGCATTTTGGAGAAAGATAGGAGCATTAGAGTTTAACATAGATTCTATGTTCTTTGTAGTTGCCTGAACAATCCCTATAAAAGGGGTGGAAAGACCCAATGAGACACCTTCTTCCTCATTATATGGTAACATCCCTGATTCATAACAGAAGCATCAGGTTACAGAATTAGAGGTCTTAGATTTTGTAATAAATTATTTCTCAATATATTGCCCTAGAAGTATCTACAAAGACTTGTTAGCTGGTTTCCACTTGAAATCATTTTTAGCTCATTAACTGACGAGCCAGGGAAAGCAGGGATGAGCGATGCCCTAATTTGTTTGTTCACTTCATTGGGTACAACACATCTCTTATGTGTGCTTCAGGCTCATTAGCCTCCGCACTGCACCTTTACTTACGTAACACAAAATACACACAAACAACCAGCAACATGTTGTTTAGCTAAATTCATATAGCTAACTCTTACTGGGTTTCAAATGAACATTTACGCTTTACAGACCCACAACGTCCGGCATTAAAGTGGACCTAAACCGCATAAACTCTGTACGATGGGGCCAAGAAATTGCTGCAAATTGCAAAAAAGAATGTCACCGATTGGTTGTCACTTGCGTGTGTAGATGTTTCCTGTCCCTTATCATGGTGGGAGGGGGTAGATTAAGTTCAGAGCCTCAATCAGGAGTTTTTGCGCCCCATACAAGCACAATGCCCCCCCCCCCCCCCCGTACCCTATAGTAAATGTGATGGCTGGGCCCCTAGTTTGAACTGAGCCTCAGCAACCAAGTTCATCTCAGTATGTAGACTACATAGGAAACTGAAGTTCAAACAAGAAGCCTAGCCATGACATTTAGCTTATAGGGGGCCCAGACACAATACAGCTGTACAGAGCCTGGGCCCCCATAGCCTGCATGTGATGGCTGGGCCACTAGTTTGAACTTGACCTCAAGGCAAACTAGCCAAAATGTCTTGAGGGCTAGCTTTCACATAAAGATTACAGGGGGGAGAGGCACAAATTCATCATCAGCACCAGTAGAGATGGTGTGCCAGCCAGCAGGGCTTAGGGCAGGGCAGCCATCAGAGCCACTGACCAGGGCCCACATTAAAGTCCTGGCTGTCCCTTCAGTTGTGCACAGCCCTGCACAGCCATTCATTTGCAGAGAAGGGATGTGAGTGATGCCAGTGTTGGCTGGGCATGCGCCGTGGACTTGGGAAAAAGGTAAGAATTATGGGTCAGTTAAGGGGAAGCGAGTATGCTTGCTCTGGTCCACTTTAAAGCAGCACAAAGGCCACGCTGGCCGCAATCCTTCCCCCAGGGCATCCAAAATCCATGTAAATGCCATGTGCGATGCCATGTGAACCCCCCCAGGCTGCCAGCCCCAAGGGTGTTGTCTTTGCCAGCAGCTACATCCCCGGATTCCCTGTGGCTGAGGCTGGGAGTGGGAGCCAGGGATGCCAGGGACGTGACCACTGGGCTCAGTCATGGCAGCAGTATTCTTAAAGTGGACCATCACCCTCCGGTGATCGGCCCGGGAATCTATAAGAACCCCCCCAAACACCCCAAATCCCCTTAACTTGACTTCGCCGCCTCCCTCGCGCCCCTCTAGACGTGCCGTCTGTGAATGGCCGGCGCGCGCGCGTCAAGAGTGACGCGCGAGAGGCGGCGGCGGAGGAGCCGCTTGTCCGCGGCTGTCAGACCGCTTGTCCGTCGGCGCTGGGAGCGGGGAGAGGTGAGTTTTTCGGGTGATCGGGGGGGTTTCACACAGCGGGGCACCCCGATCGGGGGTGCCCCACCAAAATGGACCAAGACCCAGGATAGCCAAAATCCAGGGTGTTGGTCCACTTTAAGACCAGCCAGTCGGTGATCTAAGAAATGTCAAGTGAGCATGGCCTTGGCTGTGGAAAAAAACTTTTTTTTAAACCTTGCCACCACTGAGCCAGATGAATCGGCCTAGTTACTCAGGAGGGAGGGCAAGTGGGGGCACTGGTGTAATTATAATTGATTTTGTGCCGCTTCAATTACTTCAGTTAGACCCTTGTCAAAACCAGAAAAGAGAGGAGTGTGATTAGTAAATTATAGCAATATACCTTTACTATCTGCATTAGACAATCTTGACCTTTATTCTTTGGTCTGCCTATGGTGACTTTATCTAAGCCTAATAAGTGAACAAAAGACCTGGCAATATTGTCCTCTGCCAATCCAGAGCTGTAAAGTAAGATACATCTGCAGGTCCCATTTAAGTTATTGATCTGTTTGTGAGAAGGATATTATTTTGTATAAGAGAAGCAACTACCAGCCTAGAGTCTATAAGGCCATGCCACATGCTCGGCCACCACAGTATCCCTAGCTACAGTATATTTGTTATTCTGTTTAACAATATAATAGCCAGGAAGTGCTTTAAGTAAAAATATAAACGAAACTAATTCCTGATTTTATTCAGCTGAAATCATATCTCAGCTTTCTTAGTGAAAAAGTTATTTTAGAATCTTGCTAAAGAAGCCTCTTTGTAATTTCAACATTTGCATGATAAAGGAGAGGAAAAAACATGAAGTTAAATACAGTGCACTCTGACATAATAAATGTAGTGTTATCCGAACAGATTCATATGCAGGCGGATTAATAGGGGATGTCATGAGAGCAGCAGGGGGAAGCTAAGAAACAGATCAGACAATGCAGACAGAACCAGCTTGATCGGAAAGCTATTTACAGGGTTAATTCACTAACGCATGGGAAAGCTGTCCAGTTCCTCTCTAATGTGGAGAGATTTCCAGACTTTAGGCCTGATTCAGCAAAGGGCATTCATAAACCTTTTTAGAACACACTGTAGCCTAGGGCAGATAAAAAAGTACTAAACTGATCAGATATCCCACTCAAAGTGGGAAAGTCCCACTTTGAGGCCTTTTGTCCCACCCCCACCACGCCACATCATATCCGTAGGAAACCTAAATGCCCCATTTTGTAGACAATAATGGATACGACTATCCCACCAAACCCAGGACATGTGGTCAATTTACAACTGAAGCCCCTTATTGGTATTAGAATGTATGGATTGGCTGAGCGCTACACCTACTAACACACAGAAGTGTACAATAGAATGATGCAGATATTTGTTCCAGCTCAGTTTTTTTAAAGACAGGTCACGTGGGAATTTACTATTTTTTTTTTTTACTGTTTTAATTTAAAAAATAAAAGCCATCCTCTGCAACCTCCTTAGCTCCCCTCCACAGTAACACACATGTACATGGAGAGGAATAGGGAGGTATACAAAGCTCCCTCTCCAGCAGACCAGCATTGTCCATGCCAGAGAAAAACACCAGAGGCCAGTGGGCTGCGCCTCCATGGAGCCTGGGAAGTTGCTAGACACAGGAAAAGGGAGCAAATTGCTGGGTGGGGGTAGTATTGATTCTTCCCCCCACCCTCCCAGTTACTTATACTCCTTTACATCAGCAGCACTGGTCCTGTGCCAATGGGCATAGGGGCTAGTAAGTTGCCAAAACCAGGAGTCTATGGTCCCTTGGCTGCCAGCTCCTGTGCTGGCGTGCTGGGCTGGTAGCCTAAGGGGGGTGGGCCACACTTTTTTTGTGTTAAAACAGTAAAAAAAACTCTCACAGGGCCAGAGGAGTCCACTTGGCCCACAAACCCTTGGTTGTTAGCTGCTATGACTGGTGTGTTGGGCTGGTAGCCTAAAGGGGAGGGGGCTACAATTTTATGTTTAAAAACAGGAAAAGAAATAAAAGAGAAGGTTGTTTTCACCCGGACAGTGCTGAACCTGCCACAGAGCCAAGGGAGGCCACTCGACTCTTGATCCCTTGGCTGCCAGCTCCTATGCCTGTTGTGTCGAGCTGGTAGCCTAATGGAGATGGGCTATACTTCTTTGTTTTAAAACAGTAAAAGAAAAAAAGAAAGGGATCTTTTCACTCTGACAGTGCCAAAATATGTCACTGGCTGCTCAGGTTAAAGCTGACAAAATTGCTATTAGGTCCCTTTTACCATTCACACCCATGGGATCCTGGTTTAGGATGCCCTTCCAGTTAAAGACAGGCAAAGGAAATAAATGTACACTACAGGGAAGCATATCTCATACAAGAGAAAGTGCAGCTGCTGCATATAAAAAAATATGCTAGACCAAAAGTAATTTATATCGCTAAACCTATGTGCCCCTGTGTGCTCTCAGCATTTTGCCCTGGTGCATGTTGTGGAGGCCTCTGCCCGCCGCATACCCTGCTCTGTGAACACTATCAGCCCCCATTGCAGTAAACGGGCCAGAGGGTGCGCACAGCCAGGGATGCAGGGGATGCATCAATGAGAGCCGTTTGCCAAAAGATGTAAACATAGCAAACGGCTCTCATTGGCTGACCACCCCTGCATGCATCGTTGGGACGAGGAGAGGTAAGTTTAACTTGGCAAACTGAGGGGGTTTAACACAGCAGGGCATTCCCAATCGGGATGCTGCTGGGGAACAGAACAAAGTCCGGAAATGTCAAAATCATGGGTTTTGTTCCGCTTTAAGGGCACACACTCCTCTCTTCAATTTGTAAGGAAACCTATTCCCTCTGGACTGAGGAAGGGTTTGCAAGCTGTAGCCAGCAGGGGGAGTACACATGGAGCCTGACACAAGAAGCCAGAAGAACTAGACATTTTTAGATATTAATATTGTGGCCATCTGTTCACAATGACACCTATTTAAACATAAATTAGACCAATCTCCAGGATTTTGACTATCCTGGTGATTGGTCCTATTACCTAGGGCATCCCGCAGCCCGCGATCACGGCAAGGGACTGTCTGAAAGGTGAGCGACTGCAGGCCACTGTGAGGGGTTCACACAGAAAAGCAACTTAGTGGCATCTAAGGGCACTTAGCCAGCCCTGGAGTTTTTTAGACTCCTTGGGCAGCCAAGATGGTGACTGGAAAGGTAATTCCGCTATCAAGGGCTTTTAATTTTTATATCCTCAAGATGCTGAACTATTCTATTTTTTTCTATTGAGTTGGTGTACCAAGCAGAGGCTTTCAGTTTGCAATAATCATCTGAATGGCTGAATGGATGAAGCTCCACACTCCTGAGCGCTGTAATTCAACATCTTCTCACCTGGAGAGGCCATTAGTGCTTAATTTTGTCAAAGCTGCTGATGAGCTCACCTGTTACAGTGGAAGGATTCTGGGACTTGTAGTTAGAAGCTATACTAAGGGCTTTCCTGTGACAGGGGCACAGAAATATAAGTAACATGGAAACTGCATGCTGATAAGTAAATCACAGGTCTGGGGGAACAACTCTAACACACATATTTATTTTTCATTCCAAAAAAGGAAAACAATAAGGCAGAACTAAAAAAAAAAACCCTGACAAAAGGAAATTTTCCTCTAAAGAACCCAATATTTTATTTTGCCTCCCTTCCCCCTTGGGTCCATCTTGATCTCTTGGTGCATGCACTGGTAGCATTCTGGTGGCATCCATGCTCAGTGCACTAGATAAACCTGAAAGGATGTTGCCTGATGCTGTGTTCATAACGAGAGGGGGCTTAGAGTCTTTTACACCAGGTACAATGGGGTTTTGGTCAGCTCTGATAAATCAGTTCAGATTTTGATAAAGTGTATTTTTAGCTGCATTCAAATATTAGTGCATATTAAAATAAGCCACATTTGACCTAAATATATTTAAGGAACCCTTGGAACCCCCTGGGTACAAATCCATATGGCAATGCAGTGAAGTATTATTCTTACAGTAACATTATTAAAATATAAACAGGTATTAATACCATGAACAAAGTTATCAAACCAACAAACACATGAAACTGTATATACACATGCACCAATTTGCTGGTATGCAAAACTTTAAAGCGGACCCACAAGGTAAAAAAAGGCTCTCTGACAATAAGTACCGTGCGGTAGGCGGTGAACTCCAGTGGCCACCAGTGGTCACATGGGGCAGTAAAGCCAGCCTGCAGCAGCAACTACTTAGGGAAGTGTAAGTATCTCCCTCCTGTCTGTGTCCAATCAGGACACCCCCCACCACCGCACAGGTGAGCAGGCCTTCAGTCCATGCAGACTTTTGGGTTCTGTATGTAGTGAAACTGGTAGAAGCCAGCAATGGCAGTCCCTGTATTCCCCTCACTACTGGTTCACTTTTTTATAATAATGTTTTTATTTCCAGTTGTTTAGCATGTAACTAGCAACAAGTGACTGTAACTATTCCAAAATTGGATGAACACACACCACACAAAATCATGATGCCATAATCATCATATGTACACAAAAATGAACAAAGTGATATGATACCCATAAAGAGGAGAACAGAATCTATCGCTAGGTGTTTAGCCCACGTTTTGAAGCTACCTGCTCCTTTGTCAAGGCGTGATTACATGCACTTCATCTTTTTTACATGTTATGTTTGTCACCTTCTGGTATGATGCAACTATGGTCATTCTCTGACCAGAAATTTCATTTGATGCTTCTATATTTGATCCAAGATTTATGTCCCTTCACTCTGTATCCACTGGTCAACAACTGCAATGACATGCCACAGGATGGTCTAAGCTTTACCTCATAGTTCTTGATGGTAATACAGTATTTTACCTAAGACATAGCCTTTCTTCTGTATTTTCACTGCTTTATCATTTTTTCTGAGGTACATGACTATCCTGCTAACTGAGAATGCATCAGTGCAATCAAAGCCTAAACACTGTATCCTTTTCTTGAAATTATTTGATAGCATTGACGTTGTGTATACTAATATTTTTATTACACTAAAAAAATTTTGCTTATCAATTTTCGTGTGGTGTGCATTCATCCAATGTTGGTATAGATATATATCCTGTTTGGGGTACACTGTGGAGAGGTACCCCTTGTTGTAATCGCACCCAGCCAGTCTTAACTATTGGTGTGCCAATACCTATTTGTATTTCTCAACAAGTGAATGTAACAAAATCTCAACTAACAATATTTTCCAGATTTTCTAAATAAAACTAAATGCTTTGCCCAGTAGCAGAGGTTCCCATCCATTTTTTTGATGATCAGGAGCCACATTTGACCTAAATATATTGAAGGAAACCTTGGAGCCCCCTGGTTACAGATCCATAAAGCAATGCAGCGAAGTATTTAATGTAGACTTCGATTCAAAAATGAGGGTGGGTCAGCATCTCAATTTGGGATGTCCTGCTGCACTAACACTACTGGCACTAACCAAGTAACAGAATTTACTTTTTTCCATTACTATTTGACTCCCCACATAACTTGCCAGTCCAGTCCATGCTTGCTTGTAGTGCTGCGTAAGCCTACCCGACGACTAAGGTTTATCACTGGCAGCCACAATAGCAGAGAGCAGCAAGGGAACACAGTAATGAGTAAGAATCACTGCATCCGGGGGGGTGGCCGTACATAGAGGAGTGAGGACATGCTTGTCTTGTGCTCCCTCCAGCCGACTAAGTTTTTTGGCTTTATTGGGGTGAGAGCCCACATTTACTGCTACCTAGAGGAGATGGCAAAGAAATGGAAGGGGGCGAAGGTCGCTTCACCCCCTCAAATGAGAAAGATTAGTGCCTTAATGGCTGCGGAACGTCCTAAGGGAAGAGGAGAAGAGGACTCCAAGATGGCGGCTGACAGCTCAAAACCCTCTACGGTGGATGAGAAGGCGAGCGAGGGAGAACAGCAAATGGTGGAGGCGGCAGCCACTTACCCTGGGCATGTGCCCGATGACAGGAGCGACGAGCGGAGGAGCCCAGGCAAGCCCGACCGGAGTGGAGGTGAGAGGAGCGGGAAGATGGCCGCCATGCGGGAGGACGGGCACGGGTCGCATGCTGCGGATGCGGCATCTCTGCCCTTCCCCAGACTCGAAATCCAGGGGTGTTGCCATCCTCCTAGCCAGGACCCACTCTGAGACACTCCAGGACCCGGAGGGAAGGTTCCTTTTTGCTAAGGGCACTCTCTTCTCTTTAAAAGTGACGTTGGCTACGTGTTACTGCCCTAACGTCAACCAATACAAATTCCTGCGCTACACTCTTGGGAATCTGGCAGCATTTACGGAAGGTGTTCTCCTGCTGGGCAGGGATTTTAATACGTTCCTTGATCCCACGGTTGATACATCCCGCGGGCTGTCCCACTTCTCCCTCACGGCAATAAAAAAACTTAAAGCCCTCTAATTTAAAAACCAGCTCATGGACACTTGGAGGACACTTAACGCCAAGGGAGGTAATACACGTTTTTCTCCGCAGCCCACAATTCTTACTCTCGCATCGACTGGTTCCTGGTACTCCACAGATTCCTCCACCTCATAGTCAGTATGGATATCAGTCAGATTACCGTTTCGGACCATGCTCCAGTCTCTTTGACCATCTCCATCACTGACACCGCCCCCCTCAGAGGCCAATGGAGGCTGAACAGCTCTCTCCTGCAAGACCCGGGGGTAAAGGCAGATATTAAAAAGGTCGTTGCAGAGTTTTTCGTGACAAACAACACTGAGGGGATTTCGCGAATGTCTCTGTGGGAAGCCCACAAATATGTGATAAGGGGGCTTCTGATTAAGCATGGAGCCCGCCTTACCCAAGAGATATTTGAAATTCAGCATAAACAGACCCTTGACAGGGCTTTGGCAGCCAAGTTGGTGAGCCTGCAGGAAACCCTCAGAGACATTTGCTTTCTCGAGGCCAAAAACATAGCGGTCAGATGCAGGAGGTTCTTTTATGAATATAGTAACAAATGCGGCAAAGTTCTGGCCAGGGCTCTTAAAACACAACGTAGCAGAAACTACATCCCCCTCATTCACGACCCGGAGGGTAATAGGCGACACCTGATGGCGGACATTGCCAGGACCTTCAGAGGGTTCCACGAGAAACTCTATAAATTGCCACGAGACAAACCAGCCAGCTATCGGAGCGACATAGAAACTTATATTCGCAAGTCGGGGCTCCCATGACTTAAACAGGAGGTGGTGGATGCCCTGGAGGATGGAATCGAGATGAATGAATTTTTAAGGGCCGTTAAAAATACTAAGCCAGGGAAGGCCCCGGGGCCTGATGGCTTTGGCTTAGAGTATTACAAAAAGTTTTTGGAAAATCTGGGCCCCCAATTTATTGCATCCTTCGGCTCCTTAAAGCGGTCCTTCACTCTGAATAAGAGTCTATCTTATATGTTTCCCACATCCTGCACATTCAGATTGCTCACATTAAAAATCATCCTACCTGCATTTACTGCATGTTATGAGCCTTTAAACACCCAGGATGGCGGCTCATGGAACATCAGGCAGCCTGCAAACAGGAAGTGCCTTCTGACTGTGCTGCTCTGCATTCTGGGACTGCTGACCTTTTCCTGACCCCAGCTCTGCTCTGTCTGAGCAAAGCACAGCTATAACCCTCCCCCTGTACCTTAGCTCACTCTCCTCTCCTCAGTAAGTGTGATGCTTCTGAGTGAAGATGGCGGTGCCCATATCCTAATGTCCTTAACAGAGTTGCAGCCCAGTGGGGGAAGAAATAATAAGTAAGTGACTAACAACTTAAAATATATTAATTTTAGATGCTGGGGAATAGTTTTTTAAGGGTTTGGGCTTTTCAATAAATCATGGTGAGGGTCCGGTTTAAGAGATGGCATACCTCCGCCCAGGGACACCTTACGAGCAAAGGCCCCCAAGGCGGGTAAAGATCCAGCACAATGCGGGAGCTACAGACCTATCTCCCTGTTGAACAGCTACATAAAGCTCTTTAATAAAATAATAGCTGACAGGCTTGCCTCGCTCATCCCTTCTATCATACACTGGGACCAGGTGGGACTACAAGAGTGATCAACCTGATTCACCGTGCGCATATGGATGGTTCGGCTACGCTGTTTCTCTCGATGGACGCCGAGAAGGCCTTTGACAGGGTTAGCTGGGAATTTATCTCTGCCACCCTTAGACATGTTGGCTTGATGGAAAACCTGACCCGATGGATCATGGCCTCCTACTCATGCCCCTCGGAGTTTGTCGTAGTAAATGGGCTGGCTTCTGAACCGTTCTCCCTAGCAAATGGCATACGTCAGGGCTGTTCGCTACCCCCTTTAATCTTTATTCTAACATTGGAACCTTTTCTGTACACAATAAGGAAAAACCCTGACATCTCTGGGGTCTTTTCGGGTCGGGTGGAACACAAGGTGGCGGCTTATGCCGATGACCTCATATTTTTTATCACCAAACCTGAAACGACTCTTCCCAATCTTTTAGCAGAACTCAAAACCTTTTAATCACTGTCCAACTACAAAATAAATTATCAAAAATCCTCGGCCCTGAATATTAATATTCAGAAGCGGATCTCAGAGAATTTCCCGTTCTTATGGGAAAGGGAAGCGGTGACCTATCTGGGAACACAAATATCAGCCTGCCCCCAAAAGTTATACAGCCTGAACTTCCCCCCGTTGTTGAAGAGGGTGGAGGAGGACCTCCAGAGATGGAATAAAAGTGCGTTCTCCTGGTTTGGCAGGGTGAACATCATAACGCGGCTCACCTTACCCAGGTGATTGATTGGTGCAGACACTCCCACCTAAAGCACTGGACGAGTATCGTGCAGGAGGCTTCCTCAACTCCCCTACCTGGGCTGCCCTGGGTACCACTGGATCGGACTACTGCACTAAACAAACACCCCACAATTGGGCCCACTCGGAGAGTGGCAAGTAAGACGTTTCAGAAACGGGATATCTCCCCGTCCCTCTCGCCCTTGACCCCACTATTAGGCCATCCGGATTTCCCGGTAGGCATCTCTGACAGCACATTTCAGGCATGGATGAAGCGGAATCGGTTTAGGATCCTACACCTACGGGATGGGTCAGGCTGGTTGGGGTTGGAGAGGGATTCCTTACCCGCGCTCAGCTTCTGGCAAACCCTCCAGTTAACACACTTTCAGAACTCAATAATTCGGGCGGCCGAGACATCCAGACCCCTGACCCCCTTTGAACAGGTCTGCGTGGGGATCGGCCACTTCAGAGGGGCCTTGGCATTTGCTTATTCACTGGTGATCAGTCCCCCAGAATCCTTTTCACCCTCATTTGTAGAGGGGTGGGAGAGGGAGTTAAACAGGAATTTCACTGAAGAGCAAAAGCTGGCAATGATGCAGCTGGCCCACAAGTCCTCCATGTCTTGCAGGTATCAAGAAGCGTCTTACAAGATTCTTACCCGATGGTATCTGGTGCCGACCAGATTATCAAGAATATTTCCTTCCTCTTCCCCCTTGTGTTGGAGATGTTCGCGTGCAAGGAGCACAATGTTATACACATTCTGGGAGTGTGAGGGCCTCTCCAGGTTTTGGGGTAACGTGAGGAAAATTGTCCAGGCCCTGACGGACATTGACCTGGGCGAAGACCCGGCAGGTTACCTTCTCAATGTTGCCCCTACCTCTATCCGGAGACAAGGCAAGTCTCTGCTCGCTCCGCTCTTGAATGCTGCAAGGACTTGCATCCCGGCATGCTGGAAATCTCAGGAGCCCCCAACTACCGTGTTTTGGCTTGCCAGAGTCAGAGATATCGGCAGGATGGAGGAGCTCACTGCCTCGCTAAAAGGTAATTTAGAGAAACATAGAGAGACATGGCTTGAGTGGGACCGCTTTACTTTCTAGGCGGAATACCTGGAATACCTGAAGGTGTAATGAGGATACAGGCAGTAAGTAGCCTACCATCACCCCGGGGCTTCCTCCTTCCCCCTCTCCATTCCCTTCCCCCCCCCTTATTCCCCCTCGTCTGTCGTGCCCCCCCCCCCACATTGTGTTTGTGAGTCATGTTTGTCCACCCTCGTTTTCTCGTTAGCATTATGTACGGTTTGTCTTAGGCTAGCAATAGCCATGTCTAAATTAAAAAAGAAAGAGGAGGCATGGTATGCAGGCTCCAGACTTATCTTTATTTCATTTTTTCAACTCTTTACACGCAAATCTGGATCAACTAGGTGCTATACCATCCTTTAGGCTCAGCAGGGAGCTAGATACGAGTAGAACTAAAAGTTTAGGGTATTGATTGATTTTCTTTCTTGCTACAATATGTTCAAGTCGGTCTGTCTCAATTTGATCGATATTCATCCTGCCAGTCGTGTTTTATTGCATCAAATATTGTGTGTATGTTCTTGTACCTTGAACATGGTCTGTAACATGTACTTCTCTAATAAAAAATTACAATTTCAAAAAAAAGAATCACTGCATCCTGTGAATGTTAGCACAGCGGGACAGCTCATCATCCCCCCACACTCACTCTGAAGTGCACCTCAGGTTTCACAAACGAAACAAAAAAGTTCACTTTAAAAGCATCAAACTTGCCTAATCAGTCCGTTCATGTGGATCCCCTTTACCCATAAAATACTTGTCCCAATCCAAGACACTGCACAGGGAGCCTTGGGGCAGCGTTGGAAGCTGCTAGGACAAGTAAGCCTGGCACTAACAATGCCCAGCCCTAGGGAATATACCTCCTTCTCCCACCCTTAACAGTGTTCTACACCTTCACAATTGTTCTGGCCTGGCAGACAGCTGGCGAGCCACACAGCAAGAGCCCACAAGCCACATATGCTACAGCTTAGAAGCTAATGCTCTAGATTCAGCTCCTTGGTGGCAATCATCTAAAACCGATAGTAGTCAAAATGCCATGTAGCTGTATAGCTTGACCCAGGGGTTCCCAACCAGTGGTACAAGTGCCTCTGTTAGTACACAAGTTCCAATTAGGCAGCACAGGGCAAGGCTGCAGACTGACTTGTACCCCAACACGAACTGCTGCCATCCATATGTTATCCAAGCATGATTTACTCCGTAAATACAAAATTGCTCCAAAAAGTGATGGAAAGGGTTTGTGGGCATTATTTAAATTGATATTTTGTGTGTTTTTAACACAGCTAAGGTGATTAACAGCCCATACCACCCAGATGGTACTTGATATAAGTAGAAAATGGAATGTAGTATTCGATAAAACAAAAACCCATACTGTAAACCGCAGCAAAGTTGGTGCCCCCTCACCTGTGTTCAGGCCCCTCTTTGGCACCCCCCTGACCTGCTGCACCCACGGCACATTCCCCTCTGCCTCCCCCCTGCCTCTACCCCTCTTTTGAATATTGTCATCGCTATTACTTGACTAGCTGTCAGACTGCTTTCATCAGCTGAACTGTACCAGAACACGGCAGGACTCTTCTCAGTTTAATAGTGGCTCACAAAAGAATAAAGGTAGAGGAACGGTAAAATAAAAATGAAAATGAGGTGTAGAGAGGGGTGGGTGGAGAGTTACAAATTACTTGGACTTCCTCCTTATTAAAGTGGACCAGCTCCAGTGTCGGGCAGGTGTCTGTCTCTGCTGCTATATGACAGGCAGGGGGGGCATCCAGAATGCTGGAGCCGCCCTGCACATAACCCCCCTCGCCTATATATCATACCTTACCCTCAGTCCCCTGCCAGGAATCCAGCGCAGAGATTGGCTGACGTTGCCCACGCGGGCAGCTTGTTCCAGGCCGGAACAGTGGTGCACTGGGCGCTAGGTGGCCAATTCCAGCACTGGATTCCTGGCGGGGGGCCAAGGGAAAGGTAAGATTTATAGGTGTTCGGGGGGATTATGTGCAGGGAACAAGTGGGTTTTCACACAGTAGGATTCTTAAATCGATATTCCCTTAGGACAGGAATGGCAAAGCCCTGGACATGTAGAGGCCAGGCAAAGGGGTTTTGATCTTCCTCAAGGTAGACCTAAAGTAAAAATTTACTCTAGCTCACATTTAACTCCCACTTTCCTGGAGTTTGCTCATCAGACTGCATATCAGAATTGTTTCGTAACATGAGGCTCCCCTGCTTATCTGCCATCTATTGCTGTGTTTGTGGCCCCGTGTTTTGGCTTGCCAGAGTCAGAGATATCGGCAGGATGGAGGAGCTCACTGCCTCGCTAAAAGGTAATTTAGAGAAACATAGAGAGACATGGCTTGAGTGGGACCGCTTTACTTTCTAGGCGGAATACCTGGAATACCTGAAGGTGTAATGAGGATACAGGCAGTAAGGAGCCTACCATCACCCCGGGGCTTCCTCCTTCCCCCTCTCCATTCCCTTCCCCCCCCCTTATTCCCCCTCGTCTGTCGTGCCCCCCCCCACATTGTGTTTGTGAGTCATGTTTGTCCACCCTCGTTTTCTCGTTAGCATTATGTACGGTTTGTCTTAGGCTAGCAATAGCCATGTCTAAATTAAAAAAGAAAGAGGAGGCATGGTATGCAGGCTCCAGACTTATCTTTATTTCATTTTTTCAACTCTTTACACGCAAATCTGGATCAACTAGGTGCTATACCATCCTTTAGGCTCAGCAGGGAGCTAGATACGAGTAGAACTAAAAGTTTAGGGTATTGATTGATTTTCTTTCTTGCTACAATATGTTCAAGTCGGTCTGTCTCAATTTGATCGATATTCATCCTGCCAGTCGTGTTTTATTGCATCAAATATTGTGTGTATGTTCTTGTACCTTGAACATGGTCTGTAACATGTACTTCTCTAATAAAAAATTACAATTTCAAAAAAAAGAATCACTGCATCCTGTGAATGTTAGCACAGCGGGACAGCTCATCATCCCCCCACACTCACTCTGAAGTGCACCTCAGGTTTCACAAACGAAACAAAAAAGTTCACTTTAAAAGCATCAAACTTGCCTAATCAGTCCGTTCATGTGGATCCCCTTTACCCATAAAATACTTGTCCCAATCCAAGACACTGCACAGGGAGCCTTGGGGCAGCGTTGGAAGCTGCTAGGACAAGTAAGCCTGGCACTAACAATGCCCAGCCCTAGGGAATATACCTCCTTCTCCCACCCTTAACAGTGTTCTACACCTTCACAATTGTTCTGGCCTGGCAGACAGCTGGCGAGCCACACAGCAAGAGCCCACAAGCCACATATGCTACAGCTTAGAAGCTAATGCTCTAGATTCAGCTCCTTGGTGGCAATCATCTAAAACCGATAGTAGTCAAAATGCCATGTAGCTGTATAGCTTGACCCAGGGGTTCCCAACCAGTGGTACAAGTGCCTCTGTTAGTACACAAGTTCCAATTAGGCAGCACAGGGCAAGGCTGCAGATTGACTTGTACCCCAACACGAACTGCTGCCATCCATATGTTATCCAAGCATGATTTACTCCGTAAATACAAAATTGCTCCAAAAAGTGATGGAAAGGGTTTGTGGGCATTATTTAAATTGATATTTTGTGTGTTTTTAACACAGCTAAGGTGATTAACAGCCCATACCACCCAGATGGTACTTGATATAAGTAGAAAATGGAATGTAGTATTCGATAAAACAAAAACCCATACTGTAAACCGCAGCAAAGTTGGTGCCCCCTCACCTGTGTTCAGGCCCCTCTTTGGCACCCCCCTGACCTGCTGCACCCACGGCACGTTCCACTCTGCCTCCCCCCTGCCTCTACCCCTCTTTTGAATATTGTCATCGCTATTACTTGACTAGCTGTCAGACTGCTTTCATCAGCTGAACTGTACCAGAACACGCCAGGACTCTTCTCAGTTTAATAGTGGCTCACAAAAGAATAAAGGTAGAGGAACGGTAAAATAAAAATGAAAATGAGGTGTAGAGAGGGGTGGGTGGAGAGTTACAAATTACTTGGACTTCCTCCTTATTAAAGTGGACCAGCTCCCGTGTCGGGCAGGTGTCTGTCTCTGCTGCTATATGACAGGCAGGGGGGGCATCCAGAATGCTGGAGCCGCCCTGCACATAACCCCCCTCGCCTATATATCATACCTTACCCTCAGTCCCCTGCCAGGAATCCAGCGCAGAGATTGGCTGACGTTGCCCACGCGGGCAGCTTGTTCCAGGCCGGAACAGTGGTGCACTGGGCGCTAGGTGGCCAATTCCAGCACTGGATTCCTGGCGGGGGGCCAAGGGAAAGGTAAGATTTATAGGTGTTCGGGGGGATTATGTGCAGGGAACAAGTGGGTTTTCACACAGTAGGATTCTTAAATCGATATTCCCTTAGGACAGGAATGGCAAAGCCCTGGACATGTAGAGGCCAGGCAAAGGGGTTTTGATCTTCCTCAAGGTAGACCTAAAGTAAAAATTTACTCTAGCTCACATTTAACTCCCACTTTCCTGGAGTTTGCTCATCAGACTGCATATCAGAATTGTTTCGTAACATGAGGCTCCCCTGCTTATCTGCCATCTATTGCTGTGTTTGTGGCCCCAGCATCTTTGAGATCTCCGATCTGGAACCCGCACTGCCAGCTGGAGGTGTACACTGGTGTCTGAGGTGCCACCGCACTTGCCAACCTTCAAGTCAGAAGCTGGAACAGTGGGGAGATCATGGAGATGTCAGGACCCCTAATAGAGCAATAGATGCACCAGAGTGGCATCAGGTAAGCCAGGGAGCCACTTGCCAGGAAGCTAATCAGATCTGGGGTCTCATTGAAAATCCCCTAGCAATTGGTCATTATCACTTACCCAGTCCACTCCCATGTGCTGGTGTAACAGGCAGAACTAAAGACATTCATAGAGGCTTTTAAGGAATAAAATGTTCCTCCAGGTTCGGCAATAACTTTAAAAATAACAATCCATGCCACTGTGACCGCTTTCACCCCATAACATTTCTCTGGCCAGTGGGGTTCACCAGGCACACATGAACAGGAAACCCAAATCAAGATGCCATAGGAGTTGGTGTTAAACACTATGAATCATAGACAGATAATCTTCACTTGAACATTTGAAACGAGAATGTTAAGTGTAAGCTCTTTCTGAAGTAATATCACAATTGGTCTGTATCTCTGGCAAAGCAGTGGCTCATATGCTAAATTATATTCAACAAGAGGTTCAACCACTTCAGCTAAAGTCCCCCCTCCCCCCCAGTAAATGATCGCTAGCACTTACCTTATCTGAGCTCTGAGCCCTCATTGTCCTGCAGCCCTATAATTGTGTAATGAATGTAATGGGTGGATCTTGCCTGTCAGTGAAAGCACAGACTTGTTAATGAAAGATTTGCTTCTGTAATAAAAGTGGAAGCTGTAAAGGGTGACCTGTATGATCTACGCCTGATATCTCTTTCTAGCCAGCAGAACTGATCACGGCAGAAAGTTTTCAGATTTGCTCTTACCTGCCAGGGCGGTCCCACAGGTGGTGATGAAGACTGCCACACACACTCCTACAGAGGGCAGCCCATTCCTCAGAACCAGCACTCCAATCAGCAGGGTCACCAGAGGCAGGCAGCGCTTGAAGACCACATACATGGGCAGACTGAGACCTCGTAAGGACCACAGGGTGAGGCTGGACTGCAGAGTGGACAGGATGGTCACCCCAATGAACATCCGAGCCAGGCTGAAGTCATAGGAGGGTACAGAGATCTTCCCACAGCGCCTGAGGATCTCCAGGGTGATGGCTGCGACAGAGCTGGTCATGCACTGCACTAAGGTCAGGAAGTAAAAATTGTACTTGCTGATGAGGAACTTCAGCAGGATGTTCAGAGAGCCAGAAAACACCCCATGTGCTATGGCCACAAGGATCCCCAACAAGCGTCCCCTGCAGAGCTGCATCCTGGAGAGTCTGTGTGTGAAGACAGGGAATCCCCCGATGCCTTCCAGTCTGTGCCTGTCACTTCTAGTGATTCCCCTCTCTCGCTGCTGCTACTACTGCTGCTGCTAGATCAGCCTATGGACAGCAGCCGCAGCATCAGCACCACCACCCTATTGGTGAGGAGAAAGAAGGAAAGACTGAGAGACTGGGAGAAAAAAAAAATCCCCCGATCAATGGGGGCACAAAAACTTTCCCATGTATATAGGATCTGTCTCTGGAGTGCGGCACCCCTCCTCCACACTCACTGACGCATTTGGGACAGGCTCCATTTACTTAATCAGTGTGAGTAGCATTTCATATACTGCCATTGATGAGTCAGGGCTACTGTAAATAATTAGGAAGAAAGATTACTATGCTTTATAACACACCACAATGGAAGTCTGACCTTTCTGTCTTTAGCTTTTGCCACACAGGGCTTGGTATGGAGTAAGCTTAACAGTGACAAGACAGCAATCACATGAAACTGCAGCATCGTGGAATCCTGTGGAAATGACTGGTAAAACTAGACGTCGCTGAGTTTACTCTGCTTATGTAACCAGTGATAAAAAACGGATAGTCCATTATATCCTTTTACCAGTAACATGGTGTACTGTTATAATTTCAAATGAAGTGGAAACCGATTTTCATTGTAAAAAAATCACCCTTAAGATGCAGGTTAGCGCCTCCAATCAAAAGTAGAGGAGCATTAGCACCTACCTAACTAGCATATTTTACAAAGAGATCACTAATGGCAGCATGCATGTTTACTTTACTGGAATTGCCCTTCAGCTGACTAAATAAATGAATGTCTTACATGTAAATGTAAATCTTTTACTATTCAGTAGGTCTGTATATGTACCAGTTTACAGCGTAAATAGAGTAAAAATGTGAGTAGATGTAAACAGAAAACTAGGATTTACATAATGAAAAAAGCCTGTGGGGAATACATTTTAAATAAAAATGAAATATCAGTTTTATTACTATATAGGTATATTGATGTTTTGCTTGATACAGAAAGCCAAGGGTCTGTCACATCTGCTGGTCTCTTATTAGCCAGCAAGCATTCCAAGCTTGATTCATACATGTACCCTGTAAATTACATTTTGAATTTACAAACTATTTGTATAATTTTAGTGCAATTCCAAGATGTATTTTAGCATTCAAAAGTCCATAGGTGGGAACGGGGACTGCTGTCACACAGGAGGCTTAGTGGACTTGTATTGATGTGCTCAGCTGAGCGCTGATAATAAACTGCAGGTACCATACTTATACCCACATTTACCGGTTTATTTAATTAGATTTGTTTTTATGACATGTAAAAAAAAACTTGGAATATTCATAGCCAAGGTATACGGCAGAAGGAACTGCTTTCCTAATGTCTGCAAAATGATCAGTGACTTAAGATGCAGCACTGGGCTCGCTAAGTGCCCTTTAATCTGAGAACTGTGAATAGTCAAGAAAAGCAGATACAGCGGATTATATAAAAATAGAAACATTTGCCCCATTATTATCTCCTCCACCTTATTTATCAGATTTGTGCCCACTTGGCATCATTTAGAGACAGGGAGCACCTTTTGTCACTGCTGTGTCAGTCTTTAGTTGTCTAGCTGCATCCAACTGAGTTAGTTAAAAGACAGAAAAAAGTTGATGTACAGGGTCCCATTTAATGTTTGCACCAGGGCTCTGTCACATTTAGTTACACCACTGCAGACCACTTAATATCAGCCAGAGAGTCTACCCAATTTGCATCCAAGCTAAATTTCAACCAAAAGATTTGTTTGTTTTATGTTGATAGCAAAGGGCAGGATTGGACCAATGTAGTGTTATTTAGCTGTAAGTCTGCTGTATGTTGGAGAGCTATGGACTTATTTTCTATCTATAGTGACTGCTTTTAGAAGCTGTCAGTTTATTAGTATTAACATGTGTGACAAGTAATGTTTAATAATGAATGGCAACTCCCGCTCTATACAATATAAAATAAGGAAAGCAGAGCTGATTTTGTGTGCAGGGCTCCTTTTGGGTGTGTTATTGTAAAGTTGGTAGAATGGACTTCAGAAAGTTCTAAGAGTGATATAATGATGGGTTCACTTTAATGCATTTTTTATCTAAAAAATCTTGTGTACATGGGGCTTCCACCATCACAACATGTTTGAATACTGATTCTTGTAATCACCCCCCTATCATGACTGATGTAAAAGCACTGGTAGAGTATAAGATATACTCCGTCCTTGTAAAAAAGTGGTGTACAGAATGTCCAACACTTTGGTAATTGCAACATCTTACATAAGCCCCTACTTAGACATAATGGAATAATAATTTTATTGTACATACAGGATACCAGAGCATGATTTTTGTCAGTTTCTTTATTTCTTGGAAATTGTATGACTTATTAAAAAAGGAACTTAGTAGGCAAAAAATGTTTTCAAGACCAGGAACCAATATCTAATGAAAATATTCTGTTAAACCCTAGCTTCAGGATAATGAGAGATGTGACTCAGTTTGGATAATTAAACTTTCCTATTCTCTTACCAGCCCAGGCTAGTGGCTCACACTCACCAACCCCCCAGATCAGTTCTTGCCTATGGCACAGTGCAGCCCCATCGGCAAGTGGCCGGCTTGTAGTGGGGGGGGGGGGGGCAGATGAAAAGGGAGGTAGTCTGGTCCAGCTCCTGCTACAATAACCAGCTGATATCCAAGACCCAGACTCCATCAAAAGACTATTACCAAAACCCATATTTAAAGAGGAACAATACCCAGGATTTCAGACTGCCAGGTTTTGTTCCTCTCCAGCTTGGCATCCTGATTTTGAATGCTCCAATGTGTGTATCCATACCTTCTTTAGCCGACCTGATGTGAATCAGCTAGGAGAGCTAAATAGAGCAAGCTCCGAAGGCTGCACCCCTAAGCATCTACATCAGCCATTTAGAAATGCCTGGCATGGCTACCCACCTTAGCTAAAGCCATAGAGGGGGTGCGCCGTGTACATGTGCCATAGGATTGCCTCCTACATGAATATACTGGGGGTTTCAAACTGCCAAACTGAGTATTGCCAAATAAGGATGTCCCAGGGATGAAGAATTTGCCCTTCTTGAAGTCTTCTCCACTCCAAGGAGGACGTTATTCCTCTTTAAATAGGTAATTCTTTGTGTGATAGATTTCTCACTTGAATAAATTTCCAAATCGGATTTGACAGAGAGTTGAGTGTAAACTCTCTTTGTAGTAAAAAATCTGGTCTGCATCTGTCCCAGTACTGCAAACGGTTTAGTAGCAGATAACAGCCAGCAAGAGGTTAAATAACTTGAGCGTATGTTCAACCCCCCCCCCCAGTAAATGATCGCTAAAACCTTAGCTAAGCTCAGAGCACCTCATTGTCCCGCAGCCCTGTAATTGTGTAATGAATGTGCTGGGTGGATCTTGCCTGTCATAGCCTGTCAGTGAGAGCACACAAATCTGTTCCTAGAAGATCTGCTTCTGTAATAAGAGTGGGGCAGGGGAAGCTTTAAAAGGTGTGATTTACAGTTTGCCACTGTTCTCTCTATAGACTGCAGCATCCCTCTTACATGGATCAGGCTAGATAGTTGTTGGAGTTGCTCTTACCTGCCAGGGCAGCCCCACAGGTGGTGATGAAGACTGCCACACACACCCCTACAGAGGGCAGCCCATTTCTCAGCACTACAACTCCAATTAGCAGGGTCACCAGAGGCAGGCAGCGCTTGAAGACCACATACATGGGCAGGCTGAGCCCTCGTAAGGACCACAGGGTGAGGCTGGACTGCAGAGTGGAGAGGATGGTCACCCCAATAAACATCCGAGCCAGGCTAAAGGCATAGGAGGGCACAGAGATTTTCCCACAGCACCTGAGGATCTCTAAGGTAATGGCTGCGATGGAGCTGGTCATGACCTGCACTAAAGTCAGGAAGGAGAATTTATACTTGCTGATGAGAAACTTCAGCAGGATGTTGAGAGAGCCAGAGAACACCCCATGTGCTACGGCCACCAAGATTCCCAAAAAGCGTCCCCTGCAGAACTGCATCCTGGAGAGTCTGTGTGTGAAGATAGACAGGGAATCCCCCGGTGCCTCCCTGTCTGTGCCTGTCACTTCTAGTGATTCCCCTCTCTCGCTGCTGCTGCTGCTGCTGCTAGTTCAGCCTATGGACAGCAGCCGCAGCATCAGCACCACCACCCTATTGGTGAGGAGAAAGAAGGAAAGACTGGGAGAAAAATCAGTGGGAGCGAAAAAACTTTCCCATGTATATAGGATCTGCCTCTGGAGTGCTGCACCCCTCCTCCACATTCACTGATGCATTTGGGACAGGCTCCATTTACTTAATCAGTGTAAGTAGCATTTCATCTACTGCCATTGATGAGTCAGGGCTACTGTAAATAATTAGGGAGAAATATTACTATGCTTTATAATGTTCCATTTACCTTAATACATGGATTACCATCATAAACCACACAATTTATCACATTTTTCTCCTTCTTTTAAACTGTAGTTTGCTTATTCCAGAGTAAAAAGTGTTCTTTAAAATCCTAAGAATACATGGATGAAGTGCCTCTTTCCAGCTGAACATATCTGTATTAACATTTAATCCAATTAACACATTTTCTGATAGATTCACTGTCCCTGGAAGGATAGGATCAGAGGATGCTGAAAATTAAAGCTAGACCTTGGCTGTAGCCGGCAATAAATTACTGTAATTCCATAAAAGCCAGACCACCAGTGATTTCCTCACTGACATCTAAGCCTATGTATGAACTCAGGATGAGCCATTCACTTATCCTCCTGAATGAGTATACACAGCCCAGACAGATACAGAGCCTTTGTGTTCACATACCTAATAATCTATACCTACATATTTAGGATCACTTGATTACAAGGATTTGCCATTTTGAAACGCATCAGCATTTTTCACAGCTTCTGCCAGACAAATTTTATATTAAACATTTTGTATAATATTTAGCAGTGGGACCGATTTAACCTGAGATTTGTAAGACATAAAATGTATTTCTATTCCTATCTGACTTAGGTCTTCTCTAATACAAACAGCAAGCTGGCTGAATGATAGCTAGGTTATTTATGCAGGCTAGGTCATAGTTATTATTAAAAGCATTGCTTAGCTTTGGCTACAATACTCAGTGGTTTATCTAAAGCTTTAGGGCTATGTTGGGTGTAGCTTAGTTCAGGGGTTTGCTTTTAAGGTTATGGTCACACATTTTATAGCAATGCATTGCATATTCAACTTTACAAACACAGCCCACTTTTTTACAAATAGTGAACACCAGAAGTAAGTGCAACTAGTCTCTGACCAGTGATGGAATGGGGCCAAAGACTAGTACTGTCCTCTGAACAACCATGTGTTTCCCAGTCAGCCAATGGGTGTACTCCATAACTGAGGCAGAACATAGGTCTGGATGTGATGGTACCGTAGGGGTAGATACTTTGGAACGAGTGGGAATGGCCTTCTAGAGATGATGCTGAGGCTATAGCAGAACTTGGGCTGGGGTGGGGGTAAATTCGGTCATATATAAGGGTGGAAAGGTTGGGGAGGAGACTGGGAAAGCAGGGAATGAATATTAATAATGTGCTTGTATGATTATGGTATGTTTGAGCATACTTTGGGTTTCATGCTCCGCATTTTGCCATCTGTGCAGTGAGAATAACAAACACAGATGCACCACACCAGTGCACACAGGTGCCCTAGCCATGGCACCTGAAGAGCAATTGCCTTGGTCAGGACTACTCCAGTCATGACCCAGCCAGGCACCATGGCCACTAAGCTATGGCCGCCCCACAGGGGGTGGAGTGTTAGAAGCAGCAATACATGCACAGTAGAGAGTAATTTTCAGCACAGGCTCTGGGTTAGGTGAGCTGTGTGCCAGAGGCTGCAACCAACCCTGCCAACCCTAAAGCAGCAGAACCCACCAGAAATTCTCCCAATTGTCCTTTCTGCCAATATGTCCCTGTCTCTAACTAATCTAAACCAAGTCAACTCTTAGGTTTAACCCTAACTCTTGCAGTGCAGGTTAGCTGTTATTCAGGGTTATTGGTACTTGAAATGACTATTAGATTTTTGCAGCAGTTTTTGAGTGCTGATTTAGTTTCCTACTAATAAATAAATGTGATACATGTGGTATGTGTACAATCTAAGTGGAATATCAGTTTGTTATTCAATGCAGAATAACAGATCTAATGTGGCTTTACTGGGTAATACATATGGGGAATACAGTTTTATGTTTTAAAACATGCAACTTGCATAATCAAATCCTACATTGATTATGAGTGTGCTGCACTGGGAGGTGGTATGCAGATAAGCCAATAATTAGTCCAAATGGAGGTCCATCAAGTCCCCAAAGAGCCAACCCCAAAAAATCAGTGGCACCACTATTTGGATCAAAATAATCTATACAAGCTTTATTAATACATATATTTACAATACAAAAATGGGACAATTTAAAAACACATTAAAAAACATGTAACAATTTAATTACAGGGGGGGGGGGACACCGAGATGGAAAAAATGCAGCTCCCCCTCCCCCCTCTGTAATTAAATTGTTACATGTTTTTCAATGTGGTGTTAAATTGTCCAATTTCTGTATTGTAAATACCGTATATACTCGAGTATAAGCCGAGTTTTTCAGCCCACTTTTTGGGCTGAAAAAAGCAGCCTCGGCTTATACTCGAGTCAGTGACTTACCTGAGCGAGGGCAGAAGAGCCTCCGAGGCGGCAGACGAGCCGCCGAGGCTTCAGAACTCGGCGGGGAGATCAGTACACCCAGCGCGAGGTGGGTGTACCAAGATGGCGGCCCGGGCCTCAGTGACGCGACGTGACGTGGCGGCGCGGAGCGCGCCGGCCGCCATCTTGGTACACCCACCTCGCGCTGGGTGTACTGATCTCCCCGCCGAGTTCTGAAGCCTCTGAGGCGGCTCTTCTGCCCTGCGGACCCATGCCGTCGTCCCGCGCCGTACTCTCTCCCGCACCGTCGCTGGAAGGAGCCTCGCTGAAGATCCTGCAGGAGCTGAACTGGTGAGTGTGTGTGTTGTGTGCATTGTATGTGTGCTGTGTGTGTATGTGTGCTGTATTGTGTGCTGTGTTGTGTGCTGTGTGTGCCTTGTGTGTGTATGTGTGCTGTATTGTGTGCTGTGTTGTGTGCTGTGTGTGCCTTGTGTGTGTATGTGTGCTGTATTGTGTGCTGTGTTGTGTGCCTCGGCTTATACTCGGATCAATAACTTTTTCCAGGTTTTTGGGGTAAAATTAGGTGCCTCGGCTTATATTCGGGTCGGCCTATACTCGAGTATATACGGTATATGTATTAATAAAGCTTGTATAGATTTTTTGATACAAATAGCGGTGCCACTGATTTTGTGGGGTTGGCTCTTTGGGGACTTTGGACTAATGTTTTAAAACATATAACTGTGTGATTCATTAATTATTATAGTCAAGAAAAGTAATGTAATGATTTGTGTTAACTGGTGTTAAAGCAGAAGTCCTGTCGCTATGTAACTCTCCAGGACCTGCCCCTCCACTTGTGCTCGGGAAGAACAGGGGAGTTACAAAAACATGACTTGCATGACTAGGATCCAGAGCAATTACCCCAGCATCTTGGGTTCTGGGAACAGCCATCTATGAGAGAATGGCAGCTCTGTCACCCAATGTGTGCAGCAGTGTGACTGTACTGGTAATTTACTCAGGTCCAAATGTCCCTCAGGTCTTCATTTGCCATTCAGAGTCCCACCCCCTGCTGGAATCAGGGAAGTAATGCAGGGGAGGATTGCATTGATCAGGTTAGTTGTTTTATTATTTTAATGCCCAAAATGGGCTTAGCACAGGGGGTACATGGTGGTTGCTGGGTCTCCTTTAAGCATTTTAGAGGGTTAAGAAACTTCTGTGTGCTGTAATTGAGGTGTGCTGGCTGAGATGAGCTCCTTATAAACACAGTGGCAAAGGGAAAAAAACACCCACTTTTGTGCCACATTTTTACCCTACATGTAATGCAAAAACCTATAAAAAAAATCCATACGACTATATTCATGTAAAACACATTCAGAAAATTCCAAAGGGTTAAACATTTTATGCATTATATGTGCGTTCACTTTTAGCTAATTAAACTCCCTTTGCCTGAGAATGGTTCATTTATATTTAGCTAAATGATGAGAAATCTCGAGTTTCAGATCAGCTAGGATTGCTGAGTAGCGTAGAGTAAAAGTGATGACAGCATGTTATCCTATCGGGAATTGCGAGGGGCTCATGCTGGACCACATCCCTCTCTTCAGAGACAGAGGCTTCGGAAGCTGGTGCTGAAGGACAGCTCCTTACGGCCATGGCCAGCACTGCGGCAGGGATGGGTGTAGAGAGGTGACATCGGGTGAGATGAGGCTTTCTCTGCTTCATGTTGCAATGGTAACAGGCAGCCAGCTCCAATTCATTAATGCAATGGAAGATTAGCCGGATAATACCACCTCTGTGGCTAGTTGTACCGTAGCTGTTTGGCTTTTGCATTTTTTCTTTTACAGTTTTATAACCTCCCTGTGAAAAAGCTACCTGGGCAGAGCTAAAATAAAAAGATGCACATTGCCAAAAAAGTTTCAGATTTACAACCTATTTTGGGTTGGGAGCAGAATGACAGCCAGGCACCTAGCATTTTACAAAGGGGGTCAATGGTGAGAGCCCCCCTCCTATTTTTTGCCATGAGTGGATATCTTATAAGTAGGCTAAGTTCAAATATTTTTTTTTAATTAGCACTAAAACATGGAGCCCAACTCCAGCTGAAATAAATCCCCTTAGTAAGTAAAAAAAACCCTTGCCCTCATCTAAGATAGCTCAAACAGTATTTTCAAAATTATGCGAGAAAACAAGATTATTTTTGGACTTTAGAGCTTCAACATGATACTGTCAACCATTTTAAGCTTATGACCCTCATCTCCAGTACACGCTTACACATGGCTACTTTAAAGGAAAGTTACTGTGGTAGACTTTCCCACAGACCACTAGGTGAAAGTACATGGCTAGATTGGGGCAGAAGCGGGGCCACCATGGAAGCGGTGGAATGTAAGCAGAAGAGCCTCATTGATCAGTTATGTAACTAAATGTGACGGGGCCATGGTGCGAACATTAAATGGGGCCCTTTCAAGGCTCATGCAATAAACCTTTTTCTGTTTTTCAACTACTTTGGATGAAACTAGACAACTAGAGACAAATGATTCTTCCTTGCTCTAAATGGTGCCAAGTAAGTACAAATATGATAAACTAGGTGGAGGAGCAATAATGATGAGGCACCCCTGATGCAGTCACACCTCCTGCACCTATAGTTACGTCTCTGTCATTGTTTAATGGAGCTCTGGCGTTTGGGTCTGTGGGACACTTTAAAGAGATTTTAAAGTCAAAAATAATACAAAAAAGGCAGTGCTTATCTCACATCTGCTCCCCCTTTATGTTTAAAAAATACTGTACTCATTAACAAGATCAGGTCCCACTGTCTGCATGCGCATAGTGATTCTTCTGGTACTGGTCCACCATTTGCAAGCAATGCCCCCTACTCACTGAGTAGGCATGCCAGGGGGTGTTCCCGCAGGACCCCTTCTGCAAAATGGGTAAGAGAGTCAAACAGAACTCCAGCTGGCCAGGGATGGTCAGTAATCCACGACTGGATACCCAGAAGAGGACTGTTGCAGCCAACCAATGAGATGGGTTTACCTTAGACTTTGGGGGTGTAAAAGGCACCCCTTTTTCACACTTTTGTTCCGATTCCATTTTTCGATATTCCCTACTTTCTCTATTATACCTCTATCCTTCCACCTTTTTTCTCACCTTTCCTGCATACCACTTTTATTTCATTTTTTTTCACTGTCTTTTTACCTTCCCCCTACCTTCCCTCCATCTGCCTTCATTGTTGTGAATGTAATTATGTGAATGTGTATGTTTTGCATCCTTCTGTGCACAGGACTACATTTAATCTAAGGCCAGCCCTGTGAATATATACACAAAGACGTGCTCCGTTTTCTCATATCAGACCAGTGACTTAGTGTAGGCTGGTTTCAAAGCAGCGCGATTGGGGAACGATCGCTCGTTGTCAGACAAGCTTCCCGCATTTGTTTATGAGATCTAGCCCATAGTAATCTATTGCCGTTTTCACGTTTGCTCTTCACATATGGGAGCAATCACATCGCTCTGCAAAAGCCTTGCCAGCAGCGTCCGGAGGGCGTAGCATTAGCAATTCGACTCCATGGGTGGGAAGCGCTAACTCCCTACACGTGCAGCGCAATCGCACTGGTGTTAAACCAGCTTTAAAGTCTATTTAGACTTTTGGTTTACTAAACATGTCTACATACAGACATGTGTCTGTAACATACACCAGTGCCCCCCCCGTCCCCCCCCCCCCCAAGCCACCACTTCTAGGATCCTGTCCTGTTTAACCTATCACCTTAAGTTCGGGTTATTCATTTAAATGAGGAATATGCCGGCAGGGAAAAAGTGGTGGATGTCTGCAGTTCTGGCTAGAGCAACCTGCTGAGATCATTGTGTCCTCTATCCTACACTAATAAACGCCAGTATGAACTTGTGGCCTTTCTTTATATATAATTAGAATTATGCCACTTATTTTAATAAATAATTTTGCACATTCTGCATCACCAAAGCATTTTTGCTGGTAGAAAAAAAGGGTTGAGGGACCAATAGTTGTCCTCTGATGTTACATGAATAGGCTTTCGGCTTTCTGTAAGGTGCACATATCACCATGTGTCAGCTATACCTACTAATCACTGCATTAAGCAGTGCCAAACAGTACACTTACGCTGATTGCCCTGGCTTTGTTAAAGACAATCTGGCAGTGCAAAGAGCAGTTATAATATACTAAGTCCATTAGCTCTGCAACAGTCAATTAGGTCAAGCAAACTAATTTCTTTTAATCCTTAATAAATATGCCAGTCAGCCACAAATTTTATGCAAGCAGTTTAGAGCTCCCTCAGCTGTTTAGATGTTCACAATTCAACCATATTTCAAGCAGTACCAAAGGTTGGCTAATATAGAATATACAATATATACAAACTGCAGTGGCTCTTTAAGAGCTGAGGGACATGACAGAGAGGGGCCGTGCTCGGGACCACTGAGGGGGCTAGGATTGGCTGAATTTGAAATATGGGTGTGGGGGTGTAATGTCCTGGCAAGGAGGTGCTATATAAGAGGTGGTAGGTTCTTTCGGCGCTGGACCTGGTGCTGGTGAGTATCCCCGTCCTCCCATCCTATGGTTATAATTTTACATAAATGAAAAAAATAAGGGCAAGGCAAATAGTGGGGGGTTAGAAGTGTGTGTTCTTAGATCAAGGGGAAAGGGATGTTTTATGAAAAATAGGGGGGTAGTAGCATATCGCCCTTGTCACAGCAGGCATTGATCTTATTGCAAGTTCAAGGTTGCTGGTTATGGTTAGTGCTCCTGAACATAAGGATGGTGGTTTGGAACAGGTTTTTTACTTCTACCTTTCACAGCTACGGCGGGAGGGGGGGTGTGACACCAGGCTTTGGTTAATAAGCAACAACTAATGGCTTATTGTGGTAAAGGCCAGTAGTCTCTTGAGCAGGATTGCGGCAGAAGGTGAAGTGTGTCTAAGAGCTAAGCATGGTTATTGCCCCTCAAATTGATGCATAAGGAATTACAGGTTAATGTAATTAAGTTAATGTACTTATGCTGTATAAAAGGTTGTAACTTGGAGTATGTTAATTTACTTTGGTCAAGCTGTGGACTATTTTGTAATAAATCATTTCCAGTCGAGTTGTATGTGTATTGTCTATAGGGAAAAACAGGGGAGAGCATGCTGGCCCTCGGGCAGTCATGGGTATATCTATAATGCGTGTATATCAGCAAGCTCGTTTGTTCCCAAAAACCCAATAGCAGGAACAGTAATAACGTAAGTTAAAAACGTTAGTATGCTAAACACACATGTTAACCCGTGAGTGTGTAAGGGACAGTGGGAGAGTTGAGAGAAGAAGAGCCTCTGGGGTCTGAAAATGGTGGCCACTGCTTGATCATTCAGGCTGATGTAAACCATTGAGGCAAAATAAAACTCACCTTTGAAGACGAGAAACCTGTGCCTACATCCAATGACCTGTTTCGGTAAGTCTTTTATTCAGTAAAAAGAAAAATAGGATGTGCTCATCCAGTCAATATAGCAGTCAAGAGGTGCTAGAGGGGTGTGACCACAC
Organism: Gastrophryne carolinensis; assembly: GCA_027917425.1. Taxonomy (NCBI): domain Eukaryota; kingdom Metazoa; phylum Chordata; class Amphibia; order Anura; family Microhylidae; genus Gastrophryne; species Gastrophryne carolinensis. The sequence goes on along the minus strand of CM051237.1, from coordinate 296,386,860 downwards.
ACCAAGCAACCAAACTTTTAAACTTTGTAATGTTAGGGACGGGGTACTAATTGGACGGCCTTGATGTGGCTACCTCGCTTTTACATTCATTGCAATCTAGGTTAACTAACAGTCCATGTTCTTAACAAGTGTTAGCTAGGTTTTTCAATAGTATGAGTGTGCAGAGGGTTAACTTTCTTTGTTGCTTGATGTGTGGTCACACCCCTCTAGCACCTCTTGACTGCTATATATTGACTGGATGAGCACATCCTATTTTTCTTTTTGCTGTTGCATCTGCTGGATTGTAGCTCTCCCAATGTAACAGGGAGTCCAATTGGCCTCTACCTAAAAACCCCCACTTTGAACTGTAACACTGTGCAGGCAAGTAAAGCATTTTTCATTGTGTGTGTGCAAGCAAGTTAAGTTATTGCAATGTCTTTAGACAGGCTGATTCATGTATTGCATTGCTTGTGCACACACAAGTAAAGGAGTAGCAATGTCTGCACAAACTTTTAAACTTAGTAATGTTAGGGACGGGGTACTAATTGGACGGCCTTGATGTGGCTACCTCGCTTCTGCATTCATTGCAATCTATGTTAACTAACAGTCCATGTTCTTAACAAGTGTTAGCTAGGTTTTTCAATAGTATGAGTGTGCAGAGGGTTAACTTTCTTTGATTCTTTCTTTGTTGGTAAGTCTTTGCTTACCTTTGCATGGCTAAATATAAACCCATGCTCTCAGATATGATATGAACTCAAAGATCTTTTTTATGCACACAAAAGACCCTTTCTCACAAATTTGTAAAAATCTGTGTTTGTGAGCTCTTCTCCTTTTCCAAGATAATCCCTCCACCTCACAAGTGTGGCATATCAAGATGCTGATTAGACAGCATAATTATTGCATAGGTGTGCCTTAGGATGGCCACGATAAAAGGCCAGTTTTATCAAACAGCTCAATGCAGCACATCCAGCATCTTCCCCTCCAAGATCATCTAAGACCAGCCACCTGGACTGCCAACATGACCAAAGAATTTCTGCACAAATTGTAGCTCATCTGCATGCTCGTCGCCATCACCCATTGAACATTTTGGTCAGCGCATATGACAGTGTGTTACAGTTCCTGCCAAAGTTCTGCAACTCCATGCAGTCATTGAAGATGGATGGACCAACATTCCACAGGTCACAATCAGCAACCACATCAACTATATGAAAGGAGATGTGTTGCACTGAGTGAGTTCATTGGTGGTCACCCCTAAACGAACTAATCTCTATCCCCCCAATACAGTAAAACAGCTTATTTTAGAGTTTCTAGGCAAAAATAGCCCCCTCCTCACCCATTCTATGGTGCCCATATGGGTATGTGCCATGCTGTGTCTTTTTCATAGAAGCAGGCAGTATCATCTCCACATGACTGAGCACTATGGGTGGACCTGACTCATCTGCAGATAACAGGATTGCTAGTATAAAGGCGCCCCCAATGGCCTTGGTGCTCTACCTCCCCTCACCTTGATCAAAAGCTGTATTTGTGTTGAATCATAAAGAAAAATCACACCAGATTACTTTAATAACAGTAATCCTTTTATGAGGCTATACATTGGGCATCTATGTTTTTGTCTTATTATTTCTTTTTACTCAGGCAAACCAGAGGGCAGTGTACCATATGAGTGAAACTGGCTGCATCACATATGGCAAAGGTCTCTCCCACCCTTGACTTATCATTTTCCTTCTACTCGGTGGAGCAGTGGGCCCCTCATCGTCAACGATTTCTGCCAGTCTCCTTTTGCTCTCCATTGGTCTGCGTCTTTACCATGCCCTCCAATATATAGATCAGCTTTTTTCTGAGCTGTCTCAGCTGACTAGATTCTATTGCATAGGATGCAGTTCTAGGGCTAGCTGACTAAGATATAATGCTGCCCCACAGCTCTATTCTGACACATTAGCACTAGCAGTATACTATATTGTATAGCTAGGGGGGTACATGCCCCGGGCGCAGCAGGTCCAGGGGTGCCAAAGAGGAACCTTTGGCACAGATGGGGGCCCCATTTCAAATCTTCGCCCTGGGTGCCAGAAAGCCAGAGAGGATCTTTAAAAAAAACAGTATGCAGAATAGGAAGCCATATTCAGGAGTATGCTTGTGTCTGGCTCTCCTAGGCTGCATTGTTGACTAACAAATAGAAATTGACATTCTAACAGAAGAAATTAGGTAGGACGGATTCAATTGTGAATCTCATCACCTTTTCCCACAGCAAATCAAAATCAGTTATTCCATCCTGTGCCTTCCTGCTTCTAAGACATGGCAGCAGCTGGGAATATAAATGCTGAATTCATCTACTTTGTACTTGCTTTAAACTGCTACCAAATATCTAACACTCTTTATTTCCCTCCTGCACTTAACTAGCTCCTATTCATTATAGATATTGATCTGCTATATCACACTCAACCCAGACACCAAACAAACAGATTGATCAGACAAAGAAAACAAAACAATTCGGATTTCTGTTGATGTGTTACTCCTGTTTCAGGCCTAAAGATTTGATTAGGTTGTTCTGAGGATACTCTAGGGCTGTCTAGAAATCAATAAGCCCTAATCTGGGTCATTTATCATTGGCATGAGTTCTAATATAATATATATATATATATATATATATATTATATTTTCTACAACACCAATACCCACAATGTTGGGACATGTAATGCAAAATGTAAAGAAAACAAGAATACAATAATTTGGAGATCTCATATAATATATATATATATATATATATATATATATATATTATTTACACCAGGACAGTCATTTGACTTGAAAAATTGACCCTTGAGCTATTTTCTTATTAGTTTCACTAAGGCCCTTATTTTCAAGGGATAGCGCCAGGTAGTGTCTCACTAGCGCCAGGTAGCGCCAGCTATCGGCAGCTACCGACTCCAGAACGCCAGGCAGCGAACACAATCACGCATTTATCACGCTAAATGAGGCTAGCGCCGGCGAGAGCGTCAGCTAGCGCGGGATTCATCATGCTGCAGACTTCAGCGAACAGCGCCGCTGCTAATCCCATCACAGCGCCAGGTATGACCTCTCGCTACCTGCCGCTCTCCAATGCATTTCAATCTTTAAATATTCATAATAAATTGATATTAATGTTTTTTTGTTTTTTTTGGTTTTTTTTTAAATGTCAAAAATTCGGTGACCACTTCTGCAATGTTATATCTTTTTTTTAAGGTCAAAAAAAAAAAAAAAATTTGTGCAGAATTGATATTACAGGTCTGATATTAATGTATTCATATTACAAAATGTTTTTAAAAACGTGTTTATTATTTTTTTCCAAAAATAAGGTTGTTTGGGGGTTAAAAAACTACTTTTAACACATCGCCGCCAGCGCACTGGGGTTTAAACAAGCATTTTACAGCGCGAGAACTTTTTGAGCGTGATTTGTTAATGAATATGCTGGGAGCCGTTCGCTATGGCCATTCGTTGTCATGCGCTCCCATACAGCGCGGAACCTGTCAAATAGCGACTCCTAACCCCGTATTCAACATTACCGCACACCGACTGAGTCGCTGTCAACAACCGAACAACGGCCAAGCATAGCGAATACTAGCCGGCGCTGTGAAAATCACGCTACTGTCGCTCATCTGTCGCTACCTGGCGCTATTAATAAATCGGCCTCTTAGACTCTGATCAAACCTGTCCAGATGCCCTTTGCGGCAGGTGTTTAAGGTTTGCCGTAGGGGTTTGTGTTTTGCAACTTAAAAAGAATCAGATTGACATTTGTTTGCATGAATGTTTGTTTTGTATCTGTGATAGTAAAAATAATGACTTGGGGTTCCACCCCACAGCAGGCATAGAGGGTGGGTTCCCCACGGCTTGGAGGCTCAACCATACTCTTCAGCAAAGGTCTGGTGCCTTACCAGGGGTTCCGGCAGGGGTGGGATTCAAATATATTAACAATAGGTTCCCTATACCTAAGGTCTCCAGGAAGTGCTGTGGCACAAATTATAATATTTCTTACTATCTATCTAATTAGCTTTCTATCTTCCTACTTATCTAATAATCTTCATTCCTTGCATCTGTTCTTATCTATCCATCTGTGTACCCAAAAAAATCATAGATTAAACTGTACCCTGAGAAATCACAGAATACAATGTACCCAGAGGAATCACAGAACAAACTGTACCCTGAATAAACCACAGATTATACTGTACTCAGAACAAAAACACAGAATAAGCTGTACTTAAGAGATATCACAGGATAAACTGTACCTAGAGATATCACAGGATAAACTGTAACCAGGGAAATAACAGAATAAACTGTAAACCGAGAAATCACAGAATAAACTGTACCCAGATAAATCAATTCCAAGACCACACTGCTACACACTTTTTTACTGTGTGTCAAACGGTTCTTGGTTAGATCACTGTCACTGGATTACATGGGTGCTATAAGCTCTTTGGTCCTAATACAAGAAAAGACCTCACAATTAATATTATAAGCAGATCTATCCAGAACCCACAATGGCCACCAGACTACCACCCAAATCCCATAATAAATAGGCAGAGTGTCAGCAGGCCTCCCTGCTCTAGAGTACAATTATTAAGCAAAGGGTACCCCCAGCTCCCATAGAAAAGGCACTGGGCCTTTAAAGGGGTTACTTAGGTGAAAAAGTTTGCTAGGCTGGTCTGTTCACATGCTGTGCAAGATCATCTAGCACCTGATTAGCGGCTGGCAGTCAGGTTGGACTGTGACTGTGGACTAGGACTGTGAGAGTGGTGCACAGCGATACGGCAGTGAGATAAGAATGAATGGGGTTTCATATTGCAGAGCATTCCAAATAGACTTTAGGCCCCGAGGATGATCACCACTGTACCGGCCCTGGCCAATTCAGGATGCCCCACTGTGTGACCAGATCGCCTACAAATCTTACCTTTCGGCTCCATATCCGGCATCCTTGCAGCTGTGTATGCTCCCATGCCCAGCCATTCAGATGGGTGGGCGGGAGTGCCACTCAGGTTCTCACACTGAATGTTTGGGACGTCACCCAGCAGTGCACCTCACAGAATTAGCTGTCTGGCTCTGCACTGGCAAAACAGTTTTCTGCAAGGAGGATGGAGGCTAGGGGACCTGGAAAGGTGACATGGGGGCTCAGGAGGACATAACACTGTGCCAGCAAGAGGAAGAAGCGGTGGATGTCAAAAACTGAGCAGCCACACATTTTAATAGCTAAAAATGGACAACACACTTTATAGGCCTGCTCTGCAGTAGCAAAGTGGGGTGGTAGCAGCTGTTCGCACTGGTTCCACTATAGACTTCACATTTGGATTGCAGGAAATGGTGTGAACCAGCTGAATCCCACCCCTGGGTGCTGGTTTCCATCACCTATGGCTTTCACTGAGAATTTCCTCGCCAAAGCTATACAAGGAAGAATCCCAGAGAAGGCACGCCCTGTGGTATAAATGTCCCGCCCTGCAGCGGAGGGCACTCATTGCCGGGAGGGATACCAGATTGTAAGTAAGGATGATCCTTCTGGAGTCCAAATGCTGGCAGAGTTGTAATGTTGAGAGAAGGGGGCTTCAAGAGAAGGAGGCCCCTGGAGCAGCTTAACTGCCGGAGGATGGTATTTGACTCTGAGTGAAGACGACAAAGATGAGAGCATAGTTTAATGTAAGTTAATTAAAGGACCTAATAAAAAAGTGTGGTCTGTTGTTAAAGGAGGACTATCTTAAAATTGTTTAATAATAAAAAACATGTCGGCTAATGAGAGGAGGGGTGACTCCTACACCTGCACTGAAAAAAACTCCCGCCAAGCTTGTGGTTTATTCCTTTATGGTACGAATAAAATCCCGGGGGGATGACAGTTTCAATGTATCATGCATAACAGAGGCCCTCAGCCCTGATTTCCTTTCCTTTCCATTAAAATAAAAAAATCAAGCCTGGCTGGATATTTTTTGAACCCAGGTGTATAAGTGATCCTCCCGACATCCAGCATATTTATATGGATTTTTATCATAGGGTCATTTTTTGCGATAGTCTTTAACTACAGTATCTTATTCTACTTGTAAACTGGACCCATACACTATTTCAAAGGGTAGTGTCAGGAACCGCTTACCTGATCCCCGTTCCAGCGACGTCTCCAGGCGGCCAGCTGCAGCTGTCACTGTGCGGCGGCCGCGCCGGGCGGCGGCGGCTCGAGCAGCGTCGGCTCGAGCGGCGCCCAGCTCAGCCACGCCCCCCGCTTCCTCCTCCAGTAGACGTGCTCGCGCGCCCGCGAGCACGTGTCTGTTATGCCCTCCGGCGGCGCTGTGCTGCGCGCACCCGCCGGAGGATCAATTAAAAGGTTAATGAATCCTAGGGGATTGAGGGCTTCGCCCTCTTCTGCTCTGCAGCCAATTACCCTTGGAATCCTATGTGCTCCAATCAGTACACTGCTTCCCTCAGACCTGTCCCTATAAAGGCAATTCCCTCTCAGTTGTGAATTGCCTGTGATAGCGCTCAGAACCCTGTGTTACCTACTCCTGTGAAGTCTAGCCTGTTGCCGATTTGATTGTACGACCACTCTCGATCCTGAATCCTTGTTGCCGACCTCTGCCTGTATTGACGCCTCTCGATCCTGATTCCTTGTTGCCGACCTTTGCCTGAACTGACGCTTCTAGATCTTGATCCCCAGTTGCTGACCTCTGCCTGAACCCCGACTACGTCTTGCCTGACCCCTGGTGCCGCTACGATCTCTGCCTTCCCGTTATCGACCTATTGCCTGTCTCTGGACTTCCGTCACTCACGCTCTTGCTATTGGTTCTCCAGTCCTCCCACATATAAGCTTACATCCTTTGAGCCATTAAGTCCTGGGGGCAACCGATCCCGGGTAGGCGTATCTTGCGTCCCGGCAAGCGGGGGCTCCTACAGGTGAAGCTGGCTGTGGAGATTGGGGGTTGCGAGCTCATTAAGAGGGCTGGAGTTACCCCGAGCGTGACATTATCACAGGCCCAAAAATGGATGACCTGGTACAGCAGGTGCAAGCTATGGCCACAGCGATCAACCAACTCGCTCAAAGAGTGGCCACTCAGGAATCTCGTCAAGTGCCAACTTCCTCTGTACCACCTCATTTCTCCGAACCTAAGATTCCACTGCCTGAGAAATTTTTTGGAGAACAAGCAAAATTTTCCAATTTCAAGAATGCCTGCGAACTATATTTTAAGTTAAGACCTATCTCCTCTGGCACAGAGGTCCAACGAGTAGGCCTAGTCATTTCCTTGCTTCAAGGAGACCCACAGTCCTGGGCCTTTAGTTTACCGTCCCATGACATTGCTCTACGATCAGTGACTGCCTTCTTCAATGCTATGGGTGTTTTATACGCCGATCCAGATATACAGTCTACCGCAGAGAATAGGCTTCGGGCCTTAAAACAAGGACGGAATTCGGCTGAAGACTACTGTGCTGAATTCCGCCGCTGGGCTATCGAAGCTAGGTGGAACGATCCAGCTTTGTGTAGTCAGTTCAGGGTGGGACTGTCGGATAGCATCAAGGATGCCTTAGTCAATTTTCCCCCGCCAGCGGACCTAGATCAATTAATGCAGGTCTCCATTAAAATAGACCGACGTCTTAGAGAAAGGGCCAGGGAGAGAGTCGGGGCTCCCACGTCCTTCAGACCAGTCCAGAGTCATAGATCCCTGGTTCCCCGTGGAGAAAATACATCATCATCTTCCCAGGAAGAACCTATGCAATTAGGGAGAACCCGCTTATCCCAAGAGGAGAAACAGCGTAGGCGATCCGAGGGGTTATGCCTGTATTGCGGGAATTCTGGTCATTTTGCAGGGTCCTGTCCCAACAAGGGGAAACCGGCGGAAAACTTCCGCACCCAGACCAGGTAGAGAGTACTGAGTCAGTTTGTAACTCTCGCTAGAATAAGATGCTTGTACCTATTGATTTGTTTTGGGGGTCCTCTAAGCAGACAGTTTCCGCCTTCATAGACAGTGGTGCGGCTGGAAACTTTTTGGACAGGAGCATGATCTCCACCTTAGGGATCCCTGTAGTTCCTCTTGAAAGATCCCTACAAGTTTTAGCTATCAATGGGAAGGCAATCCAGGGAGGTCGAATAAATAGACCCCACCTCTCAGACTAATTGTCGGCTCTTCTCACTCTGAATTCTTAGAATTCTTTATTTTTGATTGTCCGGAAACTCCGGTGGTTTTGGGATACCCCTGGTTGCAACTCCATAACCCGGTGTTAGATTGGCGGGCAGGGGAGTTGGTCAAGTGGAGTGACCACTGTAAAGGTCACTGTTTTAATACAGGCCTCAGAAGCGTTCAAGTCTTACCACAGGAATTACCTCAGCCATACGCTGATTGGATCAATGTATTCTCTGAACGCTCTGCTGATACTCTTCCTCCACATCGGTCCTATGACTGCCCCATTGACTTGCTGCCTGGCACTATTCCCCCGAGGGGAAAGATCTATAACCTTACCCTGCCCGAGGAGCAAGCAATGAGGGAGTATATTACCGAAAATCTTAGGAAAGGATTTATCCGTCCCTCTACCTCGCCTGCTGGGGCCGGGTTCTTTTTTGTAGAGAAAAAAGATGGTGGCTTGAGACCGTGCATAGATTATCGAGCCTTGAATAAGATCACTGTAAAAAAACGATACCCCTTACCCTTGATTGGGGATCTGTTCAATCAAGTCACAGGAGCTCAAATTTTCTCCAAATTGGATTTGAGAGGGGCTTACAATCTGATTCGCATCCGACAGGGGGACGAGTGGAAAACTGCATTTAATGTGAAGGATGGGCACATATGAGTACCTGGTCATGCCCTTCGGTCTTTGTAATGCACCAGCCGTTTTCCAAGATTTTGTTAATGATATATTCAGGGAATATCTCGGTAGATTTGTAGTCATCTACTTGGATGATATTCTCATTTTTTCTAATTCTTTACCGGAGCACAGACACCATGTTAAGTTGGTGCTACAAAAATTAAGAGAGAACAACTTATTTGCTAAACTGTCTAAGTGTGTGTTTGAAGTCACTACAGTTCCCTTCCTAGGGTATGTTATTACCAACCAGGGTTTGGAGATGGACGCGGGGAAGGTTTCAGCAGTTCAGGATTGGGTCCAACCCAAAACTTTAAAGGAATTGCAACGTTTTCTAGGTTTTGCAAATTTTTATCGGCGTTTCATAAAAGGCTTTTCCCATGTTGTTGCACCCCTTACCAACCTTACCCACAAGGGGGCTTTTATTGCTAACTGGTCCCCCTCTGCCTGTGAGGCCTTTCTAACCTTGAAACGGGCCTTTACTTCAGCACCTGTGTTAGTTCATCCAGATGTTCATAAAGCCTTCGTTATAGAAGTAGATGCTTCTGAGCTGGGAGTGGGTGCAGTTTTGTCACAATATTCTGGTAACCCTGAGCGTCTCCATCCATGCGCTTATTTTTCGCGTAAATTCAGTACCGCGGAACAAAATTATGATGTTGGCAATAGGGAACTATTAGCTATTAAACTGGCATTTGATGAATGGCGACACTGGTTGGAGGGTTCTTTACATCCTATAACTGTGTATACCGATCATAAAAATCTCGAATACATAGGTTCTGCCAAGAGACTGAACACTCGTCAGGCACGTTGGGCATTATTCTTCTCGCGCTTCAATTTTATTATTACTTTCAAGCCGGGTGTAAAAAATACTAAAGCTGATGCTCTATCTCGCATGTTCGGTGAATGTAAGGATCGGGGTGATTCTGGTGAACCAATTTTACCCACAGGTTGTGTGGTGGGGGCGTTACTTCCTGATCTCTCCAATACCTTGGCGCCGTTTCAAGATGAATCTCCTAGTGATGTACCCTTGGGGTGCCAGTTTGTTCCGCCGCACCTGCGTTCGGATGTAATTCGCGAATTTCACGATGCCAAAACTGCTGGTCATTTGGGTAACCATAAGACGTTTATGCTTGCCCGTCGTCATGTATGGTGGCCTACCATGAGACGCGATATCACTGCCTTTATCGACGCTTGTGCTATTTGTGCTCGAAGTAAAGGCGTTCACAAGGCTCCTAGTGGCAGTTTGGTTCCTCTTGAAATTCCTGCTGAGCCATGGACCCATATTTCTATGGATTTTATTGTAAATTTGCCTCTCTCACATGGTAATACTGTCATTTGGGTGGTCGTAGATCGTTTCAGTAAGATGGCACATTTCGTTCCTTTGGCCAAACTTCCTTCTGCACCTGAGCTTTCGCAGCTGTTTACTTCGCATATTTTTCGTATCCATGGTATTCCGTCCAATATAGTCTCTGATCGGGGTGTTCAATTTACTTCCCATTTTTGGAAACACTTCTGTTCGCGGTTGGGAATACAGATCTCTCTTTCTTCTGCCTACCATCCCCAGACTAATGGGCAGACGGAAAGAACTAATCAAACTTTGGAACAATACTTAAGGTGTTATGTTTCTGATGCCCAAGAACAATGGGCGGAATTTATTGATTTCGCTGAATTTGCTTACAATAACGCGCCTAGTGAGAGTACCAAGGTATCTCCTTTTTATTGTAACTTAGGGAAAAATCCTAGAGCTTCTTCCCTTTCAGGGTCACCTTCCAATCTGCCGGTGTTGGAGGAGTGGCTTCAAGAACGGAAGAATATCTGGACACACGTTCAGGAGATTCTTAAGACCACTGGTTTGAGGTATAAGAAATTTGCCGACCGCCGCAGATCACAGGAACCTACTCTTCGAGTAGGCGATCTAGTTTGGGTCTCCACTAAAAATATTGCGCTCCGTCAGCCATCTAGCAAATTAGGTCCAAAATTTATTGGTCCTTTTCCAATCGTCAAGAAGTTGAATAATGTGTCTTTTAAAGTTCAACTCCCGCCGACTATGAAAATACCTAATTCCTTTCACGTTTCACTGTTAAAACCGGCGAAGAATGCTCCTCTTGCTGGTCCTGCACCAATTCTTCTCAATAATGAGCCCGAGTATGAAGTGAATAAGATCTTGGATTCACGTAAAGTGCGTAATTCTTTACAGTATTTGGTGGATTGGGTTGGCTATGGTCCGGAGGAAAGATGCTGGGTGGCAGCGAGGAATGTTCATGCCAAGGCTCCATCGTGACAATCCAGGGAAGCCGGGTGAGGGTCCGGAGGCCCCTCGTGAAGGGGGGGGTAGTGTCAGGAACCGCTTACCTGATCCCCGTTCCAGCGACGTCTCCAGGCGGCCAGCTGCAGCTGTCACTGTGCGGCGGCCGCGCCGGGCGGCGTCGGCTCGAGCGGCGCCCAGCTCAGCCACGCCCCCCGATTCCTCCTCCAGTAGACGTGCTCGCGCGCGGCCGCGAGCACGTGTCTGTTATGCCCTCCGGCGGCGCTGTGCTGCGCGCACCCGCCGGAGGATCAATTAAAAGGTTAATGAATCCTAGGGGATTGAGGGCTTCGCCCTCTTCTGCTCTGCAGCCAATTACCCTTGGAATCCTATGTGCTCCAATCAGTACACTGCTTCCCTCAGACCTGTCCCTATAAAGGCAATTCCCTCTCAGTTGTGAATTGCCTGTGATAGCGCTCAGAACCCTGTGTTACCTACTCCTGTGAAGTCTAGCCTGTTGCCGATTTGATTGTACGACCACTCTCGATCCTGAATCCTTGTTGCCGACCTGTGCCTGTATTGACGCCTCTCGATCCTGATTCCTTGTTGCCGACCTTTGCCTGAACTGACGCTTCTAGATCCTGATCCCCAGTTGCTGACCTCTGCCTGAACCCCGACTACGTCTTGCCTGACCCCTGGTGCCGCTACGATCTCTGCCTTCCCGTTATCGACCTATTGCCTGTCTCTGGACTTCCGTCACTCACGCTCTTGCTATTGGTTCTCCAGTCCTCCCACATATAAGCTTACATCCTTTGAGCCATTAAGTCCTGGGGGCAACCGATCCCGGGTAGGCGTATCTTGCGTCCCGGCAAGTGGGGGCTCCTACAGGTGAAGCTGGCTGTGGAGATTGGGGGTTGCGAGCTCATTAAGAGGGCTGGAGTTACCCCGAGCGTGACAGGTAGGGTTGACAAGTTACGTTCTGGCAGGAGGTGACTTGCCCTTAGCCCCCACCTGATTCCCTGCGCCCTCACCGGCAAGGGGGGTGCAAAAGACCTGGTGCCTTTCAGCACAGGCCAGGTGTTCTTCCAGGGGTGCTCCTGGCCTGAGGTTGTGGCATGGACGTAAGATGCATGACTTTTTGCGACCACCTTTCCATGCCCTGTGCCACACCAGAGAGGTGTGAAAGGGGCCATAGAGAAGCCAACGTGACCTTACATTTCCAGCCTATTATTAACGCTGTCCCAACTTATTTGACAGGTGTTGGTATAAACAGGTTCTAAATAAGGTGATGCTTAAATTTCAACTCCTAATATCTGTTCTGTGGTGAATAAAATATGATTAAATCCGATTTCCAAATTATTGTATTCTTGATTTCTTTACATTTTACACAGTGTCCCAACTTTTTCAGTATAGCACCCATTACCTAGTTCTAGTTATTAATGTAGGAACATTAGATAGTTAGGCGGGAAATATACATATTTCTGAGCTGTTGTAATGAACTACAAGCTTTTATTGACCACATAGGGTTAAGTGAAATACCTAAAACCAAATGCATTGTTAATGTCTCAATGTCAAGCATTTCAATGTGCTCATCTTAACACTGTTTTGACATTGTAGTCAATGCTTTAGAAACGTTGCATATGTAGCAGTGCGCTTCCTATGTCACCATCACAAGTTGATCTAGACAACAAAATTCATGTTTTGACATGTTCCTGGGTCAATTATGCATAGAATTTCATATTCTTCAGGCTTTATGTGTGAATTTGTCAAGAAGTGTGAACATCTTGCACTATAAGGAAAGTTATTCTCAAGTTATTCTGTTATCTAATTTGCCTATGAACTTGGATGAAATCAATTGCTGCCTCCAGGCTTTCTCCTTCACAACAACTTAGAGGCTGAATTTAGACTAGCGCCATGCATTCCCATTTGTGCGTCTATGTAGCACTGCAAGTGGGTGTCTGGTGTTATAAGGTAGCTTTGGCGCTGGACAAGTGACGCTGTAGTATCCTGTCCAGCAATGTGGAGGGCGCTGTAGAAGCATTCTCCCTGAATCAATGCATATGTAGTGCCCAGAGGAAAAGCTGGCCAGAGCAAAGCCACATATAACAACAGGACAACGCTGCAGCAAACGATAGGTAGCACCAGTTAAGCGCGTCTGACGCTCGGAGCTTAAGCCCATATATAATAAAATCAAACACAAAACCAGCGCCAGCGCTCTAAAACTGGGCGCTCTAGCATCGAGTGCCGGACGCTATATGAAAAAAGTCTGTTTCTGAACACATATACACCAGCACCAGAGCGAAAACACATGGAATGACATTGTTTTAACACTGTAACACTGACACTGCAATGGCAGACCTGCACATACAATTCTGCATAAAAAAATCAAAATATAACAATATAAGTTTTTGGTTGCTTGGCAGAAGAGACCACACAATAATTGAGAAAAATAATTAACTAAAACGCTGTTTATACACAAGCAAAAAAACACAGTTGAAATGAATAGGATAACGCTGCGGAGAAACAGGTGCTACTGAACATAGATCACCGGCGCTTAACACTGAGCCACCGCTAGTGATACATGTGACGCTACATGATACTATTAGAGGTGCTCACCAGTTTGACTTTCATACATATGGTTTTCACATATTGCATCCGGTATTCACACGACACTACGTGGCATTAGCATTATTTAAATAACTCCCCTAAACTTCCTCCGGCTTTCTGGACCAGCACATACTGCAGTCATACTGCAGCATGGTCCCAGGTATAACCTGGCATTGCCAGGGCATTATAGCAGCCTAAGGGTCCATGTAGCATTTCAGGACTTAATTATTTAAACTTGACTTAATTATTTTGTCAACTGCTAGAGCACACCGCACAGACATTGTAATTTTGTAGTGTGTTTCCAAACTTTCAAAAATGCATATCTATGTATGTCTATGGCAGATAAGAGAGATTTCAGGTTGATTATACAGGTATAGGTTTGGCAAGTCCAGTGGGTCCAGTGACTTGCTCATTCTAAATAACTTTTGAAACCTATTTTATTAGCTAGAGTCAGAAATTCACTACAACCTCTACAACATACCCTGAAACATGTTTTCATTCTAGGAATTCTCTTTGAACCTTATCAGTTATATGATGCTACTCTACCATGGTTCCTCAAATATTCTATAAGATTTGTCAGATACAAATCCAAACTGTATATTGCTTTCTAACCGGCATAAAAGGTTCACGGGGGAGGTGCAACACTGTACTTACATCTACACAGGTAATTTGACAGTAATGATTAGTTTTCATGTACATATGCATATGCAAACGTATACAATTAAGACCACTGTTTTATAATTAGAAGCAGGGTGTTAGATAGGAGTACTATGAAATTTCCTATGATAAAATCTATTCCACTTTATAACCAAAATGTTATACACATGGTACTTACAATTACCAAAATGTCAGTTTTGTGTTTCCCATATATAAAATAATATGATTTACGGGATGCCGAGATCTAGTCCTGCACCCCAGCTACATGGTGCAGAGGATGCAGCTAGTCTGCTGCTGTGAATTCTGCAACGTGTTCTATTCCATGTGACAGCAACAAAAGCGGGGGGGGGGGGACTATTGCTTTTAAAATGGTGGAAGAGCTTCTGTGAAATCCCCACACATGATAATCCAATCTCATATATGTAAAAGTTCAGCAGCCGGTGTCAGAGGAAGCTACTGTGGGGGAAAAAGGTGAGTATAGTTGTTTTTTTATTTCATTTATAACAGCAAGTGCCCTATTGGGTTTGAGGGGCAGGTTTGAACAGAACTGTGAAAATGTCTCCGTCACTGATGAAACACAGAAGGGTCAGTATTTCACCTAATTTCAGGCTTCCTGGGTCTGTATACTTGGAATGATACTTTACCATGGGTCTGGTGGAGGCTGCATGTGAATCCCTCATTCTTCTATATAGAGAGCCTAAATAAATATCTAAACTGCACATGCACGTATGACACATAGTTGAATATATAAATACCCTATTAAATATTACACAAAAGTACAATCTATGTGAAACAATAATACTTTCTGTGTTTCTTTTTCTTACTTTTACTCCTTGTGAACTGGTAAGAGGTCACCTGCCAGCATGTTGGTGGGTAGCTTGCTAATACCCCAGCCCAATTACCCACACTCCCGCTGGGCTCAGGGGTGCAGAATAGCCTAGAGGCCTGATGCTCCACCAGGGGTAAGAAATGATGCATTCACGCATTGAAATGTAATGTTTCGTGGATTATTTTTTTTCTGATACCAATTCACTAATATATTTTTTTGCTGTTTCTTTCAGAATTGATTGAATGCACAGTGTGACATACACTGGAGCAATAAAGGCAGTCATATGCTCCACATCACATTGGCTAATGCATGGAAAACATGGACGATGGGTATAAAAAGTGTCTGTATCTGTGTAACACTGAGGCACAGAGCTCTCCCATGATGACGGTGGAAGCATGTGTAATTAAAGTGGACCAACACCCAGGATTTTGACTATCCTGGGTTTTGGTCCACTTCGGTGGGGCACCCCGATCGGGGGTGCCCCGCTGTGTGAAACCCCCCAGAACGCCCGTAAACACTCACCTCAGAGCCGCTGTGGTATGCACGTACAAGCGGCGTCCAACCACAGTGGCTCTGAGCGCTGGAGGCCGCGCCGGCCGTTTGTGCGCGCCCTGCTAGAGGGAAGCATGAGACGCAGCCGCGGCCCGTGCATGCACGGGGTTGAGGTAAGGTTTGTGGGTGTCCTGGGGTGTTTCACCCCGTGGGACATCCCGATTTCGGATGCCCCGCGGGGAGGGATCTGATCGGCCCGGGAATCTATAAGATCCCCCCTGGGTGTTGGTCCACTTTAAACCCAAAACAACCTGGGAGATAGGAACAGCAGCCTGAGAGCCACAACAGTCATTTTGGCTGGAGGTCCACTTTAAAGTGTTTTTGCAGTCTCGCCCTCTCCCCAGCTGAATGTAACGCTTACCTTCTGCCCTTGTACACAGCACTGCTCTTCAGCTTGTAAACATTGCAGTAGACTGGATATGGACATCTAATTCCTGGTCAAACAGCTACTCCCCTCACATTCATTCCCCAATCAGCTTAGAACAGCAGGGATGGAGTTGTCAATAGGCTCCGCCTTCTCCCGTGTAGCCTGCCACTCTCCCTTCCTGGCTCCATTCATCACACTTTCCCCCTTATGCCCGTCCCCTTCCCCTGTGAAGCCGCCTCCACCTCCTCAGCTTTAGTGTTCGCCAGCGGGGCTGCTTGTAAAGGTAATGCAGCACATGCAACATGATGGTGGCCACCTCCAGCCCTGCTCTCAGCTGTCTCCGCTCTGTGCTGCCTCCTCAGCACCTTTGTGGCATGTGCCGAGGGGGCAGCACAGAGCGGAGACACTGGAGGCAGCCATCATGCTGGATGTGCTGCAGATGTTTCCCCACTGCTGCCCCCTATACCCTCCGGCGAGTACAGCTGTTGCTGCTATGGCCCCCCTCCTCTCCTGTGTGTCATCCCCCCAGTGAGTACTGCTACTGTGGCCCCCCTCCTGTCTCAATCCCAAACTGATAGCCCCTCCTCCTTCTCCCAGGGAGTGCTGTGACCCCCCTCCTCCCCCAGTGAGTGTTGCTGCTGCGGCTCCCCTCCTCCCCCATAAGGGCCATCCCCTCACTGATGCCCCCCTCCTCCCTTGCCGAGTACAGCCGCTGCTGCTGTGCCCCCCTCCTCCCCATATTTAATCCCCGCACTGATGCCCCCTCCCAGCAAATACTGCCCACTGTGCGTGTGAGAGTGCGGGCATGTGCATATGAGTGTGTGCATGTGCGTATGGGAGTGCATACGTGTGGGAGTGCATGAATGTGCATGGGAGCACGTGAATGTTTATGGGAGTATGTATGCATGTGGGAGTGTGGCACCAAGCGGGGAAAGCAAGAGCAGCACTGGAGGAAGCCATCATGCTGGATATGCTTCAGAAATTTCCCCACTGCTGTCCCCTCATTTCCCCAGTGAGTACAGCCACTGCTGCTGCAGCCCCCCTCCTCCCCCATGAGTCATCCCCGCTCTGATGCCCCCTCCCCCCCAACGAGTGCTACTGCTGCGGCTCCCTCCTCCTCTTGTATGATCCCCACACTGATGCCCCCCTCCTTCTCCCAGCGAATGCTGTGACCCCCCCTCCTCCCTGTGTCATCCCCACACTGATGCCCCCCAGTGACTGCTGCTACTGTGACCCCCCTCCTCCCCTGTGTGTGCCATCCCCACACTGATGCTCCCCTCCTCCGTTGTGAGTGCAGTCGCTCCTGCTGAGCCCCCCTCCCCCAGTGTCAGCCACACACCGATGCCCCCTGCCAGCAAGTTCTACCCGCCATGTGTGTGAGAGTTTGTGCCTGTGCATGGGAGTACATTTGGGAGAGCATGCATGCACTTTGGGAGGGCGTGCATGCACATTTGGGAGTGCGCACATGCATTTTAGGAGTGCCCACATGAATATTTGGGGGTGCATGCATGTGTTTGGGAGTGTGGCCATGTGCATTTGTAACGTGTTTGGAAGTGCTGATCTAGGCTCCAATGTCAACTAGCAACCGGGGGAGAGGGGGGAAGCACAGCCAGGGTGTCCGAAGCAATTTCTGGGAATCTTACAGACCCCGTCCGTTCTGCCGATTACTATGCAGCATCACCGATCCAAGGCCACCGCCCACTTTTTTCAGGAGGTAAATCATGAGGTGAGCCTGTAAACCTTGATATCTTGGCCATTTCTTTTTCAATTTAAAACCGGAAAACATTTTAGGACAATGGCAAACATAGCCTGACGCAATGGTGTAACAATTACCTTTGCCTGCAGTAAGTATACAACATGCCCTAAAGAAGGTAATAGAGCAATGTATGAGGTCAGGACTGCACAGTGTAAGAGAACAGGTAGCTTTCACTGTCTACATGCAGGAAGATAATAACAGGTGATCAGAGGCAGCAATGTCTCAGGGGCCAATTGCTGCTCATCCTCTAGATTTATAAAATGTGTGCTTATATGGCATTATATGAAGAAAGCACAATCTGTCTCTGTCAGACACAGTATTCTTTTGTAGTCTATATGTATATTTTCCCACCTCAGACCTTGTGGAGCACAGATTGATCACTTTTTTAAATGTATTAAGGTACTTCCTTCTGTAGGTTCTGGCCATTGCAGCCAGGCTGCATTGTAGCAGAGAGCCACCTCTCTCTAACCTTTATAGACCGCCCGCATGCACATTTCCTGCTGAGGGTTCAGTAAAGAAATCAGAACCATGTTCAGGCGAGGGCCATTTATTGTATAATGCAGAGCAAAGCAGCATGGCTGTAAGTGATTTACAGTGCTTTCTGCTATTAGATCTGCGTACTGGTGGGGGGTGATATACTGTGAACAGCCAGCACATGTATGACAAGTGGAGATGTGAGTGTCACATTCACAGATGTGTGAATTAGGTGAAGGGGGTGTCCTAGCTACAAGTAGACTCAGAGGCACCATAGAGAGGCAATTTTTTTTACCTGGTGCCTGATAGATCCCTTTAAGGCCCTTTATACATTGTGCCATTTCCACCAGTGAAGCTAGGTGGGCTGGAAGTGGTGGCAACTGCAGGAGCAGGCATTGGTGGAGGAAGGAGCTGCAGAAGAGAACACATGGGCAAGAAGACCTGCAGTGGAAGTGAGAACCAGCATGGTCCTTTGTTCTGGTGCTTGCAGTAGCGATCTATTCGGGGTTCTCCAGCCCTGAGCTGACATGTGTAAGGACCCCAAGAAGGTGGCTGCAGCAGACGCTGGACCGGAGGACAGATGACAGGGGCAGGGGACCAGCCTGATGGACTAAAAGGTGACGCTGCACCACAAAGCACCACAGATCAGTGCAATATGCGCTTTACCTGTGGTGCCCATGGACTTTCTATGGGCTGTGTTGCGACTCCACTCCGGGCAAAACACAGCCCATTTACTTTAACGGGCTGTGTATTTTTGCCGTTTGTGACACATTGGGGTATTTCAAAGTCAATGGGACACTGATGTCTAGGTGTAAAAGGGGCCTAAGGTTTAAGGACAAAGCATAAAAATGTAAATATTTGCTTAGAAATGTCCTTTAAAGTGGAACAAATCCTAAAAGATACCAGGGCCAGCCTCTGGCCTGGAATCTTTATGATTTTGGTGTAAACCCCCCCCCCCCCCCTAGGGCGCCGCAAACCAAACCTGCTTCATGGCTCCCTCACTGATGTAAACATGAGGTGGTAGCATCACCACATCTTTGAGCTATGCACACGCTCCCACCCCCAGCAATTCAAATAGGTTGGGGAACGCGCACTGCTGGGGAGAGCCCAAATGACATATGCATGGAAAATGTCTCTGATTGGACGAGAGCCTATGCTCCGTTGGACCGAGGAGAGGTAAGTTTTACTGAGCGGACTGGGGGGTTTCACGGAGAGGGGGCATGCCGGGGGTCAAGGAACAAAAACTGGGATAGTCAAAATCCCTGATTTTGTTCCGCTTTAACTATTCATCATTACTGTAAATTCCTTGAATACATACTCACGTTTAGTGCATATCCCAGTGTGATTGTAGAGGGAGATTTGGTTTGTTAAGTTCTTCAGTTCTCCTGAGACCAGCAATAGGGGAGCAGTGGAGAGCTATTGTTGGCATTTTACAGTGTATTGGTGAATTATATATTTTTTCACCTTCCATTTTAGGATCTTATCTCTATTTGGATTATAGGTTGAGTGTATCTCTGATGGAAGCTTTACACATGCTGCTGAAGTGAAGTACTTGGCTGATATTTACATTTGTCAAATAGAAACCACACTCCACTGTGGCTCCACTTAACACAGTGTGGGAGGGTAGCATTAGGTGACGGCCTCTCTCAAGGTCTAACCAAGAAAAAAACTGGAATCCAGCTTATACGTCCGCAAACAAACAGTACTAGTCTGCAGTTTAAAGTGATACTGCAGGCAAAGGTAATTGTTACACCATTGCGTTGGGCTATTTTTGTCACTGTCCTAAACTATTTTCCGGTTTTAAATAAAAAAGAAATGGCCGAGATATCAAGGTTCAGCTCATGATTTTTCTCCTGAAAAAAGGACGTGGCCCTTGGATCTGTGATGCTGCATAATAATCACAAATGTGATGAATCTGGAGGAGGAGGAGGCGGAGGAAGAAGGTAGGGACCAGCAAACCTGTCCCACTCGGCTATGTTGATTGGGGGACGGGATGGAAAAAAGAATGCAATTGGTTGAACCTGTAAACCCTGATATTTCGGTAATTTCTGCTTCAATTTAAAAACAGAAAACAGTTTAGGACACAGCCAAATGTAGACCGAAACAATGGTGTAACAATTACCTTTGCCTGCAGTATTGCTTTAAACATACTTGTACATATGACAAATGACACTGCTTGACAGACACAAGTTAAAGTTCATTACTCTTCTGAAGTCTTTCAGTTTGAGTCTGGCTAATTGTCACCCTTGTTACCCACTGTATTTAGAAACTCCTTGTTATTCCCTACCACCTCTTCAGCTACACATTGGCATCTGGCAAAAGTAACTGCCCCTTTCCCTCTTAAAAATAACCCTTTCAGGAAAGGCACCAAGGTCAGTGAAGCAGTCATACTCAAACTTGCCTAGGAAGAACTTAGAGAGGGAATGAAGCCCAATGAAAAGATTAACTAGTGTCTGAGATATTAGGAAGATGCAGAAGAAATGTAAAAGCCCTCAGATGTCGGTAGGGCAGACCCTTAGAGCACTGTAGACACGTTTTATAAATTATAGTCATAGTATCTGATGAATTATGCTTATTTTTACCACTTGAACTGCAAACATAATGACCGATATTTTATGTAAGTGTGCATAAACCACTAAAGCCTTATCAGGTGTTTCAGACTGGCTTACCTAGCAGTTAAAGCAGACCTCCAGTCAAACAAAAGCTTAGTAAATTGCTCCCCTAATGCCACTCTCTGGCAATAATAAAGAAATCTTTTTTGTATGGGCTTTAACCAGGCAGACTCTGTGTCCCTGAACTACATGGGAGCTGCCATCTTGCTTTACATCTGAGAGCCCTGCTTTTGAAAAACTAATCCCTTACTTTTAGCCAGAAGCAGAAAGCCATCATCTGTAATGAATCATCATTGCTCTGCTCACAGCAGAAATAGATACATTTTAAATACATTAATTACACTGAATGCTTTGTGGGTGCCGCCCATTAATATAACTTGAAGAAAAAAAACAGGTAACAGCTTCACCCTCATACAAAATTCCTGCAGCAGCTGTTTATTCAGTGTGTGTGTGTGTAAGAATAATAGACATGCTGGCCTGGGTTTCCTAGGCATATCTCTCTCTCAGTTTGATGTGAATTGCTGCTGGCACAGCTCCCCCTCATGCTCATGGGTAAACAGGACTGCCAGCTGTGTGGCAAGCTGGCCGCTCCCATGTAGTTCAGGAGCACAATTATATCACAACATCTGCTTGGGGTTAAGTCCTCTCAAACAGTTTATGCCACTGATCATCAAAAGGGGCAGTTTAGAGGAGCAATTTACTAAACTATTTTTTTTTTTTTTTAACCGACCAGGTCAAACCAGGTCTTGCCGAATACTGTATGAAGTGCGTGGTAATGGTTCAGCGGGTTAATAAGATTTTGTAACCTCTGCCAGTACCAGTGACCAGTCTATAACAGTTCTCTTATTTTTGCAATAGTGGGTCTAGAGTAGGGGCTGAAAAGTTGCATAGGAAGACAGCGGTTAAATATGTTATATTCAGAGGGGATCAGGGCATTACAGATAGTCGAGTCATTTTATTTCTGTAAGCAGCCAGTATGGCTTCTGATAAAAATCAAGATGGCGGTCATAAGTACATTTCAGATGCCCATAAAGATTCTCTCCTTCATCTAAGAGTTTATGCCAATTGCCTGCAAAAGGCATTATTAGGAGAATCATTTTTATTAGTAATTATAAGCCTGTCTCTGCTAGATAGCACTGGTAGCACAGGGCACACTGGCTGTGCTGGATATTAAGGGTATATTCCTAAACAAAGTACAGAAGCATACAGTATGCGCATGCTCCAGATCAGTGCAATTGGAGGCATTTTTGTACTGCCAGCAATGCATGTAAGTGCCCCCCCGAGCAGGGACATAACTAGAGGGGGTGCAGGGAATGCGACCGCAGTGGGGCCCAGAAGGTCAGAAGGGCCCCATCATTGTTGCTCCTCCAAATTATTTATCATATTTGTGCTCACTTGGCATTACTTAGAAAAAGCAAGCAGCATTCATCTCAGATATTTCAGTCATTAGTTGTCTAGCTGCCTCCAACGGAGTTAAAAAGTCATGAATGGGCCCCATTTAATGTTTGCACCCTGGCCCTGTCACAATTAGTTATGCCATTGACCCTGGGGGTAGTATTGTTTGACAGAAAGTTGTTTTCAAATCAAAGAGGAA
This sequence comes from Gastrophryne carolinensis, assembly GCA_027917425.1. Lineage (NCBI taxonomy): Eukaryota > Metazoa > Chordata > Amphibia > Anura > Microhylidae > Gastrophryne > Gastrophryne carolinensis. Next base: position 296,364,392 of record CM051237.1, on the reverse strand, counting down.
CTTTTTAGGAGAACAAGTGGCAAAATTGCAAAGTTAACTTTTGTTTTATTTCCAGCATATTTATATGAAATAACACCTCAGAATACGTATAAGAGATAGTGTTACCTACAGGGTTTCACTTACAATAACAGCATGATAGATCAAATCTCATTATCTATAAACAGTCTGTGGAGGCAGACTAGGAGATTTAGTACAAATTCAGCCCTTTCTACTTAATTATTAGTCTACATTATTCCACTGAACAAAGGCAGATTAGAATGCAGAACAAAATGAAAAATCACTTCAAAGCTATTTGTTTTAGACATGTAAATGTATTATTATCTATTATCCCCTTTTTTACAGGGCTTTCTTTATAGAAGCCTCTGTGATCAGTGTGATCTATGAAATTCTGATATGCCACTTTGTGTGTAGGCAATATCTGGTACTAAATTAAAAATCTCACTATAAAAAATGTGCCCCATATCCAGTTTCTCATTTCAATTTCAAAACCAAATCTAAAACAGTGATGAGAGTACCTACCCTCGTCCCTGAAACTCATCCTCCTAGATCTGTGACCTTAAATGGTCAATCAATAATCAATAACAAATTACAGATGGGAAGAGATGGTTCCTTTGCAACTTTCCTTTGCTGGTGAAGATATTACGATCCTGCAGTGCAGTGCAGTGCTAGAACGCGGTCAAAGCAAAGGTCCAGTAACGTCCTTTATTTATGACTGCTTTGCCCTCCCAAAATTCTCTCCCATTCACAGAAATATTTGAAGGAATTCTTTTTCCTTGACCAAGTATTTGCCATGTTTTTAAAAAGCTGTAGTTGCTACTATTCAGCTGCATTCAGGTAAGGCTGATGATGCAGCCACATATTATTTTGGAAAATTAAAAAGATATTACAGTGATTACCATGAGGAAGCTCAAGGTTGCTGTCATGTGGTAAAGTAAAGGCAATGGAGTGCATTCAGGAGTAGGCTGACACAGGTCAATGGATCTGACAGGACCAAGAGGAACCTTGGTGCTCCTATTAATGGGATTATGTGGAAACATTCTTTTGTTTTTGTAATGTTTAAAAAAAAAAAAAGCTGTAGCTGCTACTATTCAGCTGCATTCAGGTCAGGCTGACATTTCATCCACATATTATTCTAGAAAGTAAAAATGTATTACAGTGATTACGGTGGAGAAGCTCAAGGTTGATTGTCATGCCCAGGGCATGATTATAGAATAAACATACGTATTATGAGTGTATATATGTGTGTGTATATTTGAATATGGACCAGCAGCTTCCCCCCCCCCCCCACCCGTGTGCCATAAAACACCCTTCTATATGACAACAGGGCCATGCAGCGTGTACATTCCAACTTAATTAAGACTCTGTTTGTGATACTTCCTTGTTTGAAGTCAGATCTCTTTGACTTGCCAGGCTGTTGTCTTTTGCTCTGGCCATAAACCGGCAATCAGATAAGGGGACCTGGGGAATAGAATCCCTCCCACCCTTAGGAATTCCATGGAGATGGAATGGAAGCCATTTTTTCCCTCCAAATTCTGGGTAACAAAAAGCTAGGAGAGCTGACATGTTATTGGGCATTACAAGCTAAGGACCTGGGATCATAACATCGTCCCAAGCAACAAGCAACCACAGGAAACCCCAACAAAAAGGACTGTGTAAGGACTTTATTTAAGAACTTGTCATTTGCTATATACTCTTCTGTATTTTTTGTATGTCATTTTATTGTTGTAAATTACATCCAGCACTGTGATACCTTTTATCAGATTAAATGTTTAATTAATCAGCTCTAGTCTTTGACCTCTAAATAGATGAGCTCACCTTCCTGAGGGAAGCTCTGGTGATACACGTTTATTAGGGTTAATTGATGACTTGCTGAGACTAGTAGTCCCTGTCTGGGGGTCTAGTGGCGTGTTAACCCTTGTACCATCACACTCTGTCTGGCGTATTGGCTGGGCTGATAGAGCGTGATTGTGACATTGATGGCATGTAGTGAAGGCAATGAGTACATTCAGGACAATATCATTTACCCACCACCCAACCCCTCTCATCCTCCAGCTGGGGTCAGGAATGCAGGAGCATTGCAATGTATGTCTGCAATGGAGTGCATTCAGGCCTACAGTAGGCCAACACAGGATAATGGGCCTGACAGGGCCAGGAGTCAGGTGGGTAATGCAGCTCAATATTGCGTTATTACAGTGATTATGATGGGGAAGCTCAAGGATGATGGCATGTGGGAAAGTGAAGTCAATGGAGTGCATTCAGGACTAGGCTGAGCAGGCTAAGCATGTTTTGTCATGTTTAAAAAAAAAGCTGTAGTTGTTACTATTAAGCTGCATTCGGGTCCAGCCAGCATATGGTAGAAAGATAAAAAGTTACAGTGTTTACGTTGATGACACTCAAGGTTGATGGCATGTGGTAAAGGCAATGAAGTGCATTCAGGACTTGGTCGACACAGGCAAAGCAAACTGACAGGGCTGAGGGGCACACGGCGGCTTCACCACAGCCGGCATGCACGTCCCCGTCAGGCTGGCAATGCAGCCACATATTATGGTTGGAGTGGTTTGCACAAGTTCAATAGCCAAGTGGAATGCCAACTGTCTCTAGGGTTCTACACTCATGGGCTCTCAGAAACACTGTTTGCAGGCTTGAGTGCCAAATCGCTCTTTACAGCACACCTTTCTTGGCACACTACAAGGAGGACACATATGTGGCCTGTGAAATGATGAGCTTTTTTTGGGTTACATGAATCCACATCCCGGCCATAGTACCCATTGCAGACACATACTTTCTTTAAAAAGACCAATGGGCCAGGGGCTGCGGGACATTGGTTCACACTGTAGGGCCAGAGTGAATAGTGTGGAGACAATTGTGACTGTAGCCCTCTGTAATTTCAGCGATAAGAGAGGGGGCATAACAGGGCTATGAAAAATTACAGTGACAATGCTCATGCAAAATAGCACACAAAACCTTTTTTTTTTTTTTTTTTTTTAAAGATTAAAGAAATTGACAGGATTGTAATCCCTTGGCCCCACTACAAACAGTACACTGTAGCTTTTGAAACTGGTGTAGCATGATGTGGCGGCTTAAGCAAGTGCATTGATGTCCCTCAGCGCTCCCAGCTGGAATGTCTGGAATGCATGACCACTGTGGCCTGCCGGTCTCGCTTACACATTGGAAGTACCAAAGAATAGGGATGACCATGCAACCACATTTGTGTGTGGTCATGAAGACATTAAACTGAAAATAGGGGCAAACTTTGGAGCCCTGCTAAAGCATCTACAGTGCACTGCAGGAAATGTAGGAGACACACATGGGACAGGCTTCTGGTGTAACCTTGCTGTATTATTATTGCCATAACCTAAACTGTCCCTTTACAATAGGACAAAATTAGTATGTGCCTGGACAGGTACATTATTCTCAACATTTCCTAAATTATTTTTCTTCAGCAATTAAATCATTTAAAGCAGAGCATGTGACACCCCCCAATACGAAGTAAAGCCAGCCGACATCGAGGATTCCCATAAAAGTCCAGCTTTATTGAAGTTTCAATAATTTAAAAGGCCAAAATCAGGCAGCGAAACAAACAGGCATGAGAGGAAATGCAGTTCTGCGTCATGTGACCCCCCCCCCCCCAGTTCGCCTAGTAAATCTCATCTCTCATCCGTCCAATGGCACTTGCGCGGGCTATTGCCAATCAATGAGAGTCCTTTGGTGACGGATATAAACACAGCAAAAGGCTTCAATAGGGAGCAAGCGTGGCTGCATTCTCAGCAATGTGCTAGGCCAAGTTTTGTTCCGCCTCAACTTAAGGGTGACCTTTTACCTTAACAGGGCAGTGTTCATATTTTGGTGGCAATGGCATTTTTTACTATTAAAAACACTATACTGTATATTACTATACTATACTGAACGCACAGACCTGTAACATACATGTTTATGCCTTAGGGTTACAAAACACTTGGGGTGGATGTGTTAGGATAGCTTGAACTCCCTCACTGGGCAATTATAAACAAAATTACACTTACCTCCCGGCTTCGGAGTCGAGTCACGAGGAAGCAGGCTTCCTTGTAGATAAGCATTAGGAGCTGCATCAGGCTTTAGGGGTGATTTCTTTGGACAGAATGCAACAGCAGTGCTCCAGCGTGCTAGAGGTAAATATATATATATCTTTTTTATTTGCCTGTCCATTTAAGCTTAAAAGAAGACCTACTAAAAGTAATCCCTAAAAAAGGAAATATTGTCTATCAAATAGATATAGCTATAACCTCGTAATCCTGTTAAATGGTGGCTGTATTGTCATTCAGTCATTGTGAGGCCACCACACAGAGTGAGAACCATGGTGGTAGCTCTCCCATATAGTGCAATATAATGCCTTAAATAAGCAAGTTATTTTAAAATCCCCCCTTATGCCACCATTGCTAGTGCTGGTAGATACAGACTACACAAGCAGTTCAGGCATTTCTTGTAAAGAAATTGGAGATTGAAAGTGAGGCTTTGTTTTATAATGGGAAGCCGGGATTAACAATACACACACACCTTGAGGAACTGACCTACCAATTCCCATCATTAGAACATATGCAGTTTATAAAAAGTCAAATGTATTTATTTTTTTTTATGTAAAATATTTTTTGCAATATTGAAATTGTTACAAGAGCAGGATTGAAAAAGTGAACGATTCCTTGAAGTGACCACTGGTACAAACTGTAGTATCAGCAGATGCTATGGACATAAAAGAAAAAGCAGCGGAGTCAGTAGAACTGCCAGTGGGTACATTATAAATACTGTAATGTAATGGATGGGTAGAGAAAGGTCTAGTAAATCATACACAGAAGTAGGATAAGCTTTCACCAACGGCTTGTTGCAATAGAGAAGGCTAGAGTATTCCCCAGGAACATCATTTTTCAAAGAGAATCCATCTAATCATGGGTTATTAATCTTATGAAGAGTGAAATTATGGTCTGCGCATGACTAGCTCTTTTATATATAGAATAGCTTTCCTTTATTATAGAAAATGAGAACATCATATAGGTTTAATACAGCTTGAGATAATGTCACTCATAAAACCATTTCAAAGGACTCGGACAAACAACGTGAAGCCATGTCATCTCCAGAAACAAGTCTCCCGTTTCTCAACAGCAATAAGGACACTTACCAAATAAAAATATGAAAGAAGTTATGCATTCATTCATATGCATGCTTATGGATTGAGCAAGATTTAGTTACTTCTAGTCCAGGGGTACTCAACCACTTCTTATAAAGGTCCATTTTCAAGGCATCCAGTGAGAGGAGAAGGTCCGGACGGAGGGCTGTTGCGGGGGGTGGATAGTTAGAAACCAGCACATTGGAGGAGGGGCTATAGATTCCCCAGGCAAAACTAAAAAAAAGGCTGCTTGCCCCCCACCCCACCAAGAAGCTTTTTTTATACTTTTTTTTCTTTGGATGGGTCAAAGAGACCGAGAAACAAAGTTTGTGTGTACCATGCAATGCCACTTCCAGCCCGTGCAGTAATTCATATTGCAATGCTAGGTGCCAGGGAGCCATGACACTGGCAGGGAGACTAAGCACTACATGGCTCATCAATGGGGCAGCACTGAGCACGGCAACAAAGAAGCAACTGAGTGCAGGGCTGTCAGGGCAGGGGCAGGGATCTGGCGCCAGGGTCTGCATTCATACCCTGGTCCATCAATTGAGTATAGTTGTTCTAGTCTGTGTCCAGCACTGAGGTCCTGTTCCTAGTACATGTTTGGCTCAGAGATCCCGGTACAGATTGTCTTCAAGGACCTGCTTCTGGCCTGTGCCAGGCATGGTGGCGCTATTCCAGGATTGTGTCTGGCATTGAGGTCCACCCCCGGCATACCATGGATGAGGAAATCCTGAGAGCCATGACATAAGGTCGCCTGCAGCTATGCCTGAACCACCTTAAGTGGTTTAAGGAATTCCCTGCTTTCTCATTGTAAATTTGGCAGATTTCAAAATTCAATAAAACATTCTGATATATGTAGGATTTTCCTGTAAGCATCTATAGTAATATTTGAATGCACTATGTCAGGGGTCTCCCATAGGGCACACAAAGCTGGGGGCTACATGGCACCCAGGTCTGGGCATTGTCGTCACACTTGGCCTCTCAGCAGTGTCTGGGTGTAGATTCAGCTATTTAAAGTGGACCTCCATTCAAGAATGACTGCAGGTCTACCTACTTTTCTACCCCCAGGTAGAAAAGGAAAAAGAAGCCTGAATAGAACTCACCGGGCTTATGCTCCCACAACACTGGGCATATCCCACACAGAGCTATTTCTAGTGGTGGGTGAGCAGAGCAATCTGCTTGCCAAGGTTATTCCCCTCGATTCAAAGAGCAAAAGTTAATTGATTTCGTATCGAGAATCGTAAGTTTGGGTGGGTGTTAGTAATTTTTTCCTGTTTTTTTGGCCATTTCCGACTCGCACGAGCCTACGTACGAATGCGTATATGCTCTTACGATCAGCGGAAGTTCGTTCCTAAATTTTAGGATCAAAACGTAAAACTTAGGATCAAATCCTAAAACTTACGATCAAAACGTAAAACTTAGGATAATTGGATGTGTTTAGGTGTGATTCAGAGAAACCTCTGAACGCGTTTTAAAAGAAAGCCACAGCCGACACCTTTTAGCAGCCGGATTGCTGTTCGTGAACAGGTTTTTTGGCTATGTGGAGGAGTCTGCGCGTCTTGAGCTCCAATGAACTGCATGTATCAGCATGGCCGAGGCCATAAATTGTATAGCAATGCATACCTGATTCATGTATGCCTTTTAAAAGCATTTTAATGTGGACCTTAATTAGTCCTTTGCATGTAAACCTTTATTTTGCAATATATTTGCGTTAATTAAAGAAACTTATGTCCTTTGTTATTTATTTTAAAATTGAGGTACTAGAATAATATTTTTAGATTGCATTTATTGGTGTAGTTGTTTACCTTTGCTTTGTTTAATTATTTAAGCACATCTTTGGTCAGATGCATCACACTTACTGAGGAGAGGAGAGCGGGATAAAGTGCAGGATGTGGGTTACTGCTGTATTTTGCACAGACACAGCAGAGCTGGGGGCACGGAAAGGTCAGAAATCAAAGAATGCAGAGCAACACAGTCACAAGGCCCTTTCTGTTTGCAGGCTGCCCGATAATACCTGAGCCGCCATCTTGGCTGTTTCTAGACTCATAACATGCAGAAGTTGCTGGGTGTTTTTTTATATTTCAGAGCAATCTGTATGTAGAGGGTGTGGGTAACCAAGTTAAAGTTGTACCATTTGAAGCATAAATATTAAAATTAAATCCACAAGTAAAAAATGCAAGTTAACTAAAAATTAAACAAAGTAAGATTTACTTATGCAAATTCATTCATTAATGGTTGGTTACTACAAAATGAATGAAATAAAGAAAAATAAAAGACCAAATATTTAGAATGCACTTTAATGAGGTAAGTTTGTAGTGCGGAGCCGCAAGATCAGAAGGATTTACGTCCAGACAAAAAAGGAAAAAGGGCAAAACCAATGTTGCAACCTGAGAAATGAAACGGAAAATTCAGGATGGAAACTGACATAGGTCTGATTCCCGAACTGCCATACGAACGGACGTATATTTTAGGATAGAAACGTATTTGCTTATTGAATCACTCGCAAGTTCATACGAACGCACGAGCGGACGGGAAAAATAGGATGATCGTGACCCAAATCCAAGCTGTTACATGTTTCTTTGAATCAACCCAATTGTATATGTAGGGGATGTTGTATTGTAGGGTTGATTTAGAGCTGATTGCTGAAAATCTCGCCGAGGCTCTTGATGCTAATTGCCTGATTCGAAGCCCCCTCCGTGTTAATTTTGGCTCCGGTGGCCCGTGGGACCAGCCAACCTCGCCGGTCTGCCCAGCAAAAGCTGACTACGGCTCCAGGTGCCCTTTAATTGGAGGACACCTTGCTGTGCCCACTGTAGGATATCTGGTTGTTGGTTCCTAGTCCTGAGGAGAGGGTCTTGCACAGCCCCGATGATTGTTTTGGATTCACAAAATAGACTTTTGGATTTATAACTGGAGTGCTGGTCCTTACTTGTTTCTTTGGATTCTGTGGCACCTTTGCAGACCGAGCACCCATTTGCACATACGGATTAAAAAAATACAATTCTGTGATTACTCACCTGTAGAATTGATTTTATGGGTATCCAGCACGGCTCGCTTCATCTTCAATTCTTCACTATTGGGTTAAACGCCACAAGGTGGCGCAGCTGACTGTAAGAAGACTTGTGGCTCCTCCCGGCCCATAAAAAGGGCAGCAAATTACCCATAACTCCAGTGTTGAAAAGCAGTAATACAAGAAGCCGGGAGGAAGAGATCATGTTACATCACACAGCCCCAATATAACTCTCTCAACGTAATCACCATAAAAAGGCAAAAAGGGATAACAGAACAAGGGTGGGATGAAGCGACCCGTGCTGGATACCCATAAAATAAATTCTACAGGTGACTAAACACAGAATTTTATTTTTCTGGGTATCCAGCACGGGTCGCTTCATCTTCAATTCTTCACTATTGGGACATCCAAAAGCAGTGTCCAAGAAGATGGGTGGGATCCCCAGTGAGCAACAGTAAGTAGTTCATGACACTACTGCCTGAAGCACTTTGCGACCAAAAATAGCATCAGCTGAGGCCCTAACATCAACCTTGTAAAACTTACAAACCTGTTCAACAGAAGCCTGGTGCTGAAAAGCCCAAGATGCATCAAAAGCTCTAGTGGAGTGAGCAGTAACACAGAAGGGGGGTTCCTTCCCCTTGGCAAAATACGCTTGCACCACCGCCTGTCTCATCCACTTGCTGATAGTGGATTTGGCTGGAGGCAAACCCTTCCTAGGTCCATCAGAGAGAACAAAAAGAGAATCCGACTTCCGAAACGACTCCGTAGCAACCAAATAGTACCTAATCGCCCTGACCACATCAGGGAATGGAGGATCCATTCCTTAGATCTAGAATGGGCAGGACACAAGGAAGGCACAACAATGTCCTCAATGAGATGAAAGGCAGAAACAATTTTGGGCAAGGATTCCGGTTTGAAACGGAAAACCACCTTATCCTGATGCCGCTCAAAATAAGGAGGCTTCATAGAAAGCGGCATCAGCTCAGAGACGCGACGCACCGAGGTGATAGCTACCAAAAAGACCACCTTCAGAGGGCTCAAAGGGAGGACCCTGGAGAGCAGAAAGCACCAAGTTCAAATCCCACACCGGTAGCAAGGGCTTACGCGGCGGACGTACATGAGTAACTCCTTGGAAAAAAGATCTTGATAAGTCTCTGATTGGCGAAGGATCTTTGGAAAAAAATAGCCAAGGCCGAAACCTGTCCTTTGAGGGTACTCAGTTGTAGACCCGACTCCAAACCATGTTGTAGAAATTCCAAAATCCTGGAAAGGGAAAAAGTGCAACAAGGAAAAGACTAACACCAGGCAATGTAAGCGTGCCAGACCCTGTAATAATCATAGAAGAGGATTTCTTTGGAGCCTGAATCATGGTACTGACGACCGAGGCCGGCAGTCCCTTATCAATCAGGATGGAGGTTTCAGCAGCCAAGCCGTCAAAGCCAGCGTTTGTAAATTGTGATGGCGTAGCAGTCTCTGAGTGAGGAGCTCTGGATCGTCGGGCATGACGAAGTGATCCACCACCATCTGGACGACGTCCGCGAACCAGACTCTTCTCGGCCAGCGGGGGGCAACCAGGATGGTCGGCACCCCTTCCTGAGCTATCTTGCGCAGCATATGACCCAGCAGAGGAGAGGGAGGGAATGCATAAAGGAGTCGAAACTCCGTCCACGGAATTGCTAGAGCGGCCGTGGTGAAGGCCAGAGGGTCTCTGGACAGGGGACGAATCTTGGAAGCTTGTGATTGTGGCGGGACGCAAACAGGTCCACGTCCAGCTGACCCCAGCGGCTACACAGGGCGTGAAAAATCCTGTTGCTGAGAGACCATTCCCCCAGACGAGACGTCCCCCCTGCTCAGGGAATCCGCCTCCTGATTCTCCACCCCTGGGATGTAGACCGCCAAGATGCAGGGAACATTCTCCTCCGCCCAAGACAGGATCAGGGACACTTCCTTGAGGGCTCGTTTGCTCCGAGTCCCGCCCTGATGATTGATGTAGGTGACTGCCGTCTGATTGTCTGAGTGGACCTGGACCGCACGACCCCGAAGATGGGGAGTCAACTGGGAGAGGACTAAGCTGATCGCTCTCAGCTCCAGGAGATTGATAGGCACATGGGCCTCCTAAAGACCCCACTGGCCCTGGAACTTCAGCGATTGCCAGAATCCTCCCCAACCGGACAGACTGCATCCGTGGTGACAATCTCCCAGCAGGCAGGAAGAAAGGACCTGCCCACCAGAAGATTCCTCGAGTCCAACCACCACGAGAGGGACTGTCTGGCCAGAGGGGACAGAGCAAATTCCTGCTCCAGGGACTCCTGCGTCCGATCCCAAACGGACAAGAGATTCAACTAAAGAGGTCTCATGTGGAACTGGGCGAAGGGTACAGCAGGGCCCACGCCTGCGTCTGAAGACCCTCCACCTTCTGATGAGGGAGTAACACCTTGACCTGAGAAGTGTCCAACGTCATTCCCAGGAAGGACCTCACCAATGACGGAGTGATCGAAGACTTGGGATAATTGATCACCCAACCGAAGGCTTCGAGAGTGGACAAAACCTGTCGCTCTCGGCCTGTTGAAGAGATTGAGCAGCAATCAACAAGTCGTCCAAGTAAGGAAGAATGTGAATGCCCTGGCTCCTCAAGAGAGCCATGACACCCGTCAACACCTTGGTGAACACCCGGGGGCGCGAGGAGATACCGAATGGTAACGCCACAAACTGGTAGTGATGATCCTCCAAGGCAAACCTCAGGAACCTTTGATGTCCCGGGAAAATAGGAACATGCAGATAGGCATCCTTGATGTCCACCGTGGTCATAATGTCGCCGTGAACAGATTAGTAGAACCCCCGACCCTGTTGATGAGGAGTCACAGGACAAATCATTCCGGATGACAAAAGTCGTTGGACAGCCAACCTCAGGCCCTCCACCGGTCCGAGACGTGTTGTGTCCAGATTTGAGCAAAAAGCAGAAGCCGTCCCCCCACCCGGCAGGGTGAGGGCGCCTCCTCATGCCTGAGGGAGCTTGGTGGGAGGCTTGGACTTGGACCCCCAGGAAAGACTGGGGCAACCGCAGGATCTACCCCGTCCCCAGGAGTCCCTGCGACCACCAGGGAAGGAAGAGCCCTGAATGGGCCGTGCTTGCTTCCGGCGCTGAGGGAGCCGGGCATCCTTGGCCAAAAGATCAAGACGCTCCCCAAAAAGACGAAGGCCCATGAAGGGAATCCCGGTGAGGGATTTCTTGGCGGCAGCGTCGTCCGCCCACTGCCACAGCCAAATGGACCGACAGAGAGCAACCAGCAGGGCCGAAGCCCTACCGCCAAGCCGGACGGCATCGTCCATGGCTGAGAGCACAAAGACCATAAAGTCAGTGCACACCAAAAGTTCCTTAGACTCGTCCGCTTGCGGGAACGGGCAGCCTCCACAAGGCGCTTAACCTTCTTTTTAATGGCAATGGAGACAATGGCCGCGGCGCATACCGGACGCAGACCAGCCCCCACAAAGGTGAAGGCATGGCAAGTGAGTTGATCCATGCGCCAATCAGCATTATCACGTAAGGTAGTAGTGTCCGGAGATGGCAACACAGACATATTGGAGAGCCCCCGGACAGGAGCGTCCACCTCCGGGGGACAAGACCACAGATGGACCAACTCCTCCGAAAAGGGATACCGTCTGTCCAATCCCTTAGGCACCGAGGGCAGTTTATTAGGCCTCTCCCATTCCTTAAACACCATTTTGGAAAAATGGCCCTGCTCAGGGAACACCAGGAATGGACTGGGAGAAAACACAAAAAATCAATATGGGACCAGCCTGCAAGACATAAAAGGAAAATCCCCATAAGCATCCCACAGTGCATGCACAGCAATATACAAGAACAGAGAGTGTGTGAAAAGACTCACGGACCACACAGCAGCGACAGACTAGGCAGAGGAGGAGACTCTGGAAGCGCAGGGATGAAGCTGCAGCACGCTCCCCAAAAGGACCAGACCCGGAAAGGAGACACCGCAGGGCTCCCTCTGGGCGCAGGCGGCGAGGAGAAGATGGCGCCGAGCAGCACCTCGAGAGGCAGGCTGCGTCGAGATGACGCAAATCGTGTCCCGCCCCCCCGCAGTGCGCGAAGGGCTCTGGGCGCCTGCGGGAAAATGGCGCCCGGAGAAGAAGCCAGAGAGGTACCTCTCCCTCCCCCTTAACCCCGTCCCTGCCGCGGAGCGCCTCCCCCCACGACGGTGCGCCGGAGAGGAGAGAGCAGGGGCGAGGAGGGGTGAGTAACAGCGAAAGTTAAGAGGTTCCTGTCAGGCTGATAGGGGCATAAGATCTCTCATGTGGCGGTCCTGAAGGAATGGCTAAGTAAGTCTGCACCAACACACAACAGGCATACCAAATAAAGCTTGTGGGAAAAACATAGATTGCATAAAGGGGATCCCAGTGGTTCCCCCCCCCCCTCATATAGGCTCACCATTAGGCTATGGCCGGCTACCCTTTGAGTACAGGGTCTGCGGCCCAGAGCATAGCTCTATGAACACCCGACCCCAGGTGTTCCCCTACCTTCACCTGAACCGCAGCCAGGGCTGGGAGGCATCATGGGTTCGGAACAGGTGGGAATAGGCCTGCAGGGCCAACAGGCTTGGGATGCCCCGCTCACCTGCGAAAATCCAGAGAGAGACAATCTTCTGCCTTCGCAGCCTAGACTTAAAGGAAACTCTGGAGTTATGGGTAATTTGCTGCTCTTTTTATGGGCCGGGAGGAGCCACAAGTCTTCTTGCAGTCAGCTGCGTCACCTTGTGACAGTTAACCCAATAGTGAAGAATTGAAGATGAAGCGACCAGTGCTGGATACCCAGAAAATCATGACATGTTGCAAGTATTAAAACTGGACATACCAATACCACCAAAGCAAACTAACAACTTCCAATATGACTTGGCAATAAACAATTGACTCAAATGATCTTTTTATTAGTAAAGCAGATAAATTACATTTTAATTCATCATTTCAGGAATATTTAGTACTGTGTAAATTACATTTTTCCATTCTTCTTGTAAAAAAATGCATTTGTTAATATGAGGTGTTGTGCCACAATGAATGAGGCTTAAATTAAAATGAACACTGAAAAAGATAAAGTTAAACTTGAAGTATCAGTAAAGGCAATAAAAAATACACTTACCTTCCAGTTCACAGGCCTAATCCCACTAAGTCCTCTGGGACGCAGACATCCAGTTTCTGTGCTGTGTACTCTCATGCCAGCCCTTAACCAGCCATAAGGGAGCCTACACCCTCTTTGATTGGTTGCATGAGGCACATTATGTTAGCATGTGGTATTGGCTTTACAACAAGTATGCAACAGCCCTCAGGACTATAAGTGATCTAGCCTGTGGGGGTGTGCTGCAAGTGTATTTTTTTTTTATCACTGCCCAAGTGGCTGTAATTTGCTAAATTCTGATCATAAGAAAAACTTGTTGATAGAAATCCCACAAAAAACTAAAAGGTGTCACCTTTTTGTCACTCTCTTTACACTACTGCTAAATAAAAAGGTCATAGGAAGCTGCTTATTAAAATGAATGACACTATCTGTCCATCATTACATTACCCCCCTCCAAAACCTCACAATTACAAATTTGCTGAGAAACTTATGCATTTGCATTTGGAAAATTAGAAGTGAAGTCACCAATTTGTAGTAACTTTGCTTGGATGATTAAACATTTTATTTGTGAAAAATAAGGCATTAAAAAACCCTTTAACCGTGCAGAAAGAGATGGATGTCAGTTAGGCTAGTCCACCTACACTAAATCATGTGTGGGTGTAAAGTATTAAATAAAAAAACATAGGAAATCACAAGGGCTTAGTGTTAGGTAAGGCAATTACCCATGATATATAACTTGATGTGAGCCTTCCAGAGTATCTGTGACAGTATTTCTTAAGAATTAGCTTTAGTAAAAGGGAAGCTTCTTTAGGAAAATATTGCCTTTCTGAACATAAAAACATTTAAATATACAGCAATTAAGAACCATACATAATATAAAGGTGGATTTTAATTGAACCATTCAACGAATCAATATATATTATACAAATCACATACATTATAACATTTACATCTGTCCGCAGAGGAGTTTCTCTGTTGTACGGTAAATGGTCATGATGTAGGTACTGAAAGGCACGAAGGCGTATACACTTTCACAGTTTCATCCCAAGAGCAATCGGCTACCTGTAAAATACAAGAAAGACAAGGTAGTTAGAAATAAAATGCACTACACATTAGTTCAGAAATGTATTTTATTGCAGTATGTGTATTATAATCGAAAATTAGTCCATCAGAAAAAAAAAAAGATTAATATAATGGCCTGTTCAAAAACCTGTCCCCCCCCCCCCCACACACACACACACAAACACTTACAAGGACTGTCCAGGCATAAAAAAACAATACTCACCTTTTGTCTTCTGCAGCTGGTCTGTTTTAACGTAACTTACTGGATCCCAGCATCAAGTCCTGTAGCGTTCATGGTCATCCACCGCTCACCACTTGACAGCATATATGACTAATGTCCCCCCAACCCCTTGCATTAGTAACAATGCCACAATCACGCCTACTACATTTGCAGTAATGGGGTGGGAGTGTCAGGCCATGCCAGGCTTCTTCCAATAGTACTTGAGTTTTTGGGGCTAATGTAGGGAGTGTCAGCAAAAGCAGTCAGTGGTACCTGCGGTTTCCTTGTGGACCAACGAGAGCGCAGGGGGATATCCAGAATCTGGTGTTTTACCTAACTGGTGCAGGATAGACAAAAGAGGTGACTAATTTTATGGCTGGACATGGATTTAAAAGTGGACCAAAACCCAAGATTTTGACTATCCTTGGTTTTGTTGCCTGCCCTGGGGACCCCGACCCCCAGTAAATCTTTCCTGAACACTGATCCAATGGCACTCGTCCAATAAACGCTGTATGCAATGGATATTAATAATCGGCTATATGGCTCTGTTTAGACGCAGAGCACAGCAATCAGGACCTCATCCCCAATTCCCTTTAGACTGTGGCTTGCTCCCACCGACAGTCTAACTAAATGGCTGGATGTGGGAGCTCGTTTCATCCCAGAGGTGCTGGGGATGCGGCCGCAATTGTTTACACCGCCAAGGGAGCCACTGAAAAGTTTAGCAGGGACCGGACGGGAGGGCACTCAGTGGGGCATTCTCACTTGGCATACCCCAGGGCAAGGCCAGCCGCTAACTCTGGAGTCTTTTAGTTAATATACATTTTTTTCATGTGCATGTTTAGACACAGCCCTATTCTGTATGTACTCTTTGTTTTAACAAATGGATGGACTTGGTTGTGTCAGATGAAAAACATCAGAGAATGAACACCCTTGCAACTATTCTGAAATAACAGAAGCACTTTCAATAGATTTGAGTATGAATTCATCCTTACAGATCCCTTTACACCCATACATGCTGTCTTCCCTGGGGCAGATGTTATTTACCAGCAAGACATTGTGTGATATGGATATAAATGTCTATCACTGGTTGGAAGAGCATGACAAAAGTCTTCAAAGTATTATCCTGGCACCTAAATCCCCTGACCTGCACCCAATTTAGCAACTGTGAGTCCACCTCCTTTGTTGTGTTTATGGATTCTCCCCCATGCACCCTCCAGCAGCTGTGGGAGGTACTACAGTCAGTATATCCCCAGATACCCGTGACATCCTCCCAGCCATTGTAGCTGCAGTTCGTGTTGCACACATGCTCTAGATATTAACTGAAGGTCATAATAATGTGATGAAACTGTGTATTAACTGCATGCTTTGCAATACCACCCTTGCCCCTGTTTTGAATTTGAGATGCAATTAATGTTCACAACTATAGAAGAAAAATTAGATTTGTAAATTTATTCATTTATGTTCTAGGATTAACAAAAGTCACAAAATCTAATGGATTCACTGGTAATAAAAAATAAATAAATTGCCAATTTAATCTACCACTATAAGTATACACCAAGGGTTGTAGTCATACATGTTTCTGCCTTTAATAGCACATCTATATACTAAACTATTAATCAGAGGAAATAATATAGAGAAGGTAATGCATAACAATACTGACAGGAGTACATAAAAAATCCTCAATTATTATTGGTTAAAATAAACAAATACATAAAATATTTAGGTCATATGCAGTATAGACCACTATGCTTAAAACATCTATCACACTCCCATCTCATAGTACTCTTGAGTAGTCAGCTTATAGCTTTGTTTCACCTGCATATGACCTTTATCTTAAGAGAACTGTGAAAATAGTCTTATGTTAAAAATCTGCATGTCTGTATACAGCATGTGGGAAAAAACAAGGGGGCGGGACTTTGGTGGCTTGGAATGGAACGAGTTTTGGGCTAGTAAAAGAAAATTCCATGTGCCTTACTGGCACACCCTTACCACTGATCATACTCCCACAGACTTGGTTCCAGCTGGCAGGTACATGTGGGGCATGTGTAATGCCAGCTCCTATCCCCGCCCTCCATTGTTCTTTCAGAACAGCTCTGCACTGCCCACTAGTCACACAGTACAGGGCTTCATTCTGCCTGTTAAGGGGTTCTCAAGTGGAGGGGGGATTCTACACACTGCATTATTGTGTTCTGGGGAGGGGGGGTTCTGCCACACTGCCAGCTATTGAATTCTGGGAAGGAGGCATTTTGGCACACCCTAAGTGAGTCTTATAGTGCAAAAATACCATTTTGTGAATACTCACCTGTAAAATGATTATTACGAGTATGTCACACACCCCACTTCCAAAGATCCATGACATTTGGGAAACCGGCCTGTAGAGGGCGATCTTGCAGAGATGACATGGAAAAAGGAGCCCCTCCTGGTCCATAAGTACCGGGTTCCTCCCACTATTCCCCAGTCTATTTAGAAAGCAGTGAGAACCAGGAAGAGCCAATTATATTCAATAAATGAAAAATAATTTGAAAATAATAATCACCATATAAAGGATCCCTAGAACAAAAAAGGGCGGGGGGAAGTGGGGTGTGTAACATACTCGTAAAAAAACATTTTACAGGTGAGTATTCACAAAATGGTATTATTCCTAGTATGTCACACACCCCACTTCCAAAGATCCATGACACTTGGTACATCCAATAGCAGTGTCTATAATGGGTGGGGATCCCCAAGGAATAATGCATAACTTAAATTACTGCAGCTTGCAGAATTTTGCGGCCAAAAGCAGCATCCGCTGAGGCCCGCACATCAACCTTGTAAAACTTAGAAAAAGTATGCACAGAAGACCAAGTCGCAGCCTTGCAAACTTGTTCTACAGAAGCCTGGTGCTGAAAAGCCCAAGACGCTCCAATAGCACGAGTAGAATGAGCGGTGACACGAAAAGGGGGAACCTTCCCCTTAGCCATATAGGCCCCAATGATGGCCTGACATATCCACTTACTAAGGGAAGATTTGGCAGGAGCAAAACCCTTCTTGGGCCCAGAAGGCACAACAAAAAAGGCATCCGTCTTGCGGAAGGCTGAGGTAGTAACTAAATAATACTTAACACAACGAACTACATTCAAAGAATGTAAGACCCTTTCCTTGTCATTACTAGGTTTAGGACACAAGGAAGGAAGAACTATATCCTGATTTAGGTGGAAAGCAGACACCACCTTAGGAAGGAAATCCGGTTTAAAACGAAAAACAACCTTATCTTGATGCCTCTCAAAATAAGGGGCTTGAATAGTCAAAGCCGCCAGTTCAGAAACTCGATGGACAGAAGTAATAGCAACCAAAAAGGCAACCTTCTGAGTAAGAATAGGAAGAGGAATATCCTGCAAAGGCTCAAAGGGAGCGGCCTGCATAGCTGAAAGCACCAGGTTAAGGTCCCAAACAGGAAGTATAGGCTTTCTGGGAGGCCGCACATGCGCGACTCCTTGGAAAAAGGTCTTAACCAAAGGATGAAGAGCAAACGACCTTTGAAAGAAAATAGCCAAGGCAGAGACTTGCCCTTTCAAAGTACTAATCAGGAACCCCATATCCAGACCTCGTTGCAGATATTCCAGAATTTTAGGAATAGAAAATACTCTACAGGCAAAGCCCTGGATTCACACCAATCAATATAGGACCTCCAAGTCCTGTAATAAATGACAGAGGAAGACTTCTTCCTAGCTCTAATAAAAGCCTGAATAACTGCATCAGAAACACCTTCTTCTTTCAAGATGGAGACTTCAGCAGCCATGCCGTCAAAGCCAGCGTTTGTAAATTGGGGTAACAAAGTTGACCCTGAGTGATGAGATCTGGAAGAAGAGGCAGATGGAACCGATCCCCTGCCAGCCTTACGACGTCTGCGTACCACAGACGTCTTGGCCACCTTGGCGCCACCAGAATTGCTGGCGCCTCCTCCAGTGCTAACTTGCGCACCACCTTGCTGATCATGGAGAATGGGGGAAACAGATATAGGAACCCCAGATCAATAGTGACTAACACATATACAATTTAGAAGATGCCGCCATTATTATATAATATGAAAGACTAAATATGAATGCTACTGGTGTGCCCAGATAAAAACAGCAATAAAATAGTAAAAATTGTACCATTAAGGGTGATCAAATGTATTAACAAAAAAGCAAAACAAAAAGGCTATTTAATAACCATAAAAAGAAAAAGACCAAAAAACATTAAACGTATGTGATAAAGATCAAAAACCTACAGTATGTGCAAAATAGCAAAAGTGTGTGCAAAATGGCCATATAAAAAATGTGCAAAAATAGCATATGTACAAAAGTGACCAAATATCCCGGGCTATATATATAGCCCGACACTGAGCACAGTGAATACCGTTGTAGTGAACAGATTTCATGTGAAGAAAACAACAGGCTTAAAATGAGCCCGGCTGGGCCACCGAGTAATGGATAACAGTGGTAGCATACAAAAATAAGCAAACGTTTACATCACCATGTCACTTGGGGTTCCCCCGCCGCAGCCGCCACCGACGCGATGCGTGTCGTCACGACACTTCGCCAGGGTGTTTGTAGTTTGCAATTGCCGGATCTGACGGCATTCGGGACATGAAAAATCTGGGAGGAGGCCGGGACTCGAATTCCAGTTTGTAACCGGAAAAGACTACTTCCAGAACCCAATTGTCTGATACCTCCTGAACCCAGACCTGGAAGAAGAACCGCAGCCGTCCCCCCACCAGTAAGGGTGAGGGCGTCCCCTCATTGTTGAGCAGGCTTAGGGGCAGATTTGGTTTTGGACCCCCAATTCTGACTTGGACGGCCACGTCCTCTTCCTCTATTCCATGCATTCCCTCTAGATGCTGAAAAGGCCAATCCTCTACCGGATCTGGACCCCCGAAAGGAAGGGCTAAAGGAAGCCATTCCACGAAAGGAACAACGTTGTCTCTTACGCTGAGGTAATTTACCTCCTTTAGTGACAGAATCCA
The DNA here is from genome assembly GCA_027917425.1 of Gastrophryne carolinensis. Taxonomy (NCBI): domain Eukaryota; kingdom Metazoa; phylum Chordata; class Amphibia; order Anura; family Microhylidae; genus Gastrophryne; species Gastrophryne carolinensis. The sequence goes on along the minus strand of CM051237.1, from coordinate 296,344,851 downwards.
ATTTTTCTCCAAATAGTCGCAATCCCACAAACGGAAGCGCTGTAAGCGATTTCTTGGCTACAACATCCGCCGCCCACTGCCGCAACCATACTGACCGCCGAATGGCGATTAACAAGGCAGAGGTTCTGCTGCACATGAGCAGAGTATCATCTAAAGCAGAAAGTACAAAAGATGCAAACATCTCACATCGCTTAAGAGCGGCGTACTCATCAGAGGCCGGATCAAGCCCTGAGTTATTCATTAGGTCTCTCACAACAGACCTAATAGCCACCGACATAAGCGCCGAAGCGCCAACAGGCCGCAAGGCCGAGCCTACACTGGAAAAAGCGTGGCACGCCATTTGATCAATACGTTTGTCCTCTCCATCTTTAAGCGTAGTGGAGTCAGAAGAATGCAACACAGAAGAATTGGATAAATTAAGTACAGGGGCATCCACCTCAGGAGGTGATGACCAACGTTTAACCGTATCAGCTGGAAAGGGATATTTTTTGTCCCAGCCCAAGGGAATGCCAGGAAGCCGCGCAGGCTTCTCCCATTCTTTAAGAATAATATCATCAAAATGCTTTTGATTAGGAAATTCTAAACAAGGTTTAGAGGCTCCAAAGAATTCCCCTCTTTTAAGAGGGAATACTTCAGGAGGAGTAATAACCAAAACCTCAAATAACTGGGCAAGAGCTTTTGGGGTATCCACAACACTCTCTTCACCCTGCTCAATTTCAGTACCAACAAATTGCTGTTCGTCAGAAACATCTGAATCCTCATATAATTCCCCTTCTTCTAACTGAGAAGGGTCAGACCAATCAAGCAATTCACAATTGTCCAACTCACTTGCCGAGAAGGCATGAGTCAAATGCTTTCTTTTAGCTGAGGCCTTCTTAGCCACAGAGGTAGACATACATTTTTCAAGATGAGCCAATCTGGCACATAAATCAGAATGCGACTCACCACCCATGACAATATCACTGGGGGTACGCACAAGACACGGCGGAGTAGGAGAAGAGGCAGTAGCCACAGACCCTGAAGCCTGGGCCCCAGTTTGCTGCATAATGGTTAATTGTGCACAAGGGATGCAAAGAATTGCGTTATCCCCAAGGGATGCCCCACATCCAAAACATTGCCGAGTCTGTGCCGAGGAAATTGCATGCCCATTATCCTGAGATGCCTCCATATGGTGTTAAATATTATACTATAATTGATTATAGTCGCCAAGTATATATGGGTTTTATGCATATGCTACGCGGGATGCCCCTTTAAATAGTCCCAGGTGGGAGGATTGAAACACAAATGGACCCCCAATAAGGCTTAAGGGCTAAGGACCAGGAGAAACCCCCTTTTTAATAAGGAGTTTCCTAAAGAAAAAACAAACAGTCACCAATGCACAAATATACACTAATAAATGAACAAAACATTAAAAATGCAGAAACTCCCTTCAGGCAAGCTAAAGGGTACTCACAGGACCAGGCGACCAGCTCACCACACGAGAGAAGACCGCAGGGAAAACAGCCGGAAACGCCAGCAAGTGAAGGACGCTCCGACCTGACGTCAGCAGGAAGCCAGGACAGACATACAGAGCACATCAGCGTGCTCTATGACCAAAATGACGCTGCGGGTCGAAGCCCCGCCCACCTGACGTCAGCAGGAAGCCAGGACGGACATACAGAGCACATCAGCGTGCTCTATGACCAAAATGATGCTGTGCGCCGAAGCCTCACCCACTTCCGGGATACGCGATGCCCAGAAAATGGAGGGAAATCCAAAAAAAAAAAAATCATTGCCCTGACAACAATCGTTTTTTACAAGGTAAGCCAAATAAATGCTGTTTAGTCAGAGATAGGGAAATTTAGATACAAACATTTCCTATTAAATGGTCTTCTTCAAAATACATAATAATATATATGTAATACTATATTTATATATATATATATAATTTTATATTATGTGCATGGTGACCAACAAGCCCAAATAACGCCCCCCCCCCTTTTTACCCCAGCAGGGTTAAAGGAGAACTAAAGGGGAGAGGATAGAAATGCACCCATCAGGCACAAGGGGATTTTAAAGAGACAGAGGGCATCCCATGCCGGAAAAATCCAACCTGGAAGCCCCCTACCCAAAATTTGGGTCTCACGGAGGAGTAAAAACTCCTGTATACACCAGAAGGTGTATCTACCTTTGCCTGAAACATACAGCCAGGGCTGAGAGGCATACAATATAACCCAACAGGTTAAAAAGATTCAGACAGAAATAGAAAAAAAGGGCCGGGAACAACCCGGCTACCTGCAGCTTGAAGGAGAGTCATCTTCTGAATGCTTCGCCGACTGCAGAGACGAAAATACTGGGGAATAGTGGGAGGAACCCGGTACTTATGGACCAGGAGGGGCTCCTTTTTCCATGTCATCTCTGCAAGATCGCCCTCTACAGGCCGGTTTCCCAAGTGTCATGGATCTTTGGAAGTGGGGTGTGTGACATACTAGGAATAATACTGGTTGTATTTGAATGTTATATGTAGGGCAGGCAAAACACTCATTACTCAACTCCTAGTCGGGAGAGAGATCACCCCAAATAGAACATTGTAACATTAAGTTAAAATAATCATATTCATGATATAATTTTGACAATTTCCAGCAATATTAACGTCCAAAATGTTCTTTCACGTTTCACGCGAGTTCATGACATAATTCTCTGCTGTGTTTTGTCAGGAAAACCAGACTTCATCACTTCGTCATCTTTAACAGTAATATAACCACTGTTTCAGTCCTAATCACCAACAATATGATTCCTTATTGTCTCCTTATTTTGATATATTAAATTATTTATATAATAATTAAATATTTAATAATATAGTTATTGATATACCCAATTTATCAGTATTAATTGTATGCTTATTTAAATAAAGTACATTAAAGCCTTCTCTCACCTGAGCACTTGGATGCGATAGCGGGGCCATTCTGATAGCCCTCCAATCGCCATCACCTATGGGCCCGTTTATACCGCTTGACTATTGCAGGGTGTTTTGGGATTGCCCCGTAAAAGTCTTTCAAGCAGCATTTTCGCTTGCTCAATAGGAAATAGCGATTGCTAGTGTGGTTGCGGCAAAAATGCCTGCAAATTGCAGGTTCACAGTTGATCGCGTTGTGATAATAATAATAAACGCTATCAGAACACATCACCTAGGTTTGAAGCCAGCCTATATACATTTTTTCTTTCATGATAAAAATCCCTGTTCGTCTTACCAATTATGTAATGGTATTTCTAGGAGTCCTTCAGGACAGCCACGGAGAGAGTGGATCTTCCTCCTTAGAGAGAAAACACAAACTGGGACAAGTTTAAAAGCCCCACCCCTTCTCCTCGGTATTTAGAAAGTATCAAATTAATGCGATACTGCAGGCAAAGGTAATTGTCACACCACTGCGTCTGGCTACTTTTGGCACTTTCCTAATCTGTTTTCTGTTTTTAAATTGAAGCAGAAATGGCTATAGATATCGGGGTTTACAGGTTCAGCCAATGACATTGTCTTTTTTATCCCGTCCCACAATCAGCTCAGCAGAGCGGGCAGGATTGCTGGTTCCTTCTCTTCTTCCTCCAGATTCATCATATTGCTGCCTAAACGTGTAAACCCCCAATATCGCTGCCCATTTTTCTTCAATTTAAAAATGGAAAACTGTTAAGAACAGTGCAAAATGTAGCCTGACACAAAGGTGTAACAATTAACTATGTCTGCAGTAGCACTTTAACCAAAGAACCTGAACAAAATGGGGGGGGGGGGGCGGTAAGACTAATAGGGACAACAACGAGGAATTCATTTAAGGGTAGGAAGCTGCCTATAACACCTTTCTAACGAAAGATTGTATACTGACAATAGGTCTAGTCTGTGGTGCTTAAGGAAAGTGTGGGGCGATGACCAGGTAGCCGCCTTACAAATCTCCTCAATGAAGGCTTCTGATTTTTCTGCTCAAGAGGTGGCAACTGCTCTGATGGAGTGGGCTCTGATCTGTGGTGAGGGGGGTCCATAAAAAAAATGCCAGAGATATTGCTTGCCTGATCCACCTAGGTACGGTGGGTTTAGAGGTGGCCAGATACCAATTCTTTCCCAAGAAGGGCAGAAAGGCCATCTGTTTTGCAGAACTCATTGGAATGCTCAATACAAAGGATTAGGGCTCTCTGTAGAGTCTTGAGGGTGAGGAGCTTAATTGAAGCCTCATTTAAGGGCTAAAGAAGGGGGCCAGGAAAAGCCGCTAAATACAAGTACTAGGTCCCAGGAAGGACACTGGACACATTGCACAGGTTTTTTCCTAGCCATAGAAATTAAAAATCTGTTGACCAAGTCATTCTTTTTAAGCTTTTCATGCAAAAAGACTGACATTGCTGAAGCTTGAGTTCTCAGAGTACTTGCAGCAAGCCCTAACTCAAAACCTTCATGCAGGAAGTCTAGGACAGCTGGGATAGAAACCTTCTTTAAATTGTTATACTCAAGTAAGAGCAATAACATTTCCACACCTTGTGATGAATATTTCTAGTAGTAATTTTCCTACTTTCCATGAGCATTATGGCTACTTTTAGTAAAAGTCTCTTCTTCTTTAGTATTCGGAAGGCTTGCCTGTAGAACTGGACCCTGCGCCAGGAGGTTTTGTAACCATGGAAGCTCCCATGGATCCTCTAGTGACATGCTTTTTAAGGCTGACTATCACCACCACTATAAGGTTTTCTTCACTCTCATGATTCTCACTCTCTCCGTGGTCGTCTTGAAGGACGATGGGCGAAATACTATAGAATCCATTTGTTGGCTAATCATTGCCATAATGGTAATTTTCATATTGTGATCCATCATTTCTTGTTTATATATAAAACTAAATTAAAAACAAAATAATAGACAAGGTGCAGAATCCCCCCATTACAGGCAGTGTGGCACCCCCCTCTTATTCCCAATTACAGGCAGTGGGGCATTTCTCCTATACCATTCCCCATAGGTGATGTGGCATTCCCCTCCTCCCAATCACCATAGGCAGTATGGCATTTCCCCTCCCAATGCCCTTAGACAGTGTGGTGTTTTCCCCTCCCAATACCAATAGGAAGTGTGGTATCCCCCCTCCCAATCCTGATAGGCGGTGTGGTATTCTCCCCTGCATTCCCCATAGGCAGTATGGCATTCCCCCTCTCAATCCCCATAGGTAGTGTGGCATTCCCCCCATAGGCAGTGTTGCACCCCCCAATCCCCATAGGAAGTGTGGCATCCCCCCCATTCCCCATAGGGTGGCATTCCCTCCCCCTAATCTTTATAGGTAGTGTGGCATTCACCCCCTTTCCCCATAGGCAGTGTTGTATCCCCCCAATTCCCATAGGCAGTGTGGCATTCCGCCTATTCCAATAGGCAGTGTGGCACTCCCCCTTTCCCAATAGGCAGTGTGGCACTCCCCATCCCAATCCCCACAGGTGGTGTGGCCTCCCCCCTCTTTTCCCATAGGCAGTGTGGCATTCCCCTCCTCCCAATCCCCATAGGCATTGTGGCATTTTCCCATGTCAATCCCCATAGGTAGTGTGGCATTCCACCCTTCCAATTCTCAAAGACATGTGGCATGCCCCCCACCCCCGGACGATGATCTGTGATAATAAATCAAGGCAACTGCACTGTTTTTTCACAGACCTTTTTCCTGCTGTACTACTGTCTTTTACAATTAAGAATAGTAGTAGACAAAGATAGTCATATGATCCACAAAATGTCTCTATAAAAATGTGCCAGCTTTCACAATTTTTTACTACCGATAGCTGGGTTAAAAACACAAAATAGGGTAATAGAATAAATACCGTATGTATTGAGTTTAGAAAGAAACTCTTAGGGGAGTACCTTTCAGTGAAACATCATTAAGGAGGAAATAAACCCAGGATTTTTACTCTTGAAGGCTATGTTTCTCTTCCAGGGGACTTCATGAATTGGCATGCCACACTGTGTTTAAATTATTCTCACCCTAACGGTGATCTCATGATGCATGTGGGGACTCTCCTTCTATGCCGTGCATATTGATGAGGCATTCCCCCAGCCACCTGTGAACATGCAGAAGGATTTCCAGGAAGGTGAGTTTCACAGATTTCCCTGGGGGTTTCACAAATTGAGGCGCCTTGAAAAGAGGAAGACTCCAGCCCAGCGGTTGCTCCTTTAAAGGAGAATTACATACACAAAGTTTCTGTCTTGCCAATGTGATGTAGAAAATTCCAATTACCACTTTTTTTTCTTTTATAGGACTAACTTTCAGGCATCTATGTTTTAAGCTAAAAATAAAAGTAATGGCAACCACCCAGAAAATCACTGGGCTGTCTATGGAAAAGCTTGGAATTCTATCACTGACATCAGTAGGGTATAAACAAAGGATATTCTTTGTGATTCACTTACTATAAAGGAAAAGGACATATGGCTCAATGGATTTGCATTGTTACAAAGTCAATAAATGTTTAGTGGGTGCAAGCTCTTACGAAACAACCTAATTGATTGTCTGAATCATGCTGCTGTTCATCTGCTTTTCATGATATCTCACAAGGATTTTTCCTCCTCTTTTATGTAGCCTCGCAGCAAGTGTTGCAGTCAGCAAAATGAGTATGTAAATGTACTGAGATAACATACTTGTGCAAACTTAACACTAGGTAGCTGAGACATTAACCCAACTATCTTGTCTATAGGTTGCAGAATAGAAAGACATGCTAAAGCAAGATTTTCTTCAGTCCAAACAGCTTAAAAAAACACAGACGTGTGACAGGAAAAGATTACTGCAAATGAACCTCTGGGGAGGGATTCCTTTTTATAACTCATTTGCTGTTAATGCATGCACCTTGAAGTCTTTGTTGGCCATAATTAAATTCAAACCAGCTTAAGTACTAGTGTGCCGTTTAGCGGCACTGGACATTATGCAGCTTTATTATCAAACAAAAACTGAATTTGATTTGCAAGTACATTTTTAAGGATTAATATTTGCTCAGAATACAACTTATCTACAAGCTAGCTATAGGTCCATATAGGCAGGGCTTTACAAAAGGGCTTCTAACTCCAAATAATACATGACAGATAATTTTATGCAGTGGAGGACTGGGGCCAAAAATTTGCACCTTTTTTTACCAGCACCTGGCCTGCCCATGACCAGCCAGTAGCATCTCTCCTGCTTCCTGGCCAGTCAACCAGTGTGCTTCAAAGCTGAGGCTAAATCATTAGGGGGAGGGCATGGACTGGGGTTGCTTGGGTAAGAGGGTAAAGTGGATAAGGGGATGGGGGGCTGGGAGGAGGCAGGGATTGGATGGGAAGGTAGCAGCCCAGACTGCCCTGAAGCGGTGCGGTCCACCGGGCATTTGCCCAGGTCTCCCTATGAGCAGTCCGCCTCCGATTTTATGTATATCATTTTATTGAATCACGTGTAAACCATTCATAGACTCTTGCTGCTGAATGAGGTTACCCTGCATTGAAGTGGAGGAAGGCAGATGTAAACCGTGAGGCAGAGGGAAGACACTCCCTGCAGTACACTTAGAATTGAGCTTCCCTACACTCTACACAGCCATGCAGGCCAGAGGAGGGATTCAGTTCACTCTCTGCTTTTTGCAGAAGTAATCATCTTTATTCGCCAAGTGAATAAATTACATACCAGAAGGTGGCCTGACTAGAAAGAAAGATGAGGGCATGGCTATAAATAAAGGACTAAAACTCAGTAGAGCAGACCAGCCAGGATCAACTGCATGGAAAGTAGCTTTCATTTTACATTAAGCTTACAGTTGACCTTATAAGTAACAGTCCAGCCAACAACAAAAAAAACAACAGATATAAAATCGGTGGTAGTGATGCACTCACATACCTCAGTCACAGCCTGTTGCTATGCCGAGCTTCTAGCTGAATCCCCCGCATCCCCCTTGCTGCCAGCCGGCTCTGTGCATGAACTGCACTAGAGCTGCTGTACTGGCACCACCATCTTGCCAGCCGACTATAAGACATCCCCTGAAAATAAGCCTTAGCACCTATTTCTGGAGCAAAAATTAAGACCTGTCTTATTTTCGGGGTAAAATGGTACTTGCATCCTCCAAAATGGAATTTGGATTCCTGCACCACCAAGCCAAACTGAATTGTTCCCCTTTCCTTACTCCATCTTAGGGCACTGGCTGATTTTAACTTCTAATTGGCTTATTCTAAATGGTGCAACACAAAGGGAACATCCACTATGTCCCCGTAATGCTTGGATTTTTGAATCCTGAATCCTGGGTCAGCAGGGATGCCATGAGGAGTCAGGTCCTGGCACTGATGCTCCTAATTTTTGTATTTAGGTGTCTTGGTCTTCTTTTGAGACCTATTTGCAAGATGCCTCCACTCATGTCCTATATTTTCAGTACCACCTGTGAAACCTGGATTTGGTTCACTGGATCTTGAAGAATTCTCAATCTGCAACACCCTACTCCCATCCCCAAGGTAGTTTCCCGGAAGGTTTTTTTCTTTTGTCCCTCGCCTATGTGGAAAATATCCTGGAACTGTATTATTTGTCCTTACAACGGAACATTTTAAAATCTTAAGAGCCTAACATGGTGTTCAAAGGAATCATCTGTCTGAATCATCAGGTGTTGTGTTCTTATCTGCAATCAATATCAGTTTTGCAGATTTAGGGTCCATATTTCCCTTCCTCCCTTGGTCAGGGTATGACTATTCTATTTGCTAGATGTGGTAGTGGCAGTTCACCTGTTTTTCTCTAGGACTAGTAGTTTCTGACTGTGCCGACAGAGTGTCCAGGTAAAGAAGATGTGGATGGTCAAGGTCAAGCATTTGTCTGAACCACAAGTAAATTTCAGTTTGTTGGAAAGGCACCTCATGCAAAGTGTTATGGCTTGTTGCTTACTAGGCAGGTCTAGAAGTAGAGAATTCTAGCAGCGTTAGATGTTATGCGCTTTATGCAGTGGTGCTTGAAAATTTGGGAACCATTTTAGAATTTTTAATAGTTCTGCCTAAGTTTGACCTAAACTACTGTATAACATATTTTCGCTAAAGTCCTAAAAGTAAATAAAGAGAACCTAGTCAAACAATGTAGTCAAAATAATTTATTTATGGTAATTTATTTATGGAGAAATATAAACCAAAATCACATTTTTGGCTTACAGTCACAGTCTGCTTAGGGAACATAGGCAGCACGGACACAGCTGCTGCCAAGATGCCATCCCAAGCCAACCCCCCCCCAGTAGGAGGCCGCATATAGTAAGGACTGGAGCCACTAGCTGGCTCTCATCATCCTGCTCTCTCCGTGGTTGCCAACAGAAGTGGGAGACAACAGTGCCCCACAATGTAGGATGCAATTGTTGAGTTCCCATAATAGCATGTGTAACATGATGAGCACTGCCATCAAAACCCATTGGGGAGTGGGCTGTTGACACCAGGCCCCACCCCCCTGAAAGCTGAAGTGGACAGAGTAAGGAAACTAATCTACATTCATGGGGAGTCAAGACCAAAGCTTCTTACCTTGTGCCACCCTTACTGGCAGAGGCATCCATCAGACGGAGAGGCCAGGATGCTCATCCAGTTACCCAATGCCACAAGCACTATTCACTATTGCACTAAAATGAAATAAATAAAATAAAAATGCTAATGACCAACAAGCCTATGAAAAAAACCCATCCAACTCCTTGCTGAAGAAGAATAATAGACTGTGACTGAGGGAAGAAAAAGGTGATGCTTATTATATCTTCCACGCTGCTGATTGTGCCTATGTACATCAAAATGTACCCATTCAGTAGATCCCTGCTCCAGTCTTCAGCCATACACTTAATAACTTGGCTAGTCAGGTCACATGTTATATTTCACAAATAATTATAATACAGGGTGGCAAATGCCAACATATATATTGGTAGTAGTATGGTATTGGGCTGAAATATATTTTTTCTACAGGTGTATGTATTAATATGAGTAAATTCATATGTGAATAATCAGCCCCTCGTATGCCAAGTACAGCTCCAAACACAGAGAGTGGGCATAGCAGGAACTGTCTGCTGTGATCACTCAGGTGTAGATTAAGACTGAAGCCAAGATCTACTCAATAGGTACATTTTAAAAGAGCAGCCTAGAGTAATCAGCTGCAGAGAGTTAAGGCAAGTATCCCCTTTTTATTCCAAATACTTACAGATGCCCTTTAAAGCTCTACAATAGAATACATCCATGAAGGCCATTGCCTTTTTCATTTTCAGATTGGAACTTGCAATTTTCTTCTATATATAAATATGTGGATACTAGATGTTTCACACTGATATCATTTTCTGTTGATATACTAATGTAGCAAGTCATTTCTCCACAGTTATTTAGAGTACCATTCTATTACTTTTACTGAAAGCGCTAAGTGCATGTCAATGTCATTATTTGTAAAAGGAAAAAAACAGGGCAAGAGTCTGCTGGCATTTTAAACATTCGTTCTGTTTCACTGCAGCTGTGGGCTGAAGACAGCAAAGGTAATTACACACAGTCAATTACACAAATCTTTACTTGACGTTTAAACGTCTATTCAAACCTAAGTGTTTAATAGCAGGTTTTTATGTTCCTCTCCCTTAAACTTTGTAGGCTCTCACAAGAAGAGCTGCAGATTGTACAAAGACTCATCAAACATGTACCTGTTATGTTTGTACTTGGTCAAAACAATGCTTTCTATGCTAGCATTGAGCATGCAAAGATTTCAGAGTCCTTGTGTATTTCAAAATGATTGAAGGCCTTCTTGAGATCACTTTGTAATACTATTAAAATTAATAATCAGGAGATAACCGCATCCCGACTCCCTGTTCAATTTAGAGTGCTACAGTGCCCAGCCAATCTGAATGTTACTCTTCACCAAGCTTGTGGGTTTACTTCCACTGGCACAGAAGAGATACAAGGAACAGCATTCCACTTTTACAGGGCAGAACTGCTCATCTCTGTTTGTAAAATGCAATAGCAATGAGCTGTTATTTTAGTACCGTTCCTCAGGAGAAAGGCTGTTGAAGAGTTTACTTATGATTCTGATTTGAATTCTGACTTGCATATCAGTATGCATTGCAAAGGAAGCATGCCACTCAGCTCCCTCAGCACAGACAGTCTAGCTTTAACACTTTTAAAAGAGATTGTTTTTTTTTTTATTTTTTTAAAAACATACAGATGAAGATTTTGTTGCATATACATGCATTTATGAGGAGCATAGTGTTTTTTAAAGTAGATGGAGAACACCAAACCAAACAAAGGCAAACAAAAGGGCAAACAATATTAAACTTGGTAATTTATTAATTGGAGGCCTGTTTTGCTGAATCTGGGCCAGGGCAGCTTGGCATCATTGATGGAATCATTATTTCTGAATTGTACTAGCAGATTCTAAAGGAAAATATCAGGACATCTCTCCGTGAGCCGAAGCTCAGCAGGATGTGGGTCACGTAGCATAACAATGACTATAAGCATATACCAAAGTGTTTTACCAAAGAATGGATAAAGAAGAATAAAGCACAGGAATAGCCAAGTCTAAGTCCTTACCTTAATCCAACAGAAATGTTGTGAAGAGCCTAAAACAAGCAGTTCATGAGAGGACATCCATCAAGTTTTTTTTTTACACTGGGGAATGGTCTAAAATTCCTACAAGATGATGTTCAGGTCTAATCAACAAGTATGGAAAATGCCAAGATGCAGTTATTGCTGCATAAGGGGGTCAGACTTATTATTGAAATCAAAGGTTCACATACATATACCACTCAAAATATGGGGTATGATGTGCTTTTCCAACAAACTGAAATGCACTTGTGGTTCTAACAAATGCTGGACCATCCACATCCTCTTTTCATGGACACTCTGTCGGCACAGTCAGAAACTACTAGTCCTGGGGAAAAACAGGTGAACTGCAACTACCACATCTAGCAAATAGAATAGTCAGACCCTGACCAAGAGAGGAAGGGGCGGAAGGATCCTATATCTGCAAAATTGCAGATAAGAAAACACCACCTGGAGATCCTGGCAAAGGATTCTGTGAACACTATGTTAGTCTCTTGAGATTTCAAAGTGTCCAGTTGTAAGGACAAATCATACAGAAACTACCCTGGGGCAGGGGACTGAGAATTCTTCAAGGTCCAGATCCAGGTTTCACAGGTGGTTCTTAAAATATAGGGATTGAGTAGAGGCATCTCACAGATAGATAAATAGGTCTCAAAAGAAGATAAAGACACGTAAATCCAAAAAGTAGGGGCATCAGTGCGAGGACGCGACTCCTCATGGCATCCACTGCTGAACCAGCATTCAGACAGCTGAAAGCATTACAAGGACCCAGTGGATAGTCCCTTTGTGTTGCACCAGTTAGAATACGCTTCTAAACATTCTGAGATGGAGAAAGGGAAGGGGGACAATTCAGTTTGACTGTCTGGTGCAGGTAGCAGGAATCCAAAGTCCATCTTGGGAGTCCATCTTGGGAGATGCAAGTACCGTGTTTCCCCGAAAATAAGACAAGTCTTAATTTTTGGTCCAAAAATAGGTGCTAGGGCTATTTTTTAGGGGATGTCATATAGTCGGCCGGCAACTGGCAAGATGGTGGTGGAAGTACAGCATCAGCACCAGATATTGAAGGGCTCTGTCTAAAGGCTATTGTGACCACTGAGGTCACAGAAGCCACTGAATCGACCAAAGATGACTGAACTTAGCTCTTAGCTAGGTAAGAATTAGCAGAGAAAACTGCCATTGACTTTTATTGTCTGCCGGGTGTAAATTTTCAGCAGTCTCTGAATCAGCCCCAAGGTAGACAATGAAATGGTGGTTTTCTCTTCTAAAAAAGTAGTGAGAATTCTCACATGGCTCTGTATCGACCCTATTGTGGACCTTAAGGGTGAATCTGTGTTGCCAGATTAGGAGCCCTAAATTATTATGTATTATCATGTTGCAGGGGATAAATGGATGCCCAGACTCCCACCAAGTATTACCAAGTCACACCCAAAATTTTCCTTATGCATTAAAAAGATCTGCTAGGCTTACTGATCGGCAAGTGGCATGACAACCCAGCAGAAAAAATGAATTTCATGCACTTGGAAAAGTTCCCAAGACTGCTTCACTAGGGAATAAGAGCGGAACCAAGGCAGACTAGTGGATTATCCTCACAGAGATTAAGGTGCAGAAAAGGCACAAATCTGGACACACGCCAGACCCAATGGGAAAAAGATGGGGGAGAGTAAAGGGCTTAGCCAGGGAGCGAGCAGGGATAACAAAGACAGGGAAACTCTTGGTAGGTGAGTGCAGAAGAACTGGAGAGATGTCTTTACTATTGTGGTGTATATCTGGTGGCAATGGAGATCAGATAAACTGCAAATCCAATGTCTCCAGGATGGCTAACACCTATGGCGTATGCATGGATTGCAGAGTTAGTGATGTATCACAGTCAGGAATGTAAAGAATAGTAATAAAACACAGTAAAACAAAGACCCTGATACAGAAGCTAGCAGCCACAGCGCCTGCTAATAAGTCATCTTCTAAAACTGAAGCCTATCCCACTACCTGGTAAAGATACTGTATATTGAGCGTGATAATATAAATTGTGCTGACCTTTCTGCAGGATCATAAGGAAACAAACACTGATAACTATATTTCAAATTAATCTTACTGTCTATAAATGCACTTTTGAAAACAAAAGATCAAAAAGATACAGGGCACAGAAGAGACTCTTATCTTTACAACAACACACAGAGATACAGAAATTCCATATATACTGTAATAGTTGATATATACGAATTACAAAAAAGGGAAAAATTGATAAATGAATATTTTCAGAAACTCTAGTTTCCTCAGATAACTGACTACTTATCATTCAGTGAACAATCTATTTTATAGTACAACTTGCCATTTAAACACTGCTCTTACAGTCCATGTGTCTAAAATGTTTACTATAAGACCCCCCCATTCCTAAAACAAACCCCATGGTGCATATGTAGGCTCTCCTCCAATAAGTTTTCTATGCCGTGCATAATGGTGAGTGGGACAGAAAGCTGAATGGAGGGAAAGTGGCAGGCATCCATGCAGCCGCCTCCCTTTGGCTGTGTGTGCCAGCACCGGCTATTCAGATAAGCCTAATGTGGGAGTACACATCAGCCAGAAGGCTGCTGGAAGGCTGCTGCGGTCTGCACATGTACCTTTTGATTGGCGTGATGGTAATTTCCAACATTCACACCCAAATCAGAGGGAAGGATAGAGAAAAGAGGGAAGGATAGAGAAAAGAGGGAAGGATAGAGAAAAGAGGGAAGGCGGTGGCTCTTGAGTTTTTTGGACTCTACGGTGTATTCCGAATAAATAGTGACTGTCACATTTACAGAAAATGCCCAAGAGAACATCTGCCTGGCTACGTAGTCATGCACAGCATAGTAATAAGGAGGCAAATTGATCACTGAGAAATATTTTCTTCAGACAGCCAAAATTATTCATAAAAATTAAATGCATGGAAAATGTAACCACAATAATGAAAGGTTGGCTCTGCTAAAAACTGTTTCTCTAACCTTGACATCATTAGAGAAAACACAAAGAAAAAAAAGTTATCAGGCACATGTGAAAAAAATGAGAGCTGTGAATGTTTATGCCACCCCTGTAAAAATGACAGAAATGATCACTGACATGGTTTAGCAGACTAGCTAAATTATCATCTAATAGGAAACAATATTTTTAAACTTTCTGTAAACCCATATGTTTACAGACATGTTTTACAGACACTGACTTAACATAACATTTTTATTACTATATATATATATATATATATATATATATATATATATATATATATATATATATATTTATATAGAAGACACAAGAGAACTTTAGTGTTAATTAAGGCTTTCACACTAAACTGTACATTACATTTCAAACATTTAGATTTAAATTTAAATGTAGCTTGAAAACAATGCTTTGCCTACAGCAAAGGCAATCGATGCATGTGGTAATGTTCTACTGCTTGATGTCTGATGAACTGGAGGTAAAACGTGGCATTACTGCCTTGTGGTGTTTTTAATACAGTAGTCTGCCATATGGACAAAGCTGCAGTCCTAAAATTACCATAAAGCTATTTGCATTACCGGCTATAAAAGTCTAAGGAGAGACAACAGCACAACAGCTCTCTCTCATATATATATTACAAGAGGAAGTGAGGAGCTGCTTGCATCACAGAAAGGCTGCAGCAGCTCAAGAAGGGACAAACTAGTGAAAAGTTACACTGCTCAGTCTATTTGAATAAAATGTATAAGAAAAATAAAAAACAGCAAAATGAAACACAGGTCATTAGATATTACAATTTTTTTTTGCAATTTTCCCTAACATGGCTAGCTGGTAGAGCAGAGCTGTGGGTTCAAGCCCCTCGTTGGGTTAATCGAGGCACTTTGCTGAGATATCTGCTATAGCCTAACTGGATGGGAAAACAAGCTCAGCTGAGGACAAGAAACTTTCAACTTTGCCGGCAGATAAGAAGCTTTATACTTACCACTTAACTTGAATCTCTCTTGCTCTTTGCTTTCCTGTCTTGCATGAGGGATAAATATATGTATGTTACATTGTTTCCCAGCACAGCAGACAGCAATATAGTGCTTAAAGGGGACTTTGAAAGGTTGAAAAGGAACCTAGAGGTAGTGTTGTAATGTAAGTAACCGCATGTTAGATTTATAAAATTAGCCCAAGTTAACAGCAGGTAGTTGAAATAGATAGGATATTGTGTTTTCTTGGCTGGGTTCCATCTCTGAAAAATTGGTAATGCGTTGGGTGTTTGGTTGCTGTAGGCAAAGAGCCTCACTAGGATGCAGAAGGATGACCTGAGAGAGGGCCTTTCTGTGGAAAATGTTTGGCAACAGGCATTTTGGTTGGTTGAAGCCAAGGGAGTCTCCCAATTGCGTGCAGGAATGCCAAAAGGGATGGAGTTGAAAAGCATTTAGGTCAATGAGCTGTTAAGGATTTAGATAAATTAGTTAAACGGGTAGGTATGCCAAAGGATGGGAGATGATGACATGTGGAAGAAAGCAGTAGAAGATCATTTTAAATTAACATTGGAACAAGGTACATTGTTGTCCGTAGTTAGAAAATTGCAAAAGGTAGTAGGAAAGTGGAGCGAATGCCACATGTATAGGTAATGGTAGCAAACCAATTTAAATATAGTGGGTTGACTTTGAAGATAGAAGAAAGTACTGGGATAAAAACATATGTAATAACAAAGTGTAAGTGTAGAAGGGAAGAAGAGGGAAAGCAGGAGGAAGTGAGTAGTGGGACAGATGTATGGGAAGATGCTAAGGTAAATAGCATAATGGAAAAAGAGTCATGGAGTTTGAGCCCTGTATCAGATGCATCAGCCCAGCATTTGGGTAAGGCAGATTGAGGGGGCATGAAAAGTATTTAAGGTCTAAATTAGATACATCAGAGGTAAATACTGAAATGGCTCAAGCTGCACCACCCCCCCAAAACTCACAATTGGAGTATCACCAGATTTCCAAATGTCTCTGAGCCCACCAAATGTATCATGCTTTGGCCCCCATAGTTCCTTTCCTTAATTTCCACAGCCCTTTCAGACTATAAATTTCATTGCCACCTTGCCCACCATATATGGATGACACTGAACCACGTCTTATGCCCATTCCTTGATTAGCTACACAATAGGAAAGTACTCCAGCTGTGCATAGAGTTGTACGAGCAGGACTTCACCCTAGTGCTGGGGCACTTACGCTATCTATAATAGGAGAGTGTGGTTTATGTTACATAGGTCGGCAAGCTATGCCTTTACTTCCTCTGATCACTCAAGTGACCTAAGAAGAATCCAAAAGGTAAATGAAACCAGTAGCTGAAACTTGATAGTATAAGCCATGGATTCGTCCTCAGCAATCAGCCATAGCACAAAGATTGCCATATATTAGACGCAATCCAGGAGGATTTATAAGGCAATTAAAAACAATTCAGAGCACATATAATGCAACTTGGTCTGATATTAAAAGGTTAGTTGATTTGTCAGCAGGGCCTGGAGGGAAATAGGAACAGTAAATCAAGAACTCCAAAAACATACTTGATTCAGACCTTTCCAATTGCGGTTGGTGGAAATTAAATTATTTCTATTTTTTCTTTTTTGTTTTAATCTATCTTCTCTTCTTCTTTGCTGGGAGTCAGCTACCCATGGGTCCATAAGTGTGGGCCCTCATCTTTGGGGAGGGGGGTAAGGACAGGGAAATTTTGTGTTATGAAATACCCTGCATGGATGCAGAATTGCTTAATATCCCATTCAGGTTTAATGTTGAGAAGTTGAAGCTTGATGTAGATAATTATTGTCTTGCTTTGGATAAGAAGAAGAAACATTTTAGCATATGATGAATTTAAAATATTGAAATAATAGTATTGAAATATACATGTATTGCAATAAATGTTTTTATTAACAAATAAAGATTGAAAAATTGAAAAAAAAGAACCCCCAAAACACATAGGAAGAAGCATTTGGAGTGCTGGTTGCTAAAGCACTTCAGAATCTGCTTACTAAGGAACAAGAATCACTTTTGATTAAATTAGATGAAAATAAACAGGGGCCAACTCAAACAAATTGTTGATTTTATAACACATTGTAAGAACGATTTCTGGAAAATGGTCACGATCCTTATAACAATAGAGACATAGTATATTTAAAAAGATTTTTCATATATGGGTTGAGAGCCCAACTAAGGAAGCACTGCTAAGGATTGCTAGGTCTGCTAAATCATGACCTTTGGAACCTTACGCTTCTCAAGATTATGTTGGTAACTGTATATTCCAAAAAAAAAAAAGAGGGCACTAGCACTAGACTCCATTGTATCCCACTATGGCTACAATTGAATATGATTCTAATGCATACACTGAAGTGTCCGTAATGGGACTTTAAAAGTTCCTTTTAAAACAAGCCGTATTATTGTATTGCAGGAAGAGTCCCTCATGTGTGCCATGATCAAACTACTAGAAACAGCAGTGGAATAACCTGGTGATGAGGATGCTGTCTGGTTGGCAAAAGTCCTAGCTTCTTTGGGGCCAAGAACAAAAATGGATGTTGGTCTACTGCCAGTAAAAATTGAAATTCTACCAGGCGCTGTCTTACCGAGACAACAGTCTATGTTCAGTATCCACTGCACATGCCACAAATAGAGGGATTAAAGCCACAAATTGAAGCATACTTAAAAAATGTGAATGCTAAAGAGTTTTAAATCTGTGTCTTACTCTCTGTACCTCAAAGAAAAAGGAGGTCAAAGGCCAACAGGCATTCTATAGAATACAGAGAAGATTCAGCATCACTGAAGATGTGCTACAAGTCATTGCATTTTCTAATGTACTTATCATTTGTCGCCTATTAGAATCAAAAGTTTTTAGCAGGTGCAAATGCCAAAGAATTTAAAACGACTAAGAACTTTCTTGGGTTTGGTAGGTTACTGTATTGAACAATAGGGGAAAATACCGCGCTCAAAGATTCAAAAACTATAGCTCTTATAAGGTAAAGAAAATGTCCCAAATAATCTTTCTTATACATAAGCTCCACGTGCTGAACTTCTCAAACCAAAAGTCCACAGTCAAACAATATAGCAAAAAGCACAGAGCTCCATATAGAAAGAGAAATTCCGCTCTTCCAGAAAAACGTGCTCCCAAAACGCATGCACCTCCCGGAAAATGGTTCACCGGTGTGGCCTTCACCAAACACACTGCTTCTTACCAGATTCCAACAATCAGTGCACATATAAACTACTCAGAGGTGGGTTCAGGTCAATAATCACTTCGCCAGGGTTCACGTTAAAGCTGGTACCCTCATATACAGGGTACGTTGCCCGCTGTTTAACCCTTTAAATGCCAGCCACGTAAAATTTACGTGGTTGCTTGTCCTCCACTTAAGTGCCAGCCACGTAAAATTCATGTGCCTGGCATTTACCCCTGCTAGCGGGCAAAAAAAAAAAGAAATACCTGACCCCTCGTTGGATCCGGCTGGGTCTCCTCTTTAATTTGGTGCCATCCGATCCCCCGGAATAGCACTGCCCCCCGCTTCGGCAGCAGCAGCTGCTAACTGTAATAAAAAAAAAAAATTAAAACTGACACTTACCTGCAGTCGCGCTGCCTCCCTCTGGGTCTCCTCTTCACTGGGGGGGGCCTCCGATCGCCCCCCCTGGCTCTTCAGCTTCAGGGGAGAGCCTGAAAGGGCTCTCCCCCTCCTCTCCCCGCCCTTTGGGGGCGGGGCTTATGACGTCACTCACCGGGTGTCGTCCTGGCTCCCTGCTGCTCCTCATTCAGATGCGATCATGCTGGCCACAGGAGCAGAGGGACAGGTGATCAGAGAATCACCTGCCCCTCTGCTACTGTAGCCAGCATGATTGCATCTGTCATCACATCGAGGGACAAAGGAGCTGACGATCGGAGGTAAGTAAAGTAAAAAAAAGTTTTTATTTTTTAATAAAAGTCAATTTTTCTTATGTGTCAGTGTGTTTTTTTTTTTTACTGTTAACCCCATGTGAACTGGTAAGGGGTCCATGAGACCCCTTATACCAGTTCACAAGGCTGGGGGCTGGCAAGTCACCTGCTAGCCGCAGGTGACTTGCCATTAACCCCCGGCACCCCCTATTACCTGCCTCCCCAAAGCCCAGGGGGGGGGGGGGCAGAAGAGCTCGGGCCCACATAGGCTATGTGGGCTTGTAGGCTGCAGGGTGGGGGGCAACAAAACCTGGCCCCCCACTCTGTTCCTACCAGCCCCCATAGCTGGTCCCGGGCTGGTAATGCTGGGTAAGGGGGACCCCATTTCATTTTTTTTTTTTTAAGGGTTTTTAACCCTTAAAATTCCCCAAAAAATGGGGTCCCCTTATGTTCTTTCGCCCAACAGCTATAAAAGGCTTCCAGCAGGTGAGCAGAAGCCAGTGATTGCCGAGGGACACAGTGCTCCAGGATGGATGGGAGGTAAGTATTAAAAAAAATATATATATATATATTTTTTCTGTGTGTGGTGTGTTTTTTTTTTTTACACTTAACCCCTTGTGAACTGGTAAGGGGTCAAAGAGATCCCTATACCAGTTCACAAGGCTGGGGGGATGGCAAGTCACCTGCGACAAGTAAAATTACTGTTAAGCACATGCTTTACTTTGGGGTGTTTGGCAACTCTTCCCTTGACAGTAGAAATGCATGTTGGGTATCGTTCTGTTCGGGGGATGTTGCTTTTTCAGATTAGATGTAGGAAAATGTGGCTTTGATTCTGCTTTTTATCCTTTTTTTAGGGAAACTCTTTGCAACCAAAGAATACATTGAGGGATTACTTCCAGAAAACTATGGCCACATCAACAAGCCTGGTACACCTAGAAAGCTTGAGGTGTGTACTTCTAGAGAAGATATAGTTTGTTGGGGGTATTTCAAATGTAAAGGGTTGTTTTTCTGGAAAAACTGCAAGGTGCGCATAGCGCATATCACAGTTGTATTTTTTCTGAAAATCCCCTAAAGCGCTGTTTCAGTTTAGGGGAGTCTCCTGGGCAAAAAAGGGTGTCTACCTATATATATGTAGTACTGCTGTAACCGGGAGAAATTGGGATTTCACACGCAATAAGATTTTATTGACAAACTTACATTTTTTTTTTACAAAAAAAAACTACAAATTGTAAAATTTTTTATTTTTTGCACATATTTCACCCAAAATTATTGAGAATACACCTAAAAAATGACAAACAAGACATTTCATGTTAAAGCCCAGACTATGCTGAAAAAATACAATTCTGTGAAATACTCACCTGTAGAATTGATATTATAAGTATACAGTACATCCTGCTCCAGATATAGAACTTACACTTGGGTTATCCTCCACCAGATGGTGCTGCACTGCAGAGACATGCAAAACAGGCTCCTCCCGGCCCCTCAAATACCCAGGGACCTCCCACAAATCCCCAGCATTGAAAAGCAGTAAACCAGAAGCCGGGAGAATTTAACCACCAACTGGTAACTATAACAATGATAACAATCACCATACAGGGGATCCCGAATAATGCAAAAACCAGGGTGGTGTGGAGCAGGACGTAGTGTATAATATCAATTCTACAGGTGAGTATTTCACAGAATTGTATTATTCTTAGTATACAGTACGTCCTGCTCCAGATATAGAACTTACACTTTGGACATCCAATAGTAGTGTCCATAAGTAGGGTGGGATCCCCAACAAAAGGTAACAGCAGACAGTTTAAACCACTGCTGCCTGCAAAACCTTGTGGTCAAAAACAGCATCAGCTGAGGCCCTAACATCAACCTTGTAAAACATTGAAAAGGTATGAACAGAAGACCAAGTAGCGGCCTTGCAAACTTGTTCAACAGAAGCCTGGTGCTGAAAGGCCCAAGAGGCACCAATAGCACGAGTAGAATGAGCAGTAAGGCGGAAGAGAGGACTCCTTCCCTTAGCAGAATAGGCCTGAATCACAGCCTGACGAATCCCTTCGCTAATAGTAGACTTGGCAGAAGCCAAAAACCTTCCCTAGGACCAGAAAGAACCATCCCATCCAAGTAATGACCAGGCCCAACGCCGCTTAGCCCCCGAGATCAGACGAGATCGGACACATTCAGGATGGAGAGGCCGTAGGCCCAAAGGAGCATCAGTCCTCCTAAAGGACACCGTGACTACCAAAGAATACTTCCAACACCTGTCCAAGGAATACAGAACCCTTTCCTCAGCATTGCTAGGAATAGGGCACAAACAAGGAATAACAATATCTTGAATCAAATGAACAGAAGACACCACCTTAGGCAGAGAGTCCGGCTTAAAGCGGAACACCCCCTTATCCTGGTGTCTCTCAAAGAATGGGGGCTAGATAGACAGAGCCGCCAACTCAGACACATGTCTGGCCGAAGTAATAGCCACCAGAAAGACAACCTTGAGGGTAAGTACAGCCATAACAGCATCTCTGAATAGGTCCAAGGGAACACCCTGCAAGGCAGACAAATCCAGGTTCAAATCCCAACAGGGACCATAGTACTACGTGGGGGAAGCACATGAGTAACCCCCTGAAAGAAAGTCTTAACCAAGAAAACTGAGCAAAAGAAGAAAGAAGATGGACAGGGCAGAGACCTGACCCTTCAGAGTACTGAGTTGGAGACCCGACTCCAACCCATGCTGTAATAACTCTAGAACCCTGGGGACAGAGAACACCCGACAGGGAAGAGACCTAGACTCACACCAATCAATATAGGTACGCCATACCCTAAATAGATGGAAGAAGAAGTTTGCTTCTGGTCTTCCCATAGTCTCAAACACCGAAGCAGATAAGCCTGTCCCCTTCAAGAAGGGTGCTTCATCAGCCAGGCCGTCAAGGCCAGAGACTGCAGATTGGAATGAAGTAAAAGGGGCCCTGAGTGAGCAGATCTGGCACTCCTGGCAGAACGTACCGAGCTACCGCCCTCTGCACCACGTCTGCGAATCACACTCTTCTTGGCCACCCGAGGGCCACCAGAATCACTGGCACCCTTTCCAGAGCAATCTTGCGCAGGACCCTGCCCAGCAGGGGGAATGGAGAAAAGACATACAGAACAGAATGTCCTGCCATGACGTTACTAAGACATCCATGACCACGGCCAGAGGATCCTGAGACAGGGAAACAAGGCAGAGAACTTGTGAATGTGACGGGACACAAACAGAACCACAACCGGTTGTTCTCCACAGAAACACAGGGATTGGCACACCCTGTTGCAGAGGGACCCTCACCGGAGCGTATACCGCTGATATGCAGGGAACATTTTCCTCCACCCAGATAAGGATCAGAGACACTTCCTGGAGGACCCTCCTGCTCCGGGTCCCTCCCTGATTATTAATGTAGGCCAAAGCCGTCAGATAGACCTAGCGCCCCCGAACAGGCAGGCCCTGAAGAGGAGTAGTCAAGCGAGCTAGAACTAACTTGAACGCTCACAGTTTCAAACATTGATAGGTGTATGGGCCTCCTAAGGGCCCCACTTCCCCTGGAACCGTAGGGACTTCCAGAAGAAGACCCCCCCCAACCTGATAGATTGGCATCCATGGTGACCGTCTCCCAGGAAGGGGCAAGAAGGGAACTGCCCCCAGACAGGTTCCTTGAGTTCATCCACTACAAGAGGGACCTCCTCACCAGGGAGGAAGGCACACATACCCTGCTCCAGGGATGCTGGGTCCTTGTCCCGTAGGACCAATAGGAGGAGTTGCAGAAGGCCCCAAGGGGGACTGAGCATAAGGGGCCTCTTCGAAGCACTCCGCCAACGGGCCCACCAGCTGCATCCCCTGCCTGGTGGAGGGACGGGGACAGCTATGAGGGACTGAGCCCATGCAACCAGTTTGTCTACTTTATTGCTGAGGAAGGAAGATCCTTGCTTGAACTGTATCAGATTCATTCATAGGAATGGAGTTACCAATGAAGGGGACAATGAGGACTTGGGGTGTTTGATCACCCCTCCAAATGACTCCCAAATGGACACCCCCAGCCAAGTATCCAACGTAGCCTGACGTAGAGACTGAGAAGTGATGAGGACATCCAGGTAGGTCATCATCTCATCAGAGACATCACCCCCGTCAGCACCTTGGTGAGCACTCTGGGAGCTGAAGAGAGGCCAGATGACAAGGCCACAATTATCAGTGTTGGTCAACCAACGCGAATCTGAAGAACCTCGGTGTCAAGACACAGGGAAGTGAAAATAAGCATCATTGAGCTCCACAGACGGCAAGAAGCTGATGGACGAGCGCAGTGTTTCCATTGCAGAAACCGCCTGTAATTGACGAATTGCTGAAAATCTGTGAATCCAGAATGGGCCAGACTGACACATCCTTTTTGGGGAACTGTGGAAAGGTTGGTGTAGCGGCCCCTGCTTCTGCCTGTTAAGGGCAATCTGCAAGAGACCCCCAGACCCCGCAGGCCTTACATGGCCTGCACCAGCACCTGAACAGAGGCAGGAACCAGGAGTACCCGGGACCTCATAATCTTGGGGGAGGCCGCACAGCAAATTCTATCTAGTAGCCGGAGGACACTACCTCCTGAATCCACCAGTCTGAGGCGTGATGCCTCCTGACATGAGCAAGGTGCCGCAGCCGTCCCCTCACCCAGACGGGCGAGGGTGCCCCATCATGCTTGAGGGGACTTGGGGGAAGATTTGGGCTTAGCCCCCCCGGAGGAGCCAGGACGTTGTCTTCTGCTCCTGGGACAGGAATCTGCGCGAGCCCCCGCGAAGGGCACCCCTGGTTCCTGTTTAACACCATGGTAGGGGGGTAGAAGGGGTGCCCTGGCCCCGAAGGGGCCGAGACAGCCGCCTGCGTTGGGGTAACTTACCCTTCTCACTAAACAGGTCTAGACGGGCCCCAAACAGACGTCACCCTTCAAAAGGCATCCCGGTAAGAGCCTTCTTTGCAGCATCGTCAGCACCCCACTGTCGCAGCCAGAGCAAGCGACGTATAGCCACCACAAGGGCAGAAGTTCTTGCACACATTCTGATGGTGTCATCCAATGCTAATAGGATCAATTTTACAAACACCTCGCAACTGGAGAGTGCATTAAACACATCCCAAGGGAGATCATCAGGGGGACGATCAAGCATCTTTCTGATGAGGGTTCTAGCGGCCACGGCAGTAATGGCAGAGGCACAGGCCGGGCGCAGCGCCGTCCCCGCACATGCAAAGGCGTGGGATGCGAGCAGGTCAATGTGCCGGTCCTCAGCATCCCGAAGGATAGAATAAGCCGGGATAGTAATAAAAGGGGGGTTAGGTAGCCCTATGATCGGGGCATCCACCTCGGGGAGGGGGGGGGGGATGACCAACATTTAACCACCTCAGGGGGAAAAGGATACTTCTCATCCCAATCCCCTGGGACCCCGGGCAGTTTACTGGGGCACTCCCATTCCTTGAGCACAAGGGTATGGAAATGTGCCTGCTCCAGAAATTCTAAATGTGATGTTGCTGTATGGAAACGCTCCCCTCTTTGCCTGGGAGCCTCACCAGGGGGACTGATAGACAGAACCTCAAAGATCCGGATCAACAATCCGTCAGTGTCATCCTGGACCCAGGGGTTCGGGCCAGAGACTTCATGACCAGTCGGACTCTCATCAGAAGAGCCTGAGTCAGAAAAGAGCTCTCCTTCATCAGAAGGGGTATAGCCACACAGACTCAGCGGGAAGTGGGCGAAGTAAAGCGAGGTGCAGCCACTGGCCGGCCAGAATGCACGGCCAGCACTTGCTCAGCACAGGGTACACAGACCCGTGCCCTATCAGCGTCAGCATGGGGTTGTCCACACGTGATGCACAGCCAGTCTTGTCCCAAGGGGACCCCGGTCACATTATCCTGAGATGCCTCCATATGGTGATTTTTAGGCACAATATGCCAGCAGGGATTGACGCTATAAAGCAACCTTGGATGCCCCAATGACCCGCGAGTGAAGTGGGAGTAATTATACTAGGCCCAACTGACAATTACACCGGGCCGGGAGAAGCCACTGGATTCAGCCGTCTGAAAGACATAACGAGAATATGGGGTGTCAGAACCATGCACAGTAAGCAAGGAGCATAAGAATCGCCCACGAGGGCACTTACAGACCGCAGAAGGGGGGACCATTACCACGCGCGCGCGACTGAACATTAAAATGGCGCCAGCGAACCTCGAAGGGCGGGCCAGAGCGGGCCGTGACGCGGAGCGTGCCAAGCCAGGTCCCCCCCCCCTGTAGAGCACGAAGCTCTAGAGAGCAGCCAATGTTGTCATGAGGGGCGAAGTGTATGGCACACTTAGAATAGATGATTTGCCAATGAGGCGACGCCGCCGCCCGGCGCAGCACATCCAATGAAGGAAAAAAGGCGCGCGTGGTGGCGGCAGTTACACAAGTAAAAATGCAAATCAGCGCAGCGTCTGACACCACATATACAAGTCCAAGGACATTACAAAGGCCGTATGCGTGTAATCACAATACACTGGCACCAAACCCACACCCCCCTTTCTTTCCCCCCGAGCTACGGGGGGAACGAGGGAGGATGGCGGCCCTTTGTACAGGGCCCACCGCTACACGGGGCAATAATGCGGGAGGGGCATCCCCTAGAGGCTCACCATCAGCCTATACCGCCTACCCTTTGGTGGGGGACTGCGGTGGAGCATGGCTCCATAAGCACGCATGGTGCTGCCTACCTTCACCCGACCAGCGCAGCCCAGGCTGGGAGGCACATCACAAGAAGGACGGGTGGGAATAGTCCAACAGGGCCGCAGGCTTTAATAGCCCCGCTCACCTGCGAGAGAGTGATACTTCATGTCTTCGCAGTCAGCACTGCAGAGAAATCTGGGGATTTGTGGGAGGTCCCTGGGTATTTGAGGGTCTGGGAGGAGCCTGTTTTGCATATCTCTGCAGTGCAGCGCCATCTGGCGGAGGATAACCCAAGTGTAAGTTCTATATCTGGAGAAGGACGTACTGTATACTAAGAATAAACAATATATCATTTTCCTGGGAAATCCCTTCAAAAATCACATTTGAACATGGGGAGCGCAAAATAGTGCTAAATGGTCTGGCAACAAAGGGTGACAAAAACTCCAGGTAGGCTGGCACTTAAAGGGTTAATTCAGATCCGTGCTTCAACCAAAGGCATATGGGGCAAAACAATAAAGAGAAACATCTAGCGTAATATTGTATAGGTAATGGGAAAGTTTACTCAAGGTTTAAAAATGCACTCACAAACATAGAGTAAGAGAAGAGCAAATTAAAAATGTAGGTGGCCTTCACCAACCCAATGTCCTGATTGTCCAGTAATATAATATTCCAGGTGACCGCCACAAGCCGCTGCCAACGCGTTTAATTGCCTATAGAAGAGGCCTCGTTAAAGTTGCTATATAGGCAACGAAACGCATTGGCAGCGGCATGTGTCACCTGGAAGATTATATTACTGGACAATTAGCTACATTTTTAATTTGCTGTTTTTCAAAACTTGAGTAAACTTTCGTATTGCCTGTACAATATTACGCTAGATGTTTCTCTTCATTTACAGTGTGTTTGGTGAAGGCCAGACCGATGCATCATTTGTTGGGAGGTGCATGCGTTTTGGGATCACGTTTTTCTGGAAGAACGGAATTTCTCTTCCTATATGGAGCTCTATGCTTTTTGCTATATCATTAGGTTACTGTATTGAATGGTTTCTAGTCACCAGCAGTATGTTACAACCTTTGTATAACTTCATTTACAGAGCTCCGTTTAGGCTAACTGATGATGAGATGGACATGATCCATCAATTAAAGGCAGCATTGACAACACCACCAGCACTAGGCCTGTCCACTTAGGATAAATTATTTTCATTGTTTCATTGTTTAAAATAATCCCATTGCTTACTACTCAATGTACTTAGATCTCATCATCAGAGGTGCCCCAACATGTGCGACGGCTGTGGCAGCTGCTAGTGTTTTTGTTAATAAATGTGCAGACACGGTTCTAAATTACCCATTAGCATTGCATGTTCCCCACACAATAGCTACATTTTTACAGACGGACTAAACACCTATCAGCTGCAAACTAAGTAGCATTACTAACACCCTAGTAATCTAAACAGGATGTTCTGCCTTAAACCCTGCCACATTGTTACCAGTGACAGAAAAGGCCACATGTGAGCATGGTACCTGTGAGGATGCTTCAGTAGAAGATCATAATTGTGTAGCTCTCATGGAAACAGAAACAATAGGCCTTGAAAATGTGTATTAAGAACATGGGAAATACTGCTTCGACTCCAGAAGCAAGCAGGCCTCCCAGGAAAAGGAACAGTGGACAACTAAAGGGGCAGTGAGGCAACCCAATGGTCTTTGGCAAGTATCCAACAAACCGTGTGTAACTTGGTCTCGGCTCATTGGTTTGTCCCTGAAATCAACAGTTTTGCAGGGCAGGCTGTTAAGGTTCCAAGCAAATCCTCGACAAAGAGTACCCATTTCAGACAATACAGATTAATTACATACAGCTGCTGAAAGTGGGAGTCTAAGAGTATGTACTCATTTGTCTTGATATGTTTTCAGGATAGCCTGAAGCTTGGCAAACAGCCAAAAATCCACTTCCATACCTAAAGCAGTGGTAAAGTTGAAGGGTCAAAAATGAGTCAAATAAATACAAATTTTGAAAATGAAAGCAACCACGTGTAAACCCCAGAAAGAATGCCTCCCTGTAACATTGTTTTCAATTAGAGTAACACCTAATAGTAAAACTAAACAGTCATCATATGACATTTTGTTTGGGGTAACTCGAAAAAGTAATGATTCTGATTTAACAGCATCAGTGACTGCATTACAGTAGCAGTTATCTCAAACTCATAAACATGTCTATGATTTAATCCCAAATCCTAGCTGGTCATTGAGAAGCATATTAGGAAAGCTCTCAAGCCAAGATATGAGGGGCAATTCCGAGTGCAATTAATTACTCCATCTTCTGTAAAAATAGAAGGACGAGATACCTGGGTCTATGCCAGCTACTACAAGAAAGTGAAACTCCAAAACCAAGATGATGCTGATGACAGCAATCACAATCATGTTAATGTATTACACTGCCCTGGCAAGGGATGAATTATATCAACAATTAACCAACCTGATAGACAATAGGTTTCACAAAATGCCCCAATTTATAGCTAGTAAAGTACATGGATATGCACTCATGTACCACTAAATGAAACAGAACTACTTAAACTAGCTGTATAAGTCATGCAGTATAGCTGCCAGCTTCAGTCACCAGCTCCTTGCTGGTTCAATCGCCCACAGCTCTGTACTGTGTGCTTTGGGGGTTCACCTTCCTTCAGTCTGTCCAATTAAATCCTGGGTTTTTGTCCTTGCCCCCAGGCCACCCTGATCGGGGGTGCCCCACTGTGTGAAACCCCCCAGGTCATCGAAACCAACTTGCCGGTCCTACGGCACAGATCCGCTGATGTCATGTCGTCTAAGCCTTCATCTAAGGCGAGCGGCTCAGAGCGCAATGGCGGCCGCATCTGCCGCTACCCTCTTAGAGCAAGCGTGCCCGCGGTAGCCATTCACAAATGTCTGTCTCGGGGCACGCACCCTGCTAGAGGGATAGCGGGGATGCAGCCGTGGCTCGCACATGCGCCGTTGGACCAGGAAAGAAGGTATGGGCGACCAGGGGGGTTTCACACAGCGGGGCATCCTGATTTTGGATGCCCTGGGGGGAGGGAATCAATCGGCCTTGGAATCTTATAGATTATAGAATCCCATTAGGAATCTCACCTTGGAGAACGAAGTTCAGGTAAACTGAACACCCCTCTGTGGGGGTGTATGCGCAGGGGTATATGCACGGGGGGGGTTGGGGGAAACACCAGCAATCTGGATGATATGGCACCATCTCACTGGCCGGTAAAAAGGCTCTTCCCAGCAGCGAGAGTCAGTGGAAGAGTGACCGTCGGAAGCTGGTAGCGGCATGGGACTCAGACTTCTGGGACATCAATGATCGGCATTGGAAAGAGGTAAGTAGTAAAATTAAAGGCCTTTTTCTAGTGTGTCTGTGGTTTTTTACACTTAACCCTTTGTGAAATGGTAAGGGGCCCTTGAGACCCCCTAAACCAGTTCACAGTGCAGAAGGGGCTGGCAAGTAACCTGCTGACAAGTGGATGACTTGCCATAGCTCCCAACCCATTACCTGCATCCCCAGCCTTCAGGGTCACCAGTCCCCATAGCTGGTGCCCAGGCTGGTTTTACTGGAGAGGGGAACCCCATTCTACGTCAACTCCTAAGGAGGGAGGACCCCACGACAATCTTTTTATTTTTCATTGATAAGGGTTTAACCCTTGATAGAGTACATAATAGTTGAAATTCATTTGAAAGAGCCCTTTTTAGTTTGGGGAATCACCTGCGCAGGAACTGGTGTCTACCACTATATATGTGGTAGCATTGTAATCGCGATCAATTGTGTTTTACATACAATATGGTTTTCTTGAAAAACTTTTTTCCTTAAAAAAATTCAACAAAATGTGAAAATTATATTTTTTCCAATATATTTCACCCAACAATATTGACAAAGCACAGAAGATATTATAAAAACAGATATTTCACGTTAAAGCCCAAACTCTGCTGAAAAATAAATATAGTACAAATTGGTGAAAAATGGCAGAGCATGAAAAAAATCTTTAGGTAGGCTGGCACTGAAAGGGTTACATTTGGATGATTCATTGTCGTAACATGTTTTAATCTATATTTAAATATATACCTTTTCTTATAGTAGAATTTCTTTAATATTTTCAAAAGAACTTTAGGAACAGCCATTAATTACTCACATGCTCAATGCCTGTGATGGGAAGACTAGAAAAACTATTACAAAAGGGGCATGGTTATTCACATTAGTAAAATCAATGGTCCAGTTTTTTGTTTTTTTTACTGAATGAATAATTATTCTGAATGAAAATAATTAATCACATACAGTGGAAAACAAAAGAATTATAAATAATATGCCATGTTATAAATAATAGAAACGGGAATTGGCAAACTATTAATGCAAATTAACTCCATTACTAACCGTTTTTTATAGATTTAAGGTTTCTAGCAGCAGATAGAATTAGTACATTTTGTGCTCCCTTGATTTTTTTTTAGGGGGGGGGGGGATTTTTTACAAGGGCCCCCTAGGTACTAATCTAATAATGAATGATTAAATTAGAATAAATTAAAGTTTTGGAGTGGCCAAGTTCTGCCTTTATTCCAACAGAAATGTTGTTAAAGGACCCAAAGTAGGCAGTTCATAAAAATAAGGCAGGATTAAACAACAGTTACCAGAACAAAACCTATTATCCGCTCTATGGGATGCACTCCCCTCCCCAAAATGCTGGGGAATAAGCCTTTGCGTCTCATGGAGCGAATGCAAAGAGAAAAATTACAGGTGCACTCGCAACTTCTTTTCTTTGCAGGGTGGGCATGGCAAACATGCAACTGGGGGTGACCTGCATCCAATCATAGGCGCAGCCAGGCCAATCCACCAAAGCAAGTAAATCATCAGCGGGATCCTGTAGGTAGTAGCGCAGAGTGCACAGTGGCGTAACTAAATGTGACAGGGCCCTAGTGTGAACATTAAATGGGGCCCTTTCACGGCTCTTACCATACATATTCTTCTGTTTTTCACCTTGGATGCAGTTAGACAACTAAAGAAGAACAGAAGAGACAATGATGCTTCCTTTATCTAAATGATGAAACTTTATCTGCTTCCTGTCCGCTAGTCTTTCATTGTACTCCCACCTCACACACGCGATAGGGGAGGGGGCGCCACTCACTGGCTGTAATGGGAGATGCCACACATTGGCTATAATGAGGGATGCCGCTTCACTGCCTGTAATGAGGGATGCTACTCAATGGCTGTAATGAGGGATGTCCCTCACTGGCTGTAATGAGGGGATGCCGTTCACTGGCTGTAATGAGGGGATGCTGCACACTGCCTGTAAAGAGGGATGCTGCTCACTCGCTGTTATGAGGGATGTCGCACACTACCTGTAATGGGGTGATTTTTCACACTCGCTCCTCCCGGGGAACCAGATTTGGAATGCCCACTGAAGTTGTAACTATTAACCTTTGAATCTAGAGTGTTATTTGACTTTACTTAATAAATTGTATTCCAACAAATTGATATTATGTGCTCCATGCCCAACAATGCTGTCCAGTGTACATTTTGTGGTACGTATACACAGCTTGAACATTTGGTCAAGGGTGCAATAGTTTTGTTCGGGATGTGTGCACTTTTAGTTAAAATGTTTAAAATTTAAATATTTAAAGCTGGAAGAAACTGTGGAAGCATTACAAAAATAAAAAGTAAACAACAGATAAGGGCAGCAAAGCTGGAGACGGAAAGACATTTTGCCTAAGAGAGTAAAACGAACCACAAATGTTCTTTAGCTACACAAACAGTAAAATATACAAACCTGTTGGTGTGGGCCCCCTGAAAAGCAAGAAGGGTACATCTAGAGAGGGGGAATGAGGAGAAAACAAATTTACTACACATCTTCTTTGCTTCCATATTCACAAAAGAATGTGACCAGGTGAAATGCAGAGTAATAACCCAAACCCTCCATTAAATCACTTGTCAAACCAGGGAAGATGTGCAGCTCTGTCTCAAGCAGATAAAAATCAATAAATTCTCGGGACCATATGGCATACATTCCCCTGTTTTAAATGAGTTATGTACAGGAATAGACAAGCCAATATTTCTAATATTTGTAGATTTAATCATTACGAGGGGTGTTATGGGGGATTGGCGCTTAGCAAATGTGCCAATATTCAAAAAGGGGTCTGAGAAGGAACCTGGGAATTGGATATCATATATCTTAACTTTTCTGAAACTGTGCCACATACAAGACTGGTACAGAAGATGAGAATGCTTGGACTGGGGGAAAATGTGTGCACATAGGTGAGAAATTGGCTTAATGATCGAAGCAGAGGGTGCTTATCAACGGTACATAATCAGATTGGGTTACTAGCGGAGACACAATTCTCTTCAATATATATATTAATGACTTAGGGTACGGATTAAACAGTAAAGTCTCAATCTTTACAGATGATACTAAGCTGTGTAAAGTAATTAAAACAAAAGAGGACAGCAGGCAACTACAAACAGATTTAGATAAATTGGAAGCATGGCCAGTTAAATGGCAAATTAAGTTTTACACAGATAAATGTAAGGTTATGGAAACAGGAAGCTGAAATTTGTGCCATGATTACACAATAAATAAATGCTTGGTAAAACTATGATGGAAACAGACCAAGGGGTTTTAGTTAATCTACTTAACTGTAGTAATCAATGCCAGGCAGCAGCTGCCAAAGCAAACAAGTACATGGAGTGCATCAAGAGGGACATAGGTGCCCATGACCAGAGCATCATTTTACCCTTGTAAAAGTATCTGGTCAGACCCCATATGGAATATAGTGTACAGTGCGTAAGGAGGACATGTCAGAACTGGAGCACGTTCAAATGAGGGCAACTTAGGTAATAAATGGAATGGGGGGACTAAAGTACCCTGAAAGATTGTGTCAAAGTTAGGTTTATTTAGTTTGGTTTATTTAGAGACGCCTGATGGGTGATCTAATGACTATGTATAAATATATTTGCGGTCAATACAAGGATCTGTCCCACAGTTGGAGCGTAACCATAACCAGAGGGCATCCTCTAAGGTTAGAGGAAAGGTGCTTTCTCCACCGACATAGGAGGGGATTCTTTTTTGTAAGAGCAGTGAGACTATGGAACTAGTTATAAAGGATACACTAAAAGAGTTCAAAAGTGGCCTAGATGCCTTCCTTGCACTAAAATTTACATCTATGGCTACTAAACCACTGGAAGGAGATAAACGGGCTGAACACAATGGGATAGGGATGCCCGTTGACGTTTTGTAAAACCCACAGTGAATGTTGCTGTTCTCTTCCCTGGTCCCATTGCATACGTGTGGGCTCTCCCATGGGTTTCTATGTCATGCGTTTGAATGAGCTATATAGAAGGCTGAATGAAAACCAGAAACCACACAAAGCAGCCCACTCACCTCTTGTTGTGTGTGCCATTTACATATGACCAGTGCAGGAGCGCGCAGCAGCAAGAGGGATGCTGGCACTGCAAGCACGGAAATCCAAGGTTTAACACATTGGGCCATCCCAAGTCGAGATGCCTCACAAAAAGGCAGAGCACCGACCCTAAAGTCTTAAATACTATAGGCCGGTGGTTGCTCCTCTTTAAAATATAGCTGTATTAACCCAGAATAAAGAAATCACCCATCATTCTACACGTGTTGTGTCACATTATTAAGGTCACCGTCTAATATCCAGAGTAACTACTCTATACAGCAGTTAACCAGGCTGGGAGTTATTCCATAAAGTCGTGGTAGGTTGCTGCAGGCATCTGGAGCCATGCTGACAGCAGTGCACCGCTTAGTTGCTGGTGGGTGAGCAGGAGAGAATCCAAAGAGTGAATACTGTGATCAAGGTGCTTAAAGGGAAGTCCACTTTTGATTGAATTTTTGTGAGTTGGTACCATTGGCAACATATGTCTGTACACAAAGTAAGGAGATGTGAGCCC
The DNA here is from genome assembly GCA_027917425.1 of Gastrophryne carolinensis. NCBI lineage: Eukaryota > Metazoa > Chordata > Amphibia > Anura > Microhylidae > Gastrophryne > Gastrophryne carolinensis. The sequence goes on along the minus strand of CM051237.1, from coordinate 296,310,900 downwards.
TGTACACACAGAACGTTGCTGCTGGGCATGTGCACAGAGTACACTTCTCTCTTCCTGGTGTACAGACTTGGTGTACGTTGCCAATGGTAACTGAATGCAGGTAGAGAAAGCTGCTTCCAAAAAACACACATTTTCTAACATAGGAAAAAATACAATTCTGTGAAATACTCACCTGTAGAATTGATATTATTTGTATACAGTAAGTCATGCTCCAGATATAGTACTTACACTTGGGTTATCCTCCGCCAGATGGCGCTGCACTGCACATGAAAAACAGGCTCCTCCCGGCCCCTCAAATACCCAGGGACCTCCCACAAATCCTCAGCATTGAAAAGCAGTGAACAAGAAGCCGGGAGAATATAACCACCAACTGGTAACTATAACAATGATGACAATCACCATACAGGGGATCCAGAATAATGCAAAAACCAGGGTGGATGGAGCAGGACGTACTGTATACAAATAATATCAATTCTACAGGTGAGTATTTCACAGAATTGTATTATTCTTAGTATACAGTACGTCCTGCTCCAGATATAGTACTTACACTAGGGACATCCAATAGCAGTGTCCATAAAATAGGGTGGGATCCCCAACAAAAAAGGCAACAGCAGACAGTTAAAACCACAGTCACCTGCATAACCTTGCGGCCAAGACAGCATGAGCTGAAGGCCCTAACATCAACCTTGTAAAACTTTGAAAAGGTATGAACAGAAGACCAAGTAGCGGCCTAGCAAACTAGTTCAACAGAAGCCTGGTGCTGAAAAGCCCAGGAGGCACCAAAGGCACGAAAAGAATAAGAAGTCAAGCGAAAGGGAAGATTCTTCCCCTTAGTGGAATAGGCCTGAATAACAGCCTGACGAATCCAATCGCTAACAGTAGACTTGGCAGAAGCCAAAAACCCTTTCCTAGGACCAGAAGGAACCATCCCATCCAAGTTATGACCAGGCCCAAGGCCGCCTAACCCCCCGAGATCAGACGAGATCGGGCACATTCAGGGTGGAGTGGCCGTAGGCCCAAGGAGCAACAGTTCTCCTAAAGGACACCGTGACTACCAAGGAAAAGAACTTCCAACACCTGTTCAAGAAATGCAGAACCCTTTCCTTGCTAGGAATAAGGCACAGAAGGAAGAACAATGTCTTAAACCGGACCTTCAGCGTGATTTAATGAAAAGCCCAAACTCTTAAAAAACGGTTCCCCAGCATCTAAAATTAATATATTTTACGTTTTTAGTCACTAACTTATTATTCTTACCCCCACTGGGCTGCAACTCTGTTCAGGAATTTAGGATACGGGCGCCGCCATCTTGACTCAGAAGCATCACACTTACTGAGGAGAGGAGAGTGGCATAAGGTACAGGGGGGCGGGTTATAGCTGTGCTTTGCTCAGACAGAGCAGAGCTGGGGTCAGGTAATGGTCAGCAGTCCCAGAATGCAGAGCAGCACAGTCAGGAGGCACTTCCTGTAACATGCAGTAGATGCAGGTAGGATGATTTTTAATGTGGACAATCTGTATGTACAGGGTGTGGGAAACATATAAGATAGACTCTTATTCAGAGTGAAGGTCCGCTTTAAATCAGTGAACATAAGACACCACCTTAGGCAGAAAGTCCGGCTAAAAGTGGAACACCACCTTATCCTGGTGTATCTCAGAGAAAGGGGGCTAGATAGACAGAGTCACCCGCTCAGACACACATCTGACCGAAGTAACAGCCACCAGAAGGACAACCTTGAGGTTAAGAACAGCCGGATAGCATCCTGAATAGGTCCCAAGGGAACACCCCGCAGGCAGACAGAATCAATACAAATCCCAACAGGGACCATAGAATTACATGGGGGACGCACATGAGTATCCCCTGAAAGAAGTCTTAACCAAGGAAGGCTGAACAAAGGACTTCTAAAGAAGGCGGACAGGGCAGCACCTGACCCTTCAGAGTACTGAGTTGGAGAACCAACTCCAACACATGCTTTAATAACTCTAGAACCATGGCAACGGAGAATGCCCGACAGGGAAGAGACCTAGACTCACACCAATCACAATGGGTATGCCATACCCTATAACAGATGGAAGAAGAAGAAGAAGCTTGCTCCTAGTCTTCCCATAGTCTCAATCACCGAGACAGATAAGCCTGTCTCCATCAAGATGGATGTTACAGCAGACAGGCCGTCTAGGCCAGAGTCAGTAGATTGGGGTGACGTAAAGGGGCCCTGAGTGAGCAGAGCAGGCACTCCTAGCAGAACATACAGAACTACTGCCCTCAGTACCACGTCTGCGAACCACACTCAACTAGGCCACCCGGGGACCACCGGAGTCACTGGTCCCCCTTCCAGAGCAATCCTGCGCAGAACCCTGCCTAGCAGGGGGAATGGAGAAAAGACATACAGAACAGAATGTCCAGCCATAACGTTACTAAGGCATCCTGACCACGGCCAGAGGATCCTAGTGACGGGACACAAACAGATCCACAACTGGTTGGACCCCATAGTGACACAGGGATTAGCACATCCTGTCGCAAGGGGACCCCCACCAGAGCGAATACCACTGATATGCAGGGAACCTTGTCCTCCACCCAGGTTAGAATCCTAGACACTTCATGGAGGACCCTCCTGCTCCAGGTCCCTCCCAGAACTTGAACGCTCACTGTTTCAACATCGAGAGGTGTATGGACCTTCTAAGGGCCCCACCTCCCCCAGAACCGCAGGGTGTTTCAGAAGAACCCCCCCCCTTCAACCTGATAGATTGGCCTCCATGGTGACCGTCTCCAGGAAGGGGCAAGAAGGAAACTGCCCCCAGACAGGTTACTTGAGGTCATCCACTCCAAGAGGGACCTCCATACCAGGGGGGAAGACACACAGACCCTGCTCCAGGGATGCTGGATCCCTGTCCTGTACTAACAATAGAAGGTGCAGAAGGGCCCAAGGGCGACTGAGCATAAGGGACCTCTTCTGAGCAAGCCACCAACGGGCCCACCAGCTGCATCCCTGCCTGGTGAAGGGACGGGGACAGCAATGAGGGACTGAGCCCATGCAACCAGATTGTCCACTGTATTGCTGAGGAAGAAGATTCTCGCCTGAACAGAATCCAGATTCAATCCTAGGAATGAAGTTACCAATCAAGGGGATAATGAGGACATGGGGTGATTGAACCCATCCAAATGACTCCCAGTGGACACAGCCAGCCCCGTAGAGACTGGGAAGTGGAAAAAGGACGTCCAGGTAAGTCACAGCGCGGACGCCCCTTGGTCTCATCAGAGATATCACCCCCGTCAGCACCTTGGTACGCACTCTGGGAGCTGAAGAGAGGCCAGATAACAAGGCCACAGATTAGCAGAGTTGGACTTCCAACACGAACCTGAAGAGCCTGGGTGTCCAGAAGACAAAGGGAAGTGAACAGAAGCATCTTGAGCTCCACAGACGGCAAGAAGCCCCCTGAGCGCAAGGCGCTAATGGCCCAACCCAGAGTATCCCTGCAGGAACTGCCTGTAATTGTTGAATTGCCGCAAACTTGTGAATCCAGAATGGCCCAGACTGACCCATCCTTTCGGGGGACTGTGGAAAGGGTAGGAGTAGCGGCCCCTGCCTCTGCCTGTTAAGGGCAAACTGCAAGTGACCCCCAGACCCCACAGTCCTTGCAAGGCCTGCACCAACACCTGAACAGAGGCAGGGACCAGGAGTACCCTGATAATCTTGGGGGAGGCCGCGCAGCAAACTCTATCCTGTATCCTGAAACCACCAGAATGAGGCGTGATGCCTCCTGACAAGAGCAAGGTGCTGCAGCCATCCCCTCACCCAGACGGGCGAGGGCGCCCCATCATGCTTGAGGGGGTTTGGTGGAAGATTTAGGCTTGGCCCCGCTGGAGGGGCCAGGGCGTTGTCTGCCGCTCCTGGGGCAGGAGTCTGCACGAGCCCCCAGGAAGGACACCCCTGGTTCTTGTTTAACACTATGGTAGGGACGGGGAGGGGTGCCCCTGCCCCGAGGGGGCCGAGACGGCTGCCTGCGTTGGGGTGATTTGCCCTTTTTACCAAACAGGTCCAGACGGGCCCCAAACAGGCATTGCCCTCTAAAGGGAAGCCCAGTAAGAGTCTTTTTAGCAGCATCATCAGCACCCCACTGTCGCAGCCATACCAAGCGATGTATAGCCACCACGAGGGCAGAAGCTCTTGCACACATTCTAATGGTGTCATCCAGCGCTAATAGGATAAATTTTACAAATACATCACAACTGGAGAGTGCATTAAACACCTCCCAAGGGAGATCCTCAGGGTGATGATCAAGCATCTTTCTGATGAGGGTTCTAGCGGCCACTGCAGTGATGGCCGCGGCACAGACCAGGTGCAGCGCCGTCCTTGCACAAGAAAAGGCGTGGGAGGCCAGCAGATCAATGCGCCGGTCCTCAGCATCCCGAAGGGTACTATAAGCAGGGGCTGTAATAAAGGGGGGATTAGGAACCCCTATGATCGGTGCATCCACCACAGGGGGTGATGACCAACAATTAACCACCTTAGGGGGAAAGGGGTATCTCCTATCCCAGTCCCCTGGAACCCCTGGAAGTTTACTGGGGCATTCCCATTCCTTGAGCACAAGAGCATGGAAATGAGCCTGCTCTAGAAATTCGAAGCGTGCTGTCGCTGTATGGAAACGCTCCCCTCTCGGCTTGGGAGCCTCACCAGGGAGAGAGATAGACAGAACCTTAAAGACCTTAATCAACAAATCGTCAGTGTCACACTGGCCCCAGTATTCAGGGCCAGAATCGTCATGACTCCTCGGCCTCTCATCAGATGAGCCTGAGTCAGAGAACAGCTCTCCTTCATCAGAAGGGGTATAGTCACGCGTAGTAGTAAACTCCTCAGTTCCCATAGGAAAAACAGCAACAGGAGGCGTCAAGTGCCGCTTCTTACCAGGGCCCATGCGCTCTGACAACCTCGCAATAATCTGTTCAGCCGTAGGCAGTCTGGAAGGCACAGCAGGCTGCAAATCCCCACTTGTATGCGACTCAGCAGGAGTGAGATTTAAGCCTGGGGAAATAGGTGAATTGAAACGAGGTGCAGCCACTGGCAAGCCTGATTGCAGGGCCACTGCTTGCTCGGCACAGGGTCCGCAGACCCGTGCCCTGTCCGCATCAGCATGGGGTTGTCCACACGCTATACACAGCCGGTCTTGTCCCAGAGGGACCCCAGTCACATCATTCTGAGATGCCTCCATATGGTGATTATTTAGGCACAATATGCCAGCAGGGATTTACGCAATAGGCAACCCTGGATGCCCCAAAGACCCGCTAGGAAAGTGGGAGAATTTTACAAGACCCGCTATAAAATACACCGGGCCAGGAGAAGCCACAGGATTCAACTGTCTGAAAGACATAATGGGAATAAAGGGTGTCAGAACCATGCACAGTAATCAAGGATCATGAAAATCGCCCGCGAGGGCACTTACAGACCAAGGGAGGAGGAGGACCACTACCACGCATGGCGACTAGGATCAAAATGGCGCCAAGCGAACCTCGAAGGGCAGGCCAGAACAGGCAGTGACGCGGAGCGTGCCAAGCCAAGGAATGGGAATGCCCCCCGAAGAGCGCGAAGCTCTGAGATAGTAGTCCAAATAGTCAAGAGAAGCGAAGAGTATGACACACTTAGAAAAAAATGATTTGCCAAAGAAGACGCCGCCGCCCGGCGCAGCACATCCAATAAAGGATTAGCCTTTAATTAGGTTTAAATCTGGGCAATTAGGGGGCCAGAATAGTACCTGGACGTCTTGGTTATGCTCTTCACACAAGTCTTGATCAGCTGCACACAGACATGTGACTCTCTGTAGGACTTTTAATGTTGGAGGGGCTGGCAGAATACTACAAGCACCACCACCTTTCTTGAAAGTAGTAATCAGATGAACGTGTAAAACAGCTGCAGCATGATTTGTATTAACATGATTTGATTAGTATTAACTTCTCTTATTTAATTCTCCCCATTTTTGGACTTTTTGCTATTTATCCAGTTAATACTTGACCTTATATTTGTATACGTATACTTATTCTGCCTATATGTTGTAGAGGGATATCATATATATATCATATTTCAGGCCAAGGCAATTGTTACACCATTGCGTCGGGCAACATTTGACACAGACCTAAACTCTTTTACATTTTTAAATTTGAAGTAGAATTGGCTTATTGAGTTATCAAGGTTTACAGATTCACCTCATGATTAATTTTCTGAAGAAAGTGGGCGTGGCCCTCAGAGCTGTGATGCTGCATAATAATATTCATAATGAACGGGGTCTGTAAGATTTTCAAAACACATTGGTTGTTCTTCTCGCCTCTCCCCCTGTTGCTAGGTGACATTGGAGCCTAGACCAGCACTCTCAGACATAAATATCTGCACTCCCAACCAAACATGCGCGTACTCCAAAATGAACATGCAGGTACTCCTTAAGTGCATGCGCGCACTCCCTAATGCACGAACACACACTCCCGAACGAAAATGGGCGCACAGCCCTAGATGCTGTCCTGCTACCCCATCTCTGCCCTGCTCTCTAGGTTTTTATCAAATTGACCGAGAAATCCCGTTAAAATGATTCCATTTATTTGCCAGATTTCATTGTGGAGCTTTTCCCTTTGGGGTTTGTGGTATGCCTTATTTTGGTTTCATGGGTAATTGCATGTATTTTGTTTTAATGGTATGAACATTAATAACATTTGGTTTTTTTTCTTCCTTCTTTTCGTTCTTACTTTTGTGCTGTTAAAGACGCTTTTTTCTGTATGGAGGTACGTGATCTGCAAGAATGGACTGAACTGCTTTAGACACAAAACTGTTATTGGTAGACCCCGGTTTATTTTGGCGCTGACTAGCTCCAATGTAGAGTTTATATGCATCCTTGCACACCTTCATAGGCGGTATTAAACTCTTACATTAATGGCATGTGGTGCTCCACAGTTTACATAAAGCTTATTAGTACAATACACTTTCATTAACCGTGCAGTTCCAAAAATACTGCCACCCTTGCCCTGAAAGCAAGTAATCATCCCTATTTGCAGCTGTAATAAATTACTCCTTATACTAATGAAAACAACAAGTGATATGTAAGCAGACAGCCAGAGACGTACATAGCCCTGCTGAAGCCCCCAGTGGACCACGCAACCCCCAAAACCCCCTCACCGTGAACACTCACTGGCGTGTTTGCTAAGCACAGACGCACAGCAAAGAAGTGGCCCCACGACCTGCAATGTAGCCTAAGGGAAAGAGGCATCAGGGAGGAGGCATGGTTAGGTTACCACAGAGGCAATGGAGGCAGTGTGTGTCTGCACTGCCCCTATGGTATGTACACCCCTGCAGATAGCCTTTCACACACTATACAATATATATATATATATATATATATATATATATATATATATATATACAAAATACCAAAGTTGAAAGTAGGAAATGGCTATAATAAAGTGTAACCAAGCTCACTATATAGTGCATTTTTAAAGAGCAATATTCTTTCACTAATGCACTAAAGCTAATGCAATGCCCTATTAATCTTAAGCCAATGGGTGAAGTCAGTTACTGTACATGCACCCCCCCCCCATACCTTGCTTAAAATGTGTTCCCCTTTTTATACATTATTTCTATTATTTCTATTCTATTATTAATAATAATAATAATTAAGTTCAGATAAGTACGGCTATTGTTGTTATCTTCTTTTTTTTTTGTAGAGAGAATATGTTTGAGAACTGGACTAAGACTCTGTTGTACCTTGAATTTACTATCTCTAGAAAGTTTTCCTCCGTGGCTATGTGTGTACACATATGCCCCAAAAGAAAGCAGTAAGCTTAGTGAAAATAATGTGTGTCAAATATAGTGAGCTGCTACCTAATGCCTTCATGAGAAGGAGTTCTATGAAAAGCTAAAAAAGAGAAAACAGAAGGAAAAAGCTTCAATTAGTTCAGTCTTTAAAACGGACCAAAATCCTGGACTTTGCATCTGTATCCCCACTATGCTCTAACAGGAAGCGTGCCTGCGTCGCTACTCACAAAAGCCTGGCAGGGGCACGTGCCAAGCTAAATGGATAACAGGGATGTGGCACGGCTTTCACATGTTTTGTTGAACCGGGAGAGAAGTTGAGTATAGCGGGCGACCTGATGGGGGTTTCTCGCAGCGGGGCATTCAGAATCGGGGGTAGGGAATCAAGCGGCCCTGGAATCTTATAGAGGTAAATACTTTTCATTACTGCTGTAGGTGGCTCCTCTCTAATATGAAAGTGGCATTTCTGGTTTGCAAATGTCAGTTTATTATTATGACATTTCAATATAGTTAAATAATTGTAAGGAATTCAGATTCTAAATAAGGCTATATTAGTTTAATTTACGAAAGTTACCATGTTCCACTAAGAAGAAAATGTTCCCATTCACATTGTAACACAATTTTAGGGTGATAAGACGAAAGAGTCTCTGACCTGCTGTGAATTTTAATAGAATGATGCACTCATCTGTGCATACATTTTACTCTTTCAAGGGAACGTTTTTAAGAATGAATGATTGGTGACTATGACTAAATGTGTCCAGGAAGTGCCCATTGTTCCTTTCAAATCTGAATTGTATACAGCAGCGCTCATCTGGAAGCCTACATTGAGAACACACTTTCAGCACTTCAGACGATGCCTCTCAATATATAATCTTCGCATTGGCTGAATAAAATGTATACATTTGCATGATAAAAAATGTTGGCATAATATTGAGTCACAAATCTTAGGATTGACATAAACAAGTGCCACATCAACCTAATCTGTTTTTCTTCTCTACTTCATTTTGCTGAATGGTAGGAGTGACACATATCCCAAATACAATGAATATTTATAGGTCTACTCTATTAACATTAAATAAGTAATAAAAGACCAATATTAAAAGCAAAAGCTGGGAGGACCCACATGCAAATTACTGTCCCATGCACTGCCCAATCCAACTGAAAAACCTGTTTCGGGCGCCTCACTAACCACATTACCATAACACGACTGCACACACAATAACACTGTGTATAGGTGAGGCCGGCATGGGAATACAATAGGGGCACATATTGCCATATTGTGTCTTTTGGCAATATGTGCCCCTATTGTATTCCCATGCTGGCCTCACCTATAACCAGTGTGCAGTCGAGTTAAAGTAATAAAAGATATATGCACAGCATGAAGCCAGAATATTTCATTTATCTGCTAAATTTACTGGTACAAATATTTGAGCATAAAACTGGTTCTATTGACTCTGCCTATACTATGTGTAGTTTGGGTGCTGGCTTCTAAAAAGTAGAAACTAAACTGGATGTAAAAGGAGACTGCCAAAGAAAAAGAATGTTACTCTTTAGCAGGGCATGCCAATTTGAGGTGTATCCCCAGTGATCTCCCGAAAAGTCACCCCTTCCTGCTTCCCACGTGGTCCATTCAGCCAATCAGTTGCACTCGTTCCATACAGATTTCCTTTGCCACAGTGCCGTTGGCCCCACCCCTGCCTCTAGCTGAGCATTTGTCTGCAGCGGTCCGAATTAACCACTCCCCCATTTTTGCCCCATGGAGATGCCCCCCTTCATCCTTGTATTACCACCTCCTTCCACTTGTGTGCTACGACCCCCCACACCAAGTGGCACCTGGAACAACTGACATCTGGTACAAGAGTTCCTATCTTCACTAGTTACTTTCTTTCCCTCTTCCTCACATTACTCTCCTTGTCCTTGGACTAAGACCCCCCCACCAAGTGGTGCCTGCAATAGAACGGCTGCCAGGTGGGAGGCACCTGGTACATGGAATTCCTTTCATTCCATCCACAGTCACTGCGCCTCCACCTAGTACTTTCCCTCCTGCACTACTAATCTACATTCTAAACTCACTAAATGAATCTTGGTGCTACTCTCAACTCCTGAACTAGGAATCCGCTATGTGGCGTCTGAAATGGAATGGCTGCCTGGGTGGGAGTCATCTGGTTATTCTTCTATCTCCATCCTCCCACTGGTGCTTCCCTCACATCAAGGAACTAAGTGTGCTTTACTGGATTGTTAAATGTTGCCCCCCCCCACTGTTGTATCCCTGAAGCCTACCTGCCACAACAATTCCTAGTATATAATGTATGTGAAATAAATCTGATTCTGATTAACCATTTGTAAACCTTTGCTGCCTGCCAGTTGATCTCAGACAGTGTACCTGTGGATTAACCTTCGCTTGTGCCCCTTGATGCTGGCTATCCTATCTGGACCTGCAATGTCTGTCCTGCGACCTACCTCCTGGGTTAACAGAGGCACCACTCCACAGTGGCACTGGAAGTCTTGAGCCTATGTTACCATGCACATTTGAACTTAACCTCCCCTGCTAATAAATGGTCACCAGAATACAACTCTTCAGCAAAACTACAACCTCAGGTCTGCTATAATCTGACAAGCACTACACATAAGTATGATGCTATTTAAAGTGAATAAAAATACGATTCTGTGATTACTCAGCTGTAGAATTGATATTATGAGTATACAGTACGTCCTGCTCCCGATAAGAATCATTACACTTGGGAATTACTCCACCAGATGGCGCTGGACTGCAGAGACAGCGAAATTGGTTCCTCCCGGCCCCTCAAATACCCGGGACCTCCCACAAATCCCAAGCATTGAAAAGCAGTTAACGAGAAGCCGGGAGAATTAAAACAGAACCAACTAGTAACTATACTATGATAACAATCACCATACAGGGAAACCAGGATAATGCAAAACCAAGGGTGGGGTGGAGCAGGACGTATTGTATACTCATAATATCGATTCTACAGGTGAGTAATCACAGAATTGTATTATTCTTAGTATACAGTACGTCCTGCTCCATATAAGAATCATTACACTTGGGACATCCAATAGCAGTGTCCATAAAGTAGGGTGGGATCCCCAAAGGTAACAACAGACAGGTCAGACCACTGCCGCCTGCAGAACCTTGCGGCCAAAAAGCAGCATCAGCCGAGGCCCTAACATCAACCTTGTAAAACTTTGAAAAGGTATGAACAGAAGACCAAGTAGCAGCCTTGCAAACTTGTTCAACAGAAGCCTGGTGCTAAAAAGCCCAAGAGGCACCAATAGCAGGAGTAGAATGAGCAGTAAGGCGGAAGGGAGGATTCTTCCCCTTAGCAGAGTAGGCCTGAATCACAGCCTGACGGATCCATTTGCTGATAGTAGATTTAGCAGGAGCTAGACCCTTCCTAGGACCAGAAGGGACCACAAAAAGAGCATCAGTTTTCTGAATGGAGCAGTAGCCACCAGATAGTACTTCAGACACCTAACCACATCCAAAGAATGCAAGACCCTCTCCTTAGCATTACTAGGATTAGGGCACAAGGAAGGAAGAACAATGTCCTGATTCAAATGAAAGGCAGACACAATCTTAGGCAGAAAATCTGGTTTGAAGCGAAACACCAACTTGTCCTGGTGTCTCTCAAAGTAGAGGGGCTGGATGGAAAGCGCCGCCAATTCAGACACACGCCTAACAGAGGTGATAGCCACCAAAAAGACAACCTTGAGAGTAAGAATGGCCAGGGCAGCCTCCTGCACAGGTTCAAAGGGAGCACCCTGCAAGGCAGACAAGACCAAGTTCAAATCCCAAACAGGCAACATAGGCTTATGTGGGGGACGCACATGAGTAACCCGCTGAAAAAAAAGTCCTGATCAGGGAATGCTGGGTAAAGGACCTCTGGAAGAAAACAGCCAGGGCAGAGACATGACCCTTCAGAGTACCGAGTTGGAGCCCCAGCTCCAACCCATGCTGCAGGAACTCCAGGATCCTGGGAATAGAGTACACACGACAGGGAAGAGACTTAGACTCACACCAGTCAATGTAGGCACGCCAAACCCTATAGTAAATGGAAGAAGAAGACTTCTTCCCAGCCTTTATCATGGTATCAACAACAGAAACAGACAGCCCCTTCTCCATCAAGATGGAGGTTTCAACAGCCAGGCCGTCAAAGCCAGAGTTTGTAAATTGGGATGGTGTAAGTGACCCTGAGTGAGCAGGTCTGGCACCCTGGGCAGAGCGTACTGATCTACCGCCAGCTGCACCACAACTGCGAACCACACTCTTCTTGGCCACCTGGGGGCCACCAGTATTGCTGGCACCCCCTCCTGAGCTATCTTGCGCAGAACCCTACCCAACAGGGGGAATGGAGGAAAGACATAAAGGAGCTGAAAGTCCTGCCATGACATTGCTAGAGCATCCGTGGCCAAGGCCAGGGAGACAAAGGCCGGGAGCTTGTGATTGTGACCGGACGCAAACAGATCCACATCTGGTTGGCCCCAATGGTGACACAGAGATTGAAACACCCTGTTGCAGAGGGACCATTCTCCCAGGTGAGAGGTCCCCCTGCTCAGAGAGTCTGCCTGCAGATTCTCCACCTCTGGGATGTACACAGCTGATATGCAGGGAACATTGTCCTCCGCCCAGGCCAGGATCAGAGAAACTTCCTGGAGGGCCCTCTTGCTCCGGGTCCCTCCCTGATGATTGATGTAGGCAACCGCCATCTGGTTGTCCGAGCGTACCCGAACAGGCAGGCCCCGAAGGTGATGAGTCAGAACCAACCTGATCGCCCGCAGTTCCAGAATGTTAATAGGTGTGTGGGCCTCCTGAGGGCCCCACCGCCCTTGGAACTGCAGGGACTTCCAGAAACCCCCCCCAACCTGTCAGACTGGCATCCGTGGAGACCGTCTCCCAGCAGGGGGCCAGAAAGGATCTGCCCACCAACAGGTTCCTGGAGTCCAGCCACCACAAGAGGGACCGCCTGACTAGGGGGGAAAGCACAAGGACCTGGTCCAGGGACGCAGGATCCTTGTCCCATAGTGACAAGAGGTGGAGTTGCAGAGGCCTCATGTGGAACTGGGCATAAGGAACCGCCTCGAAGCACGACACCATCAGGCCCACCAGCTGCATTCCCTGCCTGATGGAGGAATGAGGTCAAGATAGCAGGAACTGAACCTGCGCTAGCAGACTGTCCACCTTCTGCTGAGGAAGAAAAATCCTTGCCTGAACTGTATCAGATTCATTCCCAGGAAGGATGTCACCAAGGAGGGGAACAGAGAAGACTTGGGATGGTTGATCACCCAGCCAAATGACTCCAGAGTGGACACTACCAGCTGAGTATCCAACTCTGCCTGTTGGAGGGACTGGGAAGTGATGAGAATGTCATCCAGATAGGGCAGCAGCGAATGCCCTGAGACCTGAGCAGAGACATCACTCCTGCCAGCACCTTGGTGAACACTCTGGGAGCTGAAGTGAGACCGAAGGGCAATGCCACAAATTGGTAGTGCTGATCCTCCAGAGCAAACCTGAGGAACCTTTGATGACCTGGAAACACAGGAATATGAAGGTAAGCATCTTTGATGTCCACAGATGTCATGAAGTCCCCTGGACGCAGGGAACTGATGGCAGAGCGCAGAGTTTCCATGCAAAAGCGCCTGCACCTGACAAATTTGTTGAGGATCTTCAAGTCCAGGATGGGCCTGACTGACCCATCTCTTTTGGGCACGGTGAAAAGGTTGGAATAGAATCCCTTGCCCCTTTCTCGTAAGGGGACCTGACAGATGACCCCAAGCTCCAGAAGGCTTCGAACCGAGCTGACACAGGGTCCTGAGAAATCCGGGATCTGATGAATCTTAGGGGCAGCCAGGCAGCAAACTCCATCTTGTAACCGGAGGACACTACCGCCTGAATCCACTGGTCTGAGATATGAAGCCTCCAGACATGAGCAAAGTGCTGAAGCCGTCCCCCCACCCGGATGGGTGAGGGCGCCCCTTCATGCCTGAGGGGGCTTGGGAGAAGACTTAAGCTTGGAGCCCCAGGAGGAGCCAGGGAGTCCATGTCCTCTGCCCCTACCCCAGAAATCTCCTCGGGCCCCGGTAAGGGAGACCCCCCTCCCCTGTCAGGCACCACGGTAGGGGGAAGAAAAGGAGCCCTGTCTCCGAAAGGGCAGAGACTGCCGCCTGCGCTGGGGTAACCTGCCTCCCTTAGCAAAAAGGTCCAGGCGTCCCCCAAACAGGCGTAGTCCTTTGAAGGGAAAACCAGTGAGAGCTTTCTTGTCAGCAGCCCACTGGCGCAGCCAAACCGAGCGGCGTATAGCCACCACCAGGGCAGAGGTTCTGCCACACGTCCTAATGGTATCATCCAAGACAGAGAGGACATAAGTCACAAAACCCTCACAACGAGAGAGAGTGCATTAAACTCCTCACTAGACACATCATCAGGGGCACCATCTAGGATATTTATGAGCAGGGTCCTAATAGCCACAGCCATAATGGCAGAGGCACAGACCGGGCGCAGCGCCGTCCCCACACATGCAAAGGCATGAGATGCCAGCTGATCAATACGCCGGTCCTCACTATCCTGCAGCATAGTAGAGTCAGGGGAATGCATGACAGAGGTGTTAGACAACCCTAGGACCGGGGCATCCACCTCAGGAGGGGATGACCAACGCTTCACCACATCAGCAGGAAAGGGATACCTCTTATCCCAACTCTTAGGTACACCAGGAAGCCTGCTGGGGCGCTCCCATTCTCTGAGCACGAGATTATTAAAATGGGCTTGCTCAGGAAACTCTAAACGTAGCTTAGCAGTATGAAACAATTCCCCCTGTTGCCTGGGGGCCGCAACCGGAGGAAAGATAGACAGTACCTCAAAAATCTGAGCCATCAGCCTACCAGTTTCATCTGGGGCCCAGGGGTCAGAGCCAGAATCATCATGACCCCTGGGCCTCTCATCAGATGACTCCGAGTCAGAGAATAACTCCTCTTCTTCCAAAGGGGTATAGCCAGACAGTTCCAAAAACTCATCAACCTCCATAGGGAAGAGAGTGACATCAGGCGTTAAGTGCCGCTTTTTAGCAGAGGCCTTACGCGCCAAGGTATTAGCCAGCAAATTCTCAACACTAGCCAGTCTGGAAGACACATCAGGCTGAGAATCCCCACTGGTATGCAACTCAATGGGAGTCAAATTTAAGCTTGGGGGAGTAGGTGAAGCCATACGAGTCACAGGCCCAGCTACTGGTAAACCAGGCTGCAGCGCAAGCACCTGCTGGGCACAAGGTACACAGACCCGCACATTGTTAGCACTAGTAGGGGACACCCCACAAGTTACACACAGCCGGGCTTGTCCCGAAGGAACCCCGAGCACATTATCCTGAGACGCCTCCATATGGTGATTATAGCGGCACAATAGGCCGATAGGGATTCACGCTAAAAAAGCAACCCGGGATGCCCCAATAGCCCGCTAAGGAAGTGGGAGTAATTTACACACTAGGCCTCACAAGATTTAATAACTAAATAGAGAGAGTAGGGCTGGGAGAAACCAATAGAGGTCGGCCTGTCTGAAAGACATAAGCGAAGAGAACCCCGTAAGTGACATGTATAATGACATAGGCTAATAAAAACCGCTTGCGAGGGCACTCACGGACCGCGGTAGGTAGACGCCAGTCACGCAGCAGGCGAATCCAGAGAAAATGGCGCCGGGTATACCTCGAGGGACCGGGCCGCGGAGACAGTGACACGGAACGCGCCAAACGCGGGCCCCGCCCCCCCCTGAAGAGTGTGAAGCAGCACATGTGACAAGCAGCCAATAACAGCGGCATATTTAAAAACGCAACCAGTGCAATCAAGTCAGCGCAGAGACTGACACCAACCAGACAAAACATAATACAGTGAAGCACCAAGGCATATACACACACACGCACCCCCCCCCCCCCCCAAGAGCTACAAGGGAGAGCGAGAGAGGACAGCGGCCACTTAACATAGGACCCATAGACAGGGGCAAGGGGCAATAGGGCGGGAGGGGCATCCCATAGAGGCTCACCCATATGCCTATACCGCCTACCCTTTGGTGGGGGATTGCGGTGTAGCAGTGCTCCTAAGCACCTGACAGCAGTGCTGCCTACCATCACCCAGACCAGCCCAGCCAAGGCTGGGAGGCACATTAATAATGGAACGGGTGGGAATAGTCCTACAGGGCCGCAGGCTAATATCCCCGCTCACCTGCGAGGAGAGCCATCTTCTTGTCCTTTGCAATCCAGACAGCAGAGAAAATCTGGGGATTTGTGGGAGGTCCCGGGTTTTTGAGGGGCCAGGAGGATCCAATTTCGCCGTCTCTGCAGTCCAGCGCCATCTGGCGGTGTAATGATTCTTATCTGGAGCAGGACGAACTGTATACTAAGAATAACAATATTACACTGCTTGAATTTACGGTGACCAGGAAAGCTCAGGATGGCAGTTGGATGTTTCAATGTATACAGGTATACCCACCAAGAGCTGTACGTTAAAATCTGGCATGATTTATGGAAAATAATATGTTTTAGGACTAATGTAAAGCTTCTTTCTTCTGGTTACATGGAGCACCATTTGTTTTTTATGTGGTGTGGTTGTTTCAGCTCTATGCTCACCAAAGCCCCGTTAGCAAACTTAACTAGTTCGTAAAAAGTCATTCTTGAGGTGAACATCAATCAGAAAAGAAGGAACAATAGCCTAAAAGAGGCTGCTGAGAACAGCAACCAAACAATAGCAGGGAGGATGCCACGTCCTCCACGTAACCAAAACAAACCTTTGCAGTGAGTAATAAAACGTTTTCTTCCGGTATACCTGGAGGAACATGGTGTCAAGACATGGCGAGTGACTCTTTATAAAATGTTTAGTCCTACGGATATATAACATAAAAGCCAAATTTGAGCCAAAAAGGAGTGATGATTTCTTCATCTATGTGAAAGGATGAAAGTACCTTAGAAAGAAAAGAGAAGGTCAAATGAAAGTATGTAGACTTATTCTGAACCTCTACACAGGGAGGTAATGGAAAAGTAGAAAAACCCTCTTTAGAGTCAATAATAAAAAAAAATAATGAAGATGGCTTTGAATGGAGAATGTTGTAAAACTGAAAGAACAATATTAAAGTGGTCCCACAATGCTTTTTTTTAAATAACCGGTGTGGGGCCACATTGTGACTGAGAGGGATCCAGACTGGCTCAATAGACTTTTAAAAGGTAGGTTTACCCTTTCGCTACCAGCCTATCTGGAGATTTTGTCACCTTTTGTTGCCAGACCATTTTGCACTATTTTACGCTCCACATGTTCAACTGTGATTTCTGTGAAGGGATTTCCCCTGGGAAATTATATATTGTTTTTTTCAGCAGATTCTGGGCTTTAACATGACATGTCTATTTTGTATTTTAGGTGTATTCTCAATATTTTTGTGTGAAATGTGCAAAAAAAAATATAAAATTTTTACAATTTGTAGTAAGTTTGTCAATAAAATATTATTGCGTGTAAAATCCCCATTTCTCCCGGTTACAATGGTACCCTATATGTATTGGTAGACACCGTTTCCTGCCCAGGAGACCCCCCAAACTGAAACAGCTTTTTAGGAGATTTTCAGATAAAATACATCTGTGCTATGCGCTATGCAAACCTTGCAGTTTTGCAAGAAAAACAACCCTTAACATTTGAAATACCCCCACAAACTGTGTATACTTCTCTGGAAGTACACACTTAAAGCTTTCCAGGCGTACCAGGCTTGTTGACATGGGTGCAGTGTTCTGGAAGTAATTCCTCAACTAATTCTTTGGTTGCACAGGGTTTCCTTAAAAAACGAATAAAAGAGCAGAATCAAAGCCACATTTTCCTAAAAAAACAATATGCGAACAAGAAAAAACAAGTTAAATCTGAAAAGGCAATATGCCCCGAACAGAACAATACCCAACATGCATAGATAGCGTCAAGGGAGGATTTGCCAAACACCCCAAAGTAAAGCATGTGCGTAAGAATAATATTACTTGAAAATTTCAGCTCTGAAGATAAAGTGATCACCTTGCGCTTTTTCTACCAAAACAACCCTTTACATTTGGCATACCCCCCACAAATCATATATTCCCTGAAAGTACACATGTTAAGCCTGATAAAGTGGGGGACACGTGCTGTAGGCGGTGGGGAGACCCTTTATTGGCATACCTGTTATACCTTGAGTATATTTTGGTTGGATGTATTTTTGCACTGTATTTGGTATTTAATGGTTGATTGATACTAGCATCTATATTGGTGAGGTATTTTGTGGTCATTTTTATATTTCTTATAGGGCATTTAGGTATTGGGTAATCATGTAGGTTCTGTTTGTGATTATACATCGTATTTGTATCTATTGATTGGTTGCAATTTATAGTTATTTGACATAGGATCCGGATCATAGGTAGGATTTGCACATTGTTATTTGCACTGATTAGATCACTTGTGTTTATGTGTTTTAAATATAGATGCTGATTGATATTTGTGTATGCCAGTGCTCTCCCCACCGCCTACACACTTCCATGTTGGTTTGTCTTATATGTATTGTCTCATTATGTGTTTTTTAAGGGATTTTAATTGTGTAGTGGTTATGTGCAGTGATTAATTTAGTGATATGGAATAAAATATATTTTTTTGATAAATTTCTTGAGTGCCTCCCTCTATGATTCTGTGTTTTTTAGGTAAGCTTTATATAGCTTTGGGAGTGGCACCTTTAATTATTATAGGGTATTGTGCAGATCCCCTTGCCTTTATCACATGTTAAGCTTTCTAAGCATATCCAGCTTGTTGTAGTGGGCTCATCTTTCTTGAAGTAATCCCTCAAAGAATTCTTTGGCTGCACAAGGTTTCCCTAAAAAATGTATAAAAAAAGCAGAAAAAAACCCACATTTTCCTAAAATATCAATATGCAAACAAGAAAAAAACAAGAAAGGTCTCCCAAGCAGAACAATACCCAACATACATAGGTACCTTCAACCCTTTTAATTGCCAGCTTACTTGAAATTTTGTCAAAGGTTATAGATGTGACAGGGGCTAAGGAAGACTTTTTGATTAACCAACCGAAGTTCCCTGGAGTTGTCAGATCTTTTAAAACTGCTGGATGTTTCGGGGTTAACTCTTTATCAACAAATATATATAAGTAAGGTATCACCTGAACTCCTTGGCGTCTTAGAACCACCAAGGCCTTAGACAAAGACCTTGGTAAACAACCTGGGAACTGTGGCAAGGCCAAAGGGTAGGGCCAAAGATTGATAATTATCCTAATGAATCGCAAATCTGTGATTAGCAGTAAAGATGGGTATGTGCAGATAAGCATCCTTGATGTATATGGATGCTTAAAAATCTCCTTAAACTGAGCTTGGTGAAAATCTTCTGAAATCTTCTGTTGAAAACAGATACTTGAGGGTCCAAATTGGTTTAAACAAACCATCCTTTTTGGGGACAAATATATTGGAATAAAACTTCAAAGCACATTCCTGTCTGAAAATACAATTCTGTGAAATACTCACCTGTAGAATTGGTATTATATGTATACTGTACGTCCTGCTCCAGATATAATACTTACACGTGGGTAATCCTCCGCCAGATGGCGCTGTGCACTGCAGACATGCAAAAACAGGCTCCTTCCGGCCCTTCATATACCCAGGGACTTCCCACAAATCCCCAGCATTGAAAAGCAGTGAGAAAAAGAAGCCGGGAGAAACCAACCACCAAAACTGGTAATAATAACAATGATAATCACCATACAGGGGATCCAGAATAATGTAAAACCAGGGTGGGGTGGAGCAGGACGTACTGTATATGTATAATACCAATTCTACAGGTGAATATTTCACAGAATTGTATTATTCTAAGTATACAGTACGTCCTGCTCCAGATATAATACTT
Source organism: Gastrophryne carolinensis (assembly GCA_027917425.1). Classification (NCBI taxonomy): domain Eukaryota; kingdom Metazoa; phylum Chordata; class Amphibia; order Anura; family Microhylidae; genus Gastrophryne; species Gastrophryne carolinensis. Next base: position 296,291,221 of record CM051237.1, on the reverse strand, counting down.
ACATGTGGGACATCCAATAGCAGTGTCCATAAAAGTAGGGTGGGATCCCCAACAAAAAAGGCAAAAGCAGGCAGTTTAAACTACTGCCACCTGCAAAACCTTGCGGCTAAACACAGCATCAGCTGAGGCCCTAACATCAACCTTGTAAAACTTTGAAAAGGTATGAACGGAAGACCTTGCAAACTTGTTCAACAGAAGCCTGGTGGCCCAGGAGGCCCCAATAACACGAGTAGAATGGGCAGTAAGACGGAAAGGGGGACTCTTCCCCTTAGTAGAATAGGCCTGAATCACAGCCTGACGAATCCATTTGCTGATTGTAGACTTGGCAGGAGCCAAACCCTTCCTAGGCCCAGAAGGCACAACGAAGAGAGCATCAGTTTTCCTGAAAGCCGCAGTGACAACCAGGTAATACTTCAAGCACCTGACTATGTCCAAGGAATGCAGAACCCTCTCCTTGTCATTGCTAGGACTGGGACACAACGAAGGAAGAACAATGTCCTGGTTCAAATGAAAGGCAGACACAACCTTAGGCAGAAAATCCGGTTTGAAGCGGAACACCACCTTTCCTGGTGCCTCTCATAGTACGGAGGCTGAATAGATAGAGCAGCCAGCTCAGACACATGCCTAACCGAAGTAATAGCCACCAAGAAGACAACCTTGAGAGTGAGAACAGCAAGAGCAGCATCCTGAATAGGCTCAAAGGGAGCACCCTGCAAAGCAGACAAAACCAAGTTTAAATCCCAGACGGGGACCATAGGTTTTCGAGGGGGACGCACATGAGTGACCCCCTGAAAGAAGGTCTTAATCAGGTGATGCTGGGCAAAGGACTTCTGAAAGAAGATAGACAGGGCAGAAACCTGACCCTTCAGAGTACTAAGTTTGAGACCTAGCTCCAGACCATGCTGTAAGAACTCCAGAACCCTAGGGACTGAGAATTCCCGGCAGGGAAGAGACCTGGACTCACACCAATCAATGTAGGAACGCCATACTCTATAATAGATAGCAAGCAGAAGAAGTATTCTTCCTGGCCTGCACCATAGTAGCCACAGAGGCAGACAAACCCTTCTCCATCAAGATGGAGGTTTCAGCAGCCAGGCCGTCAAAGCCAGAGTTTGTAAATTGGGATGGCGTAAGGATACTTGAGTTAGCAGATCTGGCATCCCTGGCAGGTCGTACTGGTCTACTGCCATTTGAAACACGGCTGCGAACCACACTCTTCTTGGCCACCTGGGGGCCACTAGAATCACAGGTACCCCTTCCAGAGCAAGCTTGCGCAGAACCCTGCCCAGAAGAGGGAATGGTGGAAACACATACAGGAGTCGAAACTCCCTCCAAGAGATGGACAGGGCATCCGTGGCCAAGGCCAGAGGATCCTGAGACAGGGATACGAAGGCCAGGAGCTTGTGATTGTGACGGGATGCAAACAGATCCACATCCGGTAGACCCAAACGGTGACACAGGGACTGGAATACCCTGTTGCAGAGGGACCACTCCCCCTGACGGGACGTCCCCCTGCTCAGGGCGTCCGCTAGCAGATTCTCCGCCCCCGGAATGTACACAGCCGAAATGCATTGGACATTGGCCTCCGCCCATGTCAGAATCTGAGATACCTCCTGGAGGGCACCCTTGCTCCGGGTCCCTCCCTGATGGTTGATGTAGGCAACCGCCGTTCTGTTGTCCGAGCGTACCTGGACCAACAGACCCCTCAGGTGTTGGGTCAACCGCTCCAGTACCAACCTGACTGCCCGCAATTCCAGAATGTGGATGGCTAAATGGGCCTCCTGAGGACCCCATCTCCCCTGGAAACGCAGGGACTTCCAGAATCCCCCCCAACCGGACAGACTGGCATCCGTTGTGACCGTCTCCCAGGAGGGGGCCAGAAAAGATCTGCCCCCTATCAAGTTCCTGTGGTCCAGCCACCACGCAAGGGACTGTCTGACCGAGGGGGGAAGCACACAGACCTCGTCCAAGGACGCTGGGTTCTTGTCCCACACTGACAGAAGGTGAAGCTGCAGAGGTCTCAAATGGAACTGGGCAAAGGGCACCGCCTCGAAGCTCGCCACCATCAGGCCCACCAACTGCATTCCCTGCCAGATGGAGGGCTGGGGGCACGAGAGCAGGAACCTCGCCTGCGCAGTCAGAGCTTCCACCTTCTGTTGAGGAAGGAATATCCTTGACTGAACCGTATCCAGAATTATTCCCAGGAACGGAGTCACCGAGGAGGGGGACAGAGAGGACTTGGGGTAATTGATCACCCAGCCGAAGGACTCCAGGGTGGACACTACCAGCCGAGTGTCCAACTCTGGCTGCCGCAGAGACCGAGAGGTGATGAGTATATCGTCCAGGTAGGGCAGCACACGTATGCCCCTTAGCCTTAACAGGGACATTACCCCTGCCAGCACCTTGGTAAACACCCTGGGAGCCGAAGTGAGGCCGAATGGCAAGGCCACAAATTGGTAATGCTGATCTTTCAGTGCAAATCTGAGAAATCTTTGGTGTCCTGGAAACCCCGGGACGTGAAGGTAAGCATCCTTGATGTCTACAGACGTCATAAAGTCCCCCGAGCGCAGAGTTTCCATACGAAAGTGTTTGTTCTTGACAAATTTTTTGAGGATTTTTAAATCCAGAATGGGCCTGACTGGCCCATCCTTCTTGGGTACTTTGAAAAGGTTGGAATAGAACCCCATGCCCCTGTCTCCTAAGGGGACCTTGCAAATGACCCCTAGATCCAGGAGACCCTGCACGGCCAGCAACAAGACCTGAGCTGAGGCAGGGTCCTGTGGAATCCGGGACCCAATGAATCTGGTGGGGGGCCGTACAGCAAATCCTATCTTGTAGCCGGAGGACACTACCTCCTGAATCCACCGGTCTGAGACGTGGCGCCTCCAGACATGCTCAAAGTGCTGCAGACGTCCCCCCCACCCTGATGGGCGAGGGCGCCCCTTCATGCCTGAGGGGTCTTCGGAGGGGCTTTGGGCTTGGGTCCCCAGGAGGAACCGGGACGGCGTCCTCTGTTCCTGTGCCAGGAGTCTGCGCGGGACCCAGCGAAGGACACCCCTCTGCCTTGTTTAGCCCCACGGTAGGGGATTGATAGGGAGCCCTGGCCTCAAAAGGGCCGAATCTGCCGCCTGCGCTGGAGTAACTTGCCTTCCTTGGCGAAGAGGTCTAAACGGTCCCCAAACAGGCGCAGCCCCTTAAATGGAAGCCCCGTAAGGGCTTTCTTGTCGGCATTGTCAGCGGCCCACTGGCGCAACCACACATGTTCACAAACATATCACAGCTAGACAGTGCATTGACAGTATCAGGAGGCAACTCATCTGTGCCATCGAGTATATTCCTAACCACGGTCCTGAGCACTACTGCTGTAATGGCCAAGGCACAAACCGGGCGCAGAATCGCTCCCCCAAATGCAAAGGCATGGCATGCCAATTGGTCAACACGCCGGTCCTCAGAGTCCCGCAGCGTGGTAGTGTCAGGGGAGTGCATAATAGAGGTGTTGGACAACCCTAGAATAGGAGCATCGACCTCGGGGGGCGATGACCAGCACTTAACCAAGTCAGCAGGAAAGGGATATTTCCTATCCACACTCTTAGGGATCCCAGGAAGTCTGCTGGGATGTTCCCATTCTTTAAGCATGAGGCTATTGAAATGGGTTTGCTCGGGAAATACCAGACGAGCCTTAGCAGTATGAAAAAGGTCACCCCTTTGCCTGGGAGCCGCAGCAGGGGGAGAGAGGGACAAAACCTCAAAGATCTGAACCAGCAGTCTGTCAATATCATCCGAGGTCCAGTGCTCGGAACCAGACTCGTCATGACCCCTGGACTCTTCATCATATGACCCTGAGTCAGAGAACAGTTCCCCTTCGTCCGATGGGGTATGGCCGTAAGAATGCAACAAATCATCAGATTCCATAGGAAAGAGAGCAGAGTCAGGGGTTAAATGCCGCCTACTGGCGGTGGCCTTACTCGCTAAGGAATTAGCAAGCAATTTTTCAACACTGGCCAGTCTAGTAGCCATATCAGGATGAGAATCCCCGCTTGCATTGGGGATTAGACTCACGCCTGGGGGAGTAGGTGAAGTGAGGCGAGGTGCAGGCCCAGCCACAGAAGAGGCGGGAGGAACACAGACCCGTGCTTTGTCACCGCTGCTAGGTAAGACCCCACAAGCTACACACAGCCTTGTCCCGAAGGAACCCCGTTCACAATATCCTGAGATGCCTCCATATGGTGACTTAATCGGCACAATAGGCCAGTAGGGATTGACGCTGTAAGCTACCCTGGATGTCTCAATAACCCGCGGGGAAGTGGGAGTAAATTTAATGGTCTCAACCGGGAGCTACACCGGGCCGGGAGAAGCCACCGTAATACACGGTCTGAAAGACATAAAGGGAACAAGGATGTCAGAGCCCTGCGCAAGGGAGTATAAAAAGTAATATAAAGTCGCCCGTGAGGGCACTTACAGACAGAGGGGGGAGGACGGTCTTCACCACGCGCGCGTGAGTAAAAAATGGCGCCAAGCGAACCTCGAAGGGCGGGCCAGAGCTGACCGTGACGCGGAGCGCGCCAAGCCAGAACCCCGCCCCCCCAGAGAGCGCGAAGCTCCAAAACGCGTAGCCAATAAAGACAGCAGGGCAGTGATGCCTGAAAGGAATTGATCGAGTGGATTACCTCAGAAAAGCCACTACAAGCTAAAAAAGAAGCCGCAGCGTCTGCGAAGCCGCCGCTGTCCATGCAATACAACTATATAGTAAAGACGCGGCGGCTACCAATACAAGATAACATAAAAGCACGGCTCTGACACCCGGTCCCAGTAAAACACGATACTAAGACCATAAGCGTGTAATAGGGTACACTGAGGCCGCCATACACACAACCCCTCCCCCCTCTTTCTTTCCCCCGGGGCTAAGGGGGGAACGAGGGAGGAAGGCGACCCTTTACACAGAGTCCACCGCTACACGGGGCGTGGGGCAATGATGCGGGAGGGGCATCCCCTAAAGGCTCACCATCAGCCTTCCTACCCTTTGGTGGGGGACTGCGGTGGAGCATGGCTCCATAAGCACACATGGTGCTGCCTACCTTCACCCGACCAGCGCAGCCCAGGCTGGGAGGCACATCACAAGAAGGACGGGTGGGAGTAGTCCAACAGGGCCGCAGGCTGTAATAGCCCCGCTCACCTGCCACAGAGTGATACTTCATGTCTTCGCAGTCAGCACTGCAGAGAAATCTGGGGATTTGTGGGAGGTCCCTGGGTATATGAAGGGCCGGGAGGAGCCTGTTTTTGCATGTCTGCAGTGCACAGCGCCATCTGGCGGAGGATTACCCAGGTGTAAGTATTATATCTGGAGCAGGACGTACTGTATACTTAGAATAAAGGTCTTGCAGGCTTGATGGAGTTGCGACACCCAGTGGGGATGCTGTGCCGGATTTCAGCGTAAAAATTAATTGTAACCTTATCGAATGACCATTCTGACACATGATCCGACCAAACGTGAGCAAAGTTAAGCAGGGCATCCACTCATCCAGTTGATGGCTTTGTGGAAGTTGCAGGTTTTGCCTTCCATGGTTGTTTTCCTATGAAGGTGGATCTGTCCTTGTGTGAATTGTTGGAAAATGAAGATATTTTTCCTTGTTTTTGGAACCTGCTGATGAACCGAAAAGGTAGATTTGACTCTGGTCTTCTTGAAGAGAGGTAGAGAAATGCTTACCTCCCCCTTGTAGGGCAGAAACACTATTGTATGTTTTGCCAGGGAGTCTCCAGAAAAAACATTAATCAAAGGATTCTTCTAGAAGGTATAGAAAGAGCCCAAGCTGACATATTAATAGCATTAAGCAATGATTTTAACATTATGTCAGTTACTGCCCTCATGTCTTGTTCTGTGGACAGAAACTACCGTGTCGATAAACTATTTACAATGTCCTTCCAGAGTTTCAAGCTGATCACTGGCTGCATTAGCAAAAAAGACGAAGGTACAACTGGGTCTCACCGTGGCACATGTAAAAGAAGACATGATCACTATAGTGGAGCTATAACTGTCCTTCCAGCTTTCTGAGCTTCACCACAGGAATCCACTATGATGGCTACAAGAATCTATTTATCCAGAAATTCTACTGTAGCAATTTCTAATGCCAGTAGTCATGTGACGGCTTCTAAAAGTAGAATGAGCAATGCTCAGCCACATAAGCCAAATAAAGACAAAAAAAAAATTACCTGGACATGGAATAGAGCCCAGTCCCACCATGGGAGATCAGTGCTGCAATCCCGGCTTCTCGTCCTCTAGCACACTACAGCAACACCATTTTCTCTATGCCAATTGATTTCTTTTTTTGTTTTATTTGGCTTATATGGGGTTGTATGAGCGTGAATGTCTTGGTGACCAGGTCAGGTAGACACTTTGGTATTTTATATTCTGAAGAAGCTCTCTTGTTATTGTATCTAACAATACAGTATATAAAAATAAATAAGTAAAATAGGAAAATCATTTAAATGTATTACCTGCCCTGGAACAAGAATGCTAAAATCAAGACCACAAGTAAACTCTGTATGATGTTCTACAGTTTGAAGAAGTGGTGATGGCTTAGAGAAATCCCAGAGTCTGAAAACAGGAAATAAAACATGTTTAGTTTATGAATTAATCAATCCAGAAACAGGTACATCTGCAAAAAAAAATAATTTTAAATAATGTAAGATAAAATACATATGTCAACAACCTGGAAAACTAGGTATACTCATGCAGAAAAGAGAAAAAAAAGGTATGTGCAGTTATATTTGTCAATTCTCATAATCTTTAACTTCTCAGCCTCTGTATTTTTCTCTAATAATTTGGTTAAAGTGGACTAAAAACCACCCTGGAGTCTTAAAGACTCCAGGGCAGGCTTACTCTGAACTGGAATGCCTCGCTCTGTGAAACTTCCCGCGAGTTGCCTTGAAATCTTACCTTTTCCCCAAGGCAATGAAAATACAATTCTGTGATTACTCACCTGTAGAATTGGTACTATACGTATACAGCACATCCTGTTCCAGAATATTCCTTACACTTGGGTAATACATCCACAAGATGGCGCTGGACTGCAGAAAACAGCTTGTGGCCCCTCCCGGCCCTATATAAGTCAGGGACCTCCCACAGTATTAACAAGCAGTTAACAAGAAGCCAGGAAAACAATAATAACCAGAAGTCAAAAATGAACAATCACCATACAGAGGTAACTAAGAATAATGATAACAAGGGCGGGATGGAACAGGACGTGCTGCATACATATAATACCAATTCTACAGGTGAGTAATCACAGAATTGTATTATTCTAAGTATACAGCACGTCCTGTTCCAGAATATTCCTTACACTTGGGACATCCAATAGCAGTGTCCGTAAGGGAGGGTGGGATCCCCAAAAGTAACAGCGAACAGTTTAAACCACTGACGCCTGCAGAACTTTGCGACCAAAAGCAGCATCAGCTGAGGCCCGAACGTCAACCTTGTAAAACCTAGAAAAGGTATGAACAGAAGACCAAGTAGCGGCCTTGCAAACTTGTTCAACAGAAGCTTGGTGCTGAAAAGCCCAAGAGGCACCAATAGCACGAGTAGAATGAGCAGTAAGGTGAAAGGGAGGCTCCTTCCCCTTAGCAGAATAGGCCTGTACCACAGCCTGGCAGATCCACTTGCTAATAGTGGACTTAGCTGGAGCCAGACCCTTCTTAGGACCAGAAGGGAGCACAAACAGAGCATCAGTCTTCCGGAAGGGTTCAGTAGCCACCAAAAAGAACTTCAGAGTCCTGACCACATCCCTTCTTAGTGTTACTAGGATTAGGACACAGAGAAGGCTTAAAAACGAAACACCACCTTGTCCTGGTGTCTCTCAAAGTAAGGGGGTTTGATGGAAAGCGCCGCCAACTCAGAAACACAAAAACCAAACAGAAGTGATGGCCACCAAAAAGACTACCTTAAGAGTCAAAGGGGCCTCACGTAAAGGCTCAAAAGGAGACCCCTGCAAGGCAGATAAGACCAGGTTCAAATCCCAGACTGGTAACATAGGCTTACGTGGAGGACGCACATGAGTAACCCCCTGGAAAAAGGTCTTGACCAGACGATGGTGAGCAAAGGATCTTTGGAAGAAAATAGCCAAAGCAGAAACATGACCTTTGAGGGTACTAAGTTGAAGACCCAAATCCAAACCATGTTGCAGAAACTCCAGAATCCTAGGGAAAGAAAACACCCTACAGGGAAGCAAATTAGACTCACATCAGTCAATGTAAGCATGCCACACCCTATAGTAGATGGATGAAGAGGACTTCTTCCTAGCACAAATCATGGTATTAACAACAGAGGCAGGCAGCCCCTTTTCCATCAAGATGGAGGTTTCAGCAGCCAGGCCGTTAAAGGCAGCGTTTGTAAATTGGGATGGCGTAACTGCCCCTGAGTGAGCAGGTCTGGATCCTTGGGCAGAGCATACTGATCTACTGCCAACTGCACGACGTCTGCGAACCACACCCTTCTTGGTCAACAGGGGGCCACCAGAATGATTGGCACCCCTTCCTGAGCAACCTTGCGCAGAACCTTGCCCAGCAGAGGAAAAGGAGGGAACACATAGAGAAGCTGAAAGCCCTTCCAAGACATTGCTAGTGCATCCATGGCCAAGGCCAAGGACAAAGAGACAAAGACTGGAAGCTTGTGATTGTGACTGGATGCAAACAGATCCACATCTGGCTGACCCCAGCAGTGGCACAAGGAGCTAAACACCCTGTGCTGAGGGACCATTCTCCCAGACGAGAAGTCCCCCCGCTGAGGGAGTCTGCCTCCAGATCATCCACTCCCGGGATGTACACAGCCGAGATGCAGGGAACATTCTCCTCTGCCCAAGACAGTATCAGGGACATTTCCTTGAGGGCTCTCTTGCTCCGGGTCCCTCCCTGATGACTGATGTAGGCAACCACCGTCTGGTTGTCCAAGCGGACTTGAACCGCCCGACCCTGAAAGTGTGGAGTCAATTGGGCGAGAACCAACCTTATCGCCCTCAATTCCAGAATATTGATAGGGGTGTGGGCCTCCTGAGGGCCCCACTGACCCTGGAATTTCAGGGATTTCCAGAAGCCCCCCCAACCTGTCAGACTGGCATCTGTGGTAACTGTCTCCCAGCAAGAAGCCAGAAAGGATCTGCCCACCAACAGGTTTCTTGAGTCCAGCCACCACGAGAGAGAGCGTTTGGCCAGAGGGGACAGAACCAACACCTGATCCAGGGACCGAGGGTCCCGATCCCAAACTGACAAGAGGTGAAGTTGAAGAGGTCTCATGTGAAACTGAGCGTATGGAGCCGCCTCGAAGCAAGACACCATCAGGTCTACCAGCTGCATCCCCTGCCGGATGGAGGAATGAGGGCAAGACATAAGGAACCTGGCTTGGGCCTGAAGACTCTCCACTTTCTGCTGAGGGAGAAAAATCTTGACCTGAGATGTATCCAGAGTCTTGCCCAGAAAGGACCTCACCATTGACGGTGAAAGGAAAGACTTGGGGTGGTTGTTTACCCAGCTGAAGGACTGCAGTGTGGACACCACCAACTGAGTATCCAGCTCGGCCTGCTGGAGATATTGAGACATGATGAGAATGTCGTCCAAGTAAGGAAGGATGCGAATGCCCTGAGATCTCAGCAGAGCCAGTACGCCCGCCAGCACCTTGGTGAATACCCTGGGAGCCGAGGTGATACCGAAAGGCAAAGCCACAAATTGATAGTGCTGATCCTCCAGAGCAAACCTGAGGAATCTCTGATGATCTGGAAAGATTGGTACATGAAGGTAAGCGTCCTTGATGTCTACCGAGGTCATGAAGTCCCCTGGGCGTAGTGAATTGACAGCTGAGTGCAGAGTCTCCATGCGAAAGTGTTTGAATCTGAAATTTGTTGAGGCACTTTAAATCCAGGATAGGTCTGATGGACCCGTATTTTTTGGGAACAGTAAAAAGATTGGAATAGTAGCCTCTGCCCCTTTCCTTCAAAGGCACCTGGCAAATGACCCCCAACTCCAGAAGCTTTGGACAGCAAGGCAGAGACCCCGAGCTGACAGGGGGTTTTGAGCCATCCGGAATTTGATGAATCTTGGGGGCGACCAGGATGCAAACTCTATCTTGTAACCGGAGGACACTACCTCCTGAATCCACCGGTCTGAGACGTGCAGCCTCCAGACATGAGCAAAGAGCCGAAGCCGTCCGCCCACCCAGATGGGTGAGGGCGCCTCTTTATGCCTGAGGGGGCTTGGGACCCCAGGAGAGGCCAGGACGGCCATGTCCTCTGCCCCTTCCCCAGGGATCTCCGCGGGCCCCAGTAAAGGAGATTCCTCGACCAGGTCTGGAACCACGGAAGGATGGGAGAAGGGCACCCATCCCCCAAAAGGACCGGGACGGCCTCCTATGTTGAGGTAACCTACCGCCCCTGGCAAACAAATCCAAGCGTTCACCAAAAAGGCGCAGGCCCTTGAAGGGGAAACCAGTAAGAGCCTTCTTAGCAGCATTATCAGCTACCCACTGACGTAGCCAGACAGAGTGGCATATAACCACCAACAGGGCAGAAGTTCTTCCACACATTCTAATGGCATCATCCATAGCAGACAGGACATATGCAACAAATTCATAGCAAAGCAGGCGAGATCTATACTCTTCTCCTCCCGCATCATCAGAGGCCCTCTCTAAGAGACTCTTAAGCAAACCTTTAATAGCAACAGCTGTAATGGCAGAGGCGCAAACCGGGCATAGCGCGGTCCCCACACAGGCAAAGGCATGGCAAGCCAGTTGGTCCATACGCCGGTCCTCACCATCCCTCAGGGTAGTAGTGTCAGGAAAATGCATGACAGATGTATTGGACAGCCCCAGAACGGGCGCGTCCACCTCGGGAGGACATGACCAACGCTTAATCACATCAGCAGGAAAGGGATACCTTTTGTCCCTTTTGTTCTTGGGCACCCCTGGCAGCTTGCTAGGCCTCTCCCATTCTTTGAGCACCAGATTATTAAAGTGAGACTGCTCAGGGAATTCCAAACGTGGTTTAACCGCATAAAAGAGCTCGCCCTGCCGCTGCGGTGCCACGTCAGGAGGGGATATACAGAGCACTTCAAAGATAAAAGCCAAAAGCCTGTCAGTGTCATCTGAGGACCATAGATCTTCCCCAAAGGGAGACCCTGTGGCACCATAAACCCTAGGCTGCTCCTCAGATGATTCTGAATCAGAGAACAATTCCCCCTCCTCCAGGGGGGAATAACCAGTAGTGTCAAAAATTTCCTCATCCTCTATGGGAAAGAGAAACAGCGGGTGATAAATGCCGCTTCTTAGCAGAAGCCTTACGTGGGGCACACCCAGCAAGATGTTTTTTAATGCTGGCCACCCATGCAGCCAAATCAGGTTGAGACTCCCCACTGGTATGCACCTCACTGGGGGTCAGATGTAAGCGTGGGGGGGTAGGCGAAGCCAGAGGGGGCGCAGGCCCAGCAACAGGAAACCCAGACTGCAGTGCAAGTACCTGCTGGGCGCAGGGTACACATACCCTGACATCATCACCGATTGGGGATACCCCACACGCAACTCATAGCCAGGCTTGTCCCGAAGGAACCCCAGGCCCATTATCCCCAGAGGCCTCCATATGGTGATTTGAATGGCACAGTAGGCCAATAAGGGTTAAAGCTAAGAGCTACCCGGGATGCCCCAATAACCCACTAGGGAAGTGGGAGATAATGAGGGGAGATGGTCGGGAGAAATCACAGTGCTAAAGTTGTAACTCGCCTGAAAGTCATAACAAGCATTTCCATTAACATACAGCCAGAAAATCCAGAAAGATTTTACCCCACCAGGGTTACTCACGGACCGCAGGAGCTAGGCACCCCACACCGCAATGGCAACAAAATGGCGTCCACAGACCTCGAGGGGCGGGCTCCGTGGAGATGTGACATCAAAATCATCATCCCAGAAGACCACCCCCCCCGGAGAGCGCGAAACGCGCCTACGTGATCCTGCTGGCCAATAGCGGGCCGGCAGCTTTGAGGCGAATGACGCCGCCATCAGCGGAGCGCAGTACAAGCGTACGGCGGCGATATACAGTAAAATAAACACACAAGTAAAACAAAAGCTAACAACTAGAAGCCCCCCCCCCCCCCGGAGATCACCCAGAGGGAGAACGAGAGGGGTAACATACGGGATTCCCAGGGCACCCGGAAAAGTGAGGGAGGGGAATACCATGGTCACAGGATTAAATGCACAGGAGAAGCCTGGCAAAACCCAAGAAGCAGGGGGGGCATCCCAAAGAGGCTCACCATCAGCCTAGACCGCCTACCCTGTTAAAGCAGGGACTGCGGTAGGAGCATAGCTCCTCAGCACCTACCCTGGTGCTTACTAACCTACCTTCCCCCGAACCTTGTCAGCCGAGGCTGGGAGGCAATATATGGTACGGAACGGGTAGGAATAGTCCTGCAGGGCCACAGGCATATAAGCCCCGCTCACCTGCGCCACAAGAGAGCTATCTTCTATCTTCTCAGCGCAGACTGCAGAAATAAACTGGGGAATTTGTGGGAGGTCCCTGATTTATATGGGGCCGGGAGGGGCCACAAGCTGTTTTCTGCAGTCCAGCGCCATCTTGTGGATGTATTACCCAAGTGTAAGGAATATTCTGGAACAGGACGTGCTGTATACTTAGAATACATGTGCGACTGTTGCCGGCATCACTCGCCTTCTTGGCTGTGCATGGCCCCGGCCGACGCCACTGAATGGCTGTGCGTGGCCACACACAAAGGATTTAGCAGTATGGCAGTTTTTTGCTACGTAGTATATATTTTCAGCACTAAAAAGACCTACATACACATTTAAGCAAGGGTCACCCAACCGGAAATAATTTGCAACTACCACGTTAACGCTATACACATACAACAGCTAAGCATATTTAAATTTAAATATTTAAAATTACATAATAAACACTCAAACTTAAAATGCATGAATTACCTTGATTTATAAAATTATGTGATAAAAGTTAATAAAACTATTGCAACTGGTCACACACATGAAATGTGAATATGGTACAGGCTGATTTTATTCTTCATTCTTTCCTATCTATGAAGGTTTCTAAGCAACACTGAAGCATTTCCGTGTAATGATTTACAATCTATTTACATGAATTAATTATATGAAGTCTCAGCTTAAATATGTGCTGTAGCATCAGGACTGGTGACCCAGCAAACTGAACAAAGTGAACTGGCCAGGTGTGGTGTTAAGTGCTTTACCAGATTGCTTTTCCCTCTTAATGGGTCATCAGGTGTATTACAGATAATGTTTAAATTGACTAAAGTATACAGTGTATTCTTACTACCTACAGAGCTTAGCTCAGATTTCAGTTGTCTTTATTTAGGATCAGTAAATCCATGTGTGTAAAGTCTCACATAATCACCTCGGTAAGAAAACAAGCACAGGATAAAGCAAACATATCATGAATGAGAGAGAACATTTGCTTTGTGAGCTGGTTTATAATAAGAATAAGGTGCTGGCAGAATATGACCGTGCAAAGAAAAATCACTGCTCAAAAAGTGTGTCATTAATACAATGTAAATCTAAAAATAGTGATGAATAATAAAGATACTTGATAAAATATAAACTGAATAAAGCTATTAAGCATACGGTCAGAAACCATTTACAAATATAAAGCCTGCTTTACAAAAGTACCAGCATAAAAAAAATCTCAAATATTTTAAATGAGCAAAAACATGCTAGATAGGAGGAAACTTACTGATACATCATCTGTGAAAATTAAACCATTAAAGTTATTCTTTATTTTTCATTCAAAACGAAAACAAAAAGGTCACAACATAGTCAGGCGACATAGCCAAACCCTGGGTACAGAAACAAATTACACAGGGGCATACACATTAGGGTTGATTCAGAGCCCCTTTCTCAACAGTTTTTGGGAGGTATTACAAGCACACAAAAAATCACTCAAAAAAAGAAAACATTTCACATAAAAATTCTTGCAGAAAAAAAGGCTTTGCTGAATCAGATGAGGTGGAAAAATGGACGAGAACAGAAATTTTCACGCAAAAAAATGATGAGAAAGGGGCTCTGAATCAACCCTATTGGACAGCACAACTTACAACAGAATTCCACAAAACCACCCGTTGCAGATTAACATTTCAAAAACTACCCTCCCACTCTGAAACAATAGCTCTGCACACCTCTCTCCAATCCACATTTCCAGGCACTGGCTCCCCCACCGCGGGGACACCATATGGAGGGTCAGCCCCCCCGGACACCAATTGGGTGCGGGGTGCTGCCAGGTGTACAGAGCCGCCACCCGGAGGATGTTCCATCCTCCATTCACTTAAGTACTGTACCCAATGCTGCTAAAGCGAAGTAGAGTCAGCCCAGGCAAGACAGGGCCAAGAGCCCGTAGGGAAAATATTAGGGTTGTGTGGGAGAGGTGAGGGGTAACCAAGGCGGGTGAAAGAGGCTTGGCTGCCTGAGCGTGCTGTGGGCCGGCCCAGTGCTTGGCGACATACGGCTGCAGGTCTCCCAGGCCGGGGTACTCTGGAGGGAGGGGGGGCCATCGGCACAATGCCTCTGTGGGGCTAGGTGGAAATAATCTGAATGTACCTTTCAGTGCCCTTAAAGAGATACCATAGTGTCCAGGTACGCAGAAACCGGCATGTGTCATCATGTATGGAAGCCATAAGTTCTTCCATTTCAGTGATGCGGTTCATTACATTTACCCAATCTATTGCTAAAGCGTTGGTATGGTCACTTTGGCTGCATTGATTAAATGACTTAGGAGTGAGTTTTTGTAAGTTTTAAGAGGTATATCTGCCAGATGCAGAAGGAGCAGGGACGGGTCTAATGCCACAGATTCTCCCAGAATCTCCTCTAAGACTCTGGCCACCGCATCCCAGAAGGGGACAAAACTCCCGACCGCTCCCTGGCATCTCTAGCATGCCACAGAGTGCGATGGAAAGATGTTGTGTAACCTCGTCGGGGTGTAATACCATAGTTTAAAACCCAGGATTTTGACTATCCCGGGTTTTGGTCCCTGTCCAATGCAGACTGCCCTGCTGTGTGAAACACCCATATCGCTCACTCCAACTCACCTTTCCCCGGTCCTACGACACATGTGCGGCAACTGCGCGGACGTGAACTTGTCTAGGGTCGTCTAAGTAGCCAAATCTAGCCGAGCACCCGAGTGGCCGCTACCCACTACCCTCTAACAAGAAGCGTGCCTGCGCCGGCCATTCACAAGTGCCTGTCGCAGGCATGCTCATGTGGCGTTGAACCCGGGAAGAAGGCGAGTTTACCAGACAACCTGGGGGTTATCACACAGCAGCGCATTCCGATTCTGGATACCCAGGGGGAAGGAATCTGTAGAATTGGTATTATGAGTGTACAGTACGTCCTGCTACAGATAGAATACTTACATTCGGGTATTAATCCGCCAGATGGCGCTGGACTGCAGAGACATCGAAAATAGGCTCCTCCCAGCCCCTCAAATACCCAGGGACCTCCCACAATCCCCAGAATTGAAAAGCAATTAATTATTGTATTGTATTATTGTATTAGTCTTAGTATACAGTAAGTCCTGCTCCAGATAGAATACTTACATTCGGGACATCCAATAGCAGTGTCCATAAAGTAGGGTGGGATCCCCAAAAAGGTAACAGCAGACAGTTTAGACCACTGCCGCCTGCAAAACCTTGCGGCCAAAAACAGCATCAGTTGAGGCCCTAACATCAAACTTGTAAAACTTTGAAAAGGTATGAACAGAAGACCAAGTAGCGGCCTTGCAAACTTTCTCAACAGAAGCCTGGTGCTGAAATGCCCAAGAGGCACCAATAGCACGTGTAGAATGAGCAGTAAGGCGGAAGGGAGGATTCCTCCCCTTAGCAGAGTAGGCCTGGATCACAGCCTGACGGATCCATTTGCTGATAGTAGACTTGGCAGGAGCCAAACCCTTCCTAGGACCAGAAGGGACCACAAAAAGAGCGTCAGTTTTTCTGAAAGGTGCAGTAGCCACGAGATAGTACTTCAGACACCTAACCACATCCAAAGAATGCAAAACCCTCTTCTTAGCATTACTAGGATTAGGGCACAATGAAGGAAGAACAATGTCCTGATTCAAATGAAAGGCAGACACAACCTTAGGCAGAAAATCTGGCTTAAAGCGGAACACCACCTTGTTCCTGGTGTCTCTCATAGTAGGGGGGCTGAATGGAAAGCGCCGCCAACTCAAACACACGTCTAACAGAGGTGATAGCCACCAGAAATACAACTTTGAGATTTAGAATGGCCAGGGCAGCATCCTGCACGGGTTCAAAGGGAGCACCCTGCAAGGCTGACAAAACCAAGTTCAAATCCCAAACAGGCACCATAGGCTTACGTGGAGGACGCACATGAGTAACCCCTGGAAAAAGGTCCTGATTAGAGAATGCTGAGCAAAGGATTTCTGGAAGAAAACAGCCAGGGCAGAAAGTTGGAGCCCCATCTCCAACCCATACTGCAGGAACTCCAGAATCCTAGGAATAGAGAACACACGACAGGGAAGAGACTTAGACCCAGTCAATGTAGGCACGCCAAACCCTGTAATAAATGAAAGAAGAAGACTTCTTCCTAGCCTTTATCATGGTATCAACAACCGAGGTAGACAGCCCCTTCTCCATGAAGATGGAAGTTTCAGCAGCCAGGCTGTCAAAGCCAGAGTTTGTAAATTGGGATGGCGTAAGGGGCCCTGAGTAAGCAGATCTGGCCCCATGGGCAGAATGTACTGGTCTACTGCTAGCTGCACCACGTCTGCGAACCACACTCTTCTTGGCCACCTGGGAGGCACCAGAATTGTTGGCACCCCTTCCAGAGGAATCTTGCGCAGAACCCTGCCCAGCAGGGGGAATGGAGGGAAGACATACAGAAACTGAAAGTCCTGCCATGACATTGCTAGAGCATCCGTGGTCAAGGCCAGAGGATCCTGGGACAGGGAGACAAAGGCCAGGAGCTTGTGATTGTGACGGGACACAAACAGATCCACATCTGGTTGGCCGCAACGGTGACACAGAGATTGGAACACCCTGTTGCAGAGGGACCATTCTCCCTGGCGAGAGGTCCCCCTGCTGAGAGAGTCTGCCAGGAGATTTTCAACCCCCGGGATGTACACAGCTGATATGCAGGGAACATTGGTCTCCGCCCAGGTCAGGATCAGAGACACTTCCTGGAGGGCCCTCTTGCTCCGGGTCCCTCCCTGATGATTGATGTAGGCAACTGCCGTCTGGTTGTCCGAGCGCACCTGAACAGGCAAGCCCCGAAGGTGAGGAGTCAACTGAGCCAGAACTAAACTGATCGCCCGCAGCTCCAAGACATTGATAGGTGTGTGGGCCTCCTGAGAGCCCCACCTCCCCTGGAACTGCAGGGACTTCCAGAAACCCCTCCAACCTGACAGACTGGCATCCGTGGTGACCGTCTCCCAGGAAGGGGTCAGAAATGATCTGCCCCCAAACAGATTACTGGAGTCCATCCACCACGAGCGGGACCGCCTGACCAGGGGGGAAAGTGCACAGACCCGGTCCAGGGACGCTGGGTCCTTGTCCCATACTGACAAGAGGTGGAGTTGCAGAGGCCTCAAGTGGAACTGAGCATAAGGGACCGCCTGGAAGCACGCCACCATCAGGCCCACTAGCTGCATTCCCTGCCTGATGGAGGGATGGTGACAAGATAGCAGGATGCAGCGCAATCAGGCTGTTCACCTTCTGTTGAGGAAGAAAAATCCTTGCCTGAACTGTATCCAGATTCATTCCCAGGAATGAAGTTACCAAGGAGGGGGACAGAGAGGACTTGGGGTGGTTGATCACCCATTCAAATGACTCCAGGGTGGACACTACCAGCTGAGTATACACTTCTGCCTGATGCAGAGACTGGGAGTTGATGAGAATGTCGTCCAGATAAGGCAGCACGCAGATGCCCTGTGCTAGTGTTGATCCTCTATAGCGAATCTGAGGAACCTTTGATGACTTGGAAATACAGGAATATGAAGGTAAGTATCTTTGATGTCCACAGAGGTCATGAAATCCCCTGGGCGCAGGGAACTGATGGCAGAGCGCAGAGTTTCCATGCGAAAGCGCCTGCTCCTGACAAATGTGTTGAGGATCTTCAAGTCCAGGATGGGCCT
This sequence comes from Gastrophryne carolinensis, assembly GCA_027917425.1. Lineage (NCBI taxonomy): Eukaryota > Metazoa > Chordata > Amphibia > Anura > Microhylidae > Gastrophryne > Gastrophryne carolinensis. Next base: position 296,273,075 of record CM051237.1, on the reverse strand, counting down.
GACTGACCCATCTTTTTTGGGCACTGTGAAGAGGTTGGAATAGAAACCCTTACCTTTTTCTCTTAAGGGGACCTTGCAGATGACCCCCAGCTCCAGGAGGCTTCGCACCGCCTGCACTAGATCCTGAGCTGACACAAGGTCCTGAGGACTCCGGGAACTGATGAACCTTGGGGGAGGGCAGACAGCAAACTCTATCTTGTAACCAGAGGATACTTCCTCCTGAATCAACCGGTCTGAGACATGAAGCCAGACGTGAGCAAAGTGCTGAAGCCGTCCCCCCACCCGGATGGGTGAGGGCGCCCCATCATGCCTGAGGGGGCTTGGGAGAGGAGTTAAGCTTGGGACCCCAGGAGGAGCCAGGACGTCCACGTCCTCTGCCCCTACCCCAGAAATCTCCTCAGGCCCCCCCTCCCTTGTCTAGCACCACGTTAGGGGGAGGAAAAGGAGCCCTGTCCCCAAAAGGGCCGAGACTGCCGCCTGCGCAGGGGTAACCTGCCTCCCTTAGCAAATAGATCCAGGCAGGCCCCAAACAGGCGTAGTCCTTTGAAGGGAAAAACCAGTGAGTACCTTCCTGGCAGGGTTGTCGGCAGCCCACTGGCGCAGCCAAACCGAGCGGCGTATCGCCACCACAAGGGCAGAGGTTCTGGCACACATTCTAATGGTGTCATCCAAGGCAGAGAGGACAAAATTTACAAAAATATCACAACTAGAGATTGCATTAAACTCCTCACAAGGCAAATCGTCAGGGGCACCATCAAGGATACTTCTGAGCAGGGTCCTAATAGCCACCGCCGTAATGGCAGAGGCACAGACCAGGCGCAGCGCCGTCCCCACACATGCAAAGGCATGGGACGCCAGCTGGTCAATGCGCTGGTCCTCAGCATCCCGCAGGGTAGTAGAGTCAGGGGAGTGCATGACAGAGGTGTTAGATAACCCTAGGACGGGGCATCCACTTTGGGAGGGGATGACCAACACTTCACCACATCAGCAGGAAAGGGATACTTCCTATCCCAACTCTTAGGTACGCTGGGAAGTCTACTGGGACGTTCCCATTCCTTGAGCACAAAGTTATTGAAATGTGCTTGCTCAGGAAATTCCAAACGTGACTTAGCAGTATGAAAGAGTTCTCCCCTTTGCCTGGGAGCCGCAATCTTGCAACCTGTAATCTGTGGGAAAGAATAGGTATGTATAGGTATGTACTGTATGTACAGTATTCTAATGTATTAGAATGTATTGTGTAACAAACTGCAAATAGTAGGAGGATCTTATGTTGGTGTAAACATACACATTCCTGCTTCCTCTCACCCTAAAATTCCTGATTGCACAGCATCCCCCTGCACCTGGTACCTCTCTCCATCCCCCCTGCACCTCTCTCTATCTCTGCTCTTATCCCCCTACCTGTCCTCGCATGAGTTTATCTTGCTAGCTAAATCTCTCTCCCTTTCTCCATGCACCCACAAAACATGCTCTGCCACTTTGAAATCCCACAGTCACCTCCTCTCCCTTTTTCTGCTCCTACTTACCACTGGTGACATCGCTCAAAACCCAGGCCTTTCCTGGGTTTTCCTTTACCTCCTTGCTCCTCTACACTTCCCAACTGATCACAGACAAACCTTCACCATGGTAGCAAGTCAACTACCACAAGGAACCTAGCCAACCTCATAACAATCACCCCCTCCCCACGCACTCCCACCATTGTCACCTGCGTGCTGTGGAATGCACGTTCAGTGTGCAACAAATTTGCATACGTCCATGACTTCTTCACTACCAACCTCTTCACCTTCATGGCCTTTACTGAAACCTGGCTCACTCCCCCTTATACAGCCTCCCCTGCTGCCCTCTCATACGGGACGTGCAGTTCAGCCACACCCCAAGATCAAGCAACAAACAGGGTGGAGGTGTTGGCATCCTTCTGTCTGAACACTGCTCATTTAACCCAACCCCTGCCCTACCCTCTCTTTCCTTCCCTTCTTTTGAAGTTCACTGTGTCTATCTCTGCTCTCCCTGTCACCTAAACATTGCCATCATCTACCACCCTGCTGGACCTGCCACTCTCTTTCTAGACCACTTCTCCACTTCCTGTCCTCTGAAATCCCGGCTATAATCATGGGCGACTTCAACATACCCACTGACACCAACAACCTTGCAACCACCAAATTACTATCCCTAACCACCTCCTCAAACAATGGTCTACTAGCCCCACCCACAAAGATGGACATACGCTTGACCTACTCTTCACTCACCTCTGCTCTGTATCCAGTCTTTCCTTATCCCCACTTCCCCTCTCTGATCACAACCTACTAACACTGTCTTCCCTTACCACTACCTCCCCTGCACACAAATCTGCTATTCTGCACAGGAAATTCAGAAACCTAGACCTTCAATCTTTCTCCAATGCTTTACATCCCGTTCACAGCCTGCCCTCATTCACCAATGTAGGCGCTTCAGCTTCATACTACCATAACAGACTAACTGCTGCCCTTGACTCTGTTGCTCCTCTTAACTACAGCCGCCCTCAGGACAAAAAAAGACAACCTTGGCTTAATGCTAACACTGCAACATTGAAACGGCATTCACAAGCTGCTGAATGGCAATGGAGGAAATCCAAAACCAAGGCAGACTTCCTGTTATACAAGAAAGGCCTTCAGGAACTCAGGACTGCCCTTTCATCTGCTAAACATGAATTTTTTGCATTACTCATATCAGCATTGGCCCGGAATAAAAAACAGCTATTTAACACCTTTAACTCCCTACAACGCCCACCGCCACCTCCTCCATCCTCACAGCTAACAGCTGAGCAATTTGCCACATACATATAAAGATAAAATTGACATGATTCAAGGTTTCACCCTTAAGAACACTTCTCTTTTACCAACTGCCCCCCTGCCCCACTCATTAACTCATTTCACACGGCTAACTGCACAAGGTCTCTCCTTTTTAAAGGCCCACCTGACCACCTGCTCCCTTGACCCCATTCCATCCCACCTTATCCCTCAACTGTCTCCATCTGTCGATCCAGCCCTAACCTCTTTATTCAACCTCTCCCTCTCCACTGGTACCTTTGCTTCTTCCTATAAGCATGCTGTTATAACTCCACTCATCAAAAAACCCTCTCTGGACCCCTCTGCCCTCCCCAGTTACCAATCTCTCTGCTCCCTTTCTCATCCAAGCTTCTTGAACAGCATGTCCACACAGAACTGACTATCTGTCTACATACTCCCTCCTAGATCCCCTCCAGTCTAGTTTCTGCTCATGTCACTCCACCGAAACTGCCCTCACCAAAGTCACCAACGATCTACTGACTGCCAAATCCAAGGTCCAATACTCTGCTCTCATTCTTCTCGACCTATCCTCTGCTTTTGACACAGTCGACCATGCTCTGCTTCTCAATAGTTTTTCTTCTCTTGGAATCCAAGGTCTCGCACTCTCTTGGCTCTCCTCCTATCTCTCACATTGCACATTTAGTGTATCCTACTCAAACACCATTTCCTCTCCCCAACCTCTGTCTGTTGGTGTTCCAAAAGGCTCAGTCCTAGGATCCCTACTTTTTTCACTATACACTTCTTGGCTCAGACAACTAATAACCTCGCTAGGCTTCCAATGTCACTTTTATGCAGAGGACACTCAGATCTACCTCTCTGGCCCAAATATCTCTTCCCTCCTCTCTCGCCTTCCTGACTGTCTAACCGCCATCGCTACCTTCATGACATCTCGCTCCCTTAAACTAAACATGGAAAAAAATGGTCATTTTTCCACCATCTTCCTCCCTTCTAACACCACAATCTCTGTAAATAATCTTACAATAACTGCAACTCATCAAGCTTGTTGCCTGGGCGTCATTCTGGATTCCTCTCTCTTATTCACATTTTTGAGTTGGAGATGACAGGAGGTGGCTAGGGAGTGAATATCTCCCACATCCGTCCCTTCCTCTCAACCTGACACCACTAAAAAGCTAGTGCATGCCCTGGTCATCTCCCGACTGGACTACTGTAACATCCTCCTCTGTGGTTTGCCAACAAACAGACTGGCACCCCTCAAAACTATTCTAAACTCTGCTGCTCGTCTCATCCACCTCTCCTCTCGCTTCTCCAGCGCTGCTCCCCTCTGTCAATCCCTCCACTGGTTACCTGTCTCCCATAGAGTTCAGTTCAAACTTCTAACACTTACTTACAAAGCTTTCTCTAACCAGGCTCCTTCCTACATTTCATCTCTGATCCAGCGTTAATAACCAAAGCGTAATCTCCGCTCTGCTTCTGACATTGTCCTGTCCTCCTCCTTGGTTACTTCCTCGCACTCACGCCTTCAAGACTTTTCCAGTGCCTCCCCACTTCTCTGGAATGCACTCCCCTGCTCAATCCTTCACTCTCCATCACTCCAAGCCTTTAAAAGTGCCCTCAAAACTCACTTCTGCAGACAAGCATATGACCTGGCTTAAGCAATTCCTATAAACTTTTAATGGCACATGCAGCCCAACTCTAGCTCTACCAGGTATGATCCCTACCTTTCCTCTCCACCCCCATCCTTTAGACTGCAAGCTCGCAAGGGCAGGGCTATTCTTTCTATTGTCTCCTGTGCTCACAAGACTTGGTTTAAACCTTGTGGCATCTAATTTTTGTATTGTTCCCTGCACTATGTTTTACTTTGTCTGTAATCATACCTTGTAAAGCGGTATGGAAGATGATGGGGCTATATAAATAAACAACAATAATAATAATAAACATATTAGTTTGGGTACATGTCAGAGTGGTTACACATTCATTTTCTACATACCTCTCAGGGAGGTCTGGAGTCCCCCCTCCCTTGCGCACAGACTACCACAACCCCTTGCAATCATTACCTGAACCTCGATCCGCCAGCATAATGTATAGTAGTGTATATAATCTGGTTAGAGCAAAACCATGATCATACATGAAGGCAATCCAACCAGATTTGAAAAAGGTACCATCTGACAACCTTTGGGGAAGACCACCTATTTTTAATCTGGCATATAATTTCACCATAACTGACCATACATTTATTGTAACTGTGTCCTTACTGTATTACAAGTGTCAATGTTTACAATAAATTATAACTTTATAGTTGTTAATACTGGGAAAATAAAAGGGTAATAGGTGTGTGTGTTTGCATGCAGTAAATCTGTGAGGGAGGGAAGTGCAAAGCAGCAGAGTAATCTATTGATACCAAAAGGCAATATTAGATCTGGGAATGGTATAAATAATAATTTAAAATTATATTATTATACATGTAATATAGTGTATGGTTAATTTAAACAGAAATATTAAAATATCAAGGTTTTCAAAATACAAATATTTCATATTTCCTTTTACAATTACATTTATTGAAGAATCTATACCGTTAAAAAATATCACTTAACAAATAAACGTGTGACTGTCAACCCGTCAGATAGACCCACGTCTATTATATTCCTGTGGCAATTTCTGATATGGCTAATGTTATACTAAATCACACAAAATGAACAGGACTGTGACGCACTACACGGTACAAAAAAGCTACATAAAAGGCACAGTGGCAGTGACATAAAACATGAAATAGAAGAATGACAGAAACCAAATTATTAAAACAGGCAACATTATAGCACCAAGATGGACCAGGTTGAGAGAGTGACAGAAAACATACCACAGTAGTCTGACACAATTATTTATGAGCAAGCACATGTAATTTTAAAGTAGAAGATAAGATAAGGTTAAATTAGGAGTAAAATAAATGCAATATTTAAAAAAAAACTCACAGAATATATGAGATTGAAACTGGCAATAGCAAACTGGCAATGTAACATGCTGTGCTGTTGCCCCAGGCTATAGGGAAGGCTGGCCCAATGATCATTTCTCTCAAGTGCAGCCACTTCACAACCCTACTGAGCTACCTACTAAAGAGGCTAAAGTGCATGGCATGTATGTATCTGCACCCCACTGCCAGCACTTACCTCAAGCCGGTGGTGGCCCGTGCTAGGTTGAGATGCCCACACACTTCACAGCTAAGGGGAAAGTATTTAACTGTGCAGACATAAAAAATCTAGATGAAGGGGAAGGCAGGACCAGTATTTGCTGTAAATCATAGATTGCTGTGTACCCCTGAACCAAAATGTTGCCCTTTCAGTCAAATTAGAAATGATGGTAAAGCACTGTGTGCACCCTAGAATTGTTTGTGGCATTATTGTAGACATGACCCAACAGACTAGTAAACTTAATATGGAAACTCTGCGCATGTGTGGGCTGCCAGGTCAATCATCTGCGCAGCCCCTCCTGGTTTGCTTTGCCAATCTGAGCAGTATACAAAGCTGAATGGAGAGCATGCAGCCCCCCGCCTGCCCCTACTCCTCATTGCGTACCCACTCCAGGCTTTTCTGACTGGCTGGCAGGGGTTCGAACAGATACAGAAGAGGTACACAATCAGTCCTAGAGACTTCTAGATGGAAAGCTAATATCTCAAGCATGAAACGGTGTCCAGGTGCACCATTTGAAGTAAGCTTTTAGAAAGACATGCTGTACGTCAAAGTTGTTTATGCCTTTAGGCCTCAAGGGCAAGGGTTAAGAGAAAGTCCACCTTCAATGGAATTTTTGAAAGTGTTTTTTTTTGTGTCAAAATTATGTTGCGCTGATCTAGTATTTTATTTTTTGTCATGTTAGTAAATGTGAGTTTTATGGAAGCAGTTTTCACTAACTGCAAGTTGTGAACGGAGAGAAACTGGGCAAAGGGAACTACATGTATAGTGGTCACATCTGCCCCAAGACAACTATGTAGCTGGAGCATAGGCAGCTAGAAGGCCAGAAGCTATTTAACTTTGTCCTGAAGGAAGCACAAAAGGCAAATCCTCACTGCAGCTGTGTTGAGGTTCATGCTCAAGAATGACACAGCAGTCAACAGTACTAGGTAGACTTGAAAAGTTTCACAATGCATCAAAGATTCAGGAAGATTTCCAGCAAAATCCCCAGGCACATGGCCGGTATCACCTGTAGTGAGGCATTCAACAGGTTATCCAGGTTTGGGGATTACACAATCCTGGATAATTCCCCTGTTGACACAACACCACCATGTTCACCTCTAGAATCTTGGGAAACACCCGTGAGAAAGAGGCCAACACAAGCAGTGCTACTTGGTCTGATGACCTTGATGTCTACTGCTAACTGAACCTCTTCCTGTTTCCTGTGTTAACCTACTGGTCCTGCATGATAGCAGTCTGAACCGATGGCCAGAAGGAAGTAGGTGTAATAATGCATTGGAAAATGAAGAAAAGAAAACAGCTAATCTCAAATCCAAAATGGCAGGCAACCAATGTCCACAGAGGAAGACTGCAGTCCAAAGTATAGACAAATATAAAGTCCAGCATGTCAGGTAGTCTCTGTAGGTGCAGCAATCTTTTTTCTTGACTATCCACTGCAAGCATCCCTGCTGGATGTACTCCCTTACTCAAATTTTACAGCAACCCAAATATATCTAACTGCCTCGAGGAACATTCTGATCTGGGTCTTCTTTAGCACTCCCATGATGGTTTTCTGCAAGTCTTTTGATAATGTGCATCCAAGAAATGTATTGTCCTCTACCATACTCACTTGTCTGAATCTGCTGTGGTAATGCAATCATGGGTGTACAATACAAATATAAGAGGGGACATGGCCTTGTGGTGCCCTATTGTTAGTAATTTTTCATTCGGACACAAAAGGGCCCACCCTTACTTGCTCCACTTTATGTGTTTATTTCTTTGATTGTCGGTTATGGCTAAAATAATCTCAGAAAATAAAAATATTAGGAGGTAAAAAAAACACTGTGTCATACTAATCAGATAATCAACACAAAACACTTGCAACAGGTTTACTTTTAATAGCCTTTAAATATTCCCACAGTGTGGTTTTGTAGGATAAACAATCATAGGGAAGACTACTGATTTAAACCAGGCCTTCAGCATAATTTAATGAAAAGCCCAAACCAAAATATTCTACAGCATCTAAAATTAATATATTTTAAAATTTTAGTTGCTTATTATTCTTTCCCCCGCAAGGCTTCAACTCTGTTCAGGACTCTAGGATACGGGCACCGCCATCTTGCCTCAGAAGTATCACATACTGAGGAAAGGAAAAGGGTGAGTAGTCTGGGGGGGCAGGTAATAGCTGTGCGTTGCACAGACAGAGCAGAGCTGGGTCAGGAACAGGACAGCAATCCCAGAATACAGAGCGGCACAGTCAGAAGACTGAGACTCGACGGGCCACAACGCCAAGTTTATTTGGTGTCCATAAAAGCAGAGGTCAAAGAAGCATAGTCATTAAAAGCTGCGATGCAAAGCAAATGGTGCGCTTCAGGACATTACTGGCCCCTAGTCATATATCAGACGGCCCATACTATATCACAAGGCAATAGGGCGTCATCCTGGCGGCAGGGTGGCAATAGACGTCTCCAAGACGACATCACAAACCAGGAATCAGCATCAGCAACCAGCATTGCACTCCAGAAGCACTTTCAGGTAAAGAGGGACAGACAGCGGGGACACAGCACCAACAGCTACGGCGGAAGATGTCATACAGGCAAAATTATACATTGCAAAATCTAAATATCAAAAAAAAAGACCAGGTACTCCAAAAAAATACTGCAACAGACATAGGATATGCATTCATTTCAAGATAGATTATTAGAATGTAACAAAACATTATCGATATAAAAAAATCAATTGTTTTGTTAGATTCTAACATTAATCTATCAGTAGAGATGAATATCCTATGCCTAGCCCAGTCATCACATCACAGTTATTTTTTAATTGAAGCACTTAGTCTATTTTTATGCTATTCAAATTTGATATTATGTAATCAGTTATTACAGATAATACCTGATTTTGCAATGTATATTTATGCCTGTATGACGCCTTCCACCGTAGCTCTCAGCGCTGTGTCCCTGCTGTCTGTCTCTCTTTACCAGGAAGTGCGTTTGGAGCACTCCGACTCCATACTTCCTGGTTCATGACGGCCTCTCAGAGGCTGCTTTCGCCACCCTGCCGGGGGGATGGACAGTCCCGACCTATTGCCTTGTGATTGGCGGTTTCGATTTGTTGCCGAACAATTGGATTAAAGCACCTATGAGAGTGGGCAGCGGTGATGGTTTCGCAGGTGCGCCTATTTCATTAAGGTGAGTTTTATATAAAGGATATAGTATGGGCAGTCTGATATATGACTAAGGTCCAGTAACAGCCTGAAACATGCCATTGACATTGCAGTGCTGCATTTAATGACTATGCTTCTGTGAACTCTGCTTTTATGGAAACCAAATAAACTGAACATTTTAAGGAAATCTAAAGCTGGACCCATTACATTTTGGATATTGCCTTGCCTTGGTTTCTGCACTTTGTGATTTCCTGGAGAGTCCATTTAGTCTCAGACAGTAGCTGGTGGATTGGAAGACTCCTGCCTTACCAGTTTCTAGCAGCCACTGATAATCCAAAAGAGAAGCCAGCCACAATATGTCATTGCGAAAAAAGCTGGCTGTTCACTGAGCTGTCTCCAAGCATATTGTCACGCTCTGGGTACTACAATGATCCGCTTAAGTAACTCCAGCCCTCCAGGTAAGCCCTCAACCCCCAATCTCCGCAGCCAGCTTCACCTGTAGGAGCCCCCGCTTGCCGGGACGCAGAACACGCCTGCCCGGGATCGGTTGCCCGATCAATGGCTCAAAGGTTGTAGGCTTACTGTTCGGAGGTCTGGAGAACCCGTGGCTGGAAGCGGTATTGAGTAGCCCAATAGCTGAGCGTATAACGGAAGTCCAAAAACAGGCTGGGAGGTGGGCAACGGGAGATCCGAGATGGCAGCAGTACAAAGGAGTGGGCAAATCGTGGTCTAGGTTCGGAGCAGAGGTGGGCAACGGGAGTTCAGATCAAGGATGGTCAAAAACAGGCGGTGGTCGGCAACGGGAGTTCAGATCAAGGATGGTCAAAAACAGGCGGTGGTCGGCAACAGGAGTTCAGATCAAGGATGGTCAAAAACAGGCGGTGGTCGGCAACGGGAGTTCAGATCAAGGATGGTCAAAAACAGGCGGTGGTCGGCAACAGGAGTTCAGATCAAGGATGGTCAAAAACAGGCGGTGGTCGGCAACGGGTAGTTCAGATCAATCTCAAGAGACTAGCAGCAGACTAGGTTCAAGGCACTATAACAGGCACTGAGTGAATGCCAGACTAATCTTTTTATAGGGACAGACATAATCTTGGAGAAGGAGGTACAGTGCGTGATGGGTGCAACATGGGAACCCTGCTAGGATTGGCCAGAGCAGAAGAAAGGGGAAGCAGCTCATCCTACTAGGGCTGAGCTAAAAACGTCTAACTGGGCTAATTGGCCCAAAGTATGATCTCCAGGGCACCAGGCCCAATGACAGTGGAGGGGGAGGGATTCCCCTCCTAAGCTGCGCCAGCAGGCTTTGCAAACTACATATAAAGAACGTGCTCGCGAGAGCACGAGAGCGGGAGCGAGGAGGAAGGACGGCCGTGCCCGAGGACGTAACTGGCGCAGCTGCCGCCGCCGCGGCCGGCGAGAGGAAGCTGCAAGCGGGGCCGGGCGCCTAGGGACAGCGCAGGAACGGGGCCCAGGTAAGCGATTACTGACACATATTAATAGAAAGTGTTACAATTTTGCACTATGTATGTTTAACTGATGTTTCTTAATATTTTTGGATAACCAGTGTCAAAATAAAATATTTACATTTTTTTACAATTTGCAATTTTTTTAAAAATAAAAAATGTAAGTTTTTCAGGAAAATCATTATGTGTAAAAGCCCTGTTCCTCTTAATTACAACAGTACCACATATGCATTGGTAGATCCTCATTCCTGCTCAGGAGACACCACAAATTGAAGAGAGCACTTCATGACATTTTTAAATAAAATACAGCTACTACGTGTGCCCTTAAAAATGGTGTGGGGTCCCCCCTATCCAAGCATAACCACCCCGGGCACCCAGGTGCTCTCATATGGGCCCAGGGGGTGCCATATATGCACCCCCCTGGGCTTTGGTGATGCCGGTAATGGTGGGAGGGGTTTTGGCAAGCCACCCATTTGCTGGCAGGTGACTTGCCAGCCACTTCTGCCATAGGGATCTCAAGGACTGCTTACTAATTCACCAATGGTTAAAAGCAAAAAAAACACATCACACACAGAATAAAGTAATTTTTTTCTACCTACTTCGATGCCAGTACTAAACACGTCTCGTGCCAATCAGCTCTGCCTGTCAGTGATCAGCGAAAGCTGGGTGAGGGGGGGCAGGGGATCAGAGTCTCCTTCCCCTGCCGATCACTCCCGGATTCTGAAACTCACCGGCTGCTGCCGGGAGTGGCCTTTTATACCAGCAGAGTTAGCTGATTTTATTTTCCTCGCTAGGGGGGGCAAAATGCCAGCCACTTAAAATCTATGCTACTTAATGGTAGGAGAGGAACCGCCGTAGAATCTACGTGGCTGGAATTTAAACGTTTAATAACCATTGAATAACTCAGTATTATCAAGAGGAAGATGAGAGACGTCAGACCCACCACTGCAATCTACCAGAAAGCAGCTATCAAAGCGAACTATTTTCCAAAACACCTCAACAGTGACACATGCAAAATGAGCCAAGACCAGGCATTAAGTGCATAAACTGTAAACACTTTTCAGCAGCCCAACCTGTCTATTATAAAAATATTTTCTTTAAATGATCTAACAGACTTTTCTTATTTTCTAAGATATTACATTTTGGGTTTTCATTGGCTGTAAGTCAAAAGCATCAATAATCAAAGAAAGTAACAGCCACAAAAAGGACAACCTTGAGGGTAAGAACAGCCAGACAGCATCCTGAATAGGTCCAAAGGGAACACCCTGCAAGGCAGACAGAACCAAGTTCAAATCCCAACAGCGATATAGGATTACGTGGGGAACGCACATGAGTAACCCCCTGAAAGAAAGTCTTAACCAAGGAAAGCTGAGCAAAAGACTTCTAAAAGAAGACGGATAGGGCAGAAACCTGACCCTTCAGAGTACTGATTTGGAGAACAGACTCCAACTCATGCTGTAATAACTCTAGAACCCTGGGAACAGAGAACGCCCGACAGGGAAGAGACCTAGACTCACATCAATCACTATGGGTATGCCATACCCTATAACAGACGGAAGAAGAAGAAGCTTGCTCCTAGTCTTCCCATAGTCTCAATCACCGAGATAGATAAGCCAGTCTCCATCAAGATGGAAGTTTCAGCAGTAAGGCCGTCTAGGCCAGAGTCCGTAGATTGGGGTGACGTAAAGGGACCCTGAGTGAGCAGAGCTGGCACTCCTGGCAGAATGTACAGATCTACTGCCCTCAGTACCTCGTCTGCGATCCACACTCTACTAGGCTACCCGGGGGCCACCAGAATCACTGGTCGCCCTTCCAGAGCAATCCTGCTCCGAACCCTGCCTAGCAGGGGAATGGAGAAAAGACATACAGAACAAAATGTCCAGCCATGACCTTACCAAGGCATCATGACCACGGCCAGAGGATCCTGGGACAGGGAAACAAGGGCCAAGAGCTTGTGATAGTGATGGGACACAAAAAGATCCACAACTGGTTGGACCCCATAGTGACACAGGGATTAGCACATCCTGTCGCAGAGGGACCCCCACCGGAGCGAATACCACTGATATGCAGGGAACATTGTCCTCCACCCAGATTAGTATCAAAGACAATTCCTGGAGGACCCTCCTGCTCCAGGTCCCTCCCAGATGATTAATGTAAGCCACTGTCGTCAGACAGACCGAGCGCCCCCGAACAGGCAGGCCCTGAAGAGGGGTAGTCAAGCGAAATAGAACCAACCTGAACGCTCACTGTTTCAAACCTCGATAGGTGTATGGACCTTCTAAGGGCCCCACCTCCCCCAGAACCGCAGGGAGTTTTAGAAGAAAACCCCCCCTTCGACCTGATGGATTGGCATCCATGGTGACCGTCTCCAGGAAGGGGCAAGAAGGGGACTGCCCCCATACAGGTTCCTTGAGTTCATCCACTCCAAGAGGGACCTCCTCGCCAGGGTGGAAGGCACAGAGACCCTGCTCCAGGAATGCTAGATCCCTGTCCTGTACTAACAATAGAAGTTGCAGAAGAGCCCAGGGGGAACTGAGAATAAGGGCCCTCTTCTGAGCAAGCCACCAACGGGCCCACCAGCTGCATCCCTGCCTGGTAAAGAGACGGGGACAGCAATGAGGGACTGAGCCCATGCAACCAGATTGTTCACTTTATTGCTGAGGAAGGAATATTCTCGTCCGCACCGAGGTTACCAATCAAGGGGACAATGAGGACATGGGGTGATTGAACACCTATCCAAATGACTCCCAGTGGACAAAACCAGCCAAGAGACCAACCTAGCCTGATGTAGAGACTGGGAAGTGTAAAAAGGACGTCCAGGTAGGTCATAGCGCGGACGCCCCTTGGTCTCATCAAAGATATCACCCCCGTCAGCACCTTGGTGAGCACTCTGGGAGCTGAAGAGAGGCCCGATAACAAGGCCACAGATTAGCAGTGTTGGGCTTCCAACACAAATCTGAAGAGCCTGGTTGCCCAGAAGACCCAGGGAAGTGAACAGAAGCAGTTTGAGCTCCACAGACGGCAAGAAGCCCCCTGAGCACGCAAGGCGCTGATGGCCCAGCCCGGAGTATCCATGCAGAAAACTGCCTGTAATTGGTGAATTGCCGCAAACTTGTGAATCCAGAATCGCCCAGACTGACCCCTCCTTCCGGGGGACTGTGGAAAAGGTTGGTGTAGCGGCCCCTGCCTCTGCCTGTTAAGGGCAATCTGCAAGTGACCCCCAGACCCCACAGGCCTTGCCTGGCCTGCACCAGCACCTGAACAGAGGCAGCGACCAGGAGTACCCTGATAATCTTGGGGGAAGCCGTGCAGCAAACTCTATCCTGTATCCGGAGGACACTACCCCCTGAATCCACCAGAATGAGGTGTGATGCCTCAAGAGAAGAGCAAGACGCGGTAGTCATCCCCTCACCCAGACGGGCGAGGGCGCCCCATCATGTTTGAGGGGGTTTGGTGGAAGATTTAGGCTTAGCCCCGCCTGGCGCCAGGGCGTTGTCTGTCGCTCCTGGGGCAGGAGTCTGCACGAGCCCCCAGGAAGGACACCCCTGGTTCTTGTTTTACACTATGGTAGGGGGGGGGGAGGGGTGCGTTGGGGTGATTTGCCCTTTTTACCAAACAGGTCCAGACGGGCCCCAAACAGGCGTTGCCCTCTAAAGGGAAGCCCAGTAAAAGTCTTTTTAGCAGCATTGTCAGCACCCCACTGTCGCAGCCAAACCAATCGACGTATAGCCACCACAAGGGCAGAAGTCCTTGCACACATTCTAATGGTGTCATCCAGCGCTAATAGGATACATTTTACAAATACATCACAACTGGAGAGTGCATTAAACACCTCCCAGGGGAGATCCTCAGGGTGATGATCAAGCATCTTTCTGATGAGGGTTCTAGCGGCCAGTAATGGCCGCGGCACAAACCGGGCGCAGCGCCGTTCCTGCACAAGAAAAGACCAGCAGATCAATGTGCCGGTCCTCAGCATCCCGAAGGGTACTATAAGCAGGGGCTGTAATAAAGGGGGTTTAGGAACCCTTATGATCGGTGCATCCACCACGGGTGGTTATGACCAACAATTGACCACCTCAGGGGGAAAAAGGTATTTCCTATCCCAGTCCCCTGGGACCCCTGGAAGTTTACTGGGGCATTCCCATTCCTTGAGTACAAGAGCATGGAAATGAGCCTGCTCTAGAAATTCCAAGTGTGCCGTCGCCGTATGGAAACGCTCCCCTCTCGGCTTGGGAGCCTCACCAGGGAGAGAGATAGACAGAACCTTAAAGACCTCAATCAACAAATCGTCAGTGTCACACTGGCCCCAGTATTCAGGGCCAGAATCGTCATGACTCCTCGGCCTCTCATCAGATGAGCCTGAGTCAGAGAACAGCTCTCCATCAGAAGGGGTATAGTCACGCGGAGTAGTAAACTCCTCAGTTCCCATAGGAAAAACAGCAACAGGAGGCGTCAAGTGCCGCTTCTTACCAGGGCCCATGCGCTCTGACAACTTCGCAATAATCTGTTCAGCCGTAGGCAGTCTGTAAGGCACAGCAGGCTGCAAATCCCCACTTGTATGCGACTCAGCAGGAGTGAGATTTAAGCATGGGGAAATAGGTGAATTGAAACGAGGTGCAGCCACTGGCAAGCCTGATTGCAGGGCCAGTGCTTGCTCGGCACAGGGTCCGCAGACCCGTGCCCTGTCAGCATCAGCATGGGGTTGTCCACACGCTATACACAGCCGATCTTGTCCCAGAGGGACCCCGGTCACATAATTCTGAGATGCCTCCATATGGTGATTATTCAGGCACAATATTCCAGCAGGGATTTACGCTATAGGCAACCCTGGATGCCCCAAAGACCTGCTAGGAAGGTGGGAGAATTTTATAAGGCCCGCTATAAATTACACCGGGCCGGGAGAAGCCACTGGATTCAACCGTCTGAAAGACATAATGGGAATAAAGGGTGTCAGAACCATGCGCAGTAAGCAAGGATAATGAAAATCGCTCGCGAGGGCACTTGCAGACCAAGGGAGGAGGAGGACTGTTACCACGCGCGACTAGCATCAAAATGGCGCCAAGGGACCTCGAAGGGCGGACCAGAGCGGGCTGTGACGCGGAGCGCGCCAAGCCAGGTCCCCGCCCCCCCGAAGAGCGCGAAGCTCTAAGACAGTAATCAATGTCGTAAGAGAAGCAAAGTGTATGACACACTTAGAAAAGTGATTTGCCAATGGAGGCGCCGCCGCCGCCCGGCGCAGCACATCCAATAAAGGAAAGAGACGCGCGCGGCGGCGGCAGATACACAATAAAAATGCAAACAGCGCGGCTCTGACACCAAGCATACAAGTCGAGGGACAATACTAAGGCCATAAGCGTGTAATCACAATACATTGAGACCACCACACACACACCCCCCCCTTTCTTTCCCCCCGAGCTATGGGGGGAACGAGGGAGGATGGCGACCCTTTGTACAGGGCCCACCGCTACGGGGCATGGGCAATAATGCGAGATGGGCATCCCCTAGAGGCTCACCATCAGCCTATACCGCCTACCCTTTGGTGGGGGACTGCGGTGGAGCATGGCTCCATAAGCACGCATGGTGTTGCCTACCTTCACCCGACCAGTGCAGCCCAGGCTGGGAGGCACATCACAAGGAGGACGGGTGTTAATAGTCCAACAGGGCCGCAGGCTTTAATAGCCCCGCTCACCTGCAAGAGAGTGATACTTCATGTCTTCGCAGTCAGCACTGCAGAGAAATCTGGGGATTTGTGGGAGGTCCCTGGGTTTTTGAGGGGCCGGGAGGAGCCTGTTTTGCATGTCTCTGCAGTGCAGCGCCATCTGGCGGAGGATAACCCAAGTGTAAGTATTATATTTGGAGCAGGACGTACTGTATACTAAGAATAGTTGTGCTGCCCCGCTAGAGAGGCAAAATCTCAAGGATCGTGAAAATCCAGGCTCATTTCCAAGCTTTAATAGTCCTTATGGTCAGTCTCCCAGACTTCTTTGCTGTCGATTGGCCTCTGGTATTTGCTGCCCCCGTCTGGTCCTCCAGTACTTCTCCCTCCTAATCTGCTGCTACTGCTGGGCTCTTGCTGCTGAGCCTTCTGCTAAGTTAGAGGCAGGTCAGTTGTGGTGGGGGGGGGGGGTAGGTGAGTGGAAGAGGACACTGGCATGGAGTGGTGGAGGGGTTAGGTAAGTGAAGTAGAAGAGAGGCAGGGGATGGAGGGGTTAGGTTAGTAGTATTCCCACTCTCTGCTGGTCTGCCAGGGGGCATACATAGTGGAGGGATGGGGATGCGGCTAGTCCTGACCATATTTCAACAGCATGGGATTTCAACATGCCTTAATGGCAAAGAAGACCTCAGATCATATTTCTTATTCTCATATCCTAATTGGGCATAGTAAGTGATGGCGATAGTGTATGTGGAGAGGCTATGTACCCTTGCAATAGAGACTTCGTATTATCCCTGTGTTTATATAGCCCCCTTTATTAACCCTGATGCAGTCAGATGGTGCCATGGTAAATAAATGTTTATAGTCTTATTTTTTGGTATTATTTTTAAAAGTAGTTTTTCTGCAGTCGAATGTAATAACCAGAGTGTGAACTTGGAGCTATACATTGTATCAGACACACCACAATGCTTGTCAGCTTTCCAAGTGGATTGTGTACTGTGGTAAAGTGTATGGAAAAGTGCTGGATGGTGCCATTTCTCCCTGGGTTTTCTCAATTAGGCCCGATCCATGCCGGGTTTACAGGACCCCAGTCCACATTCCCAGTCCTCTACAAGTTTTTCCCCTACTCCCAGTTCTTACACAGGTGATGAGGCTAATGGCAAAGGAAGCCTAATAAAAGGAGCCGCCTAGGCTTCCAGTTTGGTGTTGGACAGGCTGGGATGAGGAGCCCGGGCCTTGCTGCTCCCAAAACTGACAGTGCTGAATTGCAGCTGAAGGACTTTATGTGTTATCTGTTCTTGGAACCTGTGGATTAACAGCCTGGACTTGTATCCCCCGAAAGAGGACCTGTTATATCAAGGACTGGCAATACGCTGTAATTATCCTACACTGGACATTGCTAAAGTTGGTGAGGTAACCGCTTGCTATACTGCGTTGTATCCTGCATCATACTCTGGAGTTAAGAGATTTTGCCTGTTGGACTTTATTCTCAATAAATTGCTTATAATTTGACAAGAACTGTCTTCAGAGTTATTGTCGTTGGCCCCAGATCCTGACAGTACATAAAAAAAAGATTTATTATGTTACATTCGTCTTGATACACACAGCTGCTTGTAAAACTACTTGTTATCTGAATGTGCAGATCTTATTTCTTTGTTTCAACCCAAATACAGTTCATGCGTTACATATTTTCATATCAATGATATATATATATATATATATATATATATACACACATACACACACACACACACACAATCACTGATGGTCTCAGTGTACCTGGGGAGTGCATGAAAATACAATTCTGTGAAACTCACTTGTAGAATTGTTTTTGATTATATCCAGTGTCCAGGACTGCAAGATCAAAAGATGTAGCTCCTCCCAGTCCACTATAAAGGCAGATGTCCCTCTATCATACTCCAGTGGTTAAAAAGCAGTAACAAAAAGAGGACAGGCCGGGAGGCCCAGAAAACCATGTTACTTCACATAGCTTCAGCTTGTACTCTCTCTAACAAGACTTAAGGATACAAGTCCAGAATAAAAAATAGTAATCACCATAACAGGCAACAAGAGATAATGAACCAATAGGTGGGGTGGGACGACCTGGACTGGATATAATAAAAAACAATTCTACAGGTGAGTTTTACAGAATTGTATTTTTCCCTATATCCAGTCCAGGTCGTCCCAGTGATGACATGTGGGACATCCAAAAGCAGTGTCCAATTTGGGCAGGATCCCCAGTGCGGAACAGCATGTAGTTCTTTTCACTACCACCTGAAGCACCTTTCGGCCAAAAGCAGCGTCAGCTGAGGCCCTAACATCCACCTTGTAAAACTTTGCAAAAGTATGAACTGAAAACCAAGTGGCGGCCTTACAAACTTCTTCAACTGATGCCTGGTGCTGAAAAGCCCAGGAAGCACCAATAGCGCTGGTAGAATGAGCTGTGATCCGAAAAGGGGGTTCCTTCCCCTTGGCAGAATATGCTTGCACCACTGCCTGTCTGATCTACTTACTGAGAGTGGACTTGGCTGGTGGCAAACCCCTCCTAGGGCCCTCTGTTAAGACAAAAAGCAAATTCGACTTCCTGAAGGATTCAGCCGCAACCAGATAATACTTAATGGCTCTGACCACATCCAAGGCGTGAAGGGTCCTTTCCTTAGAATTAGTCAGTGCTGGACACAAGAAAGGTAAGACAACTTCCTCATTAAGGTGAAAGAGAGAAACGATCTAAGGTAAAAAATCAGGTTTAAAGCGAAAAACCACCTTATCCTTATGCAGCTCAAAATAGGGAGGCTTCATGCAAAGCGCGGCCAGTTCTGATGCACCGGGGTGATCACTACGAAAAAGACCACTTTGAGAGTCAAGATAGGCAATGCAGCATTGCACAATGGCTCAAAGGGAGGACCCTGAAGAGCAGACAGTACTAAATTCAAGTCCCACACCGGTAATACTGACTTACGCGGTGGCCGAACATGGGTGACTCCCTGGAAAAAAGTCCTGATCAACCTATGGTTGGCAATGGATCTCTGGAAAAATATGGCTAAAGCAGAATACCTGACCCTTGAGGGAGCTCAGCTGGAGACCGAAGTCCAAGCCATGTTGTAAAAACTCCAGAATCCTAGAAATAGAAAATGTGCGACAAGGAAGCCTCTTGGACTTGCACCAGCAATATAGGCGTGGCAAACTCTGTAGTATATCATGGAGGAAGACTTCTTCTGTGCCTGAATCGTGATATTAACAACCGTGGCCGACAGCCCCTTTTCTATAAGGATTGAGGTTTCAATAGGCAGGCCGTCAAAGCCAGCATCCGTAAATTGGGGTGCCGCAGCGACCCCCGAGTGAGAAGCCCTGGGTCGCCGGGGCATGATGTAACGATCTACTGACATCTGAACTATGTCCGCAAACCAACTCCTTCTCGGCCAGCAAGGAGTCACCAGGATGGTTGGTACCCCCTCCTTGGCTATCTTGCGCAGCACCCTACCCAGGAGTGGAATTTGAGAGAATGCATAAAGAAACTTGAACTCCGTCCAGGGAATTGCCAGAGCGTCTGTGGCAATGGCCAGAGGATCTCTTGAGAGGGAGACGAACCTTGGGAGCTTGTGATTGTGTCTGGACGCAAACAGGTCCACATTCGGCTGACCCCAGCGGAGACACAGAGCGTGAAAGGTCTTGTTGTTGGGAGACCATTCCCTCAGGCGCAAGGCGCTCCTGCTCAGGGAGTCTGCCTCCTGGTATTCCACCCAGGGGATGTAGACCGCTGATATGCAGGGAACATTCTCCCCTGCCCAAGCCAGAATCTAGGTCACCTCCTTGAGGGCTCGCTTGCTCCGAGTCCCGCCCTGGTGTTTGATGTAGGCGACAGCCGTCTGATTGTCCGAGCGAACCTGGATCGCATGACCCCTTAAATAGGGAGTCAAGCGAAGAAGCACCAACCTGATCGCTCTCAGCTTATGGGTAAGCGGTTCTCCTGCGGACCCCACTGACCCTGGATCTTCTGAGTCTGCCAAACACCTCCCCAGCTGGTCAGACTGGCATCCGTGGTAACTATCTCCCAATGGGGAGTCAGAAAGGACTTGCCCACCAACAGGTTCCTGGAGTCCAACCACCACAAGAGGGACTGTCTGGCCAGGGGGGGCAGCGAAAAATCCTGTTCCAGCGACTCCTGCATCCGGTTCCAGCCGGTCAGCAGGTTCAATTGAAGAAGTCTCGTGAAATTCGTGAAGGGCCGTGTCTCGAGCATGACACCATTAGGCCCCTCAATCTCATCCCCAGACGTATCAGCGGCCGCTGACAGGACAGCAAGGCCTGCACCTGCGTCTGGAGACCCGAAACCTTCTGCTGCGGCAGAAAAACCTTTACCTGAGCGGTGTCTATCATTATTCCCAGGAAGGATATCACTGTTGAGGGAGTGATAAAAGACTTTGGGTAATTGACTACCCAACCGAAGGCCTCTAGGGTTGACAACACCGTCCGGGTATCGCTCTCGGCCTGCTGAAGAGACTGGGCTGCAATCAGCAAGTCGTCCAGGTAAGGCAGCACACGAATGCCCTGGTTCCTCAGGATGGCCATGATGCCCGCCAGCACCTTGGTGAAGACGCAAGGCGCTGAAGAGATCCCGAATGGCAAAGCCACAAACTGGTAATGCTGGTCCTCCAGAGCAAACCTCAGGAACTTCTGATGTCCCAGGAAAATCGGGCTGTGCAGATAAGCATCCCTGATGTGCACCGTGGTCATAAAGTCGCCGGGCTGAAGCGGGCTCACCACCGACCGAAGGTTTCCATGCGGAAATGTCTGACTCTGACAAACCTGTTGAGACCCTTCAGGTCCAGGATAGGTCGTAACGTTTCGTCCTTCTTGGGACCTGTCAGGGAACCGCGGGTCACGTGATCCAACTATAAACCAGGGACCTCCGTAAACACAGACCGCGTTCCCAAAACTTTTTGTCCATGTTCTCCTATCAGAAACACCAGGCCCAAAGCCTGCGGACACACAGATTCTTGGTTTAAAGTGGACCAACACCCAGGATTTTGACTATCCTGGGTCTTGGTCCACTTCGGTGGGGCACCCCCGATCGGGGTGCCCCGCTGTGTGAAACACCCCCGAAAAACTCACCTCTCCCCGCGCCGATGGACAAGCCGCGGACAAGCGGCTCCTCCGCCGCCGCCTCCCGCGCGTCCCTCTTGACGCGCGCGCCCGCGCCGGCCATTCGCAGCACGCCTAGAGAAGATAAGGAGTTTGGGGTGTTTGGGGGGGTTTCACCCCGCGGGACATCCCGATCTCGGATGTCCCGCGGGGAGGGAGGTGATCGCCCGGGAATCTTATAGATTCCCGGGCCGATCACCCGTGGGTGTTGGTCCACTTTAAGGCAATCAGATCACTCAAGTTAAAATGTAAGTTTTAATGCTATAAGCACACTAGGCAGTGATAACAAGCATTTGGCTATGATGTAATATGAAACAATGCAGATGATACAAATATGCTCTTCTGAGACGGTTACAGGATAAGAGTGAGTTACACAGAGAAACCTTAGTATGTAGTTTGCAGAGTAGTGATTAGAGCTTCCACAAGAGGTAAGTGGCAAGCTTTGTGGGTGGGCACCTCCAGCACGTGTGACTCGTGACCTCTCCAGAGAATGACAAATGCCTGGCTCAGGGTTACCCTATTTATGCGGTGAGACCCCTCCACCCCCTCCCCTCTGTGGGATGGATTGTAACCTCCCACTGTTCTGGGGCTCGCTTCAGCCCCTAAAACCCTCTAGGGGTTATAACTTGGAGCGGGGGGGGGTCGTACGGCTTTGGAAGCAGTACCAAGCGATTGGGCTGGACGCCGGGCATCCGATGAGTCCAGAAATGGGGTCCCTAAGCTGGTCAAAACCTCTCTGTTTTCCGGGTTTTCCTATATTGCTGAGTCTGCCATTACCTATCCCCGTGTGCGGTTTTGTGAGCTGGTTCCGATTCTGTACCTGGTTTGGTGCTGGGACGCATGGGGGCGCAGCTATGGTCCGATTTCTGTTGGTGCCGGATGTCTGCAG
The DNA here is from genome assembly GCA_027917425.1 of Gastrophryne carolinensis. NCBI lineage: Eukaryota > Metazoa > Chordata > Amphibia > Anura > Microhylidae > Gastrophryne > Gastrophryne carolinensis. The sequence goes on along the minus strand of CM051237.1, from coordinate 296,250,821 downwards.
CTCCCCTTTTTCATGTGACAAATTCACAGCCAGGGGTCCAGCGAGCTGCAGACCAAGTGGAGTCCTCAGACTAGAGGCGTGACAATCAGCAGGGGGGGGTCTGTGATCTGCGCTGTCCAACACATAAATGCTAATTTCTCTTCCTGAAGAAATAAGGACCTGTGCATTTATAACAGGGGGAATTAAAGGGGAACTCCAGACTTGGGATATGTGAGGTTTCTGCACTTAAGCTGGATCGTTCCTTCACAGGAACCATGAACAGGTTGGAGTAAAAACCTTGGCCCTGTTCAGGTACAGGGCAAATCACACCTAACCGCAGGAGGTGTTGCACGGCCGTTCTCAAACCCTGTGCCTTCAATGGGTTTTGGGAAATCAGAGACCGAAGAAATCTTGTGGGCGGCCTGACTGCCAGCTCCATTTTGTAACCGGAGGACACTACCTCCTAAATCCACCGATCCGAGTAGTGCCGTCATCAAATCTGAGCAAACAGTAGACGCCGTCCCCCCACCTGGATGGGTGAGGGCGTCCCCTCATGCCTGAGGGGACTTGGCAGGGGGCTTGGACTTGGCTCCCCAGGTGGGATTGGGTCGGCCGTGGGACCTACCTCTGTGTCATTAAGATGTCAGATATTGGGACACTGCTTGTTCTGTGCCCCGTCGGTGCTGGGGCTCCACCATGCCTCTGGTCTCAGCTGCCGTGTAGGCCTTTGGCCGCACGGGAGGCTCGCTCGTCACTTAGCTGCTGGGTTACTGTGGCAACACAGGACGCCCAGCGGTGACGTGTACGGGCGGCGGGCGCGCGCCAGTGGCTGTGTATCCTGCAGGGTCACGAGCTGCAGCCGGCCGGCTGACGTCATCCCTCCGTGACGGGCTGGCGCGTCCCTGCGTGAGCGCGGAATTGGCAATGTGGGCTGTTTGGCGGGAGCGCTGGCGGGCCACACAATAGGTAGGTGGGCCCATAAAAGGATTCGGAACAGCAGTGAGATTCACCTTCACCCTTTTTGAAGCCGCACGGGGGCGGCGGGCGCGGGTGGCCTGGGTTATTGGCGGTCCCTCTTTTGATGTGATGCTGACATATATTCTGGTCCACATGGGCACTGGTAGTATACCTGTTTGACTGTGCAGACATTTATATTTTGCCTTTTTGAACCCTTTTGATTCTTATACCATCTGTCATATTGGCTCATGTATTCTTTAGTGTGATTAGCTATGGGGATTTAGAGCATTTATCAATTGTATTTATTTAATATGTAGTATTTATTAATGTTTTCATTTATTAATGTTTTCATTTATAGCGCATTTCACTTTATATTAATATTCATTAGTGATTAATTATTTATATATTTTCATGCACTCTATTTAATATTTAGAAAGGTGGTTCTACTCATATATATATTTGTATTGAGTTTAGATTTATGTGTGTATAGGCTTCAGCACTAAGCACTTTAATTGGTAGATGTATTGCACAGGGATTGTTTATTAGGGGTTGAGTATACATTTTAGAGCTTTTATAGGACATCATTATTGATTAATACAGCAGGGTTTAGTATAGGGACCCCTTTTGGGTCCGCTTGGGTGCCGGCACAGGTACGGGGGTAAGTGGGGTGCAGGGATACACCATCCCTGCGCACACAGACTCCTGTACTTTATTCATAGTCATAGGATTGCCCATATTGACTCTACATATTATTGGAGTATTATGTGCATCACAGAGAATCTACAGTGATTTACCCAGGATTTGGGTTTGCTAAGATATATATATTGTAAGCAATAATAATAGGGACCCGCCATTTGGTTTTAACTGTCCTGTGTTAAGTGTATTTTGTGTATTTTTATGTACTTATATGCATTAAATTAAATTTTGAATATATAGGTTTGTTAGATACATTTTTTGGTGCTCCTCAAAGGGAGGGAGGTGTGTGCTTTTTCACGGCCACTCCCATAGAAATGGTTGGATTTGTTGAGGAGTGAGCACATTCTCATATGATATAGTGGTGCACCCCATAGTAAATTATCTACCCCAGGTATCCCTGCGGCCACCCGAGAATGAAGAACCTCTTCCTCCTCGAAAGGAACGATAGGCAGAGGGGTTCCGAAAGGACTGAGCAGGCTTCCGTCTCTGAGGGAGTCTACCATCCTTGACCAAAAGGTAGAGGCGCTTGCCAAACAGCCTGTGCCCCACAAAGGGGATACTAGTAAGCGACTTCTTGGCCGCGGCATCAGCTGACCATTGCGGCAACCAGAGCGAGCGGCGGAGGGCAACAAGCAGGGCCGAAATCCTGGCACCAAGCCGGACTCCATCGTCCATGGCAGAGACAACAAAGGCAATGAAATCCACGCAAGCCTTGAGCTCATTATACTCCTCCGCCCACTTGTGAGCCTTAGCTCCATCCACCAGATGTCTCACCTTCTTTCTGATGGCCAGAGAGACAATCACCACAGCACACACAGGGCGAAAAAGGGCACCAACAAAGGTGAACGCATGGCAGACCAGCTGACCCATGCGCATGTCAGCCGGGTCACGTAAGGAAGCGGTATCAGGTGATGGCATGACAGTAGTGTTGGACAAGCCCGACACGGGGGGATCCACTTCGGGAGGGCGGGACCATAGCCGCACCAGCTCCTCAGGGAAGGGATACCCCCTATCTAGGCCCTTAGGCACCAACGGCAGCTTGTTAGGCCTCTCCCATTCCTTGAAAATCATATTAGAAAAATGGGCCTGCTCCGGAAAGAACCGCCTCCATCTTTCGGGCCTAAACAAATCACCCTGCTTCCTCTTAGCCACTTTGGGAGGAACAATGTGTAATGTCTCAAATACTGAGGTAAGCAACTTCTCCGTATCATCTGAGAGCCACGCATCCTCGTCCGAGGAAGAACCAGACATACTGTCATCACCAGCCGGAAAATCCACAGTGGAGCGGGAATCATCCGGCAACTCCCCTTCCTCCACAGAGCCCAGATCATCAAAGAGATCGTCGTTATCCAAGCAAACGGGCTCGAGGTGCCGTTTCTTACTTGTGGCCTTCTTGGGAGCCGTTCGTGAGATCTGTCTCTCGAGACTGGCCACCCTAAGCGTAGGACCCCCTGCTGGCTCCCCCCTCACCGGGGGCTGAGTGCAGCAGAGGAGGGTCCGGAGAAGCCGCAGGCAGCAACGGGCTAGGGCAGGGACGCCCACCGGTCATGGTCCAAAATAATGCCTCTGGCGCAAGTGGTACAAACGGTGCTGAATCCACCCAGAGGATTCCTACTGCACAAGGGGCAGAGCTTTTCCTGGCCAAATGGAGTCCCCAGCTCACTATCCCCAGAAGCCTCCATTATGGTGATTAAAAATGATCAATTGGTAAGGTTACAAGACACTAACGGCTCAAATCTAAAGTGATCCCTCTTAATAAAAAAATGGGGAGGAGGATCGGAAGGAACCACAACCATCAACCACAAGCCCACGACCTAAGACAAGAGCAGGGAGAGAGCCCATCAATAAAAAACACATGGCAATTGTATCATAAAAAACAGTATACACAAGAGGGACTCACAATACTGACAGAGGGACTGTCCCAGTGACCGCTCGCAGCCTCCGATGACGGGGTCCTCAGTAGTGAAGGCAGCAGCCAGAGGAGCACAGCAGCACACGACCGTCCAACAGCCCCGCAGCAAGCAGCACCAGCCTGGTTTCTGGAGCCTTCCTCGAGGGGCGGGCGGCGCCTAATGACGTAAAACGCGCCGGCGCCCGGCTCCGTCCCCTCCGGCAGCGCGAAAAAGCGCGTCCGCCCATCTCCTCCCTGAGGGAGCTAGTAACATGGCCAATGGCCAAAGAGAAGGACCACGGAGGCCCGCGGCCCACCACCACAGCGCGGCTCCCAGTTCCACGGAGCCGCACCGCATACTTAGCGCCGCGCCGGTGGTGTCTCACCCCCCCCCCCTCGCTGCCCGGACAGCGCCGCAGGACTACCCTTCAACATAGGGTCTGCGGCCCAGAGCAAAGCTCTGACAAAAACGCCATAAAGACCCTGGCGTTCACCCTACCGTCACGATCCCGTGGCAGCCAGCGGTTGGGAGGCAAAAATAGGTCAGAAGGGATCAGTGGGAATAGGGTCCACAGCGGCCGATGGGCTAGGTGGCCTCGCTCTGCTGTTACAGTCAGAGAGTATCCAACGATCTTCAGCAGCCAAGACTGCAAGATGAACACTGGGGTATGACAGAGGGACACCTGCCTTTATAGGGGGCAGAGAGGAGCTACATCTTTTGATCTTGCAGCCGAAAGTCCCTTGAAAAGTTCAAATTTCTAACTCTGGGGGTGGGCTGACCTACCCCCCCCCCCATTAGGTTCACCAATGAACATATATAATGGAGCACTATATGTGTAATGAATCTATAAAATGTACCAGTTTCCCTTTTTGAACTAAATTACTAGACTAAATACGCTTAAGCTTTTATTTATTGAGATGTTAAGCAAAGTGTAGGAAACAAGCCGGCAGACTCACAAAGTTTCTGATTATTTTATACTTGGCAAGTCCTAGCCTTAATTTTACAATGTTCTTTTTGGAAAGAATATGATAACAAAATTTAATTGGTGGGATAAGCATGCAACATAAATCCTTTCAGAGTCTACTTCAAAATGCTTGCCAAAAGTGTGCAAAACATTCTGCATAATTGCCCTTATCACAGGTTTGCAGTGCTTTATACAAACTGCCGACTGTATTCCCATCCTTAATTTTGCATATATACTGTACATGGCTCCATTCAAGAATACACACAGACAAGGATAAATAAAGCTTCAAAACTACACAGCAAGTACAAAACCCTGTTCTTCATAACGTTCAGATACATGTTCAGGCCTAAAAATTACTGTAGGTCCTTTTTAACAATCAGCCCCAGGGCTTCCCACTGTGGTATTTGTGTGCTGCCCCCCTTAGGATAGGAGCTAAGTTTGGAAAAGGAGAGTATCTTTTTAATGCAGGGGTTACTGATGGCCCGAGGGGATAGATAACGTTAGCTTTAATGTAAATGTGGAACAAAACCCACCCTAGCAGACTTGCGAAGGTGAGTTAGGGTTTATTCTGGCAAGTTTGCCCCAAAAACATGCCACAGCACTATAATTTTCTGTAACTGCAAACTTTGTACAAACTTCTTGTTTACAACAATAACACACCATGATCCTCTTCAAGTAAAAATAAAGCCCTTCCTACAACTGTTACACCATTGCGTCGGCCTACATTTGGCACGGTCCTAAGCGGTTTTCCGAGAAGAAATGGCTGAAATATCGAGGTTTACAGTTTCACCTCATGATTTCTATTGTGAAGCAAGTGGACATGGCTACTGGATCTGTGATGCTGCATAATAATCACCATAATGGGCGGGGTCTGTAAGAGCCCAAGACATTGCTTCACAAACCCTGGCTGTGCTCCATCCCGCTCTTCCTGTTGCTAAGCAACATTGGACATGCACACACTCCCCTGCGCATGCACGCACTCTCACATGAGCATACACTCTGTCACGAATAACTTACCTTCTACCCGTGCCCGTGGTGTCCCTAGGCAACGGGCTCGGGTTCCTCCTGCCCAGGATCCGCTTATGCCTCAGTTGCCATCCCCTATGGCGCATGTGTCGCCGAGTAAGTCTTTCCCCCTTGCCCATTGTCACTCAGCTTGTGCTTGCTGGCCTATACAGTCAGCTCATGTCTTCTGGTGGTGCAATACTCAGAATGGCCACCGGAGGCTGTCTAAAAGAACAAAGTCTAGAAGGTGCAGCACTGAGCAGTTTGCCTGGGAAGCTCAGCTGGGGCAATCAGCCCAGAGCTCACCAATCAGACTACAGAGCCAGTGCTCCAATCGGCCGCCAGATCCTATGTGCACCAATCCTAGCCATTGTCTCCCTGTCCAATCCTGCCGGTTTTGCCACTATAAAGGCAATTCCCTCTCAGTTGTGAATTGCCTGTGATAGCGCTCAGAACCCTGTGTTACCTACTCGTGTGAAGTCTAGCCTGTTGCCGATTTGATTGTACGACCATTCTCGATCCTGAATCCTTGTTGCCGACCTCTGCCTGAATTGACGCCTCTTGATCCTGAATCCTTGTTGCCGACCTTTGCCTGGACTGACGCTTCTAGATCCTGATCCCCAGTTGTTGACCTCTGCCTGAACCCCGACTACGTCTTGCCTGACCCCTGGTGCCGCTACGATCTCTGCCTTCCCGTTATCGATCTATTGCCTGTCTCTGGACTTCCGTCACTCACGCTCTTGCTATTGGTTCTCCAGTCCTCCCACATATAAGCTTACATCCTTTGAGCCATTAAGTCCTGGGGGCAACCGATCCCGGGTAGGCGTATCTTGCGTCCCGGCAAGCGGGGGCTCCTACAGGTGAAGCTGGCTGTGGAGATTGGGGGTTGTGAGCTTATTAAGAGGGCTGGAGTTACCCCGAGCGTGACATTATCACAGGCCAAAAAATGGATGACCTGGTACAGCAGGTGCAAGCTTTGGCCACCGCCATCAACCAGCTGGCCCAGCGAGTAGCCACTCAGGAGAGTTTTGATTTTGAGCGACTTGAACAACAAGTGCATGGCATGGGTACCGCCATTAACTACTTGTCCCAACGTGTGGCTAATCAAGATCGCCAGCCGGCTGCACCACCTTCATCCTTACCTCTTGTCGAGCCGAAGGTTCCCCTTCCTGAAAAATTTAATGGGGACCGAAAAAGATTTTCCAACTTCAGGAACTCGTGTGAACTTTATTTCAGACTACGGCCCTACTCCTCGGGCACCAAATTGCAGAGGGTTGGTCTGGTTATCTCTCTGCTCCAGGGTGATCCACAGTCCTGGGCGTTTGGCTTAGCGCCCACTGATGAGGCCTTGCAAACTGTCGCAGCTTTTTTCTCCTCCATGGAGATTCTGTATTCTGACCCAGACAAAACTTCGACCGCCGATGCCAGGCTTCGTAGCCTGAAACAGGGGAAGCGTTCAGCAGAGGAATATAGCGCTGAATTCCGCCGCTGGGCGATTGAATCCCATTGGAATGATCCTGCTCTCTGTAGTCAGTATCGTATTGGTCTCTCAGAGAGTATTAAGGATGTTCTAACGAATTTTCCCTACCCCAGAAGCCTGGATGAACTCATGCCTATGGCCATTAAAATTGACAGACGGCTACAGGAGAGACATATGGAGAAGAATCATTCTGACTTCCGGGAATCTTCTCATTGGGAGTCATCCACTGTTGGAGAGGTCTCATCTTCTCCCCCTGATGAGCCTATGCAGCTTGGTGCTACTCACCTTTCTCTTAATGAAAAGAGTAGACGTCGCACCTTAGGCCTATGCTTGTACTGTGGGACTTCTGGTCACCTGGTTAGGACCTGCCCCAATAAAAAACCTTTGGCGGGATTGCAACGTCCTGACAAGACTGAGAAAGTTTGTCAGGACGGTCAGGTAACTTCCCTTCACAGAAATAAGATGTTGTTACCTGTTACTGTGGGTTGGGAATTATCCAGGAAATCCATCCCCGCTCTAGTCGATAGCGGAGCAGTGGGCAACTTTTTGGATAAATCCATAGTGACCGCCTTAGGCATTCCATTAATACCCCTTGGGAAGCCCCTCCAGATGTTGGCTGTAAATAATATTCCTGTTCGTGGAGGAATAGTAACCTCCAAAACCCCTTTTATCAGCCTAGTTGTGGGACCCTCCCATTCTGAGAATCTTGAATTTTTTGTATTTGACTGCCCTGAAACCCCGGTTGTCTTAGGGTTCCCTTGGTTGAAGATGCACAACCCTACCCTTAATTGGGAAACTGGGGAACTGACAGGATGGGGCCCACACTGTGAAGAACACTGCGCTAGCATCACTGTTGGGGCAACCCTGGTCTCAGAGTTTGTTTGTCCGCCTGCCTCTCCATCCAGGAGGGTACCTCGTGTATCTTCATTGAAGTCTGTCAGAACTATTCGGGGCGGTTGTCCTGTGGAGTCTGGTGAGGGTCCGGAGGCCCCTCGTGAAGGGGGAGGTAGTGTCACGAATAACGTACCTTCTACCCGTGCCCGTGGTGTCCCTAGGCAACGGGCTCGGGTTCCTCCTGCCCAGGATCCGCTTATGCCTCAGTTGCCATCCCCTATGGCGCATGTGTCGCCGAGTAAGTCTTTCCCCCTTGCCCATTGTCACTCAGCTTGTGCTTGCTGGCCTATACAGTCAGCTCATGTCTTCTGGTGGTGCAATACTCAGAATGGCCACCGGAGGCTGTCTAAAAGAACAAAGTCTAGAAGGTGCAGCACTGAGCAGTTTGCCTGGGAAGCTCAGCTGGGGCAATCAGCCCAGAGCTCACCAATCAGACTACAGAGCCAGTGCTCCAATCGGCCGCCAGATCCTATGTGCACCAATCCTAGCCATTGTCTCCCTGTCCAATCCTGCCGGTTTTGCCACTATAAAGGCAATTCCCTCTCAGTTGTGAATTGCCTGTGATAGCGCTCAGAACCCTGTGTTACCCACTCGTGTGAAGTCTAGCCTGTTGCCGATTTGATTGTACGACCATTCTCGATCCTGAATCCTTGTTGCCGACCTCTGCCTGAATTGACGCCTCTTGATCCTGAATCCTTGTTGCCGACCTTTGCCTGGACTGACGCTTCTAGATCCTGATCCCCAGTTGTTGACCTCTGCCTGAACCCCGACTACGTCTTGCCTGACCCCTGGTGCCGCTACGATCTCTGCCTTCCCGTTATCGATCTATTGCCTGTCTCTGGACTTCCGTCACTCACGCTCTTGCTATTGGTTCTCCAGTCCTCCCACATATAAGCTTACATCCTTTGAGCCATTAAGTCCTGGGGGCAACCGATCCCGGGTAGGCGTATCTTGCGTCCCGGCAAGCGGGGGCTCCTACAGGTGAAGCTGGCTGTGGAGATTGGGGGTTGTGAGCTTATTAAGAGGGCTGGAGTTACCCCGAGCGTGACACACTCATGCACTCCCACATGTATTCCCATGTGGAGTGGAAACTGATCGCACCGAGTGTGGTGTAGCTCTCCCCACTCGGCAGGGATGGCAGTGATGGCTGGGGGGAATTATTCTTTTCCCCACGCGACCATTCCGGCCCCTTGTGCTAAGCTGATTGGGGGGATGTAAGGAGATCTCTGGTAAGGAAATAGGTGACGATACCCAGTGTCCTGCAATGTTTAGAGGAACACCACTAGTGCTATTAGACAATGCTAAAAGGTAAGCGCTGTGTTGTAAAAGAGAAAGGGTGAGGCTACAAAAACACTTTAAGGCCAGATACGTTGTGAGATACAGTATGCGTTGCACAATTGCACAGTTTTCACAAGATGGTTATTTATTCTACTCTGTAGTGAGTCCATGGATGTAAACATGCTAAAACCCTGACAGATGATGCTGCAAGGACTATGAGGGATTACGTTTGTGGACGAGGAGATAATTGAATTTTTTTTTGTTTGCCTAAACTGTCCATTTAATTTAACGCAAGTACAACATTGCATCTTGTGAATGCCAAGATTTCTGCCACCTTGTTTTTACCATGGTAACATTGACAAAAGTTAGAAATTAGGGTGAAAATCACAGGTTTTGGTCCTTGTCCTTGAGGCATCACGATTGTGTGAAACCCCCCAGGTCGCCCCTAAACCTTACCACCCGACCTTCCCATGCCTCATGTGTGCCACTTCAAACCACTAATCTGGCATAGGGAGCAGCTGCACCTCCCTGGAGTCTGACGCTATTTAAATAGCTGGGCACAGGTGTGTGCCTTAGCTACAGGGTTGTTCGGGATGTGGCCAAGGCCCACAAACAGAGAATGGGAAAGCTGGAGAGGTAAGTGATTGCTCAGAGGGTTTCAAACAGCAAAGCATCTGGATCGGGATGCCCCAGGGAGTCTTGTTTACCAGTTCAAGGCTGGCCATTATAGGTGGTTGGTCCAATTTAAGAACCAGAGAGGGGTATAAGGAGCAATTTCATAACTATTTTCAGTTTGGATGCCGGTGGATTTAATGTGATATTCTATTGTTTGAAATCCCCCCATATCTGCTTCAGTATGCACATTGATGGCAATCCCACAGCGCATGCATGGGTCGGCAGCATCCCCGGCTAATGTTATTTTTAAAATTATTTTTTATGTATAAAGCACCATTGTAGTCCATGGTGCTCTATAAAAGGTATAAATTACAAGGGGTAATACAAGTAAAATACTTTACTTGTAAATACTAATAAAACAATAACGACAATGCATATAATACTTAGGGTATTATGAGTCAGATGTAACAGAAGTAGCACAAAGATACAGAGGAACATTAGATGAGAGGGCGTGTCCTTGTGAGCTTCCAATCTAAGGAGCATACACATGCTAGGCACTCCTGAATGGCTGGCATTGGAAAGCAGCTTGGGTTCTACTCGGCTTACTAGCTGCTCTGACAACAATAAGTAAAATCTTAATGGTGCTGGCAGCCAACACATTTGCTGCAATATCATTAGAGAGGTGTGAGTAGTACATGATTTTGAATTGATTTTACACAGCGTGGAAAAATACCTGGATAGTGAAAATCCCGGGGTATTGTTCCTCTTTAATATATATAGATTTTTACAATTTTTTAGAATACCAAAAAATGGAAAGCTTGACTTACGGCGCAGTCAAATTGACTTGGGATTTTTCAATAAAAAATATAAAACTTTAAATTGCATGCTGTCAGCAACCCAGTAGTATTTAACTAGTACTGAAGATAAAAGCTGTTAGCAGTTACTGTGCACGTTAGTCAAAAGTAAAATAAAAATAATCAGCAGCTTACCTTTCATTGAGTGGCTCGAGCGCTGTCCTGCCTCCTTAGTGAGGAAAGTCTAAGAACGGAAACACCCACATTCCGTGTCCAGATGTCCTGAGTGGCTGCCTCTCTCTGCAGCTATGAAGCCCTGTCCTCCTCTCTGATTCCCAGCAGCATGTCTCACCCCCCCCCCCTTATCTGATCACGCTATGTACTGGCAAATATAACTAGAAGCACAACAATGCACTTATTTTTGTTTACTATGATATAGAGTGGTCTCGGACAGACGTGTTAGAGGAATGTATAAAGCGCGCACTATGCTTACATCACATCGCTGTTGCCACACCCACTATTTCTCCTTATTGCTTCTCTGCATCTCCTATGCTCTAACTACAGGGTTTTTTCGAAAATGGATTGAAGTTTGGGACAGTGTAGCCAGAGACAATGGGAAAACAATCTGGCTTGCCTATAATATAATATGTTAATACGTGCATCAAGTTTAATTTTTAAAGTGCTGACTGCAGAGTTTCAATTGTCGACACATGATAAAATTGTCCCTAAAATCCTTGAAGTATACAGTGATTTACACTTGGTAAAGAGTCATGTTAAATATTTTCAGGAAATCTGCCCATACAGTATTTAATGTCCTGGCAAAATGGGTTTCATCTTAATAAGTGGAGTTCCATCAATAATACGATCTGCTTTGATGTATTAAAATATGTTTTAGATACAGATAAAAATTAAACAATTTATGGCAGCCCAAAAGCCATGAAGCTGAGTAAGCATTGGCAGAGCCAAGCATCCATGCAGCACTTATACCACAGTTGGGCTTCTGGCTTTTGCTATCTGGACAGAGTGATTAGCAGAGTCATAGATCTTTCCAGTTCACAAGCAAAAAAAAATAGCAATGAGATTTAAATGTAGGAAGCACAGATAAGGGGCATGTCCAGAGGAAATGGAGAATCACACCGTTTAGCACCTGACATGGGAATCAATATAAGTAACAGACAAGCTAATCTCATTTTTTTTTTAAAGTACACATAATGTTTTAAATGGAACCAAAAGTCTGTTTGTTTTGTTTTTTAAGCATTTACAATGCAAAATAAAAAGAACATTGATAAGCATGGAAACTGCTGCATGCTTATCAATGTCCTACTCACCTTACCCCGGCTCCCGGACACTGTGCTCCCGCAGCACTATCTTGCTGCACCTGGGTGGTGTATATATCCCACAATCCTCCCAGAACGGTCATCCCTTTAAGTCTCCATGCAATGCTACCACATACAGCTACTAATTATGATCAAGTGGGTAACTTACAGTAATGAAATCCTGGGTAATTCACCTACCAGGGCCTTAAAGCTGTAGTATCATCTATAACAAAATGTTCTGGATGTGAAAAATGCTACCAGCACGCCATATTTTTCACCCCCCAAAAAATCAATTACGTGGCTTGTTAACTGACTCTTCTATTTTGTTTTGATACTGGTTTAAAGAAAATACTTCTTTTTCTGTAAGACTTGCTGCATATTCACAAGTTGTGTTCTTGGTGGGGTTTGGTGAGCACAGGCCCAAATGAAGTAATAGGCAGGCCTGCACAAACTGTGTCAAATCTCCAACCCCAATTAGAAAGTTCTTCCTTCCAAGAAATCTGCTTTTAAAACAAGAATGACTTGGGGACCCCACTCAATTGATCAAACAAGGTTAATCAATGAAACATGAGCAGCCCCTTTGGAAAGCCTTGATTAAACAGCTGTGGTCAACAGGTTTTTGGCAAAACATGGAGAGAAGACACATGAACTGTCAAGATACTGAGAACTCCCACCAAGCAAAAAGTAATAAAAAGGTTGAAGAATGTTAGCAGCACTCAAAGCAGGACTTCTAGCACCAAAGATTGTTCAAGAAAGGCTTATGGGCCTTTAGTGACAAAGTGGAAAGTAAAGTCTCCTTTTCTCTAGGACCCTGTTTGAGGTCAGAAGAACTAGACAGTCTGACACATCACACAAAGGAATTTCCTGATAGTAATAATGAGACACAAACATGTAAGCACCAAAGGCGTACCTAGTAATTGCACAGGTAAGGAGCAGAAAGCCAGTTGCCAGGAAGGACCTGCTGCCTGCTCTGTAAATTTGCCCTGGCTTTTAAAGTTAAAGCAACTTTCTTCTACCTTATCCCCACGGGAGCTGTAAACACAAGCTATTTCAAAGCATCTCAAAATTTTGATTATATCTAAATACTTTATGTATGAAGCTGTTGGCTTTAATTTCTGGATATGATTGAGCTGGGAAGTGTGAGTCGCCTAGAGCATGCTCTGTTGTGGTCAGAGCCAGCTGGGAGACCAATGTGGCTTGTCATGTTTGCTTGCACAGAGTGCATGAAAAGACAGAGTGGCTGTTGGACCAGTTTTGCATGGTCCTAGAGATGCAAAAAAATGCAAAGATATGCAATCGAAAGGAGGACAGACGATGAAGCACCGCTACGGCTTCTAAGAGACAGGCATCGGATGAGCTGCTTGCTGCCTTATTATTATCGCTGTCTGGACTGTTTCTTTAAGAAAGAAATTATATATATTTGCTTAATAAAATGAATTAGAACATATATTGTTTAGGTGCTGTTATCAATCATTGCGACACTGGTAAATGGTTGCAGGTTTGGAACTAGAGCTACTTTCATGGTCAGCTGTAGAGAATTAGTTTACAATCTAGTATCTTTCTTTTTATAAAAATGGCAGCTAAGGTTTTCTAGCTACCTAGGCTGATTACTTCAGTTCTAAATACATGTCCAGCTGAACGGCACTATTGCCTTAGCTATTTGGATACCGCTTCACTGTTTTATTGTATTATAGCCAATCAGGGCCTGTAAGACTGGGGTAGGTGCGCTGTGCCCCTGTTCTAGTGACCCCCCTGGGACTCTTCCCCCAACTCGAGCACCACCTTGGTTCCAGCTAGTTCCCTAGGTGAGCGCTTGCATGTCAGTCAGACACGCAGAACTCCTGGTCTACTTCCTGGTTCGTACAACCGTGTGGGATTAGTCGGAGGCATGTACACTCCTCCCTTTGTTTGCGTTCCTACCAGTTTGGACTCCCCGGCTCTGTGTGGATGCAGCGGTGGTGTTGGTTCAGGCAGTTCTCCAATTTCAGTTCTCCTACAGTGCCTCGCCAGTGCAGCAGGCTTCAGAGGCTTTCTCAATATTTCAGACACCAACACTCCATTCCAATACTAATTACTTTGAGAGTTTTAACCCTGTATTGACTATGCCTATTTACTGGTCTATGTGTTTATACATATTTTGTCATAAAACGTTTCCAATAGATTTTACTATAAATGTGTTTATTGTTTCAAAGTGCTGGAACTCTAACACATATAGCAATTTTATGTTTGTGTTTAGATCATTTTACATGTAGAGGAAGCTAACTTATAGACTGCATATTAATACAGCATTGACTGAAAAAGAGCCTGCACATGCACAGTTGGACTGGCGGAAAGGTACGTTTTTAGGGGGATCCAGGGGTTTCATACAAATCAAGAAAACCTGGGCTTTTGTCCACTTTAAGATACTTATATAATTAACTGTATGTGTGCTAGAAAATGATTGCAATCTACAGGTAACTAATGCTCTCTATTACACCCTATTTCACCCCTTTAGTGGCAGCTATGCGAGACTCCCATTGCTGACATTTCCCTCAAGGCAAAAAAACAAAGCTCACCTCTGTGCGTGATCCATCGGCGCGGGTCTCCTCTTCACCCAGGGACCTCTGATCCCCTCCCCCAGGCTCTACCACCAACAGGAGAGGGCCCAAAATGGAGCCCCCACCACACTCTTCTTGTATAAAAGTCACCTCTGGCACTAGCAGAACTTGCAGATGCCAGTAGTCGATCGGTGGAGATGAAGGGGCAGGGGACTGCGATGCTCTGCCTCCCCCCCCCCCCCCCCCGGATTTTACCGCTGCTCAGTAACCTACATATACTATTGGATGTAGTATATTGTAATTGGAAGATTATGGAGGGGCAAATATATAATATGGAAAAAATCATATTTACCGCCACAATTTAACCCATCAGATTGCTAAAGAGTCTCTTTAGAGGCAGATCCTTTAGATCCTTTAGAATAAGGGAAATTTGTGTACTTTTGTGTACTCACCAATAAATTTCCTTTCTCGTCCTCTTCCATTCTGAGGCACCACCAGTTACAACTCGTGGGTTAATCTCGGCCGTAGACGGGGACCGCACGATAGAAAAAAAACTTGCTCCTCCCGGCTTATATAGGGCAGGCTGTGGCAGGATCTCCTGTAGCTCAGCCACAGCCCTGGAAGGGGAGAACGCGAACCTGTGCATAATGTGCGCAACTAGAAAATCGTGCAACAAAACTAAAACCACGTAAAAAAGGTATCAACCGCCACCGACGCAGTTGTAAATAAACAGTAAGGACGTTGTGGTGCCCCGGAATGGAAGAATGCGAGAAATTAAATTTACCGGTATGTACACAAATTTCCCTTTTCTCACCTCTTCCATTCCCGGGCACCACCAGTAGCTAAGCGTGGGATGTCCCAAAGCAGTATCCTCAATGTGGGTGGGGCTGTGCAAGAACAGCCAACTGACGCCTTAAGCTTAGACCCCCGGAGAGGGGTTCACCACCCTCTGCAACACCTTAGGCCCAGAGCAGTTTCAGCAGATGCCCTGACATGAAGTCTATAAAAACTTGGTGAAGGTGTGGCGAGACAACCAGGTCACCGCCTTGCAGGCCTGTTCCGCCAACGCCTGGTGTTGGAATGCCTTTTGGGATCACAAACAAGACATCCGTCTTACATACCTATTGAGTAGTGGCTGAGTAATACTTTAATGCACTGACCACATCGAGGGAATGCAGGAGTGCATGGGCACAAGGAGGGTAGCACTATCTCATGATTAAGATGGAAGGGAGAGACCATCTTGGGCAAAAAATCCTGCTTCACATGAAACACTGCTTTGCTTTCATGCAGCACCAAAAAGGATGATCTGAACGAAAGCGCTGCCAGCTCCAAAACTCACCGAATGGAGGTGATTAGAACAAGAAAACCTACCTTGAGCACGAACGTCGTCAGGGAAGCTTCCACCATGGGTTTTAAGGGAGGGGGCATTGAAATGCTGATAGGACCAGATTGAGATCCCAGGGCAGGACTATTGACTGCGGAGGCCGAACATGCACAGCATCCTGTATGAAAGTGCGGATTAACCTATGCTCTGAGAACGTCCGTTGGAAAAAAAGGAGAGACCTGGCATTTAAAGGGTGCTGGGCTGTAGGCCAGCAAGCAGACCTTACTGGAGGAACTGTAACATTTTGGGTACCGAGAACCTCCCACGGGAGTGGCCCTTAGAGTCCGACCAAGACACGAATGCCATCCAAGTAATGTAGTAAATTCTAGCGGATGACCGTGGTGGACAAACCCCTCTCCGCCAATATGCTGGTCTCAACAGTCAAGCCGCTAAAGCCAGTGCAGGAGAATTGGGGGAGGCTGCAAAAGACTCAAAAGATCAGGCCGGTTCACCATGAGCGCTCCACCACCAGGCTGACCAGATCTGCGAACCACGCCCGTGTGAGGTGATCAGGATGGTAGGAATCTGCTCGCAGCTGACCATCTTTAACACGTGACCCAGAAGTGGCGGGAATGTGTAGAGCGGGGTGTATCCTGTCTAGGGAACGGTCAGCGTGTCGGCAAGGGGGTCTCGCACCCTGAACATAAACCTCTAGACCTTCTGCCGAGATGCGAAAGGTCAACCTCCGGCACTCCCCACCGGTCGCATGAGGACCACCTCATAATGCGACTTCCTGAAACGCCTGCCAGCTCCTGGTACCCCCTGATGGTTTATGTAGGCCACAGCCATAGAAATGTCCAACTGTACCCTGACCAGATGGCTCGAGAGGTGGGCAAACCAATGCCTGAGATCCAGCAGAATCGCCCTCAGTTCCAACACATTGATTGGAAGACTGTGCTTCAGCTGGTCCCAGAGACCCTGAACCGTCTGGTTGTCCAGAACACCACCCCAACCCATCAGACTGGCGTCCAGACCGTCAGGAAAGACTGACCCACTGCCAGCGACTGCTGGTCCAGCCACCAATTCAGGGATCGTCGTGCATTGTCCGTCAATATGTAGCAACGTCCCTGCGCCATTTTGATAGGAGCAACATTTCTAGAGACATACAGAACTACATCGATAGTAGACACCATCAGGCAAAGGCGACACATGCGCTGTCTGATCATGGAATGTTAGTCTGTCAGCAGCGACCTCACAGTCTCCTGAAGAGCCGTGAACCTCTGCACCGGAAGAAGGACCCGTGCCCGTCAAGTATCCAATATCATACCTAGGTAGGTCGCCACCATGGAGGGAACGACCTGGGACTTGGGGTAGCTGATCACCCACCAGAAAAGTTCCAGCATGGCCAGGACCGTCCAAACAGTGCTTCTGCCATAGATAGGGCTAGTGAGCAAGTCATTCAGGTATGGGGTGATGTGCACACCCTGCCTCCACAGGAATGCCATCACCAATGTCAAGACCCTCATGAACACTTGCGTGGCAGTGGACAGTCCGAACATCAGTGCCACAAAAACGTTACGTTATGACTGACCGAGATTATAGGTGGAATTTCCGCGCCCGAACGTAACTGTACAGATTCCAGAGTTCCAGGATTGGCCGAACTGACCTGTCCTTCTAGGGGATGATGATTAGTATTGAGTAGAAGCCACAGCCTTGAACTGAGGGGGGCACAGGTACTATAACTCCCCAATCCAGCTAGAGCTCTATTGCGAGGTCTTGAGCCTGTGAACCAGTGTGCAGCCTGGTCCCAAACTTGATCTTGTATCCAGAAGAAACAACCTCACAGACCCAGGCGTTGGATATCCATTCCCTCCACACCGACGCATAGTGCAAAATCTGTTTCCCCACGTGACAACCCTGTCAACGCGCCCTGTCAACCCTGAGAGGGCTGGGGCCAGCTGACTCTTGGGGTCTAGGGTTGCCCTGTGGCTTTCGCTTACCTGAAAAATCCTTGCGGCGTCTGAAGTCTGTGGAACCTCCGAACCTCCGGAAGGGGACAAAAATTTGGCGTCCTGCGAAACAAGCTACTCAGTTTCCATTTCTGTCAAAACCTAGTCGACTTCCCACCCGTGGCCTTCCGGACCAGGATATCCAGTGGCTCAACGAAAAGATGACTTCCCAAAAAGGGGAGGGCAGTAAGCGTCTTCTTAGAAGCAGTGTTGGTCGACCATTGTTTCAGCCAGACCATGCTTCCCAAGGCAACCAGCAAGGTCAGTCCCCTAGCCACCAGACACACCAAGTCGTCCATAGCCAGCCACCATGTATCTGAAGACCGCCATAGCGAAGGAGTTCAAGTCAAGTGAAGTGCAGAGGAACGCAAGCCTCCATGTCGCAAACGCCTCCTCTGCTGTTTCATCCAGGCCATGCCTGCCTTAGCCGCCATGGACATGGCGCAAGCTGGGGGCATGGTCGACCCCACCATGGAGAACGCATGCCTGGCCAGCTTGTCCAATTTAACTTAAAGGGCCACTCCAGCCCCTTCCTGAAACTCTAGCTCCTTCCTGAAAAATAAACATAACCCCTGCCCCGCCCCCTTTAAATAGCGATCCTCCTAATGTAATGAAAGTTACAAAAAAAAAAAAGACACTCACCTTCACCCCAAATCCAGCCCCCAAAGTCAGTGGTGCTGCAGCTGGTGGCACCGAGCGCCCACCACCATCTCTCATCACATGAATGGACAGGTGGGAGTCTGCTCCCAGAGGTAATCCGAGATTTAAGGAAGATGGCGAAGGGAATTCGGTGCTGCCGGTTGCATCACTGCCGGCTTCGGGGGCTGGATTAGGGGTGAAGGCGAGTGTATTTTTCTTCTAATACATTATTGAAATCACTATATGGAGGGGACAGGGTGGGGGTTATTTTTATTTTTCAGGAAGGGGCTGGAGTGAGCTTTAATGGGAGATAAAAAGGATCAGATTATTTTAAGAATAGCATTTTTTTATATGTGGCTTAATTTTATCGATAAAGGAGCATCTGAAACCTAGATGTATTAAGGCAAATTCAAAAAAAGGACCACGAGACTCGGTTGAAAGCTTTTTCAGCGTTTAAGGTTGCTATTACAGCCTTTTGTCTACCCTGATTGATATTGTTAATGCAATAGCTATGCAAAGGTGAAATGAGTAGGTGAAGAAACTTCTTTATCTGTTAACTATCATGGCAGAGTACATTTTAAGATCAATGTCAATAAGTGATATCGGCCAGGAGTTTTTACAGTCTGTTGGATCTGGATTGGATGCTACCTAAAAGGGTTCTAGAAAGCTATACAACATAGAAGGTAATCCAGTCATTAGCTAAAGAGAAAATTATCCCACAACTATGAACTGGAAAAAATGTACTAGAGGCAGCCACTGTTCAACCATAGATAAACTAGCAAACTACTTCAATTGGCTAATGCTGCAGCCGACCCTGCCTCCAACTGATATCCTGGCAAGTTTTCCTGAAATTTAGAGAAGCATGTACTTGAGGATCGGGAACAGAGGTCCACTATGCCCAACCTTATAGCATAGACTGCGAGGTCCCTACACACCCACCTGCTTATGAAATATGTTAATGGGAAACTGTCCATATCAACTTGAAAGTGTTCGATCAGGGTTGGAGCACATTTCCTGGATCTTGGAAGGTTGCAGCAAGAACAAAGGGGGACAATAAGGACTTAAAGTGATCAAAGGTTGGATGTCCCTCTTTTGGTCTACGCACTCAGGAAAAAGGTGCAATTGATGTCCAGGTCCATGGGATCACTGGCTATGTAATTGTTCGTTTACCATGTCACTAGCAATTAACACCCTTGGACCACATTGGCACTGCCGGAAACAGACTAGCTGAGATTATTCTGTGTAACCAACCCTGGTCTTAATGGCTCAAGTGCAGGGTTTGGGACAACATTTAGTGTCACTATGTAACTACGAAAATAATCTGGCATCACATATCTAAAATATTATTGTGTGGGCATCAAGAGAATTTACAAAAGACAAACAAGGTTTAGCCACGTAATAAAACAATAGTCTATAAAATATTCATGTTTAAAAATGTCCTACCTCACAGTGAAATCATAAGAGCATGATGCCAAAATGCTTGCCTGAAAGGGTGAAAACTACAAGAAAAGAGATATGCAGTAATTAGCTATAATAAAAGTACATGTATTCATTCATAATATATCATTCCAATCTATCTACATGAACAGTGAGAAAAAAAAAGTATCTGTCTCTTGCAGTTGCTTTACCCAAAGAATATACTCCCATTTTCCCTGGTAATATATATAAAGCAGCCAAACATGCATCCCCCCCCCGGCAACAAGTAGTAGCAGTATACATCTAAATAGCGCACAGCTATAGTATAGCATTTGAAATATATTGGAGTATAGGACAGAGACAAAGGACCACATAATGGGTTCAGTACAGGTTTTTGTAGCCTGCAAAGATATTAACAGGGCTCAGCACCTAATTGCCAGGTTATTATTATACTTGTAGCTTCACCCAAATAATTCTGAAATGGATATCTTGTATTCAATTAAATACATAGACTGTATTTATACCATGAGTGTAAATATTAATAAAATCAGGCATATGAATCATCGGACATGCCTAAAGTAAAACATTAAGACAAAAATCTGTCACTGCACTATTTTTGTCAACAACCCTTATGGCCTAAATACCATAATGCGGCACAAACACAAAAGAGGCAAAAGCAGATGCAGTCCCTTGAGCAGCAAGAAAAAAATGTGTCATGAAGCTTTCTCAGTGTTATACAGTATAACATGTCTGCATGATTTAATACTATACAGAATATCTGAATGGAAAGGTTAACCCTGGGTTCACACCAATGCATATGCAGTTGCAACTGCAGATGCGACTTCCAGATTCTGCATCTGAACTGCAACTGAGCAAAAACAGCAGCTGCAACCGCATCTGCATAGGCGCTAGGAATTAGCTGGTTAGGAATTAGCTGGTGATATTCAGCTAATAAACCTTAACTTCCAAAAGATGTACACACCATTATATAGTGGTGTATATAGAGCACCTATATGCAAATGTGGCTCTCTTTTGGTCAGCTCTTACCTTAACCACCCATATCTGTCAGATTGGATCATCAGACATGGCTGAAGTATAAAATTACATTCAAGGGTATCACCTTCATATGAATTCAATTTTCTAAATTCTGTACTGTTACAAATAGTTTGGAGATATTTATTTTGATACATTTTGGATTCTAAAAGCTTAACAGGAAAACCCTACCTGAAATGTAAGCCCCTGTTTACACCATTGAGATGCAGTTGCAGATCAGGTGCAGATGTGGAGGCAGATGTGGTTTCTGTTCCAGTTTTGCGACCTTCACACCTGTTTACATACTGCACCTGGAACTGCATCTGCATAGGTGTGAATGGGGTTTTAAAAAGGATACAGAATTCTGGCACCAGGTCCTGACTGCCCCCAAGCCAAGACTGAGCATCACTGGGTACCAACTGAAAAAACAGTGGGCCGGGGGTGGTTATGATTAGGTAAGAGAACCATGAGCTGATCGGAAAGCAGAGGAAAAATACAATTCTGTGAGTACTCGCCTGTAGAATTGTTTTTGTCTGTGTCCTGTTCAGGTCGCTCCACTTCTTACATGTGGGTAATCCGCCGCCAGGTGGCGCAGTCACTGCAAGATAAAAATCGTAGCTCCTCTTGGCTCCATATAAGGAAGATGTCTCCCACAAATCCCCAGTGGTTCAAAAGCAGACATGCCGGGAGGCCAAGAAAGCATGTTACTTCACATAGCTTCAACATGTACTCTCTCAACAAGAAAAAACCCCAGAAAAGGTTCCATATAAAAACTATAATCACCATAACAGGCAAACAGGAGATAACAAGAACATGGGTGGGGTGGAGCGACCTGAACAGGACACAGACAAAAACAATTCTACAGGTGAGTACTCACAGAATTGTATTTTTCCCTGTGTCGTTCAGGTCACTCCACTTCTTACATGTGGGACATCCAAAAGCAGTGTCCAAAAGGGTGGGATCCCCATTGAGCAACAGCATGTAGTTCATGACACTACCTCCTGAAGCACCTTACGGCCAAAAACAGCATCAACTGAGGTCCTAACATCAACCTTGTATAACTTTGTAAAGGTATTAACAGAAGACCAAGTAGCGGCCTTACAAAACTTGTTCAACAGAGGCCTGGCGCTGAAAAGCCCAGGAGGCACTAATAGCCCTAGTAGAATGAGCAGTAAAAAGGAAAGAGGGTTCCTTCCCCTTGGCAGAGTACGCTTGCACCACCGCTTGTCTGATCCACTTACTGAGAGTGGATTTGGCTGTAGGCAGACCCTTCCTAGGGCCGTCAGTGAGAACAAATAGAGAATCCGATTTCCTGAAGGATTTCGTTGCAACCAGGTAGTACTTGAAGGCTCTGGCCACATCCAAGGAATGGAGGGCCCTTTCCTTAGAATTAGAAGGTGCGGGACACAAGGAAGGCAAAACAATGTCCTCATTAAGGCGAAAAGAAAAAACAACCTTAGGTAAAAAATCCGGTTTAAAGCAAAATACCACCTTATCCTGATGCCGCTCAAAGTAAGGAGGCTTCATACAAAGCGCAGCCCGCTCTGAAACGCAACGCACCGAGGTGATTGCTACCAAAAAGACCACCTTCAGAGTCAAAATGGATAGTGCAGCATCGCACAAGGGCCCAAAGGGAGGACCCTGAAGAGCAGAAGGCACCAAGTTCAAATCCCACACCGGTAAAACAGGCTTACGCGGTGGACGTACATGAGTAACTCTGTGGAAAAAAGTCTTGACAAGTCTATGATTGGCGAAAGATCTTTGGAAAAAAATGGCCAAGGCCGAAACCTGGCCCTTGAGGGTACTCAGCTGGTGACCCGAGTCCAAGCCATGTTGTAGGAAATCCAAAATCCTTGAAACAGAGAATGTGCGACAAGGGAGACTCTTGGACTCACACCAGGCAATGTAGGCATGCCAAACTTTGTAATATATCATGGAAGAGGACTTCTTCCGAGCCTGAATCATGGTACGCACGACCGTGGCAGACAGCCCCTTCTCCATCAAGATGGAGGTTTCAGCAGCCAAGCCGTCAAAGCCAGCGCTTGTAAATTGGGGTGGCGCAGCCACCCCTGAGTGAGAAGCCCTGGATCGTCGGGCATGATGTAGCGATCCACCGACTGAACTATGTCCACAAACCAACTCCTTCTTGGCCAGCAAGGAGCCACCAAGATGGTTGGAACCCCCTCCTGGGCTATCTTGGGCAGCACGCGACCCAGGAATGGAAACGGAGGAAACGCGTAAAGGAGCCTGAACTCCGTCCAAGGAATCGCCTGCGCGTCCGTGGCGAAGGCCAGCGGGTCCCTTGACAGGGAGACGAACCTCAGAAGCTTGTGATTGTGCCTGGACACGAAAAGGTCCACATCCAGCTGACCCGAGCGGCGACACAGGGCGTGAAAGATCTTGTTGCTGAGAGACCATTCCCCCAGACGAGAGCCCCCCCCTGCTCAGGGAGTCTGCCTCCTGGTTCTCCACCCCGGGGATGTAAACCGCCGAGATGCAGGGAACCTTCTCCTCCGCCCAAGTCAGGATCTGGGTCACCTCCTTGAGGGCTCGCTTGCTCCGAGTCCCGCCCTGATGGTTGATGTAGGCGACAGCCGTCTGATTGTCCAAGCGGACCTGAACCGCACAACCCCGTAAATGGGGAGTCAAATGAAGCAGGACCAACCGGAACGCTCTCAGCTCCAGGAGATTGATAGGCAAGTGGGCCTCCTGCGGGCCCCACTGGCCCTGAGACTTCAGCGATTGCCAAAAACCTCCCCAGGACAATCTCCCAAGGAGAAGTCAGAAAGGACCTGCCCACTAAAAGATTTCTGGAGTCCAACCACCACGAGAGGGACCACCTGGCCCGAGGAGACACTGAGAATTCCTGCTCCAGGGACTCCTGTGTCTGGTCCCAACCGGTCAACAGATTCAAATGAAGAGGCCGCATGTGAAACTGAGCGAAGGGCACTGCCTTGAAGCAGAACACCATGAGGCCCACCAGCTTCATCCCCAGATGGATCGATGGCCGCTGGCACGACGCGTCTGCATCTGAAGGCCCTCCACCTTCTGCTGGGGGAGGAAAACCTTGACCTGAGAGGTGTCCAACGTCAGGTCCAGAAGGACCTCACCATTGATGGAGTGATAGAAGAATTGGGGTAATTGATCACCCATCCGAAATCCTCGAGAGTGGACAACACCATCTGGGTGTCGCTCTCGGCCTGCTGAAGAGATTGAGCCGCAATCAGTCCCCCAACCTGCGTCAGGAGATCCAGACGCTCCCCGAATAACCGAAACCCCAAGAGGGGATACAGGTGAGCGATTTCTTGGCAGCAGCGTCGCTGACTACTGCCGCAGTCAGATAGAACGACGAAGCGCAATAAGCAGGGCCGAAGCTCTGCTGCCAAGCCGGATGCTATCGTCCATGGCCGAGACTACAAATGCAATAAAGTCCGTGCAGGCTAGGAGGTCCTTATACTCCTCCACCCGCTTGCGAGATCTGGCGATATCAACAAGACATCTCACCTTTTTCTTGATGGCCAGGGAGACAATGGCAGCAGCACAAACCGGTCGAAGGCCAGCAGGGTCGTGCAAGGAAGCCGTATCGGGAGACGGCATAACCGTGGTAGGAAGACCCAGGGTCGCAGTCATAGCCACCCGGTCGGTCCCCTGAGGAGTCGGAGTCCTGAAACAGCTCACCTCGTCATCATCAGCAAAAAGCGAAGAACCCGGCTCAGTATGCCGCTTCTTACTCGTGGCCTTGCCGGCACCCGAACGAGATAACTGTTTCTCCAGGCTGGCCACTCGGAGCCCCAAAACCGTTTGAGACCCCCTGCTGGCTTCCCCCTCACTGGGGGCTAAATGCAGGCGTGGGGGTGTAGGCGAGGCCGCAGGTAAGATAGGGCTGGGGCTAGAAACGCCCACCCTATCCTGTACCAGAAGAACGCTCTTAGTGCAAGGGACACAAACTGTGCCGAGTCTGCTCAGAGGGCATGTACCAAACATGAGACAGAGCTTAACCCACCCTGAGGGGAGCCCCAGCTCGCTATCCCCAGAAGCCTCCATCATGGTGATTATGGCAACAATCAAATCAGGTTACAAGGCACCGACGACCCAAACCCGGACGATTCCCAATTTAGTCCCTCTTATCGATCCCTCTTAAACAAAAGAGAATGAGGAGGGGGGGGGAGAAACCACAATCCTTATCAGCAATATGGACCAGTCTGGAGACACAAACAAGAAACTCTGAGTATCCCACAGCACATGCAAAGATGGGGGACAATATGCAAGGACTCATGAACCACAGTGGTGGCAGAGGAGTTGAGTGAGCGCCTGTTCCAGGGTAAGGCAGTGCAGGCAATTATCGCAGCAATACTTCCAGATGCGACCTGACAACAGGAGGAAGGCGACTGGCATGCTGTGGCCCACGCAGGCCGCGTCATGCAGGAGGGAGAGACGGCCCAGAAGAGAAGAATGGCACCGGATGGGGCTGCACGCGCACCTCAAGGGGCGGGCCGCACAGCAATGTTCCACTGGCCCTGAAAACTTACTGGAAACATATGTAAATAACTGAAGTTGTACTACAGGTATCGCAATAAAACCATGTGCTCTAGTAACTTGATGAACAACTGGTGTAAGAGAAAAAAATGCAGCTGCCAAATCAACAGAGAGAGACCCCGAGGTCGTAAACCAAAGCTACTGTCTCAAGGGAGCCTGAGCTAGCTTGAAATGGATGTGAGACTGTCTAGAAGTAAGGGTAGCTTGATTCTGAAGAATATCTGCCCTGTATATAAGCACTAGTTTGTGATAGAAGCTGAAGCGTTTTTTCCCAGCGAGAGAAAAGAAAAAAAAAAACAGTATCATGTCAGATGGACAGAAAATTAAAGCCTGGTAAAGACATCCCTGCAACAGACAGGGTGGGGAGGCTACTTCAGGCCCGGGGGGGGGGGGGGGAGACTTAAAGAGTCCTCTTTTAGTTTAGGCACCAGGGAGACTTGGGTTTACCCGCAGTCTTATTCTTTTGGCTTTCCTGCGTTTCTCTTTTCTGTGAGCATTTACAATACAGCCAAAAAGAAGGACCTTTTGACCTTGTTGTCTAGGCTCAATGCTGAGGAAGCCTCGGACTTGTACCACATGTGGAGCATTTGACTAACCTGCCCTAGCGTTTGCCAAAAAGACGCAAAAGTGTGAGATTCTTTTTAAAAGTAGTTTTGGCAGACCACTGAAGTGCGCTCCAGGAGCTGGATCACATAAATAGCTTCACTGGAGTGGCGCAAGGATATCACCCCCGCGACTAACGAGCACGGAGCCCGACAGGGACAGACAGTACAGCGGTACTATATTGGATGACGCAGGAATTCTGCCCCTCGCACCACAACTGCGTCCACCATTGAGCCATACTAGGAGGTAAGCAACAACTATTATCCAGCACTATTACTGCGCAACTAGAGACCAATGTCTCTAAAGCTTTAACATGCACAGTATTCCATTTGTTTCACCCTATTTTTCACAGACATCTTAAAGTGTCCAATGCAAGGAGACCTTATGAGTAAAACGTGTACAGATGCATATCTTCAATATTTTCTTGGGTACTAACGTATAAATTATAATAAAAAGTAACCATTAATTTAATTTATTTTTTACCCACATACATATATATTTGGGCACTCATTTGCCATGTATTACCTTAAAGGGCCAGCGACTTAATCTGAAAATCTCTTAAAGGGCCAGCGCTACATTTGGAAAAGGGCACTACTCCATTTTTCTCTCGAGGACATGAAGTGTATATCCATGAATTCTTGCCGATAACTATGTATACTGATTGAAATCCCAACAACAACGTTTTTTTTAGGTATTTTTATTACCACGTACATTTACATTTATTAAGATCTATTATTTAAGATATCTTCGCTTACAATAAGACTATAATATGTACTCTTTTTTTCTTTCATTGACAAAGCCAGGAAAAGGCAAAACATGTTTGCCCACTGTGAATGTCCACCATGAATGAATCAACTGTAAGAAATGGGAAAGTGCAATAATTTGGAATGTGCAATTTATCTGTGCAATATACATATGTTATAGAAAGAGTGTAAATACATGAATTGGATGAAATATTGTTTTTAGGAACAAAAAATTTAAATAAATTTAGTATAATTTTTCAAATAAAATAATTAGTGTGCTCATATTCCGAAGCATATCAAGGAACCTGGGTAGGGCCTAGCCCCGGGAAACTAGCAAAGGTGAAATGAATGTACCTAGAAAATCCCAGCATCAACTGAGGAGAAGAAACACAGTGGCACTGCCTGCAGCACTACACCATAGCAGAGTTTAAAAAAAAAAATGGCATAATTAAAAAACTAACTGCATCGCTACTAAGCCGCAAAAGCCACAGACATTAACAATAAAAACAGCGTCTCTGTGATCCACACCACGCCTTATTTAACAGGAGTGGCTGCAGAGGAGATCAGAATTCATGAAATGTAAACAGCCTCTGAATAGATGGAATGCTAAAAAAATACATTGCTTCCCCTACCTAAACACACGTAGTGTGGTTCCTTGGCCCATTAAAAGTAACCTCAGCCCATTAAAATTGCAGCAAAGGGAAATAATGCTGAATAAAAGCAAGTTATAAACTAAAGCTGATAAAGTCTGCTCACAGTGTGGTTCGATTTTAAGGTGTAAATACCTATGTTGCCCACAAATAGGAGCCTAGCACGGCGTGAGGACCTTCCCCAACTAACCTTTTGTGGGGGGGGAGATTGTCAGTGGAATCTTCACTCTTAGTTAGGGAAATAACTGAATAAATGTAATATGTATACATATATACATATGCTATATAGATACATGCAGAGCTAGTTCTGCTTGTGTCCAACTGCCTAACAACACTCAAAACTGACACCAGTGCCAAAATACAGGAAAACCTCCGTATATATTTTTAAAAACTACTATATTTATAAAGTCATTTTATTTAATCATTATGCCTTAGTGTTAATATAAAGCCCCTGTCTAAGACTGTGTCCTCTTTAGCAAATGAAAAATAGAGCAAGACAACCAAGATGAACCAACCAAGATGAATCCTTAGAAGTCTTTGATCTTGAACAAAAATATACATTAGCATATCATATCCTTCGAGTTACCTAATTGTCAAATGAAACGAATGTCTCTGTGTGGTGCACAAATCATTTAGAAACACCTCTGAATCAAGTTAATGAGAAGTTATTAAAGGAATTACACATAAGAGTTTCTCTGAACCAAAAGGCCTTTGTATGAAATTATAAAACTGATCAAAAATTGTCTCTCCAACAATAGACATTTATCTATGTGCATCTTTTAGTTCATTTAAATTAGGTAGAATCTGAAACCGAACACTGAATGTTGAAAAATAAGAATATAAATTACATTTCTTCCAATATGATCTAGTATAAAGAGAAGGTATCCATCATGTTAAAGAAAACATGTTTCATGGAACTGTATGTATTGAACATCTGAAGAATGTGAACATTTTTTGTTGTGTCCACTGGCCAACTATGCTCTACTCTAAAAGCACAGAACATTTAGCAATAGACAGCTATCTTTGGCTAAAAGAGTGGCAACAATGCTTTTCTTTAAGAAAGATTACTTTTAACATAATCCTCCCTGTGTACCGAGAGCTCACTGGAAATATATTTGGCATTATAGCACCAGGAACACTCAATAAAAATACAGATGTAGAAGCTGATCTTATAATGAATATGTATATATATTCAGATGGTTTAAAGAGGACCAAAACCCACTAAACTTGTGAAATACATTTAGCCAAAGCCCCTGCCGATACTCCATTCTTAGAGTGTAGAACTATAAATGGATATTTTTGCTTTTCTAATCGTCTTGAAACACTTTTATTTTAGCTGTCCCTTTTTGTAAGATGGCATGGGATCAGTGATTGCATAAGTGTGACAATGACATCGTTGCCACACACAACAATGGCAATGAATGGACGAGGCGGAGCTTTACAGCTAAAACAGGCAGCATTATCTGGGATTAGAATGACGCAAGAGCAGTAAATATAGGCAAAAGGTACTATTCATGGAGGGAACAATTCAGGGGATGCTAGTAAAAAATGTGGGTTTTGGTCCACTTTAACAAACATAAATGCAAGAAACTTTTAGAGAAAAGGTGTTCTTAACTGTGATGCTTTGTTATCTTCTATTAATAAACAATGTAAAGAGAGCTAAGTAAATTGAATGCAAAGTTGTTTGCCATAATTACACAAAAATGTATCTAGAAAACATATATAAGGCATATTTGAGAGTTCATGGCTTTTTTCCATTATATTTCTGATTATTACAATGTGTTACAAAAAGTCAGCAACGAGGGCAGACTAAACTAGAAATCCAAATAACCGTGACAAAATAATGTGAAACTGGATATTTTAGTATACACAGATTTTTCCTCAACCCCAAAAGAAGACAAAGGCAGTTTTTGCCCCTAAGGGCTTCCATGGCCCTTCAGGGCAGTTGTAGACAGAGGTGTCACAAAGCAGGAAGTTAAAACAACAACTCAAATCCCACAGAGAACAGGCCAAAGCAAAAAAGACAATTCTGTGAGTACTCACCTGTAGAATTGTTGTTACTATGCATGACACGGCCTGCTTCATGAAGTCCTTACATCTGGGTTATTCTGCCACAAGGTGGCGCCATGTACTGCAGAAGAGTTGGGGCTCCTCCTGGTACCATATAAAAACAGGATCACCAATAGACCAATCCAGCGTTGACAAGCAGTTATTTAAGACGCCGGGAGATAATAAAGGTAAAAAAGGTAACATAAACCCAACTAACTTGGAACAATCACCATAAAGAGGCAACCAAGAATAACGATATCAAGGGTGGGGTGAAGCAGGCCATGCCATGCATAGTAATAACAATTCTACAGGTGAGTACTCACAGAGTTGTCTTTTTCCTATTGCATGGCACGGCCTGCTACATGAAGTCCTTACATCTGGGACATCCAAAAGCAGTGTCTGTAAGGTAGGGTGGGATCCCCAAAGAGTAACAACAGGCAGTTCAAACCACGACCGCCTGAAGTACCTTGCGGCCAAAAGCAGCATCAGCTGAGGCCTTAACATCAACCTTGTAAAACTTGGAAAAAGTATGAACAGAAGACCAAGTTGCGGCCTTACAAACTTAGAAACAGAAACTTGGTGCTGAAAAGCCCAAGACACACCAATAGCACGATTGGAAGGAGCAGTAACCCAAAAAGGGGGAACCTTCCCCCGGCAGAGTAGGCCTGCTCCACCGCCTGACCGATCCATTTGCTGATAGTGGATTTAGCCGGAGGTGAACCCTTCCTAAGTCCAGCAGGAAGAACAAAAAGAGCGTCAGATTTCCTGAAAGACTCAGTAGCAACCAAATAAAACTTCAGAGCCCTGAAAAACATCCAAAGAATGAAGAGACCAATCCTTGGAATTAGCATGGTTAGGACACAAAGAAGGCAAAACAATGTCCTGATTGAGATGAAAAGCAGACACAACCTTAGGCAAGAAATCCGGCTTAAGCCGAAACACCACCTTATCCTGATGCCGTTAAAAATAAGGAGGTTTGATGGAGAGCGCCGCCAGCTCAGAAACTCGCCTGACCGAAGTAATGGCTACCAAAAAGGCCACCTTAAAAGTCAGAATGGGCAAAGCAGCCCCACAAATAGGCTCAAAGGGAGGACCCTGCAGAGCGGACAACACCAAATTCAGATCCCAAACCAGTAGCATAGGCTTACGTGGCGGACGCACATGAGTAACTCCCTGGAAAAAAGTCTTAACCAAGCGGTGATTGGCAAAGGATCTTTGGAAAAAAATTGCCAGAGCTGACACCTGTCCCTTGAGGGTACTATGTTGAAGGCCTGAATCCAAACCATGTTGCAAAAATTCCAGAATCCTGGGGATAGAAAACACCCGACAAGGAAGAGACTTGGACTCACACCAGGCAATGTAAGCATGCCAAATCCTGTAGTAGATAAAGGACGAGGACTTCTTCCTAGCCCTAATCATAGTATCAACAACAGAAGCCGGCAACCCCTTATCCATCAAGATGGAGGTTTCAACAGCCAAGCCGTTAAAGCCAGAGTTTGTAAATTGGGATGACACAGTTGTCCCTGAGTGAGCAGATCTGGATCCTTGGGCAAGACGTACCTACTGTCAACTGCACGATGTCTGCGAACCACACCCTCCTTGGCCAACAGGGGGCCACCAGAATGGCTGGTACCCCTTCCTGGGCTATCTTGCGCAGCACCCTGCCCAGCAGAGGAAATGGAGGGAACACATAGAGAAGCCGAAACTCCGTCCAAGGCATCGCTAGCGCATCCGTGGCGAAGGCCAGAGGTTCCTGTGACAGGGAGACAAACCTGGGAAGCTTGTGATTGTGGAGGGACACAAACAGGTCCACATCTGGATGATCCCAGCGGTGACACAGGGAGTGAAATGCCTTGTTGCTGAGGGACCATTCCCCCAGCCGAGACATCCCCCTGCTCAGGGAGTATGCCTTCTGGTTCTCCACCCTCGGAATGTAAACCGCCAAGATGCAAGGGACATTCTTTTCCGCCCAAGACAGTATCAGGGACACTTCCTTGAGGGCTCGCTTGCTCCGAGTCCCTCCCTGATGTAAACCGCCGTCTGGTTGTCCGAGCGGATCTGAACAGCCCGACCCCGAAGGTGTGAGGTCAGCTGAGAAAGAACCAACCTGATCGCCCTCAGTTCCAGGACATTGATCGGAGCATGGGCCTCCTGGGGGCCCCACTGACCCTGGAACTGCAGAGACTTCCAAAAGCCCCCCCAACCGGTCAGACTGGCATCTGTGGTGACAGTCTCCCAGCACTGGGGCAGAAATGTCCTGCCCACCAGAAGGTTCCTTGAGTCCAGCCACCACGAGAGGGACTGTCTGGCCAGGGGGGGCAGAGCAAATTCCTGATCCAGGGACACAGGGTCCCGATTCCAAACAGACAAGACTGTCTCGAAGCAGGACACCAACAGGCCCACTAACTGCATCCCTTGCCGGATGGAGGGATGGGGACACAAGAGCAGAGCCCGTGCCTGCTTCTGAAGGCCCTCCACTTTCAGCTGAGGCAGGAATACCTTGACCTGAGAGGTATCCAGGGTCATGCCCAGAAAGGAACTCACCAAAGACGGAGACAGTGAAGACTTGGGGTAGTTGATCACCCAGCCGAAGGACTCGAGAGTGGAGGTCACCACCTGAGTATCCTTCTCGGCATGATGAAGAGACTGAGCCGCACTCAGAATGTTGTCCAGGTAAGGAAGGATGCGAATGCCCTGATTCCGCAGCAGAGCCATCACGCCCGCCAGCACCTTGGTGAACACCCGAGGCGCCGAGGTGATACCGAACGGTAAAGCCACAAACTGGTAATGCTTATCCTCTAGAGCAAAACTGAGAAATCTCTGATGACCTGGTAAAATTGGCACGTGAAGATAAGCATCCTTGATGTCCACGGAGGTCATGAAGTCGCCCGGGCGAAGGGTACTGACAGCCGAGCATAGCGCCTCCATGCGAAAGTGCTTGAACCTGACAAACTTGCTGAGACCCTTCAGGTCCAGGATGGGCCTCAAGGACCCGTCTTTTTTGGGGACCATGAAAATATTGTAGAACCCCTGACCCCGTTCCTGGGGAGGCACCAGGCAAATTACTCCTGACTCTAACAGAGGTTGAACCGCAAGGCGCAACCCTGAGCTGACAGAGGGTTTTGAGACATCCGGGATCTGATGAATCTTGGGAGTGGCCAGGCTGCAAACTCTATCTTGTAACCAGAGGACACCACCTCCTGAATCCACCGGTCTGAGACGCGGAGCCTCCAGGCGTGAGCAAAGAACCAAAGCCGTCCCCCCACCCGGATGGGATGGGTGAGGGCGCCTCCTCATGCCTGAGGGGGCTTGGGAGGAGGTTTGGGCTTGGGACCCAATGAGAGACCGGGACGACCACGGGATCTGCCACGGCCCCAAGAATCTCTGCGGGTAGCCGAAAAGAGGGAGCCTTGACCTCCTCTGGGAGCACGAAAGGAGGAGAGGGAAGCGGAGGGCCCCCAAAAGAGCCGAGGCTGCCTCTTACGCTGAGGAAGCTTACCATCTTTAGCTAGAACATCCAGACGCTCACCAAAGATCCGCAGCCCCGCAAAGGGGAGCCCAGTGAGAGCCTTCTTAGCAGCAGCGTCAGCTGCCCACTGACGCAACCAAACAGAGCGGCGCATAGCCACCAAAAGGGCAGAGGCCCTACCACTCAGCCGTACCACATCATCCATGGCAGTAAGGATAAAGGCAACAAAATCAGAGTAAAGCAAGAGGGTCCTATAATCCTCCCCCCTCCTACCAGCTGTAGCGCCATCAAGGAGACGCTTGAGCTGTTTCTTAAGGGCAATAGCTGTTATGGCAGCGGCGCAGCCCAACCCCCACAAATGTAAAAGCATGGCAGGCCAGCTGATCCATACGCCGGTCCTCGCTGTCCCGCAGTGTAGTAGTGTCAGGGGAAGGCATGACCGAGGTGTTGGACAGCCCTAGAACGGGAGCGTCCACCTCAGGGGGACCTGACCATCGCTTAACCAGGTCAGCAGGAAAGGGATACTTCTTATCCAACCCTTTTGGGCACCGCGGGAAATCTACTAGGACGTTCCCACTCCTTGAGCACCATATTAGTGGAATGGCTCTGCTCAGGGAACTCCAGACGCTGCTTATCAGGACGAAAGAGCTCACCCTGCTTCCTCTTAGCCACCTCAGGGGGGACAATGTGCAAGATTTCAAAAATGTGAGACAACAGACTATCAGTGTCCTCGGGGAACCATGAATCCTCCCCAGACTCAGACCCAGGGTCACTGTCGCAGCCCACCTGCTGGTCCCCAGAGGACTCAGAGCCCGGGAAAAGCTCGGTCACCAAAAACATCAATTTCTTCATACTCCTCAGTAAAGAGGGAGGACGTGGGAGCCAGGTGCCACTTCTTGCTAGAGGCCTTACGTGAAACAGGCCTGGCAAGCTGCCTTTCAATGCTGGCCACACGAAGTGCCAGACCAGATTGTGACCCCCTGCTAGTATCCCCCTCACTGGGGGCCAAATGCAAGCACGGAGGGGTAGGCGATGCCAAAGGGGGCGCAGAACTGGGGAGAGAAGCGGAAAGCCCAGCCTGGAGCGCAATGATACCTTGGGCACACGGCACGCACACCGTGACACTGTTACTCACAAGGGATACCCCACACAAGGAACACAGCCGGGATTGCCCCGAAGGACCCCCGAGTACGCTATCCCCAGAAGCCTCCATATGGTGATTAACACAGGTGCAATATGCCAGCACAGGGTAAGGACTAATAAAAAAGCCACCCGGGATGCCCCCAGAAGCCAGTAAGGGAAGATGAGGGAGGGTAAGGAGCAGGACCGGGAGAAACCAAAACCCACAGTTGTCTCGCCTGAAAGACACCTGAAAGTAAAACACATAAGCATCCCGCAGCCCATGCCCCAAGAAAACAAAATCCCCAAAGGGGAATCACGGACCAAGCAGGACAAGGATCACCAAGCCGCCAGACCACAGGAGGAAGCGACACAAGCAGAGATCACCGCCGAAACCCAGGGATGAAGAGGGCCCCAGACACGCAGCAGAATCAAGATGGCACCGGCAGAGGAACCTTGAGGGGCGGCCCGCGGGAGAACGACGCAATACGCGTCATCCTCCGCCCCCGCCCCCGAAGAGCGCGAAAACGGCACTCATCATGTGACCGCGCCGGCGTCATCAACACAGCAAAAACGCCTCACAGATATAGCGCCGCCCGTCGCGGAGCGTAGTACAAAGCGGCGACAGCGGCGAAAACAGTTTAAAACAGTCTAAAGAACGGCTAAAATACACTTGCCGCTACCACCCGTCCCCCCCCCCCCCCGAACTTCCGTTGGGGAGGGGGGGGGGAAGCGAGCAGGCAGCGGCGAGAGCCCAGGCCAGGGATGGGGGGGGGACCCCAAACACCAGAAACAAGTCACATAGTCCCCAAAACACTCACCCCCTCAGAAGCTAGGACAGGAACTCTGCATCCCTAGTAGGCTCACCATAAAGCCTATGGCCGGCTACCCTTTGTGGTACAGGGTCTGCGGCACTTGACCCTAGTGCTCCTCTACCTTCACCCGATCGGTCAGCTGAGGCTGGGAGGCACAGAGGGTCCAGAAACAGACATGCAGTGCGGCAGGCTTGGTTGCCCCGCTCACCTGCGCAATATAAAGAGCCATCTTCTGTCTTCGCAGAATCACTGCAGAGAAAACACTGGATTGGTCTATTGGTGATCCTGTTTTTATACGGTACCGGGTGGAGCCACAACTCTTCTGCAGTACACTGCGCCACCTTGTGGCGGAACAACCCAGATGTAAGGACTTCATGAAGCAGGCCGTGCCATGCAATAGGAAAATAAGGGTGATGGATGGAAATGTTTATGTTTCACTTGTTGGCATTTCTCTTTTAGCTAATGGCTGGAAATGTATGAGATGCCCTTGGTGTAACGGCTGCTATATTGTTATCTGATAATTACAAGCACATTTACTCCTTGAAAATGGGTGTAAATTTGTGGTGGCAGTCACTTGACTGAAAACTTTTGCAATTCGGCGTGAGTTTTTACAAGAAGAGAGCAGTGTTTTGATCAATTATTGGTTGATCAGGATTTCATTCAATTTGGACTTATTGAGGTGTATATACAGAACACCATACATACACTGCTGCACTTTATAAAAATTGTGATTGTTATATAGTAAAGCATGGATATTTGCATTTTCTGTACATCTTTTGAAAAATGAGGGTGGTATTTCTTGACACTTAGAAAAGGATGTACTCATCATATTCTATGTCGTCTCCTTGTCCTTCTCCTTCATCCTTGTCCTAAAGAAGTCCAAAATATGGTTAGCCAAAATGCTGCCACAATAAGGCTGCAACGTTAAATAATGTCTTTTCTAGTAAATCCAGGGCTTTTGGGAAGGTCATTACACTACCTATTTTGAGAGTATTTAGCAAACAGTAAATCAGGGGCATGGGTGGATGTGAATACCTTCAAAAATCTCTACGTTCTGATTCAAGGGTGAGGCATGCATATCTGTCCAAGTCTTAAAGACTGCTCTTAACCACTGCTCCAGCATTGCCTGACTGAATATGTAACAAAAACCCCTAAAGGAACAAGGTCAGGTTAAGGAGAGACTTGGCTGTACAGCTGAGAGCTCTAAGATGTTTATAGGCACCAGCAGATTAATTAGGGATTATAGATTTGGAATTGTCCCAAGCCAGTTTCAGTATTAAATCACAAGGAAGCTCACAACAAATTGCCTGACCTCCACATAGCTTCCAAATCTAAAATACCTTTTATTAGGATGTGGTCCAAGTTTAAAACTGTGCTCAATATTGTTTGCCATAAGACCATCATATACTTGGTAAAGACAGTGAGAGCTGTGGCTAATCCAAAGTGAGGCGACACAAACAGCCATGGACCTTCTTCAACTGCAGGGGGGAGAGCATTCCTCAGCTTGCTACAAGATAACTTTATAAGCCAGTTTGTGGAGGCACCTACTAGGGGTGATGCTTTTAGACCTGGTAATATCAAATGATGATGACCTTGTAGGTACTGATAACCTTGGTAACAGTGACCGCAATATAGCTGTATTGAACATAAATTGTAAAAAAACATTTTGGGGCAGGGCGGACAAAAACAATAAATTTTAGAAAGGCCAACTTCCCCAAGTTCAAGGCTGCAATCCAGGACATAGTCTGGGAGCATCTGTTAAGGAATAACAATACAGATGCCAAATGGGAGTGCTTTAAATCAATTGCGAGTACAGACACTACAAAATGTATTCCAATCGGTAACAAGTATAAGCGTCTATTTTTAACCCATTAAGTGCCAGCCTACCTAGATTTTTTGTCACACTCTGTTGCCAGACTACTTTTCACGTTTTTGCGCTACACATGTTCAACCTTGATTTTTGAAGGGATTTCCAGGGATTTTCCAGGAAAATTATATATTGTTTTTTTCAGCAGAGTCTGGGCTTCAACATGAAATGTCTTGTTTGGCCTTTTTTTAGTGTATTCTCAATACCTTTGGGTGAAATATGTGCAAAAAAATTAAAAAAATCTATTTTTTACAATTTGTAGTGTTTTTTTGTGATAAAAAATGTAATGTTTGTTAATAAAATATTATTGCATGTGAAAGCCCTAACTCCCGGTTACAACGGTACCACATATGTCCACATTCCTGCCCAGGAAACTCCCCCAAACTGAAACAGCAGTTTAGGAGATTTCAGATAGGATACAACTATGCAATATGATTGCATAGTTGTAAGGGGTTAACTTAAAAAAAAAAAAATGATATAGGGTCCCCCTTACCCAACATTACCGACCCGGGCCAGCTATGGGGGCTTGTAGAACAGGGCGCAGGGGCCAGCATTGGTGGCCCCTGGCCCTGCAGGCTACCAACCCACATAGCCACTAAGTAGCCCGGGCCCTTCTGCCCCCCCCCCCGGCCATTGGGGAGGCAGGTAATGGGGGGGCTGGGGATTATGGCAAGTCACCCGCTAGCCGCAGGTGATTGCCAGCCCCAGAGCCTTGTGAACTAGTATAAGGGGTTTCATGGACCCCTTACCAGTTCACAAATAGTTAAAAGTAAAAAAGACACAAAATATTTTATTATTCTTTTTTTTACTTATACTTAATATCCAGTGTCCCTCACCGCTGCAGATGACAGTTGTCGGTAGTGATCGGAGCAGGGAGGGTGGGAGGCAGGGAGATCAGAGCCTCCCTGCCTGCCACCCTCCCTGCTCCGATCGCTACCGACAAGCGACAGTCAAAGCCCGGGTGACGGTATAGAGGAGCTGAATTACGTCATCCAGCTCCTCCCACAAGTGGGCGGGGCTATGGGCGGACCAGTGCCGGAGGAAGAGGATGGTGAGGGTCCGTTGCTGGGTTCTCACCCAAAGAGTGGTAAGTCCAGGGGGGATCGGAGCACCCCCCAGTGAAGAGAAGACCCGGAGAGAGCGATCGGGCTGCGAGGTGAGTTTGTGTCATTATTATTATTTTTTTTCTTTCAGATCGCGGGGGGGGGGGGGGGGGGGGGGCTATTCCGGGCCCCCTCCTGAAGATCAGAGGCCCGGAGGCAAAAATACAATTCTGTGAAGTACTCACTTGTAGAATTGGTATTATACGTATACAGTATGCCCTGCTCCAGATATAATACTTACACTTGGGTTATCCTCCGCCAGAGGGCGCTGTGCACTGCAGACATGCAAAAAACAGGCTCCTCCCGGCCCTTCATATACCCAGGGACCTCCCACAAATCCCCAGCATTGAAAAGCAGTGAACCAGAAGCCGGGAGAAACCAACCACCAAAACAACTGGTAATGATAACAATAACAACAATCACCATACAGGGGATCCAGAATAATGCAAAAACCAGGGTGGGGTGGAGCAGGACCTACTGTATACGTATAATACCAATTCTACAGGTGAGTACTTCACAGAATTGTATTATTCTAAGTATACAGTACGTCCTGCTCCAGATATAATACTTACACTTGGGACATCCAATAGCAGTGTCCATAAAAGTAGGGTGGGATCCCCAACAAAAAAAGGCAACGGCACGTAGTTTAAACTACAACCACCTTCAAAACCTTGCGGCCAAAAGCAGCATCAGCTGAGGCCCGAACATCAACCTTGTAAAACTTTGAAAAGGTGTGAACAGAAGACCAAGTACCGGCCTTGCAAATTTGCTCCACAGAAGCCTGGTGCTGGAAGGCCCAGGAGGCCCCAATAGCACGAGTAGAATGAGCAGTAAGACGGAAGGGAGGACTCTTCCCTTTAGCAGAATAGGCTTGAACCACAGCCTGACGGATCCACTTGCTGATAGTAGACTTGGCAGGAGCCAAACTCTTCCTAGGCCCAGAAGGCACAACGAAGAGAGCATCAGTCTTCCTGAAAGCCGCAGTGACAACCAGGTAATACTTCAAGCACCTGACCACATCCAAGTAATGCAGAACCCTTTCCTTGTCATTACTAGGATTGGGGCACAAGGAAGGAAGAACAATGTCCTGATTCAAATGAAAAGCAGACACAACCTTAGGCAGAAAATCCGGCTTGAAGCGGAAAACCACCTTGTCCTGGTGTCTCTCATAGTATGGAGACTGAATGGATAGAGCAGTCAGCTCAGACACACGCCGAACCGAAGCTATGGCCACCAAAAAGACAACCTTGAGAGTAAGAACAGCCAGAGCAGCATCTTGAATAGGCTCAAAGGGAGCACCCTGCAAGGCATATAAAACAAAGTTTAAATCCCAAACGGGAACCACCGGTTTACGAGGGGGACGCGCATGAGTGACCCCCTGAAAGAAGGTCTTAACCAAATGATGATGAGCAAAGGTCTTCTGAAAGAAGACGGACAGGGCAGAAACCTGACCCTTCAGAGTACTGAGTTTTAGACCTAACTCCAAACCATGCTGTAAGAACTCCAGAACCCTGGGGACAGAGAACTCCCTACAGGGAAGAGACCTAGACTCACACCAGTCAATGTAGGTACGCCATACTCTATAATAGATAGCAGCAGAAGTCTTCTTCCTGGCCTGCACCATAGTGCCCACCACGGAGGCAGACAAACCCTTCTCCATCAAGATGGAGGTTTCAGCAGCCAGGCCGTCAAAGCCAGCGTTTGTAAATTGGGATGGCGTAGGAAGCCCTGAGTTAGCAGATCTGGCACTCCTGGCAGATCGTACTGGTCTACTGCCATTTGAACCACATCTGCGAACCACACTCTTCTTGGCCACTGGGGGGCCACTAGAATCACAGGCACCCCTTCCAGAGCAATCTTGCGCAGAACCCTGCTCAGCAGGGAGAAATGGTGGAAATACATACAGGAGCCGAAACTCCTTCCATGACATGGACAGGGCATCCGTGGCCAAGGCCAGAGGGTCCTGAGACAGGGACACGAAGGCCGGGAGCTTGTGGCGGGACGCAAAAAGGGCCACATCCGGTAAACCCCAACGGTGACACAGGGACTGGAATACCCTGTTGCAGAGGGACCACTCTCCCTGACGGGACGTCCCCCTGCTCAGAGCATCTGCAAGCAGATTCTCCGCCCCCGGAATGTAAACAGCCGAAATGCACTGTACATTGGCCTCCGCCCATGTCAGAATCCGAGACACCTCCCGGAGGGCACCCTTGCTCCGAGTCCCTCCCTGATGGTTGATGTATGCAACCGCCGTCTTGTTGTCTGAGCGACAGCCCCCTCAGGTTGTGGGTCAACCGCTCCAGTA
This sequence comes from Gastrophryne carolinensis, assembly GCA_027917425.1. Classification (NCBI taxonomy): domain Eukaryota; kingdom Metazoa; phylum Chordata; class Amphibia; order Anura; family Microhylidae; genus Gastrophryne; species Gastrophryne carolinensis. The sequence goes on along the minus strand of CM051237.1, from coordinate 296,210,735 downwards.
CCAACTGGACTGCCCACAGTTCCAGAATTCCCCCTGGAAGCGCAGGGACTACCAGAATAACCCCCCCAAACTGACAGACTGGCATCTGTTGTGACCGTCTCCCAGGAAGGGGCCAGAAAAGACCTGCCCCCTGTCAAGTTCTCGAGGTCCAACCACCACGCAAGGGACCGTCTGACCGAGGGGGGAAGCACACAGACCCCGTCCAAGGACGCTGGGTTCTTGTCCCATACTGACAGAAGATGAAGCTGCAGAGGTCTCAAATGGAACTGAGCAAAGGGCACCACCTCGAAGCTTGCCACCATCAGGCCCACCAGCTGCATTCCCTGTCCGATGGAGGGCTGTGGGCACGAGAGCAGGAACCTGGCCTGCGCAATCAAAGCTTCCACCTTCTGTTGAGGAAGGAATATCCGTGACTGAACCGTATCCAGAATCATTCCCAGGAAAGGGGTCACCGAGGATGGGGACAGAGAGGACTTGGGGTAATTGATCACCCAACCGAAGGACTCCAGGGTGGACACTACCAGTTGGGTGTCCAATTCTGCCTGCCGCAGGGACCGAGAGGTGATGAGGATGTCGTCCAGGTAAGGCAGCACGCGTATGCCCCTTAGCCTTATCAGGGACATCACCCCTGCCAGCACTTTGGTGAACACCCTGGGAGCCGACGTGAGGCCGAATGGCAGGGCCACAAATTGGTAATGCTGATCTTTCAGTGCAAATCTGAGAAACCTTTGGTGTCCTGTAAACACCGGGACGTGAAGGTAAGCATCCTTGATGTCTACTGACGTCATGAAGTCCCCTGGGCGCAATGAGCCAATGGCCGAGCGCAGAGTTTCCATGCGGAAATGCCTGTTCTTGACAAATTTGTTGAGGATTTTTAAGTCCAGAATGGGCCTGACTGACCCATCCTTCTTGGGTACTGTGAAGAGGTTGGAGTAGAACCCCATGCCCCTGTCTCCTAAGGGGACCTTGCAAATGACACCTAGATCCAGGAAACCCTGCACGGCCAGCAACAAGACCTGAGCTGAGGCAGGGTCCTGAGGAATCTGGTGGGTGGCCGTACAGCAAATTCTATCTTGTAGCTGGAGGATACTACCTCCTGAATCCACCGGTCTGAGACGTGGCACCGCCAGACGTGCTCGAAGTGCTGTAGACGTCCCCCCACCCTGACGGTTGAGGGCGCCCCTCATGCCTGAGGGGTCTTGGGAGGGGCTTTTAGGCTTGGGCCCCCAGGAGGAACCGGGACGGCGTCCTCTATTCCTGTGCCAGGAATCTGCGCGGGGCCCAGCGAAGGACACCCCTTTTCCCCGTTTTGCCCCGCGGTAGGGGATTGAAAGGGTGCCCTGGCCTCGAAAAGGCCGAAACTGCCGCCTGCGCTGGGGCAACTTGCCTCCTTTGGAAAAGAGGTCTAGACGGTCTCCAAACAGACATAGCCCTTTAAATGGAAGCCCAGTAAGGGCTTTCTTAGCGGCGTTGTCAGCCGCCCACTGTCGCAACCAAACCGTGCGGCGAATAGCTACCACCAGGGCAGAAGATCTGGCACACATCTTTATAGCATCGTCCGATGCAGACAGAATAAAGTTTATGAACACATCACAGTTAGACAGAGTATTGACAGTATCAGAGGGCAACTCATCTGTGCCATCAAGTGCATTCCTGACCATGTCCCTGAGCGCTACTGCCGTAATGGCTAAGGCGCAAACCGGGCGCAAGGTCGCTCCCCCAAATGCAAAGGCATGGCATGCCAATTGATCAAGACGCCGGTCCTCAGAGTCCCGTAGCGTAGTAGTGTCAGGGGAGTGCATAATAGAGGTGTTAGACAGCCCTAGAATAGGAGCATCGACCTCGGGAGGCGATGACCAGCATTTAACCAAGTCAGCCGGGAAGGGATACTTTCTATCCACACTCTTAGGGATCCCAGGCAGTCTGCTGGGATGTTCCCATTCCTTAAGCACGAGGCTATTGAAATGAGTCTGCTCAGGAAATTCAAGGCGAGCCTTAGAAGTATGAAAAAGCTCACCCCTTTGTCTGGGAGCAGCGACAGGGGGAGAGATGGACAAAACTTCAAATAACTGAGCCAGCAGTCTGTCAATATCATCCGAGGTCCAGTACTCGGAACCATATTCGTCATGACCCCTGGACTCCTCGTCGTATGACCCAGAGTCAGAGAACAGTTCCCCTTCGTCCGAGGGGGGTTGGCCGTAAGGCTGCAACAAGTCATCAGATTCCATAGGGAAAAGGGCAGAGTCAGGGGTTAGATGCCGCCTCTTAGCGGTGGCCTTACGCGCTAGCGAACTAGTGAGCAATCTTTCAACACAGGCCAGTCTAGTAGCCATATCAGGATGAGAATCCCCGCTTGTATTGGGGGTTAGACTCAGGCTTGGGGGAGTAGGTGAAGTGAGGCGAGGTGCAGGCCCAGCCACGGAAGAGGCGGGAAGAACCACACAGACCCGTGCATTGTCACCGCTGCTAGGTAAGACCCCACAAGCTACACACAGCTAGGCTTGTCCCGAAGGAACCCCGTTCACAATATCCTGAGACGCCTCCATATGGTGATTGTATCGGCTATAAGCTACCCTGGATGCCCCAATAACCCGCTGAGAAGTGGGAGTAATTTTAACCGGGGGATACACCGGGCCGGGAGAAGCCACCGGGATTCACGGTCTGAAAGACATAAGAGGGACAGGAATGTCAGAGCCAAGCGCAAGGTGTAAACTAGGTAAGATACAGGTAATTATAAGGATAATATATGGTCGCCCGCGAGGGCACTTAAAGACAGCAGGGGGAGGGCGGTCTTCACCACGCGCGCGAAAAAGAATGGCGCCAAAAGATCCTCGAAGGGCAGGCCAGAGCTGAAGGTGACGCGGAGCGTGCCAAATCGTGACGCATCAAGTCAGGACCCCCCCGGAGAGCGTGAAGCTCCGAAAGCGCGATGCAAATAGAGAAGAAGGGAACAGGGCAGTGACACCTGAAAAATGATCGGGCGGGTTACCGCAGCGGAGCCACTACGGATTAAGATAAAAGACGCCGCAGCATCAACAAAACCACCGCCGTGCGTGCAATATAGAAAGGACACGGCGGCTACCAATAAAAGTAAAAGTACATAACGCGGCACTGACATCCATTCCAAGTCAAACACGACACAGAGGCCATAAGTGTGTAATAGGGTACACTGAGGCCGCCATACAACCCCTCCCCCCCTTTCTTTCCCCCCTGGCTGGGGGGGGGGGGAACGAGGGAGGATGGCAACCCTTTACACAGGGTCCACCGCTACACGGGGCGTGGGGACAATTAAGCGGGAGGGGCATCCCCAAAGGCTCACCATCAGCCTAAACCGCCTACCCTATGGTGGGCCACTGCTCCGTCAAGCATGCATGGTGCTGCCTACCTTCACCCGACCAGCGCAGCCCAGGCTGGGAGGCACATCACAAAGAGGACGGGTGGTAATAGTCCCACAGGGCCACAGGCTGTAATAGTCCCGCTCACCTGCGAGAGAGTGATACTTCATGTCTTCGCAGTCAGCACTGCAGAGAAATCTGGGGACTTGTGGGAGGTCCCTGGGTATATGAAGGGCCGGGAGGAGCCTGTTTTTTGCATGTCTGCAGTGCACAGCGCCCTCTGGCGGAGGATAACCCAAGTGTAAGTATTATATCTGGAGCAGGACGTACTGTATACTTAGAATAATCAAGTTGATGCTTATTGTAGGGAATCGCTGGCACTTTCAAACGAGGGGTCAGGTAAGTATGTATCTTTTTTACTTTTTTTTTTATGGGGCTCTAAATTCAGCTACGTGAGTCTCACATAGCTGGCACTTAGCGGTTGGAGAGGCAGCTACGTGAGACTCACGTAGCTGGCACTAGAAGGGTTAAATCCTCCCTGAACACCTGTGCTTAAATTGGGCAATAAAGAACAAGAAAAGGGCATTTCAAAATTACAAATCAGAGTTCTCAGCAGTAACTTTGAAGAAGGCAAAACACAAAATGAAAAATACGTGGCCAAAGAAGGCAAAACCAACCCAAAATGTTTCTTTAAATATATAAACTCAAAGGAAACAAAATCAGAACATGTAGTTACCCTAATTAATGGTAATGGTGAATTGGTCACTGAGGATCAAGAGAAGACTGAGCTGCTAAATGGGCTCTTTAGCTCTGTTTACACAAGAGAGGCGCAATGGATATAACCCAAGAAAGACTAAATCATTTAATTGTGAATAAAACTCCAGGACCAGACTTCACCCAAGAGTTCTTAACAAACTCTGCTCAGTTATTTCCTCACCTCTGTTCTTGATCTTTAAAGGCTCACTAACAACCAATATAGTGCCAAGGGATTGGTGCAAGGCAAATGTGTTCATTTTTTAAAAGGGCTCTAGACCTTCCACAGTTTTACTAAGGACAGAAGCTGCCAGACAAATCAGATTGGCTTTTATGAGGAGGTTTTCAGGGTTAGAAAATAGTTTGTGACTGGATTATAAACTGGATGAAGAACATGTGCAGAGAGTTGTGGTTAATGATACCTACTCTGAATAGTCGCGATTGTAAGCGGTGTACACCAAGGTTCAGTGCTGGCCCACTATTATTCAACTTGTTATAAATTATATAGAAGATGGCATTAAGGGCACAGTTTCATTGTTGAGCACATCAGCACGTCGTTGATGTATGTAAAATAATGCTCTTGGGGTCTAATAATCTGCAAGTAACATATGTCCTCTGGAGAGTAAAGCTGGGAGAGTCACTAGTTGAGAAAGATCTGGGGGTACTAGTAAACTACAGGCTAAATAAGAGCATGCAGTGCCAAGCAGTTGCTTCTAAGGCTATCAATATATTATCATGTATTAAAAGAGGCAAGGAACCACGGATAGCAATGTAATATTGCCTATTTACAAGGTATTAGTACTCCCTCATCTGGAATATGCGGTCCAGTTCTGGGCACCAGTCCACAGAAAGGATGCTCGGATTTTCGAGGAGGTGGCACTGATAAATAGAATCAGGGAAGGGAAATGTTATGAGAATTAAGTCTTGAGAGAAAACATCATATTCCCTCCACCCATCTAATTGAAATTATCCTCTCAGACCAAATTAACCTAGCCATCTGTCTTGCTCTAACCTTGCTGAGCCTCCCCCTGATGGGAAACATGAGTCTGGAGGGCAAATAGGCCAGTTGGTCCTTTGGAGTTTGTTTATGCATATTTTTAGAAGAAGCAAATGATAGAAGGTCTCCATGGGCACTGGCATTTAAATGGATTTTCAGCCAGAAATTAGAAAAATCTAGTGAGGCAGCATAACTCCGAGAGCTGCCTCTCCACACTGTTGCATCTGCCTGGGGCCAGGACGAAGGGGAAAACTGTTATGGCCAGGCCACCCATACTTGCCCCTTTCACATTCGTTGAGCAATCATATTTCTGCCTTGGTTGACGTGCACACACCCACTGCTTAGTGTGCATTTTATGCCCGCAACTTCCCTGGTGTGGCCAGCCCCTCTTCAGCTCCAAACATCATGCTGGATGACCGCCACTACTAGCAGGGTAAGTACTAGTTTTTCATGCTACATCATGCTACAGCCACACCTTCCATCCCAGCACATGCACAGGTCACAAGGGGGGTGCACTGAACCTTCCCAGCTCGGGCAGCGGTGAAGCCACTCTGCAATCCTCCAAGCTCTGACAGCCCCTTTTCAGCTCTGGTTGCAGGGAGCCGCTCTGCAGCCCCTTTCCTGCTCGGGTGGTGGGGTGCCGCTCTGCAGCCCCTTTCCAGCTCAGGTAGTGGGGAGCCACTCTGCAGTCTTTTTTCAGTTTGGGTGGTGGGGGGCAACTCTGCAGCCATCCCAGCTTGGGCAGCCGCAGAGTTTGTGCTTCTGCTTGTGTGCATTCACCATCCCCCTTTTTACAGTCACCTTCCCCCTCCTGCATCCGCCATCCCCCATATCGCAGTCACCATTCTCCCTCCCCCATCCGCCATTCATTCCAGGCTGCGGCATTTTACTAAGCCTGTGGACTTTTCTGGGCTCCACCAAAAGGACTGCCAGTGTGGCCCATCACATTTACACCTGCCACCAAGAGGTGCAGTGTGTGTGAGTGGGAGTGCAAGTATGCTCCTGTGGGGTTGTGCACACATGCGCCTTTGGGGTTCTGCATACATGCACCCGTGTGGGGTTGTGCATGAATGAGCCCCTGGGAGTGAGAGCATGAGCCTGTGGGAGTGAACTCATGTGCCTGTGTCTGTTTCAGTGTGTGTGTCAGTCACTTTGCAAACAAACCCCATGCTGTCCCCACTTCCACACTCACTACCAGCTGCTGCCGCCCCCCCACCGCAATGAGCTTCCCCCTCCCGCATCCACCACCCCCCATATTGCAGTCACCTTCCCACCTACCGCATCCGCCATTCATTCCAGGCTGCAGGGTTTTACACAGCCTGCTGACTTTTCATGGCCCCACCAAAAGGGCTGCCAGTGCGGCCCATCAAATTTACACTTGCCACCAAGGGGTGCAGTGTGCATGGGAGGGTGCGCATGTGCCTGTGGGGTTATGTGTGCATGTACCTTTGGGGCTGTGCACGCAGGGCCTGTGGGAGTGTGCGGATGAGTCTGTGGATTTGTACGCGCATGCACCTGTGAAGTGTGTGCGTGGAAGTGCATGCATGCGTCTGTGGGGTTGTGCATGCATGCACCTGTGGTATTGTGCGTGCATGCGCCCGTAGATAGGGGACCAATGTAGTTTTGTATCAGGGAGAAATGGAAGGAGCACTGCCAGGTGTCTAAAGCAGGATCTCGTCTTTTACAGACTTCACCAATTATGCAGCTCCAAGGGCCACACCAACTTGCTTTAGAAGATAAATAAGAAAATTCTGCGAGTACTCACCCGTAGAATTAATTTCTCTTCCATTATTACTTCAGGACATCAGAAGAATTCAGAGATGAATGGGTTAACCTCTCCCGAAGGGTGTGGTCTGCAAGAACAAAGGTGTGTCTCCACCTCCCAAGCCTATAACCACCTGGGTGACTTGATACACTTCAGTTTAATTGAAAAGCAGTAGAACCAGCCGCCCGGGAAACATACCTATCCTGTTGGAAACAAAAGGCTGGAGACCAAATACAAAACTCCTCTCTCCGTTTAATTTTTTTTTTTTGTAATGCTGATTATTATTTACAGCAACTATTTACATATTTACCACTCTACTAAAACTAGGCATCCAAGACATGGACATAGTAACCTAGCAGACAGGGAGGGTCTGATGTCCTAAAGTAATAATGGAAGAGACATAAACAGCATATACACAGAGCAAAATACACTTAGTAATAATTAATGTTAAACTTGTAACGTGTTTAACTGTATCCGGTGTACCCAGTGCAGAAACTAAAAAGTTATTTCAGTAAGTCTTTTTGTTGGAAGGACAGTAAATTGTCATTATGCCTTCTATGCCGGTGATATGTAAAGTCGCAAACTCTTCACCAAGTGCCCGCCACCTGAATCAAATACCCTTACCAGAAAATTGAATCTATTGGGTTTTTCAATTTAGGTCCACAGCTTTTCCTCGTTCTGGGTCTCTCAGAGCTTCTTCCACAAAACGGCCTATTTAACCCTCTAGGTTACAACCTGTTTGTTGTAGCGGAAGTGGCGCAGCAGTGTCTTTTCTCCTATGTACATCTGGGAAAGTTTCCCTTAGGAGATGCTTTTATGCTCATATGTTGAGCTTTAATACCCTGGAGGGTTAAATAGGCCGTTTTGAGAGACCCAGAACGAGGAAAAGCTGTGGACCTAAATTGAAAAACCCAATAGATTCAATTTTTTGGTAAGGGTATTTGATTCAGGTGGCGGGCACTTGGTGAAGAGTTTGCGACTTTACATATCACCGGCATAGAAGGCATAATGACAATTTACTGTCCTTCCAACAAAAAGACTTACTGAAATAACTTTTTAGTTTCTGCACTGGGTACACCGGATACAGTTAAACACGTTACAAGTTTAACATTAATTATTACTAAGTGTATTTTGCTCTGTGTATATGCTGTTTATGTGTGTTGTTTTGAACTTGATGGAATAGTTAAGTTTTTACACGTTGAGCATTTAATAATTTATTCATATGAAGAGAAGCTATTTGAAAATCTTATAAGTAAACTAACAGCGCGGGTTTATATATATCTTTATTAATAATGGAAGAGAAATTAATTCTACAGAATTTTCTTTTCTCTTCCATTTTACTTCAGGCCATCAGAAGAATTCAGAGACGAATGGGACCTCCAAAAGCAGTACCCTAATTCGGGTGGGATCCCCAAACCTTATTCCTTTCAGGAATAAGACACTCCAAAAACCCGTATTCCTTTCAGGAATAAGACATTCCAAAAACCCTTATTCCTTTCAGGAATAAGACATTCCAAAACCCCTTATTCCTTTCAGGAATAAGACATTCCAAAACCATCTAATTACCACTGTATGTAATTCCTTCCTACCAAGGCTCTACCTTATAGAATTTGGTAAATGTATGAGCTGAAAACCAAGTAGCGGCTTTGCATACTTGTTCTATTGAAGCTTGATGCTAAAAAGCCCAAGAAGCTTCAATAGCTCTTGTCAAAAGAGCAGTAGTCCTAAAAGAAGAATCCTTCCCCTTAGGGAATATAGGCTCTTACCACTGCCTGTCTAATCCATCGCTGATGGTAGACTTAGATGGAAGAGGAAGACCTTTCCGTGGACCCTCAGGTATGACAAAATAAGGAGTCTGACCTACGGAAAGATTGTGTAGCAGTGAGATCCTTTCTTAGTGCTTTTCCCTACATCCAGCAATAAAGAATCCTTTCTTTATCGGACACTAGAGTAGGACATAAGGAAGGCAATTCACCTCTTCATTAAGATGGAAACCACCTTAGGAAGAACATCCTGTTTAAAGCAGAAGACGACCTTGTCCTTATGTAACACTAAATAAGGAGACTTAACTGATTAGCTGATAATTCAGAAACCTTCCTTACTGAGGTTATTGCCACTAAAAAAGATAACCTTAAGAGTCAATAAACTTAATGATGCATCTGCCAATAGTTCAAAATGAGGACGCTGATAAAGAGCTGATAAAAGTTCAGGTCCCAAACCGGAAGAAGTAGCTTACGAGGAGGCCGCACATTAGCGACTCCCTATACAAAAAGTTTTGATACATTTATTCACAGCAATGGGTTTCTGAATAAAAAGATAGATAAAACAGATATCTGTCCCTTTTAAAGTACTCAATTGAAAACCTTCATCAAGACCTTTCTGCCAAAAAATCAAATATTCTGGGAACAGAAAAAGTCTACCAGCGAACTTTCTGGATTCGCACCAAGCGATAATGCTTGCCAGACTCTATAGTAGATCATTGATGAAGGCTTCTTCCTGGCCTGAATCATAGTCTGCAGGACTATGTCAGAAGAACCCCCTTTCTGCAAAGATAAAGGATTCAATAGCCAGGCCATCCAAGCCAAAACATGTGAAATGGGATGCCTTAGAGGCCCCTGTGTGAGAAGATCGGGATCGTCGGGTAACCCCCACGAGTTGCCCTCTGACATCCTTACTATGTCTGAGAACCAGCTTCTTCTTGGCCAACGAGGAGCCACCAGAATGGTTGGGACTCCCTCTTTTTTAGTACTCGCCCTAGGAGTGGAATCGGAGGGAATGCATAAAGAAGCTGGAACGCTGACCACTGAAGAGTCAGGACATCTGTTGCTATAGTTAGAGGATCCCTGGACCGAGACACAAATTTTGTAACCTTCCGATTGTGTCGTGATGCACAAGAAATCTATGTCCGGAATCCCCCCAGCGCATGCATAGAGATTAAAAAAAGACAATTCTGTGAGTACTCACCTGTAGAATTGCTTTTACTATGCATGGCACGGCCTGCTTCAAGTAGTCCTTATGTATATTCCGCCACAAGGTGGCGCAGTGTACTGCAGAAGAGTTGTGGCTCCTCCCGTCACACTATAAAACCGGATCACCAATAGACCTCTCCAGCGTTGACAAGCAGTTATACAAGAAGCCGGAAGATAATAAAGGTAAAAAAGAGTAACAACCCTAACTAACTTAGAACAATCACCATAAAGAGGCAACCAAGAATACCGATAACAAGGGTGGGGTGAAGCAGGCCGTGCCATGCATAGTAAAAGCAATTCTACAGAATTGTCTTTTTCCTATTGCATGGCACGGCCTGCTTCAAGAAGTCCTTACATATGGGACATCCAATAGCAGTGTCCGTAAGGTAGAGTGGGATCACCAAAAAGTAACAGCAGGTAGTTCAAACCACTACCGCCTGATGTACCTTGCAGCCGAAAGCAGCATCAGCTGAGGCCTTAACATCAACCTTGTAAAACTTGGAAAAGGTATGAACATAAGACCAAGCCGCGGCCTTACAAACTTGTTCAACAGAAGCTTGGTGCTGAAAAGCCCAAGAAGCACCAATAGCACGAGTGGAATGAGCAGTAATAGGCCTTTAGCAGAATAGGCCTGAACCACCGCCTGAACGGATCCACTTGCTGATAGTGGATTTAGCCGGAGGCAAACCCTTCCTAGGTCCAGCAGGAAGAACAAAAAGAGCATCAGATTTCCTGAAAGACTCGGTAGCAACCAAATAAAACTTCAGAGCCCTGACAACATCCAGAGAATGAAGGGTCTGCTCCTTGGAATTAGCAGGGTTAGGACACAAAGAAGGCAAAACAATGTCCTGATTGAGATGAAAAGCAGACACAACCTTAGGCAAGAAATCTGGCTTAAGCCGAAACACCACCTTATCCTGATGCCGCTCAAAATAATCAAATCCAAGGTTTGATGGAAAGCGACGCCAGCTCAGAAACTCGCCTGACCGAAGTAATAGCCACCAAAAAGGCCACCTCAAGAGTCATAATGGGCAATGCAGCCCCACGAATAGGCTCAAAGGGAGGACCCAGTAGAGCAGACAACACCAGATTCAAGTCCCAAACTGGTAGCATAGGCTTACGTGGCGGACGCACATGAGTAACTCCCTGGAAAAAAGTCTTAACCAACCGATGATTGGCAAAGGATCTTTGGAAAAAAATTGCCAGAGCTGACATCTGTCCCTTGAGGGTACTAAGCTGAAGGCCCGAATCCAAACCATGTTGCAAAAATTCCAGAATCCTGGGGGTTAGAAAACACCTGACAAGGAAGAGATTTGGACTCACACTAGGCAATGTAAGCATGCCAGACCCTGAAGTAGATAAAGGACGAGGACTTCTTCCTAGCCCGAATCACAGTATCAACAACAGAGGCCGGCAACCCCTTATCCATCAAAATGGAGGTTTCAGCAGCCAAGCCATTAAAGCCAGAGTTTGTAAATTGGGATGGCGCAGCTGTCCCTGAGTGAGAAGATCTGGATCCTTGGGCAAGACGTACCAATCTACTGCACGACGTCTGCGAATCACACCCTCCTTGGCCAACAGGGGGCCACCAGGATGGTTGGTACCCCCTCCTGGGCTATCTTGCGCAGCACCTTTCCCAGCAGAGGAAAAGGAGGGAACACAGAGGAGCCGAAACTCCGTCCAAGGCATTGCTAGCGCATCCGTGACGAGGGCCAGAGGATCCTGCGACAGGGAGACAAATCTTGGAAGCTTGTGATTGTAGCAGGAAGCAACAGGTCCACATCCGGCTGACCCCAGCGGAGACACAGGGAGTGAAATACCTTGTTGCTGAGGGACCATTCCCCCAGCCGAGACGTCCACCTGCTCAGGGAGTCTGCCTCCTGTTTCTCCAACCCCGGAATGTAGACCACCAAGATGCAAGGGACATTCTTTTCCACCCAAGACAGTATCAGGGACACTTATTTGAGGACTCGCTTGCCCCGAGTCCCTCCCTGATGATTGATATAGGCAACCGCTGTCTGGTTGTTCGAGCCGATCTGAACAGCCCGACCCCGAAGGTGTGTGGTCAGCTGAAAAAGAACCAGCCCTCAGTTCCAGGACATTGATAGGAGCAAGTGCCTCCTGGGGGCCCCACCGACCCTGGAACTGCAGAGACTTCCAAAAGCCCTCCCAACTGGTCAGACTGGCATCTGTGGTGACTCCCAGCGCTGGGGCAGAAAGGTCCTGCCCACTAGGAGGTTCTTTGAGTCCAGCCACCACGAGAGGGACTGTCTGGCCAGGGGGGACAGAGCAAATTCCTGATCCAGGGACACAGGGTCCCGATACCAAACTGACAAGAGGTGCAACTGAAGAGGTCTCATGTGAAGGGGACTGCCTCGAAGCAGGACACCATCAGGCCCACCAACTGCATCCCTTGCCGGATGGAGGGATGGGGACACAAGAGCAGAGCCGGTGCCTGCTTCTGAAGGCCCTCCACTTTCTGCTGAGGCAGGAATACCTTGACGTGAGAGGTATCCAGAGTCATGCCCAGAAAGGACCTCACCAAAGACGGAGACAGTGAGAACTTGGGAAAGTTGATCACCCAGCCGAAGGACTCGATAGTGGAGGTCACCACCTGAGTGTCCTTCTTGGCCTGGCGAAGACACTGAGCCGCAATCAGAATGTCGTCCATGTAAGGGAGGAAGCAAATGCCCTGGTTCTGCAACAGAGCCATCACGCCCGCCAGCCCCTTGGTGAACACCCGAGGCGCCGAGGTGATACCAAACGGTAAGGCCACAAACTGGTAATGCTGATCCTCTAGAGCGAACCTCAGGAATCTCTGATGACCTGGAAAGATTGGCACGTGAAGATAGGCATCCTTGATGTCCACGGTGGTCATGAAGACGCCCGGGCGAAGGGTACTGACAGCCGAGCATAGCGTCTCCATGCGAAAGTGCTTGAACCTGATAAACTTGTTGAGACCCTTCAAGTCCAGGATGGGCCTCAAAGACCCGTCCTTTTTGGGAACCGTGAAAAGATTGGAGTAGAACCCCTGACCCCATTCCAGGGAAGGCACCAGGCAAATGACTCCTGACTCTAACAGACGTTTAACCGCAAGGCGCAAACCCTGAGCTGACAGAGGGTTTTGAGACATCCGGGATCTGATGAATCTTGGGAGCGGCCAGGCTGCAAACTCTATCTTGTAACCGGAGGACACCACCTCCTGAATCCACCGGTCTGAGACGCGGAGCCTCCAGACGTGAGCAAAGAGCTGAAGCAGTCCCCCCACCCGGATGGGTGAGGGCGCCTGAGAGGGCTTGGGAGGAGGTTTGGGCTTGGAACCCCAGGAGAGACCAGGACGACCACGGGATCTGCCACGACCACAAGAATCTCTGCGGCTACCCGAGAAGAGGGAGCCACGGCATCCTCTGGGAGCACGAAAGGAGGGAAGGGAAGCGGAGGGCCCCCGAAAGTGCCGGGGCTGCCTCCTACGCTAAGGTAACCTACCATCCTTGGCTAGAACATCCAGACGCTCACCAAAGAGCCGCAGCCACGCAAAAGGGAGCCCAGCCTTCTTGGCAGCCGCGTCAGCTGCCCACTGACGCAATCAAACAGAGCGGCGCATAGCCACCAAAAGGGCAGAGGCCCTACCACTCAGCCATACCGCATCATCCATGGCAGTAAGGACAAAGGCAACAAAATCAGAGCACAGCAAGAGTGCCCTATAATCCTCCCCCCTCCTACCAGCCGTAGCGCCATCAAGGAGAAGCTTGAGCTGTTTCTTATGTGGGCAATAGCTGTAATGGCAGCGGAGCAGACCGGACGCAGCCCAACCCCCACAAATGTAAAAGCATGGCAGGCCAGCTGATCCATACGCCGGTCCTCGCTATCCAGCAGTGTAGTAGTGTCAGGGGAAGGCATGACCGAGGTGTTGGACAGCCCTAGAACGGGAACGTCCACCTCAGGGGGACCCGACAATCGCTTAACAAGGTCAGCAGGAAAAGGGTACCTCTTATCCAACCCTTTGGGTACCGCAGGCAATATACTAGGACGTTCCCATTCCTTGAGCACCATATTAGTGAAATGGCTTTGCTCAGGGAACTCCAGACGCTGTTTATCAGGACGAAAGAGCTCCCCCTGCTTCCTCTTAGCCACCTCAGGGGGAACAATGTGCAAGATTTCAAAAGACTATCAGTGTCCTCGGGGAACCATGAATCCTTCCCAGACTCAGACACAGGATCACTGTCGCAGCCCACCTGCTGGTCCCCAGAGGAGTCAGAGCCCGGGAAAAGCTCCCCCTCCTCTAGGGAGTAACGGTCACCAAAAGCATCAATTTCCTCATACTCCTCAGTAAAGAGGGAGGGTGTGGGAGCCAGGTGCCGCTTCTTGCTAGAGGCTTTACGTGGAACAGGCCTGGCAAGCTGCCTTTCAATGTTGGCCACACGAAGTGCCAGATCAGATTGTGACCCCCTGCTAGCATCCCCCTCACTGGGTGCCAAATGCAGGCATGGAGAGGTAGGCGATGCCGAAGGGGGCGCAATACTGGGGAGAGAAGCGGGCAGCACAGCCTGGGCCGCAATGATAACCTGGGCGCACGGCATGCACACCGTGACACTGTTACTCACAGGGGATACCCCGCACATGGAACACAGCCAGGATTGCCCCGAAGCACCCCTGAGCACGCTATCCCCAGAAGCCTCCATATGGTGATTAACACAGGCACAATAGGCCAGCACAGGGTAAGGGCTAATAAATAGCCACCCGGGATGCCCCCCTAAGGGATGCCCCCAGAAGCCAGTAAGGGGGAGATGAGGGGGGGGAAGGAGCAGAACCGGGAGAAACCACAACCCACAGTTGTCCCGCCGGAAAGACATAAGCAACATGCACATAAGCATACCGCAGCCTATGCCCCAAGGAAACAAAACCCCCAAAGTGGACTCACGGACCAAGTAGACCGAAGGATCACCAAGCCGCCAGACCACAGGAGGAAGCGTTGCAGGCAGAGATCACCGCTGCAGCTCAGTAAGGAAGAGGGGCCCCAGACGAGCAGGAGAATCAAATGGCGCTGGCAGAGGAACCTTTAGGGGAGGGCCGCGGGAGGACAACGCGATACGCGCCATCCTCCGGCCCCGCTCCCCCGAAGAGAGCGAAAACGACACTCACGTGACCGCGCTGGCATCATCACAGCACAGCAAAAGCGGCGAAGGCGGTGAAAAAAACGTTTAAAACAGTATAAAAAACAGCTAAAAATACTCGCTGCTACCACCCGCCCCCCCGAACACACGCCGGGGAGGGGGGGGGGAGTGAGCAGGCAGCGGCGAGAGCCCAGCCAGGGAAGGGGGGGGGACCCCAAACACCAGAAACAAGGCACATAGTCCCCAAAACACTCACCCCCTCAGAAGCTTGGACAGGAACTCCGCATCCCTAGTAGGCTCACCATAAAGCCTATAGCCAGCTACCCTTTGTGGGACAGGGACTGCGGCTTGGAGCAGCGCTCCTTGAGCACCTAGTGCTCCTCTACCCTCACCCGATCCTACAGCCGAGGCTGGGAGGCACAGAGGGTCTGGAAACAGGTGGAAATAGACGTGCAGGGACGCAGGCTTGGTTGCCCCGCTCACCTGTGCAATAAAAGAGCCATCTTCTATCTTTGCAGAATCACTGCAGAGGAAACACTGGAGAGGTCTATTGGTGATCCGGTTTTATAGGGTGCCGGGAGGAGCCACAACTCTTCTGCAATACACTGTGCCACTTTGTGGTGGAATATCCCATATGTAAGGACTTCTTGAAGCAGGCCGTGCCATGCAATAGGAAAAATCCTCTGACCAAGAGACCATTCCCTCTGATGCAGGACCGTTCTGCTGAAATGATCGGCCTGCAAGTTGTCCACTCCAGGTAAGTGTACAGCCGAAATGCATGAAACCTGTTTCTCGGCCCAAAGTAAAAACCAGCTCATTTCCATAAGGGCTTCACCGCTTCAGGTGCCCCCATGGTGGTTGATATATACCACCGCCTTCCGATTGTCTGAATCCGGACGGGATGCCCCTTCAGATGGTATGTCCAATGTCTGAGATACAATAGAATCACTCTCAGTTCCAGTATATTAATGGAGAGTTTGCTCTCCTTCAGGCTCCACAGTCCCTGGAGCATTGGTGACTCCATGACACTCCCCCAACCCGATAGACTGGCATCCATGGTGATGATCTTCCACTGTACTGGAAGGTAGGATATGCCAGTCTGAAGAGGCTGAGGACCAGGCAAGAGACTGCCTTGTTGATGGTGGCAAAAAGAGTGATCCAGAGTGTGTGGGTCTCGATCACAGATTGTGAGCAATTCTATCTGCAGGGGTCTTGTGTGAACAGTGCAAAAGGTACTGACTCAAGCAATACCATCAGGCCCAACAGACATATTCCTTGATGAATCGTCGGGTGAGGGCAAGACAAGAGACCCTGTACCCTGGCCTGAAGTAAGAGTCACTTCGGTGTTAGAAAAACACTCTTGCCTGAGACATGTCTAATGACAGTCCCAGAAAAGAATAACTCTTGAAGCTATGATATGATATTTGACTTAAGAATTCGACTGGATAGTCAATTAACCAATGTCGATCAACAGATTGTCTAAGTAAGGGATTATATGTATACCCTGACTTCTTAGAGAAAACATGAGACCTGCCAACACTTTGGTAAACACCCTTGGTGCTGAAGATAGACCGAAGGGTAACGCCACAAACTGAAGATGTAGGCCACCTACAGCAATGTAGGTATGTATCCTTATATATACACTGCCCGGCTGGAGTAACTTCACTGTGGATCAACAACTCCAATCTCTAAAAAGGCGAGGTACAGCAGATCTCAATGCTTCTGCTTTCTGCGGAATTCGGGATACCCCTGACCAAGAGACTCTGGGGGTCTGGCTCCTAATACGATCTTGTAACCTGAGGATACAACTTCCTGTATCCAAATATCTGTTACATAAAGCCTTCAAATATGAGCAAAATGCAGAAGCGGTCTCCCCACACCTGCAAGAGGGGGGCATCCCTTCATGCCTGAGCAGGCTTTGATAGGGGTCTGGCTTTATTCTGCCAGACACCTGTTGCCTTAATTTGGAACTTTGTCTTATTCCAAAAATTCTCTTCGGTATCCCGAAAAGGCCGAACATCTAGCCAGAACCCCTGAGTATTAGAGGCCATGCAGAAGCAGTATTAGACTTCGGCTTCTGTGGCAGATTAGATGATTTACCACTAGTAGCATTCTTTACCATGTCAACCAAGCACTCCCCAAACAGACACCCGACCTTAAAGGGGAGTCCTGTCATTCTTTTTTGGAGGCTATGTCAGCTGGCCATTGCTTAAGCCATAAAGCACGCCTTAAGGCTAACACCAGAACTAGGCCTCTGGCACTTATCCTGCTCAATGCTCCATAGCCCGTATCATAAACCTGTTGTAGCCAACTGGTCTTGATCACCTGGGAGCATGACTTCCATGAATGACCCCTACGAGTCTTCGAGTCCAGTTGTTTTAACAACCTCCTGCTCCCCAAAAATGCTATGGATGTGGCACAGGCAGGCCACAGGGTCGACCCTACAATAAAATAAGCATGACATGCCACCTGATCCACGCGCTTATTCGCTGGATCCTTTGGAGAAGCACTATCCGAGGATGGCATAACCAAAATCTTAAAAAGACCTGGCCCCAGAGAGTCCACCACAGGAGGGTGAGACCATAATTCAATCTGATTTGGAGGCAAGGATACATAGTACCTATTACTTTAGGAATGGGCGGAAGACAACCTGACTTCTGCCATTCCCTACTGATCAGATTAGAATAATGTGTATGCTCTGCAACATCCTCCAGAATGGAGGAAATCAAAACCTTCCATCCATCTTAACTGAGCACCCCCTTGTGTAGAGGACTTTGAATATGAGTCCCTACTGGATAAATCCTCCAAACGGATAACTTCCTGGGAGACTATGGCAGCCACAATATCTTCTTCAAGTTAGAGGATAAATCTTTTCTTTAAAAACCTTTTTAGTAGCCAATCCTTCTAAATGACATTAAGGTTTAGGACCACTTGAGGGCAGCCGACAGAGTTAAAAGACTCAGAAGGAGGCTATGGCAGCCACGATATCCTCTTCAAAACTCAGAGGAAAATGTTTTGTTTTTTTTTCAAAACCTTCTTAGTAGCCGATATGACTTCAAGTTTTTAGGTCCGCTTGAAGGCTTCCATGGAGGTTTTTAAGCTCAGAGGGCACCGGCAACAAGGGTCAGAGCCCTTGCAGTGAGGAGACAATTGTCTTCCATATCCACTACTACCGTAGCATAACCCTGCACACCGTGCTATCCTCGTACAGTGTCTGTTTGCATACTGGACATGGAGTGAATCTATCTTTCCAAAGGACCAGATCCGATTACCCCAGATGCTTCCGTCATGGTGATTAATACTAGATTACCTCCCAAACCTAAAACCTAGTATATTGTAAATAATGGGCCTTTATGGAAAATCAATATTGTTAATAATGTTGCATATTTAAATATAGGAATATACAGCTAAATAGTTTACAATACCAGCATGCACAGGTGGCTGGGCAGGAATTGTATTCAAAGCAGATAGGACAGCATCCTGCGACAAAAAAGCAGTAAAATACAAACCAAGCAGGCTGGGACAAGATGGAGAAACCAGATTAGGAGAAGAGTAAGAGTAGGGTCATAAAAGATCAAAAGAAGAAGACCAAAGGGGATATTGGATATATATATCTGGGTAAAAAAGCAGAAGGGGGAGGAAGGCAAGAAGGAGACGGCTTGCACATGAGAAAGGGCGGGGCAAGAGGCAGGAGAGACAGAAGAGAGAGAGGAGGAATGAAGGCTGCCCGCTGAAAAGGTCCGCTTGTGGGTGCCCGTTTCAGGAGGGTAATGCTTTTAATGTTACCTTAATCCCTGTATATATTTATGCCAGTCCCAGAACTGTATTGTATTAAAGATTTGATTGCATTATTGTGTTATTTTGTCAACAATATATCTCTTTATTTACTACTTGTCTCGGTGTCCTCTGCATATACCAGAAGTCAAAAGAACCTACAGTCTTACAGTCTTATGCGTGTACCCACTGTGTTATCATTGGCCAGATATTGATAATATTTGTATATGTGTTTGCCTATTTAAGTAGAGCTGGGCAGGATAGATATAATATATTAATATTATTATTATTATTATTATTATTATTAATAATTTAGTTAGTACATAAATTGGCACGCGCCAGTCAGGAATATTAATTTATTTACATAAATTGGATAAGCCAGCCAGGAGATATTATTAATATTTTAGTTATTAATAGTTTAAATTCTTTACATGAACAGTTCCCGATAGTCGCAAGACTATTCTGAGAGCGTGAACCACATCAATATATTGCCAGTCGTATCCAACAATCATATATATTATATATATATATATATATATATATATATTGTGGGATATTGGGGGCGAACGGTAGTGACACAGACAACAGTTCTCTCTCGGCAAAGCAGGTTTATTTCAGAAAAATGAAAGTATTCAAATGAAATAATACTTCTCCATTCATAGGTTGCAGCGTCAATGCAGAAAATAAAAACAAATGGTTACATCACCAAATAAAGGTGAATCCAGGGCTGGGGATTCCAGCAAGCTGTGGGTCAAAGGAAAGTCCAATCCAGATTGCAGGGCAAACCAGCCCGCCGCTTCTCACCCCCAACGGTCCAAGAGTGGGGCGCAGAAGCCAAGTCCTCCGGCTTAATAGTCCAGTATTGTTATTCACACAACATGCAGTTCAGCCTGAGCTCCCTCCATCAGGCTGGTCAAAGACCAATGACTGGCTCAGTGGGAGACTTTTATTCAGGCTCCTTCCTGAAATCAATCTAACCAGGAGTGCAAGGCCTGAGATCAGAAGAAACCTAGGAGTGGGGAATGTGACCAGGGTTCTGAAATCCTGGCATGGATCGTGCTCTATACAGCACTGTAGGGGAAAAATATACTCCATCCAGGACTTCTCCACACACTTTACCACAATATATATATATATATATATAAACAAGAACAATTAAAAAAACATTACTATTTATATATGAATAAAATATCATATTAATACACATAATCATTCAAAAATTACCTACCTAAAGATTTAGGTCTGCTTGAGGGTGGCCGTGCAACGGCTCAGAAGCAGCCCTTTTTTGCCAGCCAACAAGCCAAGTATCAAGCGCTGCCGGAGAAGAACTAATCGATCTCGATCGAATCAATCTCAGTGGTACTCGTCGCTTCGCCCGGCCTTTTATCTTCCATTGAAGGCGGTTGGAGAAGAACCGCCATGTTAGCGGTACTTGCCGCTTAGCCCCGGCCGAAAATCTTCCAGTGAGAGCGGCCGGAGCAGAACCGCGATGTTAGCAGTACCTGCCGTTTAGTCCCGGCCGAAAATGTTGCAGTGTGAGCGGCCGGAGGATAACTGCGATGTTAGCGGTACTTGCCGCTTAGCCCCGGCCGAAAATCTTCCAGTGAGAGGGGTTCGGAGAAAAACCGTGATGTTAGCGGTCCCCGGCCGAAAATGTTGCAGTGCGAGTGGCCAGATGAGAACCGCGATGTTAGCGGTACTTGCCGCTTCGCCCCGCCGAAAATCTTCCAGTGAGAGCGGGGTAAGAAAAGAGCCGCAAACCGGTGCTCGCTGCTATGCTAAGCCGAAAATGTTTCCATAGCGGTGGGTAGATTCAATGCTTTGAGTCCTGCATAACTTCGCCCCCTTAAAAACAAGTTTTTCAATCAGTAAAACACATGGGAAGAGCAATAAAGAGGAAATGAATTCCCCTGGTTCCCCTCAATCAGGCTCACCAGACAACACCCTTCGGGAGAGGTTAACCCATTCGTCTCTGAATTCTTCTGATGTCCTGAAATAAAATGGAAGAGAAAGCAATTTCTCTTCAATTTAATAATGGAAAACAGTTTAGGACAGTGCTAAAGGTAGCCCAACGCAATGGTCTAACAAGTGCCTTTGCCTAAAATATGACTAAGTAAATGATTAAATCTTAACAATGACCTTACAATTAATAAGCGGTGCTAGGTACTGGAAGAGAGGTAACACTGTTGAAATTACTTTACATAATAAAGAGCCAGACAGTGAATGGTTACCAATGTGTACACATCAGGCTGGTTAACATTTTACCATCTCGCTCTGCTGAGTTGCCGGACATATATAAAAAAAAATTCCCAACATACTCAGCAGCGGGCACACAATGTTTGGGAATTCTTCACTGCCCTTCTAGGTATGAGCTTTAATAAATAGTGTCTCCTTGATTTTATACAAGAGCCAAGTGTCTGAAAAGTATACTTACTTTCAACCGCCTGATGGCATAATTATGACCATGAAGCTCAAACACGGGTTGTCGCACTGTCCTGAGATCCCAGCCCTTCAAACTGCAGTCAACAGCAGCAGTAACCAGAAGATTCTAGGGTCAAAAATAAAAGCTTGCTATAAATGGTAACGTAAATGTAAAGGTACAGACTTATTTTATAAACCTAATCAGTCAATTAAAAAAATTAAAATATGTAATTAAAATATTTAAACCATGTGCATGTACCTACGTGTAACTGAAAACTCCACTGAAAAACAAAATCACTAGCAGCCACAAAAAGCCATAATGCAGGTTTTTTTTCCACCCTTAAACTGAACAAACACCCATTTTACATAAAATGGGAGTTGGTCTGATCCGGGGTCTCCCCTAGATAACCCCTGCATACTTAAACCGCAGTTCCTGGGAATCAGGATTTGCTAGCTGAGAAAGGGGCATGTGACCCCTGGACAATCATGTAGCGACATAAGATTTAGGGGGTTTAAGCAGGGGACCCCAGCATTTGGGGATGGCAATTGCTGATGCCCCTCAGCACATACACGCCCCAGCAAGGCCCAGAGGGTGAAGCCAAGTGCTGGTGGTCAGATTCCATGGGGTTTGAGTAAAGGTGCATACGCCGGAGGGTATTGTCAATCAGCATATGGAGCAACAACCATTTAGTGTAAAATGGGTGTTGGCCCACTTTAATGCATAGGTGGAAATGTAAACCTAAATGGATGGAAGTAACAGTTTGAAACAATTATAAGGTAAGTTTTGCAGGCAAGATAAACCGTACTGAAGGGATTCTGAGTCCATATAGCTTACTTTAAAGGAACACTTTAGGCAATGGCAGCAATGTGCTCTTCTAAACCCTGCTCCATGTGCTGCTTCTCCAGGCACTGATTACCGTGTGGAGATCTGGGAAACATGATCCGTTGCTTTATCAGGTCTCCAAAGTTTGACCCTCACTTAACTTCTATTCCTTGATGACCTCACAAACTGTGGTCGCTTGGCTGCCCCCTAGGTATTTCCAGTGTAAGAAAGCCTGACAAGCCACACTGCCTGTTACAAGTCATGCCCAGGAATAGAGGTGAAGCATATAGACATGTTGGATAGAGAGGGAAGAAACTACTTATACACCCCAACTGAAAAAATCCTTCCAAGCTTGTGGTTTGCTGATCCTGGTAGAAAAAAAATCCATGGACGACAGGTTTTTAAGTGGAGACCTGCTCCATTCCAATGCCTGTCTCCTGATCCAGCCTATGCAAAGCACTGCATGCTGGTTAAAAGCATTTACACACAACAGAAAAACTGCAATAGCAATGAGCTGTTATTTAAACACAGGCTCGCTCAGGGGACAGACCATTAGAGTTGAGCAGATCTCCTCTGTAAAAAAAAAAAAAAAAACGGTATGTTCAAAGCCTGTCACCCCTGATGTGTTTGGTGCTGGATGTGCAAGTGACCCCTCCTCTTGCTATCTGGCATACTTATTTGGATTGTTGGCATTGGGCTACTTTTTGCATTAGTCGTTCTAGCAAAAGTAAGCTTCCGGATTGCAAATAAAGTTATAAAGACGAAGTTGCTTCCCACAGAAACTTTAAATCCTTTGCCATTATGATGGTCGTATTTACAGTGCAAAGTAATTAGACTGCAAACATTGAAAAATGCAGCTAAATTGTAATATAAAATCATTGTAAATATATTCGGAAAAGCTACGTAACCTAATTAATCTAAAACAAGAGAATATGTTTATTCTAAGCTACTCTGAGATAGCATATGCCAGTCTCCAGAAACAGCTGCAACGTCTATAGACTGTTCCATGGCTGCTATAGTTTCTACATTATGATGCCTAATGAGTGCTGTTGCTGTATGGACAGAAAAATGACTTTATTCCCAGAGTAGTGTACTTACTAAAGGATGAACTTTGCAGATTTGGCATTTGTTTTATTCTGTA
This sequence comes from Gastrophryne carolinensis, assembly GCA_027917425.1. Lineage (NCBI taxonomy): Eukaryota > Metazoa > Chordata > Amphibia > Anura > Microhylidae > Gastrophryne > Gastrophryne carolinensis. Next base: position 296,187,643 of record CM051237.1, on the reverse strand, counting down.
TAATGTTTACGCTCACTATAAAACATAATATAAACTGCTATATAAACCCAGACTCTATGGGTTATATGTGTTATAGATATATTCTGTACTTTCTCTGTACGGTGGATGATAGCTAGTCGCCACCCACCATACCTGAGAGAACTGGAACAAGATGTTCAGCAAGCACAGAAGAAAACCGCTAAACCATGTCAGATACAAGTGAAAACGGCTAGACATTGCATTCTTCCTCATGTAAACACACTTCTATCTCTTTGGGATTGATTTAGAACCAGATGAGAATACTCACCTTTTTAGGAGAGAAAACTGCCATTCACTTTCATTGTCTACCTTGGGGCTGATTCAGAGCCAGGTGAAAATGTACACCCGGTAGACCAAATGGAAGTAAATAACAGTTTCCTCTACTTAAAAAGACGCACGTTTCATCACCCCTTCACATTTTAAAATGCCCCATAACCACCTTAATGCATTCCACCGAGTGTCCTGTTCTGGACTACTGTAAGGTCTTTCCTTCAGTTCATAGTACTGTGTCATGTGTTCGACTCTATGCCCTGTTTTTCCTCACATAGAGGCCTGTGGAGGGAACACATTACACACATAAACACATATATATATATATATATATATATATATATATATATATATATAACACTGGAAGACCTGCAAAATGCACCCCTAATTCTGTGTACCTGCTGGTACTGGGCATGGGTACACTGTAAGTAGGGTAGTTATAGGTAAGAATACATTTTAGCAGTTGGCTCACCGATTCTGTTTCCCTGTTTTGGTCCTGTAAAAGTTCCCGGTATGCTGCTATTCCATCTTTGTGGGTAATGTTTGTGTACAAGGATTCCAAATCCATTGTGGCCAAAATGGTCACAACCCTAACCAGAGAGACTCCTAGCTATCTCCACTACTGATCTTAATAAATTTGGTGCCATATGCCCACTACCCGATTTAACCATTTTGGCCACCATGTATGCGGAATACACAAACATTCACCTCAAGTTCGGAATATCAGCATGTCAGGTGCATTAACAAAGCAAAAACATGATAACAGGACCAGTGATCTAACTGATAAAATGTATTCTAACACATAACTACTTTTCATTTGGAGAGGACCTGTACCTAAAGGGAATGAGAACCTCATTGAGCACATGGTTTGCGCCCTAGTATATTTATTATTAAATGTATTTATGGAAGAACTGGAGGGCCTATCAACATACACCACCAAGTCCTTGACTTACCTTCGCTACACTGATGACATTCTGGTCATCTGGGCAGCAAGTTTGGAGATCCTCTTTAAATTTCACCAAGACTTTAAAAACTTTTACCCCACCCTTAACCTAAAACTAACTAACCAACTCATTTATGGATACAACAATACACATAAAATAAAAATGGTTTATCCACATCAATATACCCTAAAACTGACAAACAGAACCACTTAAATCAGAAATATCAGCTCCCATCCCTAAAACCACAATAAAATGCTTTGTACACAGTCAAGATATATACAATACGATTGTATCTGCTCTGACCTCACAATGAGGCACCACAAGAACTCATGAATAAATTCACTTAACATGGACATAAACAGAAAATGAAAGACACTGAAATTAAAAAAGTGGCAACCCACGTGACAGTCAGGGGGGTTGATAACCCAGATGTCGAGCAGGATATGTGAAAGCGATAACCCATAATGTTCTCTTGATACTTTGTTATGTGTAAGATTGATGTATGGTATTGCTGACCTTTTATGTGCATTGTTGGCCTGTCTACCCTCAATAAAGATTCTTTGTTAAAAAATAAAAAATAAAAAAACAGGGACAGCTTGATGGGTACAGAGTACCCTTGAAAGATCTCCAACTAATGCTACATAGAGACAACAGACTATTGCCTATCCTTTCTCTCTTGTCCTTAAAGCAAACAACCTAACCTGAAAAAAATATTGGTCAGAAGTAGCCTGAAGCACCCATCAATTTTATGTTTTGGCTAATTGTACATTACTTGATCTCACAACCTATTTATCTCCCTAAAATTCTTTTTTAAGATACTTTTGAGGGCCACTGGTCTAGCTGTATAAAGTTATTTACATTTTCTATTCATTGTAAGTAACATCATGTCTGACAAAGGGGTTGTATCCTCGAAAGCACACCTAAAAATATTTTCAGGTAGCCTTCAAAAGGTATGTCCATATTGCTTCTGTTCTGTCTAGCACTTGTGAGTCGACTGCAGACAGACTCGGTGATGAACTTCCTCTGGTCTTAAACTGAAGAACTTACTAAGGAGCATGTGCATAACAGTTTAATGCATTACTAAGGTCTTTGGGAGCCATGAAGATATGAAGACCCAATATAACGGAGAGGGGAGATTGGAGAACTCATTATCTAACACACTTGGAACATTCTGCTGTTGCTTGATTTTTTTTTTTTTTATAAACAAGAGCTTGATAGAACATAAAAATATAGGCGATTAACAATTAAGCTATAGAATTAATGATATATAAAAGGTTTGCTCTTTGCCCCTTCTCTTGTTTTCTATTGCTTCTTTCGATTTCAGCTTATGCTGGATTTCCATAGGGCGATATTAGAATGAGAAATTGCATCTATTAACATATGCTGTTAACATGTCATGTTATGTTTGTGTCAAGTGAAGAAAAATACCTTACGAATAATGCTGTAACAACATTCAAATCCAAAAGACTGAGGACCAAATAAAATAGTTTACAATTAACATTATTGTGTTGTGATAATATATGTCTATCAATTTCAATTGTGGGCCTTCTCTCGCTGTGATCACCACCAAACTAGGTGGTTATTTGTATATATTTATATGTTTATTATTAGGCTAAACAGCTAAAAGGGTTAGGTCCCATATTTTGGCTAACAATATCACTATACATAACATATATGTCCCTCTAGTGGCCATTTGGCCTATTTTCCTAGCCTGGAAACACATAACCCAAATTTGCTTGCCAGACAACTTGGTTGTGGTAGGGCAGACACAACAGCTTTCTGTGTAAAGGATTTTTAATTATACAATGTAAAAGAAGTCAACTTTGGGTCATGCTATTCTTTTATTAGTGTATAGACTGATTAAGGGGCGGAATAGTCCTCCCTAACAGGAAGTCTTATCTATAGGGTCTTTGTAAATAGTCTTTTTGTACCGAATGTTATAGTTCAGAATCTATTAATATATAATATGTAAAAAATTACCAACTTATCCTACTCCAAGATAATACAATAAAATAATACTTCACATCTTGTTTGAAATGAGCTGAATATCTGTATATCTTACAGCTGTATAAAAAACTAGGACAAAATGAAACTGTCAGACCTGAGTAGCTTTGATCTGGAAACATAGCACTTAAAATCAGGCTTATAATTGTGGAGAAATACATGGAATTGTGACAGCGATCAACCATGAAAAGGCTTTCTAATTTCATCAGCAAGAAAGCTTATTTAGATAATGTAATGCATCATCTGCACATTCACATGATAAACTAAATTGTTAATTTTAAAATTTTATTTCAGCAATGCCTTTTTTAATTAATGTTCAATTATCATTTTTGAGTTGCATGATATTGCTGACATGAAGGTTCCATGCATTGTTTGGATTTGCTTTCACATTATGCAATTATACAATAACATTTATTTCCGTTGACCCTAGGCATTCTTATGATATCAAAGAGCCTGTAGGAAAATTCCCTGATCTTCATTACAGGAGGATGAGTCTTGGATAAGGATAAAGAGGTAAACACTTATGTAATATTGTGTTGATAGTTGGCACAAAGCAATTGACAGCCAACTGATATAATTTTATTAACAAAAGTGATTGAAAGCAGCAATCATCCATGTAAAATTCAGCAAAATGCAAACATCTTTTGTTGAAAATATAGGCTCTCTGTCCTAACTCCGTGAAGAAGTGACAATAAAAAAAAAACGATAAAAATGCATAGGCCTATTTTACAGAGCAATAAAAATCCCACAATTCAATAAATGTATTTTCAGAAACTGAATAAGACCTTTTCAAGACCTTTCAAAGTCCTGAATAAGACTGAATAAGGCCCTATACTTCAAATGTAAAATACCCATGTTCTCATTTAATATTTAAAGTTACAGATTAGCTTAAACATTTGGTTGTGAATTGCAGCCTGCATCTTGGTGACCTTTTTAATTTTAACACACAAAACATGTTCAATAAAAAAAAAATATGTTGTAATTTTTCTTAAAACAAAATCACCTACACATGTAGTAAGGCATTTTTAAAGGTGAGGTACATCATTGTTTGAATAAAGGTAAAAATGGTTTAAAAGAGTGGAAACAAAAGCACTCTATGGAGTATGTGCGTTAAGCAAAAAATCATTTGGACCAAGAGGGAAGAGAAATCAATGCAGAGGTCCTACAAAAAAACCCAGAGCAAATGACCCGGCAATTCGGTTTAGATGGGTTAGTACGTACGTGCGGGAAGGGTATTCACTGGGTGTTGGGTACTAGACACAGGGGGTGGGTTAGATGCGACTTCAGGGGTATCGGGGAAACAAACAAAAAGCACAAACTCAACTTCAATCCCTATTAATTTATAACTTTGCACATTTTTGCAAAGGAGTTAGGACGTAATGGGGTGGAAATAGCATTTCTGCAAGAGATTCACTTTCATGCGGCTAAAACACCAGTCAACCCATTGCAGGGGGTTTGGTAAGGGAAAAGAAGGACCAGGGGGTGGCCATTCTGATTAAGCAAGTAAGGCAGATATATTATTTTGGTGGGCCAACTGAAAGGAAAAGATTGCACCCTAGCAAATATCTACTGCCCCACACAAAAATAACACCGCTTGAGGGGTGCTCAAATGCAACCCCTCATCTAGTCCCTTCTGCAAGAAGTCCAAAATGCAAGGGACAGAGAAGCACAGAGGAGAATGCTTGTGTGACTCATAACAGGCGAAATAGATCCGCCATGTTGGTTAATAGAACCTGGCAGGGGAAGCCTTCCTGGCCTGGATCAAGGTGGTAATTACTTGTAGGGAGAGGCCTCTATCCTGCAACACCTTGGACTCAATCGCCACGCCATCAAAGCCAACAACTAAGAACAAGGGTGCACAGATCCAGCCTGACCAGAATTCCAGGATTATATTTTTAATCAGTGGCGTGATATCATATACCGTTGTGAAGGCTCGAGGGTCTCGAGAGAGAACCCTTGGATCCCTGGCTGATATTCTCTCTGCTCAGGAAGTCTGCATGGATATTTCTGCCCCTGGGATGTGTACGGCAGAAATGCACGGGACATGTTGTTCCGCCCTCGTGATGATCCTGGCCACTTCCCTGGTGATTTATATATGGGACAGCTGTCACACTGTCCAAATGGATCCTACTTGGGAGTCCCCGCAGATCACTGGAACATTGGGATAGACACAGAACCTTGATGGGCAGGCAGTTCTTGCCTGATTCTCAACGCTCCTGAACGTCCGCTGGTTCCAAAATCCTTCCCAGCCCCTTATCTGGTATCTGTGGTGATCACAGTCAACTGGACCAAAAGAAAGGAACATCCCTGGCTCAGGGACCAAGAACGGAACCACCAATTCAGTGAGGACTGAACCGCCCACTGACAGAGTGATGGTTCTTTCCAAGCTTAATGGAGACCGATCCAAACTGCAGGATCCTGGTGTGGATCTGGGTGTATGGAATTACCTTGGAGGCCCCCATCAACCCTAGGAGCTGTATACATTGGACTGTGGATTAGAATACAGGGTCAAGCTGTAACTTCTGGAGTTTTGGGTTCGGGTAAGAATATTTTGGCCTGGGATGTATCCAGGCACATCTCCAAAAAACACTCCTGTTGTGCAGGTGTCAGATGGGATTTGGGGTGGTTAATCAGCCAACCAAACCTCTCCAGAGTCTCTAATACCAGCTGTACATCCTTGGCTGCATCCAGCAATTCTGAGTCTGAGGAGGGTCTGTTTGATTTCCAGGGCAGAGATGATCCTCTACCCACTGAAAGGGAGGTGAAGGAGCGTGATTCTTTTAACTCTATTTCCGAAGGGGGTGCCTCTCTGTAGCAACAGGGGGATGACGTAGATGCAATCGTCAGAGTCATGGGATGCCCTCATCCTTAAGGTGGTTTCCATTCCGGCGACGCCTACAAGGATCAGAAGATCCATGAGCTTTTCCTGATCAGCCTAATTTGGGCAGATCAGGAACAAGGAATGGGAGAAGCTGGACAGGGTCTCATCTACTCCCAAGATTCTGGAGGTTCGTTATCCATTCCCAGAAAAGCCTCTCCAGTAAGACCATTGGCCATTAAGGGAATAGCCAGCCACGAAAACCCTGTGAATCCTCCCACAAACCAAGTCTCAACTTGACAAGTATTACTTGGGGGGGGGGGGGGTAGATTACCCAGGCTCTTCGTCTATATCCCCCCAAGTATTCTCCTGAAAAACAGAAATGTGAGAGCGGACCCCCATAAGTAAGGTACACAATGTAATTAAAAAAAGAAATCGTGCCCCACTGGGGTTCTGTCTGTACCTTCAAGTGCAAGGGTCTCCCTATGGGCTGCCAGTCTCTCAGGTGCAAGTGTGGGGATGGGAAACGCTGTACACTCCAGCATTGAGGGTCTGTACTGCAGGTTTTTCGGGGGTCCAAGCCTGAGGAAGACTGGCAGGTGCAAAAAAAGAGGGCAGAACATGGGTGGAGCAGTCACCCCACTGACTCCTGTGGGAGCCCCCTGTTTAGGATACACAGCCTGCAGTGCATGCAGTACAACCGGAAGTGCTGACAGCAGCTTCTGTCTGGCTCTCACTACCATGTGAAAAAAAGTGCCAAGTCTGACCAAGCCTGCCCCTATCCAACTTCGAGACTAACAGCATCCAAAAATGTATCGGTACTGCTGACACAGCCTCCCCAAACACAGCACACCAAAGAGCCCAGCACATTCTAGCAATAAAGCTGGAGGATGAGGGGGACATGGGGGGGGGGTGTGAAGCACCCTTCGGGTCCACAGCGCCCCACTCCATGAAGAATTAGAAAGTTTCCCCCCTCTAAGCCAAGAGAAGGAGACTGCAAGTTCTTTAGTCCAGAGGCTCCTGACTAACTGACGCTGGATTAGCATGTGCCCCAAGGGTCATGGCACTTAACAGGTCTCGCAACCAGATAAGTATGTTGCACCCACACCCAACGTCTGGCATCGGCATTTTGTCCCTCGGGAGCAGCGGCTGCAAGGACCTGGGTGCCTAGGGTGACCGCTGCAGCCCTTAAAACACTGTAAATCTCAAAGAACAAGATAAATAGGTAATAGCATTAAACACCAGCTCTAGAAAATACAAAAAGGAGAAATACCTACCCAAGATCTTCCTTCCAATAAAAACTAGAGCAAAATGGGAGGAGCTACCAACATGGGAGGTAAGTAATTCCTAAATTCAGGGACACGCCTACATCAGACTGATAATTTTAAAAGCAAGGACATTAACAGTAATAATAATAAAACATTCACAGAATTACTCCGAAAAAAACTACTAAATATTATTAATCTTCCCAATGCTTTATTCTTCTTATGATTTAACACCAGTGGAATTGATATATATGACCCTTGGGGGGGGGGGGGGCTTAAAAAGACAAAATGGTTTGAAATATATGGCAGACCTTCAATTCGACTTTATTAAATATCAAAGTCTTATTACAAGTGGTTCTTACCTACTAGAGCAAATATTGCTTTTTTGCACCTAACATTTCACCAAAACCTAATTTAAAATTGGTTTGTATAATAACATTTCCCAAAAGGTAGCACTCTAAAGGTCAGAATAGAATTTGCAAGAACCTTTTTAAAAAAAAATAGGATTCTTCCTCATTTATTAACTAAAATATTATAAAACAAAGAGACAATCAAAATTCTCTGCAAGTAAAATGAGTAGAAAAAAATGGAAAAAATAAAATACTTTATTTTAATAAAAACAAAAGGTAAACAGACAATTTTCATATTAAACTAACGCTTCCACTCATCTGCCTGCAGTTAGGCTACATTCACACTATTAGCAGTTGCAGTTCAGCTGTGTCTTGCAGTTTGCTGTTTAGAATTGCATTTTAAATGGACTTTTGCAGCTGAAGTTTCATAGGCTAGACATGGAATACATGTGCATTTTAGTTGGAATGCAGGACTTTGAGTACATTCCAAATGCACCGGTTTAAAATGGAGCCCAAGATGATACATTACATGACTATTTTCCTCTGATTCTGTGTTGTAACAAAAGGCAGAGGAATCCGAACAGTTGTAAACGTAGCTATAGAATTACTGCTTTTCCCTCCAGCTGTATTTACTAAAGCAGGTCAAGTGCAGTGCTAAGGACCATAAGCTACCTTAAAAGGATCACGGAGATGGAAGAGATTTTGATGGAGGACAAAGTTAATTATAATAAAACACCCTATAAAATAGCAAATTACAGATACAGACGAGAAAGTGTCAAATGAATTAAGTAGTAAATATAGAAATAAGTCTGTACCATTGAATACTCCTTAGTAGTCACCTACAAGCCACCAGAAGATCCTAGAAAAAACCTCTGATACATAAGGATACAAAACTAAAGTAAATATTCTCAATCCTCTCTTTCTTTTCCTTTAACCCTTTAAGTGCCAGCCTACCTAGATTTTTTGTCAGATTTTGTTGCCAGACTACTTTTCATGTTTTTGCGCAACACATGTTCAACCTTGATTTTTGAAGGGATTTCCAGGGATTTTCCAGGAAAATTATATATTGTTTTTTTCTGGGTCTTTTTTGAGTCTGGGCTTCAAGATGAAATGTCTTGTTTGGCCTTTTTTTAGTGTATTTTCAATACTTTTGGGTGAAATATGTGCAAAAAAATTAAAAAAATCTATTTTTTACAATTTGTAGTGTTTTTTTGTGATAAAAAAGTTTGTTAATAAAATATTATTGCGTGTGAAAGCCCTATTTCTCCAGGTTACAACGGTACCACATATGTATTGGTATACACCCTTTCCTGCCCAGGAAACTCCCCCAAACAGAAACAGCAGTTTAGGTGATTTCAGATAGGATACAACTATGCAATCATATTGCATAGTTGTAAGGGGTTAACTTTTAAGGGTTAAAAACCCCTTAAAATCCCCCCCAAAAAATTATGTAGGGTCCCCCTTACCCAGCATTACCGACCCGGACCAGCTATGGGGGCTTGTAGAACAGGGCGCAGGGGCCAGCGTTGGTGGCCCCTGGCCCTGCAGACTACTTGCCCACATAGCCACTAAGTGGCCCGGGCCCTTCTGCCCACTTATACTTACCTCCCATCCAGTGTCCCGCGCCGCTGCAGATGACACTTGTCGGTAGTGATCGGAGCAGGGAGGGTGGGAGGCAGGGAGATCAGAGCCCCCCTGCCTCCCACCCTCCCTGCTCCGATCGCTACCGACAAGTGACAGATCGGAGCCGGTATACGAGGAGCGAGACGACGTCATCCCAGTCCTACCAAAAGTGGGCGGTGCTAGGGGCGGGGCCAGCGCCGGCGGAAGAGGACGGTGAGGGCCCGTTGCTGGGTCCTCACCCGAAGCGTGGTAAGTCCAGGGGGGGTATCGGAGCCCCCCCGGGTGAGTTTGTGTCCTTTTTAATTTTTTTTTTTCTTTCAGATGGCGCGGGGGGGGGGGGGGGGGGGGGCTATTCCGGGCCCCCTCCTGAAGATCAGAGGCCCGGGGGGCGGAACTCAAACAGGCGATCATTTTTTTTTATGGGGCTTTTAAGTCAGCTACGCGAGTCTCACATAGCTGGCACTTAACGGTTGGAGAGGCAGCTACGTGAGACTCACATAGCTGGCACTAGAAGGGTTAAGGAACCACCAAACAGAAGGAAAATAATCTTTTGAGGTGCACTGAAAGCCTTATCAGAAAATAAAAAAACTGAACTCAGATTAACCTCCTATGTGACAACCGTACCTAGCACGTCAGCAAAAACAGTGAGTTAACTGTCTGCCCTGTGCTAGGTAGGGGGTGGAGCCCCTGAATGTACTAGAGTGGTGGGGGAGTGTGCAGGGGGCTAGGGGAGAGTGCTGGCCATGCTCTTCTACTTATCTAGCTCCCCTCTCTCCCATGCAGTAAGTTTCCTGCCCCCCCCCCTAATCCGCTGCAGCCACAGCTACAGCTCCTGCTCCCTGGCCAATCAGCGTTGGGGAAGACCGGCCAGGTAGCGGCGGCTGGAGCTGTGTCATTAGCAGAAAATGGACCCCTGTGGCAAGGACGGAACCATGCTCATGCAGCCTGCCATCGTGCTCCCTGCTTGTCCGGCCCTGCCTGTCCCACCAAGATGTTAGGATGCATCTGCCATCCAACTTGCGATGCCTTCCGCCCCATCGAAGCCGGCAAGCCTCCCTGTCTGCCTGCCTCCATGCCACTGTTACCCCGCCGGCCTGATCCCCGCCACACATATAGCTACATTGCCACCCACCCACCTGTCTGCCAGCCATCAAGCATGCCTACCTACCCTCCCTCCTGCTTGCCTACCGACCTTTTTCAGATACTGAAACCAGACCAACAGCCTGGCACAGTTGTAAAAGAAAACTCCCCAAAACTCCCTTGCCCCATCTGCACGCATGATACTGAACCATTATCAGCACTTACATTTGCTCCACTTGAAGCTGAAACTCCACCTAAACGGTTTTCTAGTGGTAGCAGCCATTTTGGAGCTTGCTTTCCCAGCATTCCAGGTGTGCTGCTGCCTGAATTCAACTGGCATAACTGAAAATGCACAGTAACAGGAAACCCAACAGCATTATCTGTTTACAGGCGGCTTGCAGTCCCAGGAGATGCCATTTTCTTTTTATAATCGACCACAGCAGGAGTTAAAAAAATATAAGTGAATTTTTATGTGCAGCAATCTTCAGTATTATGCATACAGATGGGGCAAGTGAGTTTTGGGGAGTTTTCATTTACAACTGTGCCAGGCTGGTTTAAGCAAATCCAAAAACAAAAGTATATACACCTAACCTCTCCAGTGGCACATTATGCTCAGTTTGCATTCTACAAGGGAAAATTGTTTTTAAAAAGTTAATGGATGCCATTGGGACACAAGAAGCACTACAGGGTCTCTTACCCTTTCTAACTTTGGAGAAGAGTGTGCATCTTACGTCAGCGGTCTTGTAAAACCTAAAAGGCACATATGGCTGTTTCATGTAACAGGATCTAAATATTGGCACTATATCTTTAAAGACTGCTTTTCACAGTGTAATAACGCAGGAAGTATACATGTAAAATGAAAAATATTAAACTTACCTGATCATATTTGCACCAGTCACAGCTTAATATTTCTGCCTGGTGTGCAGGGATGACTAACTTAGTCACAGGCACTTTGACATCCCATATCCGTAGAGTCTGATCTCCTGAAACAGAATCAAATTTAACAAAAAAGTGAATACTCTCTGGCACTAAACATGCGAAATACAATAAATCTGAGATATTTTCCTGGCCCTTTTTTATTAGAAAGAATATTTGGTCATCAAATTAACTGTGATCCTTAATTACCCCAAATAGTTAAAGTGATACTGCAGGCAAAGATAATTGCGTTGGGCTATATTTGGCACTGTCCTAAACCATTTTCCTTTTTTAAATTGAAGCAGAAATGGCTGAGATACGGGGGTTTACAGGTTCACCCCATGATTTCTCTTATGAAAAAAGTGGGCATGGCATTTGGATCTGTGATGCTGCATAATAATCAGCATAATGTGTGGGTTCTGTAAGATTCCCAGAACTTGCATAAGACCCCCTGGCTGTGCTTCTCCCATCTGCCAACACTGAAGCCTAAAGCAGCCCTCACAGACACTCCCAAAAGTGCATGCGCAATCTTGTGAAAGCCCATGTGCGCACTCCCAAATCATGTGTGCACTCCCTGCTTCGGCTGGGGGAGAGAGGAGGTGGTGATGGAGCAGCATGCGTCGTGATGCTCTCCCCCCGGGGGAGAGTGGAGAAGGCGGAATGGCAGACATTGCTCATGATCCTTCTCCTACCACTGCGTGTGTGAGGGAGGGGGACAAGAAACATGCCTCCAGCGGCCGCCCAGAGGATGGGGTGAGGTAGCAGGATGGAGGCTGCCAACGCTCTGCTCTGACAGCAATGTCTGAGAGAAATTGTTATCATGCAAAAGAGTCTGGATCTCACTGATCTGGCACTACATGGCTCAGGGTCAGGGGAGGGGGGTAGTATGGGGGGAGAGGAAAAGCAGGAAAATGAGGCAGCTAGCTGGATAACAGTTAGAAGGCGGGGTAGGGGTAAAAGTTATAGGGAGGCTAGCCCTGAACAGGCACCTCCAAACAAGTTTGCCCGGTTGGCAGATGAGGAGGATGTTAGCTCAGGAATGGCAGAGCTGCAGCAAGACACATCTGTCGGCTCCAGTAAGGAAGGGAAGGGAAATGGGAGAACAGGGCAGGCAAGACAGGTGCTGGTAGTGGGTGACTCTATTATTAGGGGAACAGACAGGGCAATCTGTCACAAAGACCGGGATTGCCGAACAGTGTGTTGCCTTCCTGGGGCAAGAGTACGGCATGTAGCGGAGCGGGCTGACAGATTGTTGGGAGGGGCTGGCGTGAACCCAGCGGTCATGGTGCATATTGGCACTAATGACATAGGAAGAAGTAGGTGGAAGGTCCTAAAAAATGATTTCAGGGACTTAGGCCGTAAGCTTAAGGCAAGGACCTCAACTGTAGTATTCTCAGAAATACTACCAGTACCAAGAGCCACACCAGAGAGGCAGCGGGAGATTAGAGATGTAAACAGGTGGCTCAAAAATTGGAGTAAAAAGGAGGGGTTTGGGTTCTTAGAGAACTGGGCCGACTTCACAGTGGGCTACAGGTTCTTTGGCAGGGATGGGTTGCACCTCAATGGGGAGGGTGCATCTGTTCTGGGGGAGAGGATGGCTAAAAGGTTAGAGGAGTGTTTAAACTGAGCATTGGGGGGGAGGGTAAAAGCTATTACAAAGGGGAAGTTAGGAAAGAAAGTGACAGTGGGTGTAGACATGAAACTGGGGGTGGAGAGTGGGGAGGGGTTAGCACATCTAGCAGGAATAAGGGCAATATACAAAATTATCAAAATTCTCATAAGCATTTGAAATGCATGCTTACAAATGCTAGAAGTTTGACTAATAAAATGGATGAACTAGAACTGATAATAACAGAAGAACAATATGATATTGTGGGGGTAACAGAGACCTGGCTGGATGAAAGCTATGACTGGGCAGTAAATTTACAGGGATACTGTGTGTTTAGGAGGGACCGTAACAAACGCAAAGGGGGTGGAGTCTGCTTAATTGTAAAATCCTCTCTACAGCCTGCTCTGCGGGAGGATATATGTGAGGGGAATGACCATGTGGAGTCGGTATGGGTAGAAATACATGGAGGGAGAAACAAAAATAAAATACTGATGGGGGTTTGCTATAAACCTCCAGATATATCCGAATCCATAGAAAATATGATGCTAAGGCAAATGGATATAGCCGCTAAAATAAATGAGGTAGTGATTATGGGGGACTTTAACTACCCAGATATAGACTGGGACGCTGAAACATGTGTTTCGCAGAAAAGTAATAGTTTTTTATCTAAAACAAAAGATGGCTACCTTTCCCAACAGGTACAAGCTCCAACAAGGGGGAAAGCCATATTGGACCTAATACTAACCAATGTACCAGACAAAGTAATAAAGGTACAGGTTGGGGGACACCTTGGAAGCAGTGATCATAATATCATTAATTTCCAATTAGCAGTCACTAGGGTGCCTTATCAAGGAGTCACAAAAACGCGGGACTTCAAAAAGGCAAAGTTTGACCAACTTAGAGATGCCCTACACTGCATTGACTGGGAAAATGTCCTTAAGAACAAAAGCATGGACGCTAAATGGGATACTTTCAAAGGAATACTTAATTTTCAGTGTGACAGATATATACCTTACAGGAATAAAACTATTAGACACACATGTAAACCGATGTGGCTAAATAAAAAGGTTAAGGGGGCAATAAACAACAAAAAAAAGGCATTGAAACGTTTAAAGCAGGAAGGGACAGCGGAAGCGTTAAAAAACTATAAAGAAGAAAATAAACAATGTAAACAACAGATAAGGGCAGCTAAGCTGGAGACAGAAAGACTGGTCGCGAAAGAGAGTAAAACTAACCCTAAATTATTCTTTAGCTACATAAACCGTAAAAGGTACAAACCTGAGGGTGTGGGCCCCCTGAAAAGCAAGGATGGGACCCCTATAGAGGGAAATGAGGAGAAAGCTAATTTGCTTAACAACTTCTTTGCTTCTATATTCACAAAAGAATTTGACATGCCCAGTGAAATGCAGGGGAATAACCGAAACCCTCCATTAAATGTCACTGGTCTAACCAAGGAAGAAGTCCGGCACCGTCTCAAGCAGCTGAAAATCGATAAATCACCGGGACCAGATGACATACATCCTCGTGTTTTAAGGGAGTTATGTACAGTAATAGACAAGCCGTTATTTCTAATATTTGTGGATTCCATAACTACAGGGTTTGTTCCGATGGATTGGCGCTTGGCAAATGTGGTGCCAATATTCAAAAAGGGATCTAGGGGGGAACCTGGGAACTACAGACCGGTAAGCTTAACATCTGTGGTGGGCAAGCTGTTTGAAGGTTTCTTAAGGGATACTATCCTGGAGCACCTTGGGGAAAATGACCTTATTACTCCATATCAGCATGGATTTATGAGGAATCGCTCCTGCCAGACAAACCTGATCGGCTTTTATGAGGAGGTAAGTTCAAGATTGGATCAGGGGGAGTCATTGGATATCATATATCTTGACTTTTCTAAAGCATTTGATACTGTGCCACATAAAAGGCTGGTACAAAAGATGAGAATGCTTGGACTGGGGGAAAACGTGTGCAGATGGGTGGGAAATTGGCTTAGTGATCGGAAGCAGAGGGTGGTTATCAATGGTACACACTCAGATTGGGTCACTGTTACCAGTGGAGTACCACAAGGGTCAGTTCTGGGACCAATTCTCTTCAATATATATAAATGACATTGGGTATGGATTAAACAGTAAAGTCTCAATCTTTGCAGATGATACTAAGCTGAGTAAAGTAATTAAAACAAAGGAGGACAACAGGCAACTACAAACAGATTTAGATAAATTGGTAGCATTGGCAGTTAAATGGCAAATGAAGTTTAACACAGATAAATGTAAGGTTATGCACATGGGAAGGAGAAATCTGTGTCATGATTACACACTAAATAAAGAAACACTTGGTAAAACAACAATGGAAAAGGACCTAGGGGTTTTAGTTGACAATAAGCTCAACTGTAGTAATCAATGCCAGGCAGCTGCTGCCAAGGCAAATAGGATCATGGGGTGCATCAGGAGGGGCATAGGTGCTCATGACCAGAACATCATTTTACCCCTGTACAAGTCACTGGTCAGACCCCATATGGAATACTGTGTACAGTTCTGGGCACCTGTGCTTAAAAAGGACATATCAGAACTGGAGCGCGTTCAAAGAAGGGCAACAAAGTTAATAAAAGGAGTGCGGGGGCTAGAGTACCCGGAAAGATTGTCCAAGTTAGGTTTATTTAGTCTAGAAAAAAGACGATTGAGGGGTGATCTAATAACTATGTATAAATATATTCGGGGTCAATACAAGGATCTGTCCCACAATCTATTTATACCCCGGAGTGTAACCATAACCCGGGGGCATCCACTAAGGTTAGAGGAAAGGTGCTTTCTCCACCGACATAGGAGGGGATTCTTCTCTGTAAGAGCAGTGAGACTATGGAACTCGCTGCCAGAGGAGGTAGTAATGAGGGATACATTAAAAATGTTCAAAAGTGGCCTTGATGCCTTCCTGGCATGTAATAACATTTCCGGCTATGGCTACTAGACCACTGGAAGGAGTTAAACAGGCTGAACTGGATGGACTAAAGTCTTTATTCAGCCTTACATACTATGTTACTATGTTACTATGTTACTAATGTGAAAGATGTGGAGGGAGGCAGCGACAGCTGGGAGACAAATCTGGAGGACGAAGCAGAGGTAGGGACCAGCAATCCTGCTGATCGGGGGTCGGGATGGAAAAAAGAAATATCATTGGCTGAACCTGTAAGCCTCATTAACTTGGCCATTTCTGCTTCAAATTATAAACGGAAAACCGTTTAGGACAGTGTCAAATGAAGCGTGACACAATGGTGCAACAATTTCCTTTGCCTGCAGTATCACTTTAAACTTTCAAAAAAGTTCAAAAGACATTGTAAATTTAAAAAAAATCCCAAAAACTCATTGTCTGAAGGGGGTTGTTTGCTCTCAAGTAAGAGAGCCTTAGAGCATAGACTCTTTCTTTAGTAAATAGGTTCTTTCGCTTCTTTTTAATCCAGGATTTGGACAATACCGCGCTTTTTTACATTCCCCTGGGGCCTCTCTGTTTGGGATGCTCCGCTGTGTGAAACCTCCTAGATCAGCCATACAAACTCACCTTTCCCCAGTCCAATGTCGCTTGCATGGGCTCTGTTCCAATTAGAGCCATTTGCTGTGCCTATATCATTTGGCAAATGACTCTGATTGTTTACAATGGTGAACGAGAGAGTGATGACATCCTATTCCTTCTTAGGTATGAGAGAGGTTGTTAAGCGTTTCAGTTTTCTCTCTTTTAAAGTGCAGACATAGCAGGACAGAATAGGGATACTATACATAGAAAAAAGCAATCCACCCATTTTCTTTAAAAAAAACTTAATGTTCTTACAAAAGAACGGATTTATTCAAAAAGTTACATTTAAGTCACATTTTCATTTAAACATTAAATAGGAAGTGTTATGTCATAAGATGATGTATATTTGACTTAAGATAAAACGATGTCATAGGTGTCTCAGAAAAGCTCTAATTATCATATCTGCCAAAAAAGCATATAGGCAGTCTCTGAATGTCCTATAATGAGAAAATTAAACAATAATGGTAGACTCTTGTAAATGACTGAGAATACAGTATAGTGTCAACAACGATACTCATGCATATTTATCCGTCCTTAAACTTGATTGTTCTATTATTTCCACAGTGAAAATAATGTCTTACTAATCATAACTTGTTTTCGCTGTTATTTTTGCATACTTTCATTGCAGCTGTTCAAACACGCTCCTAAACAAAATGATTCTGAATTGCTCAAAGTGCTTCATAAAGAGTAGGAAAAAAAATGGGGGAAAAGAGCGACAATCAGGAAGATAAAAAAATGTGGGCCTTGTTTTAGAAGGTAAGCCACATTCTTTATGATACCCAGTGTGCCATATTCAGTCTATAATAAATATTTGCAGCTATTCAAAACCATGTCATACTATTCGGCATATAAATGAATCACAAAATGAAGGTTGTCAGAATATAACAAACAACTTTATGTGTAAACTAATCACACCGTACTTCAGCCATTTGAACAGGCAGGGCTAAAGGAAATAAGCAAAGGACAGCATTTGTATCAAAGCTGTAGAAAGGAGCAGGTGTCCTTTCTGCAAAAAAAATGGACAGAGCGACAATTAAAAATAGATTTCAGATGTGTAGGCAATTTGGACCGAAGTTACAAAAAATGGTCTATTTGTCTCTGTAAAATGCATCGATATTGCATATAATATTAGTTTTAACAAATGTGGAAATAAAACCACTACTTGGCCTTGTGGATAGATTTATTATCAAAGACCATTTAAAAAAATATATTTAATATCAAAGATACTGTATACTTCCGGAGTCTTAAAATCAATTGCTTGAAGCCATAAATTAGTTTCCTGATTTTGCTTGTGTCAGGCCTTCAGCAGGTGCTTGACTGTGTAATAGCGGGCTCTGATGAGCAAAGCACTTCTTACACAACGTACTAACTTTTGCATCCCATAACCACCAGAAAAATTATTCTTAAAAGCTATCATAAGCATTTCTAATATAAGGTGCTGCCATGGAATTAAACTGGAATGAAGACTAAATGAAAAGAGGTGATCTCAAATGTTTTCTTGTCAACATTCTCAGTTGCTGTACTGTAGACAAGCCTTAATTAGAACTATACAAGTGTTTTATAAACTTTGGAAAACCATGGAGAAGGTTTTGACACAGTGCCCTGTTTCACTGCAGTCTGTGACACAAATGACAATTTTCCCTTACTTCAACTCTCAGTGACTAGCTATGCCACAAACTTGGAGGTTGACAGATAGCAATAAAACATAAATGTGCATGCAATCTTCTGTTACAGTTATAAAGGATGCACTCCCAGGAAAGCACTTTCAAGGTAATTCAATAAATCCAATTTTTCTCTTTAAGAAGCAAAAGGCATTCAGTGCAAAAGACAGGCCAAAGCATTACCAGAGATCTTACAAGGGTAGGGCATAGGAGGCCTACCTCCCCCCTTCTCCAATCAGAGAGAGCAGTAGTCCTACCAACGCAACCTACACTGTTGGGACCATCCCAAAAGTTTTCATAGAAAACTGGGACCTTCTGTGTCATTTTGTGATTTTATGTCTTTCACGACATTATCGAGAGGGGGAACACTGCTCCCAGTCAACAAGTAAAGAACATAAGTAAATGCTGTGTGACAAATACAGTGGTGCTTAAAAGTTTGCGAACCCCAAGGATTTTCTATATTCTGCATCAAAATAGGGAAAATTGTCGGATATCAAAGCTCTGTGCATAGCAAAAATATGTGGACTTTGTTCAATAAATGGTATGCCCCCCCTTGTGCAGAAATGACTGCAACTAATCAATTTTTTGCCAATTGTTGATTAGTCATGTACATTGGCTTAGAGCACCGGTGGCAAACTCCCTCTTGAAAGGCAAGCAACAGGCTAGGACTTGCGTATCTCCACACAGGCACCCAGGTGGAGTAATTATTACTCATACAGTTATAGTTCAAGATATAGCTACAGTATGTGGAAATCCACAAAACCTGGCCTGTTGCTGCCCCTTCAGTAGGGAGTTTGACACCACTGGCTTACAGGAATTTTTGCCCTTTCCTCAGTTAAACAATTGCTTTAACTCTGATCAATTGGTGGGTTTTCTCCAATTAACTACTTGCTAACATCCATCAAGTTCAGAACTGTAAAATGGTAAATCTAAAACTTTAACCAAAACCAAGAGGCGTGATGCACTAGAGAAACATGGTAAAATAAAATAAGCAGGTCAGTAGGCCAAATGGCAATCCAAAGGTTTTGTCCACCAACACTTGGTGAGGCTTGGTGGGGTTGATAAGGTATAACACTCCAGATGATTCACAGGACAAATGGCTGGAGGTAAAACCTGGAAAGCAGTAGTGCCAATGTGGTCAGGTGAGGGTGGAAACATGATTTGGCACTGGGCATGGACAGTTGATGTCAAGGCACTAGATTGGCAACAGCTTGGAAATGGATGTGGTCAGACTTGACACAGATAAGTAACAGGGATCGGCATTGGACTTGGCACTGGGTCAGTAACAAAGTTTGGAACAGAGTGTCAAGGTCAGTGTTGCCAGAGTAGGTGCGTGGACAACCCATGCTTTCTGCATGCAACACTTCCCCAGGATTGTTTCTTGCCCAGTGCAAAGAAAGCCATCGCACAGGATGCCATGGTCCATGGGGCACCAGAGAGCCTCCCCTCGCTCAAACAGTGTGTGGGGCTGTGATGTACATTGTGCGGTGGCCGCTTATATGCATGCCAGGGTTTGGTCAGCAGCATACTCTCACTTCAGAAACAAGAAACCAGCAGTCCACAGCACTATGTGGTATTGAGCCTGTGGGTTGGGAGGTATGTAGTTTTTTTCCTTTGCCTTTACTGTCCTTGAGAGTCCAGCTATTCAGATAAGCTGTGGGCGGGCCTCATCAGTGGAAAAACCTGGGGACATTAAAAAAGACAGTTTCGTACAGACATACTGGACAAAGAGTACTTAACCCAATGTCTCTTATGGTGACTATGCTACTAACCCACTTACCAAGGAATAAGAAGAAGACAAGCAAAATCCATATAGCCGTGGTGTTATAATAGACAAAACCATGTTCCAGCTGTACAATAGCCGATAATAAAAACGTTTTCATTACAATGTAAAATTCCTATTAACTAAGAGTTTAACATTTGTAATTTCACTTTTATTGCAAACAATGGTAATCCACACCATCATTTCAAAGCTTTTTCTGGTGATTAAAACAAGTGACACATCCATCCAGATTGCAAGCTTTCAGTTCATTGCCTTCAATTCTTTACGTTATTTTAACTGAACCAAGAACTTTGCTTCAGGCTCACCACTAAAAACATTAAAGTTCACAAGCTATTCACAGTATCGTACTTAAAAAAAGGGTGCCCTCGAGTCCATTGGTAGAAAACTCAGAAAATCTGTATTGTTGGTAAAAATGTAGCTAGATGGGGGTGGATGTTTTAAATTACCATTTGTTAAAAAATGTGTATGCATGTAATTAGGGCTACTGAAAATAGGTTTGCTAGAAATGTAGGCAAAGCACCCCCCCCCCCAATAAAGCTTTTATTTATATCAACTTAACCAGTAGTCCTATTTAAAGTGGACTGAAACTGACTCCCGATCGGCCGATCCGTCTGCCCCCCCCCCCCCCAGAATCAGGATGCCCCGCTGTGTGAAACCCCCCAGGACACCCGCTACACTTACCCGACTTTCCATTCCAACGATGCATGCGTGGGCCGCAGTCACATCCCCACTATCCCTCTAGCAGGGCGCATGCCTGCGCCGGCCATTTGTGAATGGCCGATGCAGGCACACTCCCTGTTAAAGGGAAGGGTGTGATGCGGCCGCCAGCACGCTCAGAGCCACAGTGCTAAGACTTTGCTAAGACGTTGCTCAGACGTGCATAGCTCAGCAGCTCCGAGCGCGCTGATTGGACGAGCGGTGGTGCATGCGCTGTAGGACCGCCGTGAGGTGAGTTGATGTGGGAGATCTGGGGGGTTTCACATAGTGGGGCACCTCCGATCGGGGTGCCCCGGGGGGGGGGGGGGGGGGAGGACCAAAACCCAGGATAGTGAAAATCCT
Organism: Gastrophryne carolinensis; assembly: GCA_027917425.1. NCBI lineage: Eukaryota > Metazoa > Chordata > Amphibia > Anura > Microhylidae > Gastrophryne > Gastrophryne carolinensis. The sequence goes on along the minus strand of CM051237.1, from coordinate 296,166,680 downwards.
GGGTTTTGGTCCACTTTAAATCCTACAAGCATGATTGGGACCACGGTTTAGAAACAATGCTAAAATTGATTGGCAAGTCAAAAGTTAAAAAATAAATCTCAGTAGCTTACCTTACACAGAGTCCCTCCAGCGCTCTCCTTCCTGCTATGTTGGTCTACTCGCCCCCCAGATGTCTCGATTGGCTGCCTCCCTGCAGCGCTGAAACTCCACCCTCCTCCCTGGTCGCAATATGTGCTGGCAGGCGGGAGAGGCTTTTAGCCTACAACATCTCTCACCTCCTTTTTCTGGTCACATTAAGTGCTGGCAGTAATAACTAGAGCCACAACAATGCACTTCTTTTTTTTTTACTATGAGTGTGCTTACATCACATCGCTGTTGCCACACCCACTGTTTCGCCTAATTTTTTCTCTGCATCTCCAAAGGTCTAATACTTTTACAAATAACTTTGGAACTACAGGGTTTTTAATAATGGATTGAAGTTTGTGACAGTGTAACATGCAGGCCGAGACAATGAGAGAACATTTGCTTTTTGTAGTGATCTCCTAACCAGGAATGCAGTTAAAGTGGACCTCCAGTCGAAAACAAAGTTATTAAATTGCTCCCATGCCGATGTTGTGAAATATACTTGCAGATGTTGTACTCCTGGATTACATGGGAGTGGCCATGAATGGGATGGGGGGGAATGGGATGAGCAGCCGCAAAGCATTTGAACAGCTGAAACAATTTTTCTAGGTGCTACTTGCTTTGAGAAGAGCAATGGTGAGTCATTACAACTGATATTTCTTTATTTACAACTTTCTACTCCTGGCTAGAGATAAGGAATGACTGCACAGCGATGTAAACAAAAAAGTAAAAAGATAAAAGACAAAAAGGATCCTGCACGTCCTTGCACTACTGAGAAAGTACAGCACTTTCTGGTGCTAAGTGGCCTTTAAAATGAGGCCTATGGCACTGGGAAGATGCCTGCAGATCTTCTTCCAGAAGTGATGCCTGCCTCATGATTCCTGTGTGAAACGTTCCTGGGTCGACTTTGCCTCCGCTGGCTACCCATTCTGACTGTCTAGCTTTGGACATTGACCCAACTCTGGCTCTGACCCTCTGGCTTTGGAAAACTACCCGCTCTGGTTCTGTGATCTTCGGCTTGGAAATACAAACCACTTGGCTCTGTTCCTGCATGCACCAAAGCTCTGAACTTCTGGCTGCGTTCCTGTACACTGAACTCCTGGCTGTGTTCCTGCATGCACTCCATACCGGATTGTGGGCTCACTACTTGGCAGCGACAGTTGTGAGACCCAGGTCTGTCTGCATAGCAGTCCATTTTCCCTTGCAAGGAGCTCTGTGAAAAAAACAGACTTGCTTGAAGACTCCCCACTCTGAAGCTGCCTTGTGGTGCAGCACTGCAAACACTTTCTGCTAACTTTTCCCTCCCGGCTCAGCCAACATTAACCGCTTTCTGTCTTCCAGCTCCGGAGTTCCAGTTCAGCTCATCAGAATCTGCATCATATCATTACATGAACACTCTGGCCTTCCACCTTCCCTTCTGCTGTGTTACCCCTGTAACCACTATCAGGCAGAAGCCACAGGTGATACTTTTAGCAGTAGTCTGTGTCTAAATCGGCTGAGCCACAACAAGGTACGTGGCATTCTGCTCTCCTCGCCTCTACCCATCTCACCTCTGCCTCCCGCTACCCAGCTCTGCTCACCTCTATCTGTCTCGCTTAGCCCACTTCTTCCTACCTCAACTCTGTCCACATCTATATATACATAAAATCCTAATGTTTAAAGGTTGCAGCTTTCCTGTACTAAATTATTGTGCTTTATCTAGTTTTTTTATCAGATTTATTGCTGCCCCTTGAAGTAGAACAACAAGACAATGTGGTCCTTAAAAAAAAGTTTTTGCACCCTTGACAGGGACAATGTTAGACAGGACTTGAGAGGGTGGAGACTGACACTATGCCAGATATAAATCACATGTACAGATACAAAGAGACAATCAGAAATGTCTTGCATATAAAAACCCACTATGCAGTACTTATTCCTGTCTGATTAGCTAGGGATGATCTAAAAAAACAATTCTGTGAAATACTCACCTGTAGAATTGGTATTATACGTATACAGTACGTCCTGCTCCAGATATAATACTTACACTTGGGTTATCCTCCGCCAGAGGGCGCTGTGCACTGCAGAAATGCAAAAGACAGGCTCCTCCCAACATTGAAAAGCAGTGAACTAGAAGCCGGGAGAATATAACCACCAAAAAACAACTTGTAATGATAACAATCACCATACAGGGGATCCAAAATAATGCAAAAAACAGGGTGGGGTGGAGCAGGACGTACTGTATACGTATAATACCAATTCTACAGGTGAGTATTTCACAGAATTGTATTATTCTAAGTATACAGTACGTCCTGCTCCAGATATAATACTTACACTTGAGACATCCAATAGCAGTGTCCATAAAGTAGGGTGGGATCCCCAACAAAAAAGGCACAGCAGACAGCAAAAGCACTGTCACCTGCAAACCTTGCTACCAAGAGCGACATGAGCAAAGGCTCTAATGTCAACATCATAAAAACCCTTGAAAAGGTACAAACAAAAAAACAAGTAGCGGTCTAGCAAACTTGTTCAACAAAAGCCTGGTGCTGAAAGTCCAAAAGGCACCAAAAGCACGAGTAGAATAAGAAGAGAAGCGAGAAAGAAGATTCTTCCCCTCAGTGGAAAAGGCCTGAGTAACAGCCTGAAAAGTCCAAACGCCAACAGTAGCCTTGGCAGAAGCCGAAAACCTTTCCTAGGACCAGAAGGAACCATCCCATCCAAGTAATGACCAGGCCCAAAGCCGCCTAACCCCCCGAGAACAGACGAGATCGGGCACATACAGGCTGGAGTTGGCCGTAGACCCAAGGAGCATCAGTTCTCCTAAAGGGCACAGTGACTACCAAGGAACACTTCCAACACCTGTTCAAGGAATGCAGAACCCTTTCCTCAGCGTTGCTAGGAATAAGGCACAGAAGGAAGAACAATATCTTGAATCAATGAACATAAGACACCATCTTAGGCAGAACACCACCTTATTCTGGTGAATCTCAAAGAACGGGGGCTAGATAGACAGAGCCGCCCGCTCAGACACACGTCTGACTGAAATAACAGCCACCAGAAGGACAACTTTGAGGGTAAGAACAGCCAGACAGCATCCTGAAAAGGTCCAAAGGGAACACCCCGCAAGGTAGACAGAATCAAATTCAAAAGACTTCTACAGGAAGGCGGACAGGGCAGAACCTGACCCTTCAGAGTACTGAGTTGGAGAATTCCAACTCCAACCCATGCTGTAATAACTCTAGAACCCTGGGAACAGAGAACGCCCGACAGGGAAGAGACCTAGACTCACACCAATCAATATGGGTACGCCATACCCTATAATAGATGGAAGCAGAAGAAGAAGAAGCTTGCTCCTAGTCTTCCCATAGTCTCAATCACTGAGACAGATAGCCTGTTTCCATCAAGATGGATGTTTCAGCAGTCAGGCCGTCTAGGCCAGAGTCTGTAGATCGGGGTGACGTAAAGGGGCCCTGAGTGAGCAGAGCTGGCACTCCTGGCAGAACGTACATATCTACTGTCCTCAGTACCACGTCTGCGAACCACACTCCACTAGGCCACCAGAATCACTGGTCCCCCCATCCAGAGCAATTTTGCGCAGAACCCTGCCTAGCAGGGGGAATGGAGAAAAGACATACAGAACAGAATGTCCTGCCATAACATTACTAAATCATCATGACCACGGCCAGAGAATCCTGGGACAGGGAAACAAGGGCCGAGAGCTTGTGATAGTGACGGGGCACACACAGATCCACACTGGTTGGACCTCATAGTGACACAAGGATTAGCACATCCTGTCGCAGAGGGACCTCCACTGGAGCGTATACCACTGATATGCAGGGAACATTGTCCCCACCCAGATCAGGATCAGAGACACTTCCCGGAGGACCCTCCTGCTCCGGGTCCCTCCCTGAATATTTAATGTAGGCCAAGGCCGTCAGATAGGCCTAGCTCCCCCGAACAGGCAGGCCCTGAAGAGGAGTAGGCAAGCGAGTTAGAACTAACTTGAACGCTCATAGATTCAAACATTGATAGGTGTAAGGCCTCCTAAGGGCCCCACCTCCCCTGGAACCATAGGGACTTCCAGAAGAAGACCCCCCTCAACCTGATAGATTGGCATCCATGGTGACTGTCTCCCAGGAAAGGGCAAGAAGGGACTGTCCCCACACAGGTTCCTTGAGTTCATCCACTACAAGAGGGACCTCCTCACCAGGGAGGAAGGCACACATGCCCTGCTCCAGGGATGCTGGGTCCTTGTCCTGTAGGACAAATAGGAGAAGTTGCAGAAGGCCCCAGGGGGGACTGAGCATAAGGGACCTCTTCGGAGTACGCCATCAACGGGCCCACCAGCTGCATCCCCTGCCTGGTGGAGGGACGGGGACAGCTATGAGGGACTGAGCCCATACAACCAGATTGTCCACTTTATTGCTTAGGAAGGAAGATCCTTGCTTGAACTGCATAAAATTCATTCAAAGGAATGGAGTTACCAATGAAGGGGACAATAAGGACTTGGGGTGTTTGATCCAAATGACTCCCAAATGGACACCCTCCAGCTGGGTATCCAACGTAGCCAGACGTAGAGACTGGGAAGTGATGAGGACGTCCAGGAAGGTCATCAATCGGACGCCCCTTGGTCTCATCAGAGACCACACCCCCGTCAGCACCTTGGTGAGCACTCTGGGAGCTGAAGAGAGGCCAGATAACAAGGCCACAATTATCAGTGTTGGTCAACCAACGCGAATCTGAAGAACCACGGAGTCCAGAAGACACAGGGAAGTAAAAATAAGCAGCATTGAGCTCCACAGACGGCAAGAAGCCCCTGACGCGCAAGGATCTGATGGCCGAGCGCAGCGTTTCCAATGCAGAAACCGCCTGTAATTGACGAATTGCTGAAAATCTATCCAGATTGGGCCAGACTGACCCATCCTTTTGGGGAACTGTGGAAAGGTTGGTGTAGCGGCTCCTGCCTCTGCCTATTAAGGGCAATCTGCAAGAGACCCCGCAGGCCATGGCCTGCACCAGCACCTGAACAGAGGCAGGGACCAGGAGCACCCGGGACCCAATAATCTTGGGGGGGGGGGGGGCGCACAGCAAACTATCTAGAAGCCAGAGGGCACTGCCTCCTAAATCCACCAGTCTGAGGCGTGATACCTCCTGGCATGAGCAAGGTGCCGCAGGCGTCCCTTCGCCCAGACGGGCGAGGGCGCCCCATCATGCTTGAGGGGATTTTGTTGGAAGATTTAGGCTTAGCCCCGCCAGAGGGGCCAGGGCGTTGTCTGCCGCTCCTGGGGCAGGAGTCTGCACGAGCCCCCAGGAAGGACACCCCTGGTTCTTGTTTTACACTATGGTAGGGAGGGGGAGGGGTTACCCGATACGGCCGCCTACGTTGGAGTGATTTGCCCTTTTTTACCAAACAGGTCCAGACGGGCCCCAAACAGGCACTGCCCTCTAAAGGGAAGCCCAGTAAGAGTCTTCTTAGCAGTATCGTCAGCACCCCACTGTCGCAGCCAAACCAAGCGACGTATAGCCACAACAAGGGCAGAAGTCCTTGCACACATTCTAATGGTGTCATCCAGTGCTAATAGGATAAATTTTACAAATACATCACAACTGGAGAGCGCATTAAGCACATCCCAGGGGAGATCCTCAGGGTGATGATCAAGCATCTTTGTGATGATGGTTCTAGCGGCCACTGCAGTAATGACCGCGGCACAGACCGGGCGCAGCGCCGTCCTTGCACAAGAAAAGGCGTGGGAGGCCACAGATCAATGCGCCGGTCCTCAGCATCCCGAAGGGTACTATAAGCAGGGGCTGTAATAAAGGGGGGGGGTTAGGAACCCCTACGATCGGCACATCCACCACGGGGGGTGATGACTAACAATTTACCACCTCAGGGGGTATTACCTATCCCAGTTCCCTGGGTCCCTTGGAATTTACTGGGGAATTCCCATTCCTTGAGTGCAAGAGCATGGAAACGAGCCTGCTCTAGAAATTCCAAGCGTGCTGTCGCTGTATGGAAACGCTCCCCTCTCGGCTAGGAGGCCTCACCAGGGAGAGAGATAGACAGGACTTTAAAGACCTTAATCAACAAATCTCACACTGGCCCCAGTATTCAGGGCCAGAATCGTCATGACTCCTCGGCCTCTCATCAGATGAGCCTGAGTCAGAGACCAGCTCTCCTTCATCAGAAGTGGTATAGGCACGTGGAGTAGTGAACTCCTCAGTTCCCATAGGACAAACAGAATCAGGAGGCGTCAAGGGCCGCTTCTTACCAGGGCCCCTGCGCCCTGACAACCTCGCAATAATCTTATCAGCCGTAGGCAGTCTGGAAGACACAGCAGGCTGCAAATCCCCACTTGTATGCGACTCAGCAGGAGTGAGATTTAAGCATGGGGAAATAGGTGTATTAAAACGAGGTGCAGCCACTGGCAAGCCTGATTGCAGGGCCAGTGCTTGATCGGCACATGGTGCGCAGACCCGTGCCCTGTCAGCATCAGCAAGGGGTTGTCCACACGCTATACACAGCCGGTCTTGTCCCAGAGGGACCCTGGACACATAATTCTGAAATGCCTCCATATGGTGATTATTTAGACACAATATGCCAGCAGGGATTTACGCAATAGGCAACCCTGGATGCCCCAAAGACCTGCTAGGAAGGTGGGAGAATTTTACAAGGCCCGCTATAATTTAACCCGGGCCGCGGAAGCCACTGGATTCAACCGTCTGAAAGACATAATGGGAATAAAGGGTGTCAGAGCCATGCGCAGTAATAAAGAATCATGAAAATCGCCCGCGAGGGCACTTACGGACCAAGGGAGGAGGAGGGCCATTACCGCGCGTGCGACTAGCATCAAAATAGTCAATATTGTCAAGAGAAGCAAAGTGTATGACACACATAGAATAGATGATTTTGCCAATGGAGACGCCGCAGCGTCTGGGGCGCCGCCGCCGCCGCCGCCCGGCGCAGCACATCCAATAAAGGAAAGAGACGAGTGCGGCGGTGGCAGACACACAATAAAAAAGCAAACAGCGCAGCTCTGACACCAAGTTACAAGTCAAGGACAATACTAAGGCCATAATCGTGTAATCACAGTATACTTGAGACCGCCACACCCCCCCCCTTTCTTTCCCCCCTAGTTACGGGGGGGGGGGACGAGGGAGTATGGCGACCCTTTGGATAGGGCCCACCGCTACACGGGGCAATAATGCGGGAGGGGCATCCACTAGAGGCTCACCATCAGCCTAAACCGCCTACCCTTTGGTGGGGGACTGTGGTGGAGAATGGCTCCATAAGCACGCATGGTGCTGCCTACCTTCACCCGACCAGCGCAGCCCAGGCTGGGAGGCACATCACAAGAGGACGGGTGGGAATAGTCCAACAGGGCCGCAGGCTGTAATAGCCCCGCTCACCTGCGAGAGAGTGATACATCATGTCTTCGCAGTCAGCACTGCAGAGAAATCTGGGGATTTGTGGGAGGTCCCCGGGTATATGAAGGGCTGGGAGGAGCCTGCTTTTTGCATGTCTGCAGTGCACAGCGCCCTCTGGCAGAGGATAACCCAAGTGTAAGTATTATATCTGGAGCAGGACGTACTGTATACTTAGAATATATATCTATTTGTTCACTTTTGTTACCAGAAAAAACACAACATCAGCTGTAAACCTGTTGTGGGTTAATAGGACCAGTTGGTTAACCACTGTAATTTATTTGTTTCAACCTAATAAAAGCCATTTTATATGGAACTGTATACAATTCTGTATGTAGGGATTTAGTGCGATTCTGAAACGCTATGCTTACAAAACAGTAAGAAGAAATTCTAAATGAACTACACAATGACTCACTGCATCCTTTTTACATATCAGGTCCCAGTTATGTCATTTCTTTAATCACATTTTCCAGATGACCGGACTTTCTTTGTTGGCCAGACATTGATCAGGTCCTCTGCTGCTCAAGCACATCCTCTGTGGCTCCTGACTTATCTTATCAGCCCTGAAATTACCTGTGACATCAGTCTATGAATGCCTTCAATAAAAGACTGACGCAATTAGCAGTTCATTCTCTTTAATTGTTTTAAGTAGGCCTACCAATAAAAAAACACAAGCTTAAAGGGAATCTCTATTGTGCACAAGCATACAATGGCCACCAATGTCCCTAAAAGAGTATTGGCTATCTACTATTAGATCAGTCATAGCGATTGATTCTTAGTCCAAAGGCATCCACTCCAACAGCTGGATGCACCCCTTTCCCTTTCTTGAGGACTAATATAGGACTGAAAAAGTACTATAATAAATAAACCATTCTCCCAAAGGTCTTGCACTACTTGACTGAGCTGGGATAGAGTGGGATATTGGAGATCACTTCACTGACCCAACCGTCCGACACCTGGTCTATCCGGATTTGTGCAGAAAAAGAGGCACCAGAAAATATTCTTAGAGGAAAAAGGGTGCTTTTCCTTCCATTACCTCCAGATCATACCCAAAATGCCCTCCACATCCCACGTATAGAAGGGAGATCATATTTTTGTCCAAGGGATCCAGTGAGATGAAGAGCCATAGCTCTAGCAGCCATTTTAACCACATCAAAATTGGACTTAGATGCTCAGCAATGTATCTTAAGTTTACAAAGGAGCACTTGACAAATATCTTGTTTCAAGGTTTGCTTGGAGAGCAGTACAGACATACTGCTCAGTTGGACAGCAGCACCTACAATGTTTTTTTACGCTAAAGGATGTTGGTCCAGGTCTGGCTGTATTCAGACAGGCTCAGGGGACATTCAGAATGCTGGACCCCCCGCCCCCCGAAATGCCCGCTAATCTTAACTTCTCCTCGATACTCGGCCGGGAATGCAGAGCACAAGTGACCACTGGCAGCCAATGGTAGGGCTGCATTCCCGGCCAAGGATCAAGGAAGCAGTGAGAATTCATTCCATGAATGAACGTGGGGTAACTTAACCTTTTGCCTGGAATGCCCTTTTAAGGCTGCAGAATCAATCAGAGATTACACAGTGTATTGTGGAACAGACATGCTCACACTGGACAATCTAAAAAACATTTTTTCCCACATATGAGGTCAACCAAATTAAATACCTTAAAAAAAAATAAAATGTTCTGCAATACAAAATTATTAAAAACAAATCAAAATACATATTTTTGGTGAAGAATGGTGACTGTAAGAGTAGCACATTTTATAACCAAAATTCATAAAAGAACTACATCAAAAAGTAAGCAAGCATGAGTGGGCTTAAATGCAAGGAAAGTGTAATGAATGATCAGCTACAATAAAAACAACTGACAAAAGCAGAACAGAAGAAGCGGTATTGCCCTGCCTCCAGATCCGGCGAGTACGTGCACAAAATTGTGTCTCCCTTGCAGCACTGTATAAGCAAGGAGCCTGCCTGAAAAAGGTGCAAATTTCCTGTATAAGGTCTCTCAGACAGAGCATGATGTGCATGCAGAACAAAAACATTCTCAAAATGTCCCAGAGAAAATTAATTTAAATCCTAAAAAATTAAAATAATATACATTAATTATTTTATAATGTTAAAGTAAAAAAATTAAACAATATATGTTGAATATGCAGTCCTTTATGGTCGGACAGACATTATAGAGTCAGATTGTGAGCTGTTCAATTTGACATATAATTATACTATAGATAACATAGAAATGGACTCAATTCCATGTACTCACTGACTACCCCAACAATCAGGAATTGCAAGAGTGGATTATGAACAATGTGGTGAAGGAACATCTGGGGGAAACAACATCGCTTTAGCACGAACTAGGCAGAAAGACACTGCTTAAAACTAGCAACCGCTGCTGGGGGAAAAAGATGGACCGGGGACCAATACTATTTTATTTGCAGAGTCCTCATTGCCCTATACAAACCTCATCTAAACTGATTGTTGAAATAGGTTTTGGTTCGACCCTGTGTAGAATGCTCCGCTGTGTGAAACACAACGTTCGCCTGGCTTTCTTACCTGTCCAACAACCATGTGGCAGGTGTGGCACTCCAATCAGGTTCTTCGGCCACGCATATTAATGTGCAGCTGAAAAAGCTAAATGGAATCCCAGCCACATGGCAGGCTTGTTGAACATGTAATAAAATCGGATGGAACTGAGGGCCCTGAAGTCTGAGATTTCAGGGACGGTTTGGTCTGCTTTAAAAATAAAGATGTCCAACAGCTGCAGCTGGCACATGAATAGTAGAAATATTTGCTTATAGTTTGCCCCTTAAGGGTCTTCTCTTACATTGGTTCCCTCCCTTAAGAAAGGCATTTCAGCATTCCCAGTTTTCCAGTCCAGGAAAACGGGTCCTTCTCCAGTCCAGCAAATCAAATGATAAGGCTCAATCCATTCCTGGTGAAAAGGATTGAACAAGCTGCACCCAAAAGCAGATGCTGTGCTCCAGAACTGCATGGAAGCATTCTTCTTGCTACACAACTGATAGCATGTGCATGAGGAGGGGGGGCTGTTCCAGCAGCAGCCCACATCAAGCAGAAAGATAAATGTCTTGGAAACGCAAACACATGGCCCAACACGTCTGCCAGGCTGCACTGCACTGCAGTAAGTGTGTATCTTCATGTACTGTATCTTAATTGTGTGGCGGACGCAGAGCATTCAGACAGTGAAAACAATGTATCTCGGTTGTGAGCAGAGAAATGATTAGTCATTACAGCTGATTGCTTACTACTTCTGACTAGAAAAAAAAAGGATGATGGCAGAGATTTAAGGCAATTTTGAGTATAGAAGTTTCAGAAGCAGAACTGTCAGATATATATCAAGGATGGCTGCTTCCATGCAGTTTAGGAGCACACCACCTGCACGTGGTTTAAGTCCCTGTCCAGACACACACACTGTCTCCCGCCTAAACCCCCATGGGAACAGGGTAAAAATAGCCACTTCACTTTAATGTCTACATCATCAGAGATGTAAGAGTACAGGGCTTTCCGTGCTCACACATGCTGAGAGCTCCAAGGAACATAATGGCTGGTAAACCACTTTCTGTTTGATCCTGGAGAAATAAGATTGAAAAGAGGGCAAGCTTTGAAGCCCTGATACAGCTTCTACCCTTCTCTGCTGGTAAATGAGGAGAGGCACATGGGATGGGCATCAGGTAAGCTGCTTGTTACCTTATTCTAGCCATTGGGTTTACAGTCCCTTTAAGTCCACTCAAACAGCTTGCATTACTTCTAAGGGGGGGGGGGGGCTGCGCTATAGGAAAGCAATTTACTAAGCTTTGATTTTTTGATTGGGGGTCCACTTTATGGGGCTCGATTTTAGGTAACAGTGTATCTTAGCCTGCTTTGCTTCTGCACCATTTCAGCACTTTGTTTCAAAATCACACGTTAAGCACTATTGTTGCTACAATAACAGCCCTTCAGCTGTGTTTTTTTTTTTTCACGTCAGATAATTTGTGCAATAGTATTTTTATAATTTATTAATGGGTATTATGGAGTTTAGAGTTTATTCTTGGGATAAGTTCTTTTAGAGTCATTGCACTTGTCACTTTGCATTTGGATTGATATATATGTTTTTATATATGGCTCTGGAGTACAGCTGTTTGTAGGTACCCCCGTCCAACATTGACATTATGCATTATACAATGTGAATAGATACGGGATGTATTTGATGGAGAGGAGCAGCATGTTTTTAAGTGTCTCTTGTGTTTGTTTCAATAAAAATGATCCATTTTTTTTACTTTATTTTGGTGCTTCCTTTGTGGAGGTTGGTGTGGCATAGTTCCACGGCCACTCCTTTTGTGTAATTTATGCTCTTATACAGGTGAGCACAATTGTTACTGATTTTGGGTAGTGCATTCCTTCTTTTTTCCTTGAACATTGCACATAAGACACAACCTAAGGCTCTATTCAACACCATTGAGTTTGGATTAAATCCAAACTCGCATCAAATTTTATGCAGAAAAATTGGGGCGAGGGAGAATCAAAGAACCATCTGAATATTTTCTGCATGTGCAAGTTTTTCATGTTGTAAATAACAGAATGGGAGCTGTGGCTATTTCCATTGAAAAAACCCATGCCACAAATGCCTGCATGTTATATTTTCATTGAAAGACATTATATATACACATTTTTTTTGTAGTAACCCAGGGCTCAGAGACCGATCATATGTGAAAGCATCCATAGATTACTATGGGCAGCCTTTCAAAGGCGACTGCGGGGGGCTCGCCCAAAAGCTGGTGTGAATACAGCCCAAGGATCATTTTTACTTCTGCTCAAAAGAAACCCCTAGTTCTAGGGGAAAAACATTTTGTATGTTCTACCAACAGGTTGATATCCACCGCAGATGAGACTTCCTTCGGCTCTCAAATCAGAGTCTGGAAGACTCCAGTGGTCAGCTCCGCCAGCCATCCTGCTAGTCAAAACAGCTAAACCCTTAAGGTCAAAATTCTTGAGTAGGGGTGCCGTAGAGGCCCTTGTGAGAAAAGATCTGGACGATTGGGTAGTCAACACAGAGGCTCCCCTGCCCACCATGATACATCCGCTAACCTTGTAAAGATGAATGCCAAACAAGGTGCATGATGCCACAACCCTGAGATTAAAAGTCACATGTCCTACTGACTGAGCTAGCCGAACTGGTCCTTCTTAACCAAGACAGAGAAACTAGGATAGTGGAAACCCCTTCTAACTTTCCCTCCTTAACAACAGATCTGGAAAAAAATGAGTACACAAGCTTTAGCACAAGAAGCCTCTTCGCTTAACCTGGTCACAGAAGCTCTATACTTTCCAGGGTCACATCTGGCACTCCTTACGGCAGGGCTGGATTATGAGGGGGGGGGGCAAGGGGCTAGAGCCCTGGGGCCTCCACCATTTTCCCTGCAAAGGGGGCCTCCACCAACCTTTGGGTTATGATCTGGTCCAGGAGGCTTTTCAGTCTTTGGTCTAATGGGCCGCTGGGCCAGCAACAAAGCTATCAGCGGCAGTGGGGGCACGTCTGGGAAAGCCTTTTTCTGTTTTTGCAAACCTGCAGCCAAAGCTGCTGTCAGCAACGCTACAGTGGCGGGTGCGTGCAGAGCTGTCACTGCACATAAGACACCAAGCACAGCCATTGGCAGCTCAATTCAGGGAACTGTTTTCTGCTGGAATAGCTGGGCGCCTTCACTACCCCCCGCCCAGAATGGCAAAGCAGGAGTGCCCGAGCAGCATGTACCCGCACAAGGGTGGCACAAGGGACTCAATCTGACGTTCCAGTAAGTAGGCGGGTGCCAGACAACCACCAATCAGTTACTTGGTTGGACTATTACTTTAAAGGAAAAAAATACTGTATCTGGGGCCTCCACCAGCTTTTGTGCCCAGGGGCCTCCACCACACTTAATCCTGCCTGACAGCCTCACAGCCCTGCCTGACGGCCTCACAGGGTCTACGAAGGTCATGTTCAAAGTGAACATAGCTATGTTGTCCGAATATATCCTGACCATATCCTGACCAGGAGACTCCTCAGGTACCTGTTCCAGCATTTAATAAGCAGGAGGAACTCACTCAACACCAGCCTGTTTACCTACAGTTGACTTACCTGCTAATTCCAAATGACCCTGAGCTATCTGACTCCTGATAACTTTACCTGATATACAGGCATCCGTGGTATGTCCCCCAGCCAAATAAACAACAATCCTATGATAAGTGGGTGACACTCAAGCCGCCAACCCAGAGTCACAATAATGATCAATAATGAGCCAAGCTCTGTCCCAGCTTGACAATAGTGTAAGTTGCAAGAGTCTGATTTGGTAATGAGCAAATAGAACTATATATGTGGTGAATACAATTATCCCCAATAGGTGCAAGCCGCTCACTTTGCCTTTGGTGAAAAAACACAATTCTCGCAAGCTGGCACCAGCATACCAGGGATGACATTAGGGGGGTCTGAAAGACAAGGGGGTTGGGGCCCCTGCTACTTGAGAATAGGCTACAAAAATTAAAAAAAAAAATTAAATTAAAAAAAACTAAAATGTGAAGACTGCCATCCAAGAGATTCATTTTTTTATTCCTTGCAGTCACGCCTCTGGCTAGTCACTTAATCCACAAGTATCTGATTAGGTGTACCTGAATGGAACAAGAGTGAAAAACAGTTTGTTCATAAACTCTAAACTACTTTCCTGCAGCAGACGTAATCTGGATTTATTTTTTAAATATAATACTGCAGGCTCCTCTGAGCTGTGGCCTCTCAGTTAAGGCCAGTTAAAAATATTGAGAATTGGGTACTTCCTTAAGAGTATATAAAAAATAAATGCTGCAAATGCATACGTAATGGAATTGAGCTAGAAATGTATAAACTGAAAATCTGCTTCCCAGTGCACAGAGATGAGACAGAAATATCCTAGCGTTAACATAACAAAACATATACAATGGCACTGTACAGAGTGTGCTCAAAAGCCCCATTTATAAAAAGCAAACTATATTTCTGCTGCAAAATCACTCAAGGGTTTTTTTTGTCTGAAACAAAACTAACAATTATGTATTAATTACAATATGCACAGGCCATGTCAGAATGGTTTGTACCTTAAAAAGCCATAAAGATCAGTAACCTAGAAACAGACAACTTAAATTAGGGATTGCATCCAATTAGTCCCCAAGAGATCTTGTCTGGGTGGCAGCCCGCCTGCTCCCTGTTTGTTCATGTGATACTTAAGTACCACATTATCATCCAGTCTTGTTTATTATTAGCCAAACATCTACATAAAGGCACAGTTCATGTAGGGAATTTCTCCATAACTTTATGTGCCCTTTCAAGCAGTATTCTCGACTGACATTTATGCAATGGAAAGGGCAATAAAAAAATCAAATATGCATTACATAAAAATATAGATTATTGATCAGGGTACCCTACCTGTAGCTTAGGCGCTATGTGTACCTCACAGACCCCTGCTGTGTGACTCACAGGCTGTCTGCTGGACTAGAACACTTTTGAAAAGATCTAGCACACTGTTGAGGTTGTGGGGACTTGGTGCTCAGGTCTAGCCATTGTCAGTGCTATGGGGTAATACAGAGTCAGGCATGAAGAGAGGTGTGCCAACGTACCTGTACCTGTTTACAGAAATTCTGCTTTTCAGTCTCCCCATTCAGAGTTATGTAAAGCTTCTTTGGTGCGGAAGTTAGGTAACCAGACGTAGACGCGTGTGGGCGCTGACGCCGTCTCTTCCCATTGGCCAGCAGTTTCATCTTCGGGGTATTTAGGGAGGGGGATCCCCGAGCAGCCGATACACCCTGGCGAAGTGTCATCACGACACGCAACGCGTCGGTGGCGGCTGCTGCGGGGGATCCCCGGGTGACAAGGTAATGTAAGTGTATTTACTTATTTATTTATACATTCGGTTGTTCAACCTTGAGGCGTTTTATACATTGATTTACATTCTGCCTGGCTGGTTAGAACTATGTGTGTTTTGTATTGCACTCCAGCACTTTAGGGATTACAGTTGTGGGTTGCCCAGGCAACGGTATATTGTTTCGTTTGTTGTTGTTTTTTTGATTCATTATATTTAGCACTTTATTTGGCACATAGATATAAGGCTTGCTTCAATTTGCACATTATATGTACAATATGCATTATGCACTTTAGCTTTGTATGAATTGGCGGTAGCACGTTTTTATTTATTTTTTTGTATATATATGAATTATTTCCTATCCATCAGGCAAGTTTTTTAGCAGATATAATTATACGCCATAAATTATTGTTATTATCTTTATAGTCACCATGTATGGTGGATCCCCTGTTTTTGTGTATATGTTTTTTAATTGTGTAATGTGTTGTGTATGTGACATTTTTTCTTAAATTAGTTTGGATTCGTTTAATAATAAAATTATTGCATTTTACTCTTTTGAGTGCGGCCTTTGTATGGGTTTTTTTTTCGGGGATTGATCTAGGATCCCCTTATTACATATATTGTTGTCTTGACCCCACGGGCTATAGCACCTCTAATAATTGTGTGGCTATTAGGGCAGTGCACATCCACCTTTTGTGTATATCTAAGGTAACCAGACGTAAACAGCATATTTCTCTGCCTGCCTGATTTCTGCCATTTAACCTCTTGGAGCTAGATGATCTATTTGTGTGGTGGAACAAGTATTAATAAGTTGCCCCTTTTCGATTTCATTGTGCTTTCTAACTAAGACATGAAGACTAATGTGGCTACTTGACTCCCTTATTCCAAATCACTCCAGAATCAATCTCATACAATTCACTATGAGCAATGTGGGCACTGGAGACTACTACTCAGAACCCCACACTTGGCCCTGTAGCCCAGAGTCTGGGCAACCCTTGTCTTCACTAAAGAGTAAATGCGCTGTCCCAAGTGGGAGGCTTTAAATCATTGTACCAGGAAATTGAAAGTCTGGATAGGCAAGCAGCTGGCACTGATGGACTGGCAGCGAAGTCAGATGTAAGCCAAAGGTCATAATAATAATCCATGTTCCTAGCAAAGGCTTGTGGGCTGGCAGCAAAAAATAAAATTGAAAGCTCATAGAAGAGGTTGAGTGCAAGATGCACAGTCAGTAATTCAAGCAAAGGTCACCTGCAAATTAGTGGCAATAGGAGCAAAGGTCTCTCTGTAACAGGAACAAGGGCACAGCTGAATGCAATAATAACAAACCTGGCACCTCAGCTTCTACACATTAAGCACAAAAGTCTCACACCTGCATTGTGCACTGAAGGGTTTGCACATGTATTGTATGCAGAAGATTGCACACACATGCTTCATTATTTTCTGTGAATGCGCAAACTAAATCTTTCCTTCAGCTTGATCTTTTTTAAACTTAAGGTACATTTTAAATATAGATTAGGGCCCTTCAAACATCTTCCCTAGCATAAGCTTATGGGGGAGCCAATTCTGGGCTCAGTCCTAAAGGATAGCAAGCACAGAGACAGTGCATCGGACATCTCAATACAATGAGCTGTCACAATGTCACAATGTAAAGTTTGCCATAAATCGGTCATGTTTAGAACATCTGCCAAACAAAATTATTGTTTGCAGTATCATACAATATTGTTTCAGAAGAAAATGTTTCAGGTCTTTTCTTTTGGGCATGTGGAAGAAGCAACAATTTTTCTTTCTTCTAAATATATGGATTGATGAAGTATCCATAGGAGATTTTCAGACACTTTCTTAAATAAATTTCAAGTTCAAATTAGAGTATACGCCAGCATCCCCTAGCAACCATAGCCAGTTCATAAGCAGTATTAACATCAACAGACAATTAACCAACTTAAAAAAAAACAGAATAAAATACTGTAATTAAATCTGAGGCAGTCAAGACAACATTAGAAAAGGAGGTGCATTCTCCACCTTACCTTTAGGATGAGTAATAAAAAACTTTTTTTTCTGGAGGTACGTGGAGGATGCAGCACTTTATTCTAAACGTCCTGTGAAGAAACCTGGCCAACAGGCAAAATCTCTTAACTTCAGAGTATGATGCAGAATACAATGCAGTACAGCAAGCGGTTACTTCACCAACTTTAGCAATGTCCAGTATAGGATAATTACAGCGTATTGCAAGTCCTTTATATCACAGGTCCTCTTTCGGGGCATACAAGTCCAGGCTGTTAATCGACAGGTTGCAAGAACAGATAACCCATAAAGCACTGTCAGTATTGGGAGCAGCAAGGCACAGGCTCCTCATCCCAGCCTCTCCATCTCCACTCTGAAAGCTTCAGCAACTCCTTTTATAGGGCTTCCTTCAATTCGTCTCATCACCTGGGAAGACCTGTGAGTAGGGGAAAAACCCGTAGAGGACCCGGGATGTGGATTGTATCTCTCATACCCCGGCATGGATCGTGTCTGCCTGAAAAACTCATGGTTAAAATAGATCCCATCCACCACTTTTCCATACACTTTACCACACTACAGTAAGCAAAATCTGACTAATGCAGCTTCAACCGATGCCATGCTGTCAATTTTGTAAACATTTGTAAAAAGTATGAACCTAGGACCAAGAGAAAGGCCCAAGAGAAATCGACAGATCTGGAGGAATGAGCTTTGACCTCATAAGACTCAACAATGGCTATTCTGATCCATTTACTGATGGTTTTTGGAGAGCTTTATTATCCACTTTTAGGATCATACACAGTGAGTAACAGAGAATCAGTTTTGCAAATGGCCTATGAATGTGAATGTAAAACTTTAAGGCATGAACCACGTGGTGTATTAGCTTCTCTTGAAAAAGTGAGAAGGATTAGGACAGAAAGATGGTAACACAACTTCCTTGTTCATGTGGAGTGGAAACACTATGTAAAAACCCAGGAAGGAATCTAAAGATCACTTTGCCTTTATGACAAATTAAAAACAGGGATTCGATGGAAAGGTCCACCAAATTCTAATGGAAGTTATAACCACAAGAAAGGACACCTTCTTAGACAAATTTAGTAATAAAGCACTGTCCCCCTAAGAACCAAATAAAAGCCTTGTTAGGGACCACGCAATCGTACATCCAAAAGCAGGTTCAGCAATCCCCCTTTATTGCAATAAATGGAGTAGGAGTGTTAGGGGGAGTAAAACGATATTAATGAACGCCACCATGTCTGACCAGTGATGGACAATGAATTTGCTTGTTCTTCCTCAATTGTAAGTATAAAGATGCAAGAGCGGCACATAAGAGCTTCGGGGAACAAAAGGTGACCATAGCCTTTTTTATGTTATTGCCTGGACAGAAACTTTAAGGGACATTTCAGGAAAGGGATTCAATTAGCCTGTTTTATGCTCTCTCCATGTTGCATGTGAGGGACTTTGTCATAGAACCAGCACTGTTCCTCTTGTTTCCCAGCAGAGGGCGCCAAGGTTTCCTGTGCATTTTTGCACTAGACATAGTAGAGCCAGTAAAAGTGCGATTATGCGCCGTATGATGCAATGATTTGTGCGCATGTGTGCATGTTCGATTACGCGCGCGCATAATGCGCTCGCTTTTGCGCATGCGCAGGACCTTTAACTACTGGTGAGCCAGTTCTTAGTCTCCGCAATCAGGGTTCACACTCGGTAGACTGCATATTTCATTTTGCCTGCTTTATATTATTTTTATAAAAGGATAGAAAGCCTTGCTTAATGGACAAGGCCGCAAGCTCTGGCACACTCAGAACAGAAGTGATAACCACGAGGGAACACCACTTTCGAGGCCAAGAGGAATAACTCTAAACCAGAGGTTCAAAAGCAGATCCCTACAGTGGGTAAAAGACGAGTTCCCAAGTTGAAAGTGGACACCAGAGCCTTCTAAGGAGGACAGACGTAAGCCATCCCATGCTGAAAACTGAAACAGGAATGTATAGGCCACCACGTGGCCCTTTAGGGTGCTCAATTGCAACCCATTATCCAAGCCCTTCTGCAGAAAATCTAAGATGCGCAAGATGGAAAATTGCTAGGGATAATGTCCAAGCGACTCACAACTAGTAGGCCCTACACATTCAGTAGATTTTGGCCAAAAGACAACATCCTGCCTTGAATCAAAGTGACCACTGCCTGGGTAGCACTTGGAATGTAATCGTCACGCTGTCAAATACATCCTTGAATTGGGAAATAGCAGCGGGCCCTGTGACAGCAGATCCGGATTGTCTGGAAGTCGAAGGGGGTGTTCCCGGCCAGCCTGACCATGTCTGCTATCCAAGTTCACCTTGGCCAATGAGAAGCACCTAAAATGGTTGTGACCATCGTCCCTGCCAGATGATCCCACAATCCTCCCCAACCCAAAACAGACTAGCATCTGGTCCACAGAGCCTACAAGAAAGATTTACCCTGACTGAGGGAGCGAGACTGAAGCCACCACTCCAGAAACAACCGGGCCACCCCTGAAAGGGGGATCAGCGTATGTAAAGCCATTGTGTAAATCTGGGCATAGGCCACCATCAGCCCCAGAAGCTGCATACACTACGGCCACTGGGCTGAAATCCTAGAGCTCAACCTCACCACACACTCCTACAGCTTTCAGAGCTTGTCCGCTGGTAAGAAAAAACCTTGTCGTGAACTGTGACGAAGTGCATTCCCAGAAAACCTTGCTGAGAGGGTGACTTGGGATAATTGATCACTAACCCAATCTCTTCAGGGCAGCAAACATTGTCTGGACATCCCTGTGGGCATCTGTCAAGGACAGAGCCCTCATCAGAATGTTGTGTAGATATGGGGGATGCGAATCCCGTGGCAGAGGAGAACCGGCATGAGAGCCTCCCTGTGAAGGCCCGACATATCTGTTAAGGCGCTTGAGGTTTAAAAATTGTTTGCACTGCGCACTTCTTCTTGGAAACAACAAAAGGGAGAAATAGAAGTCAAAGCCTCTCTCTCCAAGCAGCATAGGCACTAACCCCCACCTGCAGAAATAGATTGATAGCAAACCTTAGTGTGGATGCATTTTCCAATTAGAGAGGCAGTCAAACCTGGGTGGAGGCAACCTCATTCATTTGATCATGTACTTCCGAGGTCACAACCTTGCTACCCTAGTGTCCGAAACATTGGTTTGCCAGATCTGTGCAAACTGGCGTAGTCCCCTACATGGCCAGGTGAAGGCATCCCTTCATGTCTGACTGGACTTAAACTCATGCTTGAGTTTGGGGTGCAAAAGAGACTTGGGCTTACCCACTGGCTTATTCTAGAAGGCACTTTGGGTCCCAGACATCTGCAAGGTCATAGTACAAAACCTGTGAAAGGGATGAAATCTATGGACAAAAGGACTTTTGTCCTGGTCTCTACTGCTGAGGCGACCCAGTGCTTTTGCCGCCTGTGGCTCGCTTTGCCAACTAATTGAGCCGCTCACCAAATAAGTGGCCACCAACAAAATGTAGGTAGTGCCACTAGAGTCTACTTGGAAAATGACTGCTTCAGCAACAGGACATGGCACATGGCTACCAACATGGCACACCTGACCAAAGACTTAAAATTGTGTAGGAGTCCTTTCTCCTCAATATCAGCACCACGGGTCCTTTGGAAATCCCAAAGGTCTCACTTGCCAGGCAAAGCAGTAAAGTGGCGAACACCAGAGGCAGAGCTCACACATGCCAAACATGTGACAACTGTGTCCAAACGTTGGTCCACCATGTCCTTAGGAGCAGTGCTTTTGGACACAGGATGAAGCGTATTCTTAGATAGGCAATAAGATCGTCCACCGCAGGCAACCAAGTCCATTTCAGGGAATGATTAATGGACATCCAGGATTATGGGAAGAGAGGGTACCTTGTCTTGTTTTTTTTCACGCCTTGTCTATGAGCCAACTGAAATGCCGGTGACATGGAAAGAACCTTGTGGTCCTGGTAGACATCTGGCTCCTTGTCTGACACTGAGGCCGCAGTCCCTCTGATGGTTTGGAAGCGTTCTTCCATCAGTTAATCTAGGGAAGCATCCACCTCAAGATCAGAGACCCCAGTATCCTGCTTGTCCGATGTCACTTCCTTATCAGAAAGGGAATGGTTATCGGCTTCCTGAAAGTCAAAGACATCAAAAAGACAGTTACAGGGCATTTCTGGGCCACCTTCATGCAGGGCACGCCCAGCCTTAAAGACAAGGTGGCAAAATCATGCCATTTAAGCCTGAAGGAAAGCCTGGTCATCCTGGGACAAGCCCTGGAACCGAGGAACCCCAGGAGAGGGATCGAGATCCAAAGAGGAAGCCCTCACATCCCTTTGGAAGCTACACTCGGTCATATTGGTCATTGGAAAGGATGCGAAACATAGCGATGGAACAGGCCCCATACACCAGGCCCTCTCTATCTGCCAACTGCAATTGGCACCCGATGCATGACACTACTGTGACCAAGGCACTAGGACCTATCCAATTCCTGAGACATAGTAAAATGTGGATCATCTAGGACAATTGCTGCCATTTCTGTCAGATGGAATCCTCAAACAGACTAACCTGCCAAAAAGTAGAACTTGAAGAGGAGAATGGACGCCCCAGGTTCTAGTCTGTGCCCAGTAGACTGTAGTATCACTGCCTGTAAAATCCGAGCAAAGACAGCAAACACATACAAAAAAATTACCCCAAAATACAGAAATGGTGCCCCAGCAGGGCCCTACGTGTACCACAGAGGATCGAAGTTGGCTTTAGGCCATCCTCTCCATGCTGCCAGCAGCAAAGATGTTCGGGTGGTGGGAACGGCATATAAAACGGCACATAACAGCACCTTTACGATCTCCTAAAGTCCTGGAAATGCCTAGGGGGTATTCGATCTATGGCATTGGTTGGACCCAAAAATGCAAATTCCAGAAGATTGGCCCAGAAGCGAAGCTACTGTACTCATGTGAGCTGGAAGCTGACTAAGACTCCTGCCCATGTTCCGGAGTGGAAGCAATGCCCTTTCCAGTGTCCACTTCATTTTAGCACCTCTAATGGGGTTGGTCCCTGCTGCATGCTCCGAGAGCTGAACGCCACTACAGATAAGCCCTTGATCCCAAGACATCGCAGCTCACAAGGCAGCCTGCCTCTAGTAAACCTGCAGTGCAGGAACCCACTAAAAGGCAGTGCTCATCTTGAGATGTTGTCACATCAGCCCACTAGAGCAAACTGGGAAATTACCAGGAAGCTGGGCTTTAGACCTACGGGAGGAGTTATAGCTTAAGCTCTAGTCTTAGCCTACTGGCTGCAAGCTATGCCCACTCATCGGTGATCAGTGCCCCAGAGTGGAAAACCTGATGGGGAAAGTTTCCCACCACACTTTGGACATAAGATGTTACTTCCTTTTCTGCCTGAAATGACATTACTTCATTCGTTAGTTTAACATTGTAAGACTATCATGCATTATAATATCCCTCCATCTCTGATGACAGTAGTAAAACAGGAGCTAAATAAATCATAATCATTTGAGCTCCCTACTGAAAGGGAAAACAATTTACCTCTTGGCTATAGTATTATATCTCTTTATAGATGAGATTACAGTACAAGTATACCGTCTTGGAAAAGAGCAGGATATCCCTCGCTAAATGTCTAAGATTAAAGCATTTTAATCCAATTTAGCAAAACATCCCTGAAGTCCTGAGTTCTTTCAACTGAATCCTGCAAACATTGTAGCATTACAGTGCTCACCTGCAATATCTCTGGACAAAGAACCTGCAGTAGGTGTTACTAGGTCCGGATATTTTATACCTGTTCAGACGATTTGGGTTCTGCCTGCACACAGAACATCCCTACTTTCTATTCTTAATAGGAGACAGATGTACACAAGCCACACCCATTCACCCAGCATGTCTCATAGGGAGCTGCGGGAGAGCGATCAGCAGAAGCCATCTTGCACATTATGATCTGAAATCTGTCCCTTTAACCCTGGTTGCATCTCCATCCCTTAAGTGTCAACCACATAAAATTCACAGGCCTGGCATTTATCCCTGCTATCGGCCCAAAAAAATACAATTCTGTGATTACTCAGCTGTAGAATTGGTATTATGAGTATTGTGACATTCATGCAGGCCGGATAGTAGAGGACAGGTATATTTCTCCCAGGTTCCTTTCCTATGTGAGGTAATAGCTGAGCCTCTCACCTGTCAGGTAATTAATTAGGGGGAATGAGAGGCTGACAAAAGGAGGAAGTCAGGGGGCAGATCGATCTCTCTCTGGCTGAGGACACAGCCCAGGTCTGTGGAGAGATTCATGTGAGTAAAGGTTGCTGGAAGTGTTTTTTTTGTAGCTGGCAGAGAGAAGCTCTCCAGCTAGTAGTGAGGGTTTTCACGTGTTTAGTTAGTGCCAGACAGGCAAGGATTTTCTTTTGTTGCTGTGTTATCTTTATTTTGCTTTTGCAACCTTTACCAATAAAGCTGACCAAGAGTCAGATTGAACGAACTTTCTGCTGTTTGCCTGATTGGATACAGACAAAATACGTGTCCCTCGACATCAGAAGAGGGCGATCCCGGACACTTATCACATGTGGTGGAGGATGCGCGCAACACGTTGCTAGGGGCAACAGCCCAGTGTCAAAATGGATGACGTGGTAAAGGCCTTGGTGCAGTCGGTCGCTGCGCAGCAAGAGGCTACCAGAGCTCAGCAGGAGTCTTTCAGAGAGCAACAACACACCAATCACCTGCTGGCAGCGCAGTTGACTGCTCTAGCAGAGGCCGCAAATAAAGATCGCCAGACGCTGCAGGAGCTGATGCAAAGTGTGGCCAATCTGCCAAGCGGGCAGCTGCCGACTCCGCAGAGAGATATCCGTGCAAACCAATATCTGCAAAAGATGACGCCGGCAGATGATGTGGAGGCCTTCCTTGCAACCTTTGAGAGAACAGCTACACGGGAGGCCTGGCCGAGAGAAAGTTGGGCAGGCTTGGTGGCCCCATTCCTCATAGGAGAAGCACAAAAGGCTTACTATGATCTGGAACCGGCTGCGGCCCAGGACTTTAACAAACTCAAGGCAGAGATTCTGGCATGCTTGGGTGTAACCATAGCAGTCAGAGCCCAGAGAGTACACCAGTGGACTTATAACGTGGGTAAGCCGCCACGTTCCCAAATGTTTGACCTCGTCCATCTGACCAGGAAGTGGCTACAACCAGAGGTTCTATCTGCACCAGACGTGGTTCAACGTGTGGTTATGGATCGATATCTAAGGGCACTACCTCCAGCGTTAAGGAAGTGGGTGAGCCACGGAGACCCAAAATCTGCAGATCAGCTTGTGGATCTTGTTGAACCGTACTCTACAGCAGAAGAGCTCTTAAGTAACACCCAGCCCCAGGCCTCAACCAACCAGACAGCCAAAGTTCCCGGTAAGACTGTTCTGGGGTTTATGGGAGCTGGGAAAAATGTAAAGACTTTATATGGAAAAGATGAGACTGTGGGCTCAGGGAGGCCTAAAATGCGAGACTTTGGGCTAGGTAGAGAAAACATAAGATGTTTTCGTTGCCATGAGTTGGGCCATATTGCAATGAACTGTCCTTTGACTATTGAACCTATGCAATGTGACGCGGCCTTTTTGAAAAAACGTATGTCTATGTTTGCCCAAGTAATGTGTACTGCTGTCAGTTCAGACAGTTCTAAAAACCACCTGTATGAGCTAACAGTAGAGGATAAAAAGGTGGTGGCTTTACTAGACTCAGGGAGTGTGGTAAGTCTGGTAAACGCCAACCTTATAAGTACTGCTAACAGGTATCCAGACACTTACACGGTATCTTGCGTGCATGGGGATACGCGTGAATATCAAATTGCCATTGCTTGTATTTCAACTCCTTATGGTTCAGTATGTCACAAGGTGGGGATAGTCCCCGCCTTAATGCATGATGTCATTCTTGGTAGATACTTTCCATATTTTTGGAAGTTGTGGGAAGACAATCTCGCGATTAAAGATGGTACACCTGATAGGCCCACAACCTCCAACCTAAGCCCTGATCCATTTGATAGTTCCCCAATGGAAGATGTGGTTGGGGTAGAAAAGCCTTTAACTTTTCCCTTTTCTGTTATGGCGGGGGATTCAGGAGAACCATTAACAGAGACAGAAATTCCAGGGACTTCTCAGCAGTGTATACCTGACTTAGAGGTCGGAAAAGATGATTTTCAAAGTGAGCAGTTAAAAGACCCTACCCTTACCCGAGCCAGAGAAAATGTAAAAATAATCAATGGGGTACCTGTGGAGCCTGGGGCTAGGCTTGCTTTCCCATATATGGTTCTAGAGAATGATTTACTGTACCAGGTTGACAAAAAGGGCGAGGATAACGTACAGCAGCTAGTGGTTCCCAAAGCCTTCAGGAGAACAGTTTTAGATCTGGCACACGGGCACATATTGGGGGGACATCTGGGAGTCCAGAAAACTACAGAGAGAATTTTGCTCAGATTCTTCTGGCCTGGGGTACATCATGATGTTAAAGAGTATTGTGAATCCTGCCCAGACTGTCAGATGTCTGCACCTAGGCCTCGTTTCCGCAGCCCTCTAGTTCCATTACCAATCATTGAGGTACCATTTGATCGGATTGGGATGGATTTGGTTGGTCCCCTGATAAAGTCAGCGCGTGGTCACCAACATATTCTAGTTATAATGGACTATGCTACACGTTATCCGGAGGCCATACCTTTGCGAAACACATCATCTAAGACTATCGCAAAGGAGTTAGTGCAGGTGTTTAGTAGGGTGGGCATCCCAAAAGAAATACTTACCGATCAAGGCACACCCTTTATGTCTAATGTGATGAAGCAACTTTGTAAATTGTTTAAGGTGAATCAACTACGCACGTCCGTCTATCACCCTCAGACCGATGGCTTAGTTGAAAGATTTAACAAGACTCTAAAGCAGATGTTAAAGAAAGTAGTGGACAAGGACGGGAAAAATTAGGATTTGTTGCTTCCATATCTGTTGTTTGCCATAAGGGAGGTGCCTCAATCGTCCACCGGGTTTTCTCCATTTGAGTTGGTATATGGTAGACATCCCCGGGGGTTGTTAGATGTGGCAAAGGAAAGCTGGGAAGGGCAGGTCACTCCCTACAGAAGTGTAATAGAACATGTTTCACAAATGCAGGACAGAATTTCAGCTGTGATGCCAATTGTAAAAACCCACATGGAACAGGCTCAAGGTGTGCAAAAAAGAATCTATGATAGGGGTGCTAAGGTACGTACTTTTGCACCAGGAGATCGGGTGTTAGTACTAGTTCCTACTATAGAGAGTAAGTTCTTGGCCAAATGGCAGGGTCCCTACTCAGTTATAGAAAGAGTAGGTGAGGTCAATCATAAAATTCACCAACCAGATAAAAGAAAGCCTGAGCAGATTTACCATGTGAATCTGATTAAACCTTGGAAAGACAGGCAAACTCTAGCTGCGAAGGTTGCGTGGCCAGCCTGTGATGGTTCTCTAATACCTAACGTTATTATCGCTGAGTCCTTGTCTGACACACAAAAGAAAGAGGCTAGACAACTGATAATTCATAACAAAAATTTCTTTTCTGACAAACCAGGGCAGACTCCACTGATAAAACACGATGTTGTGACCGAACCTGGGGTAAAGGTACATGTTAGGCCCTATAGAATCCCTGAGGCTAGGCGTGAGGCAGTGTCTAAAGAAGTGAAAGACATGCTGGAATTGGGAGTGATTGAGGAATCCCATAGTGAGTGGTCCAGCCCAATTGTGTTAATTCCAAAACCAGACGGTACTATAAGGTTTTGTAATGACTTTAGGAAGTTAAACTCTGTGTCTAAATTTGATGCCTATCCTATGCCAAGGGTGGATGAGCTGATTGAGCGGCTAGGTACAGCTCGCTACATCACCACACTAGATCTGACAAAAGGTTATTGGCAGATTCCGCTGACTGAATCTGCCAAAGAAAAGACAGCATTCTCCACACCTGACGGTTTATTTCATTATGTAAATATGCCCTTCGGCTTACATGGGGCTCCTGCAACCTTCCAACGGTTAATGGATAGAGTGTTAAAACTACATAGGAAATATACTTCGGCCTATCTTGACGACATAGTGATACATAGTCCTGACTGGGAGACACACCTTTCTGACGTGCAGGCAGTCATTGACAGTTTACAGGCTGCAGGTTTGACAGCTAACCCCAAAAAGTGTTGTATTGGGTTAGAAGAAGCCAAATATTTGGGTTATATTATTGGAAGAGGCGTAATTAAACCCCAGGTAGATAAAGTTGAAGCAATCCAGAAGTGGCCTCAACCGTTAAATAAAAAACAGGTGAGGGCATTTCTCGGAATTACAGGGTATTATAGGCGATTTATACCCAATTTTGCTTACATAGCAAATCCCCTGACTGATCTCACAAAAGGAAAAGACTCAGTGATGATAAGGTGGAACCCTCAGGCTGAAAAAGCGTTTCAAACCTTAAAATTGGCCCTTTGTTCCCTGCCAATATTGATCACACCAGATTTCAAGAAAGAATTTGTGGTCCAGACAGACGCTTCCGAGACAGGAATAGGGGCTGTCTTGTCACAAATCCGGGATGGAGAGGAACATCCCGTGCTTTATTTAAGTAGGAAGCTGAATAAACACGAAAGAAATTATGCAATTGTAGAAAGGGAATGTTTAGCTATTAAATGGGCCCTCGAGTCCCTCAAATATTATTTGTTGGGAAGAAAGTTCCGGCTAGTCACTGACCACGCCCCTCTGAAATGGATGTACCTTAATAAAGAGAAAAATAGCAGAGTAACAAGGTGGTTTCTAGCTCTGCAGGCCTACAACTTTACAGTAGAGCACAGGGCGGGGTGACTGCAGGGAAATGCAGATGCACTGTCACATGTGCACTGCCTTCTGGTTACAAATGCTCATTCCCGGTGGCCTGAGCAGAGGGGGGGGATATGTGACATTCATGCAGGCCGTATAGTAGAGGACAGGTATATTTCTCCCAGGTTCCTTTCCTATGTGAGGTAATAGCTGAGCCTATCACCTGTCAGGTAATTAATTAGGGGGAATGAGAGGCTGACAAAAGGAGGAAGTCAGGGGGCAGATCGATCTCTCTCTGGCTGAGGACACAGCCCAGGTCTGTGGAGAGATTCATGTGAGTAAAGGTTGCTGGAAGTTTTTTTTTGTAGCTGGCAGAGAGAAGCTCTCCAGCTAGTAGTGAGGGTTTTCACGTGTTTAGTTAGTGCCGGACAGGCAAGGATTTTCTTTTGTTGCTGTGTTATCTTTATTTTGCTTTTGCAACCTTTACCAATAAAGCTGACCAAGAGTCAGATTGAACGAACTTTCTGCTGTTTGCCTGATTGGATACAGACAAAATACGTGTCCCTCGACATCAGAAGAGGGCGATCCCGGACACTTATCACAGTATACAGAACGTCCTGCTCCAGATATAGTTAGTTCTGACTATCGGGTATTACTCCGCCAGATGGCGCTGGACTGCAGAGACATCGAAAATAGGCTCCTCCCGGCCCCTCAAATACCCAGGGACCTCCCACAAATCCACAGCATTGAAAAGCAGTTAACGAGAAGCCGGGAGAATTAAAACAACCCAAACTATTAACTATAACAATGATAATCACCATACAGGGGATCCAAGATAATGCAAAACCAAGGGCGAGGTGGAGCAGGATGTACTGTATAATCATAATACCAATTCTACAGGTGAGTAATCGCAGAATTGTATTATTCTTAGTATACAGTACGTCCTGCTCCAGATATAGTACTTACTATCGGGGCATCCAATAGCAGTGTCCATAAAGTAGGGTGGGATCCCCAAAATTAACAGCAGACAGTTTAAACCACTGCTGCCTGTAGGGGGGCTGAATGGAAAGCGCCGCCAACTCAGACACATGCCTAACAGAGGTGATAGCCACCAGAAAAACAACCTTGAGAGTAAGAATGGCCAGGGAAGCATCCTGCACAGGTTCAAAAGGAGCACCCTGCAAGGCTGACAAAACCAAGTTCAAATCCCAAACAGGCACCGTAGTCTTACATGGTGGACGCACATGAGTCACCCCCTGGAAAAAAGTCCTAATCAGAGAATGCTGAGCAAAGGACTTCTGGAAGAAAACAGCCAGGGCAGAAACCTGACCTTTTAGAGTACCAAGTTGGAGCCCCATCTCCAACCCATGCTGTAGGAACTCCAGAATCCTGGGAATAGAGAACACACGACAGGGAAGAGACTTAGACTCACACCAGTCAATGTAGGCACGCCAAATCCTGTAATAAATAGAAGAAGAAGACTTCTTCCTAGCTTTAATCAAGGTATCCACAACCGAGGAAGACAGCCCCTTCTCCATCAAGATGGAAGTTTCAGCAGCCAGGCCGTCAAAGCCAGAGTTTGTAAATTGGGATGGCGTAGTGAGCCCTGAGTGAGCAGATCTGGCACCAGTGCCAGCTGCACCACGTCTGCGAAACACACTCTTCTTGGCCACCTGGGGGCCACCAGAATTGCTGGCACCCCTTCCAGAGCAATCTTGCGCAGAACCCTGCCCAGCAGGGGGAATGGGGGAAAGACATACAGAAACTGAGAGTCATGCCATGACATTGCTAGAGCATCCGTGGTCAAGGCCAGAGGATCCTGGGACAGGGAGACAAAGGCTGGTAGCTTGCGATTGTGACGGGACGCAAACAGATCCACATCTGGTTGGCCCCAACGGTGACACAGAGACTGGAACACCCTGCTGCATAGGGACCATTCTCCCTGGCGAGAGGTCCCCCTGCTCAGAGAGTCTGCCAGGAGATTTTCCACTCCCGGGATGTACACAGCTGATATGCAGGGAACATTGGACTCTGCCCAAGTCGGGATCAGAGACACTTCCTGGAGGGCCCTCTTGCTCCGGGTCCCTCCCTGACGATTGATGTAGGCAACTGCAGTCTGGTTGTCCGAGCGCACCTGAACAGGCAGGCCCCGAAGGTGAGTTGTCAAGTGAGCCAGAACTAACCTGATCGCCCGAAGTTCCAAGACATTGATAGGTGCGTGGGCCTCCTGAGGGCCCCACCTCCCCTGGAACCGCAGGGACTTCCAGAAACCCCCCCAACCTGACAGACTGGCATCCGTGGTGACCGTCTCCCAGGAAGGGGTAAGAAAGGATCTGCCCCCCAACAGATTCCTTGGGTCCATCCACCACGAGAGGGACCTCCTGACCAGGGGGGAGAGCACACAGACCCTATCCAGGGACGCTGGATCCTTGTCCCACACTGACAAGAGGTGGAGTTGCAGAGGCCTCAAGTGGACTGAGCATAAGGAACCGCCTCGAAGCACGCCACCATCAGGCCCACCAGCTGCATCCCCTGCCTGATGGAGGGATGATGAGAAGATAGCAGGAACTGAGCCCGTGCAATCAGACTGTCCACCTTCTGTTGAGGAAGGAAAATCCTTGCCTGAACTGTATCCAGATTCATTCCTAGGAATGGAGTCACCAAGGAGGGGGTCAGTGAGGACAGTGGGGTGGTTGATCACCCATCCAAATGACTCCAGGGTGGACACCACCAGCTGAGTATCCAATTCTGCCTGATGTAGAGATTGGGAGGTGATGAGAATGTCGTCCAGATAAGGCAGCACGCGGATGCCCTGATACCTGAGCAGAGACATCACGCCAGCCAGCACCTTGGTGAACACCCTGGGAGCTGAGGTGAGACCAAAAGGCAATGCCACAAACTGGTAGTGTTGATCCTTCATAGCGAACCTGAGGAACCTTTGATGACCTGGAAATACAGGAATATGAAAGTAAGCATCCTTGATGTCCACAGAAGTCATGAAATCCCCTTGGCGCAAGGAACTGATGGCAGAGCGCAGAGTTTCCATGCGAAAGAGCCTGCTCCTGACAAATTTGTTGACGATCTTTAAGTCCAGGATGGGCCTGACTGAACCATCTTTTTTGGGCACTGTGAATAGGTTGGAATAGAAGCCCTTGCCTTTTTCTCTTAAAGGGACCTTGCAGATGACCCCCAGCTCCAGGAGGCCTTGCACTGCCTGCACCAGCTCCTGAGCTAACACATGGTCCTGAGGAATCCGGGATCTGATGAATCTTAGTGGCGTCCAGGCAGCAAACTCTATCTTGTAACCGGAGGACACTACCTCCTGAATCCACCGGACATGAAGCCTCCAGACGTGAGCAAAGTGCTGAAGCCATCCCCCCACCCGTATGGGTGAGGGCGCCCCATCATGCCTGAGGGGGCTTGGGAGAGGATTTAGCCTTGGGACCCCAGGAGGAGCCAGGACGTCCACGTTCTCTGCCCCTACCCCAGAAATCTCACCGGGCCCCAGTAAAGGAAACCCCCCTCCCTTGTCTAGCACCACGGTAGGGGGAGGAGAAGGAGCCCTGACCCCGAAAGGGCCGAGACTGCCGCCTGTGCTGGGGTAACCTGCCTCCCTTAGCAAAAAGGTCCAGGCGGTCCTCAAACAGGCGTAGTCCTTTGAAGGGAAACCCAGTGAGGGCCTTCTTGCCAGCATTGTCAGCAGCCCACTGGCGTAGCCAAACCGAGCGGCGTATAGCCACCACAAGGGCAGATGTTCTGGCACACATTCTAATGGTGTCATCCAAGGCAGAGAGGACAAAATTTACAAAAACATCACAACTGGAGAGTGCATTAAACACCTCACAAGGCAAATCATCAGGGGCAAATCATCAGGGGCACTATCAAGTATATTTCTGATCAGGGTCCTAGTGGCCACAGCGGTAATGGCAGAGGCACAGACCGGGCGCAGCGCCGTCCCCGCACATGCAAAAGCATGGGATGCCAGCTGGTCAATGCGCCGGTCCTCAGCATCCCGCAGGATAGTAGAGTCAGGGGAATGCATGACAGAGGTGTTAGATAACCCTAGGACCGGGGCATCCACCTCGGGAGGGGATGACCAAAACTTTACCACATAAGCAGGAAAGGGATACTTCCTATCCCAACTTTTAGGTACCCTGGGAAGTCTACTGGGGCGCTCCCATTCCTTGAGCACAAGATTATTGAAATGTGCTTGCTCGGGAAATTCCAAACGTGACTTATCGGTATGGAAAAGTTCCCCCCTTTGCCTGGGAGCTGCAACAGGGGGAGAAATGGACAGGACCTCAAAAACCTGGGTCAGTAATCTGTCAGTGTCATCCGGGGCCCAGGGGTCAGAGCCAGAATCGTCATGACCCCTTGGCCTCTCATCAGATGACCCTGAGTCAGAGAAAAGCTCCCCTTCATCCGAAGGAGTATAGCCACAAAGATTCCAAAACTCATCAGTTTCCATAGGCAAAAGAGTGACATTAGGTGTTAAGTGCCGCTTTTTAGCAGGGGCCTTATGCGCCAAGGTATTAGCAATCAACTTCTCAACAGTAGCCACTCTAGAAGACACATCCGGCTGAGAATCCCCACTTGTATGCAACTCAGTAGGAGTGAGATTTAAGCTTGGGTGGGTAGGTGAAGTGAAACGGGGTGCAGGCCCAGCCACTGGAAGGCCAGATTGCAGTGCAAGCACCTGCTCAGCACAGGGTACACAGACCTGCGCCTTGTCAGCGTCAACATGAGACTCCCCACACGCTACACACAGCCGGGCTTGTCCCGAAGGAACCCCGGTCACATTATCCTGAGATGCCTCCATATGGTGATTATAGCGGCACTATAGGCTGATAGGGATTAACGCTATACAGCAACCCTGGATGCCCCAATAACCCGCTAGGGAAGTGGGACTAATTACACTAGGCGTCACAATTTAGCCAACTAATAGAGGGCTGGGAGAAGCCAATGGATTCGGCCGCCTGAAAGACATAATGAAAGGGGGGCGTAAGCAGACAGTAATAAAAGGAGATAATAAAGCCACCCGCGAGGGCACTTACAGACCGCGGTAGGTAGAGGTCCGTCACGCATAAGCCACCAAGCAGACAAAGATGGCGTCGGTATACCTCGAGGGGCGGGCCGGCATCAGCAATGACGCAGAACGCGCCAAAGACGGGCCCCGCCCCCCCCCGAAGAGCGCGAAGCCAGCAAGTGACAAGCAGCCAATGACGGCGCGATGGCGCCGCCAAGCATGGAACATAGTGACAGAAAAGGCGCGCGACGGCGGCAATTTTAAATACAGTCATAGTAAAGCAAGACAGCACGGTGGCTGACACAAGGCAGACTGAATAAAGCATAAGGCAAACACACGTAATGCATAGCATACACACCGACACACCCCCCCCCCCTCTTTCCCCCCAAAGGCTACAAGGAGAATGAGGGAGGACAGCTGCCACTTAAATAGGGCCCACCGATAGGCAGGGGCAAGGGGCAATAGTGCGGGAGGGGCATCCCATAGAGGCTCACCATAAGCCTGAACTGCCTACCCTTTGGTGGGGGATTGAGGTGGAGCAGCGCTCCTAAGCACCTAACAGCGGTTAGCGAGTAGAGAGAGCCATTTCTCATCCTTCGCAGTCCAGACTGCAGAGAAAATCTTGGGATTTGTGGGAGGTCCCTGGGTATTTGAGGGGCTGGGGGGAGCCTATTTTCGATGTCTCTGCAGTCCAGCGCCATCTGGCGGAGTAATACGCAATAGTAAGAACCATATCTGGAGCAGGACGTACTGTATACTAAGAATAAAAAAACACTCAACTGACCCCTCTATCAGTCCAGCCGGGTCTCTTCTTTAATTTAGTGCCATCTGATCCCCCCCGGGGGCTCTTCTTGCTTCAGGAGAGCTCCTGAAATGGTGCCCCCGCCCCCCGCTTCAGCAGCTGATGCTAACTGTAAAGAAAAAAAAAAGACATTTACTCACATGCAGCCGTGATCCCTCCCGCTGGGTCTCCTCTTCACGGTCGCCCCCGGGCTCTTCTGTGGTGAGGAGAGGGAGAGAAATAAATGTAATTTTTGTGTGTGTTGTGTGTTTATTTTTACTGTTGTGAACCCCTTTTGAAATGGTAAGTGGTCCATGAGATCCCTATACCAGTTCACAAGGCTGGGGGCTGGCAAGTGGGTGACTTGCCATTTACCCCTGGCACCCCCAATTACCTGCCTCCCCAAAGCTCGGGGGGGGGGGGCAGTAGAGTCCCAGCCCACAGAGGCTATGTGGGCTTGTAGCCTGCAGGGTGGGGGGCCACCAAAGCTGGCCCCTGCGCCCTGTTCCTACAAGCCCTGCAAACCTGGTCCTGGGCTCGTTATGCCGGGTAGGGGGACACCATGTCATTTGTAAAAAATGTTTAAGGGTTTTTAAACCTTAAATTCCCCCCCCCCCCCCCCCCCCGGGAGTGGGGACCCTATGTCATTTTTTTTAATTAACCCATTATGTTCTGTCTCCCAGCAGCTATAAAAGGCTCCGAGCAGCAGCAGGAGAGCAGAACCCAGAGTGGACAGCGTGGGACACAGTGCCCGGGGATGGATGGGAAGTATTAAAAAATATATATATATATTTTTTCTCCCTGTCTCTGTGTTTTTTTTTTTACACTTAACCCTTTGTGAACTGGTAAGGGATCCATGAGACCCCTATACCAGTTCACAAGGCTGGGGACTGGCAAGTCACCTGCGGCTAACGGGTGACTTGCAATTAACCCTCAGCCCCCCTATTACGTGCCTCCCGAAAGCCAAGGAGGGGGAAGAATGGCCCGGGGTCAATTTAGGCGGTGCAGGCTTGTAGCCCGCAGGGCGGGGGGCCCACAAAGCTAGCCCCCGAGAGAGGAACTGACATTTTTTACCCTTTATAGTGTGGTTAGTTTATTTGTAAATGTTGTAAAGTGCTCTTTTCAGTTTGGGGAGTCACCTGGGCAAGAATGGGGGGGCTACCGATACATATGTGGTACCAGTGTAATCGGGAGAAATGGGGCTATCACATGCAATATGGTTTTCTTTAATAAAAAAAAAATGATTTAAAATAAAGGAGAAAACTTTCTAAAAATATATATATATTTTTTGCTTTTCTTTTACACAAACATATTTTAAAAAATAGTAGAAAAAATACAAACAAGACATTTCATGTTGATATTTTAGGAAAACATGTTTTTTATTCTGCTTTTTATAATTTTTTTTTTAGGGAAACCCTGTGCAATCTAAGAATTCTTTGAGAGATTACTTCCTGAAGACTGTGGCCACTTCAACAAGCCTGGTACGCCTAGAAAGCTTGAGGTGTGTACTTTAAGAAATATATAGTTTGTGGGGGGCTATTTCGAATGTAAAGAGATGTTTTTCTTTCACATGGAATAAGATTTTATTGACAACCTTTTAAATTAAATAAAAACATTTTTATTACAAAAAAACACTACAAAAATTGCATAAAATAGATTTTTTTTGCACATATTTCACCCAAAAGTATTGAGAAAAGGCCAAAACAAGACATTTCATGTTGAAGTCCAGACTCTGCTGAAAAAAACAATATAGAATTTTCCTAGAAATTACTTCAAAAATGACAGTTGAACGTGTGCAAAATAGTGAAACATGGTCTGGCAACAGAGGGTGACAAAAACTCTAGGTAGGCTGGCGCTAAAAGGGTTAATAAATCAGTGGAGAGTAACAGTATAATGTAACAAACATCATAGTTGTCATGATAGAGTGGTTGCAGTGTATTTTCAATGGCACAAGGTCAAGGGCAATATTTAAGGACATCTATGCAAATTAAATGCAAGTACATAGTAGGCTAAAGAAAAAAACATTTGAAAAAATATTCCCTTTCTACAGTTTTCTTACTTCCAAGTTTAAAAAACCTTGTCAGCAGAAAAAAAAAACGTCAGGACTGATCATCTTGACAGGAGGAAGGTGTGAAGCATGTCTGCTCACATAGCTTTCAAGCCTGGTGATAATTTTTGGCATTGTCTGGCAGAGGTGCTTGATAAATCAGGCCCATTCATTCCAGATCATTCCATTGAGATAGCCAGTGTCTAAGGGATCTAGTGACAGCTACAGGCTATTCCTGTTTTAATATTAAACTGGATCTTCAGCATCATTTAATAAAAAGCCCAAACCCTTAAAAAAAACTATTTTAAGTTTTTATTTCCTTATTTATTATTCTTTACCCGGCTGGGCTTCACGCCGCCATTTTTCCTTAGAAGCATTACATATTGAGGAGAGGGGTGAAAAGTACAGGGGGCGGGTTATAGCTGTGCTTTGCTCAGACAGAGCTGGATTCAGGAAAAGGACAGCAATCCCAGAATGCAGAGCGTCATAGTCAGAAGACACTTTCTGTCGGCAGGCAGCCTGAGACTCCACAGGCTTTCATCTTAAATGTTAAAAGTCGCAATAGGTGCAGATAGGATGATTTTTAATGTGGGTGATCTGTATGTACAGGGTAAGGGAACATACAAGATAGGCTCTTTCATTCAGGATGAAGGTCCGGTTTAAGGGAAGAGGTTTCCCAAAATCTTTTACGTAAGGCCTCAACCTTTTTATACATAGGGTCTTCTAAGGTAGCCGCATCTTTTAATGGAATATTGGATTTTCTAACAATTTTGGCAACTGCAGCATCTACCTTAGGGGTTCTGTCCCAATATTTTGAATCTTCCTCTTTGAAGGAGAACCTCTATTTAAAGGATTTGGGAATGAAAATCTATTTATCACTATACTTCCATTCTTTAGGAATGATATCTTTTATAGAATTATACACTGAAAATGTTGCTTGATTTTTAGAGGGTTTAACAGCACCCACATAGAAGACTTATTGGTAACAAGTGCACTTAAAGTAAA
The DNA here is from genome assembly GCA_027917425.1 of Gastrophryne carolinensis. Lineage (NCBI taxonomy): Eukaryota > Metazoa > Chordata > Amphibia > Anura > Microhylidae > Gastrophryne > Gastrophryne carolinensis. Next base: position 296,129,673 of record CM051237.1, on the reverse strand, counting down.
TAAATATACTCTTCACGCCTATTTCACTTTGGTGGCAATGGATTCATTTTGACTTCACCATAAAACCACAAGGAAACGTTCCATTTTATAGAATTCAAGGATAGATTGCATCATCCCTAGAGATTCCTGTTTTACAATGTTTTTATTGCTTTTCCTGTAGATAGGTTTTTACATTTTTCTGAGACCAAGGCATTGTATATTGGGCAGGATCTTTGATGGGTTCTCTGAGACATTTAAATATCTTTCCTGCAGAATAAGCACAGAAAGAGATAGAGGTTACCCATTTTCCTCCCTTTCCTTACTGCAACAACAACAGAGAAACAGAGGAGGGTAATGCTGCATCTACCTGGGCTCAAGGCTTCTCCAACTGCCTTAGATCCTTGTGGAGTCTCAGGAACATCTTGTTCCTGTTTTTATAGTGCAAAGACTCTAGCCCTTCCTCCATGCAGACTGCACATTTAAAGAAATCCCCACAGAGGATTTCTGGCCGCTCTACCGATGCCCACCCAAAATCAATTTCAATTTAGTGCGTGCCCCTACTAAAAGTGCCGCAGTACACGGCCGCTGCCCGAGTTTGATATATCACGATTGTAGCAAAATGGTGTCACCGCCGCACCTACACCCAAGGTGTAGCAAGATCCGGTGGCTCCTTCCCAGGAAAATCCAACATGGCCCCAAGATTCCACGAGACTCCGCCGGGTCTGAGCCTGGAAGCCATCAAGCGGCTCACCACCGCATACCGGAGGTGTAGGGGCCATGGAGGAAGGAATAGCACACCGGACGTGACCGCCTCGTGTCTGTTAGTGCAGCCGACTGATCACAGGATAGGGAATCCACTGGGGAATGGTGGGTAACACCTCACACCCTGGGCATACGCTGTTCAATCCCCTCCCATTGGGTCGTCGCTATAGAGTACCACCATGCAGAAACTCCAGATCCAAGAGTGGTTTCTACCCCTCTGCAATCTGCCTGCTGAATGGCACTAGATCCGGGACCTCCACATGACAACTAACTTGTTGACTTGGGACTTGTTTACATGCTTGTATCCTCTGCCTTGATTACTTGCTTGTTTAACTGCATTATATAATGCCTTGCATCCCTTGCCTGCTTCCCTGTAGGGATTACGACTGTAATGGTGTAAACAAAAACAAAAAAAAAGACAAAAAGAATTAATTGCCCACTCTGTGCACTTGGCGAATAAAGCTCTATTCTATTCTAAAAGCCAGGATGGTTCAAACTGCGGTATGGAAACTCTAGATTTTGATAAGTAAAGCATTCCTATAAAATATTTTGGAAAGAGTGTAAGACAAAATACAAAATATATGTGCACTTGGCAAATAAAGCTCTATTCTATTCTAAACGCCAGGATGGTTCAAACTGCGGTATGGAAACTCTAGATTTTGATAAATAAAGCATTCCTATAAAATGTTTTGGAAAGAGTGTAAGACAAAATATAAAGATATAACACCACCATCTAGTGGATACATCTTATAATACATCATATATACAAAATGTGCCTTTATTATTTTTCTTGGTGTAATGTGCAGAATTCCTTCATTCCATTGTTTTAGAATTTTTAAAGCAGTAGGCTGTTAAATTGTTTTTAGGACATCATTGTGGTGAATAAGAATCATATGCACCAATAGTTGTTTTTTTTGGTTTAAGGTTTGCTTGATTTTTAGAGGGTTTAACAGCGCCCACATAGAAGACTTATTTGTAACAAGTGCACTTACAGTAAATAAATATACTCTTTACGCCTATTTTACTTTGGTGGCAATGGATTCATTTTGACTTCACCATAAAACCACAAGGAAATGTGTTGTGTATCCTTGTACTGAAAAAGAGTTTTTTTCATACACGCATGCAACTGTCTGAAAGGAATGGACTTTCTCTGGTCTTGTTCCCTTCCTGTGGAGCATACCAAAATAGGATGCCTCGCTGTGTGAAACCCCCCAGAACACTATTCTCTCAACTCTTCCTCATTCCAGCAGTCAATACGGGATGCCCTGGGGGAAGGCTAGCCCTGTTTAGATTCCAGGATGGCCTCTTGTGGATTTTATTCCACTTTAAATAGCTGCCCAGCCCCTTAAGGTACATAAAGGACCACTGGCAACAAAGAGCCTGGACAGGAAAATACAATTCTGTGACTACTCACCTGTAGAATTGGTTTTATTGGTATCATACTCGGGTCGCTTCATTCTTGACAATTGGGTATTCAGCCACAAGATGGCGCAGTTGACTGCAAGACGAAACTTGTGGCTTCTCCTGGCTCATATAAAGGCAGCTGTATCCCCAATAATCCTCCAGCGTTGAAAAGCGGGAGGCGAGAGACCATGTTACTTCACACAGCCCCAACATAAACTCTCTCAAACTGTAATCACCATAACAAGGCAAAAGGAAGATAACAAAACAAGGATGGGATGAAGCGACCTGAGCAGGATACCAATAAAACCAATTCTACATGTGAGTAATCACAGAATTGTATTTTTCTTGGTATCCTGCTCGGGTCGCTTCAATCTTGACAATTGGGACATCCAAAAAAGGGTGGGATCCCCAGAGAGCAACAGCATGTAGTTCATGACACTACTGCCTGAAGCACCTTACGGCCAAAAACAGCATCAGCTGAGGCCCTAACATCAACCTTGTAAAACTTAGAAAAAGTATGAACTGGAGGAGTGCGCATGCGCACGGTGCGGTGATGGCGGTGGCCTGAAAGAGCTCCGTGCCCGACGGCAGAGAAGAGGGGCTGTGCGCGCTGCTTAGAGCCTGGGTCGGTTACCTGAGTGGCCGAGCGGGGTCTGGAGCTTTGTGTGGAGGCGGGCGGCGGCGAGATGCTGAGGCGGGGAGCGGAGTAGGCGTCCTCTGCGAGGGGTTATCTGCCTTGCTGCGGCCGGTGAGAGCTCAGACTTAGATTACAGAGAGGAGGGGCTGTGTGCGCAGCTGGGAGCCTGGAACAGCTGCGTCCCTGGGTGAGTCTGCTGTGGTGAGCGAAAGCAGAGTCTGGAGGAGGAGAGCTGCGGAGGTGAGCTGGACTGTCTCTTTTGGAAGTGTGTGCGGGCTTTGCTGAGTGAAAGAGTGGGGGCAAGATGGCGGAGGACCTCACGCCAGAAGATATTGAGGCAATTGAGAGCAGCGAGGCCTCATTTCTGGAAGAAGAGAGGGGGAGGTTAGATATGGCCAGACCTGTACCCCAACTTCCTGAGAACCCACCCTTATTGCATTGTTTTGAATCTATGCTGCAAAATGCCTTATCCTCTACTACTAAGCTGATTAAAGAGCATGTTTCCAGGGAGATGGAGAAAGTTGCATCCAGTCTTAGCACTTTAGAAGCCAAAATGAGCGATGCAAAAGTCGCTCAGGAAGTTCTGGACACAGAAGTTACCCAACTAAAAATGGAAAATCTCTCCCTTATTGCCAAAATGGATGATATTGAGAACAGGGATCGGCGCTTAAATCTGAGATGAAGATGCTAGAGAGGCTATTACTGCATTATATCAGGAACTAGTTCCTGGGCTACCGGCAGAGAGGCTTGAAATGGATCGGGTCCATAGAACCCTGGGCCCCCGGAGACAACCCAGTGATCCTCCCCAGGACATCATTGCCAGATTTCATTTCTATAGTTCTAAGGAGATGATCCAGAGAGCAGTGAGGCAACTTCCTGAGCTTTCCTTCCAGGGACACAAGTACCAAATTTTTTCAGATTTATCTGCTATCACTATGGACAGGAGGCGTGAAATGAAGCCTTTGCTGAGTGTCCTGCAAGAGCACAGGATAAACTACAGATGGGGTTTTCCCTTCCGTATAATTTTTTTTCATAATGATGCCACCTTTTCCGCAGCTAATGTCGAAGAATTGAAAGCTCATCTAGTGTCGGCAGGTTTGTCCAGACCGGCTTCAACGAAATCTCTTAGGATTACTGAGGACTCTCCCAGATCCCAGCGTGCGGGGATGTGTCAAAGGCGGGGAGGTCGACTAGCAAGCTGTAGCTCTTCTTTGACCTACGTGAGCATTTGAGTTCCGCTCAGTTTGGTTCTTTGGTTTAAATTTGAATTTCACACAATTGCTGGTGGCGAATTAATGTGCATTTGTTATCCTTATGTGGAAAATTGTTGTGTTTTTATATTGTTATTCTGTTTCGGGGCACCGGGTGGATTTCCTCGGTGGCAGTACCATAATAAGTTTTTGGTTATAGATATATGCTATAGTTAACCGATCCAGGCGGCGATTTTCCGATCGTTAATATTGCCCCTTCTGTTTGTCGGCCTATGTATGTCGTACTCCGGTTTAATCAGAGGGACTACTCCCTGTGGTTCTCTTCATTCTTATCACTGATTTTTAATATTATTGAGTAAGTGGTTATTTTATAAAATCCAGGTGTTTCCAGGTTGACTGTCAGTCTCTCATTTCACCTGTGATGGGGGTGGAGAGGGTGCCGGTCAGTTGGTTGCAATCAGTTGGAAGGACTCCCTACTGGTTAAGTTGTTGGTGTAGAAGGTGGTGGGGTCTCTTTCTGGCTGAATTCTGAATGTTTGGACCAGGATAGATCATATATTTCTCTCAGAGGGCCGTGGTTGCGGCTAGGTCGGTTAGGATCCACCCGATATCATGGTCTGACCATGATTGTGTAATTTTGAAGTTAGACTCGCTGTTTTGTGGTCGTTCTGGAACCTTGTCCCTTAATACTTCTATCTTGCCAGATCCTGGAGTGGTTACTGAGATCTCTGCAGCTCTTTTGGAGTACTTTCAGGTCAATGAATCTCCAGAGGTGTCACCCGTTCTCAGTTGGGAAGCTCATAAGCCCACCTTGAGAGGTAGGTTGATAGCGATTGCTTCCAGAAAAAAAAGGGAACATAATGCACGTATTGATGAGTTGGAAAAAAAATATTTTGATTTAGTTGAGGACGCTAAACAGAACTTGTCCGCTGGAACGCGTTCTAGGCTTTTTGAGATAACACAGGAACTTAATTTGGCTCTCGCGGGCAAGGCTGAGAAGGCATTGAAGTGGGTGAAACATTGGTACTATTGTAAGGCCAATAAGCCTGGCTCCATACTAGCTAGAAAACTTAAAACTCCTTAAAACAGGGGTATAGGCCTATTATACTAAAGAATGAGAGAGGAGATCTCACTAGTAACCCAGAGAAGATTGTTGGGGTATTTAGGGACCAACTATTGAAGTTGTACTCTTGTCATGCCACGCCCAGTCCCGAAGAGGTAAGCGAATTTCTGTCTGGTGTCGTCCTGCCTAGTCTGCCCAAGCAGTTGCGGGACTCCCTGGAGGATGGTTTTGCTGTGGAAGAAGTTAAGAAGGTGATTGATAAGTTGAAACTTAATAAGAGACCGGGAGGTTCCCCCGCGGCTTATTACAAAACTTTTAATGACGTTCTGGCACCCAAACTAGTTGCAAGCTTTAATGGTGTGCGTTCGGGGTGCACTGCGTTCGGGGTGCACTTTCTCTAGGGAGTCTCTCACTGCTTCTATTAGTATGATTCCGAAGCCGAATTCGGGTCATGCGGTGTGGTCCAATTTTAGGCCTATCTCGCTTATAAATGTGGACATGCAAGATTTTGGGATGCCCTCCAAACACCCCCCTGAATGGGTCCCTGGGGACTAACAATTGCACCCCCACAAAAGTTCAAAAATGTAAATAGTCTTTATTAATGATAATCACATTAAAAACATTTTAAAAATTACAGCATATCCCAGTGCTGTACCATAACCAGCCACATGGGGGAGCCATCCTGCCAAGGTATATATTAATATCAAGTGCTGCAATAAATTGTGACTAATGCTAAATAAACCATTGATATGTGATAATAAAGTGCTATGTGCAAGTAAACATTCATCAATTTTTCCATAAACAAGACCTCTAACTATGAGCAAGCCCAATAGAAGACAATAGTGCAAGATAACAACATGAAAAACACAAATTAAAATCCTCACTGTGTGACTGGCAGAAGGGCCACCCCGCGGCAAGCCCAAGTGTTCCGAGTCTCTGAGATGGGCCTTTTACTATATAATATTCTTGGTCACCTTGTTGTGGGGTTTCTTTCCCCTTGTTTCCCTTTGGGGATATATTGTATATATATTATGGTGGATTAGGATTAAAGTATCTGGGCATTAGATTGACTGGGGATTATTCCTCTCTTTTCGCTGCTAACTACATCCCTCTGAGACAGAATCTTTTAGGACTTTTGGATAAATGGAAGGGTTATTGGTTGTCCTGGCTGGGTAAGATAGCGGCCATAAAAATGTCCTTCTTGCCCAAATTTTTGTATTTAGCAAGAATATTACCCGTTAGTATTTCTCGTAGCTACCTACTAGCGTTGCAAAATAAGATGTTTGTGTTTATTTGGGGTGCAAAGAGACCGAGGGTAGCTAGGAATATTATGCTAGAATATTATGCTATGTTCTAGATTACAGGGGGGTTTAGGGGTGCCTAACCTCACTAAGTATTAACAGTCTGCCCAACTAGCACAGGCCATGTCGTATTACGCAACTGCGGATGTTCCTTTATGGGTACAGATTGAGTCACCTGTTATCCTGTGCTGCTTTATTATGGGTCCCCCGTAAGACTACGGGTAATGTATGTAACCCGATTATATCTCATACCCTGGAACTCTGGGATGGTCTTAAAGGTTCTCAGGGCTTGGCTTCTCCTCACTTTAATGTGCCTATGGGGCAACCCGCTGTTTCCTCCAGCGCTTTTAGACCCGATTAGGTTTGAGAATTGGAAAACAGCTATTGTCTATTAGATTGTATGGATGGACATCGGATGGCTGAGTTTCGGGTTTTACAAAGTAAATATCAGTTGCAACCCAGGGAACTTTTTGGTTACTTCCAGATAAGTCATTTAGTTAGCTCTATGATGAGGCGGTCGTCGATGGGGTCTCAGCTTACTTTTTTTGAGAAGAGGTGTAGACTTGATCCTAGGGGGAGGGGTTTGGTTTCAGAGATATATGGAGAATTAAATAGTGTAGATCAGGGGGTTGCCCTGCCATATAGGCAGAAATGGGAGAGAGACCTGGGCGAAGTTAAAGAGGTGAAAGAATGGCGGAAGATGTGGCTAACTTCATTTGGCCCAGCGGCTTCGGTATGGGCGATTGAAGTTAATGTTAAAGTTGCCATGCGATGGTATATGGTTCCTAAACAAGTGGGGAGGTTTGGTAGAGGGAATTCTGGCATGTGCTTTAGGGGTTGCGAGGAGGAGGGGTCGTATCATCACATCTGGTGGAGGTGTCCCAAGGTTAGAGGTTTTTGGAGGAAAGTCTTCTCTGCTCTTAGCAGGGTTTTGGGTAAGCGTAGCATCCTGAACCCTTGGACAGCTCTTCTAAATGGTTCTTTGGGTCCTACCTCAAGAAATCAGAAATGTTTGGCATACCATATCTTGACGGCAGCGAAGTTAATTATAGCAGGAGCTTGGAAAACTCCAGATCTGTCCTTCAGGGAATTTAAAGTGGACCAACACCCAGGATTTTGACTATCCTGGGTGTTGGTCCACTTCGGTGGGGCACCACGATCGAGGGTGCCCCGCTGTGTGAAACCCCCCAGAAAGCCCCAAAAACTCACCTATCCCCGCTCCCACGTGACTGCTGCAGCCAATCCCCGCCGACGGACAAGCGAGCCCGCCGCCGCCTCCCGCGCGCCACTCTTACAGGGAGCGTACCGTTTGTGAATGGCCGGCGCGGGTGCGCGCCCTGCCAAAGGGATGCACGAGTGGCAGCGGCGGCTCGCGCATGCGCCGCTGGATCGAGGAGCAGGTAGGGATTTCGGGGCTTTCTGGGGGGTTTCACACAGCGGGGCACTGCGGCCCAAAGCAAAGCTCTGCCGAACGCCTGACCCTCTGCGTTCCCCTACCATCACCTGATCAGCAGCCAAGGCTGGGAGGCAGAAGTGTCCACTGAGAACAGGTGGGAATAGGGCTGCAGCGGCCGACGGGCTTGGGATGCCCCCGCTTGTCTGCGACATCCACGGAGAGAGAGAAAAGATCGATCTTCGCAGTCAGACTGCAAGAGATATCTGGAGGATTATTGGGGATACAGCTGCCTTTATATGAGCCGGGAGGAGCCACAAGTTTCGTCTTGCAGTCAACTGCGCCACCTTGTGGCGAAATACCCAATTGTCAAGAATGAAGCGACCAGAGCAGGATACAAAGAAAAGACAAGTTTTAATTCACCAAATAATTATATGGATGCGGAGGATTCAAGCAAGCAAAATTATGTGGTGGTTATTATTGGGGAGGCCAAAAGGAATGTTTTGTTTTAAACCTCAGTGTGCGTCTTGCAGAAAAAGAGAATGAAGGTTGAATATAGGAATGCGAGGTGCACTTGTCAACAAGCCTCTGCGCACTCTGATAGGGGACAATGGCCATTAATAAACCCTAAAGGGTGCATTCACTGTATCAAGTGCCTTTTAGTTACCGGTAAAACCTTGTCCAGTCTGAAAACCAGGGAGGGGGGGGTCGGGATTAACCTTCCAGCCCGCAAGCTGGAACCATAGCAGTCAACTATGGTCAAGAGTGTATTTGCTGAAACATAAATACACCAATTTTAAGCTATAAAAAACAACACCAGTCTCTTCATTTTGAACCAAACCAGAGTTGCATGTAATGTGAAAAGTTTATATTTTTTCTTTTCAAAACGGTAGAGAGGAGTTCTGGTGATGACTTCACCAGGACTACTGAAATTGTTTGTCATATGATATATACCCAGAACCCATATATGAAAAACAAGTTGGTACTTCTCTGCTTTTTTAATTTACAAAAAGTGTCAGGCCTGTCATGTCTGCCAGAAGGGTGGTGCACGGTAAGTGTCTGAAGATGCAGCACTGTGCTTGAAATCTCTGTACACAGACACACTTGCAGGTTTCATGTGGGGAAAAAAGTACAAAAGTAAAATAAAGTATATTGGTGAAATGTTTCTATAGGTTTTAAAATGCCTATAATAGAACATTTTTAGAGGTTATGAATAATAGTTGTTATTGAAGTCCTTTATGTGACGATGCTGAATGAACGTAACAATATATTTGAATAAAAAACATGGTATAAGAAAATAAAATGCAACGTAACTGAAAGCTGGAAGTTTCTTCAAGTATATTTAATCTGTTACCTGAGGCAGATGCAAAGCAGCCTGGTATGTGAGGGGACCAAATTGTACTGTAAATAATGCTTTCATGTCCTGTGAAAGTGCACAATGACTTTCCAACTGAGGGATCCCACTGAAAATAAAGAGAGAACTCAATACAAACAAAAAAACTCTTCTTCGTAACTCGCGGGGAAGCCGAGGACTTAGGGAGACTAGTGCAGCGGCAGGTGAATATAAGCACACTGCTCGCTTGCACACTCTGCGCAAAGTCATGGCATACCCAGCACCACCCACCATGTTTTAAATAATGACAAACCCACAGAATATCGAGAGAATATGGAATGGGTGGTTCCACACAGTGCCGTTTATGGGTTAATTGGGGGGGGGATCTGCACACTGTCTGTTATGGGGTGATAGGTGGAGGATTCTGTACACTGCTTGCTATGGGGTGATTGGGGGGGGGGGGGGGGGATCGGCACTCTGCCTGTTATGGGATGATTGTGGGGGGATTGCTCCACACTAATGGTTATGGGGTTATTAGGGGGGATTCTGCACACTGCCTGTTATGGGGTGATATGAGGGGCACGCTGCATAGTGCCTGTTGTAGGGCAACTGGGGGAGATTCTGCACAATGCATGTTACGGGAATATTGGGGCAATTCTGCACACTGCTTGTAATAGGGTGATGGAGGTATTCCACACACTGCCTGTGGGGTGAGGAAATTTTGCACTCTGCCTGTTACAATGTGATTTGCATGGATTCAGAACACTGACAGTTAGGATGTGATTGGGGGAGTTGTGCACACTGCCTGTTATGGGATGATTGGGGGGGGGGGACTCTGTACACTGCCTGTTATAGGATAATTGGGGGGATTTTACACACTGCCTGTTATGGGGTGTTTGGGGGGGGGATTCAGCACACTGCCTGTTAAAGTGCACCTATACTCAAAGGGGTATATGTCATCACCCCTATCCCCAGCCCAAAGCCCTGTGTTTCATCTATTAACTCAACCTTTGCCCAATATCGATAACAACACGACTGGATGCAGTCGGCCATATTGCTCCCTGGCTAAGAATCAGAGTACACACAGCTCAGCAATGGGGAGTACTTCAACCTAACTGCCATTATGTGACAGTTTGGTTGCAACTGAATGGCAGGTCAATCACCATAATACTACTTCCTGTTTTTTTCCTTGTGTTTTTATGGATATTGGGCAAAGGCTGAGGCAAAAAAAAAAATACCGTTTTGTGAGTAGTCACCTTTAAAACAGGTATTATGAGTGTGCCATACACTCCACTTCGATCTTCATGACATCTGGGTAATCTCCAGTAGAAGGCGAACTTTTGCAGAGATGAATATGCAAAAAAAGAAAGCCCCTCCCGGCCCATATATACCTGGGACCTCCCACCAATTTCCCAGTGTAAAAAAGCAGTAAGGGGACCAGGAAGAACCAATTATAACCTTAACAATCAAAACCAATGGTTCACCAAATAAAAAACTCCAGAATACCTGAAAAAAAGGGGTGGGGCGAAGTGGAGTGTATGGCACACTCATAATACCCGTTTTAAAGGTGAGTACTCACAAAACGGTATTATTCTAAGTGTGCCATACACTCCACTTCGATCTTCATGACATGTGGGACATCCAATAGCAGTGTCCGTCATGGGTGGGAACCAGAAACAGTAAAGAATGGACCAACTCAAACCACTGCAGCTTGCAGAACCTTTTGGCCAAAAACAGCATCCGCTGAAGCCCGCACATCAACCTTGTAAAACTTGGAAAAAGTATGAACGGAAGACCAAGTAGCAGCCTTACAACTTGTTCAACCGAAGCCTGGTGCTGAAAAGCCCAGGATGCACCAACAGCATGAGTAGAGTGCGCCGTGACCCTAAAAGGGGGAGTCCTCTCCTTAGCAGAATAGGCCCCAACAACGGCCTGACGAATCCATTTACTAATGGTAGACTTGGCGGACGCCAATCCTTTCCTGGGCCCGCAGGGCACCACGAAAAAAAACAAAAACATCTGTCTTGCGGAAAAAAGAAGTAGTCACCAAATAGAACTTCACGCAGCGAACAACATCCAAATTGTGCAGAACCCACTCCTTGTCATTGTTAGGCTTAGGACACAAGGAAGGGAGAACAATATCCTGATTGAGGTGGAAGGCAGACACCACCTTAGGAAGGAAATCTGGCTTAAAGCGAAAAACCACCTTATCCTGGTGCCTCTCAAAGTAAGGGGCCTGAATCGACAGAGCCGTCAACTCAGAGACACGTCGAACAGAGGTAATAGCCACCAAGAAAGCAACCTTCTGAGTGAGAACCGAAAGAGCAATATCCTGTAGCGGCTCAAAAGGAGGACCCTGGAGAGCCGAAAGAACCAAATTCCAATCCCAAACTGGAACCACAGCCTTCCGAGGGGGCCGCACATGCGCGACCCCTTGGAAAAAAGGTCTTAACCAGCGGGTGTAAGGCAAAAACCTGTCCTTTCAAAGTACTAAGCTGGAACCCAAGATCCAGATGATGCTGAAGAAACTCCAAAATCCTAGGAATCGAAAACACCCTACAAGGCAAGGCCCTAGCCGCACACCAATCAATATAGGACCTCCAAGTCCTATAGAAAATGCCAGAAGAGGACCGCTTCCTAGCTCTAATCAAGGTCTGAACAACGGCCGCAGACAAACCTTCCTCCTTCAGAATGAAGGTTTCAGCAGCCAAGCCGTCAAAGCCAGCGTTTGTAAATTGGGGTAAAGTAGATGACCCTGAGATAACAGATCCGGCAACATGGGAAGCCGGTACTGATCTACAGCCAGCCTTACAACGTCTGCGTACCAAACCCTTCTTGGCCACCTTGGAGCCACCAGAATTGCTGGTGCCCCTTCTAGAACCAGTTTGCGAACTACCTTGCCCAGCATGGAGACAGGCGGAAACAGGTACATAAAACCCAGATCCTACCAAGCAAGGGACAAGGCATCCACTGCCAGAGATAGAGGATCCTGAGAAAGAGACACAAAGGCCGGAAGTTTGTGATTGTGCCTCGAGGCAAAGAGATCCACCCCCGGAGTCCCCCACTTGCGGCAAAGATCCAGAAAAACCTCGGGGTTGAGAGACCACTCTCCTTGGCAAGAGGATCCCCTGCTCAGGGACAGGGCTGGGGAGGTTATTGGAAAATTCATCAGTGGTAAACGTCTCCCAACAAGGGACCATAAAGGATCTGCCCTTCAACAGGTTGCTCGCGTCCAGCCACCACCGAAGGGACTGCCGAACCCTGGGAGACATCCTGAAAGGTTGATCCAATGACTGCGGACACCTGGCCAAATGCGTCAATAGGTGAAGTTGAAGAGATCTCATGCGAAACTGTGCAAACGGTACCGCCTCGAAGGAGGACACCATCAAGCCCACCAGTTTCATCCCCTGTCGGATAGAGGGACAAGGACTGGCCCAAAAAAGGATGATCAGATCCTGAATCCCCTGCACCTTGGTCTGGGGCAGAAACACACTGGCCTGAATGGTATCCAGATTCATGCCCAGAAATGAAATCACTCGTGACGGAGAGAGAGAAGACTTGGGGCGGTTGATCACCCACCCGAACCTCTCCAGAGTCGACACCACCTGGTGGGTGTCCAGCTCCGCCTGACGGAGGGAAGAAGCTGAGATCAACAGGTCGTCCAGATAAGGCACAATGCGAATGCCCTGAGCTCTGAACAGAGCCATTATTCCCGCCAAGACCTTGGTGAAGACCCTCGGCGCCGAGGTCAGTCCGAAGGGAAGGGCTACAAACTGAAAAAGTTGATCCTCCACCGCAAACCGGAGGAATCTCTGATATGCCGGCAAAATCGGAACATGCAGATACAGATCCTTGATGTCTATGGATGTCATAAAATCCCCTTGGCGAAGGGAATTGATAGCCGAGCGCAGAGTCTCCAAGCAGAACTTTTTGGCTCTGATAAACCTGTTGAGAACGCTCAGCTGGTGGCATATATCAAATCTATTACGCCAAACTCTTGCCTGTCCTGCCCTCTTACGCCTCTGGAGAGGGTGTTGCGGGACCCTTCTCCTCCTAAACATGTGATCTCTCTTCTTTATAAGATTCTTCGGGACGAAGAGGAGGATGGAGAGCTGCCTCGGTATTGTGGGAAGAGGACCTGGGACAGATATTCGAGCCTGATGACTGGGAAAAATCCTTTACACTCACCCATAGTTTGTCAGTAGCTTCTAGAGCTCAGGAACGGAATTATAAAATCTTGGCAAGATGGTATAGATGTCCGTCGGATCTTGTGAAATTTGGGGGGGCTGACACTGGGGATTGCTGGAGGTGTGGCGGGGCCCAGGGGACTATGTTACATATCTGGTGGGAGTGCTCGATGATACAGGCCTTCTGGGAGGGAGTATTGGGAATTTATGAGCACTTGACGCTTGAAAAGATCCCTCACACCCCACAGGTTACTCTCCTTTCGATGATCCCCGGGTCAGTATCAACAACTAAGAAGGGGCTACTGAGACATTTGCTCAAAGCCGCTAGGTCGGTGATACCTAGACATTGGCGTACCACTATTGTTCCATCTTTGGTGGAGTGGTACGGGGAGGTTGAGAGCATTAAGAGGCTGGAGGAGTTGACTTTGGAGGGGATGGAAGGGGGCACCCAGAGGTTTCTCAAGACATGGACATTATGGGAAGTTTCTCGGGTCACCCCCGACTTTCAGATATTATTGGAGACCGGATGAGTGTTGGGGCGGTGGGGTAGTGGGCGCGAGTAGGGCCTTTTGGTTACTGTAATAGACTTTAGTTGGGTGGGGGAGTTTGGATGGACTGCAGGTTGGAATCCCAGATGTTCTTGTTCTTCTTCTTGCTCTTGTCCTTGTTCTTGTCTTGTCCTGTTTTGTCTTGTCTTACCCCCTTTTTTTCTTTTTCTCTTTGTTTCTATCTCCTTTTCGGATCACTAGGGGATGGCCTAGGTTACTGTACATCGGATTTGGGTAAAGGGACATGTCTGTGGCAAAAGAGTACCTGTTTCTGAGGGGTGATCCGGTTGATGTACTAGGTGCCCTTGGTGTCTGCTGGTGGACACCCTGGGTCTGGTCCTTTCGGGTACCCTGCCGGGATCGGGACTTATCAGGGCCCTCTTATATAGTTTGGAATGGTGTCCCCTTTCATTGAAGCGGCTGTGTCATTCTCACCCTAGAATCCTCTTGCTATTGTTTTGTGTTTTTTTTTATTCTCTCGCTTGTATATTTTCTGAAAATTTCTTAATCAATAAAGATATATTGAAATAAACCTGTAGAGAACCTTGAGATCTAGAATGGGTCTCACCGAACCCTCCTTTTTGGGAACCGTGAAAAGGTTGGAGTAGTAACCCCTGCCTCTCTCCAACTGAGGCACCGGGCAAATAACTCCCATGTCCAGAAGGTTTTTTACTGCTAACAGGAGCCCCTGTGCAGCCTGAGGGTCCGAGGGCACCCGAGATTAAGAATCTTGGAGGCGGCCAGTACTCGAACTCCAGTTTGTACCCGGAGGAGACCACTTCCAAAATCCAAATGTCTGTGACCTCCCGGGCCCAGCCCTGGAAGAAGAGCCGCAGCCACCCCCCCACCCGTGCGGGTGAGGGCGCCCCTTCATTGCTGAGCCGGTTTAACGGCGGGCTTGGGCTTGGAACCCCAGGCAGCCGCGGGACGTGCCCAACCTCTGCCCCTGTTCCAGGCCGAGCTCCTGACACCCGAGAAGGCCAAACCTCTAGCCGCTCTGGCCCCTCGAAAGGAAGGAGTGAACAAGCCAGCCCCCCGAAAGGGATGGCGCTGTTTCTTCCACAGAGGTAACTTACCTCCCTTAGCAACAGCATCCAATTTATCTCCAAACAGCCGCGCACCCAGGAAGGGAAGAGCTGTAACTGACTTCTTGGCCCCAAAATCCACCGTCGACTGACGGAGCCAGACCAATCTGCGCATAGCCACCAATAGGGCTGAAGTCCTGCTACACATGACAATAGAATCTTCCATAGCAGCCAAGACAAACCCCATGAACAATTCACATCTCTTAAGGGTAGCGAACTCCGTGCTAGCCGGATCAAACTGAGCGTCATTCAGCCAGTCCCTGATAAGAGACCTGGTAGCAAGCGACACTAGGGCAGATGCACAAACAGGCCGCAGGGCCGAGCCCACGCTGGCAAATGCATGACACGCCATCTGATCAAGGCGCTTGTCCTCGCCATCCTTAAGGGAAGTGGTGTCAGGGGTGTTCAGCACAGAAGAGTTGGTCAAAACCAAAACTGGCGCATCGACCTCGGGAGGAGAAGAACATCGCTTAACCGCCTCCACCGGGAAAAAATACTTCTTATCCCATCCCTGAGGAACACCAGGAAGCCGACTGGGCCTTTCCCATTCTTTCAGGATCAGAGCATCAAAGTAACCCTGGGTAGGGAATTCCAGACGGGGCTTGCGGGCCCCAAAAAATTCCCCTTCTTGAGAGGAGTCACCTCAGGCGGGTCAATATCCAACACCTCCAATAGATGTGACAAAACAGTGGCCGTATCGACGGCATCCCCCAGCGCCTGCCCGACATCGGCATCACCAGACTGTACATAGTCAGTCTCCGTTTCCTCATACAATTCCCCCTCCACTAACGGGGAATAATCCGACAAATCAATGGAATCGTCGTCAACATCCCACAAGGGCTGGGCCGACGACAAATGTCTCTTTTTAGCCTAGGCCTTCTTGCCCACCATGCTACCAATAAATTTCTCGATGCTGGCCAACCTAGCATAAACATCAGAGTGCGACTCCCCGTTGGCACCAATGTCACTTGGGGTACGGATAAGGCGGGGAGGGGAAGGCGATGAAGTGGAAGGAGCCAACCCAGAAGGCTGGGTACCAGACTGCCGCGTTATGGCCTTTTGTGCACATGGTATACAGATCAGCACATTCTCCCCCGTAAGGGATACCCCACACATGGCCCGGATTGTCCCAGAGGGAGCCCAAGCCCAGTATCCTGTGTAGCCTCCATATGGTGATTTTTGTGGTCAGTCACAAGACCGCAAGGAATTTACGCCTAAGCAACCCGGGATGCCCCTTAAAAGTCCCGGTGGGAGGATTTGAGGTGATCAAATTTACACTAGAGACCCCAGGACCAGGAGGAACCCCTTAACATGCACAATAATGAAGCAATCTGCAACACACAATAAGGCATATCAATTACTATACAGTGAATATAATAATTTATATATATATATACAATTGTATTAGTTTGGGGTGACCTCTACACCCCCTGCCAAAAAGCCCAACAGAGACTCACTATTGCACTCAAACAATCAATTTATAAATCCATTTTATTGTAGCATATTGTTTAAAACCAATTTAAAAACAATTTTACTGAACCATATGCATGGTAAGCCACCAGGGGGCGCACTCCCTCATTAACAATACAATCTCATATACATATAAGTACTTTCAAAGTGATTCTGTGCTAATCTATCAATAAATTCATATATATACAACTATTCTAAAACTTAATATACAATTCACAATTAATATCCTCACCCTAATAAAGTGCCAGTGCTTCCATCACAAATAATCCCTTGTGCAAAATATTTAAACCCATTCACAGAGAGCAAGGGCACACAGACAACACACAACAAACAAGTGCTTACTGTTAGTATGGTGACAGGCAGGCCCCCCTCAGGCGCAGACCAAAAAACCTACAAAAAACCAGCACCACAGGGGGCCCCCCCACCAGAGAGGGACCCCCAAGTGACAAAGAGGTGGCCAACAGGCCCCTACCTGTCCCCAAGAACGGCAGCAGCAACCGCAGCAAGGCAGCAAAAATGGCCCCCAATCTGAGGAGAAGCCGAGAAGCAGGAAAAGAAGGGGGACGGGCCAGCGCAGAAGGCGCGCTTTTTCGGCCCCACCCCCCTCCCAGCAGCGCGGATCTGGCCAGTGAAGCCCCCGCAAAACGCGCCGAACGAGGGGGAGGGGCTACCGCGGCCGCGCCGAGCGCTCGGGCCCGCCCCCTTTTCTTAACACAGCCTGAGGGAGAGAAGCTCCCCAGGCTAACAGGAAAGCCACCACGGGCTAGTAAAGCACCATGCACCAATTCATCCAGGGATACTTCCAGGAGATCCACACTCACACACAACACAAAATAAAGTGAAACACCAACACACACATACACTCATATATAAATCTTAATAAATGAAAAGGGAGAGACTGAGGATGACTGCCCCGCCAGCCCCCCCCCCCCCCCAGAGGGAAGTAAGGGACCCGGAATGGGGGGTGGGAACCCGGCCATAATAAGGCCACAGGCATGTAGGGACGGGGCATCCCGCACCAGGATCACCAAAAACCTGGATAACCGCCTACTCCATAATGAGGCCTCACGGTGGAGCAAGGCTCCTTCCACACCCATAGGGTGCTCCTACCCTCACCAGGACCCGCAGCCTAAGCTGGGAGGCTCAAATAGGGGCAATTTAAAAAGGGTCCTGGCAGTAATAAGGATAATAAATGGCCGGGCGCGGCTCGGCTTACCTGCAAGTAAAAGAAGTCTTCATCTTCTGTCTTGTCGCCTTCCCTGCAGAGAAGGAACTGGGGAAATTGGTGGGAGGTCCCAGGTATATATAGCACGGGAGGGGCTTTCTTTTTTTGCATATTAATCTCTGCAGAAGTTCGCCCTCTACTGGAGATTACCCACATGTCATGAAGATCCAAGTGGAGTGTATGGCACACTTAGAATAAAAAAGAAACATAGGCTGTTTTGGAGCACGGGGGCTGGGGATGGAAGGTGACCACATAAACGTCCTTTCTGAGTATAGGTGCACTTTAAGTAATGATTTGGGGGGTGAGGGTCAGCACACCGTCTGTTACAGTTTGAAGGAGGGATTCAGCCCCCTGTCTGTTATGGGATGATTGGGGGGATTTTGCACACTGCCCGTGATAGGGTGATTGGGTGGTTCTTCACATTGCCTGTTACAGAGTGATGGTTGGGGGGGGGGGGGGTCTGCACACTGCCTGTTATGGGGTGATGGGGGGATTCTGCACACTCCCTGTTATGGCTCACGGAGGAGGGACCCCCAGTGGAAAAAAGTTTACTGCCTTGCACTGGCAAAAGGTAAGATAATATTGCACAGCATCCACTTCCAATTAACACTAGGTAACAAAAAAGGGATACAGCCTGAAAGGACAAAACAGAAATCATGTTTACCCACTTTTTCCTGTTAAAAGGGACATTCTAGGCAAAGGGGTAAATTAGCCGGCTTTCTGCTTGCCCCATGCTGGCAGGCAGGGACAGCATCTTTCATTCACCTGCCTTTGAAGTCCCCAGAAAGGACAGAGTTCACTAGAATGTAATTCCTGAAATGTCCCATTATAGCAGAACAAAATCCAGCGTGGCCATCCCTGGATTCTAAAAGATTCCAGGGCTGGTCATTGGCCATTCCCCCAGACATTCCAAATCAGGATGCAGCGAAGGGCAGAGCCAAATTATGTATGCATTGCTCTGACTGGAAGAGAGTTTAACATGGAAATCCAGGGGGTTAAAACAGTGGCGGAGAACAAATCGGAATGCATAGGACAGGGTAAAGAATTAAACCCAGAATAGTCAAAATCATGGGTTTTGTTCTGCTTTAAAGAGGACCAACACCCAGGGGTGATCGGCCCGGAAATCTATAAGATTCCCGGGCCGATCACCTCCCACCCCGCGGGACATCCGAGATCGGGATGTCCCGCGGGGTGAAACCCCCCAGAAACCCCAAAAAGACCCTACCTGATCCGCCGCCTCTTCCGCCGCCGCCGCCTCCCGCGCGCCCCTCCAGACGTGCGCGCGCCCGCGCCGGCCCTCTGTGAACGGCCGGCGGGGGCGCGCGCGCGCCGAGAGTGACGCGCGGGAGACGGCGGCGGCGGAAGCGCCTTGGACGTTCCTGATCCCCGCCTGGACGTTGGCGGGGATTGGCTGCGGCGTTCACGTGGGAGCGTTGAGAGGTGAGTTTTTTGGGGTTTCTGGGGGGTTTCACACAGCGGGGCACCCCCGATCGGGGTGCCCCGCCGAAGTGGACCAAAACCCAGGATAGTCAAAATCCTGGGTGTTGGTCCACTTTAAGTAATTAAGGATAAAACTCCACAATGGTGTCATCTGTTTCACAAATGTAAATTAGTTCTTAAAGTGTACCAAAACCAACGGCCCAGAAATCTATAAGATTCTAAGGCCACTAGATTCCCTCCCCCCAGGGCATCCAGAATCGGGATGTCCCGCTGTGTGAAACCCCCCAGGTCGTCCGGAAACTCACCTTCTTTCCTGATCCATCGGCATATGCACGAGCAGCGGCTGCATCCCCGCTATTCCTTTAGCAGGGGGCATGCCCACGCCAGACATTTGTGAATGTCCAGCACGGGCGCACTCCCTGTAAGAGGGTAGCAGCGGATCCGCTGCCAGCGTGCTTGGATCCGCTCACCTTAGCTGAGCTCTTAGACGAAGGGGCAGGAGCCGAGCGCGCTGATTTGACGAGAGGCTACGCATGAACCTTAAGAGCGGTGAAGGGTAAGTCAGATCGGGTGACCCGGGGGGTTTCACATAGAGGGGCATCCCCAATCGGGGTGCCCCGAGGCAAGGACCAAAACCCAGGATAGTTAAAATCCTGGGTTTTGATTCCTCTACAATTTTGACTAGAAATGAACATTAAAGCAGACCTACATTGCCTTGTCCCTAGTCCTGCCTTCCCTGTCCCCCTCAATTTGAGAGGCCTGTTGAAAATCCAATCACAAACTCACAGGATCCGTGGCAAGGCACCTCCTGCGCATCTCATAACTGGCAGCGGCAAATGGGCTTCACCAAATGGGTATGTGCAGCTCCGTGCACACCAGCCTGTTGGTTGCCACCAGAGTAGTGAACACATGGAGGAGCTCAAAAGGGCGTGTATATTGCCCCATCACGCATGAATTGTATTAATTTATTTTTTAGTTGGGGTGTATAGGAGGCAGCAGCATGTTTATATGGATTTTTAAATACAGACAATGTCGCAATAGAGCTCCTTTATGCTGAAAGTAAACAGAACAGACAATTAAAAAAATTATTTGATTTTAGCTTTTAAAACATTATTTAAGCACGGGGAGGGTAATAGTTTTCCCATGGAAAGCAGTCTACTTGGACATGGATTTAAGGCATCAGACCCAGGGAAAATGTCCAGTCAAGCATGGGGTCCGTTTTGCACCTAGCTAACCAATAGATTCTAAGGGTGTTCAGTGGAATTTAAAGTGGACCAAAACCCCCAGCAATCGGCCTGGGAACCTATAAGATTCCGGGGCCAATCGATTTCCTACCCCCTGGGGCATCCAAAATCGGGATGCCCCGCTGTGTGAAACCCCCCCGTGGCTGGTAAGTTTCTTTTACACAGTAGATTTTTTATTGTTGTCTGGACAATGTCTTTACTTTGCTTCAAGAAATGTATATTACATTTTGTATGGCTTTATATAGATTTAAGTATCTTAATAAGGAGCTATATATACAGTCAATATTATGACCACTTCTCATTTTTTACGTTGGCGCTGCATATCTCACGTCACCTGTCATGAGCTGCTTTGGTGGGAACCTAGGGTGTGCAATATGCTGTCTGCACCCATACACCATGTTTATAAGTTGCAATACGGGATGACTACTGTTTTTTGTGCCGTTTCAGAACTGTTCGCACTCTGCATTGGTGAAAATGTATCATGAGCGGGCAAAATGAACCACTGAGGATAAGCAATGTAGAGACTGCCAAAACCAGGCTTAGCAAAAAACAGAAGCAGCAAACATTGTAAAACTAAGGTTTTGTCCACACTGCTTCTACTTGAGCGCGTTTTCATTCAGTTCTACTCAAGCACACCTGTTTTGCCTTGTATATCAAACATGAACTTACTAGTTTTGCAGTATGATCCCAAGATCCAGACACCAGGAGCTGCTCTCCTCTTGTCTGGCTCCAGTCCACGCTGTGAACCTACGAGTAAAATGGCACTATGAATAACAGATAACGAATAGAAACTAAGAAGGCATCTACAGTTACATATAAAGTGAAGAAATATGATGATACCTCTCAGGCTTAGTATATTGAAAGTTATACTAATGGCAAGCCCGATTGTTGTCCTATTGTCTTGGGCTACGTGTTGCACTGTCCTAAACTTCAATCCGTTTTCAAAAAGACCCTGCAGTTCCTAAGTTATTAGTAAAAGTATTAGAGTATTGGAGATGCAGAGAAAAAAAATAGGAGAAACAGTGGGTGTGGCAACAGTGATGTGAGGTAAGCACACTGTGTGCTGTACATATATCATAATAAAAGAAATAAGTGCATTGTTGTGCATCTAGTTATTACTGCCAGCACAGTGAGATCAGAAAACAGGGGTGAGAGATGCTGCAGGCTAAGATCGTCTCCACTCTTTATAGCTGCAGAGAGAGGCAGCTAATCTGGAGAAGGAGCGGGAGGTGCTACCGTTCTTGGTCCACTGAAGGTTGATTGAAGGACCAGGTCAGCGGGTTGAAGACAGAGGAGTGACACAACACCGACCGATTATGTATGGTAATTGTTTATGCATGTTTCAGCTGTGTCGTAACTGTGTTGCCATTTGGTTCTTGAGAACATTGTGGTGTTTGCCTCCCCTGCGCGGGATGGATTTCTGCTTGACTGACTACTATACCTGTACTGCCTTTTTCTTTATAAAAATAAATACAAATATTGAAAGAGAAGACAGAGGAGCGAAAGCTGAATGAGCATGTGATTTCCTCACTAAGAAGACCAACATAGCGCTGAAGAGACTCAATGTAAGGTAAGCTTCTGATATTTATTTTTTAACTTTTGACTTGCCAATCACTTTAAGGTTAGCGGTTGAGAAAACTCAGTTCTCTTTGTATACGTTGTGTTCGTGTGTTCTCAATATACTTAGCCATATTTCTTCACTTTCTTCCACATAGCAATCAACAGATACATCACTAGTTTATATAACACTAAATATAAGGTTTGTGGTTTAGAAAAAGAGAACTAAAGGCAAAAACCAAAGATAGTTAAAGTAATTTGAAGGAACACTGCTCCATTGCAGCAGATTCAGCTAAACCCAGTAGCTTGTACAGATTTAAGACAAAAATGCTAGAGCAAGAGAATAGATAACTAGCAGGAACACGTTTCCTTCTTTCGAACTTCATAGAGCTAACATTCTATCCATTGTAGCCTCAGGTATAGACATTAAAGTAAAAATAATTACTATTACAAACCCTAACCAGTTATTTTGCATAACTAAGCTTGTGCTATTGTGTAAAATTGATTGGTTTTCTGCCATTTCACCACCATGTTAACTGAGAGCATGTTCACACCACCATGCGAGAGGAAACGCGAGATGATAAAGAAGCAACTTCTAGTAAGCCGGACCTATCTTTCTTTCTGACTTGCTTCTCCTAATTGCTTTAGCTATTAAAATTCATGGTTTGTATTGTAAAGAAGGATTACAATTCAGTAAAAGACGTCCAGTAGCAAAAGGATGAGCTATTATCTCTAAAATGTAGTGGGGTGGTGGGGTTTTGAAGAAATGACACTAATAAAAAGGCAAATACAACCATCTAAAAATTTGTAATAGGAGTTTGTGGAAGTTTTCTACACAAGGTAGAAGAATTACATAATATATTACATAATTACATAACATAATATATTTAAATAGTGGAAAAAGTAGACAAAATATATACCGTATTTTTTGCCCTATAAGGCACACTTATTTTTCCCCAAAAGTAGGGGCAAAATGTCAGTGCGCCTTATCAGGCGAATGTAAAAAAAAAAAAAAGTAAACCTGTTAAGGGCGCTCCCACGTTGCATGCCACACTGCGGGAGCCCAGAAGAAGAGGAGCGGCGGCCTCTGTCCCTGTCGCTGCGATCGCTGTCTTTTACCGGCAGCGATGGCAGTCTTTTACCGGCTTCAGCACACGTGAGCTCCCAGGTTAGTGCAGCAGGTGGGCATGGCCGGCACCGACTCGGTGCAGGCCACACCCACCCGCTGCACTGACCTGGGTGTTCGCCTGTGCCCAGGAAGAGGCAGCAGATGGAGGAGCAGTGGGCGCTGTCTCTGGCCCCGCCGCTGCCACCGCTGCCGGTAAAAGACAGCGATCGCAGCGGCGGGGAAAGGGACAGAGCCCGCCACTGCTTCTTACGGCCAGCTCCGTGAATGGGGTGGGTGCGACCTGCGCCGACGAAGTGCAGGCCACGCCCACCCCATTCACGGAGCCGGCTGCTTGTCAGTGGAGCGGTGTCGGCAGAGAGGTCAGTTTTACTTTTTTTTTTTTTTTAACATTCTTTATTTAAAGGTTTTCAAAGACAAATATAGAATAACATTATCTCCATACAGTATCAAGTCCGTGCCGTAAAAGTTATGTGGAGAAGGTACAGGAGCAGGGGGGTAACACGATACGTCCCGACAATCAGGTTCTGAACTAGACCTAGAGAACCCTATTTAGGGTCGTCAAGGGGGAGGGGGAGGGGGGGTTGTGCGGATGGGGGGGGGGGGTCGTGCGGATCTCTGAGGCTCTCCCAGAAGTGTTCTGCACTCATCGGATTCAGAAAGTTTCAGCCAACTATACCAGGTGCCTGTAAACTGATCAAATCTGTTCTCTCTTGAGAGACTCACATTTTCAAAACGCATCAGTTCGTTTACCCTCAATATCCACATAGCGATTGAGGGGGGGGGGGTTGGTATTTTTCCATTTTTGAGGGATGCAAATCTTTGCTGCATTTAAGAGGTGACACAGCAAAGATTTTTTGTAGGATTTCAATGGTGTCTTTGTCAGGTGGAGAAGACAGACACCCGGGTCGTCCGCCACCTCCAACTCAGTCACTTCGCTTGCCAATCTTCTCACCGAGTTCCAGAAGGGCCTGAGGACCGGGCAGGACCAGAATATATGAAGCATGTCTCCCCTTGCCCTGTCACACCTCCAGCATCTCTCTGAGACTTCTGGAAACCACCTGTTAATTGACACTGGCACTCTGTACCATTGTGTCAAAATTTTATAATTGCACTCTTGATAACGAGTGCAGATAGAGGTTTTGTGTGGCATGGCAAGGATCCTCCTCCTCTGGTCTGGGGTAAAGGAAACATTCAAGTCCGCCTCCCACTTCCCCAGAAAGGTGGGAGAATCACCCTCCTGAGGGGCGACCAGCAATCGGTGTATATAAGAAAGGGAGTGCTCGCTGCATGACCGCCAGAGCATAGACTCTCAAAGGGCGTCAGTCTCCTCATGCCCCGGAAAACTCCAGTAGAGAGCGGAGAAAGTGGACTATTTGATTCCTCTGCCAGCTTGTCCAAGCTGTTAGACCTTTTGTCTGGGCCAGGGCCTCCAGATTCGACCACCTCTCGCCCGCCCAGAAGTGACCCGCTCTGTGAAGACCCGCCTCTCTCCACTCTCTTAACGGGGGAATGCCACACTACCTATGGAAATGGGGGGAGGGGGAATGCCACACTACCTATGGAAATGGAGGGGGGAATGCCACACTACCCATGGAAATGGGGGAAGGGTAATGCCACACTACCCCTGGAAATAGGGGGAGGGGGGAATGCCACACTACCTATGGAAATGGGGGGAGGGGGAATGCCACACTACCTATGGAAATGGGGGAGGGGGAATGCCACACTACCTATGGAAATGGGGGAGGGGGAATGCCACACTACCTATGGAAATGGGGGGAGGGGGAATGCCACACTACCTATGGAAATGGGGGGAGGGGGAATGCCACACTACCTATGGAAATGGGGGAGGGGGAATGCCACACTAACTATGGAAATGGGGGGAGGGGGAATGCCACACTACCTATGGAAATGGGGGGAGGGGGAATGCCACACTAACTATGGAAATGGGGGGAGGGGGAATGCCACACTACCTATGGAAATAGGGGGAGGAGGAATGCCATACTACCTATGGGAATGGGAGGGGGGAATGCCACAATGCCTACGATAATGGGGGGGGGGGGGGGGCACACTGCCTATATGGGGAATGGGAGGGGGAATGCCACGCTGCCTATATGAGGAATGGAAGGGGGAATGCCACACTGTCTATATGGGGAATGGGATAGGGGATGCCACGTTGCCTATATGGGGAATGGGATGGGGGATGCCATACTGCCTATGGGATGCCACACTGTTTGTAATGGTGTGTTTTTGGTTTAAATAATTTTTCGTTTTCTTATTTTCCTCCTCCAACTCTTAGGTGCGTCTTATGGGCAGATGCGCCTTATAGGGCGAAAATGCGGTATGTAAAGGATTTAATGGTGAATCCAGATATGAATATGACATAAAAATTAAACCAAGGCATCAGGGGGACTGTGTTGGATCCCAGGCGAGGTACGCATTTTTAATTTGTAAACTTTTGGGGGAAAGCAGTAACCTGTCCCTGGAGCCGTTTAGACTCTAAAGCTGGGGTTACAGGATTTAGTTCCTGCTATAAACATACTGATGAATAAAACTGCAAAACACAGGCTCTGACCTATGCTCATAGTCCACTTACACATAACGAGCTACATATCAGAAACACATCTTGAACATTGCTTCTAATATAACACTGAGAGTGCCTCTTTCTTACTGTCTCCTGTTTTCTTATAACATTGGTCTGACTTGTGTAGCATCTATGTTGTAATGGTCTCTGTACTGTATGTTTAACCTTGTCTGTAATTATACCTTGTACAGAGCTACGGAAGAAGATGGCGCTATATAAACAATAATAATAATTACTATTATTATAGCAAGAAGGCCATGGCAAAAGAAGGGGGA